>OY720219.1:1407501-2792502 GCA_963082605.1 Rhodophaea formosa
CGAGGTCTTTCGTCGAATCCGACTCGGCTGGGCAGCGTTCGGGAAGCTCCGCAGCGTCTTCTCGTCCAAAATACCTCAGTGCCTAAAGTCGAAAGTCTTCGACCAATGTGTAGTACCAGTGATGACTTACGGGTCCGAAACGTGGTCCCTTACTATCATAAAAAAGGTCAAGGTCGCTCAAAGAGCTATGGAGAGGGCTATGTTCGGTGTTTCTCTGCGAGATCGAATCAGAAACGAGGAAATCCGTAGAACCAAGGTCACCGACATAGCCCAGCGGATTAGCTCTTTTAAGTGGCAGTGGGCGGGGCACATAGCGCGAAGAACCGATGGCCGATGGGGCAGAAAGGAAATGGCGACCACGTACCGGCAAGCGCAGCGTTGGACACTCACCGACCAGGTGGTCGGACGACCTGATAAGGGTCGCAGGAAAGCGCTGGATGCAGGCCGCTTCCAACCGGTCATATTGGAAATCCTTGGGGGAGGCCTATGTCCAGCAGTGGACTTCTTGCGGCTGAAATGATGAATGATGATGATGACATAATAAGCAGGACATTTATTCAGATTTATTTTCTCCAAAAGAAGTACATTGATAACCTTTTCCTTTTTGAAGTCTGTCACGAATCAGAAAAAGTTTTCATGATGAACTTCAAACTCTTTGCTTGGAATTTATGAAAGTTTTAATTTTGCATCTGTGGTATTGGGCTATTGCTATTAAGCGGTTGTGATTGATGTAAAGTAAAAAGCAGTTGTGTTGTAATAGGCTCAGATTAATAACTGAAGTATTAATCTGAGGTAATAGGTATGTATATCATTACTATCTTACGTTTCGATGTCATGAACCGTATTATTAGCAAATGTATTGAAAAACCTGTCATAACTATAGAAACAAACACTACACTGGATTGGCATGGGATGGGGTGGAAGACGACGGGTCATTTCAAAACAAGCTAATAAAAACTATCTCTAGTGAAATAAAATGTAAACCGCTTGAACGTGGCGCGGCGACCAGCGAGCGCGCGACGGCCCGAGGCAGCGAGCCGACGCGAAGTGACCGCTTGCGAGCGGCATGCTTTGGTCCGATTGATGGGTGGTGTTATCTTTTTGTTTTACCCCGTGTGTTATCTTTGTGACGAATTAATGTTTTGAGCCTATGATATACAAAGTCGATTTAATTTTGTGCCCCGGAAATCTTTTCCCTGGCGAAATATTTTTTTACCTATTTCTCAATACTTACAAATTTAATTCATCGACAAACATATTCTAGTATAGTCAACATTTATTTACCGACACTTCCGCTGGGGAAATGCACACAACCCAAAACCAAAATTTGTAGTAAAACCTAATTTTGATTAGCCAGATTTGATGGAAATTCCACTGGTGGAAAAGCTGGCAACACTGCATGTTCAGCGCGCGGCTGATCAACATGAATGACGCGCGAAAACGCGAGCACAGTCGTTTTCGCTGCCATGCCATACCAAATCAATGTAAGGAAATTACATTGTGGGTGGCTGAACCATGAAATTGGTGTGTGTTACCCCAGCAAAATAGTACTGAATATCAAAACGACATATCACTAGATTATCAGTGCGTAACATCATGTAAATGTGTGTGGAAGTTTCAGATTTGTGCGTCTATTAATTTTTGAGATAGGTATCACATAAAATCAGATTCTGCCAGTAGACAAATGGGATATACCTATATTAAAGTCAGTAAAAAAGAGCTATCGGGCGCTTAAAAAGCCGGCGACCATTTCCCATACAAACTTAATACCAAAATAATTTTTAGTTCGAGCATATTTTAACACAAATATGCTATTATTTGGATTATGACAGTATTTATCTATGTTCCTATTAAACATTTTTTTTCAAAATATTTTTTAAAAACCTATGTAACGATACCCCACGCGATGGGTAAATAGAGAAAAGAAATTACTCCCCCACTTTACTTGTATGGGAGCTACCCTAAAAAAAATTTGGCATGATTAATATACATACCCATACCAAATTACAGCTTTCTAGTACTTATAGTCTCTGCGTAAAACCGCGTTCGGACAGACAGACATGGCGAAACTATAAGGGTTCCTTGTTTACTATGGAACCCTAAAAAACGAAGATTACATGCGCGTTTGCAATGTTTGCACTTTTTTGTGTCGATATTGACTGGCCTAATTAGGAACACGGAACCATAAAAATTATATTTCCACTCAAAACTGTTCAGCTTAGTCTTTTTTTTTATAGGCTACATTATACAGGTGGAATCGAATTCGTTAACATACGAAAAAAAATTCACATTTCTTGCGTCAACATTAAATCGCTAGTTGTGTATCGGTCTAAAGTCACTTGTTTTGCGAAAATTTCATCGACCGGTTGATTGTTTTGGAAATTCAGTTCTATTTTTATTTTTGGTTTTTATCTAAAGTAATAGCCTCTTTCAAAGCGTTTGTGATAGTTACAGAGTTTATCTTAAATTTGAAAATGTGTAAATTTAATTTTCTCGAAAGTAGTCTTAAATACTTTCAATCATGGGTATAGTCTATATTTAAAAGGATGCCAATGAATTAAAAAACACCGTGTATAATCTAAGCCGATACAATTTGTATGTCTGCATTCATGCTAGGATACGATTTAGCTGCCGGCCACAACCAGTTGGGAAGCAGACTAGAAATGTTTGAAATAAAACAGGGTTCTGGCAGTTTGTATATATTAACTATTACAGAATATTTTCTTTACAATATTTTTGTACAACAATGACGATAAAAATTGCTCGTGTTCAATAAAATAAAATGCAACACAAGACAAAAAAATAAATATATCTCAAAAAGAAACAGCAAAAACAATTTAGAAGTGAGAATATTTTACAGATTTATAATACACAAAATGTACACGAATCGATACCTTATTCGATTTTTGACATACTTTTTAATTTTCATGCTTAGTAAAATTCGCAATGGCCAAAGTTTTGTATTTTGCATTTTATTCCTTTGAACTTATCTTACAATTTTGTAACCTTAAGTACATATGTAGTTTAATGAATTGTTGCAAACATTCCTTTCCAGCTTACAATTTTAAAAAATTGGACGAAGTGTATCATGCAGTTCTTTTACGAACCGGCAGTGATTTTGCATCGATGCACCAAGATATATTTATATACATTATATTTAGAAAGCCGGCATTCACGTGATATTTTGTCGCGATTGCCGACTATAAATAGCACATGAGTGATCCGCTTTTTTTTTAAATACAATGTATTTTATTTACGTTAGTTTCAATGATATAAGAGATATACATAATACAAATACAATTCCAAACTGCACTAATACTTGTGTGGCTCCGGCACTGTTTTGGTTTTCCAGATCACTCGGCAAAAGTATGAGAAGGCCTACTGATTACACAAGATCTTATTTACAATTTAACTGATTTAAACGCGAGAAAATATGTAACTAATTTCTTCCTCCCCATATGCTTTCACCAAGTGAGCAGGTGACAGGCTAAGATAACGTAAATGCCACAGAACAGAAATTTCAGAATACATTGTTAATTCAAACAATAAGACGCATTCAGTTAATTTGAAGAAATCCAAATAGCACCATTTTTAAAAGCAAACCAGTAACTCGAGGCATTTGGGAATATTAGTGAACGATAATAATTATGAAGTATAGTTATTTTCTATTTGTGAGTTTTACGTATTAGGAGGTGCTTTATTGTGACTGGTCGCTGTTTTTGTCGCTCAGATCTATTTCAAATATCGGAACATGCTCTGGTTCGGTTACTTCCATTCGTCCCCAGTGAGGTTTTTCCCAGTAGTGGCAAATGGAAAATACTTTGTTATTAATCCCAATCGTCACCGCTCATAGCCTCCTCTAGTGGCGAATGACAATAATACAAATTCGGGGTTTCAGTTGCCCCAAAAAATTGTTGCAAAATAATTGCGACTTTACGTAAACGGTGGTCAAAGAGGATATTAGTCATTCAGATTCCACACCAGTGAATGTTGACCGAGTGGTGTCGAAAGGGACATACAAAATGTTTTTGACCTAATTGCATAGTGACAAATGGGAGTAACCCTCCGATTGAAATGAGTGCGAGCGGGTAAGGCCCTCTAGTTCATAGGTACTGAGGGCAGGACAGGATACATAATTATTGCAATGATAAGTAAGTCAATACCTACAGGGGGTATAACTCGAAACGCTCCGTCTTTTTGCTCTAAAATGTCTTTACTGGAGTAAAGAAAACGATGCACAAAACCGCGCGCGACCGGTTCGCAGATACCATTTCGAGCAAAACAGACGCAACATCGGAGTACGCCCCACAGCGTCGGCTGCAGCATGCAAGGGCCGGTGGCCGCCCCGAAATAAGTCAAAACATGCGATAAATCTGACCTTCGACGAGTCAAAGTAAAAAGATTTTTTCGGAATTTTATATTTTCTTTTGTGTATTTTTTTTTGTAATTTTTTAACATTTTTATATATTTTTTTTCGTAATTTTTATATTTTTTTTTATTGGTTTCGAGGTTTTATAACTTTTTTCAAAAATTAACAGTTTTTGAGACACTTTTAGTTTCTTAAATATAGCACATATTAAAATTATTTATTGTACTTTAATATTCCAGCGCGGCAAGTGCCTCTTATGTAAAATTGATATAAAACTTATACATAGGCTTATAAAAACGCCGGGCGGGGTCCGCCGTGGCGGAGGCCGCGGACGGCGCGGAGGCATCGCTAAAACATATCATCGGATGCCGGCGGACTGACGGACTAGACGTTACCAACTGGCACATTCTTAAACTGATCTCTAAGTAATGACTATGCGTCCGCCAAACTAGATTGTTTCAGAAGTAATTCTAATAAATGCTTAAATTTGGCAGACCTAGCTAGTGAGTTACGTAAAACGAGAACGCTCATACAAATTCATAGTTTTAGTAAAAAAGAAAAGTATGACTAACATTTTTGATAACTTCATCACGACACTTGTAAAATAAGTTTTTTTTTTGGTTATATATATTTCGTCTACGACTCTACGGCGACGCGGGGCGCATATAACAATTTGTACAATCTCGGTTAACTTTAAAGATATGCTTAAACATTTGGTCGCCCGCGCCGCCTCAACAACGTACCAAGCCAGCAAGCGCTCAGTTAAGGCAACATAATATTTTAGCACCACTGACTTTGTATTGCACTTGCAATTTGGAGCAAATTACTCTAGTAGCACCTTAATGTATTACAATATATTAGCAATTTGAAAACAACTTCAGGGCTGCGTGTCCTGGTAAAACGCAAAGGAAATTATGCCTTATGCTGTATGCCCGTTTGTACGACCAAGTCGTTGTAACATCACGGTGCATAAGGCACATTTTCCCTGTCAAAGTCCCGTCGGCGCTAAGCCCCACACCTCGCGAGTCCAACTCTCATGTCCCAAAGTCCCATGGTTGGACTCTCTCCGCGGCAGCGCTTGCCCCTAACAATATACACCCCATACAACTGTATATATAATTTTTTTGTCATTTACCCTCTCACAACATACTATTTACATAAAACAGAGGACCTTAAAACATTCCAATATTTATGTTTTTTTTGGTAACTTTCATTCTTACTATGTACAATACATATTAATTAAATAACTTATAAATAAACAATATAAACATTAAAAACGGACGCGTGTAGGCCGGCTCGAACGCGAGTCACAGTACTATCGCCTAGGAACTGGTAGCCTGCATACGAGCTACACTCGCGACATTGTCCGTGTGTTGTCCCCACACTGTCCATGGCCCCGGGTGCGCCCGGGGTCCGCGATGTAGTCCGGAGCGTCCTGTCTCACGGCGCTCGCAGGCGGCGATGGTGACTGGCCTCTAAGTCATGATAACTAATACTAGTGCGGTCAGCTAGTGACGTTTATTATAGACTCATTCTGATGACGTCTTCGAAGTAAAACATTTGTGGTTAGGTATTCGAAACAATCTAATAAGATTCATCCTAAACGGGTTGATAAATTAGTGGATTTTAAAGTTATATATAATTTAAAGAAGACATGTTTCTCGGTGACACCAAGAAAAGAATGTGGCACACACAACACATTGTGCTTTCTTGAATTGTGAAAGGTAGCGTACATAGTTATCGTGGTTAATGAGAAAGCACGCTGTGTTGCTCGGCCACAGTCGCATCACGATTTATTTTGCTTCCAAAACGAGCATCAGAATCAGGCAATATTGTATTTAGCGTTCCACTGCACCGATTACAGCCGAAGACGTTTTAGTGGAGTTCTAGCGAAATGACTCAGTCTTAATTTCAGTGTTTGGCTCGGCAGCGCAACACATGCAACGTGAAAGTTCTTACTGTGTTAAATTTGAAAGATAGCTGCGGATGACGCGGCGCGGAGATCGCGGGCCGGATAGACTCACATCTTTATGCGGCCGTACAAAGCGAACAAGCGGCCCTCGGCCAGCGTCGAGATTCGTCGGGGCGCGCCGCAGTAAATAAGTCTAAAAGGAAACCGTCGGCGATGCGGCAGCGGGGACTGTGTCGGGGTCATCGCTCGGGCCAGGCGTCGGCCAGGCGCAGGCCGGCGGCCAGGCGCCGGTGGGAGTCCTTGAAGGCGGCCACGATGCGCGAGAACGTGTCGGGGTCGTAGACCGAGCGCGCCGTGTTGGACAGGTCGAAGGGCTCCTCGACGCACAGCAGCTTCCACTGGTGCGGCTCGGCGCCGGCGCGGCACGCCGCCAGCGGGATGCGCGCGCCGGCGCGCACCGACACGCACATGCGCGCGTACGGGAACTCCGCGTAGTAGCGCAGCAGCTGCAGGAACAGCTCGGCCAGCGACAGCCGGTTGCTGTGCCGGCCCCAGCTGCCCCACTCGCCCCAGTCGCCCCACTCGCTGGCCTCCGTGCCGCGGGGCAGGATGGCGGGGCTCGTGCCGCCTGGGGAGGAATCTTATATTCACGATTTCTTACCGTATATTTCCTATTTCATGATAGTTTAGAAATATTTCAAAGGAATGGAAATTAAAACAAAATTACAAGCAGAAAATATTTTAACAAAGTGGATTGCGTTTATTACAACCTCGGTTGTTGCGAACATTCAACTAAAACAACGAAAAATCGAAGCATAAATTTAAACACAATTTAGTACATTATCAATGTGGCTATAATGACTTTGGAGGTAACGTAGACCAGATGTAACGACTGTGTATGGTGCCGGACTTGGTGTTAGGCCTAACACCATACATGAAAAGATGTTGTTGCTTGCCGAATTGAAGGTGGTGGTGTGGAGATATAAGATCTCGTCACAGAAATAGTAATTTATTGTTGTTAGCTGAAGTTACATGGTGATGACTGGGTGTGACAGATCCAATCTCGATGGTATCATTAGTATCCAGAATCATCAATCGATAGTATCACGACTGCCACTTGATAGTATCTCAATAAGATGTTATTTAATAAAATTATTTATATTTGAAAAGAGCTGACACACGTCCTACTTGATGTAGGCCTTGGGTCGCGTAATGTGCGAGGTAAGTTTGTACTGTTTTTAGTTATTTATAGCAAATTCTTAAACACCGTTAAGCATTCTTATGATGTGTTTACATCCATAAAGACAGTAACAGCTATGGTGTTCTTTGCTTATTATTTATTGATAACATCTAAATAGGTAAGTTATCGGGTACGGTTCAGATCTGAGTTTATGGTTCAGTTACAAAATTATATTCTTAGTAGTTACTAATAAACCTTTGAATAAGTATGTCTAATAAATGAATAAAACTTTACTTTTGCCTGTAGCGACTTCCGGATATAAAGACGAAATAACAGTAACCCGTCATCGTCGTTACGTTAACCCGACATAATAGGCAAACAAAATCAAGCTAACATTACAATAAAGTAAAAACAAGTACTCACACTGCAGGAAGTGTATGACCATGAGCGTGAGCGAGTAGGAGGACAGCGTGCGCGCGCGCGCGTCGTTGATGTTGTGCGCGCGCGCCCACAGCTTGGCCAGCGACACCAGCGGCCGCACGCGCCAGTCCACTGCGGGACAATAACTAATATTCAAATATATACATATACAGGCTGACTGGTAATTCACGTTATATATTGAAGAAGAGCACTCCGTACACATATATCGTTCCAAATATATAAAAAAAGTGTACGAACTATCGCACAATCATATTTTAAGTAGGTCAGGCAGATGTCGACTCAGCCGTTAACGCGCGACCATCAATATCATTTTCATTCAATAAATCAGACTTTTTAGTACTCAACCTGGGTGGTATTATTCATCTCTTCCCCCACATCATCAAGAGCAATCAGCTCACACTATCATCAAGTGTAGGACGCAATCAGCCCTACAAAGGGTTCATATATATATATATCAACGGGTCACTTACGTGCTATTTGTCGGGATTGCCGACTATAAAGGGCAAATGGTGCTTAAAAGTTGACCAAATTATCCAATAAAAACAAGTGTGGAAACTCGCGATGTGCCCAATGATAAGTGGTTACTATTGTGAGTTTGCCGCGGGCCGACTAGCTAGATTCGCAAAGCGAGCGAGCGGTGTCCAATCATTCCGAGACATTGTGCACACTAATTCGATTTTTATTTTATATTTTTTAACGTTACTCGAAATCATGATTCATTATGTCCTTACGTATGAAACGTGTTTTACCAGCAGCCTGTATACGCATAAATCACACGGATTGAGCTAGCCCTAAAGTAAGTTCGAGACTTGTGTTATGTTATGCTGTCATTCTGAAAAAGATGATTTTTCATTTTGACCTGACCAGTGATGAAACCCGAATATTAGAAAGTGAGTTTGTATATAAGGTACCTTTCATCACGGAAAAAGTACCCACGTTAAAATCGTCACGATTTTTTCGCTCGTGGAGGTGAGGCCTAAGAAATACTCACTCCTGGAAGAATGTGTTGAGCAGACTGGTGTTCTTGATGCCGACCACGTTGTTGCAGTTAAAGTCTTCTTGCAGACCATGCCATGGATCCCGGAACTTCAGGATCGGCACTTTGGCCTGGAACCCAAGTTAAAATTGTCGCGATTTTCTCGCTCGTGGAGGTGAAGCCTAAGGAATACTCACTTCTGGAGAATGTGTTGAGCAGACTGGTGTTCTTGATGCCGACCACGTTGTTGCAGTTGAGGTCTACTTGCAGACCGTGCCGCGGATCCCGGAACTTTAGGATCGGTACTTTGGCCTGGATCAGCTCGGCGTCTGGAATAAAACGCACAATATAATTATATCGTCATCATCAGGCTTTTTTATTCTCCACTGCTGGAGCACGACCCTATCTGTACTACCAGAGCCAAATATTAGCCAGAGCAGTCGGAAAATTTGGCCTACACTATGCTACTGTGATAGAACTTTTCCATTTTTGATAACAATATTTACCCTTATTTAATTTACAACAGAGAGCATAATTCTATGTAAAGATTTATTGTTGACCGTGAAACAGAAATACTACTGGTTGGTGTTGAAATGTATGTTGGGTTTTTTATGTCTTAGGACGGCAAACGAGCAAGCGGGTCACCTGATGGTAAGTGATCACCGCTGCCCATGGACTAATGGCGTTGCCGGCCTTTTATTTTTCCCTCCCCAGAGGGGAGGAGGGATGGGCCTTCGGCGCTCTCCCTCACCGGACGAAGCATAGAAGCTGTAAAGCTACTATTTAAACATCGATTTTTTTGTGAGTGTGGTAAATCCCCGGACAAGCCGGCCCATTCATGCTACTAGCAAAGGTGATATTGGCCGATAGCGTGGCTCTACCACAGCTAAATGGAGTTCTGAAATCAATAAAGAAATGACTATTATTATTAAATACTGACTGGGGTCGAAGCTGCGGATGTAGCTGAGGATGTAGTTGAGGTGCAGCAGCGCGTGCGCGCGGGGCTCGACGTTGTCCAGCGGCCGCACGTACAGGCACAGGTCCATGTCCGACGAGTCCAGCGCGAAGCCCGACATCGTCGACCCCACCACGTACAGCCCGTAGCGCGGGAATATCCGCTGCGCAAACCAAACGTTCTCCTCTAAATATATATACAGTGTAGGGTAAACGACAGAGGAGCTAATACATGTGTCAGCTCCGAAGCTGGCGTCAGGCAGTGGGTTTGCACCAGGGATCGGCTTTAAGCCCCTATCTTTTTCTTCTGGTGATGTGATAGACGCTTTGACGTCAGATATTCAAGAGGAGGCACCCTGGTGTATGCTGTTCGCCGATGACATTGTCTTAGACGGTGAAGATGGAAGAGAGATCCAGAGTAAACTGGTAAAATGGCAGAACAAACTGGAGAGGTTCGGCTTCAAAATAAGCAGAACCAAAACCCAACAGCTCTTTATGGATTTTGATGGTACCTCACGTTTCATACCAGTTGCCTTAGATGGTGTATCCCTGCCAGTCTGCTCAGACATTCGATACCTCGGTTCACTCTTACATAGCGATGGCAACATACACAGGGACGTTAAAAGTCGCATTAATGCCGCTTGGGCAAAGTGGCGACAAGTTACTGGAGTCATTTGTGACGCATGCATGCCCAGGGCCCTTCTTCAAAGATGGATGGAGTGTGTGGAGGAGGATATGGAGAAAAAGAAGGTGATGAAGGAGATGGCTCGTGACAGAGCAAAATGGAAAAAGCTGATATGCTGTCCCGACCCCACATAAGTGGGATAAGGTGAGGAAGAAGAAGTAGGTTAAACAATCTGATAAAGCACATAGAAGGTTGTTCTACCATAATATTGGCGAAATTTTGATCGTTCCGGACCATTAAAGGGGTGATTCAGCCTGTCAATATAAACAACTTTTCCTATGGGACAAATGCTGTAAACTCGAAAAAAAATTCGACATTCCTATACAAATTGCCCGGGCGGCTGAACACTTTTGTATGACAATGTCGAAATAAAATTTGAGTTTCCAGCATTGGTCCCATGGTTGCAGCATGGGAAAAATGGTTCATACTGACGGGCTGAATCACCCCTTTAAGGGTCCAGAACGATCAAAATTTCGCCATGTATAGTGTTTGATTTGCTTTTTACAGTAAAATTTTGTCAACCAATTTGCCAACAAAATAAAGAAAAATGGTCGCACGAAGGAACTGGATGCAGGCCCCTTTAAACGGGTGGTGTTGGAAATCCTTGGGGGAAATAAGACATATGTCCAGCAGTGGACTTTTTGCAGCTAAGATGATGATGTTAGGATTAACACTCTTGGCCAAGCCCATCAAAATTAACAATTTCTTTGGAAATATGCTGGGAACAAAAATTTTGTAGGTATATTTTTACTGTTGGGCTGGCCGAAAATACTTATGCTAAAGAAAAATTTACATGTTATTACCTTGATGTTAATATAAAGATATCTCCAAAGCGTCATCTTCCTCCTAAACGTCTCCTCGGTCTGCTGCGACTTGATGAACTTGTCCCACATCTCCTGGGATAACGTGTCCCATTTTGATCCTGAAACAAAAATGTTATCAATTCTAGTATCCCTTTACAAGTTTACTGTATAGTTACCTCACACTAATTGATATTTCTAATCGAAACTACTTAGTTAATCCAACAGACATTTTTATTAAGAATTGCAAGAGCCCTTACTGCTCCCAAAAATTTGTCTAAATGACAACTCTGTTTGCAGTCAGTGCTCGCTTAACGCGCACAGAAAAAGCATTCAACAAGCACTGGATAAATTATTCCGAAAAAGCTCGACGCTAGGTACACTAAAGCGCTATCCACACATTTCTGGGTTGCCGTCCTTGATGGAACCCGGCCGGAATGGAAAAAAATCGGTTATATACCATGTGTATGAACTCGTTCA
This sequence comes from Rhodophaea formosa, assembly GCA_963082605.1. Classification (NCBI taxonomy): domain Eukaryota; kingdom Metazoa; phylum Arthropoda; class Insecta; order Lepidoptera; family Pyralidae; genus Rhodophaea; species Rhodophaea formosa. The sequence continues at coordinate 1,419,299 of OY720219.1, forward strand.
CAAAGTCCAGTCCCGTGGCTGTCAGCGTCCTGGAGCACGCCCGGATGCCCTGGGAGTACCACCCATTTTACCTACGACGTTCTTTGTGTTATTTTATTGTACAACTTGTGTGCAACAAGCCGTTGCCCGACAGGCATATTCATCCGACAATTAACGACAAATTGTTAACCACATTGTGCAAATAAATATTGGAATTGAAGTTTTGTCCAAAAGACTACACTCAATGTGAACACTCCCGCGATCTGCACTCCCGCGAGGATAATATCGAGTCATAGTCGAATCGATATTATCCTAAGATAAGAGATGACAACGAGACAAAGACACTCATCTGTGAGCAAGTCGCCGGCGTGAATTTCACCTGGAACCAGCGGTGTCGGACGGGCTGCGCTTGTCCCACGGTCTTAACTTCCGCGAGTACTCATAGTCCAATCGATATTGTCCTTAGGTAAGAGATGAAAACGAAACAAAGACACTCACCTGTGAACAAGTCATCTGGCGTGAACTTTACCTGGAACGCGTAGGCCGAGCTGATGTAGCGGTCCGGCGCCAGCCGGCGGTGTCGGACGGGCTGGTCGCGCCGGTGCCGCGGTCTCCACTCCCGCGAGTACTCACAGTAGAATCGACATTGCTTAGATATGAGTGATGAAAACGCGACATAGACACTCACCTGTGAGCAAGTCGTCCGGCGTAAACTTCACCTGGAACGCATATGCCGAGCTGATGTAGCGGTCGGGCGCCAGGCGGCGGTGTCGAACGGGCTGGTCGCGCCGGTGCCGCGGCCTCCACTCCCGCGAGTAGTTGCCCTGGTGCCCGCCCGGCGTGCCTGCGCTGCTGCGGTCTGAACTGCGCGACGTTCCCTCGCCTGTGTAACAATAAGTATCATCTTCAATTCAGAATTCATCAAGTCCACTGTTTAACATTACCTTTACTAAGGATTTCCAAAAGGGGTCATCAGTAAATTACGTCACACATTAAGGGGAGGGGTCAATGAAGTGTCGTTACAGTGTGTGTGGGGGAGGGGTCATAAGGTTTGTGACTTCATACAAAGCCGATAGCCGATCACCGATGCCTTAGCTAAAAATCAATGTCCATTCGAATACAACTACTAGCGCACTCGTGATTCATTTTACTCAAAAAACTGAAAACTTGTACTCCTCCAGTGCGACAACGTCGGCACTGTAGCTAAGCGTATGAATGCGCACTTAGTACGATACCGCACGCATCGTTTCGTATAGTTGTGGACGGCCGACGTCATTACTAATTGTAAAAGAATAATCCTTGGATTTAAAAATAAATGCAAGCGAAACCGTGACGTATAGACAATGCCGTTCAAGATGGGCTTGTGTCGTTTAATTACGGAGTTCCTATGGCTACCTTCCAGGTCCATCATCAGATCAGCTTCAAGTCACAATAATATTGCATTGTCATGCGATATAAATATGCGTGTTTAGTCGGAAACCAGGAAGTAAGTGGGTCAAATTTAACTTGCAAGATTTGATTACAGACATGCAGCAGGACAGGTGCAAATAAATAAAAGCTTTTAAAATACCTGCTGAGTTGATTTATTAGTTAAAATACGAAAATTTGAACACTTAACAGGTTAACAACATCAATCCCAACTGCTAAACGCTGGACACTAATGGGCAGACAAAACATTTAGTGTACACTGGGTTTTATCTCGCACGTCAAAGATTGCATCACAACTACATCATATGTTTACACAATATGTGTTATCCAACGTGGATACACAATTTTGTTTATGATGCTGCGATTTTTTTGACACCGCGGAACATATTTCACACATTTCGTCATAGCGGATTTGACGCAAAATGTGCAGGCGAAGTCTATTTCATAAATGATTTTACAAAACGTGGGATTTTATATTATGTACTAGTTGTGTTCCCTCGTCTTTATCCGCGTAAATTATAGCTTACCCGCTAAAAATGAAGCTTACTACAGGTGAAAGAATGTTGAAATCGGTCATGTAAATTTTGAGCTCATTAATTATTATAACACACACAAATATTTTCTTCTTATTTATCTAGTTATCATGCAGCAAGTATTAAAAATTATATAGAAAGTTAGAACATCTGGCCAGGGTGGAGAGTTTAGGCCAAATCCTCCGGCTAATATCTGGCTGTGGTAGTACAGAGAGGGTCGTGCTTCTGCAGTGGAGACTTCAAAACCTGATGATGATGATGAATAGCCCTCCTCAGAAGCGTCGCTGGAGCCCATGAGTTCACACCGAAGGTAGCTTTGACCGAGCACGAACCTCGGAAGGAAAGGGAAGGCAATTTCAATCGCGTAAAACCAATGACAATGCACTTCCACAGTTTGGAAATAAGCTTTGTAAGAGCGTCGTCCCAAGATAAGTACTTCATCAATCCACAACTGCTGCATGATGACTTTCGTCTAGAAAGTTATCTGAGTTGTCGGAGTGAGTATGCCGCTTGGGTCATAAATCTGTGCGTCACTTGAAATAATTTGGCGTTTAGTGCTACACGCCGATAGCACAAATTATATTCTGTGTCCATAGGGACAGGACGTTAAGTGATAATACCTCTTTTTTCCCGCAGCTTTCCGTGCACAATGAGGTCAATAGTCAGGTGCGCAGATATTTCTGACGAATTGTATATCAGACATTTTTTCAATACCCCTTACATTGCAACTGTACTGAAAAATGTAACGAATGGCATGTGGAATGTACGTGCGTCAAACCCGCCATAGCGACGTCTATCTTCAATTATTTGTACCTGCGTCTTCGGCAAACGCGTTATGAATTTATGATGACGATGACGAAATAGTGCCATAACAACTAGTCATCACAAAAATAGTATTTGGTATGAACGGACAACGGTGGAATTTTTAACTGTGAACTAGTGATTTGCTGGCTCGAGGAAGCCACTTAGATGAATGAATGTTTACAACATCATCAGCAGCCTTTACTCGTCCACAGCTGGACATAGGCTTACCCAATTGCACGCCATCGCGATCTATCTTCGGCTGCTCTCCATCCAACTCCTGCCAGCCATTTTCCGCAAATCATTACTAAACCGTGTTTACAACACAGTGTTTTAAAGAGAGGTTGAGTATTTATCAGTGCTTCCGCACTTTAGCGGGAGCTTGATTTTTCCTTTTCTATAAAATAATAATATTTACTAGAGCGCGAAAGAGCGACGGCACGTGGGAACCGTTCGTTCCGTCGCGTGCTGCCGAGGTTGTACGACTGACATGACGTAAATTCTACTCCGAAAGCCTGGAGCTTCGACACGTTTAACAGTTAGGTTATGGAGACAGAACATTTTTTTTTGTTGTGAAAATTGTAAACACATTCATGCCAATTAATGTGTTCAAAGAAATCTATATTAAATAAACGTTTGAAATCTATCCATAAATTACTTCACAATTATTTCATGATATGATGATGACGGGGGAGGGATCTATTTCCCCTCCCCGTTCTTGTCACAGCACAGATGGTCCCATTAATGTGGTGACAGACGCCATACATGTTTAGAATACATCAAAACTACAATACACGCAATAATATATTTTCGAAAGCTTTACAAAGCAAGACAGTGAAAATACATTTAGTGGAAGTGTGAAAATAGTGGAGTGGAAGTTGTATTCGAATGGACATGGATTTTCAGCTACGAAAGGCACCGGTAATCTACTGAACTTGTGACGTCACTAAGCTTATAACCCCGTCCCCCTGTTGTCACACTCTGTCCCACTTCATGGACCTCCTCCCCTCAACGAGTGACGTAATTTATCCCTTAGGTGAAAGAGTCCTTTCTTACCTATGTTTACACTTTCTTAGCCTGAGGTCACAAAAGACGATCTAGCAGGTCCTAATGAAATCCGGTGTATTCCGCCTATACGACAGGTAGGTAAATTGCACGGAAACAAGATTACGCCTTGCCCTAGATTTTGCGAAAAACAACACGAATCTAATCTTACGCTCGTATCTTTCGTCTTCAATTGTTTCATTAGTTTTGAATAAAAATATTGACTTTGGAGATGTATGTAAAAAGAGAGTGATCAACATATTTTTTTGTATCAATAAATAAATCGTTTGATTTTTTAACATTGACTTTGAGAAAAATGGTTTGTGGAACCTCATTTCATTTTTGACCTACCTATGGACAACCTGCATGTACAGTTATGCAAAAAAAAAAAATGTTCTGTAGTTTTCTTCCATTTATTAGAGTGTAAAAATCGTAACGCAATTCACAGAATACATCCACCTTCCAAAATTCAATTGCGTAGTCTTATTAGATTCGAAATAAGGTGGCTGTGACATACGGACGGACAGACGAACATGACGAATCTAAAGGTTCTTTGCCATTCTGCAAATGCTCTGCAGTCTATGTCAAGCCACAGAAGAGTTGCCCAGTAGTGGAAATGACTTTGGGGATTGCCTTGAACATTAGCAGATTTGGCTTACTCATGTTTCCCTAAGGCCGAAATCATAAGTTGTTAGTTGTATAAGTTGTTAAAATGTTTGGTGTGCTTGCTGACTGAAAATTTATGGAGATTAATTCGTGGTCACTGGAAAGAGGGAAGGCAAAAGAACCAGGGGCCGTAGTCCGATATGACGGACCCAGCAAGTTAAGGGGGCACCCTAGGCACAGTAGTGACGCCAATCATTTTGTTCCTAATACTTTACAAATAGAAAGAAATTCAAGAATGTAAATCATATAAGCACTAGTAAATAACTTGAAGTATTTCTGGAATCATGTTTTAATATTATGAGAATCAGTCATTATGAGAAAAGTGATTACCGCCAAAAACTGCCGTTTTTGGCGGTAATCTGATTCTCATAATTCTCACTGATTCTGATAATATTAAACAATATTCCAAAAATACTTCAGGTTATTTACTAGTGCTTATATGATTTACATTTTTGAATTTCTTTCTATTTGTAAAGTATTAGGAATAAAATGATTGGCGTCGCTACTGTGTCTAGTGTGGGCCCTTAAAGACCAGTTAAACACAAAGATCTCTATTGCTCTACAAGAAGCGAAATATCGAAATAAATGGAAAGAGATCGTAAGAATATAGGTCAGGTGCATCACGGCGTTCATTAGTGAAAAGACGACTGAAGAAGGAATTTATTATCTATTGTATTGTCATTGAACTTGCAAAGGTATGTAAAACCGAACCGATAGCCGATCGGGCAGAAAGGTTTATGAATGGCGACCATCACAGAGCAGAATTTTGCGAGCGACCAGACATTCGTTGCTCTGTGACGACTACGTCGGCAAACGCAGCGTCGGACACCCACCAACCAGGTGGTCGGACCACTTGACTAAGGTCCCAGGAAAACGCATGTATTCAGTTCGATTCCCACTTGTAAATGGAAATACTTAGGGGACAAGACTCGAATCATTTAATAAATACAGTTGTATCTAGGTACAACTCTATTTTGACTCAGTGTTGTTTTAATGCATCCGAGTTCGCTTTGCGGTCGTAGGGAGGTGTACAAGTGGGCCAAGTGTGAAAAACACAATTATCACATTCTTTGAGACTCGTGCGCACACGATTTAGCGCCCGTCTGCTCCATTCACCTGTTTCGCTATTTTAATATATTTCGCTGCTAGCGTCCAAACTATCCAATGCAGGTGATATTGTCAAAGACAATTTTACCAATTCATATTGGTTTATAGAAAACAAAAATTGAAGAATGAGTAGCTGCTTATGTTTCCATATTAAAAGCCAAATAAAAGCCGATCGAAGGAATAAGCGAAAATATGAATCATGTCAATAAACGATCTGGCTAGCAAAACAGAATTGATTTTTATTCTCTTTTCCAACTACCCATCATCATGCTACTTGACAATAGAATAAAACTGCAAAGGTTCACATATTTCTGCAACCAAGTTAATTGTTTTGTTTGTGTTAGTTTTGATGCATGAATAATTAGTGTTACCAGTCACATGAATTGTTCTTTTTAATGAAAAATGATCATTATGGGTTTTATTGTCATTATTTTTTTATAGTAAGTTCGTCACTTATCAATTTCGAGTATTATAGTAAATTCGTCACCTAATGTCTTTTGTTCAGACAGCAACAAAACTGAAACACCTAATAAAGTAGATCCAATGAACTTTTCTTACTTTCAAATTACAACAGTAGAATAGTTTCAGAATTATACATGCAAATCACACAGATTGAGCTAGCCCCAAAGTAAGGGATACTAACTCAATGATACTATATTTTATAACAAATACATATACAGATAAAAATCTGAAAAACTTATTAATATAATATTTGGTGAGTTGTAATATTATTGCTATTTGTTAAGTACAAATAGCAATACTATATTACAAAAAAAATACTTGGGTGGCGAATTTACTACAACAATACTACTACTATTTATTTATTTATTTAATTAGGCGACGAATCAACAATCTATCTTCATTACAATATTCAAATAAATTGTTTTTAAATAGCATGACAATGTGCAGTATGTAATTAAAATTAAAAATATATGATGAAAAAGAAGTTGCTACAAGTAGGATTCGAATTGGTACCTAAACACTAACTACACAACCAGTTGGAAGTGGCCTCAAGGACATATGACAAACCTATCAGAATCTCAAATATTTCTGAAGAAAATTACTGATTTTATGTTACAAATGGCTGAATATTTATTGCATACACCTATGCTGATAAACAAAATTATAGAAATAGTTAATAAAAATGAAAGAGAAACATTGAAGAACTAAACAGAAAATATTTCTTTAAAATGTATGTCACTATGATCAAATAAGTATACAAAATATTAGAAATCAAAGCTTTTTGTATATTCATTACATCCACATCTTTATTCTTTATGGGTTGGGCACAGCCGAAGGTCTTCAGAATTAATGCTTTTGTTCCTTCAAATTGTAGATTGAAAGTAACTACTTATGTAAAATAATCTCATCTCTTGTTATGCATCTATCATGGTCAGTTTAATCTTATCAGAAAGTGGTTATCCCAGATTTTAACATAACACCAAATGTTAGATACATCCAATATTATTTACAGATTGAGGGTAGTTGAGATTTTATCTAACTCTATAACCCAAACAGGCAGGGGACGAAAATTCAAAATAATTCAGTAATTTATTGTTGTTCTACACAATACAAAAATTTATCAATGAAAAAATAACTGGTTTAAGAGATATTTCAATACCATGTGAACAACCTCTGTCCTGAATTTTCTAAGTTATTAAGATTGAGAACTCACCCTTTTCACCAGATTTATTTGAGCCTGAAGCATTGCTTGACAAACTCGAATCATCAGAATCATAACCGAATGCCGTGTTGTCTGCCTTGTTGGGGTGTGGACGGTCCCGGCGCGGCTGCCACCGGCGTGGCGTGCCCTGCTGGTGAGCCGGCGAGCCGTTGCTGCGGCCCCCGGGGCCTGCCGACGCCTGCAGCGCCTCCAGGGCAAACTGCCGCTGCCTCTCACCATTTGTCACCATATAAACGGGCGGAGGGCCCCCGAAACCACCATTCCCGTGATATATTACTGGCGCTCCCTCGTTCATTTTTATGTCCCACTAATATCTGTAGACGAACGAACAACATTACTCCCACGAAAAATTAGGAAGTTACATCGAAAATTAAAACCATACCAACCTGTATTTCAAACGTTACTTGCGATGGCGGACTCACGCCTCCCACCGGCTACTGTGTCATCGTAGGCGTAGTAAATTAATTACAGTATAGAACGACGTATAAAAATCTATTTATCTTGGACTCCCGAAATTCGAGACGAGTCAGTCTACTAAGTCCTACGTCTCTGGAGAGTAATTTATAAAACTGGCCAGTGGCTTCTATGTGACGCGTGTCGCTATTTTATTACCTTATAACAGAACGAGCTATAATTATTTCTACGCCGGTAATAACACTTCTACCCACAAATTAACACTGCAAATCGGTAGAAATCCACTGAAAAATCCGCCATGACTTTTTGGATACACTAGCGACATCTGACGGCAATCCTTCATGAAACATCCACGTGATTTTACTTTTTTTTGTTTGAATTTTAGATGTTCTAAAACTAACCAGCATTATGCCAAATTGATAGAACAGGAATATAATTGATATTCAGCCTTTGTTTTGTTAATAGACATTTTTTAGGCAATCAACTACTTGTTAACATCCTAATTTTTGCAGGTGGGTAATTAATTTCTTGATAAAATCGCCAAAAACCGCAGCAGATGAATTTATCTTATTGAGAAGATTTTTATATGGCAACAAAATTCTGACAGTTGACGTTGACGTTTATTTGACGTTTAATATTTATTGTCAATCACACGTAAAATAGGTACCTAGAATTTCGTCAGGAAAATCTTTAATTTGTATAAAATACATAAAAATAAGTTCCCTATAATAATGGAACAAAATAGAAGGGTGAATGAATTTGTGTTTCTATAGAAAAAAATCTAATAAAGAGTGATGACGTTGATTGTGTACCATGTAACCTTAAAAGTGCAAAAAGTCAATAGAAACAAACTTTGTCATCTCATTGTTTGATTATCAGTTATAATAAGAGCAGGCAGTGGTTTGTCATGTCTCATTTCAGCGATTGTATGGACGGAGTACCCGTCAAAATATCAGAAAAATACAAGAGGCCTCCGCGAATTGAATTGCCTTATAGTGTTATTGAAGGCCCAATACGAGCTCAAAGTGTCGTCGACAACGCCAGATATTGCTCTACTTTCGAGACGAATGTACTTTCTAAACTCAAGGAACTTAGGCGCGCGAAAGAAACGAAGAAAACCGAACGACGGCATCGTTTGCAGCTATTAGAAGAGGCTAAACAAAAAAAGTTGGATGCCATCGCTGTAGCCGAGGCTGAGGAGAAATTAAAGCAGTTGAGCGTGTCTGAGGTGTCTTATCCGAGTACTGATGAGATCAGTGCGTTGTCCCCTGATGAAAAAGTTGAAGCAAATTGTGATGTTACCCCAACACAGACAAGTCCGGAAACAGCTGATGTTGGCACTCAGGAAGCCCACATACCTACCAGTAGCAATGCCCCGGACCCCCAACTGAACATTCTCCAGCCGATACAAGTGCAGTCTAACTATCAACAAAACAATCTGCTGGATGACCCAGACCCGTTACAGGAAATTAAAATGAGTGCTAAAGTTAATAGGATACCTCAGTATAACCACAATATAGAAACACTGACTTATAAAGACTTTGAAAATGACACATCAAGTCCTTTTGATAATGTAGAGTTGAAGACAATAAATGATATGGAATTACTAGCTCAGGTGTTACAAAGTCAGAGAGATTCGGGTACAAGCTGTAATCCTGTGTATGGTGTTGATCAGACGTATGGCACAGTCGCCAACTGTGCATCTCAAGCACAAATAGAAGGTGTTACATACCTACCCAATGCTTATATTGAACAACCAATCCATGGACCTAGTATGATGTATTCTCCAGAACATTATCCAATATCAAATGGATATTATATTCCAGAAAACACCTGTGATAACCTTAATATGTACATGCCAAATTATCAATACTATGTTCCAGCTAATCCATACCAAGCAGTTGATGCAAATTATTATAATAATCAGATGCAGCCAACGTCGGACGTGAGCCAAGTTCCTAATGATTCCACATACATCCCTCAGCCTTATTACTTTCATTGTCCACCGGTTTCCATGCAGTATCCATCTCCTAATGTAACCTATAACTCTTCTACGAATCAGACCATCAACCAGAGCCCTTCAACAACTTCCCACAATACTATGAAGTCAAGATCGAGGAGTGTGCCTGATATTGTTAAGGAATTAGACGAAGAACTAGCTTCAGCTAAATTAAGAGCTAACGAAAGATCTTATAATGTAAGTCCGGCACCAAAAGTTGTTCCTGAGTCGTCTGGTATTAAAAAGAAGGAAGAAAGGAGAAGTAGAAAGAAATCGGAACATTTGCCAAACCCTTATGAAAAGTTGCCAGCTAAGTTGCAGAATATGTGTCAGATAATTCATGGGATGGGATTCCCTTTGGACAGGGTAGCTCGAGTTTGTAGTCTTTTAGGTGATAATGATAAAAAGGTGAGTTCTGCTATGTTATTTACCAAAGCGAAAAGTTAAAAAAAAATGCCACAGCTTCTATCATGAAGCAAGAGGAAAACGATACCTACTATGCCAGATAGTGCATATGCTTTTAATAAAGGCCATTAGATTTTACCAATGAACAGTAAGTTGATCCATTCAGATGCAGATGCAGCTGGAAACATGCTTAGATAATAGAGATTTAACTATTTTCATACAAATATTTGTTGGGTATCCTATCCTAATCCTAATTAATATTATGAATGCGAAAGTGATTTTGTTTGTTTATTTGTTTGTTACGCTTTCACGCCGAATCTACTGAACCAATCATCATGAAATTTTGCATACACATAGTTTGGCGTACGGAGAAGGACATAGGCTATTTAACACGCGGGCGAAGCCGCGGGTAACAGCTAGTATCCAATATTCTTGAATAAGTTGGTATTTCCAAAAAAGGAATTTATAATGTAAAGAATTGGGGATCGCCTCCACGAGCGAGAGCATCGCGAAGCGTCCGCGCTTCTCTTATTCTATTGTATATCCTATTCTAAACGGATACAATTGACTTTAACTCGCATTCTCCCACTCTTCGCCCCGCGGCAATATCATCGCCTTGTGTAGACACATACTAAGGGGATGTATGGAAATAGGTGACACGACGATAAAATCGTCGCGATACTCGAACGTGGTTTTTGTGACGTGTGGCTCGTGCAGCGATTTTTACCATATCTATGCTAATAGACATCAAGGCTATGAATCTTTCTATTTAATTGTTTGTTTCTGTCGTAATTCAATCAGTTCAGTTTAAGCACAGCCCTTATAAAATAGATTTTATTAACTACTAGCTGTTACCCGCGGCTTCGCCCGCGCAATATATAGCCTATGTCCTTCTCGGTACCCTATCCTATGTGTATGCAAAATTTCATGATGATTGGTTCAGTAGATACGGCGTGAAAGCGTAACAAACAAACAAACAAATAAACAAACAAACAAACTCACTTTCGCATTTATAATATTAGTTGGGATAGTTGGGATATTGCTATGATGCATAGACATCCCAGACAAAACAAATAAATAAAAAGATCTCTTAGTGGGTTCTATTGCCATGATTCCTAAGATTCTCTCGATCGGCTGTTATGATCTGCGCGGAAAGGGAAGCAGCTGGTTCATTCTATGCTTTTCTTTACTCCCAGACCAGCGTGGAATTATCCGCTATCATTTATGTTGCGATATGATGTGGCGAAAGTGTCTACGCCCAGGATGATTGGTCACTTGATGCCTTTTTAAAAACATACTAGAGGGTAAGGTAAAAGAAAGGAAAGGTCCAAGGAGAACAAGAAAAAGTTTTGTTGAACATACTCCATCGATAAGAGCTTTAAAACTCGTAAATAAGACGAAGAGAAGTGTACGCCCAGCTACTTGTCGCCAGCCCTCTAGCTATCCAAACCGCTATTTTCGTGCATTAACTAACCAAAAAAAATGTGATTCCAGATAATCGAAGGCCTGCTCATGATCGGCGAGCTAATGGACCTTGGTTTCTCGGAAGGTCGAGTCTCCGCAGCGTTGGCCAAGCACGAGTTCAACAAGGACAAGGCTTTGGACGAACTTGTCTCCTAACCCAGACGCTTTGGAAGAACAGCTCTATGGTTAGATCAGATTGTCTATAATTCTGGCAGAATCTGCTCTATGATTAGATCAGAATCTATGGATCCGTTAATCGCGGGCGTAGCGAGGATTTAGTATCGGGGAGAGTTCCAGAGAATAAAACAACTGAAAGTGCATGAAATAATTTAATCGAATGATCGGCAGCGACATCCAATAGAGAGCAAATCCAAAAGACATATTAGTGAAATAATCAGTAGTTATGGCGGTCGCCCCTCCTTTATTATTAATTTAGTATCCTAACATTTGAGGGAGAGTTCGAACCCGCAAAGCCCTCGCCCTGGCTACGCCCGTGCCGTTGAATATGAAGATATTAAGCGAGTCTAGTGTCTTAGTTGTTGGCTTTGGGCGCATAGGTAGCTATAGTTAGATCAGATTGTTTATGGTTTACTTGAATCAATGATAGACCAAAATGTCTAACGGCGTTAGAAACTTCTCTTTAACTTTACGAGCGATGTTGGCTGGCGAAGTTTTCAAACTGCCATAACTTCTAAACGCTTCCAGTCTTATTATAATACGAGTACTATTTTTAGTACCAGGTTTAAATCATCCGCCTAAAACAAATTGTCAATGATAGCTGTAAAAACGTCAAAGTGGGATAATAGTTTTTCAATACATTTGCTAATAATACGGTTCTTATGACATCGAAACTTGGATTGTAATGATGTATTACGGCACTAGTGCTTTTTAATTGACACCAATCATAACCACTCAATAGCCCAATGCCACAGATGCAAAACTGAAACTTTTTCATAGAATCCAAGCAAAGAGTTTCAAGTTCAGCATGAAAACTTTTTTCTGATTTGTGAGATGTGATTTTTATTTAACTTTTATAAATTCCTTATTTGCTGAACTGCAATCTTGTTTTAGTTTATATGGTAATCGCAAATGTATTGAAAAACGTCGTATGATGCTCGTACGGTAAGCTGTTTATTATAGACATCAATTTATTACAAGTACTCGGCTTCGCCTCGTACCTATACACACCTCGACTATAATTTCCAGCTTACTGTACTTGCATCATAATGTACTATAACCAGGTTCTAAAGTTAGTTCCCGTTTTATAATTAGACGGTTCTTATCTGGATGTAAGGAATTGGATATTTATATTCACTAATGCAGTGCGCATCTATGTATAATAGTCTCTAAACACTATCGTATACATTAGAAAATTGCGTTAGGACGACGGTCTATTTAGAGTGTGTAATGGTCCTATCTTATTTGTTTGGCGGGTCTAGATGATGATAAATTGATAAAAGAATTTGGAGTAGCACTAGCGTCGCAAACTAAAGATCTCCAGCATATTCAAACGACATTGCTAGCAAGCAAGTATTAAACAAAGAATCTATACGTAAATATTTTTTATAGTGTTACTCGTGATTTCGTGCTGATGTATGATTACCAACGATACTCACACATTCAAATCTGTTCAGGCATTTACGGGTTATGGTGGAATAAAAAACACATACGGACATAGTTACATACATGAATCCTAAAAACATTACACTCCTTATTTCGCGCAGTTGTGTGAAATCAATTAAAAGTTGTCGAGCATTCCTATTACATCCTCAGCGGTATCACCATCAGTGGTAGGCCAATAAAGCTTTACATTATTTTTGGGGTCTAGGGCTCATTTGAAATTCGTATAAACCCTCATATTAGCGCCGTCGAGAGATAGTTTTTTTCTTCTTCTGGCAACAGTGTAAATAAAGTGAAGTCAGACAGCACTCGGCCGAGTCCGAGTCCGAGTGTAGTGTCAGTTTGACTCATTTAAATCTCGACTTGACTCTCTCCATTTGAATCCTTAGATAACTCCTGCATAATAGCGCCGTCGAGAGATAGTTAATTTGTTATTTGGTCACAGTTGAAATAAATTGAAGTCATTTGAGACAATCACTAAAGCACTCGGCCGAGATTGTACATTCAGCTTGACTCCCTTCATTTGCATCCTTCGATAACTCCTGTATAATAGCGCCGTCGAGAGATAATGAATTTATGATTTGGCCACTTCATTTAGCCAGTGTTTGATCACTAACTAAAGCACTCGGCCGGGATGTATAGCCAGCTTTCCTCTCTCCATTTGTATCCTTCGATAATTCCCGTATAATAGCGCCGTTGAGAGATAGTGAATTTGTTATTTGGTCACAGTGTAAATAATTGGAAGTTATTTGAGACTCGGCGCTCGGCCGAGAATGTACTGCCAGTTTGACTCGTTTGTATCCTTCGATAACTCCCATATAATAGCGCCGTCAAGAGATATTTAATTTTTTATTTGGTCACAGTGTAAATAATTGGAAGTTATTTGAGACTCCGCACTCGGCCGAGAGTGTACTGCCAGTTTGACTCATTTGAATCCTTCAATAACTCCTGTATAATAGCGCCGTCGAGAGATAGTGAATTTGTGATTTGGCCACAGTGTAAATAAATTGAAGTGGCTGGCTTGTAGAAAGCGATAGAGATATATGGAAGATAAAATTAGATAAAGCTTTTATATAGTTTAATTTATATCGAAACTGGCGGTTTGGAGCAGTATGTTTTGTTCGGAAGACATCATCAGTGACATTTATTAGTGGTAGACTAATTTCTTTTTTTTTTATTAGTAGTAACCTTCTAGCAAGCATGTGGTCTCAACGCCTTAATCGAACGATTTGTTCTCAGAGACTCGCATAGATGGCGCCACTCGAAACTACACAACATTGTATCTGCCGTATTATGAGAATATAAAAACATGATTCACAAAATATATCTTATTAAAAATCAAAACAATATTTTACGCATAATATTTTAAAATGACACCGTATATTTAGTAAATTAAAGGCTAACGCAGATTACCGCCATCTAGTATCGAGTAGCAAACAACTCTCCTGCGCCATACATTCGCCTGCTTTTCGCAACCTTAATTTGGTCGAATATTTTTGTATGAGGTGGGCAGTCTATTACGTTAATATTATATTGTCTTTGGAGCAAGTATAAAAACTACAACATGAAAATATGTTTGATAGTGCCTTCCATTGCGCTCTTTAATCGTTGTTTTCTTTTAAGAGAAACAAATGATCTTTTTGAAATGTTCTGTATATGAGTATTCAGAATAGATCTAAATATTTAATGTTACTTGTCAGTATGGAATGCGTAAAGTACTGAACCTTGCGTCACAAATTACGTATGCATTGTCGTCTAACGGATAAATATTACTGCTTCAAGCTGTTAGATTTCCAGCCTAAGTTGATAGTTGTTTTCACGATAGTTTGCCATCGAGTGACGAAATAAAAAATATTATTAACTAGCAGACCTACCCGGCTGCGCCGGGGCATGTATTATACCTTAAAACCTTCCTCGTGAATCACTCTATCTATTGGTGAAAACCGCATGAAAATCTGTGCAGTAGTTTTTCAGTTTACCGCGAACAGACAGACAGATAGACGCGGCGGAGGACTTTGTTTTATAATATGTAGTAGTGATATGTAGTGATCTAGAATCAATTTTCAATAATACTGCTTGATGCAGAGTCTGATAAATGCAAGTTATAATAGTTTGCAAGTTTGAGGCGTCGGGTCTGGTGAGCTGTGATTGGGCAACGTGTCGGTTATTGCTGCTTGAGAAATATTACCCAATGACAGGGGCTCATTGGACCTTGCGATTCAGTGCTGCCATCATGTGGTTAGCCTTACAGAAATCGCTCGATCTCCCCTTTTGTCCCTCTCCATTACTCAGGCAGGGTTTAAGTGAAGCGTCTAGTTATACAAATACCTATAAATTATGTGAAAATAACTATCAATTTAGAAAACTTAAAATGTTGGACTTGTGTCCTTTTATTTATAAATTGTTTTTCATATTACAAATGTTTGCATTTAAATGATATATCTTGTATATTTTGAAGTTGCCTGCACCTGCCTAATAGTTTGAAATAAGACGTTTTTTTTTTCAGGGTGACATTCGCATACTGTAGAAAAGTATGAATATATATTTTTACCTTTCATATTATTGTTTTTCATCGGTATATCTTTCTCATTATCAGTATTGTAATAAAAATACTTGCCAAAGTATCAAAAGATATTTATATTTGTTAGGCTATTTGCCAGCTAGCAAGGCAATACAGGATTTTGAACCATGATGCGATGAAAACTGGCAAAGAGGAAAGTGGTGGAGGTTCTTTTAAAAACATATTTAGAATATAAGATCAGTAGAACATACAGGTGAAATAATAAACTGAAGGGCATGCTCAGCCCATTTTAGAAAAATCTCCATGGGAATTTCGCTTTTTTGTTACTGTGTTTTGTTCTGTAAACTTCAAAGGATGTCCCCTGTTCAATCACTATAGATATACACATTATTCTACTGTTTTTAAATCACAATCTTAATTAACTGTTCTTACATAGTGTTTATAATCATATTTTTGTATATAAATAAATACTCTAGGAGTAATATTATTCCATCCGTTGTAGTTAAAGTCTGAAGTGTTCGCTCTTAACGGAGTAAGTCATACGCTATTTTTGTGCTTTTATTATTAAAATAGCTTTGGCTTGCGGCTCCGCTCACGTTAGTGTCGTTCCCTCAGGAACAGTAATTTTCTCCGGGAAGAAAGGTAGCCTTTATCCTTCTATATACTCCAGACAACATTTGTATGCAACATTTCATGATGATTGGTTCAGTAGATAGGGCGTAAGCGTAATAAATAAACAAACTCACTATCGCATTTATAATCATCATCACCATCATCAGGTCTTCTTTATTCTCCACAGCAGGAGCACGACCCTCTCTGATCACCAGAGCTATTATAATTAGCCAGAGCAATCAGAAGATTTGGAAGCATTTGTAATATTAGTTGTGATTAATAATTGTAAATTGGTTACAAAACTTAGTGTAAATATATACTTTATTCATTCTCATAGAGAGTTAACTGAGCAAAATAATCAATTGACAATTATTTAATATTTCTAAAATATTTCGTAATATAAAAAAAGTTACCTACGTTTGAATGTTCGCTGTCAAAACGTAAATTGGGACCCTGAAAAAAGAGGAACCTGAACGCGCATATCTCCATACAAACGGAAAAAAGAAATCGTGGCAATATTTGATACTTTTAGTATAAAATTAAGCATTCAATCAATTAATCTCATTATGACCGTTCCTATATAACTGACGGACTTATTTTAGTATTATTATTTTGCCCCGGGAAACGACTCTATTCGCGGTTTGACTAGGCTAGTGATGTGGTTAATTACTTCGCAGTTGGCTTCGGCTAGCTTAAGAGGGCCCTGAACGCATATGTTTCCATATGGAGACATGCGCGTTCAGGTCCCTTTTAAGTCATTCATGAACACTCAGCCAGACATAATAGATTTACGTCTATAGGCAGGAGTTTCCCAGAAAGTGTTAAGAGCAAGACTTACGTCTTTAACTACAACACGATTTGGTTTGTTGCAATTTAATTTATTCTAGTTTTGTAACGCCGAGTGATAAATTTAACGTAAGAGAATGCTTGGGAGCGCCCAGCGAGCGCGTGTGAACTTTTCTACACAGCTTCACACAAATGAAAACAATGTATTATAAATAAACGAATATTTTCACTATTGCGTTTTGATGTTTTGGAATGTACTTCCTGATTGAGTGGTCTAATATTAGTTTTATTTATTCATGTTGGCCGTGTGGTTCCCGGCATGGTAGAATAGGACCACTCCAAGTCTTCCCTCCCATGGATGTCGTAGAAGGCGACTTAGGAAACACAAGATACCTAAATAAAGCTTATAAACATCCATGAGACCTCGCCAACCCGTTTGGCCAGCGTGGGGAGTCTGACTGCTCAGACTAACAACATATGTCTCAGGTAGTACAAAGAGGGTCATGCTCCTGCAGTGGATATTAAAAAAGACATGATGATGATTTATGTTGGCCTCCGTGGCGTAGTGGTATCACGCTAGCCACACGAGGGGTGACGGGTTCGATTCCCGGCGCGGTCGAATACTTTGGTAATTATCATTGATATTTGAATTGATGTTCTGGAGATATATATATGAGATGGCGTCAGGCAGGCAGCTACCCATTTAAACTTTTACCAAGTCTATCACTGCTGTTATAATAGCGAACCCCGGGTTCAGAGGTGTTATAGCTGCAAGCAACCAGAAAAAACACTTGAATGAAGTAGATAATTCTTTCTAGGCTGGGAAAAAGTTAAGTATTTTTTCGTACGAATACCCAATAAAAAAAAATCGTAAGTACCTAGCCTTTGTTTCTCACTGATAATGAATTCTATAGGTTAAAGGATTATGAAAATTGGGCCAGTAGTTTATGAGTTTATTCGGTAAAACAAAGAAATCTGACTGTTGTCCTTATTTTTATAACAACTTATAATATATTTATAGTTGCATTTTGAAATTTCTGATAAAACTGAGATGAGTAGATTTTATATACTTACGGAACCCTTGGTGTGCTAGAAAATCTCAGATTTCGTATGATAGAAGGTGACACTACGCCATATCTGGCGCAAATAACCTGTCGCAAAATCGGGGTAAAACCCAAAACATATCTAAACTTATCCTCTTACGATAACTCGAGACGGTAAAGACTGTGGCCCTGAACCGCCTCACCCATCGTTTTTGAATTTTATTAAAATCCAAAATACCTCAACCACCCATCCACTGGCAACTTAGATTAAAAGTACCTATCTAAGTAGGTAAGTGTTTGAATAAATATTTCCCCAGACCGAACATTGAGCGCTTCTTATATTAAGTACCTAACTCGTTTATGAAATTAAAATACATTCAATTATATTATGAAGTTCAAAAATGGGTTCTAAAGGGGGTGACACCAGTACGCCACGAATTTTATTTTGCAAATAATCTCTCATAAATAAGTATGTAAGTACTTACGTGGTAAGTTCCAAGAAACATTTAACCCTTTTGAAATATCCTCTCTTCTGAGAAGGTAGCAAGACCAGTAGGTATTTCGTTTATCGAGTTTCTACGAAATGCAAAAAATAAAATAACTCTCACTCAGCAGCAAACGGTTTGGTAGAGGAGTTTATGTTAAATTGTTAAACCGTCAATATCATCCACTCTAGATACCTATTGCGGTCGGGCGATAGTGTAGGCTTAGTAATAGTGTCCCATATTGTAACCCGTTGGGTACGCTACCCAAAAAAGTTCAATAAATTATTGAGAGCCTTCTTATTTGCAAACCTGCTTTAAACACCGTCTACAGCTCATTTGTCGGTCAATGCCAGCGCCTGATAAGTGATAAGGGCTCACCGTGACTGGGAGCTAAAGGGCACGCACATTAGAACGATGTGATGAAAAATACCTAAACAGATTAATACTTTAAATGAACAATATTTTTATAGGAGTTTTTATGCCTTCACAACGCTATCTGATACTCTTTTTAAATTAAGAAATAAGATAATTTGATGCAGCTTTTTGGTAAAAGTAGATTACAGAGCACGGAATGTCGTGCGTGTCGCTAGCGCGCACCCTCAAGCGACAGTCACATTCCTTGCTCTGTGCTATAAATACTAGTAGGGCCCTGCAAACATATTAAGTAATTGATTTTCATTTTAATTGTACAATTAAATAAGTGAAATCAAATACCACACTTGTAATAATAGTGTGTAAGGAGACGCAACCCCTTATCCGTATAAGAACTTAGAAGAGGAATTATGGTGGAGATTTTCGACGTGTACTAGCAGTCCGTCCCGAGTTCTCCTGTGTTACATTATACCTAATACACTATGGATATTTACCTAACCAACGGTGATAGAATTTTTGAAATCGGTCCGGTAGTTCCTGAGATTAGTGCGTTCAACCGAACAAACAAATAAACTCTTCAGTTTTTAGGGTTCCGTAGTAAACAAGGAATCCTTATAGTTTCGCCATGTCTGTCTGTCTGTGTCTGTCCGTCCGCGGTTTTACGCAGAGACTATAGGTACAAGAAAGCTGTAATTTGGTATGGGTATGTATATTAATCATGGCAAAAAAGTGGTAGAATAAAATCTTGAAAAAAAATTTTTTTAGGTTAGCTCCCATACAAGTAAAGTGTGGGAGTAATTTTTTTTCTCTATTTACCCATCGTGTGAGGTTGAGAACACCATTTTTCGATTTAGGGATCCGTTTCCGAAATATTTGGTTTGAAAGTGCGAATTTTTGTTAGAGGTAAGTGTGTCCCCCCCCCCCCCCCCCCCTCTATCTGCTAAACGGTTATGAAAAAAATTACAGCAGTAGTATATATACTGAAGTTGAAAGGAAAACTATCAGAGCTGAGTACTAAGTACAAATTAAAAAGTTATAGGCATACCCATACATATAGGCAACCAACTTATAAACTGTAAAATTTCATACTATTTTAATTGTTAGATGTTTTTGGTCGTTAAACTGTAAGGTGCGAGTGTGAATAGTGTGAACTCAAAGTTGTCATTCGCAACTACGGAACCCTACACTGCGCGTGGCCCGACACGCACTTGGCCGGTTTTTAATATTATAGTCCGAGAGCGCTAGACGATTTTGGGGTCTTTAAAAAACTCTAAAATTGCTTTTTACTTGCCTGTGGATACTTTTGCACTTAAAAAGCTAAAAAATTGCATTTTGTGTCGAACTTTACTTACATGTAGGTTACCTGAAATTCAATAAAATATGACCGATTAATTTAATATTAGGCGCGGTGGCTCGACTAGCTGGCAGGTGTAGCAACTGATCTTCGACCGCTCTCGGCGACCACTTCGTCACTACTTTGGTCCGTCGACTGTCCTCTCTTCTGGTCAAGTGTACTGCTATGCCAACTTCAACCGTGTGATTCGTCTACCTACGTCTTCAAACTTTGTTCTCAGGCGAATTTAAATTATTGAATTATTTTAATCAATGCTAGGTTATTAATTTCATGTTCGTTTCTCTTCATAGAAACTCAACAATTTAATTTCCTTTTCATATTATTATCGCTTTACGTGTCTTGGGAAAGCTGTCCTGAATCCAAGGCGAAAGAAAAACGAAAGCTTAATCAAAGATGTTCAAACGTTGTTAGTTATCTATTACGTTCTCATAATGATTCTATTAATTACACTCGCATACTAACACACCCTGTGAAGCGGACTGTATAATCTTACAGCTGTTGCATTGCATACGAATTAAGTTGTTTCGTACAGTCCACTACACACTAAACTTAACACTATAGTTTTAATTCTATCCATTTTGAAGCAATGAATAGGATGGGTGTAACCTCTTGTACAGTGGACCACTGTTCTAATCAAGACATGCGTGATGCAAGACACGAAGGACCAAGTTATTGCAGCCATAGGAGGTAAATTACATGTAAATAATAAATCAAGACCTAGCGACAATATGGGCAATAAAATATATTTATAAAATTTAAAATGCTTTCCCATGGACTTGAATTCTTGGATCCAAACAGAACTCATATGAGGTGGGACGAGTGATCAAATCCAAACTTTTTTAATATACCTAGGTACTTTGGCTCTTTTTTTTTCATAAACTAAAAAGTCAAAGAACAATTTTTGGAACTTAAAATATATTTTTTTCAGCGCCAATTTTGTAACCGGCTATGTAAATTATTTACTCAATGTCAAGGAAACGAGAACACGTCATGTTTGTGGGTTGCGATAAGTTTGGCAAATCTAAATATACCTGCCCGATACCTACTCACTGACGCGATTGCTGCAAATTGAATGCAAACAATGCAATGATAGCCACCTGACGAAATCTCGCGAAGGAAGTAACTCCAACGTAATTCGCGTGGTTCCCGAACCTGCAAAATGGGTCATAAAATTCAGTTTCCGCGAGCCAGTGACCCAGCAGACAATGGGCGACCACCGGCATTGTCTATTGTCATCATGGGCCAGACAAGCTATGAATGGGGCAAGTTCACTCGAATCCGGCCCACATTAGCAGCGGCCGAGACCAACATACGCTACCTGGTGCGCCAGAAAGAGACGCGGCTGAGAACTGTGCCGCCGCGGACACTCGGAATTACCGCTGCTTGAGTTTTGTTTTGAGGCGGTCCAGTTGGTCGGCCGGCGACGCACGAGTCGAGCGTTTCCCACGTGAAACATGAACGGCTCGCATTTCGATACGCGCCGCGCCTCGCCGCACTCGCGCCGACGATAACATCTGCAAATCCGATATTTAGGCCGGCGATAGCGCGATACGGCTCGATTTCGTGCTCTGTGACGGTCGCCCGGCCATGTGATCGCTCCCGTCGATGGGAGCGAGAACCGAACAAAAAAGCCGCCCGCTAATGTCTACCCCTCCCGGCCGCTACAAAAAAGGGATAAAAAGGCTATTCCTGGAATGCGCACATGTGGACGCCGGGTAATCTTGGGTGCCATTATTGAGTCCGCAGTTCACGATGCCTCGGAAAAGCAAGTGGATGCATCTGGCGGCGGGCGTCGTGGCCGGTGTCACGCTCGGCATGTTCTTCAAGCTCTGCCTGCGCTCGTCCTCGAGAACTACCATCCAGACGTGCCCCGAGGCCGCCAAGTACGTCGCCCCCGACCCACTGGCCTTGATAGACCTGAGGCCAGACGAGACTGTGCAAAATTCTAACAGGACTTTAGTGTTTGTGGGTGTGATGACTGCTGAACAGTATTTGGGGACGAGAGCGAAAGCAGTGTATGATACGTGGGCTCAAGACCTGCCAGGGCGCCTGGCCTTCTTCAGTTCGGAAGTGTCGCGGGCGCCAGGGTTGCCCCTGGTTCCGCTGAAGACTGTGGATGACAGTTACCCTCCGCAGAAGAAATCGTTCCTTATGATTTTGTATATGTATGAAAAGTACGGTGATAGATTTGAGTGGTTTATGCGCGCTGATGATGACGTTTATGTCAGAGGTGATAAGTTGGAGGAGTTCTTGCGTTCGGTGGACAGTCGAAAGCCTCAGTTCATTGGGCAGGCTGGTAGAGGTACGACCGCTGAAAGGGATGCTTTGGCTTTGGACTATAATGAGAACTTTTGTATGGGTGGCCCTGGAGTGCTGTTCTCCCGGGAGACCCTGAGGCGGGTGGCACCTCATGTGAAGTACTGCTTGAAGCACCTGTACACGACCCACGAAGACGTCGAGTTGGGACGTTGTGTCGCCAAGTTTGCTGGAGTCTCCTGCACGTGGAGTTATGACGTAAGTACAAACAAAGTTTGCTTCTTTAAATAACATTGCATAAGTTTACAGAACTGCCTGCTATTAGGTTCCTATTTTTTACAAGAAAAAAGATATTTTTTTCAAAGCCTTTGAATATTTCAGCTTATTGGTTTTCTTAAATTCTAATTAAAATAGTAATATCAAGTAAACATCAAAAACTTTCCTTGAAATTACGAAATTGAATTGGGATAATCCCCCAGATTCAGAGAAATCCTGCTCAAAGCATGGATAGTTGCGTGGTTGCTAATTCGTGTAGCAAATTGTTTTCTAATGTCTTTAGACAATCACGGTCACCAGCCCCCCTATTTACTAACTCGGATGACAGGTGTCGATGCCTATCAACCTAGAATTTACAATTACAATGCGGGTTTTGCTTGCTCAAACTTTTTATTTGAAATACAAAAAAAAATAGGCATCGACACCTGTCATCCGAGTTAGTAAATAGGCCGGCAGGTAGGCAGGATGACTTCTGAACACTAATTATTTTATTGTGCTCGACCGACGGTATCGTTTGGAACAATGCATTGTCAAAGTACGCTTATGCGATCCAAATTATGATTCACTTTGAATTTTGATGGGCTTCAATTAGAATTCACAACTTCTGCGTACTTGTAGTTAGGTATATTTTAGTCTGAGATAAGTACATATATTGAGATGAGACAGACCTCGACCAAAAAAGTGTCTTGTTTGATGCAGTCAAATTAATTAGCTTAATCTACAACCATGCTGTATGACTTTTTCGATTATATATCTAGAGTGATGAACGGTTAATGTCCCAGACATTCTAAGTACATATGTACCTACATGATTGTAAGTGACACGGCTACTAATTTATTCACTTGTTCATCATCTTCACCTTTTAATACATGATAATGATAACTGTAACATCTGTATGGTCTTCTATATTTTTCAAGTAGTAAAAACACATAATTTCAAGATGCCTCAATCCATAAATTCATCATCGTCTGTAGCTGAAACAATAATCCAATCGCCATCAGTGTCTATAATATTAACTTTACGTGCTAGGCAAACGCTTATGCAAGGATATTGTTAACCTAACATCAGCTGACGTAAGTTGCTCTGTGTGCATGAATTTGTAATTCTCGAACAAGTCTGTGTTTTCGTCATAATGTAGGTTAGGCTTAGCAAAGTAGGGTTAAAAAGAAACGATTGTTAATTAAAAGTTTGAAATGTTTTTATAAATAATTGTAAAACATACTGGATTAAATAAATTAATCAGTAATGATACAGTATTAATCAGTATCATAAATATAATTTATCAAGATAATAATTAATTTAAAGATCTAATTCATCACAATTATCCAGTCATTCACGTGAACAGGGTTACCCATCAAATGATAAGACGAAGTCTGACTTGACGAGTCTCTACATCCTCAGAAAGAAGAATCTAAAATCTTATTGTTGCATCCTCACAGGTAACGCTTCAGGGATAAGATTATTGAAATTTTGCCGTTCTCAAATGAGAGGTTTTCCATACAAAAACCGTTCGAAGACGAGTGATCGATCACACGTTCGAAAATAGTAACCCAGAGCACGGGGTCCCCTACTGAGTCCCCTACCTATCCTAAATGTTTTGAAGAGGTTACTGGTTCTTAAACAGAGCGACTGCCGTCTGACCTCCGCAACCCAAAGGGTAGACCAGAACCAATCCTAAGATAGGATTAAACAAAAGCTAAATAACGTTCAAGACCCACAGCATAAAGTGCGAAGCACAGAATCATATTTCTTTTAGAATAATCGGGTGACTTAAGCCTGTAAAAGTACTTTCACAAAGTATGCTTCCAGTGGCATTTGAACCCACGACCTCCTGGTCATAGGCGCTTTGACCATTTGACCACAGAGGCAGCCTAATCTTCACACGCTTCACCCATGTAAATATCTTGTAAGATAGG
Organism: Rhodophaea formosa; assembly: GCA_963082605.1. Lineage (NCBI taxonomy): Eukaryota > Metazoa > Arthropoda > Insecta > Lepidoptera > Pyralidae > Rhodophaea > Rhodophaea formosa. Next base: position 1,444,064 of record OY720219.1, read on the forward strand.
AGCAATGACTGGTGAATCGAGTGATCCAAGTGTGCACAACCGAAATCTTTGTTTACAAAATCGAGCAAATATTGGAAGATGGATCAATAGACCGTGTAAGTATTGTCAATGTTTGTTGAATTGCTTCAATGAATTCTTGAGATGCTCACGCCCACCTTTATCCCTAAACGGTACATACTACCTGCTTTTGAAATTGTGCACAAGTACTGCGAAAAATGTTTCAACTAAGATTTAGAAAAACAGAAACACGCGTAAACTGTCGCAGCCTAAGAAATCTACCTGAAACCTAGCTTGGTGCTCTCGCTACCAAAAACTAGACGTTGTTAGGTTTTGCTTATGATCATATATATCTCCACGAGCTTTTAGTGACAGGCTTAATCTACGTTTTAATCAAAAACAATAAGTATACTTAGACGCTATAGCAAAAATCTGCCATAACATTTTTTCCTAATGAATTACGTTTAAACTTTAAAATAAGAGTTATGGTGACAAAATGCTACATTACTCCAAACTGGTCTGGAATGTATAGAGTTCTATTTTCGTCTGTAAATGAATAATTTCTTCAGAAGAAACCTTCCTTAAACGGTGTTGTAAATTGGATTTCACAAGCTTTTCTTTTTTAGACTTATTCAAGATTGTTCTGGTCAACGACCTTCTGAGTAAATAGAACACCATTGGTTCTGGTGCTAACTTCTTAATTTACTTTGCTAATCAGATTGGCATTAAGTGAATCTCGCTACAGAATTTATAAGTCCGTTTCTATACTTCGGACCGGCAGTTTGATGCTTTGTTAAATTTAACATTGTTGCCTGTAATTTGATCTTTTTCAACACCTTGTAAATTATATTAAAATGCGTAACAACGGGTTACTCACCTAAATAATCAGCTACTGGCCGTCATGTTTCAACCTCATCCGGATGTTTTCATCATGGTCTCTTCATCAAAAAAACTTGTAAATTCTTTAATAATTTTAGTTACCTATTCTATTGAGTAGTATTACTTATAGGGTGTTCAACCATTTCAGCTTACAGTACTGGCGAAGTTAAGCTAGAATTTTCTTGAAGTTTCTAATCCAGCAGCCTAGTGTGATGTGTTTGTAAATGTTCCTATACAATATGCTTGCCGGACAATGCTTACTGTTTTCGGAGAGTAATGAATGTGAGTCATCTTGACACTTTACAATTCGTTTTATTTTAATTTATTGTACTTCATTTTGTTTACTTTTTTTACTGTTGCACTTATACTGCAAGCAGAAGCCACCGCCGCTGCAAGCCGTTGATTTAGTTGTGTAAAAAAATTATATAATATAATTCTTACATACTTTGTCACTTATACCTACGTGATTCATCTAGTCATATCCAATTTCGGGTAGCATGATAACTTTATTGGCCTAAAACGTTATCTTTCCGATATTTCTGCAATTCCTTATCGGAATATTTTTAATAGTGGCCATTCGAAGCCAATAATCTTTTGAAGTTAAGGCCAGATCTTTGAGTCATGGTGATGGATTGCAAGCTTGTTGCAAGTGTTATTGATAGTCTGGTCATTACGTTCGCGTACAAATAATTTAAAAGAAACCTAATTTAATTTAACCTACATTCTGGTCTGCTTTTTTGTTTGCATTCATGTGAGGATCACATCATTTGCTTTGATTTTTAATAACACCATCCTTCTCGACGCGCGACCAAGTTTCCTATTCAGATTCAGATTCAGATTCAGATGAGAACTAGTTATTAGCGCACATGAGTTCTTAAAGTAAGTATATAATATGATTTTAAGCTATCGCGGTCACAATCACGACTATGTCACTCATCACTACGGGAATACATAATGTTCCCGTAGTGAACATAATAGTCACCATCATTTCGTGTAGGTGACACGGTCAGTCGACCATGCACACCCTGGTGACAGAGTTCTGCGGAACCGCCTCTCGGCCTCTGACGTGGTTCCGTTAACGACTACCAGATGGCAGCTGGGACCACCGGCTTAACGTGCCTTCCGACGCACGGAATCATCTTTCTTATCAGACAATCAGGTGATTCCTAACCAAACTGGAAACAACTTAACAAAGTATGCTTCCCGTGTGAATCGAACCCACGACCCCCGGGTCAACAAGGCAAACGCCTTAACCACTGGACCACGGAGGCAGTTGTGACAAAATAGTGATTGTACGGGAAGTATATAATGTTGATATTGATGAAAAGTTATACCAAAAAAAAACTACAATTAATTTACTGCCGAAGTATTGAATTAGATTTATTCAATTTAATTTGTTATGATAGTAAAATAAATAAAGTGACGGGTGACAATAGTTGGTGATCTAAGCTTCTTAAATAGAACAGCCTAGGCTAGAAATTGTCAAAAGTTACAAAAATACATACAAATTTTGTGTGTGTAGGTACATTATGTGCGGAAGCGTTAAGTAATACCTAAGCATGTGCAAGAATGTACGTATAACGTAATATCTTACGGCAAGAGTTCAATGTCGTTTTTTGTTTGTCGTCTTCACTTCATGGTGATGTTTATTTATAAGTTTATCTTCTTAATCATTTCGTTTACATCACACAACTACAACAGTTTCAAACTGAAGATGTCATAGCATTGTATTCGTGTTTTTGCCTTTCAGTAATTTCTCAATCGCACCTGCATCTATCGAAATCCTAATCCTAACTAATCTTATAATTGCGAAAGTAGTTTGTTTGTTTGTTACGCTTTCACGCCGAGTCTACTGAACCGATCATCATGAAATTTTGCATACACATAGGTTAGGGATACTGAAAAGGACATAGGCTATATACCATGCGGGCTAAGCCGCGGGTAACAACTAGTAAATATATATATCGATGTGAACTTTGAAGAAGTGATTTTATGTTATCTTTCTTGGTAATATTTAACAATAATTTGGCGATCCCGAACGCGTGATTTTTCACACTTTTTTATTAGAGTACAAAAATCGGCCAAGTGCAAGTCAGACGCACGCTGGGTTCCGTACCATTATTTATCTAAACAACATCAGACTATCAAGCAAAAATCACGATTGTTGAGCCCCCCTGAAACTCTATTCTGTTTTTAGTTCTTTTGTTATAGCGACAAGAGAAATACATCATCTGTGAAAATTTCAACTGGTGACAGACAGACTGACAGTGAAGTCTTAGGTAATAGGCTCCAGTTTTTTACCTATGGAAACCCTAAAAACCAGACTTAAAACCACATCTATCTCATAAATCTGACTCTACTGATCTACTCCACGAAAACAAACAAGTATTTTTCGTTAATTCCTTCCTCATCCCGGTGTTCCTTCGGGCGTCCAGCCCATTGTTATTCGACGGACAAAAACCCATCTGCGTTTATTCACCCGCACATGTAAAAAGTCAGGTTTTGCCGTCAAAAGGCGAACACAACCGGTCCGTAACAGAGCTGACGTTTTTGCAGCCCTCAGTTTATAGATGATGCAGTGTGGAGCCCAAGCAACTTTGCATTTTGAGTGCTACTTTTGTTTTTAAGTATCTGTTTAGCATTCTACTATCTCGCTTTCGCTGTGTTCCGTCGGTTCGATCACAACTAATAGAATCTATCTGTAATCTATCTGTTTAAACCACCGAATTAAAATTCTTTTCAAGCTAACTTGATGGCTACTTGCTACTTTAATCAATGGTCTATCTAATTCTAAAGAGCAATCGTATTCAATGAGATAATGTTAAGACATGTCTTTAAGACGTCAATCTTAAAGACATGTCTTAACAGTCTTAGCATTGGGTTTGAATTATTTACATGAAATCTGTTTTACGAGATTTGCAATAACTTGTTCTTCAACCAAGATTAAGGTATTTAGCTTGTGCATTAAGCATGATTATCACATGCTTTTTACGCTGCAATTTACTCGTGTGAGGTTATCTAATTACGAACTCCTATCACCTGATCTTCCAAATGTACGAAAGATCAGCTCATTGGAGGACAAATGGACATTTGCGATGGATAAGTTTTGGTGAATTAGCTGTTCGCTTGAAACTTGGGCTCTTGCTTAGTTCTTACTCCAGTATCTTCGGTTTATTTTGTCCGTCCACATTAAACGAGTATTTCCAGAAATCAGAAATGTACGGCATTTGCAAAATCGTCGCGAGATCGAAAGTTCCCATCGTTAATAACATCCATTAGATACTCATTAACCGGAAGTAATTATTGTAAGCCCACGCACTTACTTATGATATTAAGCTTAATTTTACTCTATGTACGTCTATTTATCGTAATTACGACATACTAATTAAAATTGCATTTAGTATTTACGTACAGAAAAGTTAAAGTTACGTAACCTTTCGTTATATTTTGAAATCAAGATAAAATACTTATAATGTTATGAGAAAGATGTTTAAAATTAAACCTAAACCATGAACTAGAAAAAAAAACAAAACTGTAGACGATACCAGCTGTTTTTCTTTCTTCGCAGATCGTAAGAGCCGGTTGAGTGAATAATATCTCAGAAATCATGTCGTAGGCGATGTTGTATATGTTAGGCGATGTTGTTCGCAAACCCATCACTATTTGTGTTCCATTTTCCGCCTGCACAGCACACCCACTATCGCTAATCCTGGCTTGCAGGCCTAACGCCCAAGGTAGTATCTAACCTGAAAGCAATTGACATGATGAGTATGTGTGCTATGTACATTGTAGAGCTACGAGCGATTAGTCCGTATTCATCCCTAACTAACTAACTAACTAGGCCTAAACTTAGCCAGTAATTATTGACGTCAACAAAATTTTTTTGTTGTAAAAATTGTAAACACAAATATGACAATTAATAAGTGTTCAAAGAAACCTATATTAAATAAACGATTGAATCTTGAATCTTGAATCCCAATTTATTTATTTTTTTAATTTTTTCTTCATTCATCCCATTTCTATTCTTAAAACATACGTGTAATTTTTTTTTTCGAAATAATATTTATTTCTTCCTTACTTATCTCATTTATATTATCAACTCATCTTAAGATACATTTTATTGTTTTTATTAGAACTCTGACACTAGGGTTTGCACGGTCGACTGACCGTGTAAGCTACACGAAATGATGATGATGATTGTTTTTATTCCTTATTCATCCCATCGTAATTACAACCAACATTTGTAAAGTGAGGTTTTTTTTTATTCAAACTTAAAAGTTAGGCACGTAAAAATAATAATAATTTGGTTTTAGTAAGAGCCAGCAATAAGAAATACTATTATGGCGTTGGACGAAAAAGAAAGGTTGAGTTAAATTTTGGTATGATCTTGATTCATTGGGATCTCGAAGGATGAGAATGAATGGGATAAATTCGATATAACCCTTGTATTCAATTTAAGACCTGAAATTAATCACATTGTGTACATATTCATGCTCGTTACCGTACTATACCTGGTGTCTATCAAACTAAATATGCCAAGGGCAAGGTTAATCCATTTTCATACTGAATAAATTGAAGGTTTTGGGTCAGCAGTATGATTATCGCAGCTCTCCCAATTTATTTAGATCCACAACTCGTATTGCTAGACGTGATATTTATGTGCCGCGTTCATTAATTCTGTCTAACCCGTAAGGGTCTGAAACGTAATCCAGTAGCCTCTGAATAGAAAACATTATCATCATCAAGACAAATACGTATAAATTTGCATGTATTAATTCTTCACTTGCAGAAGCAGTGAATTAAGTGTCCCAAATTTGAATTCCGCGTTGAAGATAACAGATAAGACTACTGCAGCCAGATAAGGGAAATTTGCATATGATAACAAGATCTTTATTGTTCGCGAGGGAAGTAGACTGCCTTGCAACTACACCGATGCTTTAGTTATTCTGTGATAATGAGGTGCCTGCGAATACATACATAGGTTGACGAGTTCCGGGCGCAGTGGTCAACCAGCCAGCCTGTGACATTGGGATCTGGGTTCGATCCCGGCTAGGTCAAGATTCTTTATCTATATCAGTATCTATTATAAAATATAGTAGTGTTAAGTTAGTAAGTATACCATAACACAAGTCTCGAACTACTTTTGGGACTAGCTCAATCTGTGTGGTTTGTCCGTATATATTTATTTTTATTAATTTATAGGTACATACATATAATCACGTCTTTATCCCTTGCGGGGTAGACAGGGCCCAAGGTCATAAAACCCATTGACCACGTTTAGCATATTTGTGACCTTTAAGGTGGAAAGCGAATTCAAAATAGTAATGGGTTGCTAACCGCAGCAGTGTGCCGTGTGGTTCCAGGCAGAGTAGAATAGGACCACTCCAAGTCATCCCGTGGATGTCGTAAAAAGTGACTAAGGAAAAACAAGCTAAACAAAGCTTATAAACATCAAAGAGACCTCTCCAACCCGTCTGGCCAGCGTGGAGAGTGTAGGCCAAATCCTCTGACTACTCAAGCTAATATATGGCTCTGGTAGTACAGAGAGGGTCGTGCTCCTGCAGTGGAGACTAGAAAGACCTGATGATGATGATGATGATGATGCTAACCGCATCATCTATAACGTGATTCCTTAGATTTTCGTTCAATCCCTCGAGAAGAAAAGCAGCAGGTATATTCTATGTTACTCCTTTTCTCCCAAACCAACATGGAAGAGCATTAGAACTTACACTGATGCTTTAGTAGTTCTGTGCTAATGAGGAGTCTGCGAACGTAAAGATAAATTATTAAATTACGTAGGTAGCACTTCATGACCTTCATTACTATACGTAAATGAGGCGACATGAGCCAATGTACATGCCGTTTAAATGAGCATCTTATTCTTGAAACCTAGTAAATTAGGTATAATTGCGAAAGGACTTAGAAGAATTTTAAAAAAAAAGTATATACCTAATACTCTGTCCGTCTGTTGCTTTATGCTATCGACACGAGTTGGTTTTTGAACCTTTCTATCAGTAAAAGTTCTTTTATATATTTTTCTCATAAAAATATCGTATTTCACTTACTGAAAAAACACTTCTGGCAATAAAAATTTTAAACCCACTATTAACAACATGATATAATTTTACTAATCATATTAACGGTATTATCATTACAAAATTAGAAAGTAACTTAGGTTTCTTTGACAAGAAAAACAAACAGTAACGTACAAAGATAGGAATAAATAAATAAATAAATATATACGGACAAATCACACAGATTGAGCTAGCCCCAAAGTAAGTTCGAAACTTGTGTTATGGGATACTAACTCAACGATACTATATTTTATAATAGATACATATATAGATAAACATCCAAGACCCAGGTCAATCTGAAATCATTTTCCATCTTGACCTGACCGGGGATCGAACCCGGGACCTCCGTGTCGCAGGCAGGTGTGGTAACCACTGCGCCACGGAGCTTGTCTGAAGAGGAAGGTAGGTATATTGTTGTTTTTCGTGTGTGTAAGTGACCAACACTGGTACCAGATTTTTCAAGCCACCTATTATGTTTGACATAGCTTAACGACATGACGTTTTTACCAACGGCTGAATCTTCCTTCTGAAGTAAAATGACGTTTATTTCAAGTCTGAAGAAGTAACATTATCGCAGCTAATCGTGTTCATATTTTTGGCACAATCTTATCGACTAGTGTGGTGACGTGCGATTGGGATTTTGTGATAACTACTAGTATGATAGTAGTACAGGAAAGATTAACGTCTACGAAGAAGTAAATTAAAGATTAATCAAAAGCTAATGCTGTTTATCTACCTCTATTCCCGTTCTGTTCCTAGCCATAGTGGGAGCGCGAGCTATAGCGATTGGTACTGGGGTAAAACCCCGCCTGGTTCGACCTTTACATACAAATATACATCAAACAAGAAAACATCGTGATTCAACCTGCACACTAGTGGATTTTTCACTAATCTGAAAGTGAAGCAAAATAAGTAATGTGTTCGTTCGATTTCACGCAATGATCATTATAAACACAATTGCAAAAAAGGAGTAAAGTTATCATTTTCGAGTTCTCGATTTCGAGTTCATGTATGTTTATTAAGTATGTGAATATGTACGCATGCCGACTAATGGTAAGTAAGTGATTACTTCTGGCCATTAACAACTTCCACACTGGGGCTGTGTCAAGTTAAGAGCGTAGACGGCCTTTTAAATAAACATAGACTCGTTTTCTTGAAGGTTCATTAAAGTCGTATCGATTAGGGTTTTCAGATTTTTTATACAGCCATAACTTGTAAATGGCTCAACGAATTTGGACGTATAGACGTCAGGGCATCATTCGTTAGTTGGGGGATTGTCTGCTGAAATTAAAATTATATCTAAGCATCAATTAAATAATCTCCCGCATAACATCTCAGGAAGAAGAGTGTCTGAACATCAGCGCTACCTAAGACGCCTGTCTAGAGGCAGCAGGCAGCACAAGCTGAGGCATTCCTTTGCCTAAGTACATATATTTAATGGAAATGTACCTAAGGTTATGTAAGAACCTAGAGTATGGCAATGAATGGCTTATTATCTATTTTTTTTTATCTATAGGTACTACACGTTGTTGTTTTTGTTTTCTGGCAGAAGCTCCTTATGTAGTTAGAAAGAAAAAGAAAGAAGAAAAATCTGTATTCGGCAAAACACATAACAACAAACATAAACATTAGCAATACTTAGCAAATTTAAATAAAATGGTAATTGCCGAAAAGGTGCCCAGCTCAGCTTTACGCTGATAGCGGGGTGCTACAGCGCTGATTTTCAACTGGTGCCATGAAGACGTGGGTTAGGTGGTGGTAGTTAATATCACATGTTACGCGTATGAACTCTTTTACGCATAAGTTTTACGTTACACACATATGTCTGTTATCACATAATCCGCTTTTATCATCAACCCAAATCCGTAATCGTGGGCACTCGACCTTGCGGGCCTGAATTAGTGGTATTGCTGGCTCGTCTCGTCATACGGTGTTGTGGATTATTGTAGCCGTAGTTGTCGTTATACAGTATACGTTTTAAATAAATAACATTTTGCATACAAATATATTTAACAAGCAGACCTCCCCGGCTTCGCCCGGGCATGTTTTATACATCATCATCATCAGTTCTTTTTAAGTCTCCACTACAGGAGCACGACCCTCTCTGTACTACCAGAGCCATATTTTAGCCAGAGCAGTCATAGGATTTGGCCTACACTCTCCACGCTGGCCAGCCGGGAATCACATGTTTTATTCATATAGGTAAACATTTCTCTTGAGTAAAATAAACCGCATCAAAATCCGTTGAGTAGTTTTAAAGATCTAAGCATACCTACATAGGTACACGGATGTGGAGAAAGTGATAGGTGGTGATGATGAGTAAAATGGTTGGCAAATCAGGATCAAGGTTTGCTCAAATGAACTTTATAAAAAGTTATATCTGGCTAAACTAATATTATATAGAGTACCTATATTGAATTGTTTGCTTGTAATCTTATAGCTTGTAATGGATGAATTCAAAAACTATTGCTATGATTAAAAAAACTTTTACCAAAAGTAGGCTAAGTAAGCTACATATCCGCGAGTAGCATAGGTACGTTAGTATTATATTGTCTTTGACATAGGCTATATTCTATTTTTAAAACAATCAAAGGTTATATTATTGCAATTTACATGCAGCCCCCTTGGCTGTATGTAAATTGCAATAATATAACACAAGATAGAACTGCCCATAAATGTCCTTTATTGGGCAGTGCAGCGTAAGCTATTGATGATTTAATTTCTCAGTCACCATCATAAGCTTTTAAAACCATAAGCTTTATTTTTACTCATTTTATAGATTCAAGATTCAATCGTTTATTTAATATAGGTTTCTTTGAACACTTATTAATTGTCATATTTGTGTTTACAATTTTTACAACAACAAAAAAATTGTTGACGTTAATAATTACTTATGGCTAAGTTTAGGGCGCTTCCAAAGCGGAGTGCAGAAGAAGCGGCAACAAACTGCACAGCGCATTTTCTCCAAGCGACGTCAACTCACAATTCTAGTTAGAACTTATAAACTACTTATATATATGTGGACTGAGTGTGCATTGTTTTAATAAATGTCATGATAAAAATTGAATTGGAAATATATATATATATATATATACCTATGCAATATGTAATTTCTGAATGTGTCAAAGCCCATAATGTATCTGCATGAGCAGAAATATCTGTATTTGTTGTATCATTAGAGGGCGTGCCAGACGTTCCCACTAAAGTAATACATTATCCTGTTTGTCACTAATTTGGGAAATACACAGGATGTTCTTTAGTTTTTGTACACCAGAGCGAAGTATTATATTGTATTTTTGAAATAACTTAATCTAAATGTGTAATCTTCCGGCTATATAAACTTACGCCACATATCATATTACAGCATGAATGTTCTTACTACTTTTAAACTTTCGCGTTGCATGTTTATTAAATGCAATATCTGGAATTAAAGCGAAACCTTTGACTATAAGAGCGAAGCATACTGTTTGTTTTTCTCCAGACGTTTCGGCCGGGTTACTGGACGACTAATTCTGCATTTAATAAGCACGAATGTTGTTATAACAGCGGACCCCGGGTTCCACCGTGTCACAGCGAGAATGCAATGGGGAAAACGTTCGGTTGAGGAGTTTTTCATCAGGAAGATAATATGTAAATCTACCTTGACCTTAGTAATATTTTCGCAAGGCATTCGGAAACATCAGACCAAGGGCGGATCAAAGAGCCACACATCTGCGATAAACAAACAACGCGTCATTAATATTTTATCAAGTATCCGCTCACGTCACTGTGTCTGGGTTTGGGTTGCCAACCGTCACGTAATTCACGAAAAGTAAAGGAGTTGTTGTAAGAATGGTACGACTCCGGCAGCAAAAATTAGCAGTTACATTTGAGTTACATACAGTACCCAATCGACTATTCTGCTGGCTCACTCCACGTCTCAGGCATAGCACTTATTTTCTATATCAATTAACGATTGCTTTAAATTTTATTATTCATCGCAATTAAAATATTAGTTCCGGGTAGCTAAAATTGGAAGAAATTTTAATATCAATAAATTCCAATAAATTAAAATGTGTGCAAAATGTGGGCAAAAACGAGAAATCACATATTTTTTACAGTTTGTGTTGTTGTCCCTGTCGCGTGAGGTATAGTCTGGCCAACGAAAGCTGAACCTCGCAAAACGCGGTAAATTTAAAATTTCGCGAGAATTATTTATTCCATCGAAAATTATCATAATCAGGTGGTACAGTACAAATAGTGCATGCACATTCTGCCTATATTAGGCGTAGAAATAATTTTTGTTACAGATAAGTACAATAAGTTCTTCCTAACTAACAACAAATAAAGTCGGCAACCCTAGTCTGTGGCCAGCGGTCACGGCTCACGAACTGTGAATTTTCGGGTCGCGTGACCTCACGAGGGCGTTGCCGTAGCTCGGGAGCCATTAAAATTGACAAAAGTCACATTATGTTTACAAATACATGGAAATTAAGCTGCTACGAGTACGTAACTGCGTCATAAACGTCATAAAGTGTTACGAGTAACTAAGGCGTTACATTGGGAGTTTTTAGAGAGGGTTTGCCTAAGAAAATTTTGCAAATTGATTTATTGGACTTTATAATAGGAGATTGGAGTTATAAATGTTCGTGCTCATGAACAATTTGTGAAATAGTTAAAGTAGACTGTAGTTGTATGGACTCGTATAGATTTGTCTCTCACGAGGCTACCAAAGAACATACGCCGTCTTTGATGCCACGAGTGAAAACTATTTCCCCGAAAACTCACATGAGCGAAACATTTATGAGCGAATTGAAATAGCGGCGAAAAGAAATATGCGCGAAAGAAATAATCAAAGGTGCCCATTACGCTTGCGGAAATCCCTCTTTGATCTATGGATATCCTTTGAGTCAGGTATACCACCCGGACCGGTGATCGTAACCTCGGACTCTCAACCGGAGTTTTTACGTTAGTATTTTATCACAATGGACTACTAACTACGTTTACAGTACAAGTGAGCAATGCACGCGTAAATCGCATTCCACTGCTACCCATAGCACGTTTTGTTAGGCCGGACAGCAGGATAGGTGCAGCAATCTTAAACCTTTGAATAACTTCTTTAAGTGCTAGTCACAGAGCAGGAAATTTGGTGATAATAGGTGATTTTATTAGCAACTAGATTTTGTTCTAGGCTCCGTTTGTGGCGATGTAGTGCAGTCCCTTTCTCAGGGCTCAAAGGTATCTTTGGTTTTTGTCTGGGCATAAAACTACCTCCATACAAAATTTGCTACGTTTGCAGTACATTGTACAAGTGCACACGCGTAAATCGCATGTCGCTTAACGTAATCGCATTCCTCTGCCACCCACAGCACGTTTTGTTGCGCCGTAAGACAGCATGATAGGTGCAGCACTCTCGAGCCTTTTAATAACTCATTAACTTCTTTAGGTATTGGGTATAGATAGAGCCAGGAAAGTGACTGTCGCTAGGGCACGATCGAAAATACGTGCCCTGTGGTGCTTTATTAGCAAATTGTTTTCGTTCTTGGTTCCCCTAGCGTGGATGTAGCTCACTAAGGAACAGTAGTTTTTACGGGAATGAAAAGTACGTTAGATTTGTCCGGGTTTGAACTATCTCCATGCCATATTTACTACATTTACGGTACAAGTGAGCAATGAACGCGTAAATCGCATGCCGCTAAACGTCATAGCATTCCCCTGCCGCCCACAGCACGTTTTGTTGGGTCGTAAGACAGCAGGATAGGTGCAGCACTTCTGAACCTTTGCATTTGTCGTAACTTCGTCCGCGTAAATTATAGCCTATAGCACCCGCAGATAAATTAGCTTTCTATAGGTGAAAGAATTTTGAGAATCGGTTCTCACGATTGCCGTGTGTTTTGGAAATATACCCAACTATATTATAATGTATATGGAACAAGGGAGTGGACCGGAATTGCCAGAGTTGAGCTACAATTATTTCACTAAACTTAATCTAGTAATATGATTATTAACTAAATTTGAACCATATTATACTCATGTTCGTAAGAAGATAGTAATGAATCGCTTTCGTATAACTTTGTTACGGCATATAAATATATCCCTAGGGATATTTTTTTTTTTTTGTTGCTCCTAGAAGGTTACGCCACCCTCCAGGATAGTGTATTGCACATAATGAGATTTTCTACATTTCAAATGTTACAGGTAGTTCGATCTTAACACTAATTTCTATAAATTTATACACTTACAGATATTTATCCTGCAATTTGATACAGGAATGCTATTAGCAGTAAGAGCTTTACATATTATTATTTTTTTATACAATTTATTATCATTAATATTAGTTGTAGGGGTTAGAGTTGTTTCCTACAATGTTTAAAAACAACTTAGTTAAATGTTCAGGGTTAGTAAGTCCCTTCTGGTTGAAGTAAGAAAAGAAGTTAAAGTAAGAAAAGAAAGTAAAGTAAGAAAGGAAAATGTATGTCTTATTTACAACTTAAAGTATTGCTTATAGGCTACTTTTCATAAAGGTAAACAGGATTATATTAAGAATAGTGGAATACATCTTCGGGTGTAGTAAAATACATTTCTACATGTAGTATTGGATTTATAACACGAGTAAAAAAAAGCAGCTAAGTGGTATGACTAGACTATATTGACGGAATTAATTTTATGTCATATTTACCTTTTTCAGATTATTAATTATATTATAGATGTGTGATTTGTAGGTTTCGGCACTTTTTTCTTTGGTTATTAAGTCTAGCAAGTTGAAGGGGTCAAGTTTGAGATTGTTACAGGTCATTTCATGGGTGTATCTGGTATTCATAAAAATGGGACAGTATTTAATCAGATGTTCTAGGTCTTGGGTGGTGGAGTTGTCGCAGGGGCAGGTCTCGTTATCAATTATGTGAAAACGGTTTAAGTAGGATTTGTGGAATCCATGATTAGTCAAGATTTGCGTAATTTCAAAAGTGGGAGGAATGACACAGGTGAAAGTTTTGACCGATTGTAAGTCCGGAAGTGAGAGATGTATGTGATGATTGCGTGCTTCAGATTCATACATTTGTGCCCATTTGTTCTGTGTGTCTTGTTTGATTATCCTTTTCGCATAGGATAGGGGGAAGTCGTAGTTGTCGTACGCGGTTCTTTGCATGGTTGCCAGCTTGGCTAACTCATCGGCCATTTCGTTGCCAGCAATACCTATATGGGATTTGACCCATATGAAGATGAATTTCATGTTCGCCTTGATTTTCAGGTCCAAGATCAGTCTGTGAATAGCATGCACTGTTGGGTCAGAGTTGTTCCTGTCCTGAATTGCTTTCAAGGCTGACTGGCTATCCGAAGCTATGCTGACAATGGTGCCATCCGCGTGTTGTTGACTGTCCATCCAAAGGAGTGATTTTTCAATGGCTATCAATTCAGCTATGAATACTGTGGTGCATTTGTTTAGTTTCGTCTTCTTCTTGACAACTTCACCGTTAGGCAGGAAAATGACCGTGCCGGCTCCAGTTTCTCCACTCTCAAATTTACTCCCGTCTGTGTAGATTTTAATATTTGCTGTATTGGTTAAATTATCTATTTCGTTTTGTGTGGTTGCTTCGTGAATTACTATAGTTTGTCGGAGAGCTGGGTGTAGCTTGTGGCTGTTGGCTGTTTTGTCTCTTAATTTGATATCTTCGGGTAGATTGTGTATTGTTTTGTTCTTCTTTACCAAGTGTATCCTTTGGGCTTCTTCGATGATCAAGTGAAGAGGGGTGAAATTTGCGAGGGCTATGGTCGTGATCCCGGGTGCTGTTCTAAATGCTCGAGTAACTTTAATAGCAAATTGTCGTTGTAGAGTCATTAGCTTCTTCCTGATGTACTTGAATTTTGTAGCTGTTCCCCATATACCGGCCGCGTAGGTGAACATTGGTTGTATAACGCAGTTGTAAATGGTGGCAACATTAAATGGGTTAATACCCCAAGTGGGTTTGATTAGTGTCGCTATCTTACGGTATAGGGGGTACGCTTTGTTGATAATGTTCTTGCAGTGTTCAGTAAATTCGAGTTTTTTGTCTATGGTGACGCCGAGTAGCTTTATGGATGGAGAGAGGGGAAAGGGATATAACTATTACGGCTTTATCTATCTTACTACAGCAGGTATATTAGAACAGCAAAATATAAGCGCCGGGTTTGATGCCCGGTCAGGTCAAGATGGAAAATGATCGTTTTCAGAATCTGTGTGATCAGTCCGTATATATTTATTTTTAATGTAAGGATTGTATTTAAACGCCTACCAAAAATGTGTCAATTTAATAAAAAAAATTAATAAATAATGGTAATAAAATATTGGCAACTATTAATTGGTGTTAAAAAAATAACAATAACAAAATAATTATTAATTGGTCAGAAAATGACATATTTTGTCAGAAATGCAGTTAAAAGGTGTTCATATATTTTTAAGGCATTGATTAAAAACATAAATTGTATCCTTTTTATAATATTTTAGGAAACACAATTGGTGATCATTTACCCGTTTTGGGAAGCAAAAATAATATTTGTACAATACATGCAACTATTCTGATGTAAGTTTATTTATTTTGGACACACAATGAAGTTTTATTTTTAGGACCGTTTTTATAAAGGCATTTTAATTTTTTTGGCGTCGTTTAATTTTGTCTTAGAGTTTAAAAATACTTCTGGTGAGCATTTAAATTATATCCTTAATGTAATTATTTTGTAAAAAGTTACGCACTAAAACTTCTGTTATATTCTCTATGAGCAGCCCGTATTATCATCCGAGCGAGTTTAGCTGATCGTGAACTAATTGCATGGGTTCATTGACCATGCACATAAAATAAAGAGAACTCAGAAGTATTATCTATGTCTACGTTCAATAAAGTAATTTGGGTTGTGTTTGATGTTAACCGTTTCATTTGTTGTAAAACTAACCATAACGTCATTACGATGTGCGCCTGTTGGAATGAAATTAGTGCTTGTAACAAACGACACTATAATATTATTGACTGCCACTTAAAATTTTATTTTAATTTTAATTTAAAACATCTAGCGACATTATAAATCATAAAATTATACTATAATTTCCATCAGTAGTTTTAAGAAGAAAACAGCTTGAAAAATTTGACACCAGTGTTGGCCACTTACACAAACGAAATACAAACAAACAAATAAACAGAAAAAGACAGATACATAAATACTATGGGATGTGCATGCGTCGTTAATTACTTAGGCATGATTATAGCTAGAACCTAAGGGATGTTTACATGTTTATATTCTTTGTAAATTTATAAATGCCAATAGCAACTTTAATATTTTATTAAAATAAAATATTTCGTTCTTCAAATGATATTTTACATATTATGTCAAGATAAATAAATAATTGCTTTTGCTTTTGAATTCTGCCCATCGGACTGTCTATCAAAGACGTCTTCATGTGTCAACCAGTGAATCAATTGAGATGAAATTCGGTAGTTTGACTACAACAGCTAATATCCATCCCGGAAAAATGTATTGTTTCCGAGGGATCTACATAATATGTTCACGCGAGCGGAACCGCCAGCGAAAGCCAGTTTATTATTTATTATAATTCACCCAGTCCTTTTTATTACGTTGCTGGATGGAGCAATCGATTCTGTAACCCTATTATTTTGTGCCATTAGAATTACACGGTAAACTTTCGTCTTTTTTCGGACATTTGTTTGGTCAGTACAAAGACATGTGGATTGTTTCGTAATGTGCATAGCTATGATTGTTTGTTTCTTCTGTAAAAGAAGTCAAATTAACCTCGACATTTAAAACAAAATTAAACGGTTTAGCTTATTTTCGATCAATTATGCCAAGAACATTCGATGATGCAAAGTCGCGATTCGAACAATATTGCAATGAAGTTACTCTATTTTCGGTCAGGGCTTAAAAATAGAAAATCTATTATTTATAACAAAGTGTCATCTAAATCCCTGAATAAGTTTTATGTGATCTTACAAACAATTATAAATATGAAAGTTTGGATATTCGCAATATTGGAATATCCAAATTTTCATACTTATAATTTAGAAAGATTTTTAGAAAGATTGCTAGAAAGAAGCTATTGAAAGTAAATAAGAATTATTTAAAATATGAAATGATTAAACTACTGAAAAGGCCTATTTTCTAAATAAATCTTGAATCTTGAACGGTGTACGTTCAGATTCAGACTGTGTTCTGTTTAAGGGTACAATATCGGGTAAAATTAGACTTCTAAAGCCAAGTATGACGAAATGGAGTGTTGACCTTACACTTGCCACGTGTTTATGTAGCTCATTATACCTGCCGTGGGCGTAGCTTAAGCTACCACGAGGGGATATTATTAATTATTGAACCCAGCTCTACTTATGATTTCTGTTCGTCGGATTTGCTGACTTGTTTAAGTCTGTTACGAAGACTATAATCGGAGTTAGGGTTAGGGGTAATGACACGATGGTGACACTTCCCTCAACCTAACAAAGACTGTTTTTCTCAAACTATACATCTAAAAAACCGGCCAAGTGCGTGTCGGGCCACGCGCAGTGTAGGGTTCCGTAGTTGCGAATGACAACTTTGAGTTAACACTGTTCGCAGTCGCACTTCACAGTTTACCGACCAAAAACATCAAACAATCAAAAATGTATGAAATTTTAAATTTTGTTAAGTTGGTTGCCTATAACTTTTGAGTTTGTATTTAATACTCAGCTCTGATAGTTTTATTTTCAACTTCAGTATATATACTACTGCTGTAATTTTTTTTTACGTATCCATTTATAACCGTTTAGCAGAAAGAGGGGGGGGGGGGGGGGGGGGACACTTACGTGTAACAAAAATTTGCACTTTAAAAACAAATATTTCGTAAACGGATCCCTAAATCGAAAAGTGGTGTTCTCAACCTCACAATATTTTTTTAAGACTCCACCACTTCATTAGTATGTGAGCAATCCCAAAAATTTTTTTTTTCAAAATCTTTTTCTACCACTTTTTTGCCATGATTAATATACATACCCATACTAAATTACAGCTTTATAGTACTTATAGTCTCTGAGTAAAACCGTGGATGGACAGACAGACAGACATGGCGAAACTATAAGGGTTCCTTGTTTACTACGGAACCCTAAAAAGAAAAAAATCTAACACTAAAATCTTTAATTATAAGTAGGAATTACGAGCATGAGCAAGTATTTATTAAAGAAATATTTTGGGGATAGGTTTATTGAGACAATATAGAATATAGTTGAGTTAAGGCGGTGAAAACATATTTTTTTTCATGAAAATAATATGGAAAAGTTTTGTAACCATGATCTTTAGGAGTTCTCTATCATCAGAAGGATACCCATCTTGGATCCATCATAAAATTGTTCTGTCATCCGATTTATATATAAACATGAAACTACGTGCTAGGCCACAAAGGTCGTCGTTTATTTGAATTGAATTTGAAATTGTTTTTGTCACATCTTAATAGACTTTGTGTAAAAAAAGGGTAGGATTTGGGTGTGTGATTCTATGAGAGATACAACTGCATAAGATTTTTACCTTTTTTTGACATGATCTTGATAAAAAATCACAAGGAATTTACATATCACTTCAAGAGATTTAACATGGAATAATATTTCATCGGAAAAATCATCTGATTGCAGTGTAAAAATCAAAGCGTGAGTTACCCATTAAACGCAAAGCCTATTTTCTGCAAAGTCTTCCCTAGACTACCTGAAAAGGTCAGGGGTATTACTTTTTTAATGGGCAACGAGACGAAAACGAATGATTTTTGTACTAGACATTAGAAGACTAGTAAAATAGTACCCCCCTAAGCCCTCATCTTAGAAACCGATATATACGTCCGTAATACCTGCGCTTGCAGCTGCGGAATGAGATGTGTAACAGTTTCGAGTTATTTGAGAATTAGGGCGAGTGTAAGTAGACCCATAGTCTGTTTATTGTTACGGTTTTACTCAATTTGCTGTTTTATCTTTAGTAAGTATAACGTACTAGCGTAGCGTAGCCAGCCATGTAGCCAGCGTTTTAAGAAAGCATAGCGTTTTTTGAAAGTTCCAATGTAGTATCGATTCGGGATTACCGCCGCAGGAAGTTGATTTCACAGTTCGGTCGTACGTAGCAGGAAGTTTCTTTTGAAACGTACGGTGGATGACTGCCAGTTATCCAACTCCTACCCTTCCTTCACTTAAAAGCCGAACAAACTTCGATCACCAACCCGTTTGCCAAGCGTGATGAGTATGGCAAAATTCCCCTAATGATGGAAATTAGGGAATGAAAACTATACCATGCTGGTCTAGGAGGAAAGAAGTAACTGCGTTTCTATCCGCTCAGACCGAAGATGCATTGGGGAAATAGGCGAAATTATAAGGAGTCATGTCATTAGGCAATGCGCCTATTTTGATTCCGTTTTCGTCCAATTTGCTTTTGAATTTTATGGCATGACCCTCTGTTTACCACGATAGGGATAAAGATGTGATAATATGAATGTAAGTTCATACAAAATAACAAGACCTAAGATTGTAAAAATTTGTTTGCTTTTTGAGTTTGTTGTGCATTGTTGTGTAGTAGTTAGTGTATTTTTTGACGAGCTCTGTGGCGCAGCAAGTAACTATTTAGTAATCTGTGGTCAACACGCCGGCCTGTGACACGGATGGTCTCGGGTTCAATACCCGGTCATGTCCAGATGAAAAATGATCTTTTTCAGATTGACCTGGGTCTATATATGTATTTGTTATAACTTATAAAATATAGTATCGTTGTGTTAGTATCCGATAATACAAATTCTTGTTGCAGTTTTATGCAACGGCTACTATATAAATTGCTCTAGACTGTAGTCTTGCGGTCTCAAATTACAATAGCATGCTAAGCGCCTTTATTTTACACTGTTAAGTTGACATAATAAGTACCTAAGTATTGTTTATATTGGATTGAATAAAGTATCTTACTTCTTACATAACTTACTTTGTTTCATACCAATTTGCTTTTGAATTTTATGGCATTAACCTCGGTTTCCTCCGATACTGCGAATAAACGATTGAATGAATGAAAAAAGACGTGATAATATGAAATAGATGGACCAAATTTCATATTCTTCCGATGATGACTTCTTACGAATACTTACTATAAATGTGAACTTGTTCCTAAAATGGTTCGGGGCCTTTCATCAGATATTTTATTATTTACTTTTGAGAACTAGAACCCATTATTTTTCTTCATTTGTATTTAAAAGCCAACACTGAGCATTAAATTTGAAAGGTGGTTTAAGACATCTCTCAAGTCTCAATGATTGCAATCGAGGGGAGAATAGGGGATAATGGGAATCAGTTAAGCGGGTCATCAAATAAAAGCATTTGAATTAATAAAAAAAAATAAAATAAAATATTTAATGACACTGTTTTATACTATACTTTCACTTAATTTTATTTACACATACTTTACTTAACTTTCAGGATCAACTTTGGAACACAAATGTCATTAGCCTAGATTTTTAGAGTGAAGTTTTCTACACCCGGTGAAGTCATTTTAATTTTTTTATATGTGTTTCCATACAGATATATCCAAACACCCGATCAATTTGTATGGGAATGTCAAATAAAAATTATTATCCCTGCATTGTCCCATAGGAGAAGTTGTTCAAATTGACGGGCTGAGTCACCCCTTGAAGGTTCCAACGGATAAATATTTCACCGTGTAATATGCGCCTGACCACGATTTCCCACTGACTCTCATTACCCGTTCTTCCCCTTAATTACAGCTGGGATTAACGGCTCAAAGTGCCGTTTGATTAAGTTGTAATACTTGTAATTGCTATAGCACTAACGCGTAGTACTGCTCTTACTGCCTACGCAAAGAGACTAGTAAACTAACGTGCCACTACAACGGAGGAATAGTCGTACCTGCGAGGGCAAAGCAGTACATAGACCTACATTACCATTTTTTAGGTTGATGCGTTGATGGATATAAAATAAATAAATATATACGGACAAATCACACCGATTGTGCTAGCCCCTATGTAAGTTTTTGAGTAAGACTTGTATTATCGGATACTAACACAACGATACTATATTTTATAAGTTATAACAAATACATATATAGACCCAGGTCAATCTGAAAAAGATCATTTTTCATCTGGACATGACCGGGTATTGAACCCGAGACCATCCGTGTCACAGGCCGGCGTATTGACCACAGATTACTAAATAGTTACTTGCTGCGCCACAGAGCTCGTCAAAAAATACACTAACTACTACACAACAATGCACAACAAACTCAAAAAGCAAACAAATTTTTACAATCTTAGGTCTTGTTATTTTGTATGAACTTACATTCATATTATCACATCTTTATCCCTATCGTGGTAAACAGAGGGTCATGCCATAAAATTCAAAAGCAAATTGGACGAAAACGGAATCAAAATAGGCGCATTGCCTAATGACATGACTCCTTATAATTTCGCCTATTTCCCCAATGCATCTTCGGTCTGAGCGGATAGAAACGCAGTTACTTCTTTCCTCCTAGACCAGCATGGTATAGTTTTCATTCCCTAATTTCCATCATTAGGGGAATTTTGCCATACTCATCACGCTTGGCAAACGGGTTGGTGATCGAAGTTTGTTCGGCTTTTAAGTGAAGGAAGGGTAGGAGTTGGATAACTGGCAGTCATCCACCGTACGTTTCAAAAGAAACTTCCTGCTACGTACGACCGAACTGTGAAATCAACTTCCTGCGGCGGTAATCCCGAATCGATACTACATTGGAACTTTCAAAAAACGCTATGCTTTCTTAAAACGCTGGCTACATGGCTGGCTACGCTACGCTAGTACGTTATACTTACTAAAGATAAAACAGCAAATTGAGTAAAACCGTAACAATAAACAGACTATGGGTCTACTTACACTCGCCCTAATTCTCAAATAACTCGAAACTGTTACACATCTCATTCCGCAGCTGCAAGCGCAGGTATTACGGACGTATATATCGGTTTCTAAGATGAGGGCTTAGGGGGGTACTATTTTACTAGTCTTCTAATGTCTAGTACAAAAATCATTCGTTTTCGTCTCGTTGCCCATTAAAAAAGTAATACCCCTGACCTTTTCAGGTAGTCTAGGGAAGACTTTGCAGAAAATAGGCTTTGCGTTTAATGGGTAACTCACGCTTTGATTTTTACACTGCAATCAGATGATTTTTCCGATGAAATATTATTCCATGTTAAATCTCTTGAAGTGATATGTAAATTCCTTGTGATTTTTTATCAAGATCATGTCAAAAAAAGGTAAAAATCTTATGCAGTTGTATCTCTCATAGAATCACACACCCAAATCCTACCCTTTTTTTACACAAAGTCTATTAAGATGTGACAAAAACAATTTCAAATTCAATTCAAATAAACGACGACCTTTGTGGCCTAGCACGTAGTTTCATGTTTATATATAAATCGGATGACAGAACAATTTTATGATGGATCCAAGATGGGTATCCTTCTGATGATAGAGAACTCCTAAAGATCATGGTTACAAAACTTTTCCATATTATTTTCATGAAAAAAAATATGTTTTCACCGCCTTAACTCAACTATATTCTATATTGTCTCAATAAACCTATCCCCAAAATATTTCTGTAATAAATACTTGCTCATGCTCGTAATTCCTACTTATAATTAAAGATTTTAGTGTTAGATTTTTTTCTTTTTAGGGTTCCGTAGTAAACAAGGAACCCTTATAGTTTCGCCATGTCTGTCTGTCTGTCCATCCACGGTTTTACTCAGAGACTATAAGTACTATAAAGCTGTAATTTAGTATGGGTATGTATATTAATCATGGCAAAAAAGTGGTAGAAAAAGATTTTGAAAAAAAAAATTTTTGGGATTGCTCACATACTAATGAAGTGGTGGAGTCTTAAAAAAATATTGTGAGGTTGAGAACACCACTTTTCGATTTAGGGATCCGTTTACGAAATATTTGTTTTTAAAGTGCAAATTTTTGTTACACGTAAGTGTCCCCCCCCCCCCCCTCTTTCTGCTAAACGGTTATAAATGGATACGTAAAAAAAAATTACAGCAGTAGTATATATACTGAAGTTGAAAATAAAACTATCAGAGCTGAGTATTAAATACAAACTCAAAAGTTATAGGCAACCAACTCAGTGTTGGCTTTTAAATACAAATGAAGAAAAATAATGGGTTCTAGTTCTCAAAAGTAAATAATAAAATATCTGATGAAAGGCCCCGAACCATTTTAGGAACAAGTTCACATTTATAGTAAGTATTCGTAAGAAGTCATCATCGGAAGAATATGAAATTTGGTCCATCTATTTCATATTATCACGTCTTTTTTCATTCATTCAATCGTTTATTCGCAGTATCGGAGGAAACCGAGGTTAATGCCATAAAATTCAAAAGCAAATTGGTATGAAACAAAGTAAGTTATGTAAGAAGTAAGATACTTTATTCAATCCAATATAAACAATACTTAGGTACTTATTATGTCAACTTAACAGTGTAAAATAAAGGCGCTTAGCATGCTATTGTAATTTGAGACCGCAAGACTACAGTCTAGAGCAATTTATATAGTAGCCGTTGCATAAAACTGCAACAAGAATTTGAGTTATGTTGAACATGCCGGCGACTTTGCTGCCTGCAGCTATATTATTCGCGACTTTATTCAGTTGTGCATAAATTAAAAAAATATTCTTCAGGCTACCTTATCTATCACTCAGGGGTTACCTTATCTATCACCCACACAAGGGATTTTTGGGCAGCTGCCCAGGGCTCCTTGTATATAAAGGGCCCTATTGTTACTTATTCAACTAATACTGAGTTTGTCTCATCTATGTATTTATAAATGAACTGAATGAATGATAGAGGGTTCTTAATTGCGTGTAAGCTCACATCTCACTTCAGGCACGTAGGGACCAAAACTGAAGTGAGTTTATTTCGGCGTATTTTTCTCAGCAGTGGTCTTTCCGAAACGCTAGTAGTTTGTCGATTTTGAAATATGATATACAAATTTGAATAAAATTTCATTTCATTTCACTTATAAAGTATATTGACCTACGTAATACACATTAAATTGATCTTCACCACTTGTAATGTAAATTGTATCTTGCTCCTCAAATATTGACCTAGAAAAAGAAACCACTGACTCAATTTTTGATGTCAATAAAGCCATAATTTATATTTTAAAATCTTAACAGTGTCAGTGTAATCGCTCACTCAAAAACGTGTCTTTGAAACTGGTTCTTGAATTTTGCACCTACAACAAATAAATCTAGTAGCTAAACAAGATATTCTGGGTCATTTCATTTAAATTGCGATCGGAATGGGGGCACTGCAGCGCTATACAATAATGCACAAAGTCATAGACATGCGCGTGTTGTAACCCGACACCTGAATCGGACCACTGGCGTAATCTGATACGAAGTCTGAACGAAAATTACCAATATTTTAACACTTGCTACAATGACACAGACACATAGGAAGGGTACACCAAATAGAATGGGGAACTTGCATGATTTTGAAAAATTTTCCTAATTATTAACCCCCTAAAAAAAAGGAGTAGGTTCTCAATTCGGCGTAATCTTTTTTTTTATGTATGTTTAACGATTTCTCGAAGGCGCCTGGACGATTTAAGAAATTCTTTTTTTTTGTTCGATAGGTAATACTTTACAGGTCGTCCCATTAGATTTTTATCAAAATGGGTCAAGCGCTTTTTGAAAAAAAAAAACACAAATACCAAAAATATTTGTACACGCATCCCGTTTGGTTTACACTTATTTTATTCTTATGTTTATTCAAAAAAATTCATAGGGTTGAAGGCGGTTTTTGTTTTTTGTTAAAAATATCTTAAACTATTCATAGCACAAAGTAACATGAGGCCCATTCACGGGAATAGCCAGAATAGAGCATAAGCATTCGGCACATACATTCTAACAATCTTACTTTCAAAGCGTAAATGCAGCACACTTGTCGCTGCCCAACGCAGTCTTTCCTGCCAGGTGTTAATTTGCACAACACGATGACATTAGCATGAGACCTGCAAATGGTTGTCATATATATTATACTTAGTACGCGGTCGGCATAAGACATAGCTGCCATAACAGAACAACAGACATAACATGTCTGTAAACGCTTGCATACAAGGTCGAGTGTATTCGGGGACGGGAAATGACAGGAAACATAAATCATTGTTTTAAAGCACTGGACTTCGTTTGGGAGACTGTTTACTGACGTCAATAAAATACTAACGTATTTACTTCGAATATTAAAATGTATTGGAACTTAACAGGCAAGATTAAATTGTATTAATTGTCATAAACTTATATTATACAATGGAAGTTTATGTCTAAATTGAATTTAAATTGGGCCAAAATCTTTGGAATCACTTTATAGGCGATGCAGCTAGCAACCCATCACTATTTCGATTCCACTTTCCACCTTAACGCCCACAAACACGCTAAACGTGGCCTTTGGGTTTAACCTTGGTTTAACGACCTTGGGACCTTTTAAGTAATAATGTTTGTCTTTATACTGTTTTTATTGTTTTTTACATGCTGGAAACAGTGAAGTGTAAGTTCACTTAGGCACCTATGCGAAATAAATTTCATTTCATTTCATCGATGTAAAATGTCAAGTATTAAAAGTGTACTATAAATATTATCATTAGCTAACGGATAGCTGGCATAAGATCATTAGCTGATGGCACTGTAATTGACGAACATACATGCGTTCGCTTACAAGTTCGGCCGTGTATCGTTTCGAAAACATTTACATTACATAAATTTATTAAGGAAACCCGGCTTTACTCACGTTTTATTTTGTCAGATTTCCCGACTAGTTTGGTCTGTTACGACCAAACTAGTCGGTAAAAGTTCGGGGCGAATAATTCAGGTAGCGCGAGACGCTAACGCTTCCCTCAAAGAACTCTTGAGGTGAGATCGAGGTGCTTTTGGCGAACCCAACGAAATGAAACGTGAGTAAAGCCGAGTTTCCATAAGGAAACATAAATCATTGTTTAAAAGCACTGGACCTTGTGTTGTTTCACCGACTACAGACGTCAATAAAATACTTATGTATTTCCTTTAAATATTAAACCTTTAATGGAAGGGTGTAGGCAGTGCAAGAATATAAACTGACAGCATTTTCTTAACGTTTGAATTATGCTTACTAATACTTTATATTAATAATAGCGAACCGCGACTTGACTATGTTTTTAATTAGTTATATTAACTAATTTAGAATATACTTCGTGTGAATCAAATGAAACGCAAATAATGTAAAAACTAGAAAAACTTAAACAAGGTGACAACAAACAAAAAAAAAAACAGAATTTGTAACGTGTTTGAGAAAACAAAATTTAAGGATGTGCTTTGTCGAGCACATAGTTTTCAATTAA
Organism: Rhodophaea formosa; assembly: GCA_963082605.1. Taxonomy (NCBI): domain Eukaryota; kingdom Metazoa; phylum Arthropoda; class Insecta; order Lepidoptera; family Pyralidae; genus Rhodophaea; species Rhodophaea formosa. Next base: position 1,470,375 of record OY720219.1, read on the forward strand.
ATTAAGTATTCAACAAAGCTTAATTTTTTACCTTGGTTTTTCTTACCTAGTTACATAGTTATGAGAATTTTTCCTCTGAGATGAATTCCACATGAATATTTCATGTACGGAATTGTTAATACATTTACGACGCAAATGGATGCCGAGATAGCCGCCCCCTTCAAATATGCCACCCGGAACGATCCGCCCCTCACGCTACACTACTGATATAATTTTAGCAATACATCGTTCCTTCGTTTTCCTTTAAAACGTATTCTTAGGTATAAGCTTAGTCATCTCCTCACGAAATCAAATAAATAAAAAAAGATTCATTAAATCCTTTTTATTTCTCGATCTGAACCTATGGAACGCATAATTTACGTAAATCAAAGACATCTTGCTTTGCTTCACACTCGATCACAAACAATCAGAGCAAACAGTAATATCACAGAGCAAGAATGTCATGTCGCGAGCTACACTGAAATTCCTTGCTCTGTGAGTAATATGATCGAATCAGTAAGCCACGTGGCGACACATGTCAACTATTTACTGCAATCATATATCGTACGATCAATCGCAGCGCTATGGCGCTAGGTTTGATGCAGACGCTGCATAAACAAATATATTTTGTTACATATTGTGAAAAGATGTAATGGTTAATAAGTTACTGTCTTGGTTTTGCTAGTTTGGTTGCAGAAATTGTAGCATTTTTTGGCTGCGTGGTTGCCGGCAGACCACTCCAAGTCTTCCCGTGGATGTCGTAGAAGGCGACTTAGGAAACAAGCCAAACAAGGCTTATAAACATCAAAGAGACCTGTACAACTCTGGCCCGTGTGGAGAGTGTAGGCCAAATCCTCTGATTGCTCTGACCAATATATGGCTCTGGTAGTACAGAGAGAGAGTACAGAGGTCGTACTCCTGCAGCGGAGACTAAAAAAGACCTGATGTTGATGACGTGTAGCATGTTGTGAAAGTATAGCCTTCAATTGATATAGAGTCTATTGACATTTTTAATCTGCCTAGTTGAGCAAAATTACATACTAAAAAGACGTGAGGTTTGCGCAGTTGTGTGGTCCACCTAATGCCATAATTTATTCGATTTGTAGTTTTTTATCCGATAGTGTTTCGGACGGTATTACTTTTTATTTAAAATAATACGTCTTAAAGAAGGAAAATATTTGTTGTTATATTATCCATTTGTTGTATTTCTAGTGCAAGTTTTATTAAATGTTCCATAAAAAAAATAATCTTGTACTTCTCCAATACACGTGCAAATATTGCTGCGCATATAAAATGTAATTGAATTGCGCATTTGAATTACACACACAAGTAGGTCATTTGACATAAATTACTATCCTAGTGTGTAAAGTTATTGCCATGACATTTAACTCTTATTATCATTTAACTGCATAAATTTTAAAAGACAATTATCTTTGTCGCCACAAGATCTTAACTTACATGTTCTTAGTTGCTTCCTTAGCAATAGTGTTAAGGATTTCATCGGCCCAGTGGTGGTATGCATTTTTAGAGATTATGATAGATAGATAAAACGTTTATTTGATATGCCACAAACACCCAGAATAATAGAAAAATGCACGTAAAGTAACCCTGAACATGGGGGCATCCCTTCCTACTGAGATGGGTGACCGCATAGATTTAAAAAAAAATATTTTTCGTCGGTGACCGCATATGGATATAAAACTCGAGATGCTCCGTCATTTGCAAAAATCAATTAAAACGTAGGAAGCCATGATAAGGGATTTTAAGCACACGAAATAAAGATTGATAAATCCATTCCTTTGAACGCGTTTTACGATTTTCGCGAAGAAAGAAGCAGCTGGTTGCGTTGTTTCTTCTTTACTTTAGTATACAAGTAATGATTGAGTTTATCATAATTAAGTTACTTGAAAAGGGCAGGTTCTTAATTCGGTTGTACGATTTTATTTATCCTTTTCAATGTTTGTTAACTTATATCTCCGTCATTTATGAACCAATTTCCAATGTTCGCACTTAAATTTTATAAAAATCGGTTCAGAATTTTGTTACGTCGGTATTTTATTAAAAATATTATTTTGCATTTGAACTACATACCTCAAGAGCAATTAAGTCATTACGGCCTAAGAGACATTAATCACGAGTTTACGGCTATGCTGACAATTTAAGTTCACTGCCTGATAACTCGGACATACATACATACATGCATACATACTATCACGTCGTTTTCTCTGCGGAGTAGACAGAGCCCAGGTCTGCAAAACCTTAGGCCACGTTTAGAAATGTTGGTGGGCTTATGGGTGAGAACGGAATGCAAAATGGTGATAGGTTGCTAGCTGCATCGCTAACTGAGACGATTTTTGATGCCCATTCCCTCGTTCGGATTTTACGATCTGCGCGGGAAGAGAAGCAGCTGGTACATTCTACGTTCTTTTTTTCTCACAGACCAGCGCGGACCTCGGACCCATGGAGTTTTTATCAGTATCGAGAGAGGCGACATATGTTTGCACCTTAATTTTGCATTTGAACTACATATCTCAAGAGCAATTAAGTCATTACGGCCTGAGAGACATCAATCATGAGTTTACAGCTATGCTGACGTCTGAGTTCACTGCTTGATAACTCAGACCCACGGAGTTTGTTTGTACCAGTGTCGATAGAGGCGACATATATTTGCACCTCAATTTTGTATTTGAGCTTCATACAATTTAAGTAATTACGGCTTTTAGTGACATTAATCATGAGTTTACAGCTATGTTGACAGCTTAAGTTCACTACCTGATTACTTGGACCCGAGGAGTTTATACCAGTGTCAATGTCAATAGAGCCGATATATGTCCTGGAGAGTTGGCATTAATAAACATTAAATTAATTTCTCAGGTCACTGACCAAGGCGGATCCGATGGGTTGTTATAAAAGTGTCAAAGGCGTCAAGAGCGCGTTAAATCTATAGAAGAAGAAAAGAATTAAACCTTGCACTTTTTCTTGTAGAAATCGGGAAATCAATACTTCTCACTGTCTACAAATACATCGAAGATATTTTGAAGGGACATATGAAAGTGGCATACAAAGTTTTAGCTAGGAAACAAGTTTTATGATGAACTGTCAGATCAACTGCTGTGTGTGACTAAGTGCCAGAGTAAGTGCGAATTATTAAGATCGGTAATAAGTAATGAAAAAATAGGTGAATGTTCTCTCTATAATTTGTTATTAACTATTAATTTTTTTTGAAGATTTAATTAATTATGATTCTGCTCCAGTCATTTAGCTGACGGCTCGGGTCACGGCAAGGGCTTGGGATGTATACAATTATGCCATGCGATTGTTTTAACTTCGAACTAATTTTAATCTTTAAACTTAAATGTTTTTCTCCAATGCAACAAAGTACTTCTAAAAAATCGTCCATACCTGTAGGTTTGCGGTCAGTTTCCTAAATCCTTCTCTATTCATCGCCAAGTGGGTAAGATGAACGATGAAGTAAATTTTTAATTTTATATTGGTTATGTATCCGTCCGTTGCAAATTACTTACATAGGTACCTGTAGTTTTTAATTATTTCCGGTACGTTACTATTCAATTATTATCTCTTACAAAAACTTTGCATACTTTAAGATCTACATTTTCTTTTAAGTTTCTATGTAAGCAGTAACTACAAGTGCAGCAGTATACAGGGAGTGTTATAGAGATGGGGCAGTTAGGTTAGATTAGGAATTAAGTCAAAAAAAATATGACGCGATATAATAATTCTAACAGTCTAGATATTGATAAAAAATCAGTTCCTGAAACAAACCGGTTTTAATTGGTTCGATATCGCTGATGGGTACATAAATCCTTGTCATTTCTTAGAACATTTTAAAAAAATCTTCCCGATTCGGTGAAACACCCTATATACTGCTTAAAATATTTTGCAGCAGTAATGGAATGCGTACAAGTACATCAGCGAAACATGCATTACAAATTACCAACTCGGAGAATGTTAACTATTGACTAATGGGTTTAAGTGCTCTTTCTGACCTTAATATCTTTTTTAGGGCAATGGCAGTTGATGATTTTCCTGTAAGCATGGCATACAATGCATTCGAGCTAGGTGGAATGCGCTCTTTTAGCTTCTGACTTGTAATAATACATACTTATTCTATTTTAGACCTAATTTCATTAATCGGGGTCCAGTACTGGAATACTTCTTGAAAGAAATCGGATATATCGTTTTAATTTTGTTTTGTTGCCCTACATAACCCTTCAAACTATTTAAGGAACAACTGTTAACAGTTTATGGGGATACACATGAATTTTAAGGGTTCCAGTGCAGCCGCTATTAAAAAGAATCATTTCATTAAAGAAAACGGAGGCATCACTAAAAATTTTGTTTTGAGACGCCCAAGATAACCATTCATCTATTTTATGAAGTACTTTTACATTTTTTTATTACTGAAGTTTACAATTTGATGTGAAAACGTGAAGGGTTTTTAGCGTTTTTGTCAAAAACAGCCACTTTTGGCGAAAACGAGACTTGTAAAAGTTCATAAAATAATTTGAAGGGTTGTCTATATATAAGTGAAACAACTGGCGGGAGAAAAAGAGGAATGGAAGAAGCTCCACCGACAAGAGCCCAGCTCTTAAATTTGATGATGATGTCTATATATGTATAATAAGGCCTTAATAGGGCCTCGCAGAACAAAATTTTATAATATCACCGTTTTCAATCAAATGATTTCTTTCAAATACTTGGACCCCGTAAATTTCATGTATTAATATAAAAACAACAAAAAAAAAGTACATGAATCAGTCAATTTGAGCAAACGGCGTGAGTGATTCGTGCAATCAGAACAATTCTGCCGAATTAGGGGCAATCAGCTGGCGAACTGGTAGCATTCAGCGAACCTTGGCCAGTTCATGGCCAAAATATGTCATTTTTGCCTAAAATTGCCACTTTAACCAAAAATTAAGGCGAAGTGAGTTCACACACTAGCGCGACCCAGCAATTAATTCTATAAGTCCTAAATCATATCAAATTTAAAAATCTAATAGCTGAATGCCCTAGTAAATTACTTGTCTGCTTACTGCTTCTAGAGGCACAATTCTTTTTTCATAAAATGTAGTACTAAAATATGTATGGCCCTATATTTTATTTTATATAAAAAAGGGTAAATTTTTTTTTGGGAAACTATTTTTTAGAAAAAAATAAAAAATAGGCGTGAATGATATGTCATTCAGGAGCTTTAAAGAGGCTATATTTATTTTTTCAAAGCAGTCGAGTCGTGCTTATTAATTTTAAAAAAAGATATCTAATATTTACAACTTTTTAATAACGACAATGTGTGACTGTGAAAAAATTTACTTTGTACGACTACTATCAACAGACTGTAACCACAGATTAAAAAATTAATAATAAGTATGCTCTTCTGATATATAATAGAAAAACAGTGTTCATTAATCAAGCCGATCTCCAGAAATAAATAATAGCAGACAAATTCTTAGGCCAATTGTTTGTCAGGATCTTTATAAAAACTTTATTCTTTTCACATCATCGGAGGATGACTTTCTAAATCATTTTTTACTAGTTTTTCAATTTTATACAAGTTTGGGTTGTTTGCCCGTCAGTTTGTTGAGTCATCTTCGGTCTCGTTTCTAGTAATTTATGTTTTTGCGTTCGCTCCAGTCAATTTAGTAATTTAATTCTTCAAACAGTCAATTAGTTATATTGAGACATAAACAATTCTATTGATCCTCATTCGCACAACCGATAGGTTGTGGTTTTAATTGAAACCAACACAAAAAAGAATTTTCGCAGAACATTTTATAATTAGGAATAAAACCTAAGACTTTAGTATCAATCTTCCTTCTGGTTTTCCCGTTAATCAAAAACACTTTTGCATGCACGGGCGTAGCCATAGCATCCACATTATTCGTGAACATAAAGCTCCATAAAGACAATCTACTAACCTTCTGGTGAACTTAAGTGGCATACAAATATCTCGATCTCCTCCGTTTTTTGGAAGGTTGATAAATAAATAAACAAGAAATTTAATTAAAAAAATCTAAAAGACCCGACTGACCATTAGCAATATTTACGTCTGGGATTTTACGGTGAAACATTTTGAAATACTGGACTGGAGATTCGGCTTTCCATCTTGGATTCACAAGATGGTAAATTTGCTGATATAAAACTCAACGATACTATATTGCTAGGTTGATGGCAATTGGCAGTCGATAACCTATGTCAGATGCCTGCAGCTTGAAAAATCTGACACCAGAGTTGCCCACTTACACACACGAAAATTAAGTAGTTATTTGTTCACTAAAATCATTGCGGTAAAACAATTTTTTATTATGAAAAATCTTTTGCCGCAACTGGTTGAGAACAAAGGACAAATATTCTAAATCCACAACTGGATTCTTTTTGGTTTGGTGTTTGTGTTTTTTTTGCGGATTGATTTAAAAACATTAATGTGTTGATTCGAATTTTCTAATATTATTGCTTGTCCGTAACAAGTAAAATTAAATCCGAGACCCAAACCTATATCTTTTTTAGTTGGTAGGCAAAGAGTTCTTGAAGAGAATTTGTTTGTTAAAAAACTATATCGCTAAGGGAGATCTGAGCCCCATAAACTATGGATGCGCATGATTGCACCCTCTAATTTCTGTGAGGCATGAAGTATAATCTTTGGCCAATTTAAGGCTATGGCCTCCGAATTCCTTTCAAAATTCCTCGCAAAAAGTCTGCGTTTGAGTCGGCCGGGTATTATATCATTTGGTAATGGACTTTTTGTTTTTGATATGATTAAAATGATTACAGGAAAAAATGCAGGAAAAAGACAATGTTCGTGCAACTGACTCATACATAACTTTGCGAAGTTAGGACTTAATTATTTTTGATGATAAATATTTATTTTACTGCCGTTTATTAGGCTTCTGTAAATTGATTTCAATCTGCTTAGTATTTGATAGATAATCGTTCAATATCACGTCTGATTATTAAACTAAGGTATATTTCTATTTAGATATTCTTATTTAGAACGTTATAGGTTATGTTGGAATAAATAAGCTCACATACTTTCATACATTTTACAAAACATAATTCTTTTTTTTCTGGACAGCCCCGTGATAAAAATGTAGGCGAATCATTTATCCTATATTTTAGTTTAGGTGCCACGCTATTTTTAGGAATTATTAGTACTATTCATCAGTGCTTCACATTCAACTTTCAATATGCCTACGTTAAACCATTGGTGTCGGCTTGACTGTCGTCATTGGATGCAAATTGTTTGCCTAACATCATGCCTTTAAGTGGTACTTTTTCTGGAATTTGATTATCAAATTTCAAGGGCAGTACTGACCTACTTAGAAAATTCAATGGTGCGTCTATGAGTCATGCTTATGGCTGCCACATTTATACCATTGATATAGTACTTTCGATTTCCAGAAACTCTTGGTTTCGACATAACTGGCGGTATCATATCATATCGAGCCCCACTTTCCATTTTACCTCACTTCACCGGGTCTACTTGCCAAATTCGGCAGATCAGGTCGTTGACCCGCTCTCCAGTCATTGACATTGAGTTTGATAATCTTTAGACGAAGACAAATGAAGCCTCGTTATTTAGATTGATTTTTTGTCTACGCGAGTCGACTTAATTCGTCACTCTTTTAAGACCGATAGAACCGGATGATTTTTGAAGGATCTTTTATAATATTTGGGAACAAAAGGTATGATTTTTTTTGTAACCGACTTCAAAAAAAGGAGGAGGTTCTCAATTCGTCGTAAGGTTTTTTTTATGTATGGTCCCCGATTTCATGAAGACGACTGAATGTGTGGAGCGCTTTTTGAAAAAATACACAAAAACAACAAAAATGTTTACAGGTATGCCCGTCGGATTACACTTATTTCCATTTTTTCTTATGCTTATTAATCAAAATTGGTTAAAGTCGGTTTTTGTTTTTTGTTAAAAATATCTTAAATTATAATTGAATGGCAATTAAATTTAGATTACATATTGAATTATCTTAGATGAGATACCTATTGAAAAAAGTAAATTATAGCTAACAAACAAAATATTAACCTGAAGTTAGCATAGATATACCATCTAGATATTGTTTGGATTATTACTGGCTGGTAGGAATTTAGTGGTTTTGAGCGGGTGTGAGTCAAGTAAGTAAACAATATGCATAAAATAAGTAAGAACGCAAAGTTTTTAAAACCTACTCAGTTGGTAAAAGCTATTCTAGATTCAGTATTATTATACTATATTTCTAATTAAAAATGTTTAAGAGGCTTACATCAGCCAACTAGTGCTACCCCTTATTTTATTAGGGTTCCGTACCCAAAGGGTAAAAACGGGACCCTATTCACGAGACTTCGATGTCCGTCCGTCCGTCTGTCACCAGGCTGTATCTCAAGAACCGTAATAGCTAGACAGTTGAAATTTTCACAGATTGTGTATTTCTGTTGCCGCTATAACAACAAATATTAAAAACAAATTAATTATAATAATTAAGGGGGGCTCCCATACAACAGAGTAGTTGTTGGCGTTTTTTACTGTATCTCATGAACCGTAATAGCAAGGAGGTTAAAATTTTCACAGATGTTGTATTTTTATTGCCACAATAATAACAAATACTTAAAATAAATTAAAAATAATATTTAACGGGGCTTCCATAAGACAAAAGTATTATTTTTATGTTTTTTTCTGGTACGGCACCCTTCGTGTGCGAGTCCGACTCGCACTTGGCCGGTTTTTTTTACTACTATATAATACCAAATTAAAAAAGAAAACTTCGTTTGTATTTCGATAGTAAATTACTTATAGTATTTTTCTTCTCCATCCACCGGATTAGTATGCTAAAGTGGCAGTGGGCTGGCCATATTAGCCGAAGAACCGATAACCGTTGGGGCAAACGAGTTCTTGAGTGGAGACCGCGTCTCGGCAAACGTAGTGTAGGACGTCCTCAGGCACGGTAGAGTGATGATTTGCGCAAGATGGCTGATCTCGATGGCGTGCAATTGGGGAGGCCTATGTCCAGCAGTGGACAAGTATAGGCTGATGATGATGATATAATATTTTTAGTATAACTTTTCATCAACATCAATCTACTCATTACCGTCAAAAGTGTGACCGCTTTTGGCGGTAATAAACTGTTCTCTTGATTTACCAAATGCAAAATAATGAATAGTAATACCAAAAATACTTCAAGTCATTTACTACCGAAGTACTTACGTAGATTTTTACAATTTGATCTTATAAAGTAGTAAATTATAGAAATAAAATTAGGGGTGGCACTAGTTGGCTGGTCTAAGCGCCTTAAGGCGCTGTGATATCAGACACTAGCGCCTCCCAGCAATTAATTCTTTAAATCCTAAATCATATCAAATTTAAAAAATCTAATATTTGAATGCCCTAGTAAATTACTTGTAGTATTCATGATATTACTTTTCATATATAATAATTTAAAGCTTATTCAAAAAATACTAAATGTAATTTACTAGGGCATTCGGCTATTAGATTTTTTAAATTTGATATGATTTAGGACTTAAAGAATGAATTGCCAGGTGGCGCTAGTGTCTGATACCGCAGCGCCTTAAGAAGAATTGCGCAGCAGCAAGCTCGCGTAAAAATTAGCAAGCGGCGGTCGATGACCCGAAAAGCGGTAGTGTCGTTGCCTCTAAGTTATAAGAACAAATTGCCAATCCTTCGCGACCGTTATAAGATTAGCCACAGTGCCAACGAAGCTAATGCTTGCTAAGCTGAAGCTATAAATATTGGGATTAGCTATTAACGCAATCCTCCGCATTACATAAATAACAACAATCCTGTAATTCTCTCTGTTTCTAAATAATTACCGTAATGGTCTAAGATCTGAACAGATCAAAATAGTGATGGGTTGCTAGCCGCATCGCCTATTTACGAGATTCCTTAGCCCAACTTTTAACTACCTTCTTTATTTATTCAACTAAGTAGGCAAACAGGCATACGGCCCACCAAATGGAAAGCGGTTACCGTTACCTAGCCTAACCTTTACTTATTTATTTTCATTGACCATCGACAGCCGTCTATATCCCACTGCTGGGTAAAGGCCTCTCTCAATACATGCCATCCATCTCGGCCTTGGGCATTACCAACCAGTTTCGACCTGCGATTTTTCTAATATCGTCGATCCAGTTCACTTTTTTGTTAACTTGAAGAAAGTGGATTGTCTTAAAATCCTGTCTTGTCAATTTTAGGGTTCCGTACAAAAACTAAAAACGAAACCCTTATAGGATCACTCGTGCGTCTGTCTGTCTCTTTGTCACAGCCGATTTGCTCCGAATCTACCAAATCACGTGAAGTTTGGATGGTGTAATCCTACGTCCCAAATACAAATGTGCAAAGTAAACATGTTTTTTAAAATAACGGTCGTTTCCGGGGGACAATTATGAAATAAAAAAAAAGTTTCGCACTCCTTTCTGGGTTATATCAGATGAAAGGGCTCGTTATGAGGATCTCAGTTATATTTTTGTTTTTATTGTAAAATAAATGGTTCTGATTGAATTTATGAAAGAAGAAAATATAGGTACCTACCATTCCCCTAGTCTCCGAAATTTCTGAGCTTGCATGCAGTAGGTACCTATGTAGGTAATAATTAAAAAGGAACTACGATGCTTAGTATCAGTTTGTCCACGAATGTGTGGGTTTGTCACTGAGTAATACTGTTATTTTACAATCGTAAATTGAGGATTAGGTTTAGATGCCTATTACGCACGCTGCCGCACGCACCGTAGACACTCGTATTAAAAATGTGAATTGTAGTTCCTTCCTTCCTTAATTTGGCTATATACCTATATTTCGTTTGCCAGTCTACGTTTTATCACTCGCAGCTAGTTATACCTTTCTGAAAAGGGACACAATAGCTAAGAAAGTATAGACACTAGCCGAACAACTTTATATTACTAACAGTATTGAAAGTAAGGTTTCAAAAAAGCAGAAACAAAAAACATCGCAGGCCATATCCTGCCATCACCGTGGCCATCGACCCTGGTGTTTTCGGCGCCGAAGCAAGGCTATGGTTTCGCTTTTTGTCATTATGCTCGTACGATATTACTATTAGTAGAGAAAGAAGAGAGAAGCACGAAAGAATAGCAGGTACTGGACTGGCAGTAATAAAAGTAAAATTGCCAACAAGCAGAAATAAATCCATCGCTGACCATATCTTGCCATCACCATGGCCATCGACCCTGGTGTTTTCGGCGCCGAGACGAGGCTATTATTTCGCCTTTTTGTCAGTCTGCTCGCACGATATTACCATTACTAGAGAAAGAAAAGAGAAGTATGAAAGAGTAGCAGAGCCTGAAGATACAGTAATTAGAGCAAAATTGCCAAAAAGCGGATATAAAATCCATCGCTGGCCATATCCTGCCATCGGGCTGGCCATCGACCCTGGTGTTTTCGGCGCCGAACCGAGGCTACTATTTCGCCTTTTTGTCAGTCTGCTCGCACGATATTACCATTACTAGAGAAAGAAAACAGAAGTATGAAAGAGTAGCAGAGCCTGAAGATACAGTAATCAGAGCAAAATTGCCAAAAAGCGAATATAAAATCCATCGCTGGCCATATCCCGGCATCGGGCTGGCCATCGACCCTGGTGTTTTCGGCGCCGAACCGAGGCTATTATTTTGCCTTTTTGCCAGTCTGCTCGTACGATATTACCATTAGCGAGCTTGAACACTGTAATTTCGCGAAGTGTGTAATTCGATCTGCGGATGTCGGCAAAAAGCATAAAATGTTTTGATTAAAATAATTAGGCCTCGTTTACGAACACTGTTTCTTTTGTTGGGCGTTAGAGAAGTTTATAGTCATTGAAATATGTGTAGAATATTGTTAGGAGCGTCATCATCATCATCTCAGCGGAACGAAATCCACAGGTGAATACAGGCCTCCCCAAGGATTAACATCATTGGGGGGTTTTGCCGTTGTCACCAATCTTGGCAAACGGGTTAGTCAGCGCACTTAGTGTGGCTTATATCAATTACGCACGCACGACGCTTTTTTCTATATCAGTGATGACGAAGTTTTTACCTTTTATCTCTTATCTACTAGCAATTTTCGTGCGACTTCCATATTTATTGGCCATATATATTTATTCATTTATTTCATCATCATCATCATCATCACCAGGTCCTTCCAGTCTCCACTGCAGAAGCACGACCCTCTCTGCACCACCAGAGCCATATACCTATTAGCCTGAGCAGTCAGAGGATTTGGCCTACACTCTCCACGCTGGCTAGACTGGTTGGAGAGGTCTCTTTGATGTTAATAAGCTTTGTTTAGCTTGTGTTTCCTTAGTCGCCTTTTACGACATCCACGGGATGACTTGGAGTGGTCCTATTCTACTCTGCCGGGAACCACATGGCTTATTAATTTATAATTACTAAATGGAAAAATTTAACGACACTAGGAACATCCAATACTAAGCAGCTTATAAGTAGGTATGTATTTACGATTTTATCAATATTTTATGCCAAAAATAAAAAGTAGGTAGGTAGGTACCTAATCCTTCCTTCCTGCCTTTTATTACCACCTACGTTGTAACTGATACTTATATTATATTTTGTTATTTCTAATAACTACCGTTGGTCGCCATATTAACTAGTACCTACACTTTTAAGGAATTAAAAATATTCACCATAAAACGTAAAAGGAAAATTATGAGTAGGTAAAATTGTTAATTCGATGAATATGAAATATTGTCTGAATTGCACATTTTTGTATAATGCTCCTTCACCGGGCTTTTGAGGTGAGAGCAGAGTACCCTCAACCTAGGTAAGGGGAATATCACCAAAGGGCTCCCAGGAGGGACGGACTTTGGGTTGGACGTTGCCTGTGAGCGCAAGGCTTGGAGAGACAGCAAACTCTCATATGCCTGATAAGCCGCAATTTGCATGCATAGCCTGAAAGGCCGAACTGAGATACAATGGCAAATCCTTTGGAGAGCAGCCAACTCTCATGTTTTGCCAAACCTACGGTGCCAGAAGGACCTATCCTGGGTGCAAGTCACCCGGGACCGCCGGGTGATCACCAGTAATTGGAGCTAATCCTACTCTACGCACTCTATTCCGGTGGTGAGTGCGACGGGGTCGGAGAGTGAGATTCCTCTGGCTACTCGGAGCCGGAGAGGGATCGGAGTATTAAGCGTTAAGATCATGACGTTTATAAAGCTTTTATCAAAATAAACCTTCAATTTGTTTGTAGATTTTGATCCAAATTGGCTTTATTTAAATATCTTATGGAAGTCCTAATTAATATTATAAATGCGAAAGTGAGTTTATTTGTTTATTTGTTACACTTTCACGCCCATCTACTGAACCGATCATCATGAAATTTTGCATACACATAGGTTAAGGTACTGAGAAGAAAATAGGCTATATAACACGTGAGTGAAGCGGATAACAGCTAGTATATTATATAAAAATATTAGCTACCTACCAGGAAATGATCATATAACAGGAAGTGAAACTCTTTCTGACCACAAACCGCACACAGTGTCTATGGAATCTAATGAAACGTAAATCAGGCGGCATTTCGACCTCTTCATTCCGTCGACCTCTTTGGCCTAGGTGGTCATGCCAGCCATCACACCGGAGATCCTGAGTTCGATCCTCAGTCACTGTGATGTCAAGATGGCCTTCTGTATAGGCTGAAAGACAAGACAAGGCGGAAAGGGAAGACTTGGAATGGTCCTATACTACTCAGCCGGCCGTGTGGTTCCCGGCAGAGTAGAATAGGACCACTCCAAGTCTTCCCGTGGATGTCGTAGAAGGTGGCTCAGGAAACACAAGCCAAACAACGCATCGAAGAGACCTCTCCAGCCCGTCTGGCCAGCGTGGAGAGTGTAGGCCAAATGCTCTGGCTAATACATGGCTCTGGTAGTGCAGAGAGGGTCGTGCTCCTGCACTGAAGACTAAAAAGAGACCTGATGATGATGATAAGCTAAAACTTATCGACTATAACGACAAAATATGTGAATAAAACCGTTTGTTTTAGTTTTTATTTCTTATATTTTATTTAATTTATCCTACAATAGCAAATGGTTTGCCCAGTGAAAGGTCTCTTTGTTGGCTTATAACTTCTTATTGACCTATAAAGTATATTATAAGCATAGTTATTTCTCAAACCAACAAATCAGCACGTCATTCCTACGGATTAACGTTGGAAAGTCAAGAAACACTCGACCTTTTCATACAAATTGCCTTTTGTATGAAAATGTCGTGTTTTGCCGAGTTTCCAGCTGTCCCACAGGAAAAGTTATTACTTTTAAAGGGGCGATTTGATGGTTTGGTTATAAACGAAACCATCAAATCGCCAAAACGAAGGTAACCCTTACATATTGTTTACGCAAATAAACAATGTCTATGTTTATAATATGAACACGCCTGTCGCCTCTAATATCATACTCTCCTCTCACGGGTCTGCTGGAAGAGATTTCAAATGAAATAAGCAGTACCTTTGTACGTGAAATCTCTAGTTTTAAGTTTTTTTCTGTATATTTTTTCTTCGTGTGCATAAACTGTTAAATAAATAAATAAACGCATGCATTGACCTCACTTCCTTAATACTCAGAGGATTTTAAAGTACTAAAACTGACCCATATTTTGCTTATTTTTTTATTGAATACTTTTTATATTATATTAAAAAAAGGGTCAGTCACGTGCTACTTTGTCGGCTTACTTTTTATATGTAACCCACTTATTAATTCCCCTACGGCCCAGACAGACAACGAGTAAATTTATTCGCCGGTAGTTCGTCTGAGACAAGGCAGGAAGCACCCATTTGCCCCCCTCCGCGAAATGTCACGCGAGGAAACGTCAATCTTGGAGAACGCGTGCGCAGTCTTCCTGCTGGTGCTGATACTTTGATGATGGTTTTCTTCAAGAAAAATCCTTACTTCCTGTCTGTAGGTCTGATTCCGATTTTTTTTCTTCCCTACAATTAAATTTACATACACAGAAATATACTACAGGCATAATATACTAAACTAAGCAATTTTCCAGCTTCATCGGCGTAAATTTTTGTATGCCTATATGCAGAAAGGCGGGAAATCATTGTTATTATAACCCATGCAAACAAAAGAATTATATTTTGTTAGGGGTTGAATTTCGAAAAATCCTTTCTTAGTGCTCATTTACATAGGTACATGACAGGAACTCCTGTCCCAAATTTCAAGTTTCTAGGTCACTTACAAAATTTTTCAAACAATATAATTTTTGATCCGGAATAATCGTTTTGGAACTCTTGCCTCTTTGTTCTATTCATATCATCTCACAACCGATATATTTATATTTACTCATCATCATCATCATTTCCTGTAGGTGACACGGTCAATCGACCTTGCACACCCTGGTGTCAGAGTTCTTCGGAACCGCCTCTCGGCCTCGGACGTGGTTCCTTTAACGACTACCAGATGGCAGCCGGGACCACCGGCTTAACGTGCCTTCCGAAGCACGGAATCATCTTTTTTATCAGACAATCAGGTGATTCATGCCTGCAATGTCCTAACCAAACTGGAAACAACTTAACAAAGTATGCTTATGTGGGAATCGAACCCACGACCCGGGTCCACAAAGCAAACGTCTTAACTACTGGACCACGGAGGCAGATTATATTTACTATATCAAGTGTAATGAAGTAGTAATTAGGTACTATTCGTGGCAATTACCTAAGTGTTCTCAAAATGTTCGAAGTAATTCATTTTTGTATGGGTTATAAAAAACCTAGTTAGTCAAGTTTAAGTTAGTTCGTCATGGTTTCGTGTCGGATTTAATTATAGGGAATTGTTGAAACACACAGACTGTGTTACAAATTGGACTAATTACACGACAAATCTAATATACCTTCTTTGTAAGATAAAATAAGGAAATAGGCAAATTGTTACGTCCATTTTACATTTATTAAACTAATCATGCACCAAGTAGCGTCCAAAAAATAAATGTTTAATTCCAGACAAATAAAAATTTCTATACTTAATTAGTTGGACAGCACTTCAATTACATAATGATGAAATGTATTTCTAAATAGTGGGAATTTAATTTTTTTAAGTGTACTATATCATCACTACATATTATAAAACAAAGTCCTCCGCCGCGTCTGTCTGTCTGTCTGTTCGCGATAAACTCAAAAACTACCCCACGGATTTTCATACGGTTTTCACCAATAGATAGAGTGATTCACGAGGAAGGTTTTAAGGTATAAAACATGCCCGGGCGCAGCCGGGTAGAGCTGCTAGTATTGTCTTATTTCAATAATGAGGAAGAAAAATTATTAAATATCTTTTGCGTTTCATGATATCATCATTCAGAAGTACTAACGTAGATTTCAATAAAAGAAAATACGTGTTTAGGGTCAAGCCTTTGAACCCGGTTCTACAAACATGCTATTATAATATAAAATCGGTTTATTTGTAATAAAATATGGAGCTAACCAATTTCACGACCAGCATTTATACAGGTAAAATGAATGAGGCAGAATATTCCGTTGTTTGTAAGCAGTCTGTACACGTGTAGGGTGTAGGGTAGAACCCAAACACTATAACGTATCACAATGCTGAAACACGTCATAAAATCCAGATAGCAGTCTGAATTCGTGACGTCTTCGT
Source organism: Rhodophaea formosa (assembly GCA_963082605.1). Lineage (NCBI taxonomy): Eukaryota > Metazoa > Arthropoda > Insecta > Lepidoptera > Pyralidae > Rhodophaea > Rhodophaea formosa. Next base: position 1,486,970 of record OY720219.1, read on the forward strand.
GGAATGACGTTTCTTTCTATCTGTCTTTATTATTTATTCCCTTTTTTTATTTATTCATGAATAAGTTAAATTATTTAATAAATTAAAACCCTAACTGCCATTTCTGACAGTTTACGTCCACTATATTGATTATTGCTGACGCTACATAGCCTATGACACTCCCGGGAAGAATACGAATTAAATCACACCACACACTTCAAAATCAGTCAAGCTGTTGAGGCTACAGGAGGCAATAATGGAACTGACATATTTAAAGAAAGAAAGAAAGAAAGAAAGAAAGAAAATCTTTATTCGACAAAATACATATCTAACAACAAATGAATCATTAGCAATTCTAAGCAAATTAAAAATAAAAATTGTCGAAAAGGTGGCCAGCTCAGCTTTATGCTGCTAGCGGGGTGCTACAGCGCTGATTTTCAGCTGGTGCCATGAAGACGTGGGTTAGGTGACTTAATTATTATCATATTAATTAAATTACTTTTTATACAATTTGCAATACATATAATATTATTATTTTTCTAACATTATTAATTTACATACATAAATACATCCTAAAAAAGAGGAGGCTGTACTTATGGTGTAGTTTGTGCGTTGCATATAGGCGAAGCGGTCCTAGGGTCCCTGCGAAGACCCTAGTTTATAAGGCTTAGAAGTCACCCACAAAGTGTTACAGTTTGGAGGACTACAGTCAGGCGATAGAGGCGGCGCTACAGGGTGTAGCAAAATAGAAATCGATGATGTTTTGTAAATATTGTGTCATAAGAAAACCTAAAGTAATTAAATTAATATCATAACTTAATATAATAAAATAAAATATATTTATTTTTCCCCAAAAATATTTTAAAAAATAAATAACCTAATTATTTTAAGTTTGTTCAGTACATATTTATTAGTAGAATAAGTCGCGGGTATAGCTAGTACATGAATATGAACATGCATACGCGCAAGAACATTACCCTCCTTCCAGGTGGGCCACTCAGGTAACAATATAAAAATACTTAAATTTGTATTACGTTGTTGACGGAACCACGGAAATGTTGCCATAAAGTAATTAATATGTTTCTGCGTACAATTCATATCTTATCTATAGGTATTCCTCGTACTATGGAACAGCCCATTTATTTATCGAAATAAGACTTGGTCACAGAACAAAAGTAGTTCGTTTTCATGTTGAGAATAAAAGAATTAAGAAAAAAATCTTGTTGTAACTTTTCCAGATGAAGAAGAAATTCAAATTTAAATAAATAAAATATAAATAAATAAAGAAGTTCTTTTAAACTTCCCCTATTTGAAATCTAATGCCGTTAACAATAACTAACATCTAATGACTAAATAAATTAACAAATGAAATAAAAAAATTAAACCTATATATTTACAAATAAAAAAGGCCGGGTAGATCGTTGCCCCGTGGGAGCGTGCCCAGAAGGCTGGCAGCATTACCACGTTGTATTGCAATGCTGATCTTTTGGCCAAGATACTGGCCAGCCCTCTGGTCACGAGAAACCCCAATCAATTTTTGGGCAATGGCACTGAATAGCTTGTGGGCTGATGGCCCCCACGGTCCTAAAGTTTCGACCCCAAACGGTTCAAATATGTAGTTGTTTCCTAGGCTACTATACTTGCGCCGCTTGAGATCTTCTGCCGCTGTCGCCGCTGAGCCGGCCTTAGACCCCGTGCTTGGTAGATGTGACGGTGCCAGTGTGTCAACGCAGGTTGCGTCCCACACGAGCGCCCGCCCCAATCTCCATGGCACAAGAGTCATTAAATAAATAAATATATACGGACAAATCACACAGATTGAGCTAGCCCCAAAGTAAGTTCTTAAATAAGACTTGTGTTATGGGATACTAACTCAACGATACTATATTTTTAAAACAAATACATATATAGATAAACATCCAAGACCCAGGTCAATCTGAAAAAGATCATTTTCCATCTTGACCTGACCGGGGATCGAACCCGGGACCATCCGTGTCACAGGCCGGCGTGTTGACCGCTGCGCCACGGAGCTCGTCAAAATTTGAAATCAACGCAAAGATTGTAGCTAAACTCATTGATGAACAAAAGATTTTTCATAGTTACATAAACATGGTGTCGCAAACAATTCACGAATTTGGCAGAAATGGTCAAGATAAGCGTTATCACAAAGTCGCCGCTATCTGGAATGTACGTGGATGCAGCGGATAACCTATTACATATATGTAGGACATTTCTTAAATAAATATATACGGACAAATCACACAGATTGAGCAAGCCCCAAAGTAAGTTCGAGACTTGTGTTATGGAATACTAAATCAACGATACTATAATTTATAACAAATACATATATAGATAAACATCCATGACCCAGGTCAATCTGAAAAAGATCATCTTCCATCTTGACCTAACCGGGGATCGAACCCGGGACCATCCGAGTCGAAGGCAGGCGTGTTGACCGCTACGCCTCGGAGCACGTCAATACAATACGACATATACAATACAATACAACAGATGAGTAATGTCATTAAAAATATATAGTTACAACATCTTAGTCCTTGTTTGTAACTAACTGTTCCAGCGAATTTCGTTTCGCTATTGTTTATGGTTATTAACTATGACTAATATCCATGAAAATCGGTCCAGCCGTTCTCGAGTTATAAGTGACCCGACTTTTTGTTTATGTATACAACGTGTTAATGAAAAAGTGCAAAACTACGAGACACCCCAACTTATTTTTATCAAATAATTGTATAAATGATTACATTTAATTTTAGCGGAATATTTACCAAGATATTAGCTTTTTTGTTTTCTTGTGTTTGTTGCAAATTAAAATGACGTTTGCACCGTCATCGCGTCCCACCGCACGCAGAGTTATGTAATTATGAAAGTGGCGTAATTTTTTTTTTGGTAAAAATTTGACCTTTTTTTATTTGTGGAATCGATTCTACCCTTGATTCTGAAAAAACTAATTTCAGGTATTGCGCTTTTTTATTAACACCTTGTATAGTCGTATAAGCTCATTGTAGTCTTTACTCACGTGGCGTTCGACAGTAATCCTCAATTCTACAAATCAACTCAATATTGTTTTTTAATCAGTACAGACCAGTAAATCTTCAGTACTTAATTAATAAGCTGCTTGACTTCCGAATTTTATTATTATGACAATACGATTTTTATTAAGGCGATTTAAAATGTAGATATAAATGTATCTATAAAAAAATTCCGACTCTTATCTTAATTCATAGAAGCAGGAAGTATTTTTGATACTAGAGATTAGTGCTGGATTATTGAGAATATTTATTTCTTTAATCCATTAAAACTAGCCTTTATCAATATATTTTGTTATTTTGTTTAACAGGCTGACAGAATTCATTTAATATTTTCCTCTATGATGAAATCAATTCGACATAGTTTTATAATCTTTTTAAACATAAATCTTCTTTAGGCAAAATATCCATTAACCATGCGACATTTTTCGTTGCTGGTTAGGCACCTCTGTATTTGTATAGGTATATAAGTGAGATATCCAAAAAAATCCTGACGATTCAAAAAATACATACGGTTCAAGCATTAAATTCTTTTTTTAAGTAGGCTTCATGCACAGACAAGAAACACTACATTCAACGAAATACTTCCATGGTAGCTCCCATACAAGTAAAGAGGGAGTAATTTTTTTTTCTTTACAAACCCATCGTGTTGGGTATCGTTAAATAGGTTTTTGAAAAATATAGTGAGGTAGAGAACACCATTTTTCGATTTAGGGATCCGTTTCCGAAATATTTGGTTTTAAAGTGCAAATTTTTGTTAGAGGCAAGTGTCCCCCCCTCTATCTGCTAAACGGTTATATATGGATACGTATAAAAAATTAGGTACAGCCGTAGTATATATACTGAAGTTGAAAGGAAAACTATCAGAGCTGAGTATTTAGTACTCGTAGATGTTTTTGGTCTATGAGTTGCGAGTGTGAACTGAAAGTTGTCATTCACAACTACGGAACCCTACATTGCGCGTGGCCCGACACGCACTTGGCCGGTTTTCTTCTTTGGTTTCAATCATGTGATTGGAACGTGACCTAGATTAGAAACTGCTGTCTCGGTGACCCAATATGGTTGTCATCAGTTCCAGACAAACATATCATTCTAAATTAATTAAACATATGGTGTGATAAAAAATGCATAACTGGGTCATGAAGCTAAGAGTTCATTCATTTATTAAATGTGGATCCACCGCGTCTTCAAATTAACTAAACAAAATTTAATAAGGGGTGTAACATACTTAAATTTCCGTCAGTTAATTTGTCACGCCCCTGGGCTGTTGCAGTTGTCCATGGGCAGCGATGATTATTTACCATCAGGTGGCCCGCATGCTGGTTTGCCAAATAAATAAGGATATTCTGGAATAGCATAGATACAGCCTTTATTTTGGCAAACTATCTATATTTTGACCCAATATTTTGTAATATGCGAACAGGGAGACGGTCTCTCCCAGAGGAATTAGCGACAAGCGGTGGGTCGGCAAAACTTCGACGAATTGATACAATGAAGGCTGTCATAATTGCAGAACCCGGGTTCCGACCAACTGGGAAAATGCCTAGATATCTCGCTCGTTATTTACATATAAATGTATATTACCTATTAGTGTTGATCATTACCCCTTTTTTAGGTCACAACTTCAAACGTTAAATCTGTGATTGTGGACTTGGTTTGAGACAAAATGCAACATTTTTTGAGCCATTAATATCCTACTGTAGGAAAAAGGCAGTGATAAAAGAAGGGCAAGGGCCCTCCCCCCTTACCCTACATTTATCATTTGTTTTTTCCATCTGATTTGGTCGTTAAACTGTGAGGTGCGAGTGTAAACAGTGTGAACTCAAAGTTGTCATTCGCAACTACGGAACCCTATACTGCGCGTGGCCCGACACGCACTTGGCCGGTTTTACCGTTAGGAACACGTAAGTTGAGATGTTACCAATCTTTTAGAGAGTTCTCTGAGAATCTGTTACCAATCTGTAGACGTGACCCGCCCATGTATCATACTGCATACAATGTATAAACAAACCCAGAATTATTGCTAAATAGAACTTTTTGATTGGCTAAATTGGCTAGATATCATTTCTATTAGGTGCTCCGTTTCAACGGCGATTATGATTGAATTCATTGCATTTCATATCTCGAAAATTGAGCGGCATTCAAGGTGACCCGCTAGATAAAACATTTATCAAACTAATAAAGATTTATTTGTTTTTGCTCGGTAATGAATATACGAGCCTAACAAGTACATTTTTAGTTGTTACAAGGGAAAGGAACGTGAAATAATTGTATTTCTTTCTTTTGTACGTTACAAAGAGGGTTCGAAAGAATAAATAAAAATAATTAGTATTTTTAAAATATGAATTCATACATTGCTTTGCTGCTCTGCTCACGGAAAGCGCTCGTTGGGTGGGTAATTAGGTATAAAGCTTTTTTTAATCTAAGAGTGGCAAAGAAGATAGGTTGCGGCTGCGCCCGGAAATATATTATACTTGTAAACCTTTTTCATCAATTACTCTATCTATTGCTGAAAATACCATCAAAATCCGTTGAGTAGTTTAAAATGATCTTAGCGAACAGACAGTAAAAGCGGCTTCATTTTATACTATGTAAGGATAAGGCAGCGTATACTACATAAGGATAACACTGAGATAAGGATAAGAAAGAATATAATAATAATAACATAATTGGTACTTCTAGAAACGGGTTCTGGCTGGAGACCTACATTACATCAGCTTCTCCAAAGGGCCTTTACGTATTGGATATATATCCCCACGCAAGCCTTCTAAAGGACCGGGGTAACACGCGTGACTCCAAGGGAGATAGATACACATAATTAATACCTCTTTGGGTGGTACAATAAAATGTCTATTGTATATAATAAATAAACCTTTTCCTATTTTGGAAACGAAATTTGCGATGGTTGGACATTATTGATCTCATTTTGTCGAGCTCCGTGGCGCAGCGGTCAACACGCTAGCCTGCGACACGGGGGTCCCGGGTTCGATCCCCGTCAGGTCAAGATGGAAAAAGATCTTTTTCATATTGGCCTGGGTCTTGGATGTTTATCTATATAAGTATATATTATAAAATATAGTATCGTTGAGTTAGTATCCCACGACACAAGTTCACAACTTACTGTGGGGCTAGCTCAATTTGTGTGATATGTCCCTATATATTTATTTATTTTACTTTCGACCTGCAGGCCGTTAGTGTTCCATACCTGCCTAGTACTTACATCTCAGTACATCTAGACCGGTCGTGTGACCCGCAATCTGACGAGAAAGTCGCCTGGATACATTCACTTGCCTCTACCCTATTCATATTTTGAAATCGTGAAAAGTGTGTAGAGATTTCCAATACGGGGTAATAGATTGATGATGGTTGAGAGATTGCTGTATAAGACGACCTCCGTGGCACAGCGGTTATTATGGCAGCCTGCGACAGGAGAAGTCCCGGGTTCGATTTAGACGACGGTGCTGCAAAGTTGTTTTTCACTCATCACTAGATGGCGTTTATCTGCGTTAACCTAAACTTACTAAAACTGAGATATCCCAATCCCAACTAATATTTTAAACGCGAAAGTGAATTTGTTTATTTGTTACGCTTTCACGCCCTATATTGAACCGATCATCATGAAATTACATACACGTTGTCTAGAGTACGGAGAAGGACATAGGCTACTTTTCAACGCAAGAAAAGCCGCGGGCGAAAGCATATTATGCCAAAATATTGTTTCAATTTTAAATAAGATATATTTTTAAAAAGTGCTTTTATTTTCTTTTAAAATGGCAAAGATAAAGTTATATATAGGTAGGTTGACGCTACCCCTGGTGCCATCGATGCGCAACTGTCAGAAAAAATCGCACGATTTAAAGGTTGGTCGTTTTTAGTTTTGATGGGAAGTCAAGAGGTACAGTTGTCGTTTCCCTTAGACGATTTTGCAAATTCATTTAAGTGGACTTTATAATATGAAATTGGTGTAGATTGGTGTTATAAATGCTCGTGCACGAGAACAATTTGGACTCGCATAGATTTGTCACCAGAAGCTCCCACGAGGCTACCAAAGAACATGCGCCATCTTTGATGCCGCATACCGTACAACATCGATACATAATATCTCATTAAACTGGATATATGGGCAGAATCACTGAAATCTCGGTGGAAGCCATAATTTAAAATAAAGAAAGAAATAAAGGTTGGTCCACATAGTCGTGCGATAAGTTTGCACCGCAAAGGTTCTATACAATGTTCGAGTATTTGCCTTCGCTTGGCAACAAACAAGCCCTTGCCTGAGAGTGAAACTGTTATCGTCGAGACCAGTTTTTGCTATCAGATCTCGGAGCCATTGTGTGCAAATCCGAGGCTCCAGACAGCTGGATAATTGGCTAACTCGCTTTCTAAGTGAGAGCGAATCTGTTGACACGTCCGTGTTAATAATCATAAGTTGCTTGACAGATCGCGTACGTAGTTGTAAAACTACGTAACTTTGTGTACGTTTTCTTGTATTTTTTCTAATATTGTGACCAGGTTTTCTTGGAAGGGCGTCGAATTGTTAGTCAAACCCTCGAATATCCAAAATAATCATGCACAATATGTCATTAAAGCCCTGTCAGATCCTTAAAAGGGCGACGCAAACTTTTCCAAATGAAGGATTACGGAAATATTGAAATTTTCCATGCTTGTGTGTTAGAAAAGAAAAAACATAGAATATACCAGCTGCTTTTCTTCCCGCGGAGACCGTAAAAGCCGGTCAAGGGATTGGGCAAAAATCTAAGGATTCACATTGATAGGCGATGCGGCTAGCAACCCATCAAATTTTTAACATTTTGGCTTGTTAAAAATGGCTACTTTTCTGCTTACGTAATACTTGAATGGCCCCTTAAGAATGCGTGGCTGATTCGCCCCTTTAAAAATCAGACAGGATTTTATTAACTTATTGTGTATATATAGTATATGAAAATCTCTATCTCCGTGTGGCTTGAACTTTACACCTGACCCCAGTATACAGTTTCAATATTTCCATATCAAAGTAAGTAAATTGTATTAATAATGCAAACGGCGGGAGTTATCAATGTTTATTAACCTTAATCCGAGGTTGGTTAAGTGATTATTATCGGTCGATAGCTGCCTGGTTAATTAGAGGCGCCCTAATAAATCATTCAGATAAGCAGATGCGAACTATTGTTTATAGTTTTCGTACATTTTCGTTTTAGTTTTGTTACATTTTCGTATTAATTATAAAACTGACTTTTATTTTAAAGCATTATTCTAAAGATTAAAGCATTATTTTAAAGCATTATTCTCCTCAAACATTATCCGCTGTTCTTCTAATCCTTATCCAAAATGTGTTGCGGAGGTTGCTGCGGTGGCTACTGCGGAGGCTGTTGCTGCCCATGCATCACAAATCTACACCTGCTGTAACAAGATCTGCTAGTTTCCCGTTGTCCTGGCTCGAGCTATGAGTTTCCCTACGTTGCCAGGGCGCCCCGATACCTCTTTGGTACCTAGTCGATACTAGTGTCCTTGTGAGATAAATTAATAGTCCAAGTCAGCATTAGCATCTTAAAATACTGAGTTAGCCACTGATATTTATTTCTCGTCACTCTAACTTTACCAATTACTAGTACTCTACCGATGCTGTTTACACCAGTATAGTATAGAAGCTAGTAAGTACTCTACCGTCTCTCTACCGTTTACTTTACGCGTGTGTTAGATAGAAGCAATAGAGATGTTTTTGGATAGAAGAAATGAGCTGGAGGCGAGCGGTCTCCTTCATTAAAGTTTATTTATTTATTAAAAACTTATTGTTGAGCATGTAAAGCCTTAAAGTTCACTACGTCTCAGACTTTTGGTCCAGACGGATGTCCGAAATCTCCTGTTTTGGTCACAAAAACCTAACTAACCTATCTTCTGCGGCCAACTTGTTTTTGTTATATATGTTATGAAAATGACTGCAAGGATTTCCAGGCGGTTTTCACCAATAGATTTATGAAGAATAAATAATAATAAATAAATATAGGGACATATCACACAAATTGAGCCAGCCCCACAGTAAGTTGTGAACTTGTGTCGCAGGATACTGACTCAACGATACTATATTTTATAATATATACTTATATAGATAAACATCCAAGACCCAGGTAATACTGAAAAAGATCGTTTTCCAGCATGACCTGACCGGGGATCGAACCCGGGACCCCCGTGTCGCAGGCTGGCGTGTTGACCGCTGCGCCACGGAGCTCGACAAGAATGTTTGTTTATAAGTTTAATATATTCCTGGGCGGAGCCGGGCTGGGGAGGACTGCTAGTAGAAAAATATAAAGGCTTCTTATAATAGCTTATAACCAGAGGTTGGTTTCTATGACTACATAAAATCTGTGGGTTGACTTATTCGCCAATCAAAAAGATAGCGATAACTCGATTAAGCGACTTTTTAACAAGGAGGTTATCGATTCGACTCGTACATGTAATATTATCGGAATTGCACAGTTTTTTTATATGTCAGACTTTATCAGCTTCTTAATATGTGCGCCAAATTATATATATATATGCGCCATATGTGTTTGCGCATATCCCATGTATAGAAGGTATAGATTAAGAAGTTCGGATTTCGCACGGTAGCCGTTTGAGTATTGGTGCTGCGTTTGCGCCGTAAACTTGGGTAGTAAAACGTCTTATTTATGTTGTTCGCAGACCGATTTATTTTCTTTTGAAATATACGCGAATTTTATTTAGATTTTTTAGCATACGATGATCCCTTAAGAGGCTTAGGCATTTTACAATTTTACTTTTTAAAAAGATATTTCTTTTTCGTTAGTTTGCATTTGGTAAATTATAGCATTACCGCCAAAAGCGTAGTCTTCAATTTGAAATGATTATTTGGATGAAAAGTTATATTTAAATACTACAAGTAATTTAGTACCAATTACTGAGGTAGAATATTTTAATTTCATCTTGTTTAGGAGGTCAAGAAAAAAAATCCGGTTTACGCTAGTTTTGTTTTTTCACTTAGAGCTAGCTACAAAGTACTTAAATAAAACAAAAATAACGCTATTTTTACCTATCTACTACGTACATAACATTAGTATTACCCGTTTGTATAACTCATAAAACAATACACGGAGTGTGTTTAGTTACTTTTATCTCATTAACCTGCAGACCAAGGCTCTCTATTTTTGCCAGTAGCAGGCAAGGCGCTGTTGTATTAAACTAAGGTATATTTAATGTATAACAGTATTTTATTACTTGAAACTACTGACTCACAAGGTTATTGATATTCTAGCAATTAACTAAATGTAAAATGGTGCTTTTTAGGGTTCCGTAGTAAACTAGGAACCCTTATAGTTTCGCCATGTCTGTCTGTCTGTCTGTCTGTCCGTCCGCGGTTTTACTCAGAGACTATAAGTACTAGAAAGCTGTCATTTGGTATGAGTATGTATATTAATCATGGCAAAAAAGTCGAAGAAAAAAATCTTGAAAAAAAAATTTTTTTTGGGTAGCTCTCATACAAGTAAAGTGGGGGAGTATTTTTTTTTTCTCTACTTACCCATCGTGTGGGGTATCGTTAAAAAGGTCTTTAAAAAATATTGTGAGGTTGAGAACACCATTTTTCGATTTAGGGATCCGTTTCCGAAATATTTGGTTTTAAAGTGCAAATTTTTGTTAGAGGTACGTGTCCCCCCCCTCTATCTGCTAAACGGTTATATATGGATACGTGAAAAAAATTACAGCAGTAGTATATATACTAAAGTTGAAAGGAAAACTATCAGAGCTGGATACTAAGTGCAAACTTAAAAGTTATAGGCAACCAACTTATAAAATGTACTGGAAAATGTAAAATTTCATACAATCTTTATTGTTCGATGTTTTTATTCGTTAAACTGTGAGGTGCGAGTGTAAACAGTGTGAAATCAAAGTTCTCATTCGCAACTACGGAACCCTATACTGCGCGTGGCACGACACGCACTTGGCCGGTTTTTCCATTTTATTTGAGTGATTGTAAGGATATTAGTACTCGGTATGTTTACCTTTATTTAACTCTATTAGTGAACTAGCAATTATCCAGCAAATATATCCGCGAAAATTATAGCCTATGTCTCCCGCATATAAATTACTTAAAAGGTGAAAGAATTTTGAAAATCGGTCCTGCAGTTTCGGAGCCTATTCATTACAAACAAACATATAATCAAATCTTTTTCTCTTTTTAACATAAGTATAGAAAATACTTATAAACTGCAAATTTAAGATATCGAATCTAGATCTCGCTAGATCGTTAAAAAACCTACTGGATTTAAATTAAAATTTTGGTAATAATAAAGTTACCAAAATTTGAATATATAAACCCCTTAGGTCGTTAAGAGGGTTTACTAGCAGTGCGTTTTCCATACAAATGTATTTCTCTATTTTCTCGCTGAAAACTGCTTCTAGAGGCACAATTCTTTTTACATACAATCTATTACTAAAATAGGTATGTCCCTTTGTTTTATTTTTTTCTAAAAATCTATTTAAAAGAAAAAAAATTGTACAAAAACAGTTTTTTTTGGAAAAAGTAAAAAATAGGGGCATTCCTATTTTAGTACTAGATTTTATGAAAAAACAATTGTGGCTCTAGAATCAGTTTTCAGCGAGAAAATAGATAAATACATTTGTATGGAAACCATATTGAAAAAATACTGCTAGTATACGCTCTTAAATGCCAGCGGCATTAAGTTTAAATAAACAATAACAGCTTGTAACCACCATCACATTGGATTGAAAACCTCAATCTTCTACTTCCAGATGCAGATGATCCTGCACCACAACAGCAGCGGTGAGGCTGCGTACACAGGTCGGCTGAAGAAGAGGGAGGTCCACCGCGCCATCACGCTGCACCCCGTCAAAGACCATCGGCAGATGTACCGGCTGCACTCCTATTTCAAGGTATTTGAACTTAAATATAGATCCGTCGTGTGGTTCCCGGCAGAGTAGAATAGGACCACTCCTAGTCTTCCCGTGGATGTCGTAGAAGGCGACTGAGGAAACACAAGCTAAACAAAGCTTATAAACATCAAAGAGACCCCTACAACCCGTCTAGCCAGCGTGGGGAGTGTAGGCCAAATCCTTTTACAGCTCTGGCTAATATATGACTCTCGTAGTACAGACCGGGTAGAGCTCCTGCAGTGGACACTAAAAAAGACCTGATGATGATTCATATCCAAAGAGAGTTATGGCACTCAAATGTTGAAGCAGCTTGAAAAATCTGACACCAGTGTTGGCCACTTACACATACGAAAAACAAAACAACTCAAATGTTTATGGCGTTTTTTCGGTCTCTCTTTTACTTTCATCTTTTGCCCAATGGGCTGAATGCTACATTGCATAGCATCAGGTAATATAAGTAAGTGAGGTGAGAATGATGTTTCTGAAGTATTTGCTCTTCTCATTTGCCTTAGATTACCAGAATTTTTTTGGCACTGAGTCACAAAACAAATGACTGTCGTTCGGCGTTTGACCCTATTGAATCCGCAAAAAAAAGGTTGAAAAAAAAGGCTATTTGATTTTGATGAAATATTGGCTCGTTTTGGGGTCTTTGAATCACTTGGCAAATATTATTTTACAGCCTCCCTGGAGGAGTGGTTAACACGCCAGCCTGCAATACAACGGGGCCTGGGTTAGATTCCCAGCCAGGTCATGATGGAAAACGACCTTTTTCAGTAATCTGAAAAAGGGCCTGGCTAATGCCTGGCCTGGGTCTTGGGTATTATAAAATATAGTATTGTTGAGTTGCAGTTCACAACTTAATGTGGCTAGCTCAATCTGTGTGATTTGTCCCTATATATTTATTTATTTAAAATTTTTCGTTTGACCCTATAAATCTGCAAAAATATTACGGTAACTGTTAAGATAAATAGGCAGTTAATGTATTGGTCATTGCGAGCGTGTTGACTGCAATCGATTTTGCTATGGTGCATTTTACATTTAGCTCTGCTTGAATTACGCAATATTAGAGAAACTTGAGCTGTTGTTCTATTTTCACGATTCAGTTTGCAATTACATATTTTCATTACGATTATTGGTCAAGCGCATATTTCTACACAAGATTTAATTTTTGGTACAAAACGATCGTTTGATTACTCATTATCATCATCATCATCATTATTATCATCATCATCATCATCAGGTCATTTTTTTTTGTCACCACTGCAGGAACACGACCCTCTCTGTATACTACCAGAGCTATATACTAGCCAGAGTAGTCAGAGGATTTGGCCTACACTCTCCACGCTGGCCAGACGGGTTAAAGAGGTCTCTACTGCCAACCCTCGATTTATTTCTTTTACTGCAAAATCAGATCAAATTGAAAAAATCCAATTCAGTTCTTTTGTTAAAAAATTTCCACAATATCTTTATTTCCAAATAAGAGAACTAAGATTAACGCCAAATGGGCCGCTTTTGGCGGTTCTCATAATTTAAGAAATGCAATATAAGAAAGAAATGATGAAAATACTTTAGATTTTTCAACTCCTAATTTCGCTGATCAAGGTTCTCAAATTGTTATTGTAGCTTTTTTTTTGGATTAGACGATTTTACAGAACCGGCAGAGTAGAATAGGACCACTCCAAGTCTTGACGTAGACGTCGTAGAAGGCGACTTAGAAAGCACAAGCTAAACAAAGCTAATACAATTCAAAGAGACCTCTTCAACCCGTCTAGCTAGCGTGGAGAGTGTAGGCCAAATCCTCTGACTGCTCTGGTTAATATATGGCTCTGGTAGTACATAGAGGGTCATGCTCGGTGAGTGGAGACTAAAAAGACCTGATGATGATGATGATTAGCCAGGCACAGAAACTAACCAACCAATAAAATCACTGGCTTTCCTGTCTAACTCGGCAACTGGCTTGCGTATAAATGGGCCTTTATTCGCGTTTCTGCGTATGGGCGAGGCGAGGCGAATTTCTTTGAAGGTGTCTGTTTACTGGGTCGTTAGACAAAGATAAATATTCTTTGATCTCGCGTGCGTTTTATTGCAAAGGGCTGCTGTTTGCGAAGATGGATTCGCTTTAGTATTCTCGTTTATGATTAGATTAAGTATAATTACTTGTTATCTTCAGGTCAACGGCCTCGTCGACCGTCGATGTTAGGTATAGTGCCATTTTCATAATTATAGTTTCGTGAAGGACGATAGAGGGAGCTTATCGAAGTCCTTGATCTGGTACGCCTGATAATATCCAAGGTTATTGTTCAATTTATGTGATAGGTATATATCCGTATATATTCATTAATATTTATTTATTTATTTCATTCTCTTCGTATGTTTCTCCGGTACTGAAACTAACTACAGTTTTTGTTTGTTTGTCAAGCTTAGAATATCACATTAAGTGTCATAAGTTGTGGGCGGGTCGGGAGTGAATGGAGGGAAGTCCTCTATTACGGTAACACGTCTATCGTAATCCTATGCCCCTTGGACAACACGGTGGTGCTATTTTAGGCAAGAAAACACTTTACTTTGTACGAGTGTCTTTAGTTAACATTGAAAAATAAATGTGTAGTCTAAATTGGCTTTCTTCGTTCATGCGTTTGATATTTATTGGGTCGGTTTTCCGATGCACTCCCTCTCTCTGTAAAAAAGTTATAAGCTCTGTAAAATAAGGCATGGAACTTGAAAAGTATTAAAGATGGTCTTAATTTACTTGTAACTGTTTTAGATGTTGCAACGATCAACGCGTCACAGCGCATGTAACATGCACCAAAGTAAATTTATATTTATTTTTCGGGTGTGTAAATATCCAACAATGGTGCAGATTTCAAAAGCTGCCTCATCTGTTATCTAAAGGTGGCAGTCAGGCCAACACCTTAAAGTTTTTAGAGAAGCTATATATATTTTATTCCACGTTATATCACCTATCTCAATGTGGACCACACCAGCTGTTTAACATGTGTATGCGCTAATAATGTGTTGGTGCCCATTGGGATTTTGAGCTCCTCAAAAAAGAATAAATTTATTTCCGAAATTGTTTCACACAAATACAGCTGTAAATTACATGTAACATAAAAACATAATCAGAATATTTACTCTCAATCAAGAAATATTACACAATGAACATTATAAACCAGTAATGTTTACAATAAAGTCCACGTTTCGACATGTGCTGTGTGTTTTATTGCAGATTCCCACGCACCGCCGACAGTGGGTAATAAATTAGGATGCAAACGATGTCAGATGCCTGTCTTTTAATTCTGCTTCATGCAAATTAACTAGATAGTGTAGGTACCCTAAACGCCGACATGTTTCAACCTCATTCTGAAGTCTTGAA
Source organism: Rhodophaea formosa (assembly GCA_963082605.1). NCBI lineage: Eukaryota > Metazoa > Arthropoda > Insecta > Lepidoptera > Pyralidae > Rhodophaea > Rhodophaea formosa. The sequence goes on from OY720219.1 coordinate 1,502,273, forward strand.
TTATGTTATAAATAGGGCTTTCACTATCGCATTAGGTTTACACCTGTAATGATAGCTGTAAGAGTTTTTCTCTGTATTGTACTAGAACTCGACATAGCAAGCCTCTACTCTTAAATATGCACTTTAGTCAAGTATTTTTCTCCTATTTCGACCAAAGATAATGTAATAAATTGTCTTTGATTTCGACAAATTGAAAATACTATTTTGATATTTATTTTCATCTGATTGACGGACTTTAAACTACTATTATTTCATACGTAAAAACTACCCTAAATTCCTCCATTAAACTTCGAGTTCCACTTCCAATGCGTCACAGCTCTTCAGATGTGATGCGTTAAAATCCGAGGTACAACATAATGATAGAGGATGCAACTAAAAAAACGCTCGATTGAGAGAGGGCGAGATAGACATGATCCGGGTCCGTCTGATTTGAATTTTGATACGTCTTGCAGCTTTCTGACATTCTATATTCCCGTGTTCCAGAACCTTCGTATCCAAGAGATCAGGGAGCGATCGGTGGACCTGCACCGAGATATTGCCGCGTCTATGCATGAGCTGGGAGTCCCTGATGATGACGTCGAGGACTACGTGTTACCCGGAAACGTTCCACTGTTTCCGGCCAAGTTGGGGGAACGAGGGTATTTGGGGAACAACAAAATATTAGGTAAGTAAACTTAATACTACGGAAACTTTCAATACAACCTTGCACTAAAATTTCAAATCAAATCTTATAGGCATAAATATTGTCAGATTTACCATGCATGGGTTTGCAGTAGTTTATGTATTTAGCAATACCGGAGTAGAACCAGCTGACCCTACTATAGAATGATAATATTAGCTATTTTTCTATTATCTCTCAAGATGCTGTTAGCCCTAATCAGTTTTGAAATTTGATATCTATGTATAACAAAAGGCGTATCTATAGAAGATATATCCGGTTGTGAATAATTGTTCCCAGATAATACGGTCTATGAATGAGACAAATGCTAAACAGTGCTTTTGTGATCTGGTTCATTAAAGTTCATTTGCTATTCAAGTGCGATGTATCTGGGGCGGCCCGACAAATTGCTGGCGGGTAACGGTTCATTCATACTTTCAAATTGGTAAAAAAGAAAAACACTATTTGTAAACAACCCATTAATCTCGACAGATTAAAAGCAAAAACTACTAATCAATCAAGACATGATCAAATCGCAAAAAGTAGGTAATGAAAACTTGCTATAGCAGTTTATTCGCTTTAATAAGAAAACTTATTAACTGATTCTATTCTCTTTGAGGTATTTGCCTCTAAGTTGAATGAGCTGGTTTGGTTCTTTCGAAAGACTATGCCAAGGTTTTCAGAAGGCACGTGAGTAGTGAAAACATTTTAACGCGATGTGCAATGTATACTTATCTCCTATTACAGAAGGATTCATTACGTTCTCGAATAGAAAAACCAAATTATCGCACCGTGATTTTTGGTAAATGTTGATTGAAAAGTGCGACTTGCATTATACCACCAGTTGTCTGTTTTACTTAGCAATTACATAGACGTTACATATCGAACTTTGGAAATGATTAGGATATAGAGCAATTTGTCAAAATTCTTTAGCTAACTCCAATGTATGTGTTTCCAGGTGCCCCATTAGACATGAACCGCTACAAGCCCAATACCCTCGACGACATCGTGCCTTTCGATTTCATCAGCAAATCCATTTACTCCGTCAGTCACTCCAACCCCAAGAGGAAGATCGAGACTCCGCTTAAGGAGTCGCTTGATGACGTTATTAGAGAAGTAAGTGTGTTTTCCTTTTAATTTTTAAGTTTTCTTTATATTTTTAGAAGCTTCAAAGACGCATACTTGTTGATTTTATCAGAAAATCCATCTACTATATCAGCCCTGTCAATACCTAAAGGAAGATCGAAACTCCACTGAAGGAGTCGCTTGATGATGTCATCTCAATATTCATCCAATCATCACTGATCACCGAAATGTTTTTGGTGATACATAAAAAATCGTCACCCTTATGATTTAGTAAAAACTTCTAGACGAAAAAACAGCAGAGGTGACAATCGATCATGTGGGGCATATAATTTCAGGGGCATGATTAGTAAATCATATTGAACAATTAATCCCTAGGTGACAAATACTAACACATGAAAAAAATTAGCTTCCAATAAAAACTTTATCATCGGATTGCTCATTTTGCATGGGAGGTCTTTTTTATTTGTCTTTCCGAGTAAGTCCAATGTGCAAAGTTGTTCAATGTCATGGACTAATCAAAACTGATCACGCTTCTTAATATTTTTTCGCCATTTTATTACACCTGTAAATTCGAAAGTTTAAAATTAACGTAAAGTAACTATGAATCTTCCAGGTAATGGAGATCATCAACGCGCCTTCTCGTCAGCGCGGGCGCATCATTGATTTCAACGAGCTTTTGTACGGGTACACCCGGCTTCAACCACTGCATGGAGTAGACCACATTCTAGATCTTCTGCTGAAATATAGGAGATACAGGGGCAGGAAGATGACTGCTGCAGTCAGAAGGCATGCGTATCTTCAGCAGTCCTTTACAGGTAAAATACACCTAAGTTGCTAATTTAATGAGTTTCTCTGTGACTGCACTCCAGCCACTGCCGGGAGTAAACGCGATTCAGATCTCCTGCTAAAATACAAGAGATACATAGAGAGAGACACATGCGTGACATCTTCAGAAACTTTTTTATAGGTATAATTCTAAATTTTGTTTTATGACACTTTATATTATTATATATTTTACATAGATCTCGATGGCGTGCAATTGGGGAGGCCTATGTCCAGTAGTGGACAAGTATAGGCTGACGATGATGATGATGACATTTTATTAGATTCTATTACGGGTGTCTCCGGGGACTGATTGGAGTAGACTGCATTCTGAACCTGCTCCTATTCTACAAAGGGCAGATAGTGAAAGTGGCTGTTTGTAATATGCATCTGCGAAAGTCATTAACGGGTAAATAGGATTCTAATTTAGTCTTTATGCTTTATCAGCACCTGAAAGATGGTTAAAGACAGAATAAGACAGATAACTATTAATAACTTTGTTTTGAAAGAGACCGTCGAGCTAATGCCATATGATATATTCAAAATATTGTGATTATAAGGTGAAATCATCGTTTAGTCATATCACTGATATATTTCGTAGATTTTCTTTTACATCAAAACAGGAAAATAACCTTTGGGAAATCCAACGATTGTTTAGCTCCGTGGCGCAGCGGTCAACACGCGCCTGCGACACGGGGGTCGGGTTCGATCCCCGGTGAGGTCATGATGGTAAACGATCTTTTTCAGAATGACCGATAATAATTAAATAATAAATAAATAAATAATAATTAAATAATTATAATATAGATGAAGATCCACTTCATCTATATTATAAGTATATGGTATAAAATATAGTATCGTTGAGTTACTTTCTGTGGGGCTAACTCAATTTGTGTGATATGTCCCTATATATTTATTATTTTTATTTATTAACGAGCTATCAATTTCATAGTATTAATAAAAATAAATTAAAATGCTTATTTTTGTGTCATCTGTTCCAGGAATGGAGATACGTGAGTTACCGATGGGAGAACCACCACCGTTTGAAGACCCAGATGTTCTTGGAAAAGACAGCAACATGAAGGAGCTTATTAACGATTATAATGACTTCGACGAGACAAGTCAACAACAAACAGGCTTCTTAGACTTCGGAAAGCTGAACGTAAGAGAAGCTCTTGAAAGCGGCCTGATGAAGCTGCAGAATCTACCAAATGTCCTGAAGTGGAACAGCGCAGAGTTTCAAGAGTACCCGGTGTTTGACAGAATGATCTATTTCATTCTTCCTTTGATGGGCAGACAGGATATATTCACGAGGTTCATGAAGAACTATGAAGAAATCGTCCTGAAATCAAACGAGGCTGTGACACTTATAGTTGTGCTTTATCTGGATGGTAAAAATCCAATGGATTACAGAAATGCGGAGTCTTTAATTAGTTACTATAAAGAAACTTATGGCAAAGAAATAAAGGTAATCCAAATGGGATCCACTACATTTTCTCGAGGTGCTGCGTTGACCGAAGGACTGAAATTGTGTTCTAGTGACGATCTAGTATTTTTCATCGATGTAGACATGATGTTTAATTTCATAACCTTAAGAAGAATTAGGATAAATACGATAAAATATAATCAAGTGTACTTTCCAATAGTGTTCAGTGAGTATAACCCAGAAGTGGTAAATGGCGAAGACTACAATAAGTTTAAGGATGAAACTTTAGTGATAAATACGAATTTAGGGAAATACATAGACAGTTCGGAGAATAATGTTAAAAGCGATAGAGAAATATCTAATTTGAAGTACAGTAGAGAAATCAACGATGATTATGGATACTTTAGACAATATGGTTTCGGTATCATGGGAATCTATAAATGTGATTTCGAAAGGGTCGGTGGCTTTGATTTGAGTATAAAAGGCTGGGGTCTAGAAGACGTCCAGTTGTTTGAAACTTTAATTAAATCGAATCTGTCTGTATACAGAGCTCCGGATGACAGTTTAGTGCATATTTTCCATTCTGTGGATTGTGATAAAAGTTTAGAAAAGAGTCAATTTATAATGTGTCTCGGGACTAAAGCATCCACGTACGGAAGTGAGAAACATATGATTTATTACATGCTAAACCACCCAGAGGTCCTGTGGCCTGAAGAGGAGAAAGGTGCTAGCTAGTACAGGGTTAAAGTAGGTAGGTTTTGAATTATACGATGAGATTTATCAATTTTATTGTTGACAATACATATCATGTTGTTGAAGTGTTGTGGGAATTGAATATTTTTGAATTATTGATATTTTTGTACAAATAGTTTGCAGTCGTTATTGTATAGCTCTCTTCCATACCTACAAACCTCAATTATCATTTAAACTTCGATTTTGATATGGAAATTGTTAATAGCAGACTTATTTTTAAAGTGCTGTGTGTGAATGTCTAAGCCAAGGTCTTAACTTACCAAACAACTTCAAATAAAGTTTTTGTATCGCATTAAATAAAATGAAATCAAATCTCGTCGCACATTTAGTCAAATAATTAAGTAAAAGTAAGGATTAAAATTAATTTTCACAAATAAAATCGAAGTTTAATCGCGTTGTGATAATAATGCATAATGTATTTATTTAATGAGCGTATTGTTAGGTCAGGTAAATTAAACGTGAAGCATTTAGTAGTATCGTAACTATTTGTTCCTAAGTAAATGTTAATGTTTTGTATAGCTGCCTGCAGACCAAGAATGCAAGTATTATGTTAAAACAAATCGGGATATTTATAGTGATTATTGTGGTTTGAGAGTTTTTGTGTTCCTTTGTGTTCATGGTCCATGTAACTGGCCACAATAATCACGGTAAATACCCCGATATGTTTCATACTAATGTTGAAAATCGTGAAAGTTTAAAAAGTATTAGGTATGATAATGTGAATTTAAAGAGATATTTATATAAAAGTTTAAAAAAATAATATAGTTTCATAAACGACAATACTACTTAAAAATCTAAATCAAAACAAAAAACTAATTACACAACGCATATTTTTATTATTGACTGTAATCAAGTTATTTTAAAGAAATATAAAAATGTGACTGGCCTTCCAGAAACTTACAGCTCTTGTCACTATAGGAGGTGTAAAGCATGGATTCGAAGACAATATATCTATATCTGTTCAAAAATTCAGATTTATTAATCCTGAAAACATTTCTTTATTTATTTTTATGAGACAATTTATATTGTTTACTATAGCAAATTTTTCAAAACTCAGTTGGTGCTATAAAATGAGCATTTAACTTAATTATAAATAATGGTGATATAAGATCTTATATCACTGGATGTAGCATTCGTATGACTGTATACTGGGTCGTTTTAAAGCAAAAAGAGTTAAAGGTAGAATAACAAACGTTTTCACTCATTTTTTAAAATATCACTTGCTAGCTCAAAAACAACCTGCGAATGGAACCAAACGTGTAATTTTGTTTTAAAACCTATACAGAAAATAAAAATACTCATATTTATCATCAAATATGGTTGTGATCACATAGTAAAAAAAAAATGTAACATTTGTCAAAACATTTTGTTTCAAATAAGCCACATTTCTTCAACGTTAAGTTAAAAGTGTCACCAAAATCTTAAGATAAAACAGAGACGTTTAAATTTGTCCTTTAAGTACATACCTAACTTACTTACCTATTTATATATAGTATTGATATAAAACTGTATTAAGTGTATACTTATCGGAATTTATCGTGCCTCCCGCGTCCCCTGCAGTGTAGTTTTTTAACGCCCGCCAGTAAACGGCCTACACATGATTCAATTGTCATTCAACATAGCGTTTAGCGGCATGAACCTATCAGAGCGAGAACACCTTACAACTTCTCTTTTACGTATATAGGTCTGTCTTGCTCTGATGATTTGAGATATTGCATCGTGTGTAGGACGTTTTACTATCGCGCTATAAGCTATCGTCATCTCGCTTGTTAAACGAGATAGTGATATACGATAAACGTCGCATGTGCTACTGCACGGCCTAGCCTTGGAACATGACACCCTGACAACGTTTAACGACTATTGCTGTCTTGTTCTACGTTCAAATAAAAAACAAGATGGCGAAAGGCGATACTTTATAGCGCGACATAAACGCTGTTGAGAGTGTCATGCTATGGTGTCATGCCACGAAGCCGGACTATAAGGCTTCCCTGTTCTCCGGAGTCAAGTGAGGTGGCGGAGCAGTGAGCGGGGAAAAATCCCACCAATAGCATTGCGGCGCGCGAAATTTCGTGCAATTCTATTGGTGGATTTTACCTCGTCACCGCACCGCCACCGTGCTCCCCTCCGTTTGACAGGTAGCCTGTCTACATTATGTGCAAAGTCACAGGTTTGTAAATAAAGCTGTACATTGTTGTGCTCACTAAGTGCCAATCAGTAGATATAAGTAGGTAATTTTAATTATGAAATACAAAGGTTCATCACAGAATCGATTATTGTAACCGAAATACAATGAGATTACGAATTTAAAATAAAAAGCCTAGATGAATTGCTAGTAAAAAAATGCTATTAATTATTGCTTATATATTGCTATATATATATATATGTATATATTGCTTATATATTGCTATTATGCCTGTGTGTGGTGCTACGGAAGTTAAACTTTTAAAATCTTTGGATCTGTGTATTCCTTCAATTGCAAAATGTTCGTTTCATTGCAAAATGTTGAAATGTGTTAAATATCAGAGGAAAAGAAGGGTTTTAATCAAGTGACAACCAAGTTGCCACATACGGCCTGATTCTGGTCCCCTGGTAAAAGATCGTTGATACAAAAAAATAAGAAATTTGGATGTCCCCGAAAAAACTTACTGATCAGGTACTTGAATGCTAAAATTAAAATTTTACTGGTGTATTCGAGTTAGTTTGTATTGACATGGTATTAACTAAACGTTTTTTGACGAACACCAAAGGTAATCGTGTGGATGGTAAAATCTTAATTTTTAGCGAACAATCTTTTATAACATTGCTGTGTTCACTCTGAAAAGGTTGTTCAATGTACATAAGTAAGTAAAAAGTGTATTTATTTTCTCTATTAATCTTAAAATAAAGATACATAGGTATCCATGTTTTAAAGATTAAAGGAGACTGGAGTCTGAAGAAGGCAAAGCCTGTGTCACAGTACTCCAGTGCCTCTTCACCCGTACAAATAGTTTCTTAAACTAGGTAGGTATATAAACCAATTACAAGCATATAGCATTACATGTTCTTATATTCTTCCCTTCTTAATGTTGCTAAGCTTGTAACAAACAGTTTGTGAACCAAATAAATAAAAAAATATTATAAAGTTTTGGAGGTCGTACGTACCCATAAGTCTTCTGTTTCTATGAGACGCTATGCTATATGAATCGAACTTTATCATAATGCAAGTAGGCATTCATAGATAATTTCCGCACAATGCAATTTCCGTACACAGGACAGTTTTAAAGACGATTTAAAAATAATAATAATTCATGAATTAATAATTTATTCTGAATCAATAACTTTTACAAACAAAATAGGTCTACTTGCGTGGAGCAGGGACAGCAAATGTTTTTAAGTTTTAACATACTTACGAATATTGTTGTATTTTCGGTCTGTGATAAACCTTTCGATTCTGTTGATATTATGTTTTTATTGAATGAAATTATGTATTGTGATGCGACAGAGATGTCAAGTGAAATGAAAAGGAATAAAAATATATTTTTTGGCAGACGATGCATTTTTTTTACCGAATAATCCTTAGATTTAGGGACTTGTATTTATATTTTCTATAGGTCTGCCTCCGTGGTCCAGTGATCAAGGCGTTTGCCTTGTTGACCCGGGGGTCGTGGTTCGATTCCCATGGGAAGCATACTTTGTTAAGTTGTTTCCAGTTTGGCTAGGACATTGCAGGCATGAATCACCTGATTGTCTGATAAGAAAGATGATTCCGTGCTTCGGAAGGCACGTTAAGCCGGTGGTCCCGGCTGCCATCTGGTAGTCGGTAAAGGAACCAAGTCAGAGGCCGAAAGGCGGTTCCGAAGAATTCTGACACCAGGGTGTGTAAGGTCGACTGACCGTGTCACCTACACGAAATGATGATGATGATTTTCTATAGGTGTTTTATGCATTTACAATGATAGTTTGATATATTCTTACCTACTAGTAGTCCGCTCCGGCTTCGCTCGTGGTACATATCTAGCCTATGGTACTCAGAGATAACGTAGCACCCATCCGACGCTGAAAGAATTTTTGAAATCAGTCCAGTAGTTTCTGAGATTTGCACGTTCAACCAAACAAACAAACAAACTCTTCGGGTTCATAATATTAGTACAGATTAAATTAAGAAGATATGGGCCGCCTCGTCCGGCGAAGTACCACACTCACAGAAAATCGACGTTTGAGTAGCTTTACCGCTGCTGCTTCGTTCGGTGAGTGAGAGAGCCGGAAGCCCATCTCCCTCTCCCCTCTGGGGAGGGAAAAATACAAGGCCGGTAACGCTCCTGTGACACCCCTGGTGTTGCAGTTGTCCATGGGAAGCGGTGATCACTTACCATCAGGTGACTCGCTTGCTCGTTTGCCGTCCTATGGCATTAAAAAAAATGGGAAATACCTACTACCTGAAGTATCTGAAATAAAAAATACATCGTCTTTGTCTTATAAAGACAAAGACGCAGGTTTAAATTCTGCTTGCGTGGATTTATCACCATATTTTATTGCTTAATTTAATAAGAATTTATTCACATAGTTTCATCGTTGATTTGCAAGACATGACTCACTTATCATTTATAGGGCACTATAGCCTAAGAGTATTATCTTATTACACAGTTTCCATAGTCATATTATCATCATCTGAGTTACAAGATGTCCACTACTGGACTTTGACCAGCACCAAGGGTTTCCATCATGGGGGGTTTTGCCGTCCTGGCCACGCTTGGCAGATGGGTTGATGAGCGCAGTTTGTTTGGCTTGTCTCGGTCAAAGACAATATAATAAGTACTAACGTAATAGACTGTCCACCTCATACAAAAATATTGGACCAAATTAAGGTTGCGAAAAGCAGGCGAATGTATGGCGCAGGAGAGTTGCTTGGTAGTCGATACTGGATGGCGGTAATCTGCCTTAGCCTTTAACTTACTAAATATACGGTGTCATTTTAAAATATGCCTAAAATATTGCTTTGTTTTTTTAATAAGATATATTTTGTGAATCATGTTTTTATATTCTCATAATACGGTAGATACAATGTTGTGTAGTTTCGAGTGGCGCCATCTATGCGAGTCTCTGAGAACAAATCGTACGATTAAGGCGTTGAGACCACATGTCTCGGTTCTGATGCTGCTGCCAATCGAAACTGTTTTTAAGGGTGCTCCTTGGCATTTCGACAATGTTTAACCTCTATAAAAATGGTCAAACATAAAGCATAATACCAAAAAAAAACATATACCTATTGTAGAATGGACGGGTGGCAGTCGACCGCTGATTTTCTGACGGGGAACTAAGGTTCAAACCTCGGCTCGACTCCTGAAGGTCATCAGCGCATGTACAAGCCTTAAAGCATAGGAAGGGTAGGAGTTTGTTGGACTAGGGGGATAGGATAAAGGGGTGCGCGTTCCCGACATCATACTTGCAACCACCGCACAGGCAGTATGAAGATGACAACCCTCACCACGACATAATTTTGCGCTGCCCTTAACCAGTTAGTAAACCATCCCAAATTTTTCAGATATTCCAAGAAATTTTCCACCTTCACGCGCTAAATAATTACGAGGTAACGGAAAGGTTGGCCTTTTGGTCTTATAACATTGGGCATTGTCTACCCCGCAAGGGATAAAGACGTGATAAGATGTGTATTTGTTTTATTTTAACTTCTAATGACATCCACTAATGTAATTTTAACAGAAGCCAACTCAAAAGAAAAAACAGAAAAGCAAACACTTTAATGACTCCTTTAGAAGATAATTACCTAGTTCTAATACAAATATCTTAAAAACCCACTTAAAGTTTTCGTAATTAGTTAGACAATAAGGATGTCAAGATGTCATGTCTGTAGAAATAACTATAATTAAAGCTGTGTTGTGTGTGGCTCTAGTTTTCAATAATGGGCCTCATCATCATTTCGTGTAGGTGACACGGTCAGTCGACCATGCACATCCTGGTGTCAGAGTTCTTCGGAACCGCCTCTCGGCCTCTGACGTGGTTCCTTTAACGACTACCAGATGGCAGCCGGGATCAACGACTTAACGTGATTTCCGAAGCACGGAATCATTTTTCTTGTCAGACAATCACGTGATTCATGCCTGCAATGTCCTAACCAAACTGGAAACAACTTAACAAAGTATGCTTCCCGTGGAAATCGAACCCACGACCCTCGGGTCAACAAGGCAATCGCCTTAACCACTGGACGACGGAGGCTGTGGGCCTAAACTTCTCTTTGAAAAAAGCTATAGAATAGCGAAAACTTAAAAACATCAAAGAGACCTCTCCAACCCGTCTGGCTTGCGTGGAGGGTGTAGGCCAAATCCACTGACTGCTCTGGCAATTATATGGCTACCAGAGCCATATAATTGCCAAATAATATGCATAGAGGGCCTTGCTCCTGCAGTGGAGACTAAAAAAGACCTGATGATGATGAAGTACTTATATTTCAAATGTGAGAACTTAGTTTGACAGTTATGTTTAATATTGCGTTTACGATTAAAATAGCTCAGTAGTTTGTAGAATATCTTATGGTAAAAATATTTTTAACCCTTTTGAAATGTACTTTCCCAAACAATTTTATTTACATAACTTTGTTTAAAATATTCGATTTCAACTTTAAGTTGTCCGTATCAGTATTCTTCAGCTAGATACTTACATAATCAGAAACTATTTGAAAATCTAGCGTTCTTGCAAGTTCCCATTGTATTCCCTTCTATTTGTCTTCGAATTTTCCTCCTAAGCAATCGTTCACACGCAGTGTTGCCTCATAGGTGCTCCGAATCTGCCGTAGGCTGACCATTGTCTCCGTGACGTAACTTTATATAATGTATTATGGGCAGATTCGAGCGATTAGTCGTGGGACTGCGGTTTCATAATGCCTGATGATGGTACGCGACGGACGGGTCGGGCCACGAGATGACACGATAATTTCATTGCGAGATTATCGGATTGTGTAGGCCGATAAAATTGATGCCTTTTTTGATGTACAGTCCGAATCAAACATTATGGCAAGTGGGATATTAGCTGCGACCTGCGCAGTACGCGTCCCGCCTTCCCACGCGCGCCCCGCTGAACATAATATTGTACACATACACGATGTCTGAGCCGCAATAAAGTTTGCCGTGATCTGGACGTACCAACGTACAGTCCGAATCAAACTTTATGGCGGGTCAGAATATCGCGCGAGTCGATGCGCAGTACACAAAATTAGATTAAGAGGGTATACTAGCAGTGCGTTTTCCATACAAATGTATTTCTCTATTTTCTCGCTGAAAACTGCTTCTAGAGGCACAATTCTTTTTACATACAATCTATTACTAAAATAGGTATGTCCCTATGTTTTGTTTTTTCCAAAAGACCTGTTTATAAGAAAAAATAATTGTACAATAACAGTTTTTTTGGAAAAAATAAAAAATAGGTGCATACCTATTTCAGTACTAGATTTTATGAAAAAAGAATTGTGGCTCTAGAATCAGTTTTCAGCGAGAAAATAGAGAAATACATTTGTATGGAAACCATATTGAAAAAATACTGCTAGTCTACGCTCTTAAGTGGGGTGCGCGCGGGGAGGGTAACTTTATATAATGTAGTATGGGCAGATTCGAGCGATTTGCGGGACTGCGCTTTCATAATGGATGATGTACGCGACGGACAAGTCGGACACGAAATGACACGATAATTTCATCGCGAGATTATCCGGCGGATTGTGTAGGCTGATTGAATGAATGAATGAAATACTCTTTATTGCACCATAAAATAAATAAGAAAAAAAATGATATGAAAAAAATAGGAACAAAGGCGGACTTCCTGACTAAGCGTGACCATGGTTAATTACCCCTTCCGATTGACTCCCTTCCCTTCCTGAGAAGAAGTTTGCAATGTTTCTTCATTGCAGCCTTCATGGTAGCCCGATGATACGATGAGATGAGTGATTTTTATTAAACCATTTTTATGTATCACTGTCACTACATAGTACCTATAAAACAAGGTCTTCCTGTCTTGTCTGTTCGCGATAAACTCAAAAACTATTGCACAATTTTCATGGCGGATTTCACCAATAGATAGAGCAACTCATGAGAAAAATTTATAAGTATAATACATGCCGCGGGGGAAGGGCTGATAGGGATTAGACACAACATAATTAATTCAAAAAATGTATAGAAAATAAATTATCATAACAGCCACACTGTACCTACTCCAACACAACACTTACCATCTGAGTCATCTACCAAATATGGCCTGAGTAATTATAGCTCTAGATAGTCTAATTAAATATAGACCGAAAATGGTATGCTTAGCGTTCTCACCTCGACCTAGTCTCTGACAGGCTACAGTTCACTGTGACTGTACTTTAAACTTAAGATAGATACTTTTAACAACAAAACAAAAACCGACTTCAACCCTATCAATTTGTTTGAATAAGCATAAAAATTAAATAGAAATAAGTGTAAACCGAACGGCATACTTGTAATCATTTTTTGTTTGGTTTTTGTGTATTGTTTCAAGAAGCGCTCGACAGATTTCGATAAAAAATTTATGGGACCATCTGTAAAGTATAACCTATCGATCAAAAAAACAATTTCTTAAATCGATCCAGGCGTCTGAAATCGGGGAACATACATAAAAAAGAGATTCCGAGGAATTGAGAGCCTCCTCCTTTTTTTTAAGTCGGTAAAAAATGAATAAATCATCTATAAAATTGGCTCGTATATCATTTTTGTCAGACGGATGCTTTGAACTTTCAATATTTTATAATTTTAGTACCTAATTTAAGTTTTTAGATGTATTAAATACCATGTTGTATGTACCTACGAATATTGTACAACCAGGCGTGAGAGCCCTGGAGCACTGTGACACAGGGCTTGCCTAATACAGGCTCCAGTCTCCTTACAGTCTTGGCTAATGTCAAATTGTAATTTCTATTAATGTTAAACCATGTACTGTTATGGAGAAATAAAATACATTTTTACCTTTTTACCTTTACCTTACTGTGATGGAAGTAAAAGGGCTGCTTGCAGTTCACGGTCGGTTGTTGATTCTGAGTCGATCTATAAAAGGGCAATTCCTTTTATGGAGACAGGGTATTTTTCAACACATTTTATAGATAAACATCCAAAACCGAGACTATATATGAAAAAGATCATTTTCCATTAAAATTGGTTGTTCTAAAAATAGCAAGTAAAAAACCGGCCAAGTGCGTGTCGGGCCACGCGCAGTGTAGGGTTCCGTAGTTGCAAATGACAACTTTGAGTTCATTTAAATAAAATTATTTTAATACGGTTTTATCGCATGCCCTAGACAAACCCAACCATTATATGCGTTTTGATAATCCTCAAGTCCTTGCAAAAGAAATCAGATACATTCCAAGAATGCTTCGTGAGGCTATTGAAATTAAAAAACATCCTAATTTCAATAGAGAGGATGGTTGGCAGTTACCACCAGCTTGGGATCCAGTCATCAATTTAATTAAATCTCAAGCTAAGCAGAAGACTGCAAGACCTTCAGACACCGTGAGCCAATACTGCGTACATCCGGAACGTTATCAATAAATATTTTAGGCGGTAGATTTTGCAGTTCTTATAAAATACTAGACAAATGTCAACTTAGTCTACTTGCGACCACGAACACTGTAAAGTGCTCGAAACGTTAGGTGTATAAATAATGTAATAAACGCGATAAAAACCGTATTAAAATAATTTTATTTAAATGTGTAACAATCGCGAAAACATAAGAAAACTTTGAGTTCACACTATTCACACTCGCACCTTACAGTTTAACGACCAAAAACATCTAACAATGAAAATAGTATGAAATTTTACAGTTTATAAGTTGGTTGCCTATAACTTTTTAGTTTGAACTTAGTACTCAGCTCTGATAGTTTTCCTTTAAACTTCAGTATATATACTACTGCTGTAATTTTTTTTCACGTATCTATATATAACCGTTTAGCAGATAGAGGGGGGGGGGACACTTACCTCTAACAAAAATTCGCACTTCAAAACAAAATAATTCGGATACGGATCCCTAAATCGAAAAATGGTGTTCTTAACCTCACAATATTTTTGAAAGACCTATTTAACGATACCCCACACGATGGGTAAATAGAGAAAAAAAAATTACTACCCCACTTTACTTGTATGGGAGCTACCCTAAAAAAATTTTTTTTTCAAGATTGTATTCTACCACTTTTTTGCCATGATTAATATACATACTTATACCAAATTACAGCTTTCTAGTACTTATAGTCTCTGCGTAAAACCGCGGACGGACAGACAGATAGACAGACAGACAGACAGACAGACAGACAGACAGACATGGCGAAACTATAAGGGTTCCTTGTTTACTACGGAACCCTAAAAAGGGTAGTAGGCCCTGTAACAAAGAGCACTGCAAATTTTTGGAAATAATGTTTTAACTATTTCTATTGATTTTCCGTGGTATACCATCTATGCAATTTATGTTAATCAAATCAGTTGTTTTTGCATGTAGGAGTAACATACATCCACACAAACTTTCATATTAATAATATAAGTCGGATTTATATGAAGAAACCGAACAAAAGTTATGATTGTCGCCCAAGTTAAACTTTTTGTTAATTTAAATATTCATCATAAATAATGGATGATCTAACGGTTTGATCATTACAATCATTGTAAATTTATAACAGTAAGATTCTAAGATAATTAATTGACACATGCGTTTCTTTGCGGAAGTCAAAGTTAATGCAATTTGAGTTAAATTACTTTGTGATAATCTATGCAAACTATCTAGAATTTATGACTATAGGTTCAAAACAAAAACAAGCGAGAAATGTGTCGCGACTGCGAGAGATGCTAGCATCCCTCGAGCTTGCTAGCTACACATTCTCGCACTCTTAGCGGCTTCGCACATCTCTGGTGGAAATACAGCCTTAAAGTGGGGGCAGTAAGTAAACGTTGTGTAGCTATTTTCGTGAGGTTTGTGGTGGGAAGTTGGGGGTGGGGGTCAAGGGGTGCAAGTTGAGGTTTGCTTAGACGATTTTGCAAATTGATTTTAGCGGACTTTACAATATGAAATTGGTGAAGTTTGGTGTTATAATGCTCGTGCTCATGAACAATTTATGAAATAGTTAAAGTAGACTGTTAAATGGACTCATATCTTAGAGTATCAATATAACTAACTCATATAGACTTGTCACTAGAAGCCCCTACGAGGACATCAAAGAACGTACGCCATCTTTGATACTACTTGTTAAAACTATACCGTACAATACCGATACTTAGTATCTCAATATACTGGATATTGGTAGAATCACTAAAATCTTGGTGAAAGCAATAAAATAAAAAACTAGAATGAAATAGCTATTTTCGTGGCCCCGCGGTAATGATACGAATAAAATATTTCGCAGAGAATGAAGTGCATTTGCAACTGCAATTGACAAAAGCGGCCATTACGTTTTTCTGAGCATAGATATACTTATTCCTAGCCCCTCTTCGAATGAATAGAGAACGTGTGTTCGAATTTAGGTAATCTTTAATAAGTTTGTTACGAATATCATGATGAAAATTGGCAAATAACAGGAAATACTTCAATGCACATTTATATGCAGTATCACGTATATTTATCCCCAAGATCGCAAGACGCTATGCCATGTTTAGCAAAAGGGCGGGATTTGGGAATAAGATGAAATTTGGGAATCTGAAATATATTTTTTTTATGCAATGAAGTAGGCAATCGGATATACGACAACGAAAATCAAAACGTTTATTCGGAAAATAGGCCTTTGCAGTAACTGTTTCGTGTGGATTTAATAAATGTTTATTACAGTTTAAAAGCTACAGAATATTAGCGTTTTGAAACCAACTATACAGCATTGAACAAAATTTCTTCAACAAAATACTGTTGTTTAGAATATTCAACAGACCTACCTGAAAGGAAGCGGCTACCGTAGCTTATGGACGCCTGTATCACCTGGCATAGTGTCTAATTAGCACAAAAAAAAAATATTGGCTTCTCATACAAATTAGCAGGTCAGCTGATTGAAGTAAGTAAAGATATTTTTTGCCATATTGAAATATGGCAAAAAAATTCTATACTTACTTCGATCACTAAATGTTTTTGGGAAAATATAACTTATCGGACTTTCGTAGGTAAAGAAAATCCAAGCATGTCACCCAGTGTACTAAAATACATGACAATAAATATATGATAGATAAATTTTGAAAAAATCCTCTGACTGCTCAAGCTAATATATGGCCCTGGTAGTGCAGAGAGGGTCGTGCTTCTGTAGTGGAGACTGGAAGGACCTGATGATGATGATGATAATTTTGATGTCTCAATTATATCCCCTTCATGAAGATCCATATGTGGGTCGATAAGACGTTAGGCAAGCGCCCGTGGTTGGTGCTATACGTCGCGGAAGCCTGTAATTAGGCTTTTGCCCAATCATTTAGCGTGACAGGCGCGCAATATGCGTTTGTGTTTGTTCGTTAGACTGTCATGAGTAGGGTTACCAAATATTTGATACTATTAATAATCGATATATGAGTTAATTGCGTACAACAGTTTGTTGAACAGAGTTTCTTTTGATTGATAGGATAGCTCTTGCTTGCGTCTGCGCATTCGACACATCGTTCACGAAAATCCAAACTTTGGCATTTACGAATATAAATAGTATGCCTTTTTTAGGGTTCCGTAGTAAACGAGGAACCTTATAGTTTCGCTATGTCTATCTGTCTGTCGGTCTGTCCGTCGGCGGTTTTACTCAAAGACTGTAAGTACTACTTAGAATACTGTAATTTGGTATGGGTATGTATATTAATCATGCCAAAAAGGTGGTGGAAAAAAATCCTGAAAAAAATAGGTTAGCTCCCA
Source organism: Rhodophaea formosa (assembly GCA_963082605.1). Taxonomy (NCBI): domain Eukaryota; kingdom Metazoa; phylum Arthropoda; class Insecta; order Lepidoptera; family Pyralidae; genus Rhodophaea; species Rhodophaea formosa. The sequence continues at coordinate 1,519,867 of OY720219.1, forward strand.
TACAAGTAAAGTGGGAGTATATTTTTACTTTACTAACGCATCGTGTGGTCTATTGTTAAATAGGTCTTTAAAAAATATTGTGATGTTGAGAACACCAATTTTCAATTTAGGGACCCGTTTCTGAAATTATTGGTTTTAAAATGCAAATTGTTAGAGATAAGTTTCCCCTCCACTTTATATGTTAACGGTTTTTTATGAATACGTAAAAAAAAAAATACCTATAACAAAATTGAAAGGAAAACTATCAGAGCTGGGAAGTAAGTACAAACTTAAAAGTTATTGGAAATATAGCACCTTTTCATAAACCGCAAAAATAACTTTGTCATTCATACAAACACTGTGAAAAACAAAGTTATCTTTGCTGGCTAAAAAATATAGAGGTTTTTGACTAATCAAAGCTTGCTTCTACGGAACTCAACATGGGCGAGTCCAACTCGCTCTTGGCCAATTTTTTATGAATCAATGGAGTGCTTTTAACCCATTTTTTGCCTGATAGGAAGCAATGAGATCAGCAGATTTCAATAAAAAAATTCAATTGTTGAAATTTTTGTAACACAAAGGATTTTTCAGTCTTATTTTAAAAGTTAGAGGGGTGGCCATAGAAACACTTTCGAAGGGACCCATTTTACCACTTTGGGAGTGTCTTTGATCTTTCAAACGATTGACTTCGAGGAAAATGGTTTTAGGAACCTCAATGTCATTTATAAAGACATATCTATGGACACCTCGCACGTATTGGTTTGATGAAAAAAAGTTATTTTAGTTTTATTTCCATATACTGGAAGAGAGACTGCCCTTGACACTTTTTTATTTTTTTATAAATATTGAAAAACATTTCATAGAAATATCTACCTACCAGATTCACTTTTTCAAATTCAAAATTCATATTCAATCGTTTATTTAATATAGGTTTCTTTGAACACTTATTAATTGTCATATTTGTGTTTACAATTTTTACAACAAAAAATTTTGTTGACGTCAATAATAACTTATGGCTAAGTTTAGGCCGCTTCCAAAGCGGAGTGCAGAAGAAGCGGCAACAAACTGCACAGCGCATTTTCTCCAAGCGACGTCAACTCACAATTCTAGTTAGACCTCATAAACTACTTATATATATGTGGACTGAGTGTGCATTGTTTTAATTAAATGTCATGATAAAAATTGAATTGGAAAAAAATTATGTTATCATTGAAATGTTAAATAGGTAAAATTTAAATAGCAAAATGTCAAATTGTTGAAATTAAATAGTTATAATAGTTTCAGTTCACTGTGTAGTTATAATAGTTTCAGAATAACATCGCTGTGACATACGGACAGACAGACAGACGAACGGACAGGCATAGACATTACGAATCTATAAGGGTTCTAGTTTTTGCCATTAGGTTACGCAACCCCAAGTACTGATTTATTCCAATCTATTACTGATCTTTTACAACCTTTCCATATGTAGGAATGATTTTGGGATTTAGAAAAGCGAACTTGACATTATTTTTTATTTAAAGTATTTGAAATGCTGACCCTACACCAAAGCCTGTCTCCTCTCACTACCCTCAAGCAGGGCATTGACACACATACAGTTGCCAAATGCCATTTATTCACTATACAATTATGAGTTGTTTATATTTCTCCACGTCGCTCATGCCGTTAAGAAATTAATGTACAGTATAGCTAATGTTTTTCCTCGCGTCCGTTACGCAAGAGGTCACTGTGTTTCCATCTTCTATTAAACAGTCTCTTGCTTATGAAATTGACCTTTGTCGTAATTGCTTCTATAATTTACTCTATCTATTACGCAATCGTCTTCTTTGTAAAGTTTCACTTAACTTTTTGAAATGTTATTATGGCTGTATTTGAAACTATCTGCAGTTTTAAGGCTGTGGTAACAAAAAGCCCGACTGCTCTCAAATTTTGAAACTCTTTAGGATATTTGGGTTTTTAACAAGAACCTTATGATTCTGTAACTGTGAAAATCCATTCAGCCGTTTGAAAGATACAAGGTTATAATAGATAGTGGAAACGAGTTTGCGGGGCATTGACAATAAAGCGCAAAGTACGGTGTCAAAATGTATTTATTTTTTGTAAACAAAAATAATAAAACTTATAACATACATTAAGCTATCTTATAATACTTTATACAAGACATGAGCCGAGTCCAGCGGCCAGCCACTTCGCTTTAACAGAAACTGTCACGACTGGCTCGCCGCTGGCGCATCTAGGCTCAACCACCAAAACTGACTTCAGACTCGCGGTTTTTTATCTATCTGTCTCTTTCTCTCCTTCTTACATAGACAGAGAGAACGATAGCACGACTCTATTGTCAGTTTTCGTGGGTGAGCTGGTAACCCGTGATCGTGCACAGTCGCAGGCGTTGGCCGGAGGTGGAACGACTCGGCCAGACCGGCGCCACCTACATTGTACGTGGCAGCCGGCCGAAGGTTTTAAACATTCGCACGCGCCCAGAGATGTAACGAGCGCGCACGAATAACGTCGACCGACAGGGGCAGTTAATTTTTAGTGACTGAAAACTTAACTGCCTCGTCCGAAATTTGGTTGGTTACTTAGTAAGGGGCGCCGTAGCTACCGGAGGGGGTGTGGGAGGGGGCGCCGTAGGATGAGGAAGGTCCAGAGGGGTATCCACCTGAGGAGCCACCAGACTGTTCGAACTGAGCGACTTGGATAGCTTGACGGACTCCCTCAAGGTTGATTCCTACAACGCGGGCAGAGGGAACTCCGTAGGAGGTGGAGGGGGCACCGTAGGAAGAAGATGGGGCACCGTAGGAGGAGGAAGGAGCGCTAGCGCCGCCATGGCCGCCATGGCCGCCGCCGAATCCAGATGAAGATTGAGATTCTTCTTTAAGGAGGATTTGGCGCACTTGTTCCAAGAGTTGCGGGTCGACGTTCTGGCCTTCGGAGGTCTGGTAGCCGGAGGAGACGGCGCGGTAGCCGCCGCCGCCGCTCAGACCGCCGCTGAAGCCGCCGCTGAAGCCACCGGATGAGGGGCGGTTGTAGTTGTAGCCGGAGGGCGCTTCCGCGTGAACGGAAACCAACGCAAGGGCTATGCACTGAAACAAAAATATTCAGATTAATTAACTTTGTCAAATGAAAATTGATTATTTATAATAAACGAATGTGTTTTAAAATAACTTATTTCGATGTAAGAGTAAAGTTACTGTGTTTGGATTGGGTTAATAATTTGAAAATGTTTTAGAATGTAAAACTAATACACAAAATATGGTTTTTTTTTTATGAAAAATTAAATTACTCGAAATATTTCCATAAACAAAAGATTTATTATCAATTTATTTATCGAATTATTCATATTATATTTATATTAGATGAGAATCCATTGACCTATTTATGTACGTACTAACACATCGAGTAACACAATCGCTACGAATATGGCATTGATCAATTGACATTAAGTACACCGTGACAAAATTCGAAAGGTCTTAGATGGTCACCAAATTACATCAGTTTGTATGGCCGCTCATACAAGCCGAGTCATGAGCGGTAACGACCGCTCCTAAAGGAGTCAATGGTGCCCACTCAACGCTTTTACAACCATTCAATGTTGTAAAACAGTCGTTATGGTTACTATTACGCTTCTTGAATTTTATTACCCCATCTCTTATTGCTTTAGCTTCTACAAACGCAGTACTTTGCATTATTTAGATTTTATGCTCCGTTTTAACCATGGATAATCATGTATTTTAAATTGTGGTATGGAGTTGTCTATAAATAATCTTCCATTTAATAAAATCAAAGGGCGATACGTACAAAAGTAATTTAACCCAGTTAGACCGACCGACCCATACATGGGTTTCGAGAAATAAAAAAATCTACCCTCTCTATATGATTTTATTAATACAGTTAAAACATATTTTTAGAATCGTCAGTTAATGATTGTTAACTGGGCTGATAAGATACGTAGTGAATTTTATATTTTCTAGTTATTTTTAGCAAATGAAAACGTATGTTTAGAAATCGTAAAACATGACTTCAGAAAGGTAAGATTATATAAGATTTATTGATACTTTTCTAAAAATATAAGATCAAAAATATGAAGTATAAAACATGACACTATTTATATGACACAAAAAATAAAATATTTTTTTATTTATATTACTTTTATTTTGCCGAATATTTCAGGAACCCATACATGGGTCCGTCGGCACAACATTAGTTACCTATCTTTCTTTTTATTTCTTATTGAAACCATTATTTTCTTAGATAATAAACCCGGCTATGTTACCGTTAGCGAAATGATATGCTTTGTAGGAATACTACTTTATAGTGGATATGTTTTAGTACCATACCAAGATGACGACTGCATTGGGAAAATTCATCAGATTGTGATTTTTCTTTAGTAAATGGATCATTTTCTCGTTTCAGATTTTCATTTATCATGAACCACTTGCACTGCGGTGACAACACTTTGATTCAAACTCAGGGTGACAATTTCGCGAAAATGCAGTCTTTGTTTTGTTTACTGAATGCAGTATAATCAGGAAGATGCACGTTGATGAGATGCATAGTATTGACGAGGCTATGATACCTTATTACGGGGGTCACAGTAAGCAGTTTTCAGGGTGACCCCTGCCTATTGGCCTATCCCTGATGAACTGCTTGCAACTGATAGTGGATAATTATTTTACATCTATCCCTCATCTACACAAGTTGAAAAGCAGAAATTTTAAAGCTACTGGCACAGTTCGTGAGAATCGTATCTCAAAATGTCCATTGCCATCTAAGTATTCAGGATTTCAAGAAAACTGAGCGTGGAAATTTTGCCTTCAAGGCAAGTTTGGAAAAACAGATTTTTGTCTGCAAATGGAATGACAACAGTGTTGTAAGTGTTGCCTTTGATGCGGGGACTGTAGAGAATAGAACCATTACAGAAAACGAGGCGTTTTTCTCATCAACTGAACAAATATATAGGTACAGAATGAATAACCGCATATTGTTCGGTATAGGCCTATGCTCTGATCAGAACATAGGCCTATATCGGACTTGCATCAGAGCTAAAAAATGGTAGGTACTTTGCCATAGTGTGCCATTATGCTATAGTATTGACATGGTTATTTGTATCGTATGATTGGGGGAGACCAACTCGGTTTTCGAGGTCTATTACAAAGAAGAAGAGCAATTTTAGAAACTTCTAAACGGTGTGAAATGCGTGGGCCTTTTCCTGTACCAAAAAGCCATATAAATTATCTCTAGATTCTAAAGTGCAAATAATGCAAAAAAGTTTGCGTGAAGTGTAAAATACATCTACATTCCCAATACATTCCAAAGAATGCTCTTTTTTTCAAGTAAGATACCACATAAAATTTACTTAAAAAAATATGTAATATATCATAAAAAAGTAAAAGTAATGCATTTGTTTCAGTAATTTTTTTTATTTATTATTTCATTTCTTAAAAAACGCTTATTAGTAAAAGGCATGGTAGTGCCGACCGACCCATATATGGGACATGATTTTCCAGCTTTTCCGGAAGTGGCAGATTTTTTAAAATATTTTTCCTGAGATTCAGGGGCTATATTAAGAAATATATATAAAATTTACAACTTTCTTAGAAAAAAAAAAGTTTCAGGTTTATCTGGGTTAAGTAAATCTATTTATTAAAATCTTAGAGGCATCGTGAGACGCTATGTTTGTGCGCTACTGTTTTATTCTTTCTAATCAATCTATCAAATATTTAGTACATCATATGCAGATGGTAAATAAAATATAATTGTGGGTAGTAAATAAACTAGACAGGACATAAGAACTTGAAATAATTTAACAAACTTTGTTATAAAAATCTAATTCAAGACTCTTGGTTAAAAGGTATTACATCTGATTTTCTAACTCAATATTCTGACGTAGAAAATAAAATAGTTAAATGTAAATGAGATAGTTGCTAAAATGAAAACAAGAGCTAGATTATAAATAAATAAAATAAATATATACGGACAAATCACACAGATTGAGCTAGCCCCAAAGTAAGTTCTTATGAAAGACTTGTGTTATGGGAAACTAACTCAACGATACTATATTTTATAATAAATACATATATAGATAAACATCCAAGACCCAGGTCAATCTGAAAAAGATCGTTTTCCATCTTGACCTGACCGGGGATCGAACCCGGAACCATCCGTGTCGCTGGCAGGCGTGATGACCGCTGCTCCATGGAGCTCGTCATTATACTTACAAACACATCGTTGGTTTTCCAAATGACCGTATCAGGCTCTAGACAAAAGGGCTACGTAACACGTAGGTAAGAACTTAGTAATTTGTATACATCTGGCGATAAATGCATGTATTGTCTTCGCTTTCTACTTACGATCTACACTTTGAGTTAAAGAAAATACACAAGGATCACTCGATAACTGTTTATATAGCTCAGTTGGTATTTCGTTACAGATTTTACCGTATCTTCTTACTGTACATTTTAAATGAGGACTGCCTATTTAATTCTGCTTAATTTTTGGTCAAGGACGCTATGAAGATTTTTTATGAGTTTTTGTTTTTCATTCTTCAACTTCCTCTTTTGCGTTCTAAGTTGTGATACAATCAATGTTTACAATGCTAGAATGCATTATATGAGTTTCAATTCTGCACTCTCTTTACACCCATACAGTCCATTCTGCTTGCTAATGCGTTCGCATCTCAGTATTAAAATATATGTAAATAACAGTTATTCAACGTTTGCGTAACTCTTTATTGACCAATCTTTCGCGTGTTTTTCTAGTCGTTGAAGTTAAATGAAAGTGAAATTCTCATTTCGGGGTCAAGAGGTAAGTTCACTTGTGATCTATCTGACTTTTACTTTTTTAACGATGCGTAGAGGTCGAAAGACGCGCATGCATTTTTCTCTACGCCTATAGACGCGGCGATTTTATTCTTAGGTCCGTGTTTCGGAGGAAACAATAAGTTGTTGTTTCCATCTATTCTGTTATCGTTAGATTACAATAGTTCAGTTTTACCTATAGAACATGTCAACAATGAAAAGGTTAAAGTATAATGCTATTCTTACATTATAGAAAATGATAAGGATCTATCTATGAGATCAACAATGCACGCACGCTTAACACCATAGCATCACAATGGTATTTATTCTCTTTCATCATACCTACTTGGTTATGTGATAAGATCACGTCTTCATTTGATAATGGCTGTTTTAACACACAACTAGAATTGCGCTCTTGGGAAGTGGGTTAATTTTCAATTGTTTGTCTTACGACAACGTTTAGTGTTTATTTTTATTCTTGAGCGCCTAGTTTCAGCCAGCTCTATGGTTTATCGCAATGATGTTTCTAAACAGATTAAATTACTATTTAACTATGGCTTTGGCTAACGCGGTTTTGACCCATTGAATAAGCCTTCCTGATTGTATAAAATATCGAAGTTCACTAGGTTATGCATCACATTTTCTAAAAGTCAGTAAACTTACAATTATTAGTTGATACCGAAGTACATATAGTTACATAATTTTATAATCTTTGAAATAAACAGAATGTCAGTCATGGTCACGTTTTACTAAAAATAGTTAACCTCGTAGATGTGATTTTGATGATGGCTAAACAATGATTGGGAGTGAAAGTGCGAGGTCGGAGATGAACGGGAAGAGTTGCATCATGGAGGTTCAGGAATCGCGGCAAATCTGCGTCGCATGAGGCTGATCTCTGACCCCGGGTCAAAGGTTCGGTGACATAACCTAATCGGGATTTGTGACTATGTAAGTACTAAGTTGAAATTTGTCATCGCATAATGCAAAGGTTATCTTACTATTTGGAGACATGCATTTATATAAAGTTCTTTGATCTTAGGTCGAAACGCATCATTTGTGACTATGTAAGTATGAAATAGAAAAATGTCATGACCTCGAGGTACATATTAACAAATTTATTTAATTACAAAATTAATTCACAAAGAACATAATCTTTCTTCTAAGGGTCAAATTATGAGTGTACAAGCGATACGACCAGATTTACTTTTACTGTTTTAAGTTTTTTGTATTTAATTATATAAAAAAAATGTCTTGGTTCCAAAGCAGCATAGTTGAAGATACAGCACGGTGCAATCAGATAAGCATAGAGAGTTTATTATGCATGAGACATATTGGACTCATTGATATGGCCCTCTACACTATTCGATTATGGCTTATGTCTTCCAGTCTTTTAATGTGTGCTACAGAATAAAAATAATTATGCATTTAGTAGCCATAATATTAAGTTTGTTTATATCTACAGTCCCTTTAGCTTAATATCTATCTGTTGTTTTTAAAAAAACTATCGAGCTAAGTAATTGGTAATTTTCAATCATATCAATAGTTATTGTCATCTTATTTTGTTCTTCAATCCTGATTTGATCATTTTCATTCATTTCCTTTACAATTTACGTAACTTCAGCGAGCCCTGAGCACCGCCGATGCTCCTCAGCATTACGTCACATCCGCGACTTCGTCTCCGGAAATCACGCGAGGGCATTAGAGCTTTCGTGAGATGGCGGTTCTTGTGAACTCTTGATGACTTTACTTTGTTGGTATTGTGGTGTCTTTCTACTGATATAATCGTCATTGTCATCTTTTCGATGGACGGAGTAAAAAACAGCTAAACCAAAGATCACGCTCAGGATGTAAATCATTTATTGTTGATATTTTTTAATAATTTTTCAAATACCAATAATATTTCGAAACAGGAAATCTTTTTTGGATGCACAGTATAAGAAGATGACAAATATTTACGAATTAAAAGATAGGAAAACAAAGAGCATCACAGCGATGACTATTAAATTAGTTTTATAATATCCAAGATTCACTTTAAATAATAAATATTATATAAAGTACAAAGTTTATAAAACTGACACGCTAAACGTGGCCTTAAGGTTTTATGACTGCTCTGTCCACTCCGCAAGGAATAAAGACATGATAAAATGTATGTATGTTTGTAATGGATAAACATTCAAGACACAGGTCAATCGTTTAACAACAAAAAACAACATAACCTCACCGGGGCTTGAACACGGGACCCTGTAATTGAAATGTACTTGCGGTAGCAATGAGCCACAGAGGTCGTTAACTTCAACGTAACACACTACCTTACATGAAAGCTGAAAATAAGTATCCCATAAGAGAATACAATGGCAAACGACTACAGTACACTCTACAGTGATAGTAAAACGTGATGAGACGTTTTAACATCTTCACAGTTTAATGCTAAGTGCTTTTTCATGTATCTAAGAAAATTTTAAATTAACAAAAAATTAAGTTTTGGCTATAAAGCATATGTTATTGATTATTGTTGTTATTAATTAGAAATTTCCTTGCCACTTGAGACTTCGAATATAATTTGTGTTTTTTTGCAGTTATCATTGAATCCTATTTATTTTTCTCATAATATATAGGTACTGGAAATGTCAATGTTTTGATTTCAATTAGCTGCGAACTTTACTGTTTGCCCAGCTACCTCTCTAATGGAAAAGATCAATAGTCAACATGGTTTGTGTCAGCATTTGTTAAGTCATCTCCACCAATATCCATATTTGCATGAACAAGCTTCCAGTCTAGGATTCCTACCGTCTGATTTCTATTATTCATAATTTTACTTTCTACGAAAACTTATTAACACTTTCTTTGGTGTTGTTAACATGTTTAGTTTGAATACTAACGTAAATATTATTTAGAGTTCGATCTTTAGAATAGTCGTGTCTTTGGAAATCCGAATGGGCTGGATCGTGTTTAGAATATTTGCGTCATCTTCTCCAGATGGAATTTGCAATAAGGGTCACTCCGCACGCTGGTCACACGCTGCAAGTAGGTGATGGCTGCGATAGTTTATAGCAGACGTCTTTTGCATTAATTATGTTAAAACCTTCTAAATGTTTGTGCCTCCTTGGTTGTGTATTCGAGTATTGGGTTTAGGTAATCTCTGCACATTGTCTATCTTTGCATTTTTTTATAGCAAATCAATGATTACCTTTGCTACATGCATATGCATATTAAGTATTAATGTATATCTTATCGATTAAATTACAAACATTGGCGCCTAAATCGCTATTAATTATTCTGATTCACACGAATTTGAATAAAATAGCGATGTTATATAAGTTATGTGTTCAAAATTAAAATTCTGCCCGAAGTGCCTCTCTTAATTAAATTTCTGTAAAGCATATTAGAAATGTATAAATTAATTATTTAATAAATATTTTACTGTCTGATTATTAATATGCATATTTTTATGCCAATGGCAGGATCTAAAATTTAAATTTAGGTATAGAATTAGGCATTCGAAGTATAATCTATTATTTTATTTTTTATAATACATTTTAAAGCAACGTTTGGCTGGTAGAAAGTTTTGAAATGATCGGTTGGTGAAACTGAAATCTCAATAAATTATTTTTAATAAATACAAAATTAATCATTGAGTTTCTAGGGATGGACTGTAAGCGTTTTTTACCTCGGTATTTAAGAGTATTTCTTGTTTGTTTAATTCAATTTTTACTTGTTGTCTTTTTGATACAGTTTTTTGAATAGAACTACTCACTGAAGATTTGTAATATTAAAACTTAATAGTGCAACATTTTACTAAACATGTCTCGACGATAGAAAATTGCAAATACTAATTCGACATATGCAATTATTGCTTGTAGCAAATGAATAAGCTACTGATGTTACGACACAACAAGCATTTTCCGATTGAGCAAGCAGTGATGGGTAAGAGGTCGGATGACCTCTGCCCCGTCTGGTGGCTCGTGGGGCCTCGATTGGCTTGGGAAACTTTATCGTAGGGTAAAGTGGATTGAGCAAAGATCGATTAGAACGTTATAGTAGTAAAGGAAAGTGAAGTACTGAAAAATTTTAGACTACCAAATGTTGCGATGGATATTACAGTTAGCCATGCATTCCTGCCAAAGAAGGCTTAAAAGGAAAATAATGGTGGAAGAGAGGATGTGTTTTTTCATACCCAAAATTGGTTTCATTTTTATCAGAATTTTACAGGTTTTTGGTAAGTAAATGATGAACTATATACGTTTTAATTTTTACTGGTACAAACTGACTGGCAAAGAACACCTTATTATATGACTTAATTCATTTGCAATTAAAATTTATCAGAATGTAGCAGCTGCTTCTCTTCCCGTGTGTAACGTAAGCCGTTCGAGGTAAGAGCGAAAATTTGAGGGATCTGGCAATAGTCGATGCGGCTAACGCCATCTCTATTTTGATTCTGACTATATGCTTACCAATATGCTAACGTAGCCCAGGTCTTATAAGACCATGCTCATCACCATCATGCTCCATAGAGCATGGTTCAATCTTCACTAAAGGAAAAGACGCGATAGTCTATATGTATCATTCGCAACAATGTAGCGGGATCAATTTTTACTGTCCCATAAAGAAACTGGGCTTTGAGATTGTATTGGGATTTTCTTGTTGGAGTCATAGATTTAAGAATAATCAGGATATATCCTCGATGAAAATAACAGAGACGCTTTTAAAAATTACAAATATGTCATAACCCTAGCTCACGCACACATCGGCACTAAAAATCCATGCAATTTTTTCCAGTTCGAAACTCAAACTCTTCGAAATGTTAATTAGTACCTACTGATGTCGTACACATGGTACTCCTAGGTCCATTTTTGGAATTACAATTTATTTACTGCTTTATTAATTTCTAACTTATACAAACTTAAAAACTAACAAACAATTCTATCGATATACTTCATTACAGTATGGGAACCAGCTAACAATGTACAATCAATCATTAGAAAAAGCTGGATAATGATCATCATTGAGATTACCAGACGTTTGAATGGGCGGTTAAAATTTAGATCTATTTTGATTGTATTTTGCATGTGAACATCGATGGGAAACTTTCTCACTTCTTGTGATTGAACGGTAAGATGTATCGCTTGTTTTTGATGACCGTTGACTATGACGTGCGATGAGTTGATGATTATGCAAATAAGATTGATGATAGTTTTGTTTTAATCCTGTGTCAGCTACTGTGTTTGGTAGGTTGATGTATCAAGAGTCTTAAAATGGTGATATAAATACAAATATATCTGACTGGATTTCTTTACTACTAATTAAAAAAGTTTATGTCAATTCCTAAAAATCTTGTTTTATTTAGGTTGATTTTGGTCTAAAAATAACTTGCTTTTGACCGTTAAAAGTCAGTGATTGCCTGTAAGCTCCGAGACAACATTAGTTTTTAACTATCGCAATATATACGGTTACATTTACGTGTAAAAATTAAAGAAGCTTGAGTTCGGGTCTTTGAAGTAAACCCCAAAGGTTTTAGCTAGATTATTAAGTTAAAAGGATATCCTTCACCTATTTTTTGGCATCAGTTCGTCAATTCATGGTGGCAGATATTATTAAAAAAACATTAGATTGTAATCGTGCATTCCGAATCTGCACTGGATTGGAACAAATAAACTACAATACGTTAATTGATTGTGAATATAGTCGTTTTAGAAATGCAATGTAACGCGTAATGTGTGGCCGACTATACGCGATCACTTTGATCCCACAGGCACAGATTCCAATCCAAAGTTGATTATCACCGCCACGACATTCGGAAATCAAGAGTGCATCGTTCCATTTTCAAAATTTCCGAATCCATAGACAAGAAAAATGTTAAAAACTTTTTTCGAATCACTGTCACTAATGCACTGTTATTTGATTTCGGAACGTCACTGGCACTGACACTTTTTTACTTTTTAATTCACTACACGGCACTGCACTGGACTTACCGCAACGAAGGCCTTCATGATGCTTAGTGTTGGGTCACTTCGGGTCGTAGTGAGTTTGTGTGATGTTGAGGATGGTATCTGGTGCTATATACCTAACCCGAAGCGCGGTGGGGCAGAGAAAGGATAGGTTAGGTTGTGCAAGCAAGGGAGATGTACATAGGAAGTTTTGTCTAATTGGAGGGCAAGATTTCGGTTTTTTAGTCTGATAGCTGATAAGGTCAAAGGTTAGGAAACAATATTTCTAGCTAGGTAATTAAAATTTATATTATTGCCATTTTTTGTGTAAACATTGCGAATGTCCATAAAAGGCTTAGATATATTCATAATTTCTTAATGCTTGAATATATTTAAGGTCCTCATGGGATATTTATGATAAGCTGTGTAATAGTTGTTGTTGGTATTTTCGTTACCAACCTTCGGATTTTTATGATTGTTACAATCAGTTTATGATTACAAATAACTCTTTTGAAACTCGAATCAAAATCAAAATAATTATTTTGTCATATAACTTTTTTTTTTCAGGGAACATAAAATCATTTATTATTACACCAAGTTTATTATGTAGTTTTGTGTAATTGATACCTAACTAAATTGTAGAGTTTCATGAAATTACGTTTTTCGTGAAGGAGTAAGTACCTATCAAGCATCCATACGTACGTCCCTAAATCTACACATTATACATAACTTAGAAATACAAGATTACCTAGATGATTTCCCTTAACGAGGGAATTGATTTGATTTTAATTTAGAAGACTTCGCAACCATAAATTGCGCTTTGAGCATGCCATTTCTCATCCGGTTTGATATTTTTATTTATTTATTAGGTACACCAATAGGTAACCATATTATGATGAAAAAGTATAAATTAAAGTTTAAGACAAGCATGCAACCCAATTTAAGGTGATCACGACATTAATTAGGCTAATTTATCTGCGGGTTAATAGGCTATAATTTACGCGGACGTAGTCGCGGGAAAATTGCTAGTAGTTCCTAATCCTTATCCTAACTTATATTATAAATGCGAAAGTGAGTTTCTTTGTTTGTTTGTTACGCTTTCACGCCCTATCTACTGAACCGATCATTATGAAATTTTGCATATAATAGGTTACTGAGAAGTACATATGCATATATCTCGCGCGCGAAGTCACGGGTAACAGCTAGTATACTATATATGAGTAGCGCACTAGCGTTGGGCTATCAATTGACAGTTGTACGTCGTTTAAGCACTGCGCTCTACCGCAACGTTTCATTACTTGTGTTATGGCTGCACCGCAAAACAATACAGCATGCAAATTCACCACCGATATTTCCTCGAGAGGGTGACTCAGTCCGTCAAGACGAACATCCTTTACTATAAACATATAATCAGTACTAATATTCTTACTAATGAAATAATTTAAAAAATATATAACAACAACTCTTAAAATAATTAACACGAACACAACATTTGAATGTTATATGAGCTGCATCAGTGCAAAAATGTTCAAATCTCAGCGTGGATAACCTAAAGGTATCACACTGGTATTAACTTTCAGCTCTCGATATTATGATACAGTTAGGGAAATAACAGAAAAATTAACATATTGCATATTAGTTTATCTTAATTTCATTATATCATCAACAAAAAAAAAATATTTAAATAAATTCGAACAGCACATTTGCAAAGAAAATTATTAAACAGAACCAGGATAACATTTTTAATAATAAAAAAGGGACGGAGAATGACTTCAACGACTATGCGACGAAGGTTGAAATTGTGTAGTATGAAGTACTAAGCCCGCGCTGGGAATCAAACCCCGTGCCCTCGCAAGCTGGCGTGTTCCACTGCGCTAAGCTACCCAGCATTATTTTGCTTCCTATTTACACCTTTATGAGCGTATCCTAGCAATATGTTTTCCATACAAATGTATTTCTCTATTTTCCCGCTGAAAACTGCTTCAAGAGGCACAATTCTTTTTCATAAAATCTATTCTAAAATAGGTATGGCCGTATTTTTTTTTCTAAAAAACTGTTAAACAATTTTTTTAGAATAACAGTTTTTTAGAAAAAAAAATAATAAGAGGGGCGTACCTATTTTAGTACTAGATTTTATGAGAAAAGAATTGTCCCTCTAAAAGCAGTTTTCAGCTAGAAAATCGCTCTTAATCCAACCATACGTTAAACATTGCCTTTATAACATTAAGCTCTCTCTACCCCGTAAATAGTAAAAACGTGATTACTTTGAATGTATGTATTGAACCCTATGACGCTAGCGAGACATTACATGTGTTACGACTTTACCGCAATGAAGCATGCATAAGTGCGATAGTCAAATGAGTACCATAACCGCAAACATAAACCATAGATTAACCGCCAAACCTCCGCTAACGATCGGTGACGCCGCCCTCATCATCATTATCATCATCATCAGGTCCTTATCAGTCTCCACTACAGGAGCACGACCCTCTCTGTACTGCCAGAGCAGTCAGAGGATTTGGCTTACACTCTCCACGCCGCCCTCACTTCTTGCAAAAATATTGTGTGAGTGCAACAGGACTATGTTAAGTATTAGTTTTGTTCGCGACTCTCGCTTTTAACGTACATAAATATTGGAAATTATTTAAAAATTATTTAGAAACTTTACCGCAATGTAGCATGCATAATAGTGCGATAGTCAAATGAGTACCATAACCGCAAACATAAACCGCCATATATTAACCGCCAAACGTCCGCTAATGATCGATGACGAAAAACACCCACTTGCAAAAACATTGTTTGAATCCAACATGATGATTTTTGGTCTGATCACTATCCTCTAGCAATTGAATGAGATCTGGATATTGTTTTGCCGATCAGAATTAATAACGTTTGGGGAGAGACGATGCCTGCGCAAATAATTTTTTATCAGCGAGAGTGGAATTAAAGATTGTACTTGATATTCGATACTTGATATTAGATCGATTGATTGATTGTACTCATTGATTGACTGCCTGAATTGAATTTTTGTTGTGATAAGATGTGTAATAATGATAGTCACAAAATCATAAATGATATGGCTTTTGTTAAATTTACACTTTTATCCTACTGAAATATTGGTAATTTACCGTTTTCGCAATGAAGCATGCATAATAGTGCGATAGTCAAATGAATGGCATAACCGCAAACATAAACCATAGATTAACCGCCAAACTTCCGTTAATAAAAAATATTGTTTGAATGCATGCTACAAGGATTATATAAGTTTTAACTTTTGTTTATTTCTTTATTTAAAACTTACGAGTATTGAGCCTATGACGTTACAGTAGGTGGACTTAATGTAAGAGCATGCTCTCCCAGTCAACCTTGAGAATAGTAAACAGTTAAAAAATAGGCGGCAATACTATACAAATATTCAAAATTTGTGATCATGCATAATAGGTACCTACTTAGTGTGATGTGATGTGTGATGAGTGCCATAATATTAAACGACAAACTTCTGTTAATGATTCCAAAAAAAGAAGTAACTGCAAATAATTGCCCTTGGCTTCTAGTAATTAAATAATTATTTATAACTTTTTGGTTCCAGTTTCTAGTGTTCTACACTAATGTTTAAGTCTGTTTTTGTTTAATGAAGTTTTTATTTAATTTTAGTTCCAGTTTGTACTGTACACCTACGTTTAAGTCTCTTTTTATTAAATAATATTTGTATTTAATTCGCAAAGACGCTTGATCAATCATCATCATCATCATCAGGTATTTTTCATCATCAGGTAGTTTCCACTGCTGGAGCACGACCCTCTCTGTACTACTGGAGCCATATATTAGCTAGAGTAGTCAGAGGACTTGACCTACACTCTCCACGCTGGCCAGAGGGGTTGGAGAGGTCTCTTTGATGTTCTGTTTAGCTTGTTTTTCCTAAGTCGCCTTCTACGACATCCTCGGAAAGACTTGGAGTGGTCCTATTCTACTCTGCCGGGAACCACACGGCTTGATCAATCATTTATTTACTTTTATACCTATTAAGTAAATCATTATTCTATAACGTCGCGGCAGTACCCACGTAGCTATGACATAACCTTTGGCGCCTACTGTTTATTAGGTAAAATATTAATTCCTTCATATTTTAGTGGCGAACCAAAACAAGAGTTAGACAAAACCAAAACCATAATTAAAAATTGTGTTGGCCTTAATTTTAGCGTTAAGCAAATGAAATTTTAAAATTGAAATCATTTATTGTGATGCGTTGCTTGCTAGCTGCAGCGCCTATAGATAGATAAATAATGCTCTTTACTGGCTGCTCTAGTCACACACATAGAATAATTTGAAAAATAAATACAGGCTCAAAACTAAATGCTTCAAAAATATTACATGACAATTTATATTTGTATGCTACAGCAATATAAAAAGGCCATAGCTCAGTGATAATATTGTTTAAATAGAAACACACTGAATTTAAGCCAGGCCATAGCTTGGCATCAACTACGCTTTAATATTTGAAATGAAAAAAAAATGGGGAAGAACTTCGGAAGGACTTAATACTCAGTAAAAATTAACTTTCAAAAGTTTAAAAATAAAGACATGATTCTTTACAGACTTTTGTCCATTCCCTCGATTGGCTTTTACGTTGAGTGCGGCTAGAGTAGTTCACGTAGATTTTTTTAGCCGAAACACAAATTTCTAAAACTGAACGAAACCAAAACCGAATTTTCGCTTCGTCTCTAACATTATGTAAAAAAGTTCAGCTGATCAATTGATATTTAAATGATGTATCATAATGATGCTATGTGAGTGTGCATAGTTTATAGTTGTTAGCGCCAGAGATTTTATCTATACTTTCTTATATTATAAAGAGGAAAGATGTAATGGTTTGTTTATTTGCTGAGTTAGTCATGCTCACTAAAAATGTTCAACCTGGTGGCGGCGTTGTGTGTCGGGTCGTTGAGTTCCCTCTAATATGGTTGAGTTCAGCGATGGCTGATCCACACGTCAACTCGTGAACACTGCTGTCAGGGGGGACTGGTCTGCTCGGCCTCTTTGAGACTACCTACTTTAAGTATCATATGTTGTTTATTATCTTTGCAAACTCGATCGTTAACATAAACATGTTCCAAAAATAATAAATCTATGTATATTGAAATTGTAACATGAAAACAGAAAAAAGAAAGAAAAAAGAAAAGAAAGAAAAAGACAATAAGGAATAAATATTCGTAATCATATAAAGCCCTTCAGGCGAGTAGGCGACCAAAACTGTTGATAAGAGTTTCTTTCGGCGTTTCTTCTCTGCAGTGGTCGGTTCCGAAACGCTAGTAGTCTGAAGCTTTTGAACAATTAATAAATACATATTATCTAATAAGATAATTTTAAATATGATATGACGTAAAAAGTGCCTGCAAAGGCCTATTTTCTGAATAAACGTTTTGATTTTGATTTGCATTAAAGGTTTGTTTGTTTGTATCGAATAGGCTCTGAAACTGCTGGACCGATATTAAAAATTCTTTCACTTATAGAAAGCTTATTTATTTACGGGTGACATAGGCTATGATTTACACGGATTTACAATCGCTGATATTTCATAAACTAATTTCAACAGTCAACTGTAATCTCATCATCATCATCATTTCGTGTAGGTGATACGGTTAGTCGACAATGCACACCCTGGTGTCGGAGTTCTGCGGAACCGCCTCTCGGCCTCTGACGTGGTTCCTTTAACGACTACCAGATGGCAGCCGGGACCAACGGCTAAAGTGCCTTCCGAAGCACGGAATCATCTTTCTTATCAGACAATCAGGTGATTCATGCCTGCAATGTCCTAACCAAACTGGAAACAACAAAGTATGCTTCCCGTGGGAATCGAACCACGACCCCCGGGTCAACAAGACAAACGCCTTAACCACTGGACAACGGAGGCAGTTAACTGTAAACTTACTAAACCGAAACTAAGTTTATAATTGCCATCTTATGTCTAACGAGGGAGACGCTTTACATATGTATGAAGTTACGTATGTAATATGCACATATGTATGTATTTCCTTTGTATTATTTATCACCCAATAAAATAATATCAACGCATGCATGTCGTCTTTTATTCTTGGAAATGGACTATATATAAAGACGTCTTACATAAAACCTTGTAATGAAACATGTTATAATGACTCTAATAGCAATTTGGCTATTCCTAGACCAAAACAGTTAGGTTACAAAGATGACTGTAAATGACTTGTACAACTCTTAGTGCAGGGTATAGGTGCGGAATATACCGTTGAAAGTATAATGTTTGAACTTGTTTCGATATCTAAACGTAACAATATTGTTGTGGTGTTTAATTGTTTATCCAAATATGAGAAACGTCTTGTAATTTTCAAGCTTACGGCAGTTATAACTCTGAGAGTGGAAGGGTTCATTCGGGAGTCAAATATTAGGGGGCACCGATAACGCTTTTTTTAATGGATTAAGAAGCTAGCTCCAAGTAAGCTTTGCTACTTTACCGGGCGTTTAAGGCAAGGGCGGAATGCTCTCAATACGTGTAGGCAACCAACGGGGCCCCCAGAAGGGACAGACTTCAGCTTTGGATGTTACTGGTGTTCTCAAGGCTTGGAGAGGCTGCGAACTCTCATATGCTTGATAGGCCGAGGTTTTATACATGCATAGCCTGAAGGGGCAATTGAAAAAACAATGTCCATAACCACCACAATTCCTTTCCATGCCACCTATGTATCTCCGTTGTCAGGCGTCCAAATCCATTTATTTTAAGTTACTGAAACTCTGAATTATTGAGTAGACTGTATATTTCAATACTGATTTTTGACTGTAAGCTCATTATCTATTCATGAGCACGGGGAATTTCATCATCCCCCATCATTCCTTCCTCAACTTGCATGGGTGGCAAATATGACGAGCTCCGTGGCGCTGCGGTCAACACGCCGGCCTGTGACACGGATGGTCCCGGGTTCGATTCCCGGTCAGGTCAAGATGAAAAATGATCTTTTTCAGATTGACCTGGGTCTTGGATGTGTATCTATATATGTAGTTGAGTTAGTATCCCATAACACAAGTCTTAAGAACTTACTTTGGGGCTAGCTCAATCTGTGTGATTTGTCCGTATAAATATTTATTTTATTTATTTATGGTGGAGACGTTCTTCAAGCTCCTCTATAAAACTTCGTATTCCTTCACTTTTTTATTATTTGAAATTTGTAAGAAGCATATTTGACTATACCTGCACTAGAAAGAATCGGGTGAATTATTCGGTAGACTGTATATTTTACTACTGATTTTTGACTGCAAGCTCTTCATCTACTCTTGCCGACGGTAAAACACTTGAAAATAGTCACCGTTACGTAGTCCACCAATATCTACCGTTACATTATGAAATGTGTGTTTCTCCAAATATTCGTACATGCAATTCGATAGTTTTTAATTACTGTTTCGGCACGTTTTCTGAATACGAGTTATAAAGAATGACATTTCCTACAAGTTTCGTAGCTTGTTAGTTAAAGTTTAATTAACTTTTATTCTTTAGACATCGTTTCAGATGTCGTGAGACGTTGTCTAGAAAGAGCAAAATATTTAACAAAATAACGGTGCGGTGGTCAAGGGCGAAGCTATTATTTACTTATATAATTACTCGTACCTTAACATAACTCCTTAGATGGATAGAGAGAAATTTGGCCTGAGAAGTTGGGATGGAAAACATTTCCTAATTAATGCATTTGTTGATATTGGCTCATCATGTAATCCAGGACTGTTGGCCAGGTCTTAGTCACCCGACTAAGACCACGAGACCGTGTCCACTCATACACCAGTATAATTCATTTTGTGTTATATATTTTTATTTACTACTTTATCTGACTAGTTTTATTTCTTCGAAATATATCTATTTTGATACAATTGAGCTAACGTTTTAATCAGTTTGGAGCTAGGGATGTTTTGAGGTTTTGTAATTAATGGTATTGAAAATCCTTCCAAGTAAATGCATGTGATCCTCACCACGAGGGCATTATATGAAATTATAAAAACAGTTCCTCAGAAAAAGTTCGACATTGTATTCTTCCTCATAAGCAACCAACCAAGGGATCCAAAATTTACCGGTAAATTTACCAGGGACCCAAGGGCCTACACAGACGCTATCAGCAGTCTATTTTTTTATTTGTAATCAAAGCAATCAGCTAGAAATAGTCAGAATTAGCCTTGTGTAATAAATAACCTTTGTGTAGCGTAGACGTAATATTCTGCAAGTCTTGATGATCATTATAATTTATGACCTACATTTTATCAATGAGTGGTCTAGTCTAGATTATGATTCTGTTTAGGAATCAATTCGTAAATATAACCTTACATTTTTTACATATTCAATGTGTGTAACGTTATTTCTATGGATTTATTAATAAGTGGACTTTTATAGCACTTGCCGTGTGGTTCCCGGCAGAGTAGAATAGGACCACTCCAAGTCTCCCCATGGATGTCGTAAAAGGCGACTTAGGAAACACAAGCTAAACAAAGCTTACAAACCTCAAAAAGACCTCTCCAACCCGTCTGGCCAGCGTGGAAAGTGTAGGCCAAATCCTCTGACTACCTTGGCCAATATATTGCTGTGGTAGTCAGAGAGGGTCGTGCTCCTCCAGTGGAGACTAAAAAGACCTGATGGATGGATGGATGGACTTTTATAGAGCTTTCGCCTGCGGCTCCGCTTGCGTTAGTGTCGATCCCTCGTACGATAGTACTTTTCTCCGGAATGCAAGGTATTTTATGTCCTTCTACGCAGTATATCCGCCGCAGTAGCTCCGAGTATGCAAAATTTAATTATGATCGGTACAGTAGATAGGGCGTAAAAACGTAACAAACAAATAAACAAACAGTTGAGATTGGGATTTGAGTGCGTTGACCTCTATCTTGCCTGATGGAAAACAACGATGAAATCTAGGGTGAACTCAAATAATACTTATTCACGCTTGCCTTAAAAATCCCTTTCTTGTACGAGTCGGGTCACAGCGCCGCGGGAGGGGAAGAGATATTATGATACTGTGAAAATTTTATCCACTGTATTTATTTACATATTTTTTACTTATTTCACAAATTGGTTTTCAGCATCGTACTGAACCCTCATTAAATTTTTGCATGCAGTAACCAAAGGTCGGAGTTCAATGCTATCGTTATGATGGCCGAAAGCGACCATTAGCCCGACTTGTCAGTCAGATTGTTTGAAAATTAACACCGGGGTCACGCGGCAAGTTTAATTAAAGGCTTTAGAGTTTCTTCCATTAGAAACTTTGCTATATTATAAACTGAATTTACTTTTTTATTCAGTACTAGCTGTTACCCGCGGCTTCGCCCGCGTAATACATAGCCTATGTCCTTCTTGGTACCCTAATCTATGTGTATGCAAAATTTCATGATGATCGATTCAATAGATACGGCGTGAAAGCGTAACAAAAAAACAAACAAATAAACAAACAAACTCGCTTTCGCATTTATAATATTAGTTAAGATTGAATTCGGCATTTGTCTTCTACCTCACCTGATGGTAAGTAATGGAGACTTGAATTGGATTTTGAAATTACAATTTTGATTATTGTACGGTAGCCAGCAAAAGTACAGACAGGTACAGACATCTTCAAAGAAATCTCCGCATGGTAGTTGACATTTTCAGTGATCAAAGGGCGGGCTGGCGCGCATTTTGGACAGAGATTGAGTTTGGCTATACAGCGTGAAAATGCCGCCAGCCTATTAAGCACTCTGCCCGCTGAACGAAGCGGGTTAGATTCATATTTTTTATAAAATTTACCAGTTACCCACCGGTACCTGGTACCGGGTTCGATACCCGACCTGGTCAAATACTCATACTAATTTTTACCCAGGACGGAACGGAGCAGGTATATGCGTTTAGGCTGAGAGATGTTTGTTTGTGTGTGCGTTTGTGCAAAGTAATGTTCCCACCTATCTTCTAAACTAATGATCCGATTTTGATGCGGTTTTCAATAACGGGTTTGTGTTTGATGAGTTCATGTTCTTAGACAGGTGTCATGGGTGTAACTCACTAGGGCGCGACAATATTAGTGCAAAACTGAGGTGCAAAACAATGTTGTGTCGTGGGTTTTTTTCAAAAATTTTAATTTTGCTTAATAATAATTATTACATATGTTTTCTATTGGAGATATCCAAAGGGATCACCTCAAAGGTATCATCTTCAACTGTTTGTCCAGCGGTTACAGGTATAGCATCGGGTACGCGCGCCCTGAGCTGCTACATTCACATCCCCAATCCATCCCAGTGGTGAGTATGGCAACCCCCTCCTCCTTATGGGATGATAGGAATCCTTGCCCATATCCAGTGGACTTTTTGCGGCTGAGACAACGACGACCAAAACGAATATCTTCAAAAAACAGATAGCCAGCTAGCCGTAAAAACTTTCGCTAAATCATATCCGGGCTCCAAAGGCTTTCCCTGGTTGCGTTCTCAAGAGAAGAAGATCCTGCCGCCGGCTACAATTAATGTCACTTTACTAAATGATAAAGACACTTATTAGCCATTCGCAACATTACCACTGCAACTAAATTTCTCAACGCGATCTTTACAACTTATTCGAACATGTAAGTGTCGTGAAATAAAAAGGGTAACAGATACGACACCGACTAAAGTAATTTACTAGATAACTAGTTTTACATAAGTACATGTACATATAACTTTTACATAAGTACATGGTATTTTTTTTAATTCGATGTGATTAAGTATTAAAATAATTAATTGTTGGTCGGCATTATTGTTGCATACCATACATCCATCCATCCATCAGGTCTTTTTTAGTCTCCACTGGAGGAGCATGACCCTCTCTATACTACCAGAGCCACCTAGTAAGCCCGGGCAGGTAGAGGATTTGGCCTACACTCTCCACGCTGGCCAGACGGGTTGGAGAGGTCTCTTTATGTTTATAAGCTTTGTTTAGCTTGTGATTCCACAGGGCCTTAAATCAACATGCCGTTTTTTTTCTTCTGCGTACATGATCTATGCTTTCTCTCTCTAAAACGTAGTGACTATATAATTAGAGCATAATGCTGTTTGTCTCCCTCTTTTATTTGAGCGTTTTTCCAGCCCGGGGCCCACAACTATCATGACTGTAATCAAACTGTAATACGATTTGGCAGAGTTTTCTTTGTTTGCTAATCTGTTTTGGGAATCTCCAGCACCATTGAAAAATACGTGTGAAAATGAGGTATTTGCACGCGCTGGGAATTGAACGTAGTGCCTTTTGTAAAATAGGCTTTTCAACCGCAGAGGCTCTGCAAAACATCTATGCCGTTATCTTCAAATACGATCTGCAACTAAAGGCTGCGCTAGAATATTTGAAACATTAAACTTTGCGCCTTTATGCAAATACAAAACTTTTGACACTCCTTCATTCTGAATTAGAAGTTATGCTACTGTTGCTAACTTTAATTTAAGCACATGTGTAATAAAATGCGTTAAAATGTTATTGCACGCGATCTTTGAGGTCAGAGTTAAAAAAAACTAAGTAAGAGTTAATATTACTCCTGACATTTCTTAATTTGACTCCGGCGCGCCGAGAGACAAGTTTGGAACTTGCAGCGGTTAAAGTAACTTTTCGAATTGTAAATTAATATTAAATAATTTATAAGACTTATATACCTGAAAACAGTGATCATTTTTGTGGCATATCGGAGTTTTAAAAACTGTAAGTTTGAGAAGCTTAACTCAGCGAACGAGTGCCATCCATTATTTTATTTTCATACAACTACAGGAGACTAAATCTTATACAGTACAGTTCACGCCGTGTGGCTACCGGCAGAGTAGAATTGGACCATTCTTCCACAAGTCTTCCCGTGGATGTCGTAGAAGGTGACTAAGGAATCACCAGCTAAACAACAAAGAGACCTCTCCAACCCGTCTGGCCAGCGTGGAGAGAAAAGGCCAAATTTTCTGACTGCTTTAGCTAATATAAGGCTCTAGCTAGACAGAGGTCGTGCTTCTGCAATGGAGACAAAAAGAGACCTGATGATGATGATGATGATGATTTCGCTAGTAAATCAATTGTTGTAATTATTTGTAAAAAAATGAATTTATAAATAATTCTCCTAATTTCCCAAATGCAGAATTATGAAAAGTAATACCAATACTATCTATGAAAGTAGTTTACTAGAGAAGTATAGAATTAGGCTTTTTCAATTTGACTTAATTCCATAGACAATAAAAGTATACACCTACACTACTGTGTATACACGTATGTATACGAATGTGTGTGTGCACTATTATCGTAAGTATCATTTTTTACAAAAAAATAATTTTGGTTGCATATCAGGTGTTCTTAGAAATCGCTACAACTTGTCGCTTAAAGCTCACTAGTTTAAAAGTAATAGTCACACTGTTATCTGTAACTTGTGAAATTCCGCGATGTTACCAAAGCTCCACAATTATTTCTTTCTCGCGATGGGAACGTAAATGCCATTCTCTAGTCGGGATTCGTAGATGATCTTTTAGATTACTTTGAAAAGGCACAATTTTTGTTTGGGATAGAAATTTGCATAGTATACCATGTGGTCTAGCCGTGTGGTTCCCAGCAGAGTAGAAGAGGACCACTCCAAGTCTTCCCGTGGATGTCGTAAAAGGCGATTTAGGAAACACAAGCTAAACAAAGCTTATAAACATCAAAGAGAGCTCATCAACCCGTCTGGCCAGTGTGGAGCATGTAGGCCAAATGTTCTGACTGCTCTGGCTAATAAAAATGGCTCTGAAAGGATAAGCATTGCCATCCAACGTGGCAATGCTGCCAGCATTTTGGGTGGGTACCTAGAATGCTGGCAGCATTGCCACGTTGGAACGAAAGGGTTTTCATGTGACAACGAACTGCGGGACATTTTTTATTTATAGCTTTTTTTTGTTTTTATCTAGTTAGGTATTTATTTAATAGTTTTATTTCTTTTTAGTTAAGTTTAAGTTTTTAATTAGTATTAGTTTAATGTATCGTGTAAATAACTATATAATATTATAACTTTCTTAGATAGGATATTAATTTAAAATACTAACATGAATTGCAACGTGGTAAGTAGAAAAAGCTGTGGTTTTTGTACTGAGAAACTCTGAATGTACAGAGAGGGTTATACTCCTGCAGCGAAGACTAGAAAGACTTGATGATTATGATGTTACCATGTTGTCCCAACATCTAAACTGCACGATTTTTTTCTGACAGTTGCACATCGATAGCACTCACTACTGGTAGCGTTTAAACTATGCATTTAATATAATATTTTCGACAAAATATCTTTCAATTACGTCTCAGTTTTAGCAAGTTTACAGCTGACGTGGGTTAACGCCATCTTATATCAAGTGAAAAACAACTTTGCAGAATCGTCGTCCTACTATGATTCTACTTGTAGCAGGCCTTAATTTGATCCAATATTTCTATATGAAGTTGGTAGTCTATACGATGTTATATTATCTTTGGTATAAAATATCTATAGTTCTACATAATTGCTGCTTTTTAATCTCCTGACTATATTTTTATAAACGTAATTTAGAAAAAGCGTCACACAAAAGACATCAACGCGTTCACAATATTGCCTTCACCAAAGGTCATTTTTGTTACTAGGCAAAAAAGAATACTTATGCTTCTTTTAATTTATAAATTGAGATAGCTTCTAAATTTCCGGCGTTTACTTCTTCGTTTGAAGAAGAGAAAAATACCTGTACAAATAATGTACACGTAACAGGCAGGCAGTAGACAATCTCTGAAGTAAAAGTCAACTCATTGAAGATTTAGATTTTATGAGATTTTCTAAAAAGCAAGCAATTGATGAGAGCAGCATTCAAATCTTAGACAAAAAAGTAAAATTGCGAATAATTTAAATTCTAAACGGTTCTAACATCTTCGGCGCCTACAAAACAAAACGTCATACGAATACATATTAATGTTTACGGTATTTTCGATCGTGCACTGCACAACATGATGAGAGTCCAGAAATAGCGCTTCATACAGCGTGTTTATTGAATTTATGACCCTCGAAATTCTCTAAAATGATTGTATCAGTCTGTCAATATTAACAATTTTTCCTATGAAACCAATGCTGGGAACTCGACTTTTTTACTTTCCCACACTAATCGGGGCGGCTGAACCGACTGGCTGAAAGTGAAGTGAAGAAGTGAAACTGACGATTTTTTGTTATTAAGATCATTGGTTCCATATAAAAAGTTGTTATTATTGACGGGTTGCGCCTTAAGAGTATGTAAAGGGTCAATTAACACGCTGTATAGCTATTCGACATAAAAACAGCTTTTTTCATGTTGTATGTCATTATATTTTAAGGTGAATAAAGTCAAAATAAAAGAAATATTCCTATTATAGGTATCATGTTTTAATGATCTTCATGCATTTGTAAATATCTGTTAATTTATTCAAATTTAAGTTTTGAAACTGCCCGATTGATATCATACGGTATGTAATCTTATTTTCTAAAAAAATCATTGATCATATCCCTATTTGCCACACTTCTCCATTAAGGGGTAATTCAGCCCGTCACCCCTTATAGGAAATGTCAAAGGTCAAGTTACAAGCTGTATAATCTAACGATCCAACTATGTCTATTTTTGGAGCTTGTTTACCTCCGGACTTTCTTATTTTGTGACATCTGTATTTTGGACGCCGCCGATGCAAATCAGCCCGTTACCAAACGCGACCTTGATTAGCGGTCACTTTTAGAAATGCCTATTCCACACACGCACCGCGGCATGCGATGTGCCGTAACATGCCGCCCGCCGAATTATTATGAATATATTATTTTAATTTTGCCTTAAATTGTTTTGCAATACCCAATACTAATATTGCTGTAATTAAACTGGCTGATTAGAAATTTTGCAATGCAAATTCCTCATTTTATTATTAGTTTTTATTCGAATTGTGATCTTTTGAAACTCTTACTTGACCTCTGTTACTATGTTGGTATTAGAAAATGTAATTCATTATGTGTATTCTGGGATCTGAGAACGTATTGGTGAATGTGCCGGCAGCTCCTGTACTTCATAGATAGAGTCAATGCCTTTCGACCAACTATACTGTGTAAAATGTAGTAATGGCTAGATGCATTGCGAGACTATGAAACTGTGTAATTTTTACTGGAATTGTGCTAAGTGGAGCTAGAATAGAACTGGCCAAGTGCGAGTTAGGTTTGCACACACTAAGGGTTCATTATCATCATCATGGGGTCGTTTTAGTTTTCACTGCAGGAGCATGACCCTCTCTGTTCTCCCAGAGCCATATATTAGCCAGAATAGTCAGAGAATTTAGCCTGCTCTCCCTTGCTGGCCAGACGGGTTGGAGAGGTCTCTTTGATGTTGGCAACCTTTTATTAATTTATTTCCTTAGTCGCCTTCAACGACACCCACACGGAAGACTATAAGTAATCTCTAAAATGCTTTTTATATTTAGTTGTAATATGAATATCTATTAAATATAGCCGTAGCGCCATCCATGTATAGTTGGAGCGCAACTATAGTTTCTATGAAAACACGGACACGTGAAATATGATACCACCATGGCTAAACTAACTAAAAGTTCCCCACAAAAACATTATACGGAACAGCTTCAAGACTTCGGCTTTAACAAGTTGATTCAAAAACTTTTCATACCTACACAAAACCTTTATATCACACGTTAACGTGAAAATTCGATTACCAACGTTGGATTTAAATCCGGTAGGTATGGTGTTAACTGTCACCAAACAAACTTATGTACACGACAGTGTTTACATAACTAAGTCAATATTTTTGTCGCGACGAGCTACTGAGGGATCGTACGACATTTTTACGACTATTATCTGTGGGACTTTCCGCAATTATTTCTGTGATTCGTCTGATACTTCCATGCTGGTTTATGAGAAAAGGAAAAACATAGAATATACCAGTTGCAATTGAATCGTAGCACTGCAATTTTGAAGGAATTAAGCCTTTACTCTCCACGCTAATCAGACTGGTTGGAGAGGTCTCTTTGATGTTTATAAGCTTTGTTTAGCGTGTGTTTCCTAAGTTGCTTTCTACGATATACACATAAATACTAAGAGTGATCCTATTTTGCTCTACCGGGAACCACACGGCATTATGTTAAGAGATCTATTCTTGTAGAATCCGAACTAATATAATAAATGCAAAAATTAGTTTGTTTGTTTGTAACGCTTTCACGCTCTACCCACCTGATCGAACCAAACCTCGTAAAATTTGGCATACACATACGTTAGGGTACTGAGAAGGTCACAGGCTACATATCACGTGGGCGGAGCCGCGGGTAACAGCTAGTTATAATATATACTAGCTGTGACCCGGCGTCGCCCGCGTGATAAATACCTTATGTCCTTGTCAGTATCCTAACCTTTGTATATGCCAAATTTCATGATGATCGGTTTGGTGTATAGAACGTGAAAGCGTAACAAACAAACAAACAAACAAACAAACTTTCGCATTTATAATATTAGTTGGAATGGGATTACTGTATTTTATCATCATCATCATCAGGTCTTTCTAGTCTCCATTGCAGGAGCACGACCCTCTATGTACTACCAGAGCCATATACTAGCCTGTGTAGTCCGAGGATTTGGCCTACTTTATTGTTATTACTGTATTTGCATTGTTCACAAATCCGGTTGTTGCAGAGAGTGCTAATCAGGTGCACTTTGGTCGAGGGCAGTCTCCATACATTCACATACTTCTGCGAATCGAATGCACCTAGACATAAATTACCTATAGTTTCACAAAATTTACTACCTATTAAATTATCCTCTGCAATAGAGACCGTGGGTTGCAAATGAATCGTGAAACGAGATTTTGAAGGGACTCTTTTCTTAAAAATAAACTAGCAATTTTCCTGCGACTTCGTCCACGTAAATTATAGCATATGGTACCCGCAGATATATTAACTTTTTATCATCATCATCAGGTCTTCCTAGTCTCCACTGCAGGAGCACGACCCTGTCTGTACTACCAGTGCCATATATTAGCTTAAGTAGTCAGAGGATTTGGCCTACACTCTCCACGCTGGCCAGACGGGTTGGAGAGGTCTCTTTGAACTTTTTAAACTATACGAGAAAGAAATTCTTGGCCAAATCCTCTGATTACTCTACCTAATAGGAATACGGCTCTGGTAGTACAGAGAGGGTCGTGCTCCTGCAGTGGAGACTAAAAGAGACCTAATAATGATGGTGATGACAAAGAACTTCGAAAATCTATCCAGTAGTTTCTGAGCCTGTTCAATGCAAACGAACAAAAAATCAAATCGTTCCTCTTTATAATGTTAGTATGATATACAATTCGGCCGGACTTACTTTTACGCATATGTACAAGGATCAGTCATGGTAAGCAATTACACTGCCTATCTATTCAGTTCTGCAATTTATTTCACAAGAATCTGAATTTGTCTAATGTTAAGTGTTAATTACATTAATTCCTCAACTTATAAGTTTCTTGTATGAGTATATATCCCGAAACAATTTGCATTATATGAAAAACAACCCGGCGGCCGTTTTTGACAGTTCACGTCACCACATAGTTTTTTAGCTGACGTTGCATAGCCTATGACACTCCGGAGACGAATACCAATATATATATATATATATATATATATATATATATATATCCACACTTCATAATCCATCAAGCCACCACTGGACAGGCAGTTAAAGATAAAAAAAAATGAAAAAAAGATAAGTAAAATAATGTTCTCCCTAGTTTTTGGTAAGCTTGACTTGAGATTTACGCGTACACTTTACCAAACACATCAGTAAGTTATATTGAAGCTTACCAATGAAGAAAATAAAGCTAACAATCAATTTCAAAAAGGTTACAGTTTGAAAATCCTGCCGTCATTATTGTTTTACGCTTTACAGGATGTCTACTTAAAACTGGCAATTAACAGCAAAACATTTTAAAAGAAACTTCTTGCCATGTACGATCGAACTGTGGAATCAACTTCCTGCGGCGGCATTCCCGAATCGATATGACAGTTGGAAGGTTAAAAAACGAGCCTATGTTTTTTTTTAAAGGCCGGAAACGCTCTGGTCGCACCCTTGGTGTTGCAGTTGTCCATGGGCAGCGGTGATCATTTACCATCAGTTAGTTAGTAAAATCTTTATTGTACCAAAAAATTCTTAAAAATAATAGTGAAATTTACAAATGATGCACATTAGGCGGCCTTATCGCTACTGCAATCTCTTTCAGGCAACCGTAGGGAACAGGAGATTAGTTATAAACCAAAAAACAGGTGCAAAAGTAAAAACAGTCAGGTGACCTGCTTGCTTATTTGCCGCCCAATATCATAAAAAAATTTTGACTTGATCAAGAATTAATGTATCTATTGATGCGACCATAACATCTCATACAATTTAGGTCGGGGTTATAAAATATACTTAGATATAAATAAAATACCTTCACAAATTTCAAAGTTACAAGGACTTTGATTGCAAAATTACAAGTATTTATACAACGTTAAATCATCATGCAGATAAACAAGATTATATGTTATTAAATAAATATTCGGTAATCATAATGTATTCAGAATTAATATTCAAAAGTAGAAACCGCAATATTCAAAAGTAGAGATTGTAATGATTAATCAACATTTTTGTAAAAATATTTTTAGTAACCAAATTACACTAAAACTTTTTATGAAGAGTTACGTGTTTTTTAACGATTATGTATTTCGTAATAATGTAAAACTCAAACATCTTTATTGTGAATTTGTGATTACATCATAAGTTGATAGCTAATTAAAAATTAACAGCACTAAGTACTTATCAACACATCTAATAATTAAAACCTCTCCAACCAGTCTGGTCATCGTGGAAAGTGAAGGCCAAATCCTTTGACTCTGTCTTTCTTAGTCACACAGGAGCACGACCCTCTCTGTTGTCTCCAGAGACGGGTTGGAGAGGTATCTTTGATGTTCAGCTTCGTTTAATTTGTTTCCTTGATCGCCTTCTATGACATCCACGGAAAGTCTTGGAGTGGTCTACTCTGCTGGGCACCACACGGGCACCTATACAGGATGTAACATGACCCTCGACAGGATGTAACATGACCCTCGACATATCCTTAAAGGGGTGAGTGATACCGTCAATACGAACAACTTTTCCTATGGGGTCAACGCTGGGAACTCGAAAAAAATTTTTGCTTTCCCATACATTTCACCCGGGCGGCAATTTTTTTTGTATGAAATTGACGATTTTTTTTTGAGTTCCCAGCATTGATCACATAGCAAAAGTTGTTCATATTGACGGTGTCACTCACCCCTTTAAGGATATGTCGAGGGTCATGTTACACCTTGTATATATTTAATTATTTGATAATTGAAGTAAAAACTATTGTAAGCGCTTTAAGCGGTTTTACGCAGGCGATAAACTTATGGATTCGCGTCACGGGTCACGCTAGCGTTGTTTGTTGCTGTTAATAGAAATAGCGCTAGCGTGCTATTTCTATTTGAGATCTAAAACAATAAAATATTTACATGGATACACATTATTACGTCTTTTTCCCCCACGAGGAAGACAAAGCCCAGAGTCACAAAACCCAAAGGCTACTTTTAGCGTGTTGGTAATTGTTAAGGTGGAAAACGGAATCAAAATAGATAAGCGTAGCTAGCTGCATCGCCTATAACGTGATTAATTAGATTTCCACCTTGACCGGCTTTTACGGTCTGCGTGGGAAGTAAAGCAGCTGGTATATGCTATATTTTTCTTTTTCTCCCAAACCAGCATGAATTTTAATATTTGAATTCCCAAACCGCAACTAAACGTGCTTTAAGAGGGTATACTAGCAGTGCGTTTTCCATACAAATGTATTTCTCTATTTTCTCGCTGAAAACTGCTTCTAGACGCAGAATTCTTTTTACATACAATCTATTACTAAAATAGGTATGTCCCTATGTTTTATTTTTTTCTAAAAAGCTGTTTAAATGAAAAAAAAAATTGTACAAAAACAGTTTTTTTTGAAAAAATAAAAAATAGGGGCATTCCTATTTTAGTACTAGATTTTATTAAAAAAGAATTGTGGCTCTAGAATCAGTTTTCAGCGAGAAAAATGAGAAATACATTTGTATGGAAACCATATTGAAAAAACACTGCTAGTATACGCTCTTAAGTGCCATCAAGTACTTTATCTAAGTTAAGTGCTATGTTAACCATAATAAATCAATTCTGTGAAGGTCCGAGATTCGTAAAGGTCGATTATAGCTGGAGTGCGCTGCTAGTGTTTTCTCAGTCGAGTGAGAGGTTGCCTTGACTCGTCCTGTAATGTGTGGGTTTACCTATAAATAAACTGTCTGTTTCCCGCAAGTTTGTCCGCGTGGGTGTCGATTTACACACTTAGATGAACATTAATGGGTTTCGCACCCTCGGGCAATACTGACGTTTAAATTAAGGAATAAGATATGAGATAAAAAATGCCGTGTGATTCCTGGCAGAGTAGAATATGACCACTCCAAGTCTTCCCGTGAATGTCGTAGAAGGCGACTTAGGAAATTAGGAAATACAAGATAAACAAAGCTTATAAACATCAAAAAGACCTCTCCAAGCCGTCTGGCCAGCGAGAAGAGTGTAGGCCAAATCCTTTGACTGCTCTGGCTCATATATGGCTCTGGTAGTACAGAGTAAAAAAGACCTAATGAGGATTATTATTTGAATATCAAATTCACGCGGGCAGCAGTATTCGACCCTGCGTCACCTAACATAACTTTACAAGTGCGGTATTTTGCAAGCCGCTACTCCTCCACCCTACATGACTCTACGAACTTGAGTCGTAGACGTCCACGGAACATACTGACAGGGATGATCCCATTAACCTCTCTCAGACCCAATCCAATCCTCCTCCGGTATCGAATAGCTAGAAGAATCCCACTCTCCGACCGCGTTGCACACGCCACCGGAATAGAGTGCATTGAGTAGGATTAGCTCCGGTTTCTGGTGGCCGCCCGGCGGTCCCGGGTGACTTGATCAAGGGCCTATCTTGGGTGGGATAGGCCCTTTTGGCATCGTAGCTTTTGACCCACACGGCAAAACATGAGAGTTATTGCTCACCTAAGGCTTTGCCATTGTTTCTCAGTTCGGCCCTTCAGGATGCAAAAGTGTGTTATTTGATTTCGCTCAAAGAAGAAAGACAAAGAAGTTGAAAATCATAAGAAATTAGCAAGTAGTTAGGCCTGCAGGTATTGTGAGCTCCGTCGGACTAGCACAGTTAAGAAATCATCATTTGTTTGTTTACGTGATTGGAGTCTTGCTTGAAACAGCGCAGTGAAGGGCTGTTGATGTTAGAATAACTCATATTTTCTACCTATTGTTGAAACTAGTGACGCAACGCAAGTGCGAAATTATTTTTGAAATGTGTTATTTTTGTAGCGTGTCCCTCTCTAATGACAAAGACAATTCATATACTACTACCTATTACCCGTGGCTTCGCCCGAGTGATATATAGCCTATGTCCTTCTCAGTACCCTTACCTATGTGTATGGACAATTTCATGATGATCGGTTCAGTAGATAGGACGTGAAAGCGTAACAAAACCATTTCTTTTTGCCTCCCCAGAGGGGAGTGGGAGATGGACCTCCAGCTCTCTCACTCACCGAACGAAGCATAGCAGCGGTAAAGCTACTCGAACGTCGATTTTCTGTGAGAGTGTGGTACTTCCCCGGACGAGCTACTAACAAAAGTGATTTCCTATGAGATTAATACTGGGATATATTCATAAAGTGTTCAGCTGCCTGGCAAATTAATACGGAAAAGACAAAAAAAAAGTTCGAGTTCCCAGCGCTGGTCCCATAGTAAAAATTGTTCGTATTGACGGTCTGAGTCACCCCTTTAAGGGAAATTCGAGGGTCAACTTACACGCTGTATAGTCAAAGATGTACGAAATATGAATAATTCAGTTAAAAAACACATGTCATCAGAACTCAGAGCGTGTGCAAAATTTCATCCAATCTTCATCAAATCTCCGGCGTTAAGCACGTGCTCTATACTCAAGTTATCATGTCCAGGAGACTTGCCTCTTTTCATACATCGTACCACCTTAAACACGTCGTCAACAGTAAACTGCATAACTGGCCCATTAGAATCCAGATGAGTCTCGTGTCCCGACGGTGACGGCCGAGCGGGCATCGGTACCTTATTAAATTTAGACATAAATAGATTTGCTATCTCCTTCGGCTGCTGCAAGCCATCCACAGAGACAGGTAAGCTTTGTTTCTTTTGTAGCTTTTTTGTTGCATTCCAAAATTTAGGAAATTTCTTCTCTTTTCTGTACATTGCCAAAATATCCATCTTAATGGTTTCCTCATTTCTAATACACCACTTGACTTTATTTTTAAACTTTTTTCTACTATTCACCATTCTATCGTAGGTGTCGCCTGTGGACGGCTTGCCAGCCATAAACCAAATATCGTAACAAAGTCGAGCGGCCTTGTGGCTTTCCAGAACATGGAGATTCCATCCAGTCAAAGGCCCCCTCCCTTTTCGGTAGAAAATATTCGGCCGAATATTTGAACTATGAATGGCACCCGATTGTAATACATAAATAATTTCACTATACAGATCGTCAATTATTATGCCGTATTAAGACGAAGATATGCATCGCTGTATGCAAATTGTTGTTTAGAAATGTATTCGAATAGAAATTCACTCTTCAAGTACCTATCTGTTTGTATAACTTTTTCGAAAATTAGACAAAATGTAAAATATTTATAACAAATTTAGAAAATATTATAAAAATCTTATCTTAACTTACTTCGTTGCCAGTATTGGGTCATACACGCTGATTTATAACCTCCTGACTGAATTTGACTTTCAGAATCAACTTTCAGAACCTAAAAAATCTTTTGTATGGGAAGTCTCAAGTATTCACGTTTTTTTACCTTTTTTGGAAATCTTTTTTATTAAAGAAGGCTGCTTAAGCTAAAAAACTAAAAAAAAGAAAATCAAATCGTCCTTCCTACATTAAGTTAAAAAATATTTTCGATCACGAGTTGTAGTTATAAAAAAAAGTATGTATTAAATTTAAAATAAACATACGTTTTTTTTTTTTTTTTTTTTATGTCAGAGGTCGGCAAACGAGCAAGCGGGTCACCTGATGGTAAGTGATCACCGCTGCCCATGGACAAATGTAACACCAGGGGTATGACAAGAGCGTCGCCGGCCTTTTGTTTTCCCTCCCCAGAGGGGAGGGGGGATGGGCCTCCGGCTCTCTCACTCACCGAACGAAGCATAGAAGCTGTAAAACTACTACTCAAACGTCGATTTTCTGTGAGAGTGTGGTACTTCCCCGGACGAGCCGGCCCATTCATGCTACCAGCTGAAGTGATTTTTGCCGGTAGCGTGGCTCTACCACAACTGAAATGTGTTTATTAATAATTATAATGGATAATTAAATCGCATGAGCATGACTTGTCTGACAGGTTTTGAAATGTGCGTGGGCTTCTTTTATAATATTCAACACGATATAGTCACGATCAGTAAAATCTTTGAAAAATCCTAAGAACAGAATACGATCTTATCAATAATGTGTAAACATTAGATCTTACTGGTTAAAGGTTCCCGGGTTCCTTAACTTATTTGCCAATGATTTTAAAACCGGGTGCCTGCCTTTACTTTAAGGTTGAGTATATAATAAAGCGTAAATAGCTAAAAGGCTTGCACCCGTAAAAATATTTAGTAGCAGATTTAAAGAAAGCTGCACTGGAATTTTTATGGAGGTTATCTTAAAAAATCATTTTATTTTACAACCTCCTTGATTTCTCCTGAACATACTGTGATAGTAATTAAAAGAAATAACTATGCTTAAAGTATATATATATATATATATACGCCAAGAAATAAATTTTATTTTTGGGTAGAGTTTGAAGGTTTGATCTATTTTTGAATCATCATCATCATCATCATCAGGTCTTTCTAGTCTCCACTGCAGGAGCACGACCCTCTCTGTACTACCAGAGCCATATACTAGCCTGAGTAGTCAGAGGGTTTGGCCTACACTCTCCACGCTGGCCAGACGGGTTGGAGAGGTCTCTTTGATTTTAATAAGCTTTGTTTAGCTTGTGTTTCCTTAGTCGCCTTTTTTTAATGCGTTCATCAATCTTCCTCAATACCTAACGTGTAGGTAAAGCAATTATCTAACTTATGGATGTTTACAGTATCCATCTTTAATAAATAAAAATTCCTTAAACAAAATCATGTCGTGTAAATGTGATAGAAAATGGACCCTCCCATATACATTATTTCGTCTATTAACCGGGAATTTTTATGGGAAGTTTAAATGTTTTATTTTATTTCACCGTTCGACATATATTGTCGAAAAGGTGAAATAAAAAAAACAAGGGGTTCATATCACATGAAGTATCGGAATCGTAACATGTAAAAGTGAGCCCATGTATTATCAGAATGGGTCGTGATCGCCATTTCAATTTGTAAATGACTGACAACGAATGTTTTCTGTGGCGCAAGATATTAGCGTAGAGCGAATAAATAAACACTATTCAACTCCTAGCCCTTGTTTAAAGTATGCATAGATCACTCACGTGCTACCCGACCGTAATCCCGACAAAATAGCATGTGAGTTACCCGTTTTACATATAATGTATTTATCACACGTAGCTTCAATGATATATTATGTTTATCTAATTTAATCTCTAAAAACATCGCCAAAATAGACAAGCTCAGAAAAAGTCAAAATGTGGTACAATTGTGAATCAATTCTGTGTAATTTATTTATAGTTTCACGAACCTGAATAGAAATCTTTTGCGTGTGTGTGACTCAGAGTCAGGTTTTTTACCAGGCATACTCGCTTCATACTCCTCTTCTTAATTATTGACTTATCTTTTCTTCAGTTATTAGATTTTATTGCTTGCCTTTATATGGCATTCTCTCCCAGTCATAGGATCAAAAAGAGAAATTGAATTTGTGTGGTGCGATCATGGACCTAGGAATAATATGGACCCGGCATTAGACACATCAAAAGTGAAGCATAACTTACGCCACATCAAGTCACATGTGTGCAGCATGTATTTGACCAATTTGACATTTGGGAAATTTGACATTTCGTTCGACCGGGGAAAAGTGTAGGGATTTTTGTGCCAATGTGTGCGTGCGCTAGTGTCGCGACACGAGTGTAGGGATTTTTATGTGCGTCACTGTTACATTTTCCAAGGGCATATCCTGATTATTCTTAGATCCATGGGTGCGATAGAGTCAAAGAATATACATATATGTCACAGGGAAACCCAGGGATTTTACGAAATCCCTGGAATTTTACGATCCCCACCAGGGATTTTATGAAATTCCTAGGAAAACCACGAATTCACGGTAGATGTAGAATAACTTTAATAATATATATATATATATATATATATATATATATATATATATATATATATATATATATATAGGTAATTATTAATATAATTTCCATCCGCGTAATTTATAGCCTTTGTCCCCGCAAATAATTTAGCTTTCTAAAGGTGAAAAAAATTTGAAAATCGGTCCACTAGTTTCGGAGAATATTAAATGCAAACAAGCAAAAAACAATCAAATCTTTCCTCTCGGTCTTTGTAAGTCTCCACTGGAGGAGCACGACTCTCTCTGTACTACCAGAGCCATGTATTAGCCAGGGCAGTCAGAGGATTTGGCCTACACTCCCCACGCTGGCCAGACGGGTTGGAGAGGTCTCTTTGATGTTTATAGCTTTGTTTAGCTTTTGTTTCCTTAGTCGACTTCTCCGACATCCACGGAGAGACTTGGAGTGGTCCTATTCTACTCTGTCGGGAACCACACGCCACAAAATCTTTCCTAATAAATTAATAATGTTAGTATTGCTAAATGAAAGATGTCCGCATGTCGTCAATGGCTTGCGCCACACTCCTCACACCATTACCGAATTGTGATATATGATGCGACCTTCCATTACTCGCAACCTTTCATTTTTATATCTCAGAGGTTACTCGGTCGTGGTATAAATTACGTTACATTTGTATGAAGGAGCCATTTCCATTTATAGTATCTATCGGTGCGCCCACCTAATCACTAGTACTGGGTCGTAGTAACTGACTGAGACCCTGCGAGCTAGCTCGGTCAATATTACTTACGTTTGAAAGTTGACAAGGGCAAGATAATATGCTTATTATTTTATATATTTATTATACCTATTCCGAACTATATTAGGCTGAAGAATTTATTTTTAAAAGAATACAAAGATACTCGTAATTAAATAAATTCTTTATTGCTCTTAAAATCATAACATGGTGTATAAGCCGATCGTACAATAACACTGGTCCCACCCTAGGATTCCATGTGCCGTGGGATCCAGTCTCTTTCGTAGGTATCAACTCTATAGCAGAAAATGTACAATAAAATGTTTTATCATTCATTATTGTAGGAAAATCTTAATCTAATTTATGAAGAAAATCTGATTTGATATGAAAAGCTTATTTGGATTATAAAGTTATTATAATTTAAATGTGTAAGTTTAAGGTATCTGGACAATTTTACTACTGGACCGATATCATGAAATTTTACATATGCGTTGCCTGGGATGTCTCAGAAAAAGCACTGTTCCCGAGAGAACGACAAGAACATGAGCAGAACCGCGGGCGTAAGCTAGTTTCGAATATTTACAGTGCGTAAATACACACAAGAGTAAAGCGCATACTCACTGCTCTTCACGTCTCCTTAACTAGGTAAAAATAAATGAAACCTTATCCAAAAATACCAGAATCATACGGCACGATAAAAAGCTATCGACGCTTACAGTGGGTCGATATAATAATTATCTACTACGATGATGCTGCAACCTTTGAGTTTGCGGCACTTTCCAATGACCCGCAAATCGCGGACTAGGGATGGGAAAACATCGGTGAACTTTATCGATAAAAAACAGTCGGTCGATATAATAATTACTGCGATGATGCCACAACCTTTAAGTTTGCGTCACTTTCCAATGACCCGCAAATCGGGGACTAGGGATGGGAAAACTTAGGTGTACTTTGTCGATAAAGAACATTGGATCGATATAATATTTACTGCAATAATGCCGCAACAAACGTATAATAATTTTTAAGGATAATATATTAATGTGCACTTCAATAAACCTGATCTAACTTTATAAAATAAAAATACCAAATCTGTTCACCTAATAGATATTGCCGTTCCTAATACACATAACCTAGAAAACACTCACTCGGAAAAAAAATCCAAGTACACTAACCTCTCAACGGCGAGTAAATACCGTCAAAACAACGCCGATCGTTATCTCTATGTCTAAAATCTAGTT
Organism: Rhodophaea formosa; assembly: GCA_963082605.1. Taxonomy (NCBI): domain Eukaryota; kingdom Metazoa; phylum Arthropoda; class Insecta; order Lepidoptera; family Pyralidae; genus Rhodophaea; species Rhodophaea formosa. Next base: position 1,559,862 of record OY720219.1, read on the forward strand.
TCCTTAATTGAGATCCAAGCATTGGTTCCATATAAAAAAAAAAATTATAATGTCAGCTATCTAGCCCTGCGAAGTTGTTGGTATTTTACAAGTAACCCTGTATATAATGCTTGTTAATCTATCTGGAATTTCGTAATTTTTATGAGTGCAGCAATTAGATTTTATCGATATTTCTTACTTTTCACAGCCCTACACTTGGCACTAGTGCGATCATTATTATGGCAAGGCACTCGAAGCCACATTCACATTATATAAGAAGATTTACCGCGTTGATGGCGTTTCAATGTATATTGTTTTAGCATGGTTTTTACATAAGAAAGTTTACACCTCATATGAATAGATAGACCCATATTATCCAACGAAAAGTTACGAGCTACAAGAAACAAGTAGTATTTTTTTATTATTAAAATAATAAAACATCTTCAATTTTTCCGAGTGACTGATACACACTTAACTCTATATCTCAAAAACTAATTAACCGATTGAATAAAAAAAAAATTGTGTCGGTTCCCTATTTGTGGAGCCCCTTAAACTTTTATTTTTCATTTCTGTATAAAAATCGTAAAGCGGTTCACAGAATACATCTTCCTACAAATTTCAACTGTGTAGTCTCAATAGTTACAGAATAAAATTACTGTGACATACGGACAGACAGATAAACAGACGGACATGGCGAATCTAAAAAGGTAACGTTTTTTAGCACGTCGCACTAGTTGTCGAAGGGTCGTTTCGAGTAGGAAAAAAGGCAATTTACTAAATAATTTTATAAATAGGTAGTGCCTATTTATAACTTGCAAGCCAACCTTGTTGATATTACCTAGTCAAGTCCTGTTGGAAATGTAAACGCCTATCTTAACATTATAGCCACATACCTCGCCATTTGGTTTCCGGCAGAGTAGAATAGAACCTGTCCAAGTGTTCCCGTGGATGCCGTAGAAGGCGACTTAGGAAACACAAGCTTTATCTTAAGTTTCCTAAGTCGCCTTCTCAATCATATAAACATCAAAGAGACCTAAGTAAAGAGGTAAGTTGTGCACAATCGGTTTATCGCTAACGTTGAATGACTGACTGAAAATAAAAGACACTGCGACAAAGAGAATAGGTGTAGAACTTGAAGACACAACTGTTTTTTTTAACGTAAAACTACATACAACTAATACGGTAAAATACATTTTACCCAATTTTGGTATGACTTTGAACATAAATCACCAGACAGTGACAGAACACTTCAAGAAATTTAACATGAAATAATGTTTATTTGTATAGATAGTTACATGCCCGAGTTGGATTGCTAGTCTTATTTAGCAGTGGACTTTCAGCCATCTAGAAAAGACTTTTGGAACTAAGCTTGCCAGAGCCTTTGCCAAGTGTGTGACGCCGAATAAAATAAAGAAAATTTTTATTAATATAACCAAAAAATGGTATGAAAGAGTGCCGTCATCGAAGTGAATAATAATACCCGGACTCAATCGATTAATCATGGGTGCCTTCTTATTTTCGTTGTTATCGATTTCCATCGTAACTACTCTGTTGTGCTGTCACGATTGTATTAAGGTCGCTGGTGATCGTAATGATGTGATCTCATCAAAAGTGATTGAGTTATTATTTCAAGTTATTACAGCATTTTACTTTTAAAAAGTTGAAAAGATTTTGTTCTGAAATGCTAGTAGTCTGTAGCTTTTTAACAATAAGTAGTAAATGCATAATACTTATTAAGATAATTTTGTAATGTGATTTGACGTGAAAAAGTGCCTGCAAAGGCCTAAATTCTGAATAAACGTTTTGAATTTTGAAATTTCCTGCAAAGCATGTTATTTTTCTTAGTTGAAAATAAGATTATTGGTTGGATTATGTACCTTAATTAAAAACCCCTAACATTTTCCCGTATAAATATGCGATTAGCTGCTTAGACTGTATTTGGAAGGCATTGTGTTTTGTCTCAGGTCGCAGTAATAGATTTACTACCACAACATTTTGCGAAAGGGACGTTTTGCGATAGGGTTATACCAAACTCTGGTGATAGATTTTATACAAGGCGAATCGTACACAGCTATAATCTTATATAAATTAAATGTTGGAAACCCACCGACCAGATGGGATGACCTGACTAAGGTCGCAAGAAGGCGCTGGACGAAGCTGCTTCTACAGAATGCTTACACTGACGTCACCTTTTTAATCGCCTACGCTCAAGGTAGCCGATGACATAACGTTTATGATGTGCATCTCAAGGAAATCTCTACCTAACCCGTACTACGTCAGAGGGGTTCGGCCTACACTGTCCAAGCTGGCCAGAAATGGTTGGAAATGTCTCTTTGATGTTTATAAACTTTGTTAAGCATCGAGGGACAGTATACCTAAAACGGCAATACTGTCCTACCGTCGGATGGGAAAATGGGACGTATTCCCACTGTGATTTGATAAAAATTGAAATAAACCACGCCTATCTATTTGGTTTTGCTTTATGCACTATTTTTTACTACTCATCCACATTTATCATTCCATATTTTTCAAGTCAGTGGATAATTGTTATGAGTTCATTAGTATGGCACTACGGACACAAAAGCTCCTAAATATTATTTTCCCAATCTTCACTACCAGTTATATTCACAAGTCTTTTTGATTCTTCCCAAAGATTCCTTGTCAACTCTTCATCATCAGTAAACCAACTACTATAATACAATTCGCAATACCTAAAATGTTTACCACTGTAGTTCTCAACTCTTGGATCTATTGCTAAATATACCGGCAAAGCTGCAATTCTGTGTAAAGGCAAACCGAATACCTGCAGTCCTTTATTGAGGATATCTTTCAAAGCTTCATTATCTAGATTTCTGAAGAATTTTGATTTTCCTAATCCAGGATCCATGCTATATACCTTAACACCGCTGCCACTGATTCGTTTATTCATTTCTACTGTAAACAATATTTCAGCCAGCTTAGCGTTGCTGTAGAAACCGAAACTAGAGTATTTACCAACATCATTCATGTGTTCTAGATCTATATAGCCTAAAATTAAGGCCAGGGACGATACGTTGACGACTCTGCTCGGTGCAGATGCTTTAAGTAGTGGAAATAGGAGATAAGTTAGGAGGAAGGTCCCGAAATAGTTGACTTGCATCATCAGATGTAGGTTATCCTGTGTGAGGGTGTCTGGAAGTCCAATGGCTCCGATGTTGTTGATCAGGATGTCCAGTCTGGGTTCTGAGGTCATCGTTTCGCTCACGAAATTTCGGACTGATGATAACCTTCGGAGAAATATTTCGAATATATAAATTTTTGATGTTTTTATTTCCTTAGTAAAATTATGGTTCTGAAACTATTGCGCTGTAGTTATATAATTTGTTTTGTTTATTTTAAATACAGCTTTTAGATTTGCTATGGCCGGCAGCTACCTAATTTGTTCAGAGATATCTATTTATCTCGTTATGTAGACCAGTATAATTTATTTCTGTATCAGATTATAAAGATTTATATTATTGTGATACAGATATTACGAGAGTAATCAATGCATAGCTATTCAAACATATTAAATTAAAAACATAAAAAAGACAACAAACCTCTCAAAATCAATTAGCTTGCCTACAATATTACTATTTCCACTTGATTCTCTAATTGTTTTTTCAGCATCCTGCAGTCTTGTCTGGTCCCTGCCAGTAATGATGACTTTTGCTCCTCGTCTAGCCAAATTCTTAGCCACTTCCAGCCCAGTACCAGACGTTGCACCAGTAACTATCGCAACTTTCCCATGCAATTTCACATCTGTTTCACACTTGTAAAAATCGTCACGTATCACCATTTTGGTATTATGATCCACACAACACTCTGGTTGTTATAACACTGAATGACACTGGTAAAATAAATGACAGCTAACAAGTTTAAAGTTACAACATTGCTTTAAATTCAAGGCGAACTACATATAGTTAGCCTTCTTGACCTGTCATTGCAAATAAATTTAATTTATTGTTTTATATTAAGCGTGTAATTAAAACAAACAGACAACACAACCCAAACACAACACAAGGGTTGTGTCCTCTGTGATTGAACACCAATATTGCCTTCTAAGAATGATTCAGCCTGTCAGAATGAACAACTTTTCCGATGTAAAAATCGACATTTTCATACAAAAGTTTCGGCCAGCCCGGCAATTTGTAAGGACATTTAGATTTTTTGCATTCCCACCATTGGTCCCACCTATATGAAAAGTTTACTTTGACTATATTAAGCACAGTCGGGATGAAAAAGTTGGGAATTCCCGAAGGTTCGTTGCCATGCGTTTATTCCGCCAGTTTAATAAATAAATAAATATATACGGACAAATCACACAGATTGAGCTAGCCCCAAAGTTAGTTCGAAACTTGTGTTATGGGATACTAACTCAACGATACTATATTTTATAATAGGTACTTATATAGATAAACATTCAAGACCCACATCAATCTGAAAAAGATCATTTTCCATCTTGACCTGACCGGGGATCGAACCTGGGACCATCCGTGTCGTAGGCAGTGTTGACCGCTGCGCCACGGAGCTCGTCGCAGTTAAGGAATAACTCCGCACGCCCAGCCTGCGACACACGGGGCACTGGGTTCGATTTTTAGCGTGGCAAATATAGTGATATTCATTTCAACTACTTAACGCTCTAATTTGTTTTGTTTTAACTGATCCTACCCTAAGGTAAAGGTTGACTGGAAGAGATTGCATAGCGATAAGTCCGCCTTTGTACCGACTTATTTAATTTATTTTAGGTGGTTTTTAATTTTTTTATTTAACCTATTATGTCCCACTGCTGGGCAAAGGTCTCTCCTATTTCGTTCCACTTGTCCATATCCCTTGCGGTCTTTGACCAGTTACGCTGGAATGCGTCAAGGTCATCTCTCCAACACTTTTAAATAATTTCTTTTTTTTAATAATGTTGCAATAATGAGTATTTACTTTCTTTCTTTCTTCTTTATTTTCATTTTTACAAGTCTGCCGTTCTGGAGTTTTAAGAAAAGTTGGCGTCAGGCTGTAGTTTTTGATTTTTATGTATTACAAACAAACAGACACACAATCATAAAAGAGTCACGTACGTAAATGCATATTTAATGTACCTAGTTTGTTTTTCCGTGTATGTAAGTGGCCGACACTAGTCACAAAGACTTTTGCAAGATGCCTAAAAGGACCTGTCATAGCTTAACGACTGCCATCAATGGTGACAGCCGGCACCAACGGCTTAACGTGTTTACCGAAGCGCGGAGGAGATGGAGATTTTGAATATGCAAACTGAACAATGTCATTAATATTTTAATGCAATAATAATGTCGTTTGCATGTACCAAATGGCAATAATCTGTTTTTGATGTCATGCATGTGATCACATGATCATATGATAGTAGAATCATGGAGATATATGAACTACGTAAGAAAATATTTCTCAGATTTGCCAAGTTAAGGCTACGCCATCTAGTGTCGATATTGTAAAGATTGTGGAAGCAAAAAAACGCTAATGGGATGAAAAGAAAATTAAAAAAAACCTAAAAGCGAGTCAGAATCGCACACGAAGTGTTCCGTAGCACTCCATTTGACGAGCTCCGTGGCGCAACGGTCAACACGCCTGCCTGCGACACGGATGGTCCCAGGTTCGATCCCCGGTCAGGTCAAGATGATTTGCCCCTATATATATATAAAATAATATTTGTATAGCTACTTACTGGCTACGTAAGGTACAAGATCGAAATGGATGGCATGCATTGAGAGAGGCCTATACCCAGCAGTGGGATGCAGAATGCTGTTGATGATGATGATTGATATACGTACGTATAAAGACTGTCTACTTATAAAGATGTCAACAATCTAGATGCGTCTTTTTATTGAAATATACACTTTTTAAATAAAATTCTTTGCACTTAACAATTAAATGTGAAATTAAATGTGATTCCATATAATACAAGTATATGTAAATATTTTGATTTATAAAATATATATTTCAATCAAAAGATGCATCAAAAGCTTGTTGACATTTTTTAAAGTAGGTACCTTGGCAAAAGGACTATAATTAAATTCAAAAATAGTTAAAAACGCATTTTTTAACAAGATTCTCCTCAAAATTTTTAATTAGGTGTCTATTTTTATATCAGCAATAGGTATAGGTACATATTATGTGAAATATTAAGTCTCTAATCTAAAGTCCAACTGATACAACCCTGTGACAAACGGACGGACAATCCAGACTTAGTAATAGGCTCCGTTTTTATTCTTTCAATACGGAACCCTAAAAACACCTCGTACTGACTTTAAATAAACCAATTTTCTTCCAATTCAAGTTGTTTTAAATCACATTCCAAAGTTAATTAAGGGGAAGCATTTTTCGGCCACTTTTGGCGGTAACGTTAAAAGTTTCACTGTAAACAGTACATCATAAAATAGTTGAAGGGTATTTCTAGGGCCTCACAGAACAACATTTTAAATGCTATCTCCAATAGGGGAGCCCAGCCCCCTATTAACTAACTCGGATGACCGGTTGTCGATGCCTATCAATCTAGAATTTACTGTTACAATTTGCTCGAACTTTTTATTTGGAATACAAAAACCGCATTGTAACAGAAAATCGTAGATTGATAGGCATCGACACCTGTCATCCGAGTTAGATAATCGGGGGGCTGGGCCCCATAAAATTCATGTTGTATGTAAAGGGGCTTAGTTAGACCAGCCAACTAGCGCCACCCCTCATTTTATTTCTTTTACTTCTAAATAAGATCAAATTGAAAAATCTAACTCAGTACCTACTTCGGTTCCTTATTTCTTGTTGTATTTTTGCTATAACATTTCATTATTTTGCATTTGGTGAATTAAGAGAACTCTTTACTACGCCGGCCACTTTTGGCGGTAATGAGTAGTTTGAAATAATAATATTGTTGAAAAATTATAATAGGTGTCACAAAATTAATGCAAGTTTTTCAGTACTATTACTACTGAAAATCTAGCGTTAATTTTGGGACACTAAAAATATTACAAGAAATTTATTACCGAGGTAGTTTTTTTTTATTTGATGTTATTTAGGATTACAAGAATAAAATTACGGGTAGCGCTGGTTTTGGTGATTTATCATCACAAAGAACCTCTGTCATTACATACAAGATTTACGAACAAAGCGTTCAATGCGACAGTTGCAATTTGCAATACTTACACATTGTGATGACCACAATAATGTGAAGCAGGGCCTGTGAACATAGATTACTGGAAAATGAATAAAATGTTCCCGGCAGAGTAGAATAGGACCACTCCGAGCCTTCCCGTGGATGTTGTACAAGGCGACTTGGGAAACACAACCTAAACAAAGCTTATAAATATCAAAGAGAGTTCTCCAACCCGTCTGGCCAGTGTGGAGAGTGTAGGCCAAAGCCTTTGACTGCTCTAGTAGAGAGTGGGCTGTGCTCCTGTAGTGGAGATTAAAAAAGACCTGATGATAGAAAAAAGAAAAAAATGATAGTTTGACTCGCATTCTGAGGATTCCAAACTTGTTGTCGATACAAAAAACCAGGGGTTGAAAACGGTAAAGGTATATATATGTCGTGGCCATATCGTAGAATCGATCACTTTATGAAGTGATTGTCAATTTTATGAAATGGTCGCATTTTATGAAATGTTAACCTGTCTATTGGCCACATCATGATGTAGATTGGGCAGATCAATGACAATATATCGTTTAACGATATATGCAGCCAAACACGTGGCTCTTTCATGAAATGGTCAAGATTGTTTGATCATATCGTAAAATAGTTTCTTTAATTACTGGTAGAGGCGCTACAAATGCTTTGTTTGTTTTGTTTATGTGGAAAGATGGCGGCCGCCGGCGAAAACCGCAGCGAAAATGTGAACATTATGTTGAATTTGTTATGTTTTTTTTATTTTGTGTCAGTCAGATGTAAAAAAAATACAAAATGTTCTTAACATATTCTCAACTTTTGTTAATTATATTTCTTGGACATCCTATTTTACGATCCGGCCAAACGTGAATGACAATATCGTTAAACGTTGACGATTCAATGATCTGATCAAATTAAGTTGGCCACATCATAAAATGCCACCATTTCATGAAAATGTCAATCGTTTCATGAAAAGATCAATTCTAAGATATGGCCACGACATATATATAAGGGTGTGGTACCGGTATAAAATTACGATACACCTTAGACTTAAAGGTAGAACCAAATCGGTTGACAATTACGGTTGTGATACAGCTAAATATAAATCATGGTATTTATACATTTGCGATATCGTTATGTACCGAAAAAATGATGCGACGAAGAACATTGAGTCGAATCCTCGGCGGTAAAATTCAATGAAAACCTTTATTTCATAATTTCAATATCGAAAAAATTACGATACCGCTATAATTACAATACCAAAATCGTACAGGCACCGTTTCTTTATGGTATGGTAATTTGAAGGTACCATTATTCTAAGTTATCGAAATATAAAGGTATGACGTCATACCGTTTACCGATTTAACCGTATTTTTTTCGGTTATTCAATCCTTGCACAAAACACTTGACTTGACGTAGAGTTCAAATCGGAAATATTTTTTTCGGATGTTAATCGCAATTGATAGGATAGAGGAGATAGAGATGAGTGGCGGAAGAGAGGGGAGGCCTGTGCCCAGCAGTGGGAAAGTATAGGCTAGTAAAAAAAACGCAATTACGGACAGTAGATGCAAAAGGTGTAATAAAAAACTATATTGTGTCTGGTTCTGGTGTAGTGTCCGTCAACGAGTTAAGATACACGACCGGCTTGCAAGCGCCCAATACTAGGCATTCTTGTGTTTGTTTGGGGGCTGTTTAAAGGTGAATAACAATAATAACTTTACTTTTATTTTGACTAGTATTAAAAGCATATATTTCCCGAAACCTACGTTTGTAATAGCTGATATGATATGACTAGTCGACAAAATATTATAAAAGTAAAATAAATATAAAGTAATAGCTAGATACCTATGCGTAGATACTATAGCAATTAGTTCTTCATACTGGTACAAAAGTTTATATAGTACCTACGTATACAAGTAGGTAATTATTTTTCATCCTGGTGGCTTCGAACTTCAGTCCCACTCTTCGTTGGTTTTTATTTTCACGACTTCTTTAGTTTTTTCCCACAAGCTTTTCCTCAGCGCCCTGTCTCTGGCTAGCCAGTGATTAAGCCACACCTGACAGAACTTAAAATTTTCGCCACTGACATTTTCAAATTCTGGACTTGACGCTAAATATGCCAACTCAGCCCCAACAGCCTTACGCTCACGACCAATCACATTCACGAATAACTTCGATACTTCACCAGTGATGTTCCCTAGATTGCCGAATATATCGGTATCTCGAACCACGAATGGATCAAAGCCATTCACTGTCACTCTACTACCACACAAACGTTCATGTAATTCCACCATAAATAATGAATCCGCTAATTTCGAATTTCCCAACGCAGTCACTAAATTGTATCTACCCAAATCATTCCAGTGGTCAAAATTAATTTCACCCACATACATCGACGTTGCTGTTCCTATTATAATTCGGCTAGGCGACGAAGACTTCAACATGGGCACTAATAAATACGTCAGTAAGAACACTCCGAAGTAATTCACTTGCATCGTCAGATTCAGTCCATCTTCAGTTAGTTGATCAGGAAGACCTATAGCTCCAGCGTTGTTTATCAAAATATTAACTTTATCTTCAAGATACATTTCACTTGCAAATCGCCTCACTGACGCCAGAGATCCCAAGTCGACTGTTTTGTACGTGACATCCCTATTTCCTGTAGAATAAGTAATATCGTGTGCAGCTTTCTTCAGTTTAGTTTCGTTTCTACTCGCTATGATGACTCGAGCTCCATATTTCGCTAATTCCTTTGCAGTTTCGAATCCTATTCCCGAACTTCCACCAGTTACAACAGCAACTTTCCCATCCAACCTTGTTTTTAACTTGCACATTTTTGGAAATCAAAGATCAGGTAGAGTTCCACCGATAGATAAAAGTACAGATGTTGAATTTTATGGTGTTGACAAGTTCACCAAAGATGATGTCTGAGGGTACCTATACCGTCTTGGTTTTGCAGACAAAATCGCTGAGCCAACACTGAGTTTATATCGATCGTATAATCCACACACAACTTTGCAAAAAGAAGTCGATTCGAAGACTGCTGAACAAACATCCTGGTGGAACCTGTTATTTAATGTCCAAGGCAAAAAGGGTTGACGTCCGTACTACTGATACTCGCTTAATTAACGTTTTAAATTCTTTACGGTTGCTCACGCGAACAAGCGCTGTATCATTGTGCGTCACTAGTAGGTAAAAACAGATACTATTTATGTATAATTAGTAATTAGTAATTTATGTATAAATAGTATCTGTTGAAACAATTATATTTTATAAGTGTTATTATTATGCATCCACAATTCTATTTTGTTTATACTCATATATAAATAATGATAACATATATTAAATAAGATATAATAAAAAAAACCACGTGGGAAGGTTTTGAACCGGCAGTCTTTACTCTTTGTAGGAGTAAATTTGAAACAATTTTTGATTTGAAACAAACAAACTCACTTCCGCATTTATAATATTAGTTGGGATAGTTGGGATTATATTTGCGAGATTCCATGGTACTTACTCACAAAATGGAAATGAATGCGTTTTGCAGGGCGTCCAAATAAGCGCCGGTGGCATTGCTCCGTGCGTTCGGACAGACAACTTACCGCTTCCTTGTTTATTGTTTTTATTGGGTGCAGTTTCGAGGCATTGGTTTGACCGGATCTACTGTCTTCGAAAACCTTTGTTTTTTTGTCATATATGCGTCAAAATAACGAACACCGGACTCCAAAGCACCAAGCTAGCATTAGCTGCAAAAAGAGTTATTTAGAAAACGCTACAGACACCCTGGTATTTATAAACCAAAGCTTCGTAAAGGCTTTGATGAATAAATACCAAACTTACGGGTTCACAAATTCATAATAGTAAATACCAAAAACATAATAAATGTAATAAACACCATTATCCCTCAAATCATCAAATCGACCCGTGAAAATAGACTTTCCCTATCGAACCAATGATATGAATTTAAATAAAATTATTTTATTACGGTTTTTATCGCGTTCATTACATTATTTATACACCTAACGTTTTGAGCTCTTTACAGTGTACTTAGAAACTGAGACAAATAATTCAATAGCTTTTCTTGACGTTTTAATAATTAGAAGTCCTGATAATACTATTAGTCATACTGTGTATAGAAAGCCTACCCATAACGACAAATATCTCAATGGCAAATCCCATCATCATCCATGTCAGTTGGCTACCGTTGGTAAATCTTTGTTTCAGAGAGCACATGGCATCTGTGACACCCACCACCTCAAGGTGGAGCTTCAACGAGTAAAATCGGTTTTAAGAAGCAACAACCTCAACCTCCCAAAAACACATCACAGAAGCCGCTCAAAGCCTTACACAGTTGATCGCTTTCCTGCCATCTTACCATATGTAAAAGGAGTCACGGACAAAATTGGTAATATATTTAAGCGTGCTTCTATCAAGACCTACTACAAGCCTCACAAGAAAATAAATCAACGTTTAAGACCTGTCAAATCTAATATCCCGTTACAAGATGCTGGAGTTTATAAGATTGACTGTGAGTGTGGTTTATCATACATTGGGCAAACAAAGAGAAGCATCGGTACCTACCCGTATAAAAGAACATATTGCTGACATGAAGCATAGGCGCTAAACGAAGTCTGCTGCCTGTGAACATGCCCTAGACAAACCCAACCATTATATGCGTTTTGATAATCCTCAAGTCCTTGCAAAAGAAAACAGATACAATCCAAGAATGCTTCGTGAGGCTATTAAAATTAAAAAACATCCTAATTTCAATAGAGAGGATGGTTGGCAGTTACCACCAGCTTGGGATCCAGTCATCAATTTAATCAAATCTCAAGCTAAGCAGAAGACTGCAAGACCTTCAGACATCGTGAGCCAATACTGCGTACATCCGGAACGTTATCAATAAATATTTCAGGCGGTAGATTTTGCAGTTCTTATAAAATAGTAGACATATGTCAACTTAGTCTACCTGCGACCACGAACACTGTAAAGTGCTCGAAACGTTAGGTGTATAAATAATGTAATAAACGCGATAAAAACCGTATTAAAATAATTTTATTTAAATGTGTAAAAATCGCGAAAACATAAGAAAACAATGATATGAAGTTGTATGAAAATGGCGAAATCGTTTACGAGTGTGTTGACATCTATTTAATAAATCCTTTTCATTGCTGTTTATTGTTTAATTAGGTACCACATAAATACACCAAATAAACAAAAAAAATATATTGATACTTTAAGGATAAAATAGATTAAAAAAAACTAGGGTTTCGTACCCAAAGGATAAAAACGGGACCCTATTCACGAAACTTCACAGTCCCGTCTGTCTGTCACCAGGATGTATCTGAGGAACCTTAATAGCTAGACAGTTGAAGGAGTTTTGTGGTGGGAAGTCAAGGGGTACAGTTGAAGTTTGCCTTAGACATTTTTGCAAATTGATTTTAGTGGTCTTTATAATATGAAATTGGTGTAGTTTGGTGTTATAAATGCTCGTGCTCATGAACAATTTGTGAAATAGTTAAAGTGGACTGATAAATGGACAGATATAGTTTTGCCGCCAGAAACAATTTTTATTATTGACCCTACATTTAATTATCTGACCCTGATAACTTGCTGAATAAAGTAATTTTGCTGCAATTATTGACCGGTCAGAATAAATGCTATTTTGGGTACGTGAATAATAATTGTTATATAATTACTTATTTACCTTGCTGCACCACAATTATACTTATATTATAATGACCGAAATTTCACAATAAAAATAAGTATGTAGGTATATCAAGTTTCAATGAGAGTTCAATGGTTTTTCCCACCTTAAAAATGCCCAATAAATGCCATAAAAAGTTTACACTTTAAAAAGTGATTTATTGTATGGATACAAGTAGCTGGATTTGTTGTTGTATGTGGTATTTTATTACCTCTATGATATTAAGAATTTAAGAGTCCCTTTGTCATTATGCTGACCAATGTATACCAAAATTTAGAGTATTTAACATAATCATGTCAGAATAAATGACAGTACCTACCTAATTGTGACAATTTCATGGTCCAGCCACCATATAATTTCCTTAATGTTTGTTTCTATAGTTATGATAGTAATGCCTGCGTGCTTGAAGTCAACAGAATCATGGCTGCTTCTGTTATATTTGTTTCTTATGTAGTCTGTTTCTCATTTGTTGTTTTCTACGGATTAGGAACTGTAAGTTAGAATTTTTTACAAGAATTTATTTAAATTGCAATTTTTTAGACCAAATTTATAAGTATGAATTTTGTACGAGTATGTTGCATGCTTGGTCGAGTTACATCTTGCAAAAAAATTTTAAGGCATTGATTGTCAATCGCATATTAATTATTAGGTTAAGGGATTGAGCGAAAAATTGGCAATCACGCCACTAAGCGATGAGTTTAGCAACCCATCACTATTTGATTCCACTTACCTGACTTAACGCCCATTAACACGTTAAACGTTGCCAATGGGTTTCATGACCTTAGAGGCTCTGTCTACTTTGCAACGGATAAAGACGTGATAATATGTATGTACATCTTGTCGCAAAGCTCCCTAAGAGAATGTACTAGAACTTTTCCGAATATTACATCTGTACTGCTCTACTGTTCACGCCTATGTTTTCTATTTCGCTCACACATAGTCTCGAACAATCAAGAAATTTTAAAGACAATAAGACATAACAAAGCCCCTTTGACTAGCAAAGCCCCCACCATAACAAAATTACATTGTCCATCTCCGCGATGCAGTAGTTAAGAGCGTATCCCAGTAGTAGGTATGTTTTCCATACAAATGTATTCCTCTATTTCCTCGCTGAAAACTGCTTGTAGAGGCACAATTCTTTTTACATTAAATCTAGTACTAATATAGGTATAGCCATTTGATTTTTTTTTTTTCAAAAAAACTGGTTCTTAAAAAAAAAAAAATTTTAACAGTTTTTTAAAAAACAAGTTTTAAGAAGTACAATTTTTTTTTTGTTATAGATAGTGATGTATTACCAAGAGGCCCAAGAAAGAGTATTTCAATCCGAAGTATATACGGATTATACTTCGAATCGAAGTATTCTATCTTTACTTTTGTAGGAACTTAATAAATTTACCGACTTGGTATTACATGGATCTCACAACTTTTTACCGTAGAAAAACAGAGTTGCGAGACTTGGTTTTTTCACAAGTATTTTTTTTGACGGCATTGCGCTTTTCTAAAGCACAGCCTAAATAGTTTGACTATAAGTACTCTCAAGACACCGTCATGCCCTTATTTCAATGATGAAAAAACAGGCCAACTTTTCAATCTTTGTGTGCGTGACAGCTTTGTGTTACACGTCACACGCGTCCTGTCAATTTATGCCCTTAAAATCCGTCAAATTGGTAGCTGTGTGAGTTGGCGCGACTGAGTTGGGTACTAGTTTTTTCTACGCTTTTAGGCTAATAGAGTCTATCTAGGCTTTATATTATCTAAGCATGAATAGTGATGTGTTACATTCCAGCCACAAATATCTCAAGAGAGAGCCAAGATAGAGTACTTCGATCCGAAGTATGTACGGAACGCGCAGGCCTTCACGTCGAGGGCTCGCCGAGGAGACGTTTACAGATCCAACTTCACTGCTGAAACCCTACATACGTGGGGTAACAACGTATCTGTTGGTATCTTTTCAGAGTTTTTATTTACACGACTGCACAATCCCAACTTCCCAACTAATATTATAAATGCGAAAGTTAGTTTGTTTGTTTGTTTGTTACGCTTTCACGCCGTATCTACTGAACCGATCATCATGAAATTTTGCATACACATAGGCTAGGGTACCGAGAAGGACATAGGCTATAAATTGCGCGGGCGAAGCCGCGGGTTACAGCTAGTATAGGAATATTATAAGAATTAAACATTGGTGTATGCCGTGTGGTTCCCGGCAGAGTAGAATAGGACCACAATAAGGTTCTGGTAGTACAGAGAGGGTCGTGCTCCTGCAGTGGAGACTAAAAGACCTGATGAACAATGAAGATAAGAATTAAACATCGGAATATTTACCTCCTTCCTTCCTTCGTGATCATGATCCATGCAACTGGATCGAAATATCGAAAACTCATTGAAACCACCATCCCAACTTCCCAACTAATATTATATAGCGGAAGTGAGTTTGTTTGTTTGTTTGTTTGTTACGCTTTCACGCCGTAGTTATTAAACCGATCATCATGAAATTTTGCATACACATAGGTTAAGGTACCGAGAAGGATATAAGCTATACGCGGGCGAAGCCGCAGGTAACAGCTAGTAATCAATATGTTTAATTCTAATGTTGATAACGTGAAAGTTTAAAAAGTTACATAGGAATATCATGTTTTAGAGTTCATGTACGGTCACCTGCCAAAGTTCATTACAATATGTTTTAAAAGTCGTGTGGAGTGTGGACCTACGGATACTATTAAAATATGATAGCTATTTCAACCTAATGATTGGGACATAAGGTTCATGAAATTGCTAAATATTTATGCCTACCTCGATTAACACCTGGTTAGGCATGAAATGGAAGAAAAACGCAGGAAGGCGCTGGATGCACGCAGCTTCTAACCGGTCATATTGGAAATCCTTAGGGGAGGCCTATGTCCAGCAGTGCACTTCTTGTGGCTGAGATGATGATGATGATGATGAGGCATGAAATTGTTTAATGAGGGTTTTCTAAAATGTTTACCAACCGCTGTCATTCGCTTCAGTGCTATCTCTGTTTATTTTTTTCGCTTCTATTTATGCTTCGTTTGATGAGTGAGAGAACCGGAGACTCATCCCCCCTACCCCTCTGGGAGGGAAAAATAAAGGCCGGCAACGCTCTTGTAATTCCTCTGGTGTTGCAGTTGTCCATGGGCAGCGGTGATCACTTACCATCAGGTGACCTGCTTGCTCATTAGCCGTTCTGTCATGAAAAAAGAGAGGCTAAGTGCCTGACTACTAGTTAATGTTTTCAGATGGATGGATGGATGTTTATTTCATCATCATCATCATCAGGTCTTCGTTTAGTCTCCACTGCAGGAGCACGACCCTCTCTGTACCACCGAAGCTATATTAGCCAGAGCAGTCAGAAGATTAGGCCTACACTCTCCACGCTGGCCAGACGGGTTGGAGAGGTATCTTGACGTTTATAAGCTTTGTTTAGCTTGTGTTTACGACATCCACGGGAAGACTTGGAGTGGTTCTATTCTACTCTGCCGGGAACCACACGGCAATGTTGTTTATCTATATATGTATCTATTGTAAAATATAGTATCGTTGAGTTAGTATACCTTAACACAAGTCTTGAACTTACTTTGGGGCTAGCTCAATCTGTGTGATTTGTCCGTATATATTTATTTATTTATATTTTAATATTTTCAGATGGTGGTATCATACCAAGGAAAATACATAGGAAACGACGTGATTGTGAAGGGGAAGCTGTGCGATGTCTTCAAAATCAACTGGCTAGGAGATTTCATCGTGACGTACATGCACATTGAAAACAAATGTCCTTTGCCCCCTGTAAGTAGCTCTTTACTTTAACCATAGTTATCTGACGTTATACTAACTACAGATGATTAATAATAATATTTTTCCATTATACCTCCATAGTCCTGCACTTACTGGGAATTGTCAGTGAGAACATTTTATAGTGTGACTTATTGTCATGCCCTGGTGGCTTCGAGCAACACGGCCTCCGTACCGGACGGCCTGGTGGCGCCCCATCACAAATTATAGCAAAAACTCTCACAAGGCCTCTACATGTTGGACCTATGTCCCCATGCAAGCCTCAAAGGTCCGGGATACGTCCCGTGAAGGATAAACCTAGAGAGAACATAATAATAATAATAATTTTATTTATTGGAACATAAAACATATATGGCAGGTGTTCGACCCTTTGCAATAACCCAGCACAAGTCCACCCATTTTTCGATTCCATAGCCCACTAGCTGTTACCCGCGGCTTCGCCCGCGTGATTTATAGCCTATGTCCTTCTGAGTACCCTAACCTATGTGTTTGCATAATTTCATGATGATCGGTTCAGTAGATACGGCGTGAAAGCGTAAAAAACAAACAAACAAATAAACAAACTCACTTTCGCATTTATAATATTAGTTGGGATTAATTTCCCTTTTAAAATACATTTTTCCCCCTCCGGCCAAGACCTAGTCAGGGGCATATCATACATTGGTATTTCCAGGAATAGGTTCTGGATGGTGACCTACATTACATCAACTGCTCCAAAGGACCTCTACGTTTTGGATTTATATCCCCACGCAATCCTTCCAAAAGACCGGGGTAACACCCGTGATCCTAAAGGAGATAAAAATAATAATATGCTTTATTACAATCATAAAAGATCCATATCACACTTAAAGTACCAAAATATATAAAATTAAAATTAACAGTAAGTAAGTACTTAAGTTGTACTTTATGACAATATTATTCATGTTCAGTTTAAAATGTAAACGTGATGATAAGCTGTGTGGTTCCCAGCAGGGTAGAACGGGACCTTTCCGTCGATGATGTAGTTGGCGACTTAAGAAACACAAGTTATACAAAGCTTATAAACGTCAAAGATACCTTTTCAACCCGTCTGGCTGCGTGGAGCGTGTAGGCCTAATCCTCTGACTGCTCTGGCTAATATATGGCTCTGGTAGCACAGGGAGGATCATTTTCCTGCAGTGGAGACTAAAAAGACCTGATGATGATGATTTACTAAGCGTTTTCACCAAAAAAGCCGTTGTTGAGAAAAACGCTAAAAAGGTTCAATGTTTCTCTCTTGAAATTGTGAACGATAGTTCATAAAGTATTTAGGACGAATACCTCCTCACAGCGTATTTTCATTCTAAACAATGGTAAAATGCAAGAGTGTGAAACTAATCACGTATAGATATGTTACAACTTTTTTACCAAGTTCTTCCAATCCGCACAAGAACAGTACGCAAATATTCGCGTATACTTCGTAGTAACGTACGTAAGATATCTTATTCCATTATGTACAGCGCCAATATTAGGAGGAGCCCGATGGTCCAGTGGGTGTAAGCTCTATGAGCGCTTACGTATGTAAAGCAACCCCTGGTGTAGTCCCTACTTGGATGGGTGACCGCAAGTGGCATTAAAATATCTCGAGCTCCTCCGTGCTTCGGAAGGCACGTTAAGCCGTTGGTCCCGGCTGTCATCGTTGATGGCAGTCGTTAAGCTATGTCAGATGCCTTAAGGCAGCTTGAAAAATCTGACACCAGTGTTGGCCACTTACACATACGAAAAACAACAAACACAAACAAACAAAGCGCCATTATGTACGCATACGGGCTTATAGACGATCGTCTAAGGACTGTATCACCTTAAACTCTATAAATGATGTTATTGTCTAGCTGCAAAATAAATAAAAGAAATATCCTTTTTCAGGGAGTCTACGGTTTCTACAACATTGAACTGCCTCCGAAGAATTTCCCAGTTCCCGTTCCGAAAGGAGAAGCGATGGTATTCATCACATATTTCATAGAAGGGAAGAAGAAAATTTTGCAGGCTGCTGTTAAAGTCAGCACCAAGTGAATTAACTCCAATAAGTATTGATTATCTCAGTGCTCAGAACAGATTATATTCATAAATGTAGGTACTAGTGTTTTTTTTTAACGTCGGAATAATTTATTCAGTGCAATGAAAAATGTAATGAAGAAATGTACGCCGTGTGGTTTCCGGCAGAGTATAATAGGACCACTCCAAGTCATTCCGTGGATGTCGTAAAAGGCGACTAAGGAAACACCAGCTAAACAAAGCTTATTAACATCAAAGAGACCTCTCCAACCCATCTGGCCAGCGTGGAGAGTGTCGGCCAAATCCTCTGACTAAGGCTAGTATCTGGCTCTGGTAGTACAGAGAGGGTCGTGCTCCTGCAGTAGAGACTAGAAAGACCTGATGATGATGATGATGATGAATGAATAATGTATGATGGATACATACATACTGGCTTTTACGGTCAGTGCCAGAAGAAAAGCAGCCGGTAAATTCTATGTTTTTCTTTTTCTCCCAAAACAGCATGGAAGTTATGATGAATGGATGTAACTCTATTGAAAAGTCAGTGGAAACAAATAAATAAAAGCTTCGTGCTAAGTCCCATTTATGTGTGCACAAATTGTTCTTTGCAGACCCGCATCTCGCGTACATTTTAATGCCTTGAAATTGTAAAAGTTGTACCTACATACATTTTAAATTTCATCGTATTTGTAACACCGTTTCAAAGGTTATAGCGGAGCAAATATATACATACATACATACAAAATAATATGTCTCTTCCATGGTGTTCTGGGAGAAAAGAAAAAAAGAATGTACCAGCTGTTTCTCTTCCCGCGCAGGCCGTAGAAACCGACCGAGGGAATGGGCGCAAATCTAAGGAATCATGTAAATAGGTGGTGCGGCTAGCAACCCATCACTATTTTTACTCTGCATTCCATCTTTAAATAAATAAATAAATATATACGGACAAATCACACAAATTGAGCTAGCCCCAAAGTAAGTTCGAGACTTGTGTTATGGGATACTAACTCAACGATACTATATTTATAATAGGTACTTATATAGATAAACATCCAAGACCCAGGGCAATCTAAAAATATCATTTTCCATCTTGACCTGACCGGGGATCGAACCCGGGACCATTCGTGTCGCAGGCAGGCGGGTTGACCGCTGCGCCAGGAGCTCTTTAAGCCTAACATGCTAAACGTGGCCTTTGGGTCTTATGACCTTGGGCTCTGTCTATCCCGTAAGGGAAACAGACGTGATAATATGTATGTATGTATAGATTATCAATCATAATTGAAATTTAAATATTATTAGATACTTATTTTTTTTCTATTTTCAGTCAAACAAAAGATCATAAAGATAAAGCCCTTCAGGCACGTAGGGACCAAGTCTGGATTGAGTTTCTTTCGGCGTATTCTTCTCACCAGTGGTCATTACGAAACGCTAGTAGTTTTTCGATTTTACATATTAAAAATTAAAAATAAGAGGAAAGTAAAAAATATGACGTTCAAAAAGAGATACAATTATCCAATTTTGAATAAAAATCTTTGACTTTGACTTTGAAAGCGCATCAAAGCAAATATCGCAGCGTAATACTAGAATAAACATTCTTCTTATTTGTCCAAAACATAGAACTGCTGCATGTCGTGGCAGCTTTGAAATGCTGGAATGATCTTCCACCACCAGTAAAGTCATCCAGTCAAAAGTACAAGAGATACCTTTTGAATACTCAGATAATATGTAACAGGCAGTAGTTCTGTGTTTATTTTAATATTATAGGTATATAATCTATCACCCATACATATTTATATTTATATTTTTTTATATCCTATCCTAATCCTTCCTAACTAATATTATAAATGCGAAAGTGAGTTTGTTTGTTTATTTGTTTCTTTGTTTATTTGTTTGTTTATTTGTTTGTTTGTTTGTTTGTTACGCTTTCACGCCGAATCTACTGAACTGATCATCATGAAATTTTGCATAAGTACATATAGGTTAGGGTACTGAGAAGGACATAGGATATACATCACGCGGGCGAAGCCGCGGGTAATAGCTAGTACATTATACGTACTGAACACTATATATAGGGGACATATATAGGGACATATCACACAAATTGAGCTAGCCCCACAGTAAGTTGTGAACTTGTGTCGCAGGATACTAACTCAACGATACTATATTTTATAATATATACTTATATAGATAAACATCCAAGACCCAGGTCAATATGAAAAAGATCTTTTTCCATCTTGACCTGATCGGGGATCGAACCCGGGACCCCCGTGTCGCAGGCTAGCGTGTTGACCGCTGCGCCACGGAGCTCGACATTCTAAATTAACTTAAATTCTTGGACTTGATTTCTATCACCTGTATGCCCCAGCAGCGCTCTAACTCTCATTTTAAAAGGTGTCACGGAAGATCAGCGGCGTGATGTCAGTTGCATTACTGCCTTATGCTGAGTAGCCTCTTTTTGGCGCCGCTCTCTTTAGGATATAGATGTACAACTAGATAAAGGAAACTCCAAATATTTTTTTTTCTTTCTTCTTTTTTTAAAATGCCAGTGCCCAGAGCGGTCGCTGATGCACAGAGTACGCGGAGGTGCCAACACTATTCTGAAGGTAATAAGGTACTAAATTTGATCGTCTGATTGTGCGGCACTGGGTACGTACTCATGCGGTTGTCCCGGGGTCACCCACTAGGACAAGAAAATATTTAAATTAATAAAATATAAAATACTAACATAGTTCGTAGTTTCTGTAATTCCTAACACAAAATGGACCTTTTGTGTCTGAATAAACAAATTTGTATTTAATTTTTATTATTTAGCATCAAAATTTTTAACATGCATTCAAGCAGTATGCTTCTATTATATAGCGCTAAAAAAGATATAAATTGGCTTCTAACTTTTTTATTTAGCACTGTAAAATATAACTCATCCCCCATTATTTAATCGTTAAAATTTTGCTAAAATTATCATTAAATAGTAAATTATTATAATGATAAAGTAAATTAAGAGCCGTGTGGTTCTTTTTTATCTATCTCTGACAGCAGACGTGCAAAAGAGTCATCTGATGGAAAGCAGTCACCGTCGCCGGATATCTGTAAGACCAGAGGAGGAGCTGATGCTTTGCCGACTCTTAAGATACCTGTAAACACGCCTTTTGAAGGACCCCTAGTCATAGTACGCAGGGAAAACCTCGGGAAGGAGCCCATTCCACAATCCTGTTTTACGAGTGAAAAACCACGTGGCGCTCTGACATGTCAGATGGGATGGACATAACTTCTGTGGCAGGCTGTGCGTTGGTAGCAAGGAGATGGTTGCATCAATTCAAAAAGTTCTTCAGAACACTCCTCACAGTATAGACGGTAAAACACACACAGACGACGTCTCTCCGGAGACTTAGGGTGTCTTAATCGTCTCTGACTGTGGGATCGTCGATATTACAAACTGCTCGACGTGGACGAAGTCAAGAGGAAGGAGAACTTCCTCTCCTCTAAACTCACGTGAGATTTTTTGTGCCAAATTTTATTGGAAATTCACTCCTTTTTAGGTACCTACGCAGTAATCAATAGGTTCTAAGTAATACAAAAATGTATATTTTTTATGATACAGCCGAGAGAAAACTACAAGTGCACGTATGTGGTTGCTGGAATTGTCGTGACTATGAATATTGAGGTGGAAACTTAAAAAGAAAGGGCTCGTGATATTTGCCTAGACTCTTCTTCTCCCCAGCACGTGAGATTGGGTGAAATTCATCACGAATCCCACCCGAACACCCGCCATGAAATTTTACATGCTAAGTTATAATATATGATGTTGTCTATGGAGGCTAGAGTCATTTTTTGAGGACCTTGTGTTGAAGCTGTAAAACGAAAATGGTGACCAGATGTAAAATCCGTGGCCGAGTTAGTAAATTAGATGGCATTATATAAAAGGACAAGTCATAATAATTGATGATCTATACTTGATGCTTTCAATAGAATATTTAATTGGCGTTGTAAAAAGACAAAATAGTTTATTAGAGGCTAGGTCATTTTCCCGTTACTTAGTTTTAAAATTAGAAGTAAGATCACGTTGCCAATAAATAATTTTGTGGCTTAACTTATAATTTCCCAAAAACTTCAATATTTCATACGTTTATTTATATAGATGTCGTGGCCATATCGTAGAATCGATCACTTTATGAAGTGATTGTCAATTTTATGAAATGGTCGCATTTCATGAAATGTTTTACTGTCTATTGGCCACATCATGATGTAGATTGGGCAGATCAATGACCATATATCATTTAACGATATGTGCAGCCAAACGCGTAGCTCTTTCATGAAATGGTCAAGATTTTTTGATCATATCGTAAAATAGTTTCTTCATTTACCGGTAGAGGCGCTACAAACGCTTTATTTGTTTTGTTTATGTGGAAAGATGGCGGCCGCCGGCGAAAACCGCAGTGAAAAAGTAAACATTATGTTGTGTAATGATGAAGAAATTGAAAATATAAGAAAGACGAAAAAAATACAAAATTATATCATTGAAACTAACGTGAGATAAATACATTATATTTAAAATGGACTCCTGATGAGTCCGAAACTATAGTCGGCAATCCCGACAAAGTAGCACGTGAGTGACCCGTTTTTAAATATAAAATACAAAATGTTCTTAACATATTCTGAGTTTTTGTTAATGATATTTCCTGGACACCCTATTTTACGATCCCGCCAAACGTGAATGACAATATCGTTAAACGTTGACGATTCAATGATCTGATCAAATTAAGTTGGCCACATCATAAAATGCCCCTATTTCATGAAAATGTCAATCGTTTCATGAAAATATCAATTTTACGATATGGCCACGACATAGATAGGTTTCTTCAAACACTTATCAATTATCATATTTGATGTCCCAACTTTTCATCGGTATACACCCACTTGTCAGAATTTCATTTGCCCGATTTCATCTGCTATAATGGTCAACAGACATAATATTGTTTCTCATAATTTTATATGTCCTACTCGTTGTTTACTATATTAGTCACCTGCTAGAAACTTTATCCTAACTAATATTATAAATGCGAAAGTAAGTTTGTTGGTTCATTTGTTTGTTTGTTTGTTACGCTTTCACGCCGAATCTACTGAACCGATCATCATGAAATTTTGCATACATATAGGTTAGGGTACTGAGAAGGACATAGGCTATATACCACGCGGGCGAAGCCGCGGGTAACAGCTAGTTTACCATAAAGTCAATTTCAATAATATCACTTGTAATCATCATTGTAAGCCGTAATTATCATATGCCATAACATCGTTTGCCATCGTATTTACTTGCTATCAGAAAGTAGGTTAGGAGTTAGAACTGTGACCCCCTTAGAAACGACTTGCTACCAGAAAGTAGGTTAGGTTAGAACTGTGACCCCCTCAAAAACTACTTGCTACCAGTAAGTAGGTTAGGTTAGATTAGAACTGTGACCCTTTCAAAACGACTTGCTATATAACGTATCGATTATAGTGATAAGTAAATACTAGAAATAAAAACAATTTAATATATAATCAAACATATTATCATATATTTATTACATATTTTTTTACTTAGTGTAAATACAAATTGGATACCGGAAACTAGGGTTAGGTTGCGAGGAGCCAAGCGATGAGCCAGAAACTAATTTTCCGAGCTGATTTATAACCATATTATTTTCCAGTAATTACAGTTTCCGTAATGAAATATCTTTGTAGGGTTACCTAGCCGAATGGCAAAAAAACGGATTCCTTATAGATTCGTCATGTCTGTATGTCCGTCCGTCTGCCACAGGAATTTTATTCTGAAACTATTAATTAACACCGTTGAAACTTGATTGGTAGATGTAGTCTGTGAAAGGCATTGCGATTTTTATGAAAAAAAAAACAAATAAAACATTAAGCTGAGGCTCCCTATACGCCCCAAACTTTTGAAATAAGAGTGATAAATTAAAAAATAATAGTCAGCAGATTTTGCGATAATGTTGTATAGATATTGGTACGGAATTCGCAAGTCCAACTCGCACGTGGCAGATATAGTCATTTCCAAATTTACCTAATTCGAAATTAATGGTCGTTTTTATCTGATCGTAGCTATATCAATTTCACGGCTGAGAGGAAGATATATAACGTCGTACCGGAACTGCATGGATGCCGGCATTTCCTGCCCTGACATTGAGGAGTTCAAATGATATGTCTCCTTTCTTCGTGATTTTAATTGTTGCATATTTTTTTATTTGTGCGACACAATCTAATAAGGTAAATTAATATAATTATCAAACTTAAGTAACTTAACTACTTATTTTTTTTTTATTATATTAACAAACTATTCAAATTTGTGAGCAAAAGGCTGGTCGAGGTGTCGAATGACCAGAGGGCTGGTCACTATCTTGCCCAATGAATAAGCATTGCCATTCAACGTGGCAATGCTGCCAGTTTTCTGGGCACATTACCGCAGGGTAATGACCTGCGGGACATTTTTTATTTATAGCTAGGTTTTATTTACAAGTCATTTTATTTTTTAGGTAAATGTAAAAATGTATTTATTTTTCTCCAATCAATCTATGACCAAAATTTGCGAGAAGACTATCCTTAATGTGACAAACACAGATTGGAGGAGACTGGAGTCTGATGTAGGCAGGGCCTGTATTACAGTAAACCAGTGCTCTCCTTTTCTGGATGTTCATGAACAAAATATGTGAACAATTTATGTATGTACTTGTTGGGTGAAATACAAATTTGAAGTATTTTCAGTATGGAAATTACAATAAATTAAACTAAACTTACAAATTATGTAAATCTACGATTGTGGACATAAAGATAAGTAGAAATAAAAACTAAGAACTATATCAAATTAAAATTAAAGTGCCGTGTGTTGCTTATTTTGTCTGTCTGTCTGTACGTTATTTATAGACTGAAACTGTTGTAATTGTAACCGATTTATGAAAGAAGGATACAATTTTAGAAATCGAAGAATCAAACCTTTTGAAAAGGGGGAGCCCACCTACTAGAAAATACTTTTTGAACGAGGGGAATGAATGTGGTTTGGTACAGCCACGCTACCGGCAAAATTCACTTTTGCTAGTAGCACGAATGGGCCGGCTCGTCCGGGGAAGTACCACACTCTCATAGAAAATCGACGTTTGAGTAGTAGCTTACCGCTTCTATGTCTCGGTCGGTCAGTGAGAGAGCCGGAGGCCCATCCGCCCTTTCCCTCTGGGAAGGGAAAAATAATGGCCGGCTACGCTCTTGTAACACCCATGGTGTTGCAGTTGTCCGTGGGCAGCGGCGATCACTTACCATCAGGTGATGGTAAGTGATCACCGCTGCCGCATACCAGATTGCATGTGTATTTACCTTGTTTCTTTATTCCAAGCATCATAACGGCAACACATTTGTTATTACCTTTTATAAAAAAATAATATATTTACCTAATTATATCTGTTAAATTGAAAATTCGGTGCTTGGTATGGTTTTTGCTTATTATTGATCGAAGGCCGCAAAAATAAAATGGTAAAGCTTTTTGTTTGTGTGCTGTGTGGTTCCCGGCAGAGTAGAATGCCGTGTGGTTCCTGGCAGAGTAGAATGCCGTGTGGTTCCTGGCAGAGTAGAATGCCGTGTGGTTCCTGGCAGAGTAGAATGCCGTGTGGTTCCCGAATAGAATAGGACTACTCCACATCACGTGGATGTCGTCGAAAGCGACTTAGGAAACACAAGCTAAACAAAGCTTATAAACATCAAAGAGACCAACCACTCCAACCCGTCTGACCAGCGTGGAGAGTGGAGACCAAATCATCTGACTGCTCTGGCTAATATATGGCTCTGGAAGTACAGAGAGGATCATGCTCCTGCAGTGGAGACTAAAAAAGACCTGATGATGATGATGAAACTTTTTGTTACGTTTCCAGCCCATAGTAACGCAAGGGCGCGGCATGGTTAACTCATACGACCCGGGCTACGTCAAGGACCCGCAGGCTTACACGGGCAGGTCCAGGCGCGGCGACACCTATAAGTCCAACTTCACGGCCACCATACTTCAACCCTGGGGGAACAATGTTTCGGTACGAAGGATAATAAATAAATATTAGGTATACGGACAAATCACACAGATTGAGTTAGCCCCAAAGTAAGTTCGAGACTTGCGTCATGGGATCTAAATCAATGGTACTATATATGTTATAATAGATACTTATATAGATAAACATCCAAGACCCAGGTCAATCAGAAAAATATCATTTTCCGTATTGACCTGACCGGGGATCAAACTTGGGCCCATCCGTGTCGCAGGCTGGCGTGTTGACCGCTGCGCCACGGAGCTCGTCAAATAAGAAGCAACTAAAATCAGTGAACCAACATCTTCACCTCTTCCATGCTGCCAAAACATAGAAAATACCAGCTGCTTTTGTTTTCACGCAGACTGTAAAAGTTGGTCAAGGGGTTGGGCGAAACTTTAAGAAATCATTACAATAGGTGATGCGGCTAGCAACCCATCATTTTACGCCCACTAACACGCTAAACGTGGCCTTCGGGTTTTATGACCTTGTTGACGATAGCTCACGCTTTCATTCTTATTTATTCAACTTATTAATCGCTGTGCCGATCTGGCTGATTACAAACACTCTTTAACTTACTAACTTAACTACGAACTATGCCGATGTCTCACACTTAATTCTAACTTACACGCTAATAAGGTCCTTTCCTTCACTACACAATACAATATAATAAGACTGTAACAAAGTCACAAGATTTGACTGCACTGACAATGTTGAGCTCTCAACTGAGCTGCTTACACTGCACTGAACTCACTGGAATCTTGAACTAGACTAACCGGATTCTAGAACTAGACAGTTGAACTGACTGCACTAGAACAAGACTGGATCAAAACCAGAACGAGACTGACTCTTCCAGTTTTTTTTTTTGAATGGACTACGTAGCTAGCTCCAAATGAGCTTTCGCTACTTCACCGGACTTTTTGAGGTGAGGGCAGAGTGCCCTCAACCTGTAAGGCAATCTTCACCAAAGGGTTCCCAGGAGGGACGAACCTCGGCTTTGGGCGTTGCCTGGGTGGCAAGGCTTGGAGAGACAGCAAAACTCTCATATTCCTGGTGGGTCGCGATTTGTATGCATGACCTGAAGGGCCGAACTGAGAAACAATGGCAAAGCCTTTAGAGAGCAGCAACTCTCATGTTTTGCCGAATGGGCCGAAAGCTACGGTGTCCGAAGGACCTATCCTGGGTGCAAATCACCCGGGACCGCCGGGCGGTCACCAGTAATCGGAGCTAGTCCTACTCTACGCACTTTGTTCCGGTGGCGAGTGCGACGTTGTCGGAGGGTGGGATTCCTCTGGCTGTTCGGAGCCGGAGAGGATCTGGACTGGGGACTCTTCCAGTTAAACTTACAACTATTTATACAAAGTTCTTCTTAATCTAATTATGGTATACGGCTGGCGTTCACGCTCGGCCAATCAGGAGACGCTTCATCGTTTACTACGCGCCGCAGGTACACGGCCGCGTATCCATCCCCTCCACGCCGCCTTCAGCCGTATACTTCGCTCGCTCCGTGTGCGTCGGCGCTGTTGCTGTTGTCCGCAACAGACCTTGGGCCCTGTCTACCCCGCAAGGGATACAGACGTGATAATATGTACGTATGTATGTAACCTGCATTATCATCATGTCAGCCGTTAGAAGTCAGTCTTCGAGGTGCAATGATGAACACGCCAACCTACAACACGAAGAAAAACGAGGGAAATTCTTGCACTTCATTTTCATTTGTATTTTTCTGCGAGAGATACCTGAGAAGAAAAAAACTTTCGCCAAATCATATCATAGCAAGAATGCTGTCATGAAAGCGGACCCTGCTGAGGATCTTCATCTTTTCAACCGCAAGAAGTTTAGTTCACTGCTGGATATGCCTTTCCTACGGATTTCCTAAATATCTGGTTGGAAGTGCCCTGCGTCAAGCGTTTACCTACCGACCTTTGTCAGGTCGTCCGAACACCTGGTTGGTGGGTGTCCGGCTGCGCTTGAGAACCTTTGTGGCTCATCGGCCATCGGCTTTGACCGCTATGTGCCCCGCCGCAGTGGGCAGTTGGTGACTTTTGTTACGCATTTCCTCGATTCGATCTCGCACAAATACACCGAGCATAGCCCTGTCCATAACTCTGTAAGCGACTTGAAGCTTTCTTATGAGGCCAATCGGAGGAACCACGTTTCGGGCTTATAAATCATCACTTTTATATACTAGGTAAACATTGGTCGAATAGTTTCGAGAGGCACTGAGGTATTTTAGACGAGAGTACACTACAGAGCTACCCAAGTGCCCAACCTAGTCAGTTTCGTAACCGTATCCTTTGAAGCTAAAACTTCCTGCCTTGGTTAATTCACCCAGGCAGAAACATTGGTCTATAGCTTCAAGTTCCCAACATAAACTGGTAATGGCGTAACATGGATATTCAATATGATCTTCGTTTTATCCATGTTCATTTTAAGGCCGACCTATTAAAAAACCTCATTAAGGTCATTCAGCATGATACTTAAGCCCTTCAGCAATTCCGTCATAACAACGATATCATTGGCACGTCGAAGGTGAGTGTTAGAAGCTAAAATATCTTTTCCATTCCCGGAGTTTGAAGGCACTTTCCAAAGCAGTGGTGAACAGTTTCCTAAAAGCATCTGACGTAGCTTACCGATTCTCATCAATGATGACAGCCGGGATCAACGATTTAACGTGCCTCGCGATGCAGGGATTCCTTTTTTTGAATGGACCATGTGAACTCTCCAAGAGAGCTTTCGTTATTTCACCGGACTTATGAGCCTCATATTAGATTTATTTTTTAGCTAACAATAATTTATGCGAACAAGTGGACCGGAAATGACCAACTGTTCAAATTTCGATGCTGCGATGCTTACAAGCTGCCTTGGCTCGAAGACTTTATCCACGTCCACATTTTGAAAGAAAAGAAGAGAGTTTGTCCTTTTCCCGCTGTAAGTACGCCACATTCTATGACATTTTCTTATGTAGATTATATATGGAGTACCCGAAACCGGCGAGCGTGCATGAAAAGAGTAATGAATGTGGATGACGCGAAAGAGGTTTGTAAAGATCGGAAGCAATTAAGTGGAGATCCATAGTCTCTGCCTACCCCCATGGGAAAGAGGCGTGATAATATGTACGTAGTATGTTAATTGATGTTTCTTGTTTGTGGACGCAGACAGTTAAAGGGCGACCTTTAACTGTGCGAGTCGGGCTCGCCCACGAAGGGTTCCGTAGAAGCAAGCTTAGACTAGCCAAAAGCCTCTATAATTGTTCGCCAGCAAAGATAACTTTGTTTTTCGTAGTGTTCGTTTAAATGACAAAGTTATTTCTGCGGTTTATGAAAAAGTGCTATATTTCAATAAGTTGGTTGCTTAACTTTTTAGTGTGTACTTAGTACTCAGCTCTGATAGTTTTCCTTTTAACTTTGATATATACTACTGCTGTAATTTTTGAATATTTTTTTACGTATGTGAACGTTCATGGATATGGAATATCCATGCCATTCAGCAAATAGACTGGACAAGTGTCCGATTTAGGGATCAGAGGTAAGTACCTACCTCTAACAAAAATTTGATCCCTAAATCGAAAAATGGTGTTCTCAACCTCATAATATTTTTCAAAGACCTATTGTACGGTACCACACAATGGGTTAGTAGAAAAAAATACTTCCCCACTTTTACGTGTGTGGCTTCCAGGCAGCTACCCTAAAACAAAATTTATCAAGGTTTTTTTTTTCTACCACTTTTTTGACTTAATTAATACACATAATACCCACACCATATAACAGCTTTCTAATACTTAAAAACCGCAGACGGACAGAAAGACAGACAGGCAGACATGTTGAAACGGGATAAGGGTTCCTTGTTTACTACAGAACCCTTTTAGGGT
This sequence comes from Rhodophaea formosa, assembly GCA_963082605.1. Lineage (NCBI taxonomy): Eukaryota > Metazoa > Arthropoda > Insecta > Lepidoptera > Pyralidae > Rhodophaea > Rhodophaea formosa. Next base: position 1,590,437 of record OY720219.1, read on the forward strand.
CATCATCATCAGTTATCGTACAAATTACACAGCCGGCTGCACTATTGCATTGAAATTTAATTTCTTTTCGAATTTCTATAGTTTTAGTTTTAATTTTAATTAGTCCTATCGGATAAGTTGTTCATATTGACAAGCTGATAATTATTCTCAGATTTTGCTTCTTAAGGCAAAGTGAGTTCACACACTACCCAGCAATTAATTCTTTTACTCCTAAAACAAATCAAATTAAAAAAAACTAATACCTGATTACCCTAGTAAATTACTTGTAGAATTCTTTTTATTACTTTTCATAGATATTATAATATAAGTTTAAGAGCACGAATTATAACCGCCAAAAGTGGCCACTGTTGGCGGTAAAAATTAGTTCTCTTAATTCATCAAATTAAAAATAGTGAAAACTTGTACCAATAATACTACAAGTAATTTACTAGGGCATTCAGCTATTAGATTTTTTAAATTTGATATTTTGGACTTATAGAATTAATTGCAGGGTGGCGTTAGTGTGTGAATTCAATAAACATACTGTATAAAGTTCAGATAGACTATAAGCCATAAAGCGTAGAAAGAATAATGTGTCCAACTAATAGACTCAAGTATTTTTTTTTTATTTAGCCTGGTATTGTGTCTCATTACAAACAGTAAGTATAGAAGGATATTTGTTTCACGCTACTTTTAAGAGTTGCGCGCTATGAAAAAGTACATGTTAGTATTTATGATTACAGCTTATCTCGCACATTTAGCGACCCTCGGCCTATATCAAGTAGGTGGCGTGTCAGTGTCAACTCCTTTTATTCTATAAATAACTTCAATATCCGAGATACCTACTATCGATGGCTCTCCGAGATACTATCGATTGGCAAACGTGATACTATCGATCGGTGAGCCTGGATTCTACCATCGAGAAAGGATCCGACCGTCATAGCCATCAACATGTAACAAGCAAGGGCATCATTAACGTGTAGGTGACACGATCAGTCGACCAGGCACACCCTGGTGTCAGAGTTCTTCGGAACCGCCTCTCGGCCTCTGACGTGGTTCCTTTAACGACTACCAAATGGTAGCTGAGACCCAGCTTAACGTGCCTTCTGAAGCACGGAATTATATTTCTTATCAGACATTCAGGTGATTCATGCCTGCAATGTCCTAACCAAATTGGAAACAACTTAACAAAGTATGCTTCCCGTGGGGTTAAATCCCACGACCCGGGTCAATAAGCAACCACAGAGCAAGGGCAATAAACTACTATATTTCCTATTTATTATTACAGGGTTTATACAGGATAACCAATTTCGAGCTTCCCCCCAAGAACTACCCGTTTCCGCTGCCCAAAGGAGAGGGCGAGCTTATCTTCATTTTTGAACTGACTGAGAGCAAACACGTCATATTCAGATTTTCTCTTATGATTAAAATGTGATGGAAGTGTTATTAACCTGATTAAAACTCCTTCAATTGCTCCCGTAAAAACTACTGTCTTGGCAATACATCATCATCACCAGGTTCTTCCACTGTAGGAGCACGACTCAATACTCATCATCATTTCGTGTAGGTAACACGGTCAGTCGACCATGCACACCCTGGTGTCAGAGTTTTTCGGAACCGCCTCTCGGCCTCTGACGTAGTTCCTTTAACGACTACCAAATGGCAGCCGGGACCACCGGCTTAACGTGCCTTCCGAAGCACGAAATCATCTTTCATATCAGACAATCAGGTGATTCATGCCTGCATTGTCCTAACCAAACTGGAAACAACTTAACAAAGTATGCTTTCCGTGGGAATCGAACCCACGACCCCCGGGTCAGTAAAGGAATCGCCTTAACTACTGGACCACAGAGGCTGTTGACTCAATACTATCAGAGCCATAACCAGCCAGAGCAGTCTGAGGATTTAGCCTACACTCTTCTCGCTGACCAGACGGGCTGGAGGTCTCTTTGATGTTAAGCTTTTTTAGCTTGAGTCACCTTCTACGATGTCCACGGGGTGTCATATTCTAGTCTACCGGGAACCAGACATACAATTGACGTCGTATGTATGTATGCAGCTGCAGATCACGATGTTTTCATTACCTAAAGCAGGTGCAGGTGAAGGTCAAGCTCCATCCGGCCCGCCCTGTACCTGGTTTGAAGACCAATCTGTCTTAAATATTTCCTCGACAACAACCTGTTCTCGGTATTACTGTTGTATGATCAGGGATGTCATCCTTGAGGATTCAGAGGTTGAGCTTGTAGGTCATGCTCTTAGACCACTGATCCACTGCCAGCTCAAAATTAATAAATATATAGTGATAAATCACACAGATTGAGCTAGCCCCACTGTAAGTGGTGTACTTTTGCCGCAGGATACTAACTCAAAGATACTATATTTTAAAATAGATACATATACATGGCGAAATTTTGATCGTTCCGGACCATTAAAGGGGTGATATAGCCTGTCAATTTAAACAACTTTTCCTATGGGACAAATTCTGTAAACTCGAAAAAAATTTCGACATTCCTATACAAATTGCCCGGGCGGCTGAACACTTTTGTATGAAAATGTCGAAATAAAATTTGAGTTTCCAGCATTGGTCCCATAGGAAAAATGGTTCATATCGACGGGATGAATCACCTCTTTAAGGGTCCAGAACGATCAAAATTTCGCCATGTATAGATAAACATCCAAGTGCCAGGCCAATTTGTAAAAAAAATGTTTTCCATAATGACCTGGCCAGGTATTGAATCCAGGACCTTGTCAAAAGAGTACAATGCCTTCTAAATTCTAGAAGATATGACTCATTTGGACGGGCTCTTCGGTAAGCAAAAAAATTAATACTATCGAAAAAATTTATTCACAAGACGTTTTTGATGAGATCTGCTGCTCTCTCAGCCATAGCCACTAATATGGAGTTAGGGTACAGCGACACTGGAGATGGGAGTACGCTGGCATCCATAATCCGGAGATTCGACACCGATTTTACTCTGAAATGAAACAAGAAGGTAATGATCAATTTCTTAGATAGAAAAATTAAATAATAATAAAAACTGTTAATATGTACGGGTGTATAAAGTCAGCTACAGAATGTACCAGCTGATTCTCTTCCTACGCAGATCGTAAAAGCCGATCGAGGTAACGGGCGTAAATGATCATGTCAATGGGCGATGCGGCTTGCAACCCATTACTAGTATATTACACGTGGCCCTTAGGTTTTATAGACCTGGGCTCAAAATCAAAATCAAAACGTTTATTCAGAAAATGGGCCTTTGCAGGCACTTTTTCACGTCATATCATATTTAAAATTACCTCATTAGATATATGTATTTATTAATTGTTCAAAAGCTACAGACTACTAGCGTTTCGGAACCGACCACTGCAGAGAAGAAACGCCGAAAGAAACTCTTATCAACAGTTTTGGTCGCCTACTCGCCTGAAGGGCTTTATATGATTACGAATATTTATTCCTTATTGTCTTTTTCTTTCTTTTCTTTTTTCTTTCATTTTTCTGTTTTCATGTTACAATTTCAATATACAGAGATTTATTATTTTTGGAACATGTTTATGTTAACGATCGAGTGTGCAAAGATAATAAACAACATATGATACTTAAGAGCGTATACTAACAGTATTTTTTCAATATGGTTTCCATACAAATGTATTTCTCTATTTTCTCGCTGAAAACTGATTCTAGAGCCACAATTCCATTTTCATAAAATCTAGTACTAAAATAGGAATGCCCCTATTTTTTATGTTTTCCAAAAAAATCGTTTTTGTACAATTTTTTTTTCTTGTATACAGGTTTTTAGAAAAAAATAAAACATAGGGACATACCTATTTTAGTAATAGATTGTATGTAAAAAAAATTGTGCCTCTAGAAGCAGTATTTAGCGAGAAAATAGAGAAATACATTTGTATGGAAAACGCACTGCTAGTATACCCTCTTAAAGTAGTCTCAAGGAGGCCGAGCAGACCAGTCCCCCCTGACAGCACCCGTTCACGAGTTGACGTGTGGATGAGCCATCGCTGAGCTCAACCATATTAGAGGGAACTCAACGACCCGACACACAACGCCGCCACCAGGTTGAACATTTTTAGTGAGCATAACTAACTCTAACTCTTAAGACTTTGTCAAACAAAATATTATGATATGGTCTACACTTGTTGGTCGCTCGCTAACATTTACATGTTTTACAATCAATTAATAGTTGATTCTATATAATTTAACATTGGGTGTGTTATAAACCAATTACATTATAGCAAAAAAATAGGTAAATAACGTTTTTGAGGTCCTGTATCTCACACGAGGTCAAGGCTCCATGCATTTTTATCCGCTAAATAATGATTAACGTTATAATAGGCTCTTTTTAATAATATACTTTTAGTCACTTCTTTAAATTTTGGATAGGGCAAAGATGTAAAATCTTCTGGTAGTTTATTGTAAAATTGAATACCAAGCCCTAAGAATGAATTACTAGTTTTCTGTAGTCTACAAGCTTATTTTTATTTCTTGTGTTGTAATTATGAATGTCACTATTTTTACTATATTTTTGAAAGTTTTTATGTACATGCAGTATGTTAGCGAAAATATATTGAGACGCAACAGTTAAAATTCCAATTTCTTTGAATAACTCTCTCAGCGAGTCCCTAGCCCCAAGTTTATAGATAGATCGAATAGCACGCTTTTGCAGAACGAATATGGTGTTGATGTCTGCTCCCTTTCCCCAAAGTAATAACCCGTAAGACATTATGCTGTGGAAGTAGCTGAAATAAACAAGGTCTGTCTACCCCGCAAGGGAAAATACGTTACAGTATGTATGTTCTCTCGTCAAGTAATTCCAACGCTTGACCGCTCGGCCGCCACCGCTTCTCAAAGCACTCAAAGGATATAAAAATGATCTGGTGGCATATCCGCCATGGCATGACAGCTGAGGAAAACCATTTTGATGACATATTCCATCAAACTATCACCTATTTTAATTGTAATATGAATCAAATAAACATTTTTCATTCTATTCTATCGTGATTCTATCTAATCTATTTTTTTTATGATATGGGACGGCAAAAGACCAAGCGGTTCACCTGATGGTAAGTGATCACCGCCGCCCATTGACAACTGAAACACCAGGAGTGTCTGGTCTTTTAAGAAAACATAATATTGTTTTTGAAGGTTCCAATATACCTACCTTAACTCACTATCAACGACACTGCCCCCCGCGCAAGTGCCACCAACATGATGGCCTGTCACCGCCACCTCCCTGAGGATGCACTCCAAGTATTCATCTGGAGGAGACTGAAGTTTTAGAGGGCGCGTCGCGTTGGGTTGCTTGACTTCTTGGAGTTTTGGTTTTGCTTTGAGCCTAAAAGTGATAGCGTATTCAATTTAGTATTTTTGCCATAAAAAATGTTAGGGAAGGTTTCTTCTTATGTCTACTACAGTGGAAGAAACGTTCCCTAACATTGACAGTCCGCGGTATCAGATTATTAGACTGTTAGAGTCTTTAAGAAGAGAAGAAAGTCATATCACAAGAAAGGCATTAGATTTGAAAGTAGATGGAACGCGGAAAAGAGGGAGACCTAAGAAACGATGGATCGCTTGTGTCAAAGAGTGTATGAACAGGAAGGGAGTCACAAAGGCTATGGTGGATGACAGATCAAGGTGGAAAGAACTGACATACTGTGCCGACCTCACATAAAAACGTGGGATAAGGTAAAGGAAGAAGAAGATTGTTAGAGACTTTACAAAGCCAAGTATGCGCACGTCAACAAGACTAAGCATTTTTAAGTGCTTATGATTATCATGGGATGTATGAAAGACATGTGAGAAGAACGTCAGTTATTTGACAGAAGACAGAGTGAAAAGGAACGTTAAAAAAAGGAACGTATAATAAATAAATATATAGAATCATATCACACAAATTGAGTTAGCCCTACAGTAAGTTGTGAACTTGTGTCGCAGGATACTAACTATCAACGATACTATATTTTATTTATAATATATACTTATATAGATAAACATCCAAGACCCAGGTTAATCTGAAAAAGATCGTTGTCCATCATGACCTGACCGGGGATCGAACCCGGGACCCCCGTGTCGCAGGCTATCGCGTTACCACTGCGCCAAGGAGCTCGACATCCGAAAAAGGAAAGTTCCTAAAAAGTGGAAGGGGGGGAGCTGAAGTAAAGGTTATAAAAATAATTAAGAAAAGAAGACATATTTTTCAATAAGGCATTTTTATATCTACTCAACGCAACTCCCACATCGTTATCCAATGAACACTCTTTGTACTGTATTAGGTCGTTCATTTTACACGTAAAATATTTACACAAATACTTACTCTGAAAAAACTACTTACTTTTTCCGTCTAGCAACCACTCCCATCTGTTCCTGTTTGGAGTAGTTCCAGAACGTAAGACATCTTTCCGGACGCGGCCAGTGTATCCTAGCACCGATTTCTTGGAATGGTCTTGACGAAACTAGTTGCTCGGCTCTTCGTATTGCTGTAAAAAAATGGTAACATTGACAATTGCTACCTGTTGCATCATCAAATAATTTAATTGAACTGATGAATGAATCTCACCACAAAAGATAATAAAGGCTATCAAAACGCAATCTAGGTATATAACGAGCTAGGTGAAGCTTTCCAATGAGACTATACCAATAAGTCAGAGTGGCAGGGCCGTCTTACTGAGGCGCCGGGTATAAGGTAGCACCTGAAAGGTCAAAAATTTACGCCTTTCTCTCCCCCTACGCAGTTTTGACTGATTTATTATATGTTTTGTTGGTCTAATGATTGTATAACACTGTGGTAGGTAATAAAGATTGAGTAAGCGTTTTCTATGTTAATAAGCATTTATTTACGGATTATAAAAGTAAGTCAGATTAAGCAAAAGTTACTGAGCGATCCAAAATCATCGTAGAACCTATTAGATATATGGTTAACATGTAGTTTTAATAATACGGTACTTGCCTAATGTTAAGATTATATAAAATTTATATCCAATCATACTAATTTCTATCTAAAAACATTATAGAACACTTTAAATTTGATATAGGTTCGTTAGCTTCTTTAAAGTTCGGTGCTATTCACCGAACTTTAAAGAAGCTTTAAGATTTTCTAGAGTATGAAAATGTTTAATTATAATTATACTGTATTGTAGTCCGTTAAATTTATAGCAACTTTTATTATGAAACCATAACCACAAACGAAATATTTCGTATAGCTACCAAACAAAGTTCTCACACCACCCATACAAAATACAAGCTTGTGACGTCACAAATATGTAGGCATTTCAGAGGCGCGTTTTCACGTCTAAAAACATGTGTCTTGTCTGTGAAAGAGTTTTTTGTTTAGAAATGTATTTATGTCACTATTGTGTTTATTTTTGGCAGGTCTTTACATAGCAACACGAAAAATTTTTTAGTCAACATGCCCATTAACTTATTGAATAAGGGGGCTAGGAGAATGGAGTCCGGGGCAGGGATCCAACTACTCTGTCCAACTAGTTGGATTATGGGTTATGACTAGGGACAGTTGTCCAACTTTAAAAATAGTTGGACCACAGGACCTTTTAAGTGTTCCATGGTCCTTATGATTTACCTTTGATCATGCATCTAACGTCCGCAATCTGGTGCAAGTAGTTGGGGTCTACCTCGGGTGGTATCGAGGAGCTGGTATCTGAGACGGTTACTGTTCCCCTGCTCCGGGGCTGGGAGCAGGTCGCCAGGAACATGAAACCCTCCCTTTTTGTGTCGTTGTGGAAAACAAAGGTGTCCCGGAATACCTGTTGAAAATATCAATACGTTCTTACAGATTTATATTTGTTACTGGCCAAACCCGATCTGTAGTGATCTGTAGTGATCTTCACCAATAAAACCAACAAAAATATTTGAATAGGTAATATTCAAATTCAATCACTTAGTCCTAGGCTAAACTAGGATTTAGGCCTAGGACAAACCACCTAGTTTGTGCTGACATCGAGTTTGGCCAGTTACATAAACCAAATCACAGCATGGAGTTTTATAAAAGGGGGCAAAAAAATTCTTAAGGCAAGGGCAGGAGTCACTTTTTATTTTCTACGTTTTGAAAATGTGTCATTTTAGCATTTTGCTAAATCAACGAGTCTAGGTATGTAACTTTTAATATGTAACCAAGTGCTTTACGGTTGACTGAGACAAAGTTTAAGGGGAAATTCTAGTCTAAGTAAAACCACGGTCGAAAAAAGATTGGACAATTATACAGTTTCTATGATCAATTCATCAATTGAAAATGCTATGTAAGAAAATAAGATCCCAGAATTGGTCTCGTTGGAAAATTAATTCCTGAGACGCATTATCAAGTAGTGTCAGTTCTACATTTACATCCTGTTTGTATTGATGTTAATTTCTCGAACCTTGGGTTTATAATTGGAGAGATCCCTGAGCAGCCTCTCGCTGGCTGTCCCCATGGAAAACAACTTAACAGCCGAATTGTTTTGGTATTCTATACCAGCGACGGGAGGAAAGGACAGTAAACCTGGAAATAAGCCACATATATTAATCACATTCTTAGTAACTGACTAACCAACCAAACTTAGTAACCAAACGTTTTAAAAGAAACGTCCTGCCACGTACGACTTAAGGGGGCTTACATTCTTGAATTTCTTTCTATTTATAAAGTATTAGGAATAAAATGATTGGCGTCGCTACTGTGCCTCGTGTGCGGTCTACTTCTTCTGTATTACCAAATCAGAACGCCATTGGAACCTTGAAAAACCGAGACTATGTTTCTTAAAAGGCCAGCAACGCACAGTCACAGTCCTGGTGTTGCAGTTGTCCATGGGTGGCGGTGGTCACTTACCATCAGGTGATCTGCTTGCTCGTTTGCCGTCCTATATCATAAAACAAAGTAAAGATGAGAAACCGTTAGTTATCCATCCAAAGAGATGTTGATGGTTTTTAGAATGAAGACGACGTACGCACACAAAGCTATAAGAATATGGACGAAAGCCACCGACACGTGGAACTCAAGATGATGAAGGTGTTATGAAGCCTATTCATCATCATCATCACAGCCGCGAGAAGTCCACTGCAGGGCATAGGCCTCCCTCAAGGATTTCCATTATGAGGGGGTTCTGCCATACCCACCACGCTTGGCAGACGGTGAGTGAGCGCAATTTGTTTTGCTTATCTCAAATCCAACGCTCTTTCTAATTTGCTGCTTGCTGCAAAACGTGACCTGCACCAGTCATTACTACATATAATAAAAATATCCTTATTCATCTCACCTCGACGGTTCCACAAATAATCCCACATGGTGCTAAAACTGAAGACCTTAGCCAGCGTGACGCTGATCGGTTTCTTGATGCTGACATAGATAGGCATGTTCATGTGATCATGAAGGTTTTTGCCAACTCGCTCGTTCGCAGCCACCAAATTTATCCTTAATCTGTAAGATTGTAAGGAGTACCTAATTGAAACAATGGAAAGCAAAAGTGCTACGTTGAATCTATGCTTAGTTTAACAGCCTCCGTGGTGCAATGGTTAACACACCAGCTTGCGGGGTCCCAGGTTCGATTCCTGGCCAGATCATGATGGACAACGATGTGTTTAGACTGGCCTGAGTCTTGGATGTTATGATTATCTATATATGTATCGATTGTAAAATATAGTATCGTTGATATATAATACTAATACAATAGTACTTTTCTATGTGGCCTACCCTTGAGGATGTATTGCAAATGGTTAGTCTGATTCGAGATAGTAAGTATCATAACTAGAAATTGTCCTAATAATGCTGGTATGGTAGTTAGAAAATAAATTTTATTCACTAGTGTTGATGTCAATGCTTTAAGGGCTGATGGCCCCCACTGTCTCAAAGTTTCAACCCCAAAACGCTTTGCTTAGCTTGTGTTTCCTAAGTTGCCTTCGACGACATGCACGGGAAGACTTGGAGAGGTTAACCCCTTACCCCGTCTTGAATTTAGAAATTCATTCACACTTCTATAGTAAGTAACGCTCCATAAATTCTTAATGTAAAACCATTAAGAATTTATGGAGCCCGTCATGTATTTTAGGGCGTTTTAGGTTTCATGTGCGCCGCACATAGGAAATCATTTTTATTGTTCTCTATCCAATTACACAATCGCGATCATAGAGCGATTGTGTCAGCGCCACGGTACCGAAGCCACTTAATTGGATAACGAGGCATTTCGACAAATCAGATTACAACACAATGACCATAGCCATGGCTCTTCTCTGTCTATCTACTTATAGTAAATGAAATGAAATGAAAAATATTTATTGTGAAACAATGGACATCACAACAACAATACAGGACAATACAGAAGAAACATGTGTCCACAGTGTCACAAAAGGTGACGGCTCAGTTTTACGCTGGACTAGGGGACCCTAGTGCAGCACTGGTTTTTAGCTGTCACCTTACAAGGCATCACGCACGAGCCATCCCACGCATACACAGACAATAAATGAAAAAAAATACTAACTAAAAAACAAACATGATATTAACCCCACATTATACCACACTAGATACTACACACATATTACTGGTTATAATAAATACTTATTAAGGAAAATGTTAAAAAACTGCCTTCGTGGTCCAGTGGTTAAGGCGTTTGCCTTGTTGACCCGGGGGTCGTGGGTTCGATTCCCACGGGAAGCATACTTTGTTAAGTTGTTTCCATTTTGGTTAGGACATTGCAGGCATGAACCACCTGATTGTCTGATATGAGAGATGATTCCGTGCTTCGGAAGGCACGTTAAGCCGTTAGTCCCGGCTGCCATCTGGTAGTCGTTAAAGGAACCACGGCAGAGGCCGAGAGGCGGTTCCGAAGAACTTTGACACCAGGGTGTGCATGGTCGACTGACCGTGTCACCTACACGAAATGATGGTGACGAATATGTTATGTTATATGGCACCTATTTCGCACGGCCGTGTGGTTCCCGGTAGAGTAAAATAGGACCACTCCATGTCTTCCCATGGATGTCGTACACGGCGACTTAGGAACACACAGCTAAACAAAGCTTATAAATTTAAATAAAATTATTTTAATACGGTTTTTATCGCGTTTATTACATTATTTATACACCTAACGTTTCGAACACTTTACAGTGTTCGTGGTCGCAGGTAGACTAAGTTGACATTTGTCTAGTATTTTATAAGAACTGCAAAATCTACCGTCTAAAATATTTATTGATAACGTTCCGGATGTACGCAGTATTGGCTCACGGTGTCTGAAGGTCTTGTAAGCAGAAGACTGCGACCACGAACACTGTAAAGTGCTCGAAACGTTAGGTGTATAAATAATGTAATAAACGCGATAAAAACCGTATTAAAATAATTTTATTTAAATGTGTAACAATCGCGAAAACATAAGAAAACAAAGCTTATAAACATCAAAGAGACCTCTCCAACCCGTCTGGCCAGAGTGGATGGTGTAGGCCAAATCATCTGACATATCTGGCTAATATATAGCTCTGGTAGTACAGAGAGGGTCGTGCTCTTGCAGTCGAGACTAACAAAGACTTGATGATGATGTGTCCACCTTTAATTGGGTTGCATGCTAGCATATTCGCAAAGATGTTATTTATAAGCTTTGTTCATGTAACCTGTTGGTGAACCTAATAAATAAAATAAAAAATAAAATAAATGATGATGATATGGCACTTAATAGGTATTATTCACGAAATCATCATCATTTCGTGTAGGTGACACGGTCAATCGACCATGCTCACATACATTCACGAAATTATACTTGTGTATGCTATTGTAAGTTAAGTGAAGGTTAAATAGACGGTAAAATATTGATTCTTATGGATCCTCTAATGGGATATTTATTCAGCCCGTCAATTTGAATAAATTTTCCTTTGGGATCAATGCTAGGAACTTATTTATTTTTTTTAAGTTTCCTGCCATTTTACCGGTTGATTCCCAGTTTTCCTTGGCATTTCGACTATGTTTAACCTCTATAAAAATGGTCAAACATAAAGCACAATACCCAAAAAAACATATATTGTAGAATGGTTTTTAATCTTTACTTGCTGAGGAGGACTTTATTCTAAAGTTCATAGTTTTTTAGAAAAAAAAAGTACCGCGTACATCGATTTTTATTGCAAATATTCATTACTACGTAACTCTTTGTCTTAGAGTCACGCAATTTTTATGTTCAATACAATACCAATCAGCCTACAAACGCTCATGAGGAATTTTGATTTGACAGATTATTCTTCTTTTTAATATTAAATTTATGTTTTTTTATATTGAATATATTTGAATGGGCGACGGGTGACAGTCGACCGCTGACTCCATATCCTTCAGGTCATTAGCGCATGTACAAGCCTTATGAAAAGTTGTTCAAAACGACGGGCTGAACCACTTCTTAAAGAGTCCAAAACGATACTGTATAATAAACCTCATCAATATTTCACCTGGTTTAAAATTTACATATAAATTGGATAATGTTTTCTTGTTTTCGCGATTTTTACACATTTAAATAAAATTATTTTAATAGGTACGGTTTTTTTGATAACGTTCCGAATGTACGCAGTATTGGCTCACGGTGTCTTCCTGCGACCACGAACACTATAAATAATGTAATAAACGCCATAAAAACCGTATTAAAATAATTTTATTAAAGTATAAATTGGAGTTCATACAAATGGGCAATTACCCGGCTCTATCTGGTCTAGGTTCTATCGGCTCTAGGTTATACCATTTCAACCTATATGAGTATTGAAAATCTGACACCAGTGTAAGCCATCTTACACAAACAAACCCATAGGTATTCATATTCATTTAATTCCGTATGGAAGAGGTACCTACACAAGCAAAATCGGTAATGGAAGGGAGTTAAAAATGGGGTGTCTTCGTTCAAAGTATTGTCATGTCAAATTAGAAGATAATTTGGAAAATGTTAAATTATACCTAAACTCTAAATACTTTATTATATACTGACGACCTCCGTAGCGCATGGTTAATACACCATAGCCTGCGACACGTGTGTGGATACGATCCCCGGCCAGGTTATAATGGAAAGCGATCTTTTTCAGATATTTATCTATATAAATATCTATTTCAAAATACAGGTAGTATCGTAGAGTTAGTATGCTACGACAAGTTTATACTTTTCCGTAGGGCTAGCTCTATTTTTGTAATTTGTCCCCATATACTTATATTTAGTAGTAAGTTACCTCTGAATCAAATCCCTAGGACCAATACCAGATTGGATCAAGAGCTGCGGAGTTTTGATAGCCCCGGCTGACAGGATGATCTCCTTCTTGACGAAGATATTGTCAAGGTTGCGATGATTTTGAAGGATGTACAGGGACGAGGCAGTTGTGTTTTCAAAGCGAACCTGAAAAAAATAGGTTTTTAGATACCTAAGCTTAAGATTGGAAGCCAATAGGTTAAGACTGAATAATATAATCATCAAATTAGATCAGACTGGCCGTCCAGGAGTTTTTTTTTTTTTAGCCTGTAGTTGTACTGTCCCACTGCTGGGCAAAGGCCTCCCCCTATTTTTCCACTCGTCCCTGTCTGTTGCGATATTACTTATATATTTATTAACTTTATTTACCTATATCCAGGTGATATAGGTAAATAAAGGTATTCTGTGTTAAGGCCCATATAGGCAACCCGAAATGAGAGAGCAGACCAACTTGCGAAAGAGGCAGTTCTGAAGAAAGAAAGAAAAATCGTTTATTTGGTATAAAACATAAAAATTATAAATATAACAAGCAGAGTATATAAAATATAGGGAAAAAAAATACATATTTGTGCTTATACCAAAATGGTCTCCGCTCAGCATATATTGTGGCTGAACCACAACGCTGGTCTTCCACAACGTTGGTTCTTGAAGCTAAAAACTAAACCGGTCATACGGCAACCGTGGAAAACATTTATGTGAGTGCTCTTGATTCTGTTCGAAGAGATTTGGCATGAATGAATTGGTGATTTAGCTCTCGCATGGAGAGCAGGATCGGTTGCATATATGTACTTAGTAACTTTCCAAAATTAATAACAAAAGATTCCAGTCAAATTCACTTCCTACTTTTTACGGAAGGCGTTTTGCGCTCTACCTTCAAGGCATAAGGAGTTAAAATAACAAATTAAAGCCGTCCTTAAACGTGTAAGAGAATGTAATTTTATTTCCGAGCAGGCGACATGTCACCTTACCCAAAGCATTGTATTAATTGGTAATTCCAATTAAGATTTCTTGTAACACAGTGAAGTTGTGGCATGTGGTGTGATGCTACCAGTGGTGCCACCTATGTGCAACTTTAATAAAGTCTTACGAATTATAGCGGTTGGCATACATAAAGGTACGAATTAGATTATATAAAGCCTAGATAGACTCTAGCCTAAAGGCGTGTAAAAACTAGTGTCCAACCCATACTTGGTTGCGCACACACACAGCTACCAATTTGACGGATTTTAAGGGCATAATTGACAGGACGCGTGTGTTAACACAAAGCTGTCACCACAGAATTGTGGCAGTCACGCACACAAGCATTGAAAAATTGGCCAGTTTTTTGATCATTGAAATAAAGGCATGACGTTTTAGAGAAACGTACGATTAATCCTGATGTTAGGCCCTTGAATTCCTTGCTCTGTGTTATGACCACATTTTGGTGTGAAAAACTTACCGAAATAGCCACTGTATTGATCATGACATGCAAGTTCTTTCTCTTCAAGGCAGGTTTCAGATAAGCGTCCAGAGTTCCAAACCTCATTCCATCTTTGACGGTAGCTGTGGGCTTTCGAAATATTGTGTGCTTATCTGCTAAACTTCTGGATGCTTCTCGGAAAACTCTCATTAGTTCGTCTTGCTCGTCAATGAGTTTTAGCTTCATTGGTGACTGAAAAATAAGGATAAAGGTTTCAAAAGTCATACTCGTAAGTCTTATACAAATTTTATTAGACAATACATGAATTTTTCGGAGTCCAATGTTTTTTTTTTTTTTTTTTTTTTTTTTTTTTTTTACTTCTACCTCCAACGTTATCGGAGTCTATTCTAACTTCCAACTTTCATTCCAGTTCTATCTAGTATGCCTCTCGTACTTTTATTCTACATACGGTTTCTTTCTTTCATGCATCTTTCTTACTTTTATGGGTGGGATTCCCATCTATTTGCTACGCTATCTATCTATCTTTTTTGTTTTCTTTTATTTTACTTTCTTACAGGTTGGGATATTACACAGGGTTTTTATTTCTTTATTTTCTCTTTTTATTTTTACAATTTATTCTATTTACTTATATCTATTACAATTTTTGTTTTCCTTACTTTACATTTTTGTATCTTTCTTATTTCTATTTCACTCATATTACAATCTTGTTGTCTATTTTTACTGGCTACTTTTGTTTCGATAACCTACTGTTTTACTTTATTTTTACAATTTCCAGATCTTATATCTATGCTTACTTCTAATATTCTTAAATATTGTACAAGCATAGGATTCTATGTTTTGTTCCTTAATATTACCGCTTTTGCAATTTTTTCACAGTACGTCATAAAGTCATGTCTTGTCAAGTCGTTGGCCATTATTGTGCTTACGTTTTCTTTTATAATTTTCATGTTCATTTTTTGTTCAGTGTCGTATCTGTCTTTGTCATACATGGGGCAAGTCAATATTATGTGGGTCACCGTTTCTTTTTCAGCGGGGTCACACAGACATGATGGGTTGTCTTTACATCTGAAGCGATTCAGATATTCGGAGAACCCACCATGTCCTGTCAGTATTTGTGTCTTCGTCATGTCCAACTCTATTTTTCTTGTTATTTTGTAAGCGGCGTTAACGTCTGGGAAAAATATTTTTGTTACTGAGGCTGTGGTTCCCTCGACATATCGTCGGTTCCACTCGTCAAGCGTATTCATTCTTATGATACGCCTGACGTGCGAGACCGGACATTTGTCATAGGCGGGTTTTTTCTTCGTGTTCTCAGCGGCCTCTTTGGCTAGTTCATCTGCCCTTTCGTTGCCCACCATTCCCGCATGCGCCTTGATCCAGAACAACTTGGTCACTTTATTATTTATTGCCGCCGTTCTTAGGTTGTTTCTGGTCTCAACCGCCAGGGGGTGGAGGCAACTGTGGTTCTTGACTGTTTGCAGTGCTGCCATTGAGTCGCTGAGGATTCCGAAGGTCTTCGCTCCCTTGTTTTTAATTATTTCCCGCGTTGCCACACAGATAGCAAGGAGCTCAGCCTGGTAAACCGTTGCATAATTTGGAAGTGCAAGCTTCATGGATCGGGTCTCGTTCCCTTCCGTCCAGAATGTTAATGCTGCACCTACTCCACCTCCAATTTTGCTTCCATCTGTGAAGATGCACACTTCATGGTTGGTGTTTGCGTTTACCTCCTCTTGGTTCACCAGACTGATCACCTCAATATCCTCTTGTTCTGCCGGGTGTGGGGTTTCTAGAGCTGGAAACACCCGCTCGACTTCCCTGTCTTTTAAATAAGGAAAATCAATTCCCTTTTTGGCCTCATACAATAATGCTGCCTCTTTTACCCTGAGATCAAGGGGGAGCAATCCTGTCAGCACCAGAGCTGCGTTCAGGGACACGGTGCGATAGCCTTTGCACATTTTTTGCGCGATTCCTCTTTGCACTGTTCCCAATTTCTTTTTTACTCCTATCTTGTCCGCCGCACCTGCCCATACACTAGCTGCGTAAAGTACCACCGGCTCTATTGCTGCATTATATATTATTTTAATAATGTCCGGGTGCAGACCCCAACTGGTCTTTGCGGCTCTAGACAGCTGCTTGTATATCCCGATGGCCCTACTGCAGACATTCGCCACGTGCGTATTATATGTCATTTTGTCATCGATGGTCACTCCAAGCACCTTTATATGCGTTGACATTTTTATGGCTACTCCCCCCATGCTCAGGCGTGGAGTGTCATATTTTAGTTTGCGGGTTATGGTCATTGCACATGTTTTGTGTGGCGCAAATGTTAGTTTGTTTTGGGCTCCCCACGCCTGAACATGTTTAAGGGCGACTCCGGCACTTACTTCAACGTCGTGCGCAGTGTCACCATCGAAGACCAGGACCACGTCGTCGGCAAATGCCTGGCAGTATACTCCCATTTCTGTAAGGCTATACAGCAGCGGATCTAACAAAAGGTTCCATAGTATAGGTCCCCCTATTGAGCCTTGAACGCAGCCCTTGCTTGTGGTTTTTTGGTACTCTTCGCCGCAGTATCGCACTCTAACCATTCTATCTTTAAGATAGCTATCTACTACCTGCCGTAGATTTTGTGGACATTCTTCCTCAGCTAGTCGGACTCTAACTGCTGGCCACCATGCACTATCAAATGCTCCCTCTATATCTAGGGATACAAGTACTACGATCCTTTTACTATCTCGCTTTTTCTGTATGTACTTTGTAAGCCTATAGAGGGAGTCTTCCGTGCTCCTTTGGGGCATGAATCCGTACTGGCGAGTACTCACCCTTGGTAGTAGGTGATGTTTTATTCTTGCCATCAGCATTTTCTCGTATATTTTTCCGAGAACTGCCAGGAGGCCTATCGGTCTGAATGATTTGGGAGATGTGTAGTTGTCTTTCCCAGGCTTTCGCAATATTATCACTACTGCCTCCTTCCATGTCCTCGGAAAATACTTTAGTTCGAGGCACTTGTTAAATATTGCAAGGAAGAGTTCCGGATTTTGGTTTATGGCGGCGTTCAGTATGTCCGCTGTTAGACCGTCTGCTCCTGGTGCTTTCTTAGGGTTAAAGGAATTCGCCGCTCGTTTCATTTCGGTGACCGTGAATGGCGGTTCGCAGAAATTATTTTGCTCTCCACTGTTCACCGTCTCCGCTCTGATTCTCGTGGTGGTATGGTGTTCGCTGTCCTTTTCAGTGATATCTTCTGGATAGAAGGTATCTGCTAAAAGTCTTGCGGATTCCTTTTCATTTAATACCTCTCCATTTCTTTCGAGCGGCTGGTCTTCTTCCCTTTTTGATGTTCTCCCTATGACCCTGTATATCCCTTCCCAGACTCCCTCTTTGTCCTGTTTACAACAAAAGTCTTTCCAACTCTGTGTCTGTGTTTTGATTGCTAATGTCTCATATTCTTCTTTTTGTTTCAGGTACTCTGCTACGACCCCTGATCTGCGGTGTGGAGCTGCACATCTGATACGTCGCTTCTTGGTGGCAACCTTTTTCTTCAGGTCAGCGAGTTCTTCGGACCACCATGGCAAGGTAAGTGTTTCTTTATTTTGTTTTTTAGGCATAGTTTGTGAGCATGCGTCTTTTATTGCTTCGGTAAGGGACTCGACAGCCTCATCTATCTCTATTGGGGTGTATATGTTCTTTATTTTTATTTCATTTAGTCCCTTTTCGCTTAGAAATTGGTGGAGTTTCATTTGAAATTCGTCCCATTTTGCTTTTTTTGTATTATACACCCTAGTAGTCCTGCTGATTTTCGATCCCTTACTTTTGCGCAATAAAATACTAAATGTTATGCCATTGTGGTCCGAGCTCGTGAGACCTTCATCTACTTTCCAGTCACTCACCAGGTTCAGTATGTCCGTAGAACAGGATGTGATGTCCACCCAGCTTCTGTACCTTTTTCCTCCTCTCACAGTGTCAAAGGTCGGGATTTTCCCAGTATTTAGAACATTGAGACCCATTTCATCGAGTGCTCCTGACATTTCTTCACCCCTGATGTCTGTCTCTAGACTTCCCCACCATTCGCTCCAAGCATTTGAGTCACCGGCTGTTAGCCATCTCTTTGAGGCTGTGTGATTCTCGATCTTTTTTAAGTGGTCGAGGTATGGTTGAAGCGGCTCGGTGGGTTCGAAGTAATATGAGACTAACGTCAGACTCCATGCGCTTGTTCGAGCCTCTACCACAACAATGTTACTGGTTGTGAGGTTCGGATGCTGGATGATTTCAATGTCAGGGTCAAACACAACAATTGCTGCCTTTACCGTGGTTTGTCCAGGACTTTGGAAGATTCTGGCTCCCCGACGACCCTTCATACTTGGTTCTTTGCCGATGTAAGGCTCTTGTATTAATGCAATCGCTATTTTTCTTTTGTTGGCCTCTATGAATAGTTCATCGGTTGCCAGTCTCTTCTTCTTCAAGTTGGCCTGGATTACTTTATAAGGAGTTTGGGTGCCTGTGTCAACTTTAGCAATAGGCTATCGTTGACCTTGCTATGGTGTCCCATCTCTTCCTTATCGGGCACTCTCTGTGGAACGTATTATGTTCCGTCTGGGTCATTCCCGCTATTTTGCAGTTCCTGCAGGCGGGCACTCCGCCGGCGCGCCAGTCTGGACACTCGTCCCTTACATGGGCTTCTCCACAGTGGCTGCACAAGTCCTGAGATTCCTTGCAATGTCGCTTGCTGTGGCCAAACTCAAGGCAGCGCGAGCATTGAAGCAGCGGTGATTGGTCGTCCGCCTGCACAATCTGGAGGTCCACACGAAGGTGGCCTTTTTCCGTTACTCTCTGCCATATCTTTGGAGAGGAGCTAAGAACTATGTGGCAATTGTGAGGATTTCGTGCTCTCTTCCTGTATCTTATTCCGATACGGTTTTCCTCTTCATTGAGGCCATGGAATATATCCTTATTTTGTTTCGCCACTGCTTTGAGTACTTCCTCATCCGTATGTGCAGCGAGTACATCCTTCATAATGATGAGAGGATCCTTGTTTTTTACTTCTTCGACCACTAGTCTTTTGTTGGAGCTCTGTATTCTCTCTTTTATCTTTCTTTTTTCCCCTTCAGTCTTGCAGCTCATTATTACCTTGCGATCCTTTGCCTTACGCACTTTCTCTACCGTCACCCAGCCCTCCTTTGCGTCGACTGCTTCTCTCACCTTAGACAAAATCTGTTCCCCCGTTTCAGTCTCGTCTTCAGAGGAGATTACTACTGAATGTAGTGTCCCACGCTGTTTTAATTGTGTTATGGCCGGGTTTGGTGCGGCTGCTACGTTAACGTGTGTAGCCGCCGTTGCGCTGGCATAAGTTGTTGCCGCTTTTTCCGTAGCAATTTTCATTTGTTCCAGCTTTTCTGCTTGTTTCTCCACCACTTCTTTAAGTTCATCCATCTTTCTGCTGTTCTCCTGGAGAAGCCTTGTTTGTTCCTCCAGATGAACAGCAGCCGACGGTTGGTCTAAGTTGGCTGGGGGTGGGGATGGCGTGTTTTCTTTACTCTGTCCACGCCCTTTCAATTCTATCTCTATTTCTTTCATGATCTTAGAGAGCTTATCATGAGCTTCAAGTACTGCGTCCTTTATCTCACCTTTCAGATTTCTTGAGGCGTTTATGTTAATTTTAATCCTTGTAAGATAGGTCCTTGCTAGCTCTATCTTGCTTTTCTCCTTCTTTTGATCCACTTTGGGAGACGGGTTTCGTTCCGCCGTTGCCTGCACAGCAAGTGTTTCTAGATTCTCTACTTGCTCCGACCTGGCCGGCAGCTCAGGAGTATCAGCGGACTTGTTCTTGGGCCTCGCGCCAGTTGCCGCATCCGAAGCCAACGCAGACGCGGTTTCCGGTGTAGTATTAGAATTTCCTATGGTTGTCGCTGCCGGAGATAGTCCCGTGGCACTCCGAGGGGACTGTTGACTCGTCCCCGGCCCTTTACGGACCGGCGAACGGGATAAAACCATTTTCGGTATTTTCGCCTAGTGAAAAGTCTACCTTAGCGATGAAATAAGGGTGGCCGATTTGCGGCGGGAATCGATGCTAATCGACGCGGAACAGTGAAATGAAGGTGAAACAATAGTTTCAGGATGCAAAGAAACGAAGATAAAAGTACAAGGAGCCAAAAACAGGTGTAAAATTGGATAGAATTTATCAAATTAGAAAATACGGTATTTCTGAGTGAAATCTCTTACAAAACTGGCTGGAAACGACTGTATTATACTTATTTAGGTACCAAAAAGCAAATTAGTATGCAAGAACAGGACTATATTCAACTATTGAGAGCAAAAATTTCGTATCAACACACGTAAATCGCCTACTATGAAGACTTTTGTTGCTATGGTAGGTACAAAGATGTGAATAATTCGAAAACTACTGGACCGATTTCAACAAACGATACGTCAAACGACGCGGCGCGTCGGGAGGCAGACAAAAGCTAGTAAAACAGAACTACTTTGGAAGAAAAAATTTGGGTGGTGACCGAAAATGTAAAATATGTAATTTTAAAATGTCTTTTTCAGGTGTGGAGAGTCGGTTTTTGCCGATTTGCGGCGGGAATCGATGCTAATCGACGCGGAACAGTGAAATGAAGGTGAAACAATAGTTTCAGGATGCAAAGAAACGAAGATAAAAGTACAAGGAGCCAAAAACAGGTGTAAAATTGGATAGAATTTATCAAATTAGAAAATACGGTATTTCTGAGTGAAATCTCTTACAAAACTGGCTGGAAACGACTGTATTATACTCGTGTCGGAGTCCAATGTTACCCCTAATTGAATACAAATTTTATTCTGAAAAGAATTTTATAGTTGCAGGCCCTTTTTAGGATTTCGTACCTAAAGGGGGCCAACGGGACCCTAGTACTCCTCTGTCCGTCCGTCCATCCGTTTTTTACAGTGGAACCATTAGGTACTAAGAGGTAGAGCTGTTTTTTTTTACTGAATGTGTGCGCCTATTAGACACGGAACCCTAAAAAAGGGCCTGCAGCTATAAAAGTTTTCTATGAATAAAACTTGGAACCTTCAACTGCTACGCTCCAGCTACCTCCTAGGTACCCCAGTATTAAAAGCAAGGATTGTGAGTACTGCTAGCCTAATGCTTGTGTACCAAGTAGTTCTGGGTGTTGGAGTAGATAAGTATATAGTTATAGGCATTACGTACGGAATAGTACTTCATACACTTTGCTTTCGTTTTACAATACCATTTACCTCAGACCCTGGACAAACGCCATCCAAAGAGCAATGCTCCGAGTCAAACTCACTCCGGACAGTTCCGAACGCCTTTATAAAGTATGGCCTCAGGTACTCCAAGGTCCAGCCCTTGAAGCCAAGACGGGACCATCGCTCATACTCCTCTGGCAGGCCAAAACCGTGCATCAGGAAGTTGATCTGGCCCGAGCCACCCAGGCCTTTGCCTCTGGGGATTACATGGGTCTGCAAATTTAATACAAAATTTGGTTGGTCATTATTTCATTAATACTTAAAACGCAGGTCACAGTGACCAATAGAAGGCGTGTATAGATAAATGGAGTAAGGATATAACTGGAGGAACTGCATGATTTAATTCCCCCTGACCATCCCACACGCTTCAAAAACCCTGCTTGGGCAGTAATTCCATTCATATGTGGTTGATATTGTTATTCATAGCACTTCTGAATTCGCCTCTTTCTTCATTATGCAAACCGCTAAAGACTTAACTTTCACCTTAATTTAGAGATTTTCAAGGCAAATGTGAATAGGATAGGTAAGCATTATTTGAGTTTGCGTGTAACACCCTAGACCTCATGGTTGCTTCCCATCAGCTAGAGATCAATTCCACTCAAATTATTAGTGAAGAAAATAATTAGGTGTGGTCTAGAGCAGGAAGAAGAAACGCTAACAATAAAGCAGAGAGTCGCGCGTGGTCGGTGCACGGCACCACACTGTGCATCCCTACTTTCGGCTGGTCTGCCGAAAATGCGAGCCGGAATAATGACAGGACCCTGCTCTTCCCCTTATCCGGTCTTGATAACATACCTGACCCCACATCCCAAACGTCGAATATTTCTGTGGTGTGGTCCTGACAGACCAGTCGTTAGGCCCCTGCTGCGCGGCCGTTGGCGTGAGAGGTATTTTGGTGAAATACCCCATGTGGTCTCCAGCTTCCACCAACAGAACCTTGACTGCGGGGTCTTCGGATAGACGGGAAGCGAGTACGCAGCCTGCGGTGCCAGCTCCAACTGTAGTAACACGTGGTAATCAAAAGTAGTTTACATTCAAGTCTCAAAGAAAAATACCTACTTACTTTCTTTCCTCATTTCCCCCATTTTCAAGTGAATAGGTAAAAATCCGCAAGAAGTCCATAGCTGGAGATAGACCTCCCTCAAGGACTTCCAATACGCACGGTTGGTTAGAGCTAGATACCTACCTACTTGATTGCAGTGGGCTATTCTCAAAAAGAGCTATTGAAATATTCTCTAAAAGTTGAGAGTAAGACCTAAGAAATTCAGAATAAATACCTACTAGGTGTGCAGTGGTGTGCACTACTGCATACTAGTGCACAGACTGTGCACCACAAACAAAAATTTAATCGCGCCATCATCTTTGCTGCATCTATTTTGATAGGCGCTTAAATTTCGCAAACAAAACTTTAATCGCGGAACAATTTTTGCTACATCTATTTTGATAGGCGCTTGAATTTTAAAATATTAAGCGAATAAAACTTACCAATAATGTAGTCATATCTTTTCTCCGGCTTCACTATGATACTTGTGTTAACATTAGCATATTTATGATACACAATATAAGATATGAAAGCAACAATCACTCCAAAGATATAGGAATAGAGAGGCATGATTGTAGCTTAATAGAATGAATATTTTGTATTAAGTATAATATTAAACACTGTTTATACGCTAAAGTACGTAATTTCGTCATACAACGCAACTTGTAATGAATAATGGTTCTCCATGAGTAATTGAATTAGGCAGGTCTGCGCAACTATTGAGACAGCAAAGACTTACACAGGTAGAAAATTAATGGCAGGCAAATGTGTATGGTTGTGGTTGCTGTGTGGTTTCCGGCAGAGTAGAATAGGAGGACCACTCCAAGTCTTCCCGTGGATGTCGTACAAGGCGACTTAGGAATCACAAGCTGAACAAAGCTTATATACATCAAAGACACCTCTCCAACCCGTCTGGCCAGCGTGGAGAGTGTAGGCCAAATTCCCTGACTGCCCTGGCTAATATATGGCTCTGGTAGTACAGAGAGGGTCGTGCTCCTGCAGTGGAGACTAACTAAGACCTGTTGATGATGATGATGATGATAACTGTGCATGCTTAGAAATTAATTTGTACCAAGTAGCCGGGTACCTTTTCTTAGTTAATTTATACTTCGTTGAAAAAGGAACTGACAATAATTCAAAATGACTACAGATAAAACAACATTAATGGGTCGGTACTGAATGCTGGGATGGAGGGTTTTTTCTGCTCGGTACAACGTACCTATACTACTTATTTACATACTTTGATTTCTACTACTAAGTCTGAAAATGTTGCGTACCTCTGCACGGATTTAAGAGGATTAAAGTGGGGCCTAGAAAATCGATACATTTCTTATTGAACGATGTGAAGTCAGTATTGCATCAAGAAGGGAATAAATACTAAAATACAAAACTTATAAGTAGCAGATATTGTCTGGAGCTCTGCTTCCTCTGTTCATCCATCCTACGGAACCACTCATTTTTTCTTCCTATATCACTCTTGTCACCCCTGACAAGGTATAGGTACAAAAAATTCTTAGCAATAGGTTCAGAAGTAAAAGCATCATCATTTTCAGGTTCCTTTCAGTCTCCAAAGCAGGAGCACGACCCTCTCTGTATTACCGGAGCTATATAAAGCCAGAACAGTCATAGGATTTGGCCTACACTCTGCACGCTGGCCGGACGGGTTGGAGAGGTGTCTCTTTGATGTTTATAAGCTTTGTTTAGCACAAGTCACACTAAGATTAGTAACACTGCTACTCATTGGGAAAAAAATTCCCAATGAGTAACAGTGTTACACATTACAACTGACATTTTTTCCAAGGAGTCACACTGTTACTAATCCTATTTTTGTCCTAAGTCGCCTTCTACGACATCTACGGGAAGACTTGGGGAGGTCCTATTCTACTCTGTCGGAAACCACACCACTTAAGTAAAAGCATGAAGTAAATAAAAAAAAAAAACATTTTTCCAAGATGAACAAAAGTAAGTTTGTTTAATGTAAGTTGTTTCATTAAAATATTGTGGTTTTTGAGACTAGCCTTTACAGATAGGTACATAGCTAGGTATGTCAGGAAATTCTATTTTTATTAACATTGATTTGATTGGTTGCTTGTATGTTGTTATGCAATTTATCTGCAAGTGACATAAGCGCTTTAAGTTACGCGGACGCGCGGACGACGTCGCGGGAATATTGCTAGTGTTTAGTAAAACCCAAATTATTGAATAAAATGCATATAATATCTAAACTCATGTTCATAAACTTATAATTCTACATCTCCTCCATCTTCAATCATTTCTCCAGTGGCAGGCACCATGACGGGGGCCTCGATGACTTGCTTGCGACCTTTAGCGTCGACAACCTCAATGGTTTCAGGCTCAACCATCTCAACATCTTCTTCTTCTGCTGCACGCTGTTTGAGACCAGCAGCTGGTGATCTGAAGTTAAAAAATTATTAATCAGGTACATGTTCTATTTCATAGCGGTCAGGTCATGATGGAAAATGATCTTTTTTCAGATTGGCCTGGCTCTTGGATGTTTATCTGTAGAAGTATCAATTATATGGTGTAGTTTAGTTAGTATCCTACAAGACTATTACAAAACTTACTGTAGAGCTAGCTCATTTGTGTGATGTGCCCTTTATATTTATTTTTCTATAGCTTATATGTTTTCAAATGTTTAAAGGTTTACTAGGCGTGTGTGGCACAATCTCCAACAACACTAGGTGATCCAGGTCGTGTTTTGAAATGTTCAAAGCTTCTTGGTGTAGAGCACATTAAAAATAAATGTTAGTGCATGGATTTTTTTTGAGGATTTGTAGCCTTATATTATGCCAGATGGGAATGACATTATTCCTTATATTACCATTATTATAGTTGAGGAAGGCGGTTGGAATGACTAAATATGACCATTTCAATTGTGAAGACAGCTTTAAACTGTCAAGCACTTAGAATCCAGTCCTTGGTTTGTGCAAAAAAATCAAAAACAAAATGTTACTGTGAGTGTTGTGTGTCTTGATCAAGTTCATAGTGAGAGTGAAGTGCGTAATAATATCCCAGAGACAAGCGCAAAACGAATGAGAAAGAGGTTAGACAGACATGTCTTTGTCTGCCCTTGAAAGCTGCCAGCTCCCACCCACAAATTCTACTAAACGTAACTAGATCAAAATATCGAAAATTCAAAGTAACCACAATAATCACAGTAAATATCCTAATATGTTTAATTCTAATGTTGATAACTGTGAAAGTTCTTCCTGTTGCTCTGTGACATATATGCCAATTTACCATGTGAACAAACACTAGTAAGTCATGTTTACAGGCATTTGTCTGTGATTCTGGAGCTACCTAAAAAGGGGCCGTCTGACTGGCAGCCGAACTGTAAAAATTCTACAACATGAATTACTGCATACATGTTTCCAACACACTACAGCTGTGGATAAAGTAGGAAAATGCTCAGATGACGATGTTCACAACAAAGCAACTTTTCGTATATGAGAGCGGAACTGAAAATTGCACAAGATTATACCTGATAAGTGAAATGTCTCTCTGGACTTCTCTAACGTCTCTCTGCCATTCCACTTCGCGCCCTTTCCTCAATCTCTGCATGATGTAGTTGTTGGATCTCCTTTGTCTGATTTCCTCGACCCTCTTCATTGCCTCTATGGTCTTGTTCCAGAGTTCCCTACTGTACTTCACAGGGACATGACGACGCTTTTCGAACTCGAAAGATGGGTCGATAGCCAACTCCTTGCCAGCAGTCTTGCGGTAGGCTTTAGTCCATTTGGTTTTACGTGGGTTCTTCTTCTTTTTGAATGCTGCATGGCATTTTGAACGACAGAATCTGAAAATCTACAATCAAGTTTGGTTAGGGTTTTGTAAGATTTGATAATACTGTTTGTAATGAAAAAAATCTGAAAAATTTTACTTACCTTGCAATCATTTCTTACAAACTGGATGCCATGTCCAGGATATATCCTGGAGGAGCAGAAATAACAAGTTTCTATACGCATTTTCACACGTGCGTGTTTATATTGTTTGACACGGCACGTCAAAAAGAAATAATGGTTGATGACAGTCAGTCAGTGTTACCACTTACCAGATTAAATTAGATTACCAATAATAATGCTTTAAGCGACTTTATAAAAAATATAAGCATTAACAAAAATCTAACTTATAGCCACATCAAATTGAAAAGTCGACAAATATTTAATAAATCATGATTTATTAACAATAATCAAAATATGCTATAAAAAATATGTGATACACATTTATATGACATTTATGAATAAGTGGCGCCATCTAGTGTCGAATAGATTAGTTAAAAACTGTAATGTAATTTGCAAGTTAGTCTGCTCGATACAAGATGGCGCTATGTGTTTCAAATGTAAAATATCTTTGTTGCTGCAGCTACATACAACTTCCTAGGTAAATAAATAAAACAGAAAATTATGGATAAATGTGAATGAGTGTAACTTTAGAAAGATTAACTACTGTAACTTTAGATTATTAAAGATATTTTAATAAATATACGACAATATGACAATATACGATATATTATTTTCAAAGTAGGTAACTCGTGTCTCCGCTGAAATGATAACTTTTAGTTACATTCATACATTCTATCACGTCTTTTTCTCTAGTGGGGTAGACAGAGCCCATGTCTATCAAACCTAAAGGCCACGGTTAGCATGTTGGTGGGCTTCTCGATGAAGAACAGAATCAAAATAGTGATGCGTTGCTAGCCGCAACGTCTATTGACATGATTCATCACGTCCATTCCCTCGATCGGCTTTAACGATCGCGCGGGAAGAGAAGCAGCTGGTACATTCTACGTTTTTTCTTTTCTCCTAGGCCAGCGTGGAAGAACGGACCTAAACAAAAATAGCATAAAGTACAGTCTGTGGTTCAAGTACTATTAGTCTAACTACCTAGATACTTTTCACTGGCAAACCTACAGCTAGTCACTAGCTGTTCAATATTACGGGTTTATAGGTACACTTAGAAAAAACGAAAATATCGGAGTAGAGGTACCGAGGAAAACGAAAATACCGGAGTACTAGGTACCTATACTTAAATACTTTCGGTTCCGTACTTATGTCAAATATTCCTCTGCTTCGAAACCCAACAGCTTGTTTGTTTGTTTTTTTTTTTGTTTTCCGTGTGTGTAAGTGTCCAAAACTGGCGTCTGATTTTTCTAGCTGCCTAAAAGCATCTTGAAAAGCCAACAGCAAAATGACTTAATTTAGTTCTAAGATTACGGTCACGGAAAAGTATCAAAAATAACCATGCTAATGAGATGAATGTTTGTAGGTGGTCTCGCGGCTCGGGTGCGCTTGATTCGTGCTTAGATTGAACATGGCTGTATTATTCGTGAGTTCGGATCATTATTAGCCGATTATCCTTTTGTGTGGACACCGTTGGCATAGATATGCTGGGGATTAGGCTAATGATCTTTGTGGACAACTATTTGTCTCAATTTGAAGCGTTTACACTTGGGCGAGCATGACGGCATACGAAATAAATTGTAGAAAAATATAAGTAGGTAAGTATTGCTTGGTTTCGTTGAAGATCAGCAAGTTTTATCTGATAAGTTACATTATTGTGATCTCAAATAATCTTATTCACTATTGTTATATGACAGCAAGCGATGTATGCTGAGTGGAACTGACTTTCAGTGGTTTAAAATATAGTGATTTAAAACTTGTTTAAAATTGGTAAACTGTATTAAACCATTGTTGTTCAATTTATATCTAAAAAAAAATGTTCTTAGTATTCTTTTTTTGCCTTGATAATCCTAGGAAAATCGAGCCGGGAAGCAGTGATGCGGGTTAGAAATTGCATAGCTTGAGTTATTTTTCAATTTTGTTACATATTGTTAAACTAACTCCGTGCCCACGAGTTTACGTGAAAAAAAAAAAACGCTACGAGTATGTCCTTTCTCAGGCTCTAGATTATTCTGTGTACAACAAATTTTATCAAAATCGTTTCAACACAACAGTTTTACTGTGAAAGCGAGGCAGACAGAGTTACTTTCGCATTTTTAATATTAGTACGGATTTAATGGCTAACATGCTAAATGTGGCCCTTAGGTTTTATAGACCTGGGCTCTGTCTACCCCGCAAGGGAAAAAGACGTGAGTCTACTTCAAGTCTTCCTGTGGATGTTATAAAAGGCGACTTAGCATAAGCTAGTAGTTTTTATATATAAATATATATATAAATATATATAAGCCAGTAATTTTTAATAAATTACCTGACAGAATAAAAGAACTGAAACTAATGATTTTCAAAAAGGAAATTAAATTATTATTGACGGAAAAATGCTATTATAGTTTGACTGAATATTTGAATGATAATTATATTGACCATTCTTAGATTTATTATTATTTTATATAATTTTAATTCCTCATTGTTTTTTTTTTTTCATTTATGTTATTATCAAAATGCATGTAATTTAAAATCTTGACATAAATTTCATAGAACTATTGTACGTCCTTCTGGGCAGGGCACAGTGATACTTATTCAATATTGTACATCTTTTACCTACCTGTGGTTCCACAATAAAGATATTTGTATTTGTATTTTATTTGCTAAACAAAGCTTTTAAACATCAAAGAGTCCTCTGCAATCCGTCTGGCTAGCGTGGAGATTGTAGGCCTAATCGTCTGACTGCTCTAGTGAATATATGGCTCTGGTAGTACAGACAGGGTCGTGCTCATCATCATTTCGTGTAGGTGACACGGTCAATCGACCTTGCACACCCTGGTGTCAGTGTTCTTCGGAACCGCCTCTCGGCCTCTGACGTGGTTCCTTTAACGACTACCAGATGGCAGCCGGGACCACCGGCTTAACGTGCCTTCCGAAGCACGGAATCATCTTTCTTATCAGACAATCAGGTGATTCATGCCTGCAATGTCCTAACCAAACTGGAAACAACTTAACAAGGTATGCTTCCCGTGGGAATCGAACCCACGACTTCCGGGTCATTAAAGCAAACGCCTTAACCACTGGACCACGGAAGCAGCTACAGCTAGGATGACTACAAGCGCGTATGATCCACTCGCTAATTACAAACATGGTCAGTGCAAGTTAGTAAAAACAATTAATCCGGCGCTGGCGTGTTTGATATCTGTTTCATTGTTGTTCGATTCTTCGGAGCAGCCATTGAAGGCAGTGTTTACCATAATATGTCACGGTATTTTGCCGCCTGTCGGTTTTTCAACGAGCGCTTCTCATTACGTCTGGAGTAGTTCTTGGTATGGGAATTTGGGTTGGTAGGCGGAACTAACTTGAT
Source organism: Rhodophaea formosa (assembly GCA_963082605.1). NCBI lineage: Eukaryota > Metazoa > Arthropoda > Insecta > Lepidoptera > Pyralidae > Rhodophaea > Rhodophaea formosa. The sequence goes on from OY720219.1 coordinate 1,620,583, forward strand.
ACCTCCTAAGTTCTTCTTAGGTAGGTAGGTAGGTGTCATAGGTACATAGACACAATCATCATCATCATCATCATCATCAGGTCTTTTTCAGTCTCAACTGCAGGAGCACGACCCTCTCTGACTATCAGAGCTGTATATAAGCCAGGGCAGTCAGAGGATTTGGCCTACACTCTCCACGCTGGCCACCTCCAAACATTAAAAACCATAATAGAAAAGTGCCATGAATATAGGAAGCCAATCATATTAGCCTTTATTGACTACGAAAAGGCCTTCGACTCAATTGAGTGGTGGGCAGTAGAACAAGCGCTAGTAAATTGTAGGGTTGATGAGAGATATATCCAGCTGCTAAACCATCTGCATGAATACGCAACAGCATGTGTCAGCCTGCACAAAAAAACTGAAAAGCTTCATCGGGGAGTGCGACAGGGACATACAATATCTCCAAAACTATTCACACTGACACTGGAAAATGTCTTTCAAAAACTCGAGTGGGATGACAAGGGATTGCTGATCGACGGGAAAAAGCTCTCAAATTTAAGGTTTGCTGACGACATCGTCCTCATATCAGAGGACATTGACGAAATGATCACAATGATCGAGAGCCTAAAAGATCACTCTGCAAGAGTAGGCCTGAGGATGAATGTCTCAAAAACCAAACTAATGACAAACCTGCCAGATGTCAATAACTATCATCTACCTGTTGATCTGGTCCAGGAATACATCTATCTGGGTCACAAAATTACACTGGGGAGTGAAAACCAAACGGCAGAGGTCGATCGAAGAATCGCACAGGCTTGGTCAGCCTTCGGAGCCAACAAAAGGGTCTTTAAGAGCAAGATACCACTCCAACTCAAGTCCAAAGTATTCGAACACTGCATATCACCAGTCTTCACTTACGGCACTGAAACTATGTCTCTCACCAAACAGTCCGCGGAAAAGTTTCGAGTTGCGCAAAGAGGAATGGAGAGAGTAATGCTCGGAATCACTCTTCGACACAGGAAGCGCAATGAATGGATACGCCAGAAAACTAAGCTGAGAGATATAGTCACTACGATCGCGAAGAAGAAATGGACTTGGGCAGGACATATAGCCCGAATGGCAAATGATCGTTGGCCAAAAAGAGTCCTGGAATGGAGACCACGAGGCAACACAAGAGGAAGAGGGCGACCGCCAAAGCGATGGTCTGACGATATCCGACGACACGCAGGGCATGGCTGGATGAGACGGGCACAAGACCGCCAGTCATGGTTGCAATTGGAGGAGGCCTACATCCAAGACTGGATTTGTTTGGGCTTATAATGATGATGATGATTCTCTGATTCACATAGTTTTTGCATAGCAAAAAGAAAAAAAAACCTAAAATAAGTGGAGAGAACTGGCGATTGAGATAGGTAGGTTTGACCCACCTATATTACAGGTCACCAGGCTCACTCCGCCCTTATGATGGAAACCACATCGGGGCATATGCATGCAGGTACCTAATGTGCGAGCAGTAAAATGAAAAGGAAGAGAAACAACACAAACGTAAAACTCTGTTCTGTCTGATAAAAATAAGAATGAGAAAAACTAAAAATAAATAAATCTTTGGCTGGCTTAAACGGGCAATATAGGTAGGTTAGGCTATTTTATTTTGCATAAATAATTAATTTTAGATTGGTATAGTGTTTACTGCTGTGGGACCATTGTGGGACACATTTCATTCACTTATTTTTGTCTAGAGCAAATAGAGAAAATATAAGGCAGTCGGTCGTCTGATACTATTTTCGAACAACACGGCTTCCGTGATACTATTAATTTAATTATTTTCTTCGTAGTTTGTTTTGTGGCCCCCTGTGTGGAAGAAAGTTAAACCGTCAAACCTAATCAAAATTCATTTCGCGCCCTTTCCACATGTCACTTCGTATGTCAGCATTGACAATTGGACGTGATTTTTTAAATGCGCCAGGCGAATGCATCTCGCGTTAAACGGACACGGCTCGGGTGAAAAAAATCGCACGTTACGAATTAGCATACAGGCTGTGGGAATGCACAATAGAGCATGGTGACGTGTGAATTAATGTCATGCAGTTACCTGCGTGCATTTTTAACTTTGTTTGAATGTAGCAACAGGATAATGTCATGTAATCCATACCATACATGCGAAAGTAACTCTGTCTATCTGTCTGTCTGTCCATCTGTCTGCTGCACTTTCATGCTTAACCCTTAAACCCTACCCGGGGGTCCAGTAAACCCCAGTATTTGATTTTTTTAAAATATTTTTGCGGAAACAAAACGCACGCTCACGTGACTCCAGCTAATCTTCGATGACGTCATCGGCCATCTTCTCATTAGAAGTGCATTAGCGCTGGTGCACTCAAAACGTAGTTATCGTTATTTTGGGGTTCAGCAGACCCCATGGTAGGAATAGAGTAATATTAGTAGTAGTTAGTAATATCTCTACTGCTGTTTGTATACACTGGTTTATGCTGTTGTTTTGGATTAAATAAAAAGGTAAGTTATATTTGTTGATGTTTGTTACTAAAAAAATAGTATTACTTCACTTTACATAGACAAAACGCCATATTGAAGCTCTTTTTTTTTACAGTTATATTATTATTGTGTTTGATGATATTGTTTTAGCTAAACCACAATAATGGATGATCAGATTATTCAATGGCTGTACGAAGATCTCTCTGACGAGGAAGAGGCGGGTGATATGGTTCCTGACCTTGACAGTGATGTTGAAGAAGACGGTATTATTGAAGACTTTCGGGCAGTACCAGTCACTAATAGTTCAGATGATTATTTATCAGAAAACGACATTCCTTTGTGTTATTTCGCTTCAGGTAATTTCCTTCGTATTTTACCAGTCCCTAAAAGTTTGAAGGGTAAAGACGGCTTTAGATGGACAGAAGAAAAACCGTCAAGATCTGTACCAAATACCGATGATGACAGCGCCACAAGTACAGTGTGTCAAGGAAAACAAAGAGCTGGCTAATGGCAATTTTTTTGGCTTTATGAATATATTGGGTGTTAACTCATATGTGCTGTTAAAAATGGCCACAAATAAAGCCATAAAAAAACGTCTTTTCCTAAGAAAACTTGCCTTGGACTTGGTCACCCCTCAAATGGAAGAAAAAATAACAAGGCCTTCTTTGCCCACATATCTCCAAGACTTCTTGAGAGGAATTTTACAAAAAAAAACGTATTTTGGTCAGCGTAACTCCTTCTCCCATAGCAAAAAAAAAAGATGTGCTGACTGCCCAAGGGGGAAGGACCGTAAAACAAAGTTTTTCTGTGGCATGTGCCATAAACCGCTCTGCGGTGAACATACTGTGCCAAGGTCTAAAGAATGTGTCACCCAAAAAAAAAATATTTTGTTATAATGCTAGTTAAGTTATCTTTCTAAATAAATAACATTTTCATAAAATTTGTGTTTCATTTATTTATTATTAATGATTTAAATATTGGGGTCTATTAAACCCCTGGGTAGGAATAATGTTTCTCCAGGAATGGGTAGCCTGCGACACGGGGGTTCCGGGTTCGATCCCCGATCAGGTCACTACGGAAAAAGATCTTTTTCAGATTGACCTGGGTCTTGGATGTTTATCTATATAAGTATATATTATAAAATATAGTATCGTTGAGTTAGTATCCTGCGACACAAGTTCACAACTTACTGTGGGGCTAGCTCAATTTGTGTGATATGTCCCTATATATTTATTTATTTATTTTATTTATTAATATCACGTTTTTTTCCCTTGCGGGGTAAACACAGCCCAAGTTTGTAAATCCTTGAGACCACGTTTAGCATGTTGGTGGGCTTAAGGTGAAAACGGAATAAAAATAGAGATGGGTTGCTAGCCGCATCGCCTATTGACATGATTCCTCACGCCCATTCTATCGATCGGCTTTTACGATCTGCGCGGGAAGAGAAACACCTGGGACATTCTACGTTTTTTCTTCTCTCCCAGCCTAGCGTGGAATTAGAAGTGGAAAAAATTAAACTTTTTTGATGTCGGTAAAATAAAATTCTGGTAGAATATAATTTTTAGGCTTTGGCACTTGGAAATATGCAAACTAGTACCCGAAATATCGTGGGAACGGAGTCACGCTGCCTTAGGAATTTGGAGTGCTACCTACCGCGGAGAACAATTGCATTGGTTCACGACTTCGCTATACACATATGGCATTAAAAGCAACGCGTGCTTTGATACTCCGACAAGAATTTGGCATTGAATTTTAATATTAGATGATAGTGAGATGATGATGATGATGAGAGTCCCTCAAACGGCGTAAATATGCTTGTATCGGCAATGGTTTCACATTTGAGCCGTTTGGGGTGGAGACTCTGGGTCCGTGGGGCCCCTCGGCGCATAAACTTTTTAAGGTCTTGAGTCAAAAGCTGGTTGAGGTGACGGGTAACCAGAGGGCTGGTAATTTTCTAGGACAGAGGATAAGCATTGCCATTAAACGTGGCAATGCTGCCAGCATTCTGGGTACCCGTTCGTGTGACAACGACATGCGGGACATTTTTTATTTATAGCTTTGTTTTATATGTATCTAGTTAGGTTTTTATTTAATAGTTTTACTTTTTGTTTTTTTAGTTAAGTTTTAGATTTTAATTAGTTTTAGGAAAATGTATTAGTACATAAATATTGAATGTAGGTAATTAATATAATAACTAGTAGTTTAAAACGCAATAAATTAAAGATGATAGTACTTTTTCAAAATAATTTTGACAGATTGTAAAGCTATCTTTAGACAGCTTTTACTATGTGTCAAGATTATATTTCTTCCACGCTGGTCTGGGAGAAAAGAATAAACGTAAAATGTACCAGCTGCGTCTCTTCACAGCCAGATCGTCAAAGCCAATCGAGGGAATGGGCGTGAGGAATCATATCAATAGGCGATGCGGCTAGCAATCCTCTATTTTGATTCCGTTCTCCGCTTATAAGCCTGCCAACATTCTAACTGTAGCCTTTAGTTTTTATAGGCTCTGTCTACCCCACAAGGGAAAAGACATGATTAAATAAATAAATAAATAAATATATACGGACAAATCACACAGATTGAGCAAGCCCCAAAGTAAGTTCGAGACTTGTGTTATGGGATACTAACTCAACGATTCTATATTTTATAATAGATACAGAAATAGATAAACATCCAAGACCCAGGTCAATCTGAAAAAGATCATTTTTCATCCCGACCTGACCGAGGATCGAACCCGGGACCATCCGTGTCGCAGGCAGGCGTGTTGACCGCTGCGCAACGGAGCTCGTTTGTAAGTGTTGTATGTATCTTCATTAAGATGAACAATTACAGCACGACTTCGGTATACACATATGGCATTAAAAGCAACGTGCTTTGATATTACGATAAGAATTTGGCATTGCATTTTAATATTAATCACACATGGTTTGCAATTAATTTAATACTCATGCTAGTTTTTAGCATGCTTATAACCTTGCTACCAATGAGCATGGTTGTGCCCTGCACACATTTAAATCCTTGGGGGAGGCGGATTTCCAACAGTGGACTTGATGACAACGATGACAACGACTCGAATATAATTATCTACACGTATATAATGATGATAATACAATTATAGTCTTGAGATCTTGAGAATGGTAGATGCCCGACCCGCTTACCCAGCCAAAGACAATATAATAATAACGTAATCCGGCACAAATCCACCCAATTTTCAATCTCATAACCCACTTATTTTTCTTTTCAAATGCAAAAATTCATCCTCCAGCCAAAATCAGTTCTAAAATTCATAATATGTAGATTGGTATTTCTGGTAACGGGTTCAGCAGGCCTATTTGCTAACTTTTGACAGCTACGGTGTACATAATTTTCATAGTAACTTCAATATTCATTATTCGGTATGAATGACTATTTTTAATGAAGATATTATGAAAACCGTAATGGATGCTAAAGTGACAATCAAATCGTTGTACACTGAGTTAGCAAATCCGCCTGCTGGGCTACGTAACATCAACTTCTCCAAAGGGCCTCTATGTATAGGTAACCATTATAAGGTTTCCAAAGGACCGGGGTAATAACCGTGACTCCAGGGTATTTTCCAAGTTTTTGAAAAATATGTCAAATTGTTTAGGTATAATAGCAAAATACCTTTACAATGTAGAAAATTCTTTGTGAATTTGTTTTATTTGAAACAAACAAATTTATCTCATAATAATATGTAAAAAAAAATGGGTTATCGTAAACTTGCCACATAGTTAATTCGTCACGTTTTTAAAACTCCATACATTCAAAGTTAATTCGTCACATGCATAAAAAAGTATTAGTTAACTCGTCACAGGTAGGTATGCGTTATAGTTAATTTGCCACAATTAGCAAAGTACCGACAGCAAGCAAAGTGATTTATTTATTTAGTGGTTTAAATCTACGCTAATATGAAAAATGCCGAAGAGTTTGTTTATTTGGTTTTATGACATGACGACAGGTTAGATTTACAAAAAAAAACCACTCTTGTAAAGATGAAGGTATGTACCATGGCCGGAACTGAAGCGGACAACAAGTTAAATACATTTATTTACTACAAATGTCTAAAGTATTCAACTACATACAGGGGTTTATTTATTTGAATTTAATGATGGCCAAATTATATAATTTAATTTTCTATATTACTCAATTTTATTTTTCTATTGTCATGTGATCTATGTATTGGAATGCAATGTATGAATTATTATTGAATAAATTAATGATCAGTTGATCAATTCAAATAGGACATCATTTTTTTTTTAGCTGCAAAATGTTGATAGTTATCTTGAGTTCATTCATACCCTAGGAGGCTGTTGGTGCTTTTTAAATAATCCTTTATATGAGGATGAGAAAATTTACAATCAGACAGCTAGGTAGCACTCCTGCACATGCTTTTATCTCTCTCGCTCGCTGCAACTATCTCTTTCTAAATGTAACAACTAACCCTTTCGGTCAATGCATTCTTGTTATCAGTCCAGTGACTCACATGACCTTGCGAGAGGGTGGTGACGTGTTTTGCAAAATTACTGTGCAATTTTAAATGTTGTAATTTGTGCATCTTTGAAAAAATGGATAATCAGCCGGGAACAAGTACGGGAGGACATGGTGTAAGTATTTTTAAATTTAATTCTATACAAAAAAAAATATGTGCTATTTGTTTATTATTTTATCTCTCAAATGCTCTTATATAAAAGGAGTTCGATTTTAATAACAGTTATTAAACAATGATTTTATTTAATTTAACTTTAGATAGCCTATCAGCTGTAAATTTTGAGAACCTTCCTAGAAATTAACAGCAAATTTATTTTTGTTTGCTTCTTCTTTGGTTATATTTGTACGTAATATTTAAGTAAATCATTCAGATAGAACTGTGATTTTTGTAATAGATGTAGGTAAGGTTAATATCCCAAAACTGTGATGAAAGAAATAAATGTTGTTATTTAAATTTTTGTTTAATTTTCTTGCTGTCTGTACAAAAATAATCAGTGTGACGAATTTACTATACTAAATATTAGACTGTGACGAATTAACTATAAAAAAATAAAAGTGTGGCAAGTTTACGCATACTTTTTTTCGTGACGAATTAACTTTGTGGCAAGTTTACGATAACCCAAAAAAAATATTTACACGATTTCAATAAGTTATTATGTACCTTATAATATCAAATGTCTCTACTATTACCTATGATAGTGTACAATAATAGTACCTATCATAAAGTATAATACACTCCAAGATTCAATTTTAATATTTCCATATCAACAATTGTGTGGCTTGTAGCCGTGTGGTTCCCGGCAGAGTACAATAGAACCACTCCAAGTCTTCCCGTGGATGTCGTAGAAGGCGACTTAGGAAACAAACTAAACAAAGCTTATAAACATCAAAGAGATCTCTCCAACCCGTCTGGCCAGCATGGAGAGTGTAGGCCAAATCCTCTGACAGCTCTGGCTATATGTATGATATATAATATATATGGCTTGGGAAGTGCAGAGAGGGTCGTGCTCCTGCAGTGGAGACTTACAAGGATCTGATGATGATGATGATGAATTGTTATGGAAAGTGGTTAAATCTGACTAGGATAGAATTGAAATCACAACATGAACAAGTAAAACCAACAATCTAAAACTAATATTCCATTTCCTTACGTTCGTTTTTTTAATGACATTAGAGTGCAAACGATTGCTGCTGCCCATGGACAACTGCAACATCAGGGATGTGACGAGCGTTGCCGGCCTTTTATTTGTCCCAACCAGAGGCGAGGAGGATGGGCCTTCGGCTCTCTCACTCACCGAACGAAGCATAGAAGCGGTAAAGCTACTACTCACACGTCGATGGTACTTCCCCGGACGAGCCGGCCAATTCATTCATGCTAATAGAAGAACCAACAAAAAAAATGTTGTAGAGCCACGCTACTAAATTATCTTTTATCATGGATCTGCGAAAAAATAATAATTAGGTATTCCTCGTAGCGCAACGCAACCATTTTGAAACGCAACTAAATTATTCCTCGGAGCGCACCAACGTTCAAAAAATATTTTTTTTACATTTAAATTTCTATCGTGAGCGCAACTAAAAGATGCGCTCCAAAGAATAATTGATTTGCGCTTCATTAGGTGCGCTTCAAAATGGTAGCGCTACTAGGACCGCTACTCGAATAATTTAGGTATTAATGTTTGCATACGTGTTGCAACACGAGTACACCCACACATCAAGACTAGAAATGTATGCAATTTTCCCTACATTTTTTCCTGTTCGAAATTAAAATTCTTCCAAAAGTTTAGATTTTAAATTTCTGCCTATATATGCCGCACATATGGAACGCAAAATGGTGACGTCACTTGTAACGTCCCAAGCGCCAGATCCATATTATTTTTAGGTCCATTGCTTCCTTATTTGTCTGTTTTGACTGTAAACAGTAGTTCATAAAATAGTTTGAAGGGCCAGTGCTTTGCAGAGCAAAATTTAAAATGAAATCTTCGTTTTCCTTCTAATGATTTATTTCAAACGGGTACTGAACCCCCCAAACTTGCTGCTGCCGTCGAACTTTACTTTTTACCTTTAAATAACCTACATGACAGAAAAGGAATAAAGACTAGTAAACTGTCAAATAATTTAAACGAGTACTTATTTTTAAACGAAACCCAATATTACCCGACCCACGTCCGAAAACGGCCCATGCCTCACTGTACTGCGACATTTTTACAGTCGTGAGGTACGTCGTCTAGACAGCCGTACGTGACACTCATGGCATTAGTTGTGTGTGGTCAGTGACATTATCGCATTTTTGTCTTGTAGGTGGTTTACCTACAAGACAGCCACATACCCTTCATTTTAGTGAAAAAAAAATCATAAGAATGAATTGTATTTAAACTATTCTAACAATGAAACTAACTAAAAATAAAATTAAAAGCCTAAAAATACAAAACATGACATACATACATCATATTAGTTGTGGTAAAATGGTGGCAAAATTCACTTTTGCTAGTAGCATGAATGGGCCGGCTCGTCCGGGAAGTTCCATACTCTTATAAAAATTTACATTTGAGTAGTAGCTTTACCGTTTCTATGCTTCGTTCGGTGTGTGAGAGAGACGGAGGCCATTCCCCCTCTAGGGAGGGAAAAATAAAGGCCGACAACTCTCTTGTTACACCCCTGGTGTTGCAGTTGTCCAATGGCCATCGATGATCACTTACCATCAGGACGTGAACCGCTAACTCATTTGCCGTCCTATGCCATAAAAAACTCTGTAAAATCTGTGTACCAGCCCGTCGCGACTTTACGCATCATCTTTAATGTTCCATACAAAACAAGAGCTGAGCTATGACAATGCACAGACCTTATCCGGAGGTCTTCCTCAGACCAAATGTTAACTCAAATATTTATTTAGAAAATAGGCCTTTTCAGGAACTTTTTCACGTCATGTACTCCACGTATTTTAAATCAAAAACCTCATATAGCCGGTAGAGTAGCGAAACCTCATTTAGAGTACGCTACATCGTCAATTAAAAAACCGGCCAAGTGCGTGTCGGGTCACGCACAGTGTAGGGTTCCGTAGTTGCGAATGACAACTTTGAGTTCACACTGTTTACACTCGCACCTCACAGTTTAGCGACCAAAAACATCTAACAATGAAAATTGTATGAAATTTTACATTTTCCAGTACATATTGTAAGTTGGTTGCCTATAACTTTTTAGTTTGTACTTAGAACTGAGCTCCTATAGTTTTCCTTTCAACTTCAATATATATACTACTTCTGTAATTTTTTTTCACGTATCTATATATAACCGATTAGCAGATAGAGGGAAACACTTACCTCTAACAAAACTTCGCACTTTAAAACCAAATACCTATTTCGGAAACGAATCCCTAAATCGAAAAATGGTGATCTCGACCTCACAATATTTTTTAAAGACCTATTTAACGATATCCCACACTATGGAAAACTAGAGAAAAAAAAAAAATCCTCCACTTTACTTGTATAGGAGTTACCCTAAAAAAATTTTTTTTTCTAGATATTTATCTATCACTTTTTTGGCATGATTAATATACATACCCATACCAAATTACAGCTTTCTAGTACTTATAGTCTCTGAGTAAAACCGCGGACGGACAGACAGACAGACATGGCGAAACTATAAGGGTTCCTAGTATACTACGGAACCCTAAAAAGAACCTTTGACCCATTAATTGCTGCTCCTAGGTTGAGATGTGGCTACTTAGAAGTCATCCGAAGGAGGAGGGGTAGAGGAGGAATGCGAATAGCCATAAAGTGCGGTATGTTACCTGTTTGTTAACTAGCGGCCTTTAATTTCTGCACAAAGCACCACCTCAAGTAGCACCTTCGTTATCGTAATGAAACAATAAAGTCGACACTGCAGTTATGGGGAAGTATTGCGACCTAGAACATAGAGATTATATATCAGGGAAATATAGATGAACAGTCCAAAACAATAACGAATACGTAGTAGTGGTATGTTCGCCTTATTATTAACCCCTTTATCCGGGGTATATGTCAAAGGTTAAAATTTCTGTTTGGCCCATCGCATGTGTACTTTTGGCATTTTGTAACATATCGGTGAACTGATTTACGATCTGTACTTTGTCTGGTCATGGCATTCAGTAGTACCTATTACTCTCCTGAACACTTCACCGGAGGTGCTTGTTCTCATTGCTCGTTTTTGATTAGCTTCTGATCGGGTAACTTCAGGTTAGATAGCAACAGTTTTTTAAGCATTCAACTTGAAATTATAATGCATAATTTCTACGCTCATCTAACCTTCAATAAGTAGACAACCTCTCAATCACTGGTTGACTAGAAGAGATCCTTTTACCAGATAAATTCGTCATTGTATGTTTACTTTTACGTGTATACTATGTTATAATATGTTGAGTTTTTTCGTACAATAAAGAAATTACAAACATACATATAAACTTCTTGTACGAAGCAGTTACATGTAAAGGAAATCGGATGGGCTGAGACGAAAGCAGGAAACTTTAAATCAAACCTCTCTAGTGTAATGTTCATTATCATCCAATATTCATCATTTCAGCCGCGAGAAGTCCACTGCTGGACATAACCCTAATGGGTGTAATGTTCGTCTATATTTATCTACATCTACGCTAGAAGCGGTGGACTATGCGTAGAAAGCGCGGCGTGTGTAATCGTTCAGTCACAGTTGAATCACTAAGTGCACAGCGAGCTTCCGGCTGCACCCGGGGCGCTATTTTTGAAAACTGCTCAAAACAAAACCTTTGTACTGAGTGATAAAAAAAAAATCGCGCGAATCTTAGGAATCTGGTATAGGTGAAGCGGCTAGTAACCTATCAGTATTTTGATTTGAGAAAAAACGTAGAATTCTCTTCTTTTCCTGCGCAATCGTTAAAGCCGATCGGGGGAATGGGCGTGATGAATCATGTCAATAGGCGATGCGGCTAGCAACCCATCACTTTTTTGATTCCGTTCTTCATCTTTAAGCCCATCAACATGCTAAACGTGGCCTTTCGGTCTAAAGGCCTTAGGCTCTGTCTATCCCGTAAGGAATAAAGATGTGATACTATATATGTATGTATGATGTTTTTAAGCAGTATCCAAATTTTACAGCAAGTTCAGTACTGATCGGCTGCTCTACGTAAAAACGAAGTAAATGCAGTCGCACAAATTTTACAGGAGGAGCAAATAACTGAAAATGACCTAATTAAAACGTACTGACGTCAACTTCAATACTATTGTACATTCATAATTTATAAAATAATTATTTCTATAAGTAACAAAGCAATTTATTTAGTAACTAGCTTTTGCCCGCGGCTTCGCTCGCGTTAAAAAGTACAGTTGTTGCGGCTTTACTTTTGTTTAGCGTGTGTAAAACAATTAGGGCCTACAAAACTTCTTTGTACACTATTGAGATTACTACTATCAAGCTATTGGGTAATTGAAAACTTGCTCCAGTCATTAACCACATGTCTGACAATTTCTGAACGCACCTCCATCGCTCTATTTTGTGTTCCGTTCATTAATTAAGTGAGAGAGAGCACGAAACAAACATGCACCATCACCAACAATAACTTCTCCATTAACGTTCAGATTTTCTTAAATCATTTAAAAAAACTCTAACCAACAAAACCTATACTTAAACCAAACGAAAACAAAACAAATGCCAAATACAAAGCACAGTCTATAACCAAAACTACTAAACCGAAACAAAGCAAATGCAATCCAAAATATGTCAAGAAAAAAAAAACAGCCAAAATCGTCAAATATAATACGTCATCAAATATAATACGCTAGAAATATTTATATTTATATTATACATAGTATGTACTATTAGATACGGCGGCCACTTATCATCGGGTATTGTCGTAGCTCAGTGAAAACACAACGATAGCGGTTTAAAATTGACAAAGTTTCATACAAAATTTCATCCCCTATTTTATCCCCTTGGGGGTAGAATTGATCAAAATCCTTTCTTAGCGGACGCCTACGTCATAACATCTACCTGCATGCCAAATTTCAGCCCGATCCGTCCAGTGGTTTTGGCTGTGCGTTGATAGATCACTATGTCAGTCAGTCAGTCACCTTTGAGTTTTATATATTTAGATTATTGGTAATTTTGTTTTAAAGTGAAAAAAAAATGTTGACATGAAGCCATTTCAAATTGGCATAACTGTTTTAAGGCTTATTGGATTTTGCTTTTTTCGATATATACCTATATATAGATTTATAAACACAAAACATTATGACCATCATTAGCCTCGACAAACTTTTTGACGTGAACTGACATGTTTAAATTGCGCGAAAAGTGACAGTGACATGACAGTGACATAACAAGTGATAGGATGCGTTCGAAATACACTAAAATCTTTGTCATTATTCTAAGACTAAAACCGAGTAACGTCAAATAATTTAAACATTTTAAACTTTTAAATGAAAAACAACATTCAAAAAACCAAGAAATTAGGTGCAGTAAATAATTTGAATTGATTTGAAGTATAGAAACAAAGCAACTGTAAGGCAATTGCTTTGTTTTACATTTTTAATTTCGCTTGCTTTGTTATTCCGTTAAGTAACTTGCCAAGCTGGCAATTTTTTACAATACAAAAACAAAGTAAAGATGTTTGATTTTTTTATAGCGAGATTTTAAGGGTTAAAAAATATGTTAATTTCTAATGAAAAACCAATTAAACCAGTTCACAACATAAAAACGGAGTAATCGACATACAACTTCTTTGTTTTTGCGTAGACATTGCAGTTTGCTTTTTTTTACCGTAGATATTTTGGACAACTTCCTGCAGTTACTTTATTTCGCCAACTTTTATTTCTAAAATTAAAGCGTTTTCATCGATTCTATAAATAAAGCAGTGTCCGTTAAAGGCAAAATGTACAAATATGTAAAAACACAGATTTTGAAAAATATTCATTTGCTTTGTTTTTCCGTAACGCAGCCGTGATACTGAACGTATTTCTACAAAAATATTTAGTGACTAGGGACCCGCCCCGGCTTCGCTCGGGTACAATACTGATACTAATTTTACAGAATGTCTTTAAACCTCTAACAAAACGGGCGAAATTTAGTCAAAACACACAGAAAAAAATTATGATACAAATTTTTTTTAATTCCATACTAAGTCTGAGCTGATAGGCCAATTGGTATGGGCAGGCTAAATGTTTTTTTTTGTTTTTCCAAAATTATTTTTAATCAAAATAACTTTTGTTTTAGATATAGAAACTTGGATAAATTTGGTACTTAAAAGAATCTCGTCTTTTGAAGTTAATCTTTAAAAATGTTACCCCCTGAAGTGCTATTTTTGATGGGTCGATAACGTGCGTTTAATTAACGTCAGATTTATCTAATAAAGCGTTATTTTGTGAAGTCATCTGTTCATTATTAGCACTTTTGGGTTGTTATTTCTTAACACACTTCCATAAAAAAAAAAAACTCGCTTTATGACTCGCCCGTTCAAAGATAGCACTCTTGGTAACCGGAGTACCGTACGCCAATATTGTTTGTGGTAATCATAGCTAAATGCTCTATCATTTTCTACTCTATGACTGTCTATGGCACTTGACTCGATTTGTGAGATGACCGTGAAGTTTTGAGGAGTAGTGTATTAGCGTAGCGTATGAGATTATTAAATGTGCTACTTTCTAGTATATAATACTTACTTTCTATAATAATTATTCTAGTATCGATGACAATTTAGGGATTTTCAAGGCAAAGTTGCAAGAGTTTAGCGCTTAATCAGATTAAGCAACTCTGGGTGTGGTTACATTTTGGAGCGGTGACCCCAAATGCCATAAGATATCTTAGGCTCTATAATGTTCTACCGTCTTCATCAGATGCCAATCGTAAAATTATATCTGATGCTTCTAGTAGTAGGAGCTTGAGACATGCGCATGCTACCCAATCAGGGGTCAGGGGTGACATCTTTAACTTTAACCTTTGTTCACTTTCTCATCCCCAATCAATCCGAGAAAATACCATCCCAGACACCCTCAACCCGTTCCCCAGTACAATTAAATCCTACTCTTCCTTCGCTTAAAAAATGGTTTCGATGGGCGGCAGCGCCGGACCGGAGATAAGCCAACATACTGCGCTCACCAATCCGTCTGCCAAGCGGGGTGAGTATGGCAAAAGCCCCAATGAAGGAAATCCATGGGGGAGACATGGGTCTCCATAAACATGGGTCTAGCAGTGGACTTTTTGTGACTTGAGACGACGACAAAGTCCGAATTGTTCATTATAAAATGCAATATTTGAATAGTGTCAGTTACTTACCTTCAAACTCGTATCAACTCTTTTAAATAAAATTATTTTAATACGGTTTTTATCGCGTTTATTACATTATTTATACACCTAACGTTTCGAGCACTTATCAGTGTTCGATGGTCGCAGGTAGACTAAGTTGACATTTGTCTAGTATTTTATAAGAACTGCAAAATCTACCGCCTAAAATATTTATTGATAACGTTCCGGATGTACGCAGTATTGGCTCACGGTGACTGAATGTCTTGCAGTCTTCTGCTTAGCTTGAGATTTGATTAAATTGATGACTGGATCCCATGCTGGTGGTAACTGCCAACCATCCTCTCTATTGAAATTAGGATGTTTTTTAATTTCAATAGCCTCACGAAGCATTCTTGGAATGTATCTGTTTTCTTTTGCAAGGACTTGAGGATTATCAAAACGCATATAGTGGTTGGGTTTGTCTAGGGCATGTTCACAGACTGCAGACTTCGTTGAGCGCCTATGCTTCATGTCAGCAATATGTTCTTTTATACGGGTACCGATGCTTCTCTTTGTTTGCCCAATGTATGATAAACCACACTCACAGTCAATTTTATAAACTCCAGCATCTTGTAACGGGATATTAGATTTGACAGGTCTTAAAAGTTGGTTTATTTTCTTGTGCGGCTTGTAATAGGTCTTGATTGAAGCACGCTTAAGTATATTACCAATTTTGTCTGTAACTCCCTTTACATATGGTAAGATGGCAGGAAAGCGATCAAGTCATCAATTTAATCAAATCTCAAGCTAAGCAGAAGACTGCAAGACCTTCAGTCAGCGTGAGCCAATACTGCGTACATCCGGAACGTTATCAATAAATATTTTAGGCGGTAGATTTTGCAGTTCTTATAAATACTAGACAAATGTCAACTTAGTCTACCTGCGACCACGAACACTGTAAAGTGCTCGAAACGTTAGGTGTATAAATAATGTAATAAACGCGATAAAAACCGTATTAAAATAATTTTATTTAAATGTGTAACAATCGCAAAAACATAAGAAAACATTATCGTATCAACTCATTAAATTCCATTATTGGGCAGTTGTGCACAAAGAATGATCCGTCACCTGGCAACTTCAGCGCTGTTAGCATAATTGTTTGTTTAACTGAATTACAAGCCAGTGATTATAATAACTAAAACACCAAAACATTTCACTGTTATTAAAACAGCGATTGTTCGCATGTGAAATGTGATGTAATTCTTTATGAAATAATAAATCAAAGTTATAAATGATTCAACATTCGCCTGAAATCGCACGCTGATAACGTACTGGGGTACGAGTTTTGTAATTTTGCCGTTTACAAACGAGCGGTTTTGCCATACAAAAATCGTTCGAAGGCGATTGGTCACACATTCAAAAATAGTACCCCTGATGGTGGCGACAGCGACACGACACCTGTCGCGCAATAGCTGTCGCGTTGCATGGCAACACAACTTTATGAACGTCTTATAGGCCAGTCAATATCGACATCAAACATTGCAAACGCGCAAAACGCGCTTCGGTCGAAAGGACCATTTTTGACAGACTGTTTCTCTTCTGTTGAAAAACTTAAAGATAAAATAATCTCTATCTTTTATTTCATTACAACTTTTCAGTGAGATCATTAGTTTCGTTGGTACGGGCCCATAAAGCAAAACTACCCCAAATCGTGCCAAATTTGGGAAAAAGCTGATATGGTTTGACAAGCTATAACTCAATAACTTTAAGTCACAGAGAGAACAAATTATACTCAAACGGTAGATCATTTAGTGTTTTATAAAAGAATACCACAAAGATATCCGAAAAAGGCATCCATAAGGTAGTTTTTTCGTAAAAACTGAAAAAGTCCCATACTTTAGGGCCTCCCACTAGTAGCACATGGATAAAAAAAAGTTGCAAACTCGGTTGTAGGCTATTCTTAGTGGTCTCTAAATCTCATAAAAAAGTCGCCGATACATGCGCGTTTGCAATGTTTGACACTTTTTGTGTCATAAAACGAAGTCATAGTGGTGTCACTCCCTATATGTGAGTGTTAGGGCTTCGGTGACTTTGAGCCGGGGCGTGTAAGCACAAGGGTTGATACTCTCTAAACTTCGTGCCTGCGGTGCGTACCGTGCGAGACACGAAAATACAACACACACAGGCCTCGACTAAGGCAGTCGCCTTTCCACGCCCCGCGCGCCTCTAGTTGCCCCCGCGCTCCTCCAGACACCCACTCATATTCTTTGACGAAGACTCATTTTAGTATCGTATTTTAGTAGCCACCCGAAACAATTATGAAATAATCATAATAAATCATCAGAGTTAAGACTTTTCCAGCAAAAATATCAATTTTCAAATAGCCAATTTGTTATAGGTGGCCATTGATTTAAATTGCCGCGTTATGACTTTTGGTAGACGCGTAGAGTAAATGGTAGAGAAGATGTAGAGTGCTTAGTATACTACTAACTCGACCAATGTAAACTTCATTGTTTGTTAGTTTTTCGTGTGTGTGAGTGACCAACACTAGGTAGCAAGCAAGTAGACTTCATTGATCTAGTACAAGCCGTGGATCGATTTATTAAGCATATTTTACGCGGTGTATAAATACAGTTTAGTTTTTAAAATATCGTCGAAAGTTTCTATCTGACTGTACTAAATATTTTTCTTATTGGTGTTCGAATTGCCAGTGAAAAAATAATAATTTAAAAATTGACAATTAGGACAGAGTGCCCAAATATTATGTGTCCGAATCGTCAATTAGTCGCAATTTCCCACTTATAGTTTTTTTCCCAGTAGGTCAAAGAATATTGAATTCAGGTATTTTCAAAGCCTATTTAATGCAAAAAAACAATTTAAGCTTTCCTCTTTTTAATATAAGTATAGATGAATGATGAGCCGCATTTAAGAAACTTCTCCTTTCTAGTAAGGTATCGTTTAAAATGAATCTCGACATTTAATTTTGTTAATTTTGTGTCGTCATTTATTTCCTCGTGATTCATTTTGCGTTTAAAAGTAACAGAGCTAAAAGATTTACTTACACTTGCTAAGCCTATTAGATGTCGAATGTGAACAACTTTCCCTGCTACAAAAAATAAAAAGAGTATGTAACTGCCGTTCCATATCATGCGTCTCATGGGTAATTTTAACGCTTACTGCGCAGCTTATATCCGAGCCGCCATAAGTTTAATTGGGCATAGGTATCTATGTTATAAGATACCGCCGATGCGTCGAGTTATTTAATTCTATTTACTATACTAGCTGTTACCCGCGGCTTTGCCCGCGTGTTGTGTATGTCCTTCTCAGTACCCTTACCTATGTGTATGCAAAATTTCATGATGATTGGTTCAGTAGATAGGGCGTGAAAGCGTAACAAACACACAAATAAATTAACAAACAAACACACAAATTCACTTTCGCATGTATAATATTAGTTAGGATTAGGATACATGTTAATTATATTTAGTTGTATAAATTAACTACATGTCATAAAACTCGCATGCCGTTCCACTTTTTGTTTTGCGATGAACCCGAAAAGGTTCGCAGTATTAGTGCCTTTATTGGTAAGAACTGAACTGTACATTATGAAATGCAATAATTGTTTTATCAACTTGTATTATCATAATTGAAATTAAAATTCTTCTACACTTTCTATACTTTGTGTTTTTCAAGTTGTCCCATTCATGTCCCGGTAGGTCCGGTAATTGAGACCGAAGACGTCGTCGATATCGATGGAATCGATACGGAACTCGTAATCGTAATCGGTCTGTTTCAACGTAATCGATTCGGCAGTTTAATGAAGTGAGATGAGTATGTAAATGTAGAGAGTTCTCTGCATTTCTTGATAATATTGTGTAAATTGTTTTCCTTAATATTATTTATTCGTATGAAAATTCTTGTTCGATTATTTATAAATGTTAACATGAGGAAATCTGCTTAGCTGGGCTGGAAGAAAAGAAAAAAAAAACATAGAATGAACCAACTGCTTTTCTTTCCGCGTTGACCGTAGAAGTGTTAGAAGGTGATGCTGTTGGCGAATCATCTCTATTTTGATTTGATTTTCACCTACAAAAGCCTAAAATCTTTTTTTTTATGTCTTAGAACGGCAAACGAGCAAGCGGGTCACCTGATGGTAAGTGATCACCGCTGCCCATGGACAACTGCAATACCAGGGGTGTCACAGGTAAGCGTTGCCAGCCTTTTATTTTTCTCTGCCCAGAGGGGAGAGGGAGATGAGCCTCCGGCTCTCTCACTCACCGAACGAAGCATAGCAGCGGTAAAACTACTACTCAAACGTCGATTTTCTGTGAGAGTGTGGCATCTGTCTAATTATGAAATATTAGCTTCCGCCCGCGGCTCCGCTCGCGTCAATTTCTATACCTCGGGAACAGTACGTTTTTCCGGGATGAGGGATAGCCTATGTCCTTCTCCATAGTCTAAAAAACGGGTGTGCAAAATTTCATGACGATCTGTTCAGTAGTTACGCTGTAAAAGCGTAACAATCAAACAAACTCACTTTTATTAGTTGGATTTCTTAACGTAAAAGAAAATATTTGTATCAAAGTATAAGCCTCCGGTTTATTTACTTTGAACCCAAACAGTGAATGATTGTGAGACAAGCGCATTAAAATCGACATGCACGAGCTTCTGATTCAAGCTTTAAATTGTTATTCGATTAATATCGAGATACTGTCGTTCGGAAACGCCGATAGTGAGGGAATTTGAATGACAAGGTTGCCGTAAATGGTCAGTTAGTAAGTGATAGTGATAAGAATCGATTTTATTATTTTTGGTGCATTTGTTAGACGAAATCCGAAGGACTCTGTTTAAAATTTTTCAAATTTTAATGTTTGATAGATGGAAAATGGCTATGGCAGCCTATATGCCAGCTTCCCATACATCATTTTTAGTTAATAATCAAAGTTAGTGTCTATGAATGATATGATCTTGATTAAAGGACATAATAATATACTGCTGATTCTAAAGTTAAAAAAATCATAATTATAGAACAGATTTTCTAGTTATGATGCTTAGAAGTCTTATAGGTTATATCAGTATTACGAGTAAACATTATTATTATTTAGTGTATACCCAAAAATATTTTTTTTATTACTTTATAAAACTAAAAATGAAAATAATAAAGAATAAAAGTAAAAAGCGTATAAAAATATTATTTGCTTTTTGGTTGCAATGAGTTTTTAAGAGGCTTTTAGTGCCCCGAACTAAAAATCTGCCATTGCTCTTTAATTATTTAAGTTTTTGAGTAAAGTCATTACAGTCGGATGCAGATTAACCTGCCAAACAGATTTTAAATAGTAGGGGGGTTAGGTTTATCTACCCCGACTGTAATTCCTTATTAACTGGCCTGCCTCCAGCAGTGGACTTCTTGCAGCTGAGATGATGATCTAACCTGTACAGAATCATAGTATATATACCTGTTCTTATTATGAAAGCATCAAAAAGAAAATATAACATTTTCCCTAGAAGCAACAGTTGCGACCCGACACGACTCTATAAGATTATACCCATCGTACCCTTTATATCTACCTTCCTTATTCAGCAGAAAATAACCAGCAAAGAGACAAAACAAACTCATTCGCGACCAAACAAAGTAATCGACTAATTAAATAAAAAAGTATTCCGAATATTTGATAAATAAGAGGACGACAAAATGCTTGGAGCGGTACAATTTTTGTAAGTAATTTTCGCTTATAAATCTTTTGTCGGCATCAGTTCACAAACTTCTAAAAACACTTCCAATGATCCTTAAATCTTTGTGATAAGGGATATAATGGTTTGATAGAGGTGTGTAATAAAGTTTGCAGTTTATAATCGGATGTCTACCCGCGTGCTACTCGCCTGGGGTGACGCGTGATCTTTGACTTCTTTTGTCTTCTGTTTTGGTGTAAGTTGTAAGGCAAAGGCGAAATATTATATCATCATAATCATCATCAGGTCTCTTTTGGTCTCCACTGCAGGAGCACGACCCTCTCTGTACTACCGTCATCTTCATCATTATAAGTCTATACTCGTCTACTGCTGGACGCCTCCCCAATTGCACGCCATCGAGATCTATCATCAGCTGCTCGCATCTGGCTCCTGCCATACCAGAGCCATATATTAGCTAGAGCAGTCAAAGGACCCGGTCCACTCTCTCCACGCTGCACGGGTTGGAGATGCCTTTTTGATGTTTATAAGCTTTGTTTAGCTTGTGCTTCCTAAGTCGTCTTCTATGACATCCATGGGAAGTCTTGGAGATGTCCTATTCTACTCACCATCCCGCCCGCATCTATCACCCACGGCGTCCCGCAAGGTTCTATATTGGGGCCGCTCTTATTTCTTATTTACATCAACGATATACCCGAATTAGCTCTGCATGGCCACGTAACCCTATACGCGGATGACACCTGCCTTTTTTATTTCGGTAACAGTATAAATGAAATTACAGCACAGGCCCAACAAGACCTTAACATATTGTTTGAATGGCTCCAATATAATTTGTTAACTATCAATGTATCCAAAACAAGCTACATTATTTTCAAAACAAAAAACAAAAAGATACCACCTCATAACTCCCTAATGATTAATGATATTCCACTTGAAGAAAAAACCTGTGAAAAATACCTTGGCCTGAGATTAGATAGAGATTTATCATGGAAAAGACAAATAGATTATATAAAAAATAAACTAGCCTCCCTAACAGGTTCCCTCTATAGTGTAAATCATTGCATTCCTGAAAAGCTCCGCTTCAACATTTACAACTCCCTAATAAAGTCACATCTTTTATATTTAATAGAAATATGGGGCAGTGCCGCCAAGACAAAGCTGCAAAAATTACAACGAGCTCAAAATAAAGCAATAAAAGCCCTTTTCTGCTACCCATTCACAACATCAACGTGTAATATTTTCGAACAGATAAATTTAATGACCATATAGCAACTTTATTTATTCAGTACCTGTATTCTAATAAGAAAAATCATCGGAAAAAACATTCACACAAACTTATCTTTTTCAAAGAAATCAGAATTCTCCAAACGCAAATTGCGTCGACCAAGTTTGCTTGTATTACCAAAAATACGTACGAAACTTGCCGAAAAAACCATTACCTTTGAAGGAGCACGCTTTTATAACAAGCTACCTTCTTGTATTAGAAATGCTGACTCCTTGCACAGCTTCAAGTCCCAGTTACGTATTCATATACTTGAAAACTGCTCACTCTCGGAATAGCCACAACCTCTCCAGTTCCATATAGGCATCTATTTTTGGTGATTGGAAAATTTGGAATTAACCGACGTTGTTTGATTGAGGCATGGTTTTTCTGCTCTGCTTTGTTTTTGATTTTTAATTTTCAACTGTTAATTTCTTTTGTTTTCAATATCTACAATATCTAAATGTAATCAATATCTTTGTGGTACAATAATTACATAATAATCTGCATGTTATTTAACAATACGGTGTCTGCATTTTAGTTTAAGTACTTATTTATCTGTTGTTCTCATGTAAGTGGATTAATTGTAATCTTTTATGAGAATAAATTCTTTAAACCTAATCTGCTGGGAACAACACAGCGGATTTTCTTTTATATATAAAATAAAAATAATAAATAAATAATTCCACAAGAATAGATACCTCATCCAGAGGCAGAATGCGTGCCTCTAGATGAGGCAAGCTAAGTTTCAAAATATCACCGTTAGCTGGTCAACTTAATCTTAAAAGTTTATGGTTTTTGAGTAAAAAAACGTAAGCAGTTTTCAGAATACATCTGCCTACAAAGTTTCACCTGTTTATTCTTAACAATTTGGGAATAAAGTGGTTGTGATATACGAGCAAATAGATAGACAGAAATACATTACGAATTTATAAGGGTTATGTTTTATGCTGTTTGGCTAAAAATACCAATATCTATCAAAAGACAAGAAAAAAGAACTAGGATATTAAGGATATGTATGCACCAAAGATCGTAGCTTTTGAAATGGAAAAATACTTGTAACTAGTTAAGCAACCTCGAATACTCTTTACTCTTATAAAGCTTGCATATCTGCCATTAAAATGTTGCATAAGAGATATTGGTACATCATAGGCACCTATAAACATGCAAAACAAAATTCATTCTCATGTTCTAGGTTTGAAATTGATTTTTAATAACTACTTAATCCTTGCTCCTTGCGGGTATAAATTCCGAGGTAAAAATTACCCCACGTAAAAGTCCTATAAAGTTCTTAAGTTCGATAATATTAAGTACTTTTAAACTTTTCTGTTGTATATTTTATCCATCAGGTGTAACCCGGCTGACACGTCTGGAGATATTTTTAAATATACAGCGTGTACATTGATTCTCGACATAGCCTTAAAGGGATGGGTCAGCCAATATGAACAACTTTTGCTATGGGATTTGCTGGGATCTCAAAAAGAAATTGGAATTTTCAGACTAAGCAATTAAGTGGTATGGGAAAGTCAAAAAAATATTTCAATTTCTCAGCAGTGTTTGCTCTTTATACTACCAGCAGGCCGATTTGCTAACTCGGTGTACAACGATTTGATTGTCACTTTAGCATCCATTACGGTTTTCATATCTTAAATAAAAATAATAATTCATACCGAAGCCGTAATGAATATTGAAGTTACCATGAAAATGATGTACACCGTAGCTGTCAAAAGTTAGCAAATAGGCCTGCAGAGCAATATGTTAGCCAGAGCTCAGAGGATTCAGCTTACACCCTCCATGCTGGCCAGACGGGTAGAAGAGGTCTCTTTGATGTAAAGATTGCTTCAGCTTGTACTTCCTAAGTCGCCTTCTACGATATCCACGGGAAGACTTAGAGTAGTCCTATTCTATTCTACAGGGAATCGAGAATCATACGGCATATCAACTTTCACCTACAGACAGGTAATTTATCTGCTGGTGAAATGTGCTATAATTGTAACTTTTTAAACTTTCACGGTTATCAACGGGGATATTACTACGCACGTGCTTGTCTCTGGGATATTACTACGCAGTGCGTAGTAATATCCCAGAGACAAGCACGAAACCATAGATTAAAAAAAAATTTTTCGACACTCTGCACGAAACGAACGAGAAAGAGGGTAGACAGATATGTCTGCCCTTGACAGCTGCCTGCTCCCACCCGCAAATTCTTCAGTTCCTTCGTGATCATGGTCCATGTAACTGGACTGAAATATCGAAAACTCAAAGAAACCACAATAATCACGGTAAATATCCCGAAATGTTTAATTCTAATGTGCTATATACTCAGAGTATAAATATTAACTAGCTATATATAATTTACACGGAGCGGACGAATTCGCAAGAAATTCCTAGTGTAATATATAGTAATGAAGGTATGGATAATATGAATTGAATAATAGGTTATAAAAAAAAACAACCGGCCAAGTGCGTGTCGGGCCACGCGCAGTGTAGGGTTCCGTAGTTGCGAATGACAATTTTGAGTTCACACTCGTACTCGCACCTCACAGTTTAACGACCAAAAACATCTAACAATTTACATTAATTTTACATTTTCCTGTACATTTTATAAGTTGGTTGCCTATAACTTTTTAGTTTGTACTTAGTACTCAGCTCTGATAGTTTTCCTTTCAACTACAGTAGATACGTGAAAAAAATTACAGATGTACTACATCTGAATTTTTTTTAACGTATCTATATATAACCGTTTAGCAGATAAGGGGGGGACACTTACCTCTAACAAAAATTCGCACTTTAAAACCAAATATTTCGGAAACGGATCCCTAAATCGAAAAGTGGTGTTCCCAACCTCACAATATTTTTTAAAGACCTATTAACGATATCCCACACGATGGGTTAATAGAGAATATCCTAGCACTTTTTGGCATGATTAATATACATACCCATACCAAATTACAGTTTTCTAGTACTTATAGTCTCTGCGTAAAACCGCGGACGGACAGACAGACAGACATGGCGAAACTATAAGGGTTCCTTGTTTACTACGGAACCCTAAAAATTATCAGACAGCATACTTACTCGAATTCTTTTTAGAAATTCCTAATCCATCTTTTTAATAGTTAACCAATTATAATAATAAAATGTTCTAATGAAGGAATTCATACTATGAGCACACTATTACCGTGCTATGAGCCTTACATAAGTCAGCTATGCAACGTCGTCAAATAATAATTGAGGGCACAGAAGGATAGACTTATGGAACGCCTCACTTTTTGACCGACAGAAAAAAAAGAATCTTCATCTTTTGTACAAAGGTATGTTTTGCTACAATTTTCTGAAAAACTAATGTCTTGATTTATTTTATAATTTCAGAACAAAAAAAATTGTCTCATTCTTCTTCTTCCTCGCTTTTTCCAGTTATCTCATTATTGAAAGATAAAATTTTAGTCCTGTTATTCAACATTTTGATAGAGTATTTTCAAGGTCTCAATAATGATTTGAAAAACATATAATATAGTAATAGAGTAACAAGGTCTCAATAATGATTTGAAAAACATTCTGTAAATTCAGACCAAAGCTCACTTATACAAAGTATTTACATCCGGGATAAAATTTATATCTTTGCAATATTCATTACATAAGGATGTCACTAATCATACGAACGTACCGAAGCAAGCAATCTTCGGCATTGTAGGAACATTTAGTGATGTTGAAATGATCGGTTGTTATGTTAGTCAATGTGATAAGGTCTCAAATGAATATTTATTAAGGGATACATGAATTTTACGGGGTAAGTTTAGTGTGATCTTAATTTGTTTTCTTCATTGGTACCGATTTGACCCAGTGGTGGTATATGAAAGGGACGGAACCCTATACTATACCATCCAAAGTCAATACATTTTTGAGTCCTCTTCAGTTCACTCTTATACATAAAACCTCATTCGGAAAAAAAATATTCAAGTGAGATTCACCATGCAAAGCTTGACAACTAGTGCCAGATCGATTCTACCACTTAAAAGACGCATCAAAAGCTTTCCGTAGCTTTCATACGAGTATGATGACCTGTCCGTACACTAAATATTTTATAATCACGTTATAAATTTTCCGAGAATTCATTAACCGAGATTGGGGCCAATTAATTAAATCGATTTAAATAAAGTTTACTGTTATTGGAAATCAATATTTTCATGGGATCCGGTGAGAACTAGTGAGAACTGGTTCAAAGCCGCGTGTTTTCACGGCAACTTCTACGCAATGGGAAGAAACTACGAAGTAACTTAAGTAACTACTAAAAATATAGTTGACTCACATATTTTTAGTCGTACCATCGTCGACAAGAGTTTGTTTGTGTATGTGTAAGTGGCCAACAACTGGTGTCAGGTCCTTTAAGCTACCGACCTATAGGCATTTTTCATAGCTTTACGACTGCCTGCAATATCTTGTTTCCGTTCTCCACCTACAAGCCTACCAATATGCCAAACGTGGCTTTGAGGTTTTATAGACCTTGGCTCTGTTTACCCCGCAAGGGAAAAAGACGTGATAGTATGTTTTTACCGGATTAGCATGCTAAAGTGGCAGTGGGCTGGCCATATTAGCCGAAGAACCAATAACCGTTGGGGCAAACGAGTTCTTGAGTGGAGACCGCGTCTCGGGAAACGTAGTGTAGGACGTCCTCAGGCACGGTGAAGTGATGATTTGCGCAAGATGGCTGGCAGGAGCTGGAACCGAGCAGCCGAAGATAGATCTCGATGGCGTGCAATTGGGGAGGCCTTTGTCCAGCAGTGGACAAGTATAGGCTGATGATGATGATGATGATGATGTTTTAGTATTGTTTTAGTTTTAGTGATAGATGAGAGACGACATCATGCGATAAGTAAATTTTAATAAATGCATGCGTAACTTAAAAGTAAATCATTCTGTTTTTATCATATATTCTGTTTTAAAAATTCTGAATTTGTCAATTATAAATTAATTATATTTATTTGTAGGAAATATTTGTATAGGCACTGTTTTCAACAGTAAGATAGGCAGAATTTTTTGTAAAATTCCACCTGTATCATACCCTATTTTATACAAATAAATGATTGATTGATTGAATGTTACGACTGCCATTAATGATTACAGCCGAGACCAGAAGCTTAATATGCCTCCCGAATCACAAGATTTTTTTTGCTAATTGTAGTCACTCATTCCAGTGGAGACCATGCCTGGGGTTGCTTAACATGCGTAAGCCAACTTTGCCGTCAAGCTCTTCTATTGATTAGCTTTCAGCCATGATGAAAAAAGCCAAGCGAGTTTGTAAAACTTTCTACATATCTCCTCTGCTTGTGTCTTGAACTACAGTTTTTTTTGTAATACAAATTAACTATAAATTAAAGGTGGCTAAAGTATGATATACGGATGTTGTCCTGAGTGTTCACGACACTCGTACAATTTTCAAAGAAGATTATACTTATCCAGTTCATTTTCGACCAAAATTTGATATAGCTAAGTATACTCGCTGGGGCGATCAGTAAAACCTATATAACAGTTATAATAGTAACTGTATACCTAGATTACCATTTTATAATATGACATATTTTATTAAAAAAAATTCTATTCGTTTTACTGCTCTTCTTTTAAAATGACAGTTTATAGAAAATTATTTAACTTTCTCCATTATTTTACCAATCTTGCTAAAGAACATATATTTTTATTATAAGTAGATAATAATTAGCAAAGATAATATACATATTAATTAAACTAGAATAAACTAATAACATATTAAATAATTATGAAATATTAACCTAAAACTAAAAAAAAAATGTGATTCAATATGTAATATATATTATTAAAAGGAGTCCCTTTAGGCAAGGTTCCGAAGATACTAGCAGCGTTCCCCCTTTGAATAGCAAATTAAAAATGTGATTATGAAATTTTATAAGAATAACGCATCCTCAGTCCCTATATCTTTTGAATATCTAGTCTATTTATGAGCTTATAATTTTAGAAAAAAATTATATCAAAAACTTTATCAACATCATCATCTGGTCTTTTTCTTTAGTCTACACTGCAGGAGTATGACTTTCACTTTACTACCATACCCATATGTTAGCCAGAGCAGTCAGAAGATTTGGCCTACACTCTCCACGCTGTAACAAACACCATCATCGTACACGCACGCCTCACTTGTCGCCGCCTGCGCCGCTGCCCGCGCCGCTGCCCGCGTCGTTGCCCATGCTGTGCGGCTCGATACGATTTCTTCAGGTGATGTGGAAATTTTGGCCGTTGTAGGGTGTCATCACTTTGATCATATTTAAATATTGCGCTATTTAACTGTTACATTAAGACGAATCTATTACTTAAATGCAATATCGGGTTACACCGACCGTGGTCACTGAATGATTTCATCCAGTGACCACGGTCGGTGTAACCCGGCCGTCACGTCTGGAGAAAAACGGTATGTTTCGCGTTAATTCCCGATATTGCATTTAATTATCATGCAACGCGAAAGTTTAAAAGTAGTTGAATCTATTACTAGTATCAAATTGCGTCCAATCAGCGCATGGTTGACGGAAGATTCACTGGGCACGTCGGTTCATTTCCCCAAGAATGCAGTACTATACGTGAATGCGATCGGCGGCGGGTGGTAGCTAGCTGCCATGATTTTCACTGCGAGCGTCTCAATTTCCGTATTCTCGATATCTAGGGCTTAGATCAGCCAACTGGCGCCAACTCTCATTTTATTTTTATTTTATCAAATTATTCGAATTGAAAAATCTACGTCAATACTTCTGTGGTAAATTACTTGGTAGTATTTTGGAATTACTTTCCACTATTTTACATTTGGTAAATAAAGAGAACTCGTATCTTGATTTGATATTGATGAAACGTTATATTATACTAAAATACTACAAGTAATTTACTACCGAAGGATAATGTAATTTTTTTAATTTGATCTTATTTAAGAGTACAAGAATAAAATTTCGGGTGGTGCTAGTGTCGCTGATATCAGTGACACATGTCGCGTAAATTCATATGAAGTACGTGACATTTACCACTGCTGCTAAAAACTACAAGGCGCAGTGCACCCAAAATTTTAAAATCCGTCGAATACGGAGGAGTCTGTGACAAAATTGAAAGGTTTTGCTGGCCGTTTATATTTAGATTTACGGTCAATGATACTCGTGTCGTAGACACCATAAAAGTCTATCCACTAGTGCATTTACACTACTTTATTTTGATTAAATGCACACGAAATTAAATTATTCTATATCTACATCATCATCATCATCAGGTCTTTCTAGTCCATTGCAATGGCACGACCCTCTCTGTACTACCAGAGCCATATATTAGCCTGAGTAGTCAGAGGATTTGGCCTAAACTCTCCACGCTGGCCAGACGGGTTGGAGAGGTTTATATATCTATATCTACATATCATTCCTTTTTTCGTGTATTGTACTTAGTTATAAAGAATCTGTTTCTAATTTTACTAAGCTAAACATTTTCACGTAAAATTAACCCTCTAATTTTGAAATATTAAGGAAATTATAAATATTGTTTGTTTTGTACAACCATTGCGGTCTGTGTTCAGTAAATCCCTCGACTACATCCCAACATTGTTTATAT
Organism: Rhodophaea formosa; assembly: GCA_963082605.1. Taxonomy (NCBI): domain Eukaryota; kingdom Metazoa; phylum Arthropoda; class Insecta; order Lepidoptera; family Pyralidae; genus Rhodophaea; species Rhodophaea formosa. The sequence goes on from OY720219.1 coordinate 1,650,347, forward strand.
TTATACTTAACTATTAAGGCCTGTGTTAAATTTTCTCACAGCTACATCCCACCCAGCATCCGGCGGGATCCCCGTTTCCTAACTCTTCCAGTTTCTCGCATATTAAGCACACTTAATTACTTCATAAATTCACCTCGCTGTTCTAACTGGGCTCGTTAGATATGCAACTGCTGGGTGATATGGGAAATAGCTGTATGGTTCAGGAAGCCGTTTGATATATTTTGGAGGTAGGTGGAACTACGATAGTCCAGTATTGCGGAACTATTGAAAGTATACCTATCAATGGTTGTCTTCGAAAACCATTCAGGCCATCGATAGTATCACTACGTGTCTGTGATCTATCGATAGTGCTATATGAGCTACACTATTTATAGGGGCAATACCTGTCGATACTATCGATAGTTTTGCGTCCGGTACTACTAATAATATCGGACGAAAAACTATCGATAGCATCATCATTGCCCTTATCAAAAGTATTTGCTCATAAAGTCCTATCGATGCCATCGATAGCCAACACTGCCATAGACCCGAAACGGTCGCTCGCACTGCATATTGTAAAAAAAAAACTGGTGAAGAGGTGAGCTGTTCTACAAAGGAAGAACAGCTTAAAAAGCTCAAAGCTGTGCCAGTACCATAAAAGTTGAAAATTACTGACAAGAAACTTGGACAAAAAAGAGAAGAGTTATTAAAATACTTGAATTTTGAAGTTAAACTTTACTTAGTACTCAATCTTTTGATTTAAAGTACAAGCTTATATTCAAGTTGGTTTTTCTTCTTTCTGGTGGTTGGTTGGTTCTGGTGATTTGACGAGCTCCGTGGCGCAGCGGTCAACACGCCTACCTGCGACACGGAAGGTCCTGGGTTCGATCCCCGGTCAGGTCAAGATGAAAAATGATCTTTTTCAGATTGACCTGGGTCTTGGATGTTTATCTATATAAGTATCTATTTTAAAATAAAATATATACAATATAGTATCGTTGAGTTACCATCCCATAACACAAGTCTCGAACTTACTTTGGGGCTAACTCAATCTGTGTGATTTGTCCGTATTTATTTATTTCTAATTTGCTGCCTTAGAAGGATCTTGTAACTCAATTAAGTTGGATATCAATGTAATATTATGGTACTATTGACCTGACTTACTGATGAATTTACGAGGTAGTCATTCATATAGGCACTCCCCAATAAAAGAAAATAAAGTATGAATCGCTCATAATAAAAGCTTGTCACAAAAATGATATTTATAAAAACTTATTTTTGAATTCACCTCTTTGGCGTTACGCTCTAAAATATGTCAGGCCGTAACGAGACGAATAAAACATCTGTCAGTTTTGACGATAAGTGATCGTGCAAAATTAATGGAAAAATGCGGCATTATCTCTCGTGGGTGTTCCAACAAGCATCGCGGCATAAACCTACCCGTTTCAAGATTATATCCTTCCCGTGAATAAATAAAATTAATTTGCATAATTTCGGCTCCCAGTGCAATAAAAGGAACGCGTTTTTGGGTGCCGCGGATTATCCCGTCAGAAATGACGGGTGGCGGACTGAATGCTTCGAATAAAACCTCTTTTGGAGCATCAAAGAAAACCGCGCGAAGCCATCACTCTTTGCCGATTTTTCGTAGTTTCAAAATAAAAGAAAAAATACATACTTATCACGAGAGATTGCCGTGCGGTAGCTCAGTGCGAGTTTTGTAGGCAGAGAGCGCGCCCGCTCCCGCTCCTCGTCGGCGTTCCTGCCACACGCGACACGTTCCATTTTTGAAAATTCGAATCGGACTCTTCGCTTTTTAATTAACAAATTTCAAATTTGTCATTTTTTTTTATTAGTGCTGGTGTTGTCGTATAGTGTTGTGCTGTGTTTTAGTTTGAGTGACTTTGCTGATTTCTGAGTGTCAGTTTGATAAGGTGATTGGCAACAGCAACAGGAGACATGCGAGTTTGTTTTGGTATGTACTCCTAGTCTTATAATAGTAGCTGAAACAATCTAAGGAATGCGAAAAAAGAGTTTTTACTCCACGTTTATGCCCGAGCTACATTATATAAGTTAATTTGGTGGCGATTTAATTAGATTGGCACTAAAATAGAACGGAATTGCTATTGGAAATAAAGAGAATTCCGTTGACTAAGATTGCCAGACAATGAATCGTATCTAAATGCCCACTCGACTTAACGACTGAAAAACATTAGCGGATCTCTATACCGAGTTGGTATAAAGTTTGAATTTAAGTAAAAGTAGAGAGTCTCCATGTGTGCTGTTGGCTGTCATGATGACAATCTGATATATTTACTATATAACTAAGTCTCATAAAAAAAAAACAAAATTTTGTTTTTTACTTGCCCCTGTCAGAAGTTTGTCTGTGAGGGTCAAATCTTGCAACAAAATTTTGAAGCACTTAAAAGTAAATGACAATCAATTGCTACCATGTACATAAATACCTGATCTGTGTAATTAGAAGGTGGCTTTACGCACTTTTAAACTAAAGAAGGTAAACCAATCGCTTTGGTGCTTATTTGATTTGTCTTGGCAAGCACTTTTCCGAATGAATCGTTCATTATTAAAACTTTTCACAAAAATTATTTTTTCGAAAAATACTTAGGTATTTTATTTCTATTGCTAGAGTTCTTCGTTGACAATATTATTTCCATAGCAGAAGTTAAATCTTATAGTCATAGTCATAGTTAAGACCTAGAACGATCTGAAAAAGGTAATATTTTATCTTGACCCAGGATGTAATCCGGAAATGGTTCAAAAGTAAGATTTAGGACTTGGGTTTTCTTTTACCTTTGAGAATTTTCAAGTAAAAACCGATGCTAAGTTTTATATGTTTAAACACACTATGCCTAAAATACTCGATTGAAGTTTGACGTGATCACGCCGGTCATGCGCTATTTGAATCTGTGTGATTTGTCCGTATATAAAAAAATTACGTTAGAATTACAGATGTGTGAATAACTCCAGAAAATTCTAAATACATTGAAAATCTTAAATCTCAGACTGCCTTTCTGGAGAAAAGTTATGTAGACAGTAACAGAACGAGACGTAAGAAAGATTTTAATTAAGATGCATCTAAGATGATGATGTAAATGTCTTTGAAACAAAGAATAATCAAGAAAACCTAGAGTTTAACTTAGTTTAAGTATTCGCGAAGCTTAAGTAACTTATCCTGTAAAGAAAGATCTGTTCAAATTCAAATCTCACTTGATTTGACTTGCACGGTTACATTGAAATGCACTTGCATCTCAACTTAAACGTTAAGGAGCTTTAAGCTCTGTATATTTCGTTCAATATGGTTTTGACAAGTCGTTTTGTGGTCATTTGTAGCAGATAGTATATATAGTATAGTATTGGTTATAAACTGTAAAGATAGAATTATGTTAAGATATATAATAAATAAATAAATAGTTTTAGTTGGTTTTGATAAACTTTACCTTTTTAATCCCAATCCCAACTATAATATTATAAATGCGAAAGTGAGTTTGTTTGTTTGTTACGCTTTCACGCCGTATCTACTGAACCGATCATCATGTAATTTTGCATACACATAGGTTAGGTTTTACAATACAAAAATTTTACTATGCATTTCCTAGTACACATCTATATATATATATATATATATACTAGAGTATATTATATTATAATATAACCATTGTTGTGTTGTGTGAATAATTTCCTTGTTAGCTAGCTTTTGTTCTTTTCTTTATCTTGGAAAAGCGTATTAACTATGAAAAATACGTTGGCTTTGATTACAATTTCAGTACCTATCTGATCACGACATTTATTATGGCAGATTAAGATTGCTTAGAGTTAGTTTTAACGATTCGATACTAAAGTGATAAAACTTTGTCCGTCTTATTATTAAAAGAATTAAAAGCGGACTAACTATTAAACCATTGTTAAGTCGGTTCTCAAGTACTAAGGAAAATCGTATTATAAAAAAAGGTTTATCGCTTAAGTCATACATGATCCTAGGTCTAAAGATAAACCAGCATTTCACTAGTTTAACTTCAGTACTGACTCATTTTGTAACTAACAAATAGGTTTTTTTACTACAAAAGTATATGTTGTGTATATAATCTACGTGAAAACTCGATACTTACTTATTTTACAATGAGCGAATACTTAATTAATACAAAGGAAGCAGTAAAACTATCACAAATATCACATAAAATTATTTAATGATTTAAAATTTTACATGTCGTAAATATATTATTTTATCACTTTCAACACTATTATTGTCATTTTTATTAGGGTTCCGTAGTAAACTAGGAACCCTTATAGTTTCGCCATGTCTGTCTGTCTGTCTGTCTGTCTGTCCGTCCGCGGTTTTACTCAGAGACTATAAGTACTAGAAAGCTGTAATTTGGTATGAGTGTGTATATTAATCATGGCAAAAAAGTCGTAGAAAAAAACCTTGAAAAAATATTTTTTTTTGGGTAGCTCCCATACAAGTAAAGTGGGGGAGTAATTTTTTTTTCTCTATTTACCCATCGTGTGGGGTATCGTTAAATAGGTCTTTCAAAAATATTGTGAGGTTAAGAACACCATTTTTCGATTTAGGGATCCGTTTCCGAAATATTTGGTTTTAAAGTGCAAAATTTTGTTAGAGGTACGTGTCCCCCCCCTCTATCTGCTAAACGGTTATATATGGATACGTGAAAAAAAATACAGCAGTAGTATATATACTGAAGTTGAAAGGAAAACTATCAGAGCTGGGTACTAAGTGCAAACTAAAAAGTTATAGGCAACCAACTTATAAAATGTACTGTAAAATGTAAAATTTCATACAATCTTCATTGTTAGATGTTTTTGGTCGTTAGACTGTGAGGTGTGAGTGTAAACAGTGTGAACTCAAAGTTGTCATTCGCAACTACGGAACCCTACACTGCGCGTGGCCCGACACGCACTTGGCCGGTTTTTCACAACAACTAGAAAACCATGCTTGGACAGCTGGAACCATTGATTTATTAAACATTTCACAATCGTAAACAAACTTTGAGGTTAGTTTCAACATAATTATCGGCGATCCTTATCAGCATCTACTAAACAATACTTTTTGTACACACGACCACGGCTCCTTTAATTCAATAAATTTGAAAATTTACTTTTTATAATCTAATATAAAACAATTTACGAGGTTACTATTGGGTTTCTTTGGAAAAAATATAATTTGTTACGCGCGCTCAGATACGTCTTGAGAATCTTACAGTCGAAAGGTTTTTTAAAAAAAAAAAAAAGTCGAAAGGTGGTAATTACACTTAACAAAAATAATTATTTGTGATAAAATATTGTATGATTCCGTTCATTAATATATCTTTAATTGTTTATGATAGATAATTTGTAAATACCATCCTTTTTTAACCCAGACGAGATGCAGACAACAATATTGCACCATTAGTCTTCCCGCCAAATGTGACCTAATGACAGACAAACAAGAGTTTAAACACAACACAAAAAGCAAATTTCTTTTCGAGACGCTATATATCAGTCTGGCCGGTAACGCGGAGTGACGACAAATCACTCAGCAACATAGTATATTGTCTTTGACATAGTCATAATAATTTTCTTTTATAGTAACTGTTTTTCATGTTTATACTCGGTGAAATATTGATCGTTTTGGACCCTTCAAAGGGCGACTCAGCCCGTTAATTTGAACAAATTTGCCCATGCTTCAAATGCAGCTATGCACGGTCAAAATTCAAGTAATCGTAAATTATAAAAATAACCCAGCCTTTTATATCAGAAACTTTATAAATAGACTAACCTGCCCCCGTAGCATGGCACGCGCGACAACGTTGATCGACTATCGCCATCTTGTTTTTTGCCATACTGAAGAGCGAGAAGTAGATAGTTTATCTAGGATTATATATTACTATATATATTATATTACTATATATATATATATATTATATTACTATATATATTATACTATATTATTTATTTAGGATATTCTTGTATGCATCGATGAGGTTGTTGTTTTTTAGGTAGAAGAACCTGGGTTTTAAAGCAATACCGCTGTGGGTTCAACCGGGAATACGCTCAGATGGATAAAACTTGCTTCTCTTTATACTAAAAACCAAGAAAAACATGCAATGATCTTTTCAAAAGTGACCTAGTGTTAGTCAGACGGAACGCAAAAAATAACTAATTCTTTCTCGTGCCGCCGTTTATCAGTCTGGCCAGTAAGTTGTTGTGACGACAAATCACTCAGAATTATAGTCATAATATCATCATGACCAGCATAATATCTAACTCAGTAAAAAAATATTGAAGGATTTTCTTATTTTCATTAGATTTTCTCAGGTGTTATAATAGGTAATTCTGCTATACGGGTCGACACAAATTCAACAAATCAAAAATTTTATAAATAACCTAGCCACTCTTCAGTTATCGTAAATAGCTAGACTAACCCGACTTTGTTTTATTAATGTTTATAGATTTGATATAGATGTGATGTTGTCGAATTTAGTTGTAAACTTTCTTCTCAGACGGCAGTCGCTCTGAGTAAAAGTTATAACACCTAACAACCTCGTTATATTACCTAAGTAGGATATGTAGCGCAGATCCCATGGGCTCTAAAGCAAGCAACTGAAAGTGTAACAGGAAATACGCTCCGAAAATTATGAAACTTCTCTTTTATAAGGACCAACCTAAACATGCAATGATCTTTTCAAATGTGACCCAGTGATAGTCAGACACAAGACAAAAAATAACTAATTCTTTCTCGTGCCGCCGTTTATCAGTCTGGCCGGTAAGTCGTTGTGACGACAAATCACTCAGAATCATAGTCATAATCATAAAGTGTGGACAATGTTGGCACGCGTGAGTTGGCGTGGAGTGGATTGGCTTCTTACTGTACAGATGCAATTATATTTTACAAATGAGCTTCGGGAGACTTATACTTATGTTTCTTTTCAAGCACTTCGTACAAAATTTGTAAATATGCTCGTACTATAATTAGGGCCATCACATGCTTAAATGACTATAATAGTAAATGTTGTAAGCATTAAAAATACGATGAAAATGGGCAACTTTCTTAGGAGAGTGAATTACCAGTATAAATTTAAATATCAAAGGGTTTCGTTCAGATCCTCAAAACTTATTACGGTAATATTAAAAGGTGATGAGCAACCAAACCATTATTAATCTATTTCTGATTTTTAAGTTCAGGGTCCAGTGCTGCCCCTATTCAAATTATAAGAATAAAATGGAAGTAAGTGTAAACCAAACGGCTTGCTTGTAATTTTTTTTTGTTTTTATGTATTTTTTCAAAAAGCGCTCGATACATTTCGATCAAAATTTAATGGGACCATCTGTAAAGTCTGTATTACCTATCGAATAAAAAAAGGGTAAAAAAAAATCGGTCCAGGCGTCTTCGAGAAATCGGGGAACATACATAAAAAAAAAAGATTCTGACGAAGACGAAACGAAAAAACGACGAGAACCTCCTCCTTTTTTGAAGTCGGTTAAAAAGGCAGATATCATTTGAAATCTTTTTGTGTAAAGCCTTGGATAACCCTTAAAACATTTTTTTGAAAACCTGAAGCTTTTCTTAGCGCCTTTGGCAAAATCTACTACTTTTGGCTTGGGTTGCATAAAACAGGTGATTCTGAACTCCCTGGTTATATTTTATGAACAGACTACATAGTCACAGCCTAGAATCCTAATGGAATATACATCGTACTTTCTTACTCATGTTTTACGTTTTTTTTTCTTGCTGTGTTAGGCAAAGGTTACATTCCTAAAAAAAAAAATTAGTCCGCCAGCCAGTAATTATAAAAAAACAGGACACGTATTTATTGTTTTGTCAATTAAACCAAAAATGAAAAGCCTCAAAAAACTCCGTGTGATGTCAGCGTTTGTCACTTTTTAGAAAATTATGATGACATGATGTTAGCCGTGTAGTTTCCGGCAGAGTAGAATAGGACCACTCCAAGTCATCCCGTGGATGTCGTAAAAGGCGACTAAGGAAATTCAAGCTTATAAACTTCAAAGATACCTCTCCAACCCGTCTGGCCAGCGTGGAGAGTGTAGGCCAAATCTTCTGACTACTCAGGCTAGTATATGGCTCTGGTAGTACAGAGAGGGTCGTGCTCCTGCAGTGAAGACTAGAAAGACCTGATTATGATGATGATGATGATGATGACATGACCTCTCACTCAAAGACCATATAATCACTAAGTTTCTCTCACTCATGAACTTTGAAGCGCTTTATCTTTATCATCTACTAGCTTTTGCCCGCGGCTTCGCTCGCGTTAAGAAGTAGAATTGTTCAAAATCCTTTCTTAGCGGATGCCTACATCATAAGATCTACCTGCATGTCAAATTTCAGCCCGATCCGTTTAGTAGTTTGGGCTGTGCGTTGATAGATCACTATGTCAGTCAGTCAGTCAGTCACCTTTGAGTTACTTATATATATTTAGATTGATTAATTGACAAGATAAAAACAAACGGACTACTTTTGATCTTATTATTTTCACCCATGAAACTAGTCTATTCTGATGCCGACATTAACATATTTCCAAGGAGTTCAGATTCATAATTCATAATCATATTGTGAAACACCATACAGAAAAGATTGGGTTGTGGTTTATTCTCCAGTTTTCTCATCAACACCTGTTGAAGGTGTAAAAGCGTGAATCGAAACATAATACATAATTACTAATAACTAATAATAATACGAGCATGTTTGACTAGTAAGTGCAGCTAATACATAACAAAGAATGGCTAAGTGGGAGCCCAAGTCTCAAAAAGGGTTCTGTACTTTTTATAAGCCAATTAAGCACTTAAGCTTGGTTCTTTTTTATTTCAACCGAATATTTTTTAAACGTGTTTAATGATAAACACGATACATTATGTATTATGTAGACTGTCGTCCTAACGCGATTTTTTGATGTATAAGATAGTGTTTAGAGGCTATTATAATATATAGACGTGCACTTCATTTAAGAACATAAATATCCAATGTCTTACATCCAATTAGGAAGCGTATAGAAACTGTAACATTTCGAAAATTTAAAAAAATATTATTAAATATATATTAGCTTGAGTATTGTTCCGGATAGTTTGTGAAATACATAGTTTTCGTCTATTTATTTTTATAATTGTCATGTACCTATGTGACTTTGTCTACAATTAATATTAATTGAGACATTTTTTAACAATTTTGTAATGTCAAAGGTTGCCGACCGGCACTTCGGACAACCGATTTAATTTAAAAAGGGTTCCTTCTCACACGTTTATTATGGTACCCTAAAAACGACAATAACAGGAAACGCATTTGGCGCAATATTGGTATTCCTCGGTGGCGCCTTTGATCTCGCCGCGAGATATGATGCGCCCGCGCCGGTATGCAACTGACTGAGCACCTGGCATTGATACACTTACCAAATAGACAATAAATAGATAAGTGAACCTCAGAGCAAGCAAAAAATCACTTAAGATAGGGTGAACATGAATATGCCCACGCGGGGCAAATAGCGCGATGAACCGATGGCCGATGGGGCACAAAGATTTTTGAATGGTGACCACGTGCCGGCAAGCAGCTCTGGATACCCACCAACCAGGTGGTCGGACGACCTAAAAAGATCTTAGGAACGTGTTGAATGCAAGTCACTTCCAACTGGTCGTATTGGAAATCCCTGGGGGAGGTCTATAACTAGCAGTGGACTTCTTGCCGCTGAGATGATGAAGATGTTAAAGTAGTCATTTTCATACTTATCGGCAATTTGCCGTAAAAGAACAAGACAGCCCTACACGTATTATTATCTTTCAAACGTGGCTGCCGATAATTAACCTACTAACTTTTCAATATAACTAAATCAAAAAGACATTCGTATCATTATCTAGGAATACATTGTTAACCATTTACATAACTCTCTGTACTACCAGAGCCATATATTAGCAGAGTATTCAGAAGATTTGGCCTACACTCTCCACACTGGCCAGGCGGGTTGGAGAGGTCTATTTGAAGTTTATAAGCTTTGTGCTTGCATTTCCTAAGTCACCTTCTACGACATCCACGAGACTTCGAATGGTCCTATTCTTCTGTGCCGGGAACTACACGGCAACCTTATTTGTCATCTACTTTTATTGATATCTGTGGTACACGTAGAATGCTCTTTAAGATTGGGTGATAGAACTTTGATTTACATTCATAATTTAGGACAATGCGTGGTGACGAAGAATGTAACAGTAGCATCAACGGAACCTAGGTACTTATATAGTACGTGGCTAAAAATAGGGCCTAGATTATGGTAATTGCATATGCCTATGTCGGATAGCAGCCAGTAAATTCAGGGAACACCACATAATGTGCATTGAAAAGCTCGTAAAAGTCATAAAGCCATGGATTCCAGCTTTTACTGTTAGTTGGTAGTCTTTCAGCTTTGTTAGTGTTGCATCTTTCGTAGGTAAAAATGCTTAAAAATGTAACAGCCACACAAGAATGGAAGAAATTACATACAATTACGAAAGATACCAAATTTTCTGTTAATTCGGTATTTGCCTAATGTTAAGATTATATAAAATTTGTTTCCAATGATACTCATTTCTATCTAAAAACACTATAAAAAACACTTTTAATTTGATATCGATTCGTTAAGTGTTCTTAAAGCTTCTATAAAGTTGGGTGAATAGGACCATTTTTAAAAGTATGAAAATCTGAAATTACACTTAAACTGTATTGTAGTCCGCAAAATTTATAGCAACATTTTTTATTTTATTATGAAATCATTACCACAAACGTAATATTTCGTATAGCTACCAAACAAAGTTCTCACGCCGCCCATACAAAATGCAAAGTTGTGACGTCACAAATATGTAGGCATTTCAGCAGGCAGGCAGTTTAGAAATGTATTTCGGTCACTATTGTGTTTATTTTTGGCAGGTCTTTACATAGCGACACGAAATTTTTTTTTTAGTCAAGTAGCCATTTTGAATAATACGAGTTCAGTCGCAGATAAATTAGAAAAAAAATTTAAAAGCTGTCCAGTAGTTTTGGATATTATATTCTTTATATATATATATATCCTATTTCAAAACAAAAAAAAAACAGACAGGCAATCATTTTTTTTTCTCTTTATAATTTCTCTGTTTTCCCTATATGGTTCACTGGGAGAGAATGCTCGTAGCATTAAATCCGCCAATTGTAACAAGTGTTTATCTTAGAACAATAAAGATTATTAAATAATAAATATCAGTATAGATTATGTGGTGATATATTTTCAGGTATTATAGTATTAATTAATGAAATATTTGTTAAATATCAGTGTAGACTTATAACTGTTATGTATTATGCCCTTCTGGCACGTAGGGACCAACACTGAACTGAGTTTCTTTCGGCGTATTCTTCTCAGCAGTGGTCTTTCCGAAACGCTAGTAGTTTTTCGATTTTGCAAAAAAAAAAAAAAATATAACAAGACAGATAAATGACGTTCAAACAGCGATACATGAGATCCAAAATTTGAATAAAAACTTTTCATTTCATTTCATTAATCTAAAACGTACCCTACATGTAGCTTTGTTTATGTCTGCAAGGACAGCCGCAGTTTATCGCATATCAAACGGCCTAGACTGCGATTTATTTGATACAGTTTGATTAAAGGAATCCAGTCGGAGCGGGCACAAATAAATTTATAATGCCATATTAAAACTTGCCTCTTAAGTTGTTTTGCTCCCTTGATAGAAAATAGAAAGACTTACAGAAGTGTAGCCGGTAATTTGTAAGAAACTGTTACAATATCGATCGTCGCATACGAGAATACATGAGAGTTGCTGCTCTCCAAAGGCTTTGCCATCGTTTCTCTAATCGGCCCTTCAGGCTATTAATGCAAAACGCGGTCCAATAGGTACATGAGTGTTTGTTGTCTTTCCAAGGGTTGCGCACATAGGCAACGCTCAAAACCGAGGTCCACCCTCGTGGGGGCCCTTCACCTTACTTAGGTTGAAGGTACTCTGCCCTCACCGAAAAAAAAAAACCGGTAAAGTAGCGAAAGCTCTCTTGGCTAAATAGTCCTTTTAAAAAACAATAACAAGTTAGGTCCAAGGAACTAAATACTATATGAAACGGCCTAGATTCATTCGGCATCATGAAATAAGAAGAGTAAGAGAAGAACTGTAAGCTTTAAAGATAATAAACTTTATAGATAATTGGCTTTAACGATAATAAATAAAATTGTTTGCCGTGTGTGTAAGTGGCATATTTTAAATTTTCAAGTTAGGTTTATTCATTAAAAACAAATATTGTCATGATATTGTCATATTTAAAAATAAAATAAACAAACATGGCACCTTTGGTATGTTTTAGAAGTCACTGTCTCATTAGTTTGTTGTGCCTCGATTATCTCTATGCATATCGAATATCTCTATGACTTCGAACTTAATTGATTGAGAAGTCTACTCTACAATAAACGAATTGAAATATATGATACTCTACCTCAAATTGTACATCTCTACCTAACTATAGTTTGTACTTCGAAGTGGTTTGCTCCCGTACTATGCCACAAAGTGGTCGTAATAAGTTTGTTTCGGAAATTATTTGCTGGCCGCGCCGCGCGGAGGGTAGCGCGATGCGTAACAAAGACGACAATAGATACAAATACGAGAAGTTTCTACTAGACTATTTTAAATAATTTGTTCCTAAGTTTTTGAGCCTATAGAGCTACTAGGATAACGATCTGTATACCTACGAACTTATTTCTAACGCTGTACGTTTTGATTTCACTGATTGACTGGCAAACTGTACAATGTATGAATTTAAGATAAGATACCTAAATAAAATCTCTTTATTGCACCAGGAACAATTAATAGTAATACATGGCCGTGTGGTTCCCGGCAGAGTAGAATAGGACCACTCCAAGTCATTCCGTGGATGTCGTAAAAGGCGACTAAGGAAACACAAGCTAAATAAAGCTTATAAACATCAAAGGGACCTCTCCAACCAGTCTGGCCAGCGTGGAGAGTGTAGGCCAAATCCTCTGACTACTCAAGCTAATATATGGCTCTGGTAGTACAGAGAGGGTCGTGCTCCTGCAGTGGAGACTAGAAAGACCTGATGATGATGATGACATGACAAAAATATTTTAATGTCAAAAAGCCGGCCTTATCGCTAAAGCAATTTCTTACAGGCAACCTTGGGGGTTTGTTTTAAATGTATGTTTTTCTATATCTAATTGTACATCTGCACCTAACTATAGTTTGTACTTCAAAGTGGTTTGCTCCCGTACTATGTCACAATGTGGTCGTAATAAGTTTGTTTCGGAAATTATTTGCTGGCCGCGCCGCGCGGAGGGTAGCGCGATGCGTAACAAAGACGACAATAGATACAAATATGAGAAGTTTCTACTAAACTATTTTGAAATATTTTTTCTGAAGTTTTTGAGCCTAGCTCCTTAGCTAGGCTCAAAAAAGTAGTGATACACCCTTGTGTATCACTACTTGTGAAGCGTTGGAAAGTTTCTTCCTTATATTTAAAATTGAAGTAACCATAATTTCTCTATTTTATTTAAAACAACATAAATTCTACAATGTAAGCAATTGCATAGAATTAGCAATGTATCCGCGATATACCGTTATGTCACATATATCCTGAAAATTTAACGATCGCGGCTGAAAATAAGTAACTCCTAAAGTGGTCTTTAATAACCAAACTCATTTGGCCGAGCTCGGCAAACGCTATTTCAGTGTCAAATATATCTTAAATTTAATATGCGCTGGCGCACACCAGCTAGAAATCGTGATAAGTACGACACACGAGGAAGCTGTTAAGTGTCTCTTAAACTATTATTTTAATCCTTTGGGATTACTAAGCAGGGGGTCTAAAGTCTGCCATATTAACACTGCGGTTGATAATACTTTATTGTTAAAGAAATAAGGCTGGTTTTATTTTGTGTGTTGTTGAGTAATGTTGTCGAAATAATGCAGTTTTTACGTAGTTCGTTGACTTGTGTGTGGGAACTTTGTTAAGAATTTTTAATAGGAAGCATTTGTTGTAATAATTATTAGATTTCTTTACGGGATTTATTAACGATGCATGACATTAAATTAAGACAATGTTTACTCAGTACACATACCTAGTTTTTAAGGTAATCTATATAGGTATAATAATTGTAAGTTGACGTCGATTGGAGAAAATGCGCTGTGCAGTTTGCACTTCTCTGCACTCCACTTTTGAAGTGGCCTTAATCTTAGCCATGAGTAAATCACTGCCATCAACAAGAAACCTATATTAAATAAACATTTTGAATTTGATGTATGGACTTATAAAATTAATTATATGTTTCTGATTAAGTAACTTATTTAAGGAAATAGGCTGTAAAAAACAAATTTAAAACCTCTGTCAATTAAATAACCAACTTAGCTTACTGGCACAGGTGTGGCGCTTCATACAAGCCGTGCTCTAATATTTATAACTAATACCTAAGGCAATATAATACTAACGTACTAATACTAAAAGGTAAATTAATAACTAAAAACTAATAATCGTAAAAGGCGACCTAGGAAACACAAGCTAAACAAAGCTTACAAACATCAAAAAGACCTCTCCAACCCGTCTGGCCAGCGTGGAGAGTGTAGGCCAAATCCTCTGACTACTCTGGCTAATATATTGCTGGTGTAGTACAAAGAGGGTCGTGCACCTACAGTGGAGACTAAATAGGACCTGATGGATGGACTAATACTAAGTACTTAAAATTAATTTTTCCATCCGTGCATACACATTGTAAGTGAGGACAAATTTTTGGGGTCTAATCTACTCCCAAACTATTTTTAGTAAATCATTTGTGAGAAAACGTAGATATCGTTTAAAAATTTGTTTAACGAGGCCCTAAATAACCCTTCAATTTATTTTATGATCTATTGCTTACAGTTTCAAATGTGTCTCCTTAATTATTAAGTTAGACATCCACAAACTCTTTTTTTTTTGTTATTTTTATCTAAGACCCACATTAAACTTTTAGATCAATCTAATGGTTCGACTGTTGGAGAATGCAGTTTAGCTTTTTTGTATGTGTGCTGAATAAAGCGTTAATAACTCAATACAGAATCCTAAAAAGTCGTCATCATCATCATCAAGTCTTTTTAGTCTCCACTGAAGGAGCACGACCCTCTCTGTACTACCCGAGCCATATAATAAGCCAGAGCAGTCACCCGACGCATATGCAGCAAAAACTAAGTATTTACTACAGTAAAAGTAATATGTCGAACATAACGTCTAAATAAGGAATACTTCAAGTTTGCAAATGTTTCCTCGTGTCAACAAGTTCACTACCTGTTTCTGGTTAAAACCAAAACAACTGAGCAAAAATAGCTGGTTACTGGCAGAAATAACTTTTACGAGTTAGCGCCACTGGTTTACTAGCGTGTACTCCTGGTTATGCCTTTGACAGGATTTTTAGGGTTCCGTACCTAAATAGGTAAAAAGGTGCCTTTATAGGATCACTCATCTATAAAGCTAGACCCTTTATTTATAAAAAAAATATTTATTAATTGAATTAATTTTGATATTTTTTCCATAAGTCTGCCGTGCTTTGAAGCTGTAGAAAATTAAACTTTCTGCAAAATCGCAAGGGAATCATAAGCATATAAGTTAAAGGGAATCATACATTTTTCGGGTTCCAGTGCTGCCAACATTTGAAATTAATCATTTGAAGAAAACAAGATATCATTTAAAATTTTGTTATGCAAAGCCCCCATATATTCTTTTTAAATTAATTATCTATAGCCGTGAAAAGATTGTGAAACTTTTCTTTGCGTTTTTTATCAAAATCAGCCACGTTTGGCAAAAAAGCAAATTAAGCTTTACATTCACACTTAAAACTGTAAATATAAGTTATTCAAGGCAAAATCGGAAAGCCGTAAATTCTTAGTAGGAATTGAAAAAAAAAATCTATGGAGCCTAGCTTAACGCATGCACCGAGTGCTTGCGTTAAGGTCGCACATGGTCGGTTTTTATAAAGCTATTTGAGTATTGGTAATAAACAGTGCAATTTGATATCAATGTGCTTAGTAGCTGAACATTCACTTTAATGTTTTATGGTTTCAACCTGTTTTGCATTGGTTCCTACTGCTTACGTACGAATCTTTATAAATTAGAATGCTGTTAAGTACGAGTAGTTGACTTTAGCTATATTGTTAACTACATAAAGGAAATATATAAAGTGAAAACTGCATTTGGGATACAAGTGGTATATTATTTTTTGCAATGTAACAAAATAAATTAAGTGTTGAAAAAAAATTAAAAATTGGTTTTTACTGAATGAATTTTGCAGTTAAGAGGCTTACATCAGCGAAACTAGCGACACCCGTTATTTAATTCTTGTACTCTTATATAAGAACAAATTGAGAAGTAGTAAATTACTTGTAGTATTTTAAGTAGATCTTTTCATCAATATCATCATTTAAGATTGAGAGATTTACTTATTACCGCCAAAAGTGGCGGTTTTTGGCGGTAATGAGTAGTTCTCTTGATTTACCAAATGCAAAATAAAAGCAATACAACAAATACTACAAGTCATTTACTAGTGAAGTACTTACGAAGATTTTTTCAAATCATCTTATTTAGTAGTAAAAGAAGTTAAACCAGGGGTGGCGCTAGTTGGCTGGTCTAAGCGACTTAATACAATTTTAATGCAATGCAAAAACATGAAAACAATCTCAGAAACGCGTAGAAAGTGTACCTAAAACGGTCTCGTAGAATCACAAGGACATATTGACCGACTCGGCCCGATTTAGAAATTGTAAAAAGAGGATGGGATACTCTCTGTTCGCGTAGATTAGCTAGAAATAAAAAAGTTGCTGTTTTCTTCTGTTTTTATTTATCGATGACTAAGTCCTCTGAGTAAGAATTGAAAATGTACGCGCCTTTATTATTACTTGTGAACATTCGGGTTAATAACGGCTAATCATTGTCATGTTTTGATCCCATTCGAAAAAGAAACGTAGAACTATAAGTTAACTGTACGTTTATACCAAGTATAATAGGTTTCATTAGGAGATTTGACAAAGAAGTCGTCCTACGAACCTCGTATGAGGATATATATGTAAATCTAAAATTATTCGAAAAGTAAAAGATATAAACATAGATTCAGTGTTATTTCTTTTAGCACGAAGCCCTACTCACCCGTTACACCACGCACAAATAAATCTCTAACAACGAAAACTATGAATATTTTACGGTCAAACCTCTTCTTTATTGGACTTAATAGAAGCAGGTGTCACAGTCTAAGATTTTTCTTATCTCTAGACTCGATGAAAGAAAAATTTATAAAATTTAAAAGACCTCGTACAAGAACATGTTTTGCTAATAGTAATCCCCCGTGTGCAAGACCCACACGTCTTGACCAGTTCTTATTAAACTAATGAAAACGTCAAACTATCTGAATATTGATTATCTGGGCAAATTGCGAATTATCTATCAATTATCCGATAATTATCGGATCTACAGTAAGTACTTGTAATTATCAGGTTGCTAAATATGGTATTACGCTGTAGCCATGTTCTTAATTAAATTTTAGTGAAATCCCGCTTTGAAATTAATTTTTCTAATAAGATTATTAATTTTTGCGTATTGCGTGTATACAACGTTTAAATTGACCCTTACAGTGGCGACTCAGCCTTTCAATATGAACAACTCAACGAGCTCCGTGGCGCAACGGTCAACACGCCGGCCTGTGATACGGATGGTCCCGGGTTCGATCCCCGGTCAGGTCAAGATGAAAACAATCTTTTTTAGATTGACCTGGGTCTTGGATATTTATCTATATATGTATTTGTTATAAAATATAGTATCGTTCAGTTAGTATCCCATAACACAAGTCTTACTGAACTTATTTTGGGGCTAGCTCAATTTGTGTGATTTGTCCGTATACATACATACATACATATTATCACGCCTCTTTCCCATAGGGGTAAGCAGAGACTATGGATTTCCACTTGCTACGATCCTTACAAACCTCTTTCGCTTCATCCACATTCATTACTCTTTTCATGCATGCTCGCCGGTTTCGGGTACTTCGTACATCATTGTCCGTCTGTATTTATTTATTTTATTTATTATAATTTTTTCTCTGGGACAAATAGCTCTGGCAGCTGTATCTGTTTGTATGAAAATGTCAAAATATTTTTTGAGTTGCCAGTAAAAAGCTGTCCATATTGACGGGCTGAGAAGTTTTTTAAGGGAATGACGATGATAAATCTCAAGTCATTTACTTCCATAACTCTAGGCCATCCCACTAGCAACCTATCAATATTTTGATAGGACCTACGCCATCTTTAATTGCTACTTGTAAAAACTGTATAGGTATAGGTACCATATAACACCGATACTTTGTATCTCTTTAAACTAGACATTGGCATAGTCACCTAAACCTCGGTGTAAGACACAAAATCATCATCGTGATCATCATCATCAGGTCTTTGTTAGTCTCCACTGCAGGAGCACGAGCCTCTCTGTACTACCACAGCCATATGCTAGCCAGAGCAGTCAGAGGATTTGGCCTACACTCTCCAAGCTGGCCAGACGTGTTGGAGAGGTCTCTTTGATGAAGCTTTGTTTAGCTTTTGTTTCCTAAGTCGCCTTCTACGACATCCACGGGAACACTTGGAGTGGTCCTATTCTACTCTGCCGGGAACCACACGAAACACACAAAATAAAAAATAGAAATTAAATAATAACTTCAAAGATCACTTTTAGGCGGCTAGAAAAAGTGATCTTTGAAGTTTCAAACAAACTTTAAAAAAGCTCTAGGTTTTTTCAAATGTCACCTATCGCCTATCGTACGATGTGACGACACGCATTATTATTATGTTGGCACTCATCCATTGACTGGGAAGCTCGACAATGTTGCAGACTTTTTTTGCTGTGTGTGAGCGACTTAGGTTTTTTCATGTCGGTGTGAGTCAGTGTCGTGGTGTGCGATGAACTGCGACGTCAGATCAGAATATTTAAATAAATAAATATATACGGACAAATCACACAGATTGAGCTAGCCCCAAAGTAAGTTCGAAACTTGTGATGACGAGCTCCGTGGCGCAGCGGTCAACACGCCTACCTGCGACACGGATGGTCCCGGGTTCGATCCCCGGTCAGGTCAAGATGTAAAATGATCTTTTTCAGATTGACCTGGGTCTTCGATGTTTATCTATTTAGGTATCTGTTATAAAATATAGTATCGTTGAGTTAGTATCCCATAACAAAAGTTTCGAACTTACTTTGGGGCTAGCTAAATCTGTGTGATTTGTCCGTATATATTTATTTATTATTATAGGTAGTATACTTAGTATTTAGTTCAAAGTGTTCTTCTTCTTCTTCCTTGCCTTTTCCCTATTTGGGGTCGGCTCTGTATGTCAACTATGGCTATGTTAGTTCAAAGTGTTCGTTGAGACTAAATTAACACTTTCAACGAAAATTGATTTGCATGAGGTATTGTCAGCAGTTTTGAAAATATAGCACATGTTCATAAACTACAAACAAATTTTGTCACATTCATACAAACACTATGAAAAACAAAGTAATTTTTACCGTCGAAAAATCATAATGGTATTTTGGCTACTCTCTGATTGTTACTTCGGAACCCTACATGGGCGTTTTTTAAATTTTATTATTTCAGGACCAAATCGCGGGAAAATTGCTAGTAGCATGTGGTCTCAACGCCTTAATCGTATGATTTGTTCTTAGAGACTCGCATAGATGGCGCCACTCGAAACTACACAACATTGCATCTACCGTATTATGAGAATATAAAAACATGATTCACAAAATATATCTTATTAAAATCAAAACAATATTTTAGGCATAATATTTTAAAATGACACCGTATATTTAGTAAGTTATATGCTAACGCAGATTACCGCCATCTAGAATCGAGTAGCAAGCAACTCTCCTGCGCCATACATTCGCCTGCTTTTCGCAACCTTAATCTGGTCCAATATTTTTGTATGAGGTAGGCAGTCTATTACGGTAGTATTATATTGTCTTTGCTAGTAGTGACTATATTCTGAGATTATGTCCACTGCAATGTCGCCATAATATCAGACGAAACTCGGGATTGCGACCGGTGATTTTAAGTTATCTGGCTTATCAAGATAGTATTTATTGAATGAGATAAAAATAAACTAA
Source organism: Rhodophaea formosa (assembly GCA_963082605.1). Lineage (NCBI taxonomy): Eukaryota > Metazoa > Arthropoda > Insecta > Lepidoptera > Pyralidae > Rhodophaea > Rhodophaea formosa. Next base: position 1,670,466 of record OY720219.1, read on the forward strand.
TCTAATATGCAAATAAGAAATATCAATAAATAACGTATGTAAATAAGGAGTTCAATAAAACCACGACTTATCGTCTAATTAAATTTAAAACCCCGACAAACCACCCCGTAAATAATCAATTTAACAATCGTAATAAAGTAAGCGTTCTATTCACTTCTTTTAATTACTCCGACACTACTATACTTTCTTCTCGTAAAAACAGAACGGGTCCTTTTTAGACGACGGTACTTATGCATCACAGAGCAAGTTATGTCTCGTCACTCTCACCCGCGAGTTACATTGAAATTCCTTGCTCTGTGTTATGCATATCAACGCATTTGATTTTGAAGTATGTACAGTCGGGGGCAGGTTTATCAAGATTGACGCAAAAAATGCGAGTTTAAAACTCGATAGCTAAATAGTACACGCGTTCAAGCTATTTTGAAAAATACACCGACATCGCTGCATCCGCTGAGGCTGCAACAGTATCGGCTGTCGTGCTCGCGACACGTGCTTTGCCTCTACATGAGGCATCTTCAGGCAATGAACCTGTTAGATGTTGATCATTCGAATGACTAGTAATTTGTTTGTTCTGTAAAGAACTAAAGTCATTTTCCATTGTTAGAACAATCTACACCACTGCAAGCTAGTTATAGTGGTAGAGCCACGCTACTGGCAAAATTCACTAATTCACAGTAGCATTAACGGACCAGCTAGAGCTAGCTAGCTAGTGCCGGGGAAGTACCACACTCTCACAGAAAATCGACGTTTGAGTAGTAGCTTTACCGCTTCTATGCTTCGTTTGATGAGTGAGAGAGCCGGACGCCCATACCCCCTTCTCCTCTCTGGAGGGAAAAATCAAGGCTGGCAATGCTCTTGTAACATCCCTGGTGTAGTAGTTGTCCATGGGCAACGGTGATCACTTACCATCAGGTGACCCGTTTGCCGTCCTATGCCATAAAAATATAGTCAACTCAAAGGCAGACCTACTCCAACCTGTAAGGATTAACATCACTACACCACGGATCGTACGATGAAACGCGAAACACTGAGCTATACTTGTACTCGTAGGATCGAGTTTGACCCGTTTTGCTAGTGAAAATGAACTCAATGTAAATAATGCTGGATATGTAGCTTTTTTTAATTGGGCCCGGGTTTTGAAGAGCTATTATTTATAAACAGGTCTTTGCCTGCGGCTTCCCCGCGTGCAGTTTTTTATACAACTAAGTAGGCAAACAGGCATACGGCTCACCTGATGGAAAGAGGTTACCGTAGCCTATGGAGCCTGCAACACCATGGGTGTTGATTTGTTTTATGAGTGATATGGAAAGTTATGACGTCTTCAGATTGCAATGTAAGTGTTGGTTCTAGCTCGCGAAATAATATTTAAATTAAGAAAGTACTAAAGGTCATACATCAATTTTTCGGGGCCTAGTGTTTGCCCTATTTAAAATAAATTATATTAAAGAAAACTGAGAGATGATCTGAAATGTTGTAATGTCAGGTTCTAGATAACCCTTAAAACTATTTTATCTTATCATGATAATAGGACTGTGGAATGAGCCGGTGGTTTTACTTTGGCCCATGTTCCTGTATCTGTCTCTGTTCACAACGGTTCTGGCGTATCGATTACTTCCTACTCTTTAATAAATCGATATACGCTTAAGAGTGCGAACCATTGATGTAGCCCGTCAAGAACTGATGCAAAAAGCTAAGAAAATAAGCGCCAGTACATTGTACATAATTAGATCGATTGAAAGCTATAATTTGCCGCTTGTATAAACCAACAGTAAGGAGATTGACGCTTGTAACAAGGCGACGTCATGAAATATTCATGAGACTGTGAGGATGTCCGTAATCACGCGTTGCCAATATAACCAGCATAATTTGTGCAGGGCTGTCTGTAGTGCAACTTATTTAGTTATAATTTTTAATCTGTACTCTTTAGATCTTCTTTTTTCTCAGCCCGTCTTCACCTATTGTTGGGTATAGCCCTCTTTATGGTTTTTCCACTTGACTTGGTCTTGCGATACTACTCTTTAGATCGATTTTGTATGATTGATGCTTGTAACAAGGCGACATCGTGAAATATTCATGAGTCTCTGTGAGGATGTCCGTAATCACGCGTTGCCAACATAACCAGCATAATTTGTGCAGGGCTGTCTACAATACAACATAGTTATTAATTTCAGTCGTATAGTAATCGTATTCTGTAGGTAATTGTAACTTACCGCTGGTCTGGGAGTAAAGAAAAAACATAGAATGTCTTCCCACGCAGATTGTTCCATACACAGATCCAGGGATCAGGCGAAAATCTAAGGGATCATGGCAATAGGCAATGCGACTAGCAACACATCACTATTTTGATTCCGTTTTCTACCTTTACGCCCACCCATATAAGCTAAACATGGCCTTTAGATCGTCTAGATCTGGGCTCGGTCTAGCCCACAAGGGAGATAGACGTGACGTGACAATATGTATGATGTATGTATTTGAAACATCAAAATACACATAAGGGTGCGAACCATTGAAGTAGCCCGTTAAGAACTGACGCAAAAAGCGAAAAGGAAATTAAGCGCCGGTACATTGTACATAATTAGATTGAGAAACGCTATAATTTGCCGCTTTTATAAACCAACAGTAAGGAGATTGACGCTTGTAACAAGGCGACGTCATGAAATATTCATGAGACTGTGAGGATGTCCGTAATCACGCGTTGCCAACATAACCAGCATAATTTGTGCAGGGCTGTCTGTAGAGCAACACATTTAGTTCTAATTTTATGTTCTTTAGAAATGCTAATAAATAAATAAATATATAGGGACATATCATACAAATTGAGCTAGCCCCAAAGTAAGTTGTGAACTTGTGGCGTGGGATAAACGAACCCGGGACCTCCGTGTCGCAGGCTGGCGTGTTGACCACTGCGCCACGGAGCTCGACATTAATCTAGTAGTATAGAAGATTGACGAGTATTATACTCGTCAATTTTGATTTGGTCAGCTTATTGTTATAATAACAAGGAGATATCACGAGACTGTGAGGATGTCTGAAAACACGCGTTGCCAACATAACCAGCATAATTTGTGCAGGGCTGTCTATGGTGCAAAATATTTAGGAATTACTTTTAAATTGATAAGCTTACTAAATCAAAATATGCTAAGGTAAGGTAGAAGGACATCTTCAGCCTTTAAAATTTCAATCTTTTTTATAGGATTTTGTTAAAAAAAAATTCTGGACCCGGACGCAGATTTGGCAAATCATAATTCAAATAAAATTATACGGTCCCATGAATTATCTTTTGAGTGAATGAAATGGAATGTCTTTTTTTATTTCCAGCATTAGTTTCGTGGCAAAGTTGTTCATTGACGGGCTGATTTACCCTTTTAAGGGTAGGACCGAGTTTTATAAGCATATTGTAAACTAGTCTATTATTATATCCTGCATCCTCACATACTTTCGCAATAATGAATATAAATACCTACCTTAGCGGAAAGATTTTGTCCGCATTAAATCGTTCAATTCATTTCACTTTAAAGGGGATGCATTTGAATTAGTACCGCCGACGGCAACATTAGTATCACTTGGAACGGTATTAGTGCCCAAATACATCATAATTTTCTCCACCAAATATAGAAAGTCTTGAGTCTCGCCGGTTTCATTTATAAGTCATGTTTCTACAACTCTGAAAAATAAAGAGACAACGGAATTGTCACTTCATGCAAGGCCTGCTCGAAAATGGCACTCATAAAAAAACAAAGGTTTTATACAAACTGGTTTGACATTAAAATTTATCTATATCTAATAATAAAGCTAAAGAGTTTATTTGTTTGGTTGAATGCGCTAATCACATGAACTATTGGAGCAATTTAAAACATTCTTCACCGTTTCATATGCACTTTATTCCTGAGTGCTAAAGGCTAAGTGTTTATCACGGGAAAAGCCAGGTCGGACAGCTACTTACTTTTCATATAAACTCAAAAAATTCGATAGCTTTCCATTGATACCGGGTTTGTGACCTTAATTATAAAGTTAACTTTGTGCGGACGAGCAACCAAAGAAGTATTGGCGTGAGGCTGGTGGCCAGCTGTAAAATTTTGCTCAGTCATATTACAGAATGAATGCCGTCATAATAGCGAACACCGGCCTTTAAACCATAAACCACCGCATTGAGAATGCAACCATGAAACCGCTCAGGAAATGACGTTGGTGATGGAAGTAAATTGCAGACAGAGATTCCTTTAGAAATTCAATCCTGTTCTTGCTATAATCCTATACATAGAAGTTAAGTAAATGAGTCAACAAGTATACTTTTATTCCCTTTTTAATTTATGCCCACACTTCTACATGATTCATGGTAGAGTCGCCTTCTAACGAATTTATATCCCACTCGTTTCCTATTTTCGCAATCCTGCGACAGAGTACCTACCTACAATGTTGTCCTTATTCGTACAAGGACCTTTATTACCGCCATTGCAGCCGCGACATCTAGATCTGCCAAGTATACTAATTTCAACGCCGAACTTAGTAATTAATTAACTATCAATAGTATGAAAATGCTTAAGGCTTTCATCATTGCAACAGAGTTTGTTATGACCGCTATATTACATATGTATTTATTTTCTAAAGAGACAAATTTTAGTATTACTTTACGAGTATTTGTCAAAAGTTATATCATCATCATCATTTCTGCTGCAAGAAGTCCAGTGCTGTACAGTTAATAAAAGTTAAATAATTCAATACATTAAAAAAAAGTCACGACGTTTTGTTTAGGGTTCTGAACTCGTACAATTACTAATTTAAAATCGGATGTAATCGGGAACTTGCATAAAGAAAAGACTTTGCAAAATGTATGCGATTATGTAAGCATTTTAAAGATAAATTTATTATTTACATTTACAAGATAGTCTTTAAAGTTCAAAGTATTGTTTTCGTTATAAAGCCATTTCCATTATTGAAATTAAACATAACTGCGGAACCAAGTCAGAAATACAGTTTAGTTTGCACAATATAATGGACGTCTGTGTCTGTAATATTTATGGGGGTAAATTAAAATAATTGATGGCGAGTAACGGATAAATTATTGTATTAGTTTCGTCGCCGTTAAAATAAAACTGTACTGACGGTCTGTTTGTCATGATTTATCTTTAAAATGTGTGAATAAAATATTTTAGATTTAAATGGTTCAAAAGCAGATATTGTCTTCTCTGACGGTTAGCTCTTAGTCAAAAATAGATAGTAGGGGTTCTATTTTGGACCAGATAATTCTACTTTTCGGTGATAGGCCATCAGAAAATTAAAATATTTTAGACCTAAAAAGATTTTGGAATAAAGGCTATTTATGAAACATGTAAACGCCCGCTAAATAAGGATTTTGAAGATTAATATTTGCGGGCCGGGAAGTTTGATAACAAAAATTTTGTAATTACATATTTTGAATTTGTAAAATGTACATTTGGAACCCGAAAATGCTTTTAATTTTTAATATTTACCTATTAAAATCATTTTCAGCATATTCCTTTTAAATTTGATTGTAACTGCGATGGATGTGTACCGTTAAAGGAAACAAAGAATAAAAAGTTTCATGCTAAGTCCCGTTTATATAACAAGAAAGTTTAAAAAACCAGCCAAGTGTGAGTCAAACTCGCGCAATGAGGGTTCCGTACAATATGCTTCGTGAACACACACACAATGTGCAAAAATGTATTATTCAATTGACTACCTCTATCTAGTGGTGTTTTAGTGAACTATTTCCCTAGGTGAACTTATTATAGTGAGTTTACCACTTTATTTTCAACTGATAGAATTCTTATTATTTTTCCTGTAATCTTCAAGCAATGAACTATGTATTGTAATTTTTTTCGAAATTTTAGTCCCAGTAGTTTCGGAGATCAGGGGGGGGGGGATGGTCAAATTTTGCCTTCTTTCGTGAATAAAATCAAAAGGATTGATTTTTCCCGAACAAAAAAACTATATATATTATAATACTATATATTGAGATCCTCATAACAAGCCCTTTCATTTGATATATAACACGGTAAGGTTTGCAAAACTTTTTTGTAACATTTTCTATTTGGACTTCCTTATCTTCCTCCTAAACTGACCCTTATTTAAAAAAAATATATTTACTTTGCACATCCGTGTTTGGGTCATAGGTTTACACCATCTTACCAAATTTCATTAAATTTGGTTCTATAGATTCGGAGAAAATCGACTGTGACAGACGGACGGACGGACAGACAGACGCACAATTGATCCTATAAGGGTTCCGTTTTTCAATTTTTGTACGGAACCCTAAAAATGAACAATACTTTGAATTAAGTATACATATAATTATAACTTTTCGTAAATATTTTCCCTCTTGTCTATTTCGAATCCTGTTACACAATTCTATCTCATAATGGCCAGGCAACTTGTGATTTATGAGCGTTCTAGTGTCATTTAGTGAAATCAAGATTGGCATATTAGGCGCCTATTAATTCCAGTGTTTGCCTTGTTGTTCCTGTTTTGCATACTCCTGTTCATTCTAAGGTTATTGGTCAAATGCCTTCGTATTTAACCCCCGATGTTAAAAGAGAGGTGTTATAAGTTTGACCGCTCTGTGACTGTGTGTCTGTGGCTCTAAAACGAGTGAACCGATATCGATGTGTTTTTTTATTTATTTGTAAGCAAGTTTCTAAACGATGGTTGTTACATGACATGTTTTATCAAAATCGGTCAAGCCGTTAACTAGATGGAGGTATATTTTGTGTAGAGGGTTTCTTATTTTTTTTAAATTTTATACTAACTTGTTCCTATTCCGTCAAATGTTAGTTGGACGATACACACGACAAGTTATAAATATAACTTCTAGTCAAAAATAATACAAGGGTCAGAATTTGAAATTATTTGGTTTATTTCTCTTTTGTTTGCTAAGAACGATGTCCTCATAGATTGACAGTCACTTAAAATGTTTAAACTTGCTTTTATTTAGTGATGGGAAATATCAATGTCATTTTGATATCTTGTTGCAAACAGGAATTTTTCAATAAATTGATAAAGGATAAAAGTAATAGAAGCCGCTTCGAACTACCGATTTAGCTCCAAGATGTGTCTTGGGGCCCGCAGCGGCAAACTTTTTTAAAAGCTACTACGATTACATACGAGTATAATAGAGTTGAAAGATTGGTGGAAAATAATTATATATTCCAAAAATTCTCCAAAATATAATAACCTGACGTATAAAATAAGATTAACGTTAATCAGGTGAACATATCATTCCTGACAAGATTCGTGATGCATTTTTTGCGATTCTTTGCCGCTCCCACCTACATTAAAATTAGCATGACAATTAGGATAACAAGAGTTTATACATCATTGTTGTATAAAATACTCGATTCATCGGTGCCAGCCCTGCATATATTATGAGATGGCATCTCTCCCTAATTGCAGGGTTGGCGCTTCTTAAACTGGGTTTTAGGGTAAACACTCTAATTCTTTAAATCGGGCTGTCAAAATAAACAACTTTTTCTATGAAACCAATGTTGGAAATAATAAAAAAAACGTAATTTTTCATACTGTAGCACGCTAGTTGCGCGCCCATTACTAGATGGCCTGAGCGTAACTTAGAACGCGCTATGAAAGTTTTTTCGTCCTCTTATACTTAAGTAGTCCATCAAACAACGGATGATTGAGTTCTCTCCACTTAGTACGGACTTAGTACTAAGAATAAACTTTCTCTCAGCTCGCTATGTAAGGGACAGTGCTGTAACTGTGGCGTAATAAACGATGTTACTATGCAGCTGCACCTACACGTTATAATACAAATTTTTGATGTAATAAAACCGGCCAAGTTTGAGTGTGTATCGCAGACGAATAGATATCAAACGTGTTAATGAATAAGCGCAAATACCTAAATTTTGTTCAGAATTGAGAGTAGAATTTGATTGCACAAATGAAAAGGGGGTCAAATTTTAATAAAAAAATATTTCTAATGATTTCGCGATTGTTACACATTTGAATAAAACTAATTTAATACGGCTTTTTTCGCGTTTATTTCATTAATTATTAATTATATTTAAAAATAAAATATTTTTATAACACCCTGTCATTTCTTAACTCTATTATACAGCGGCAAGCGAAGCGGCACCATCTATATAGCCCTGTGACAGACGGACTTACAGACAGCGGAGGCTTAGTAATAATGTCTCCTTTAAACCGTTTGGTCGCTGAATCCTAAAAATTTTCAATACATCAGTGAAAACCCTGCATACGTTATGAGATTGTGTAAGATGTTATCACCCAATAATTGCAGGGCTGGCGCCGAATTACAGGCAAGTTTGTTTAGCGATACTGGTTACTGGTACAGTACAGGTTTACAAGAAAAGGTTCGGCGTTTATTGAAATTACACATTGTGATGTGAGTGGGCTAAACGGGTGAAGCTTTGGTATATTTTGTCACGTGATTCAGGAGAAATGTGCTCAACGCATTCGAGATTTAGGATATTTTTAAGTTCATTCTTCTTCTTCTTTTTAATTATGGCTTCCACCGAGATTTCAGGATACTGCCAATGTCCAGTATAATGAGATACTAAGTATCGGTGTTGTACGGTATGTGGCATCAAAGATGGCGTATGTTCTTTGGCAGCCTCGTGGGAGATTTTGGCGACAAATCTATAAGAGTCCATTTAACAGTCTACTTTAACTATTTCACAAATTGTTCTCGAGCACGAGCATTTATAACACCAAACTACACCAATTTCATATTATAAAGTCCACTTAAATCAATTTGCAAAATTGTATAAGGCAAACGACAACTGAACCCCTTGACTTCACACCAAAAACTCCTTAAGTTCATTATGTTTCAACTATTAATATTAACAATCAAACACAATGCATTTTGTTACTGAATAAAAAAAAAATTGAAATGATATGGTTTTATAGGTAAGCAGCCCTTCCCGGCTGCGCCCGGGCATGTATCCTATCCTAACTTATATTATAAATGCGAAAGTGTAACAGTTATGCCTAAAGACCTTCCTCATGATCAGAAAAGTGCTATATATTGGTGCAAACTGCCTGATAAGTTGTTTTTGCGTAGTTTCGGTCGGTTACGAAGACCATCATCAGGGCGAGTGTTAGGGGTGATGATACTGGTGATACGCTTCCTTCAAACATAACGTGAGTAAAGCAGGGTTTATTAATATGTAAAATACGGGTCACTCACGAATGAAGATGAAGTGTATGAAGAAGACGTTACATATTAATAATGTTAACATCTCACGTTAGTTTTAATCAAAAAAAAAGCAGGGTTTCAATAATTAATGAATTTATCTCGCGTAATATAAGTTTTAATATTATAATGACCCGTTTAATCTCTCAATTGTAAGTCACTATAGATATAAGACAGGCTTATGATAATTTTGCATGCAAAAGCCGCAAACGGAAGCTGGAGTAGGCAAGTAAATTATTATGTTAAGGCTATGCCACACCGTGGGCGGACCTTCAGAGGTTAAGGGCACAAAGCGGCTACTCATAGTAAATGATATCACCGAGACTATATTTCACCGGATTACCACAATCTGTTTTCGCAAACCCAAAGCAATCCCGTCAAGTAATCCAGATTTATTACTTAATCTGCTCAGATTTCGACAATTTTGTCTAAAATACAACAGTGAATTATAATAAAGTGATTTATATGTCTATCTGTAGGATTTAACGTCATTAAGTCTCTGTATCGAATGTCTAATGAATACGAAATGTGGAATATATAACAATAAATCAGATTTTAAAGTTTGCTAATAAATTAATACACAATTAATTTCTTTTAGTCCGAATTATTCAAATCTGCCACCCACGGAACTATTCGTTTTGGATAACGGAAATATGGTATATGTTATTATAATGGTAATAGTCCCCCAAATATACTCTTCTGGTAGGTATTTCAGATAATTAGCACAGTATGTTGGTAGTAATCGGACCTATGCTAATTTAGAGATTGCTAATCTGTAATAAATTTCCTTTTTCATTTATACACAGTTTAAAATAATCAATATCTCATATTTTAATCTAGTGGCATAATAAATAAGCAACAACCTTTGTGATTTTAGAAATTTATCTGTCAATTTTTTTAAAGCGGAAGTTTGTTTGAATACTGTTAGATATACTATTAAAACTTAATCTAATATAATCTGTATTGTACCCTGGAGCTAAGTCATCCATTGAGAAAGAAATAGCATCCTCATAAAAAAAATATATCTATGTATACATTTAAAAATCTACAGAAAGAAAATTATGTTTGTGTGTTTCTTTGTTATGGACAACTAGTGTTATAATAAACCGAGCTATCAGTCCGAGAGTTATGTACCCAAATAAGAAATTCTACCTATATATGTTTAAATTTTTACGCACAGACATTTTTATTCCATGTAAATGTCCGCAACTTTACTCTGATTTATTGATTATGATTATGATTGATATGATATTATCAATCATAATCAATAAATCATAGTAAAGTAGTATAAATCATAATCAATAAATATTTTTATATGATATTATGATTGACAACAAAATACTTATAGGACGAAGGAATCTCAAAATAAAGGGGCAGTGGCGAATCGAATTAATAAAAAAACCGGCCAAGTGCGTGTCGGGCCACGCGCAGTATAGGGTTCCGTAGTTGCGAATGACAACTTTGAGTACACACTGTTTACACTCGCACCTCACAGTTTAACGACCAAAAACATCTAACATTAAAGATTGTATGAAATTTTACATTTTCCAGTACATTTTATAAGTTGGTTGCCTATAACTTTTTAGTTGGTACTTAGTACTTAGCTCTGATAGTTTTCCTTTCAACTTCAGTATATATACTACTGCTGTAATTTTTTTCACGTATCTATATATAACCGTTTAGGAGATAGAAGGGGGGGACACGTACCTCTAACAAAAATTTGCACTTTAAAACCAAATATTTCGGAAACGGATCCCTAAATCGAAAAATGGTGTTCTCAACCTCACAATATTTTTCAAAGACCTTTTTAACGATATCCCACAAGATGGGTAAGTAGAGAAAAAAAAATGACTCCCCCACTTTACTTGTATGGGAGCTACCCAAAAAAAAATTTTTTTTCAAGATTTTTTTCTACGACTTTTTTGCCATGATTAATATACATACTCATACCAAATTACAGCTTTCTAGTACTTATGGTCTCTGAGTAAAACCGCGGACGGACAGACAGACAGACAGACAGACAGACAGACAGACAGACAGACAGACAGACATGGCGAAACTATAAGGGTTCCTAGTTTACTACGGAACCCTAAAAAACAAGATACATACTATGACAGAGCCCTGGTCTATAAAACCAAAAGGCCACGTTTAGCATGTTATTGGGCTGGTAGGTGGAGAAAGGAATCAAAACAGTGATTAAACAAAAAACACATGTAACACAAAGAATCGAAATTTAGTAACTGGTCACAAGACCAGTTACTAAATTTCGATCCAATTTCAACGGAATCTTGCCACATTTAATACTTATTTATTGGTTTTAAATAAAGATTCGGAAAATGCGATCGTACAAATCAGAACCGATTAGTTTGTCTTCTCATAGCATAAATTTTATAATTAAATATTTTAGTTGCATAATTGCGTTTTTATGCTAATTAGCAATTTGTATTAGGGCTGAAATTCCATCAGGCTCCATGCTATAGATACAAAATACAAAGAGTAAAGAAGTGATCTTTGATGAGTATTTAAAGATTATTATTTAGTTATTAAAACTTGATACCAAAACAGAAACATGTAGCCATACCATCGACTTTGTTCGTGTCAAGGCTCTTTGCTCTAAATGTCCATATAAATGTATTTAAATAATAGTTTTCTTAAAACGGCCTGAAATTGTTTTCTTAGCGGATGCCTATATTACAATAATGCAACTACAAAACATAATGGTGGTCATATCAATTTTAATTATACCAAATTAACAAAACTTTTAAGTGTTAGCAGTGTAGTGTTGTCGTTGTCAACCAATACCTATACCAACAATTATTTACCTACCTACCTCACTTAGCAGCAAGACTCTGCAACACACAACGAAGCACAACTCAAGAGAGGCAATCTGACCACCGGTTTTTTGGACGTTGAGAAATGTAGAAATTGAAAAAGGTCATAAATAACAGCATAATCGGATGTTTAATATCTGTACGCAAATGGTTTTGTCCTAGCATATGTATTTTTTTTTTCGCTCACTAAGATGTTGATGTGAAGTTGATCGACAAATTGAATAATCGTCATATTTTGAATTTTTTTACTTAAAATAAAGTGAGATACCACAATAATTAACATGTAAATTGCGGATTATATAAATATAATTAATAACGCGACAGAACCGTATTAAAATTAATTTTAATTAAATAAGTTACAATCACGCAAACATCTGAAAACATTATGTAAAATACGGGTCACTAACATATCGGCCTGATAGTATACTTCATACGATAAATAATTTTGAATTTGAAGTTGACTAAACCTCGTGTAATCGCATGTATGTTTCTGTGCCTGTCTATATCTTATTTAATTTATGCTTTCGGCCTTGCCTAAGTGGTCGTGTTGTTATGCGACACATTCTTGTTAAGCAACCTACAGTAAAGTTGGTCCCGCTGCGGTCTGATCACACCCTTTCACATTTTAAAAAAGAACCTGCCATATCACTAGTACCTAGATGACTAACAGAAGTAACAGTTCCAAGACTCTTAATATGAAATAAATCATTATAAGGATGTAAATTAAGAATTTTATGTATTTCGTCGAGCTCCGTGACGCAGTGGCCAACACGCTATCCTGCGACACGGAGGTCCCGGGTTCGATCCCCGGCCAGGTCAAGATGGAAAACGATCTTTTTCAGATTGGCCTGGGTCTTGAGTGTTTATCTATATTAGTATATGTTATAAAATATAATATCGTTGAGTTAGTATCCCACGACACAAGTTCACAACTTACTGTGGGGCTAGCTCAATTTGTGTGATATGTCCCTATATATTTATTTATTATTTAAGAATTAAATACATAAATACTCTTCTTCTTGTCGAACCGTAAAGTCTTTACTATTAAATTATTTTGAATTATTAATGAATTGCCTGCCGTGTGGTTCCCAGCAGAGTAGAATAGGCCCACTCAATGTCTTCGCGACTTAGAAAACACAAATGTTCAGCAGTGGTCTTCTTGGGGCTGAGATGATGGCGATGATCATGTAAAAATTTTATGATAGTATGTCTTTTTTTGTGAGTATGTTTTACATTTCAATATGTTTTTATATTTATTAAAACAAATTAATAGGGTACACATTATTTTTACAGAAAAAAAAAATTAAAGTTAAACTAAAACTACTATTTACAAATAAAATAGGCCTGGCAGCTCGTTGCCCCGTGGTAGCGTGCCCAGAAGGCTGGCAGCATTGCCACGTTGTATGGCAATGCTAATCTTTTGTCCAAAATATAAGCCTGCCCTCTGGTCACGAGACACCTCTATTAATTTTTTGGCGATGGCATTGAATAATTTATGTGCCGAGGGTCCCCACGGCCCTAGAGTTTCAACCCCAAACGGTTCAAATATATAATTGTTGCCAATACATTCATATTTGCGCCGTTTGAGGTTTTCCGCCGCCGCCGCTGCTGTGCCGGCTTTTGATCCTGTGACCGGGAGGTGAGACGTCGCCAGAGTATCGACGCAAGTAGCGTCCCATACCAGGGGCCGCCCCAACCTCCAAGGCACAAGAGTCATCCCATCCGGTCTCGCCATCATCCCTAGCCAATCCGTTTGGTTCTAAAACGGATGGCATGTTGATGGTAGCAAGAGCCCGATGGATTAAATTGTTTAGGGCGGCGTGGCGTCCTAAACGACCGGCACTTTTGCGGCAAGACAGACCATGGTGACCCAAGTCATCAACGCCATCGCCGCAAGGGCAACGATGTGTCACCGTACAAATGGCACCTAGTCTCAGGGCAGCTGCCAGGCGAAAAGTTTCGTCGTCCAATAAGGTACCAAGGTTGGCAGATGGTAGGGTTTGAAGCCAAAGCCCGGACTCCCATTCGGCGGCAGCTAGAAGACGGGCTCGCTCTGCAGCACTACCAGATGACTGTAATAAATTAATCTGGGCTAAACTGCAAAGCGGCCCGTCCCACAGCCTTTGCGAGGACGGAAAATCCGGAATTTTAGAATTTGGACACATCATTGACCAAGCATTAATGGCCTCCAACTTGTGACTTATCTCAAAGTCAGGATTGTCCAGAATTCTTTTATAAATTTCTTCAATACTGTGTATAGAGGACAAAAATGCTGGTAATGCAATACTGGAAATTTTGCGGATACCTAAGCCACCGTACCTAACAGGCAAAGAGGCTTGGTCCCAATTGTGTTCATCCAAATTTATATTCAAAATAGTCGAAACGGAATTTTGGATAAGGGTGTCAAGATTTTGGAGTAATAAAGAGTGTCTCCAGAAAGGGCTGCAACGCAGGTTATAAGTAAAATTTGGACTAAAAAGGCAATATCTTACAATAGTAAAAGCAAAATGTGTTTGTATTTCTAAAAGGCGCTGTAAAGCCAGGTTAAAATTTTGAATTTTTTCTTCTGTAAATTTAGAAAAGGACTCCTCAAAGATGGGAGAACCTAGTAGGCGTAAAGAGGATTTGTCTAGAATTTTAATATCCGGTGCAATCGACCGAAACCTTGATATAATATTGTCTTTATTATCGCAGGTATCGGTCAAAAAAAGTTCACATTTTTTAAAATTAAAATCTAAGCCGGTCTTGTGGAATTCATCGGTTAAAAGTTGGAAGTCACTCAGAACAATGTGAGGAGCTGAAGATAAACAGCCATCATCGAGAAACCATGCGTTAAATTTTGAATTTAGTTTTTCTAGGATTGGGTGGATAGCGAGGCTAAAGATAGCTGGCCCTAGAGGATCACCTTGCTGGCAGCCTACACAGGACAAAATTAAGTTATCTTTAAACATCAATTTAGAATTTATACTGTAGCATTGCCAGATATAATTATACACAAATGGAATTTTGTTTTTTACCTGTGTTAGCAAGGCAGTCCTATCCACCGAGTTAAATGCGTTTTTTATATCCACCTTTAACAAGACTTGACCCTTTTTATGCTCTAAGAAGCTTCTCAATGAGTGAACGGCGGCTTCACACCCACCCTTAGAACCAAATCCTAGTTGTACTGGTTGCAAATAGGTCCTTAGAATGGGTGTGATAGCCTTACAGCATATTTTAGACGCCAATCGTCGATAAGAAGTCCCTACCGCGATTGGCCTTATGCCGCCGTCTTTCTTCTTAAGAGCACATAAATTTGCGCCATAGAGAATGCAACACACCTCCGGGACTACCTTTCCAGAGAGCATGAAGTTCATCAATGCTGTGAGGGCCCTGAGGAGGGTCTCGCCAGCAGTCCCGGTATTGTTTCCCACGAGGTCTTTCAAGTGTTGTGGGGAGAGACCGTCGAGGCCGCCAGCCGAACCACTCCTAAAAGACATCACTGCTTGAAGAACATCATCTGGAGAGGCAGTCAATGAGGCATATTGATCATCTGACGGGCTTGGTACATCAAGTCCTGTTGAAGGTGGATGCCTTTCTCGCAAAGCGGAAAGCGTTTCCGGGGAATTGGGAGCAATGGCGTCGTCGGAAAATAACATCCTCGCAGCTCCTTTTATGTCACCTTCGCTTATTTTGGACTCTACATGGGTCTTTAGGCTTTTCGAAACAAAATTTACTACAAAATTTTGGTATGGCAGGGGCTGTCTATTTGAACAATTTTCTTTGATTCTATTGGTGAGGGACTGCTTTGAGGTAGGCGAGTTTTCTTTTTTTATATGAAGTATCCGATAAGGGAAGGTGAGTAAATGCTCCCAACTTTCAGGGGTGTTGTGCGCCAAGGTACTATGAATTTCAGAACATAATGTTTCTGCTACCGAGATACGTGCGCCTTTGGGAATTCTTTTAATAATAGGAATGCTATGTTTTAAATTTGAAAGAATCTTATCAAAAGGTATAAAAACACGGGTTGATATCGGAGGTGGAATAGGTGTAATATTGGATGGACAGAGAGGCCTGCTCCTGTGAACCTTAGATAAATGAATATTTAGGCCTCTTTGTCCTTTAAAAAACCGAGGTTGGGAGCATTCAGTACATTGAATGTAGGTCTGTGCCGAGGATGTTTCAACAAGCACCTCATTGGACAACGTATCTGCACTATTCTGCATAGTAATGAAAACTTACACTAACCTTAAATATACAAAAAATACCACCAAAAACCAGAAAACACACAATATTTACAAAAATACCAAATAAAAATGACGTTTGTCGTTCAATCACTTTGAAGCTCAGTTGAAGATGTCTTGCGCATGTGTATTGTCTCCACTTCATAGAGAGAGACCACGAGACCACGCCGTATGCACAGGATGGTGACATTTTGTTTGGCGGGGCGCCGCGCGCCGCCGCCCGCCGCTCTTCTTATTTGACAAAATCAACGAGTCAACTCATACGAGCATACAAAAAATTGTGACAAATTGGCCATAAAGCCTCTGCGATGAAGTCCAAATGACTGAATTTCTCTCAATGTACAAAAACTATCGTTTCTGGAAAGATATCTTCGATTTTAAATAATTTATTTTAATTGGAAAAATTTTATAGATGCATTTGACAGGCTGCTTTTTTTTTTTTTTTATGTTTTTTGAACGAAACCAAAACACCAAATCAGTATGAATTTTCATTCAAAAATACGAATAAAATTAATTGAATTTCAAAATTTGCGTTTTGCTTTAATTTAACTTGCTTCTACTGTAGATAATGCGGAACTTGCAAACTATTTTTTTCTTTCTCCTATGAAAAGAGCTCTCAAAAATAGAAATAACAGTGAAAAAATCATCTTGATAACCCAAAAACTCTTTGAGATATAAGGGTTTGAAAATTTCACTTTTTCGTCTCGGCTTAAACGTCCCTAAGAAAAAACAACTGACTAGTGACGTCACTCCTTTAGCAATTTGTATGCGTGTTGTGAGAACTATTGTTTGTCAGCTATGTTAAATATTGCGTTTAGGGAAATGGCTCTTTAACAAAACTTGCTATAAATTTAAAGAGCTATTTCATAGTAATATAAGATTTTTGAAATTTTCATATTTTTGAAACGGACTTTTCTAACCAATCTTAACCAAAGTTAATGTGTATCGATATCTGACTGAAAGTGTCCTCAACAGATTTTTCAGCTAGATGCTTATATAGTCAGAAATAGTTTTCAAAATGTACTTTTCATGCAAGTTCCCCATTAGGTATTTAATTTGAACTAGCTTTTGACCGTGACTCTACTCACGTTAAATGAACCCCCCTGGACCAGTACCTTTTTCGGAGTGTAAGGTAGCGTATATCCTTTGCCAAGCATCATCTGGAGCCCGATGGTCCAGTGGGTGTGAGCTCTATGAGCGCTTACGTATGTTAAGCAACCTCTGGTGCAGTCCCTACTTAGATGGGTGACCGCAAGTGGCATAAAAATATCTCGAGCTCCTCCGTGCTTCGGAAGGCACGTTAAGCCGTTGGTCCCGGCTGTCATTGTTGATGGCATGGCTGATGATGGATGATGGTTGATGGCAGTCGTTAAGCTATGTCAGATGCCTTAAGGCAGCTTGAAAAATCTGACACCAGTGTTGGCCACTTACACATACGAAAAACAAACAAATCTCTATAAGTACTAACTTTCATTTAAATCAGTTCAGTGGTTAAACATGTAAGTAAATTTAATTTATGTCATGAGATATCACTCAGAAAGACAAGCAGATATAGTTTTTCATTATGAAAACACGGCTTTACTCACGTTTTATTACGTCGGATCTGCCGACTAGTTTCGGTCTGTTACGAAGGGGGCGAGTGAAAGGGGTGGCGACACGACGGTTACGCTTCCCTCAAAGCACTGATGATGGTCTTCGTAACAGACCGAAACTAGTCGGCAGATCCGACGTAATAAAACGTGAGTAAAGCCGTGTTTTCATAATGAAAAACTATATCTGCTTGTCTTTCTGACTGATATCTCATGACATAAATTAAATTTACTTACATGTTTAACCACTGAACTGATTTAAATGAAAGTTAGTACTTATAGAGATTTGTTTGTTTTTCGTATGTGTAAGTGGCCAACACTGGTGTCAGATTTTTCAAGCTGCCTTAAGGCATCTGACATAGCTTAACGACTGCCATCAACCATCATCCATCATCAGCCATGCCATCAACAATGACAGCCGGGACCAACGGCTTAACGTGCCTTCCGAAGCACGGAGGAGCTCGAGATATTTTTATGCCACTTGCGGTCACCCATCCAAGTAGGGACTGCACCAGAGGTTGCTTAACATACGTAAGCGCTCATAGAGCTCACACCCACTGGACCATCGGGCTCCAGATGATGCTTGGCAAAGGATATACGCTACCTTACACTCCGAAAAAGGTACTGGTCCAGTGGGGTTCATTTAACGTGAGTAGAGTCACGGTCAAAAGCTAGTTCAAATTAAATACCTAATGGGGAACTTGCATGAAGAGTACATTTTGAAAACTATTTCTGACTATATAAGCATCTAGCTGAAAAAATCTGTTGAGGACACTTTCAGTCAGATATCGATACACATTAACTTTGGTTAAGATTGGTTAGAAAAGTCCGTTTCAAAAATATGAAAATTTCAAAAATCTTATATTACTATGAAATAGCTCTTTAAATTTATAGCAAGTTTTGTTAAAGAGCCATTTCCCTAAACGCAATATTTAACATAGCTGACAAACAATAGTTCTCACAACACGCATACAAATTGCTAAAGGAGTGACGTCACTAGTCAGTTGTTTTTTCTTAGGGACGTTTAAGCCGAGACGAAAAAGTGAAATTTTCAAACCCTTATATCTCAAAGAGTTTTTGGGTTATCAAGATGATTTTTTCACTGTTATTTCTATTTTTGAGAGCTCTTTTCATAGGAGAAAGAAAAAAAATAGTGTGCAAGTTCCGCATTATCTACAGTAGAAGCAAGTTAAATTAAAGCAAAACGCAAATTTTGAAATTCAATTTATTTTATTCGTATTTTTGAATGAAAATTCATACTGATTTGGTGTTTTGGTTTCCGTCGTAACAGACCGAAACTAGTCGGCAGATCCGACGTAATAAAACGTGAGTAAAGCCGTGTTTTCATAATGAATTTATCTCGCGTAAGTTTTAAGATATAGTTTTTTTTTTTCATATTTATAATGTAAGTACGGAACTACGTACGAATTTAATAAGTTGGGGCAGTTCTTCATCAAAGATTAAAATGTGTTCTGCAAAGATCAAACGCTGAACATCTTACGAAAATAAAGATATAAAGTTCAAGATGAAGGGCTCTAAGATTTTATAACAAGCACACGAGATATTGAGTAGTGAGAATTATATCGTAATAAAGGTTTTACTAGCCATACGCGTAAATCGTACAAGTAACTCATGAAAATAACGATGAAACAAGATAATAAAACAAGGGATTAATTTGTACGCTATCGGCGGATCGTCACACACAATAACAGAAGTTGCAGAAGTGTAACGTAGATAAAACAATCATTCAGTATAAATAAGAAAGACTTTAATCGACCCTTCAGGCTATGCATGCAATCATTATATGAGAGTTGCTGTTTCTCCAAGCCTTGCGCATACGAGCACAATGCCCAAAGGCGAGGTCCATCCCTCCAGCAGGGTGGCCTTTGGTGACGTTCGCCTAACTGGTTACTTAAGAGTCCCACGTAATGCCGAAATCCCATACAAACGTAGTTTGGTTTTAGTTTTACAACAGTTAAGTCAATCTCAACCAATTCGTACGTACATACGTCCGGATAAGGCATATTGATGTTTATAATCAGATTTCAATTTTAAAAACAATATCTATACAAAATTACAGCGAGTAGAAGTTTCGTATCGAAAACTTCTACTTGCTGTAAATTTCAGGATTGCAACTGTAAAACACTGTAAAACTTGACTTCAGCTAATTTCAGCATGGTTTAGTATACTCAAACATGCTCAAGTCGGCTGAACTTAAGAGATTGAGTGCCACACAGATCTGTACAAGAGTACCATCTAACTTATCATCTTAACTTCAGCCGATTCCTTTTCAGTTTAGATGAGTATTTTTAGTGTGACTCTCCACAAGTCAAAGTGCGTGTAATGACCCTCCCTCTTTGCCCTACCATTGTCAACACAAGGCTAGATCTTGTAAGTAAAACTGAACAGAGTATCATTTGTAAGTATTGGCAACTTCTATTTACTAATGACTAAATACTAATCATCATCATCATCAGGTCTTTTTAGTCTCCACTGCAGGAGCACGACCCTCTCTGTACTACCAGAGCCATATATAAGCTTGAGTAGTCAAATACTAACCAATTAATCAAAAATAATTGCTACTTGAACTTTTATCTACGAAACCTAACCAGTAAATTTCATTCATACGACATTGTCATATTCTAAGATTTTAAATCCGAAATTACTTATACTTTGTAATATATCATAAGCATTGCATGAAGTGCAACATGTGCTACAATTTTTAATTCATGATCAGACGTCTTAATTTTGTTGCCGAAGCAAAATAGCGCAATGTCCACTATTTATACAACAATGGGTATTTCCTAGAAGAAATCCATTTAATTTATTTTACGCTACATCGACGATTGGACGTTTTGTAGGTTTAGGCCAAACGCATACAGGCAACGTTAGATTTTGTCAATGCTTTTAATTTTTTTTCTAAAATGAAAATAGACATCAGTAGAAATAATTCAAATTACGCAAGATTAATGTTAGAATCACTATCATCTGATTATCACAGAAGCTATGTGTTAATCTAATAAAGAACACTCGATTCCATGATGGTCTTCGTAATAGACTAAAACTAGTCAGTAAATCCGGCTAAATAAACGTGGGTTAAAACCCACGTTTATTTAAACTTAATGTGATTCTACTCGTATATTGACTTAATCGGGAGCTTATTTAGCTAGTATTTAATGCCATTTTGGAAACTTTGTTATTTCTCCAAGCCTAGTATTTATAAACGTGGTATTTATAAACGTGGGTTAAAACCCATGTTTATTTTTACTTACCGTGATTCTACTCGTATATTGACTTAATCGGGAGCTTATTCAGTTAGTATTTTTTGTCATTTTGGCAACTTTGTTGATCAATGTCAAGTAAATTACATGATGATGTGCTCGTAAGTCGTTTGATTGCTACGAGAGAGCTTTTAGCGGCAAACTTTTATGATATCATTGGATTAATCATTGAAATAAAGACATGACGGAGTTAAGAGTCTATACTCCGTTATGCCTTTTCTTCGATGATTAAAAAACTGGCCAATTTTTCAATGCTTATGTGTTAGCTCGTGCGTCATGTCAACTTATTAGTACTCTCTACACTTTAGAGAATATACAATGTGTTTGTGAACTGTGAATAAGCCTGAAATCGAGAAAAAATACATCTACTCCATATACTTTGGATTAGAGCTCTTTAATTTTTCTCAATTTCAGTCTTGGTCACAGTACAAAAAATTTTCGTTTTCATGTCAAGAGTCGCCTGGACGCGCATGTCTCCATACAAATGAAAAAAGGGAATTGTGGTAATATTTGATAATTTTAGGGCAAAATTAAGCATCCAATCAATTAATCTCATTATAATCTACTTACGTTCTTATACAGTTTGGTTAAATTATCAAATGTTTGAGAATTATACGCCTCTAGGCGACTCTTAAGAACATGAATTAAAATTGCCGCTTGTTCAATGAGGGTGTTTAGAATCAATTTTTACCTCGGTCTTGGCACGACGGCACTCTATCAAGAGGTATTTTTGACAGCAGCTGTCAAAATCCACCACTCATAAAAATTATGTTTAATTATGATTGGTGAGAGGTAGAAGAGTGGTGCCGCCATCTGGGGGAAATATCGATTCCAATTACCCTCATACCAAACCAAAATTATGTTTGCGGTAGGTCTAACACATACTTGTCTCTATCACGTTGCGGTTAATATAGTTTTTTGGACTTCTGCCAGACTTTTTATTGCTCCATCCGACGTCCATTTTACGCAGAACCATACAATTTTCTTTTCATGTAACAAATGTAGGGATTTACGAAATCCCAAATATTGCATAGTTCTTAGTAAAATGGTCGATTAGCGTGACATTGTAAGATCTGAGAATAATTTCTCATGTCTTTATAATCGAAATTGACCACGGAATAGCCGTGTGCTTTGTTGAGGGATTAGGGGATTTGGGGGATAAATAGTGTGTTAACCTGTTTATAATGCAATCTGGGACGACAGACAGTGCAGTTGTGATCAAAAATACTTTGTTTTTGCAGTCTAGGAGATTTAATTTTGAATCTTCACTCAAATACTCGTACTTTGATAAAATCAATTTATATCGAACTAGTTGCTACCCGCGGCTTCACCAACGTGATATATAGCCTATGTCCTTCTCAGTACCCTAACTTATGTGTATGTATAATTTCATTATGATCGGTTCAGTAGATAGGGCGTGAAAGCGTAACAAATAAACAAACAAACTCACTTTTGCATTTATAATATTAGTTTGATAAAATCATTATATCAAACTAGTTGCTACCCGCGGCTTCACCAACGTGATATATAGCCTATGTCCTTCTCAGTACCCTAACCTATGTGTATGCATAATTTCATGATGATCGGTTCAGTAAATAGAGCGTGAAAGCGTAACAAACAAACAAACACACTTTCGGATTTATAATATTAGTTAGGATTAGGATTAGCATAAAGTAAGGATAGTTAGGATACGACCATCGTTTCTTCATTTGATTTTCTATGAAATGTAAGTTTACAAACTGTTCTGGGCAAAGTAAACATTTAAAAACTATAAGATATTCGATTTTAGTCTACGTCTGGGTAATTTTTGTTACTTCAGTATAATATCAAGTCTCATAAATATAAATAAAAAAGAAATAAAGTTGTGGCTATATATTTATTGCTTTATTTTTAACAGTTGTATCTATTTGTAGCTCTTCCAAGCTGTTAGTGATAATTAAAAAGATACCGATTTTTTATTCTTTCCGATTTTGCAAAATGGGAGAATAGCTGTGATTACACTTGCGAGATCTACAGCTCACTAAATCGATAATATGTATGCATTTAAATAAAATATAATTTATGTATCAACTGACTGCGATTGACTCTTTCTTGCCTGACGGGAGGCAATGAATAGGTCTAGGGTGGTTCATCCAAACTTAAATAATGTCTATTCACTCTTGCTTTGAAAATCCCAAAATTGTACTAGTCGGGAAACAGTGATCGGGGAGGCAATTCCATTCCTTAAGCATTATGAAGTCATCAGACGAATCTAGAGATAATAAAAATATAATATTTACGTGTTTTCAACTTTATACTTATTTAGAATAAGATTAAATCAAAATGACACATAGATTTTAGATTAGGGAAACATCTATTATATTATCAAGCATCCCACTAGCATCTGATGCATGAATTAAAGACAAATAAACGATGCTTAAAGACCCATTATCTTACGTTCACCCACGGAGAAGAATCAAAAATTATAAAACCGAACGTCTTTATGGCCAAATCGATTGATTTATAATATTGAAAATTAATTTTATTGATAATCACCTTCAGAACGATATAGTAAAATCGAATTTACGATATAGCGATAATAATTAACAGATAACATAATTATTACTTCTTCCCACGTGCAATATTAATGTTGTTTTAATGGGCATGTTGCATAAATCCGTGTTTGCCGTTATTTGATGCTGCATGACGCAGGGTGTCCATGATAAGAATAAAATTAAAAATAAATGCTAAAATCATATCGTCAAAGGTTTAACAGATTTTTTCAGTATGGTCCTGCTAAATAAATAATTTATCATTAAAAAGCAATTCTTTTTCATGTCCGTTTTGAAAATTTATTTTAAAATTTTGGACCATTACTTATCGTATAATTAGCACTTTATTTTAAACATATTTAGAGAGGTACCAATCAAGATGGCAATTATAATATCGTGGATAGACCAGGACATTCAAATTTTATTTCATCGTTCTGTTACATCTTGTTCAGAATGTCAAAGTTGGATAATGTCCCCGCGTCACTATTTCCCATAGGCTTTACCCTTTACTCACTTTGACTCTAACGTCCGTGGATTCACAGATGAATGGGCAACACATTCATGCCACAGGGCAACAGAAAAATCGGGCAATAAACATTATAGTTTATGTCTCCGTGGCAAGTAGGCGTCGTAATTAGGCTTCGGTGAAAGCTCGATTAGATATATTATACTCTGTTAATGTGGACGCTCCAAGATACTCGTAGAATCTGAATGATATTCGTTGATTACTCCCGTAATCTATGGTGCGGTGTGAACGAACCTTTGACACGTGGTTTATTTTTAAATTTGTATGTGTTTGGCGCACTGGCAGTTAGTCGCCGCAAGCGATGAGGTTAATTTCTTTTTTTCGTATGTATTTCTTTGCTTTGGGGAAAATAACAGTTTAATTTTGAATTGTTTGCGTAGGTGATAATTAGACATTCTAACTTTTTATTCAAACCATGCTTAAATAAAGTTATATATGGCATAATAAATAAAATATGAAGTTCAGGTTACTTACCCATAAGGTCGACATGTTTCAACCTCATCAGAAGGTTTTTCTTTTTGTGCGAAAATGAATCGAGACGCACAAACAAAGTGTTATCAAATAAGCTTAGACTTTATACAATTCAATAGGAAAATAGTATTATCTCTTTTGTTTGGTGAAAGTTTAACAAACTATTTCAAAGAAAATAATTTATTGGCGTTAAAATATTAAATTTTTCATTTCGCTGAATGTTTTTGAAAATGAAACACAGAATTGTTTCATGCTTGTCAAGGAGAAAATAAAAACTAAGAATGAACCAGTACCCGAACCTAAATTGCATTAGTGTTATCCAAGGTATCATAAATTGGTCTTTAAACGTCATAATAAATGTAGGCTGGGAGGCGAAGTGAAACCATGGACTGCAAATACTTCGTTTATTTCAGGTATCACGCACGGCGCAATACAATATTTTTAAAATCTTAGCGGACACACTCTTTCACTAGCAGTCGTCAATAGCCATCTTGTCTCAATCCATTCATCTCGCTCACACTTACATCCTTCTTACTCACTTCCTCTTCCGCTCAGTGTTACCATCCTACATAAATGCTTGGCCATATAAGCGTGTTCCTGATTTATCCTTAACTGAGATACTCCACGCTGGACACCTCCCCCTATACACCTCCGGAACTTGGGCCTTAAACCGGGAGTATGTGGTCAGTTAGACTGCGTTCTTCTTCTTCTTATTTAAGAGTTTTGTAGCTATTATCGATGGAGTATGCACCAAACTTCTCTATCCTCTGCTTTAAACTTTAGTTCTTGATACGACATGACACCAGCCTTCTTCTTTAGTTTGTCAACAAAACTTTTCCTTGGTCTCCCTTGAACAATTTATGTTAGTCAACAAAACTTTCTTTTTATCTCTCTGGGGCTATGGAAAAGACTGTGTTATAAAACCAAAACCACGCATAATTTAACATACTCTTCCGACCTCCTATAAATTTTATCAGTACGTACGTACACCGCTGCAACAGTCATCCAGTGACCACGGTCGGTGTAACCCGGCCGAAACGTCTGGAGAAAAACTGTATGTTTTCGCGTTAATTCCCGACATTGCATTTAATAATCATGCAACGCGAAAGTTTAAAAGTAGTTACGTACTACGTATTCAAATAGTACTGAGACACAAGTAACTATTGCCACGTATTGCACAGCGACTCAAATCCGATCTGAATGGACAAGCATTGCATCGTATCAAAGTGAATTCTACACGTTTGTATGCGGATTAAATCTATGCGATTAAGGACTGGTGCTCAAAACAAACTTTCATTAAAAGTTTCCTACTCGAATTATTATTAAATCACCGAGAGTTTTGAGTTGAATTTGTCTGTGTTAGATAGAGAATAATCAATTTTAATGTTAATGTTAGTTTTAGATTATAAACTTAATTTATAGTATAAGTTTTCAGTTAAAAGTAACTTCATATAAAAACAAACAATGAATAATCGAAGATTTTTTTTTAATAATGGATAGATAAAATTTTATGTAGACTGAACTGACCAAATACGATTGTAAGTGATATTTTACTACGAAAAGGCTTAATTTTCTTATATATTTTTCGAAACGCGAGCGATTTCAATTTAAATTAAACTCGGCATTCGATTGTTACGCAACCATCCATTTCATGGCAGACAGAGTCAAAAATTATAAAACCCGAAGATAATGTTTGTCTAGGGGTATTAAAAATGGTGATATTTTTGAATAACAAGCCCACCACGTCACGCTCTCGAGCAAAACGGAATTAAAGAGCTTTTGAAAGACTTTCAGTACCGGCGATCCGCCCGCTTTCATAAGCTCTGCTGTGAATCCGTTCTTACCCGGTGTCTTGCTGTTTGAATCTGAATCCTCAAGCAGCGTTCTTCTTTATTCAATCTCTATTTACCGGCTCTTAACTCTCTCTTACACTGTGTTCTGGCAAAACAGATTTTAAAAAAGCTATCGCGTGTATACTTCCCTTTATAGCACATATTTAGCAAAGCACCGTGCGACGTTTTGAAACGCGACCGATTGCAATGTAAACTCGGCATTCGATTGTTTCACAACCATCCATTTCCGCGATTCGTATCAATTGTCTCAGGCAGTACTTGTAAACAGCCGATCAAATAACATAATATTTAATGGTCCAGTAAAACAATGGCTGGAAGAAATCAAAGTTGTTGAAAAAAAAAACTTTCTTTATAGTAACACCTCAATGTTGTTTTTCTCATGCCTTATGACGAAATAGATTAGCTGGGCAATTTTTGAAAATGTATCGCTCGAAAACGAATCATTTTTAGGGTTCCGTAGTAAACTAGGAACCCTTATAGTTTCGCCATGTCTGTCTGTCTGTCCGTCCGCGGTTTTACTCAGAGACTATAAGTACTAGAAAGCTGTAATTTGGTATGAGTGTGTATATTAATCATGGCAAAAAAGTCGGAGAATAAAATCTTGAAAAAAATTTTTTTTTAGGTAGCTCCCATACAAGTAACGTGGGGGAGTATTTTTTTTTTCTCTTATTACCCATCGTGTGGGGTATCGTTAAAAAGGTCTTTGAAAAATATTGTGAGGTTGAGAACACCATTTTTCGATTTAGGGTTCCGTTTCCGAAATATTTGGTTTTAAAGTGCAAAATTTTGTTAGAGGTACGTGTCCCCCCCTCTATCTGCTAAACGGTTATATATGGATACGTGAAAAAAATTACAGCAGTAGTATATATACTGAAGTTGAAAGGAAAACTATCAGAGCTAGGTACTAAGTGCAAACTAAAAAGTTATAGGCAACCAACTTATAAAATGTACTGGAAAATGTAAAATTTCATACAAGCTTCATTGTTAGATGTTTTTGGTCGTTAAACTGTGAGGTGCGAGTGTAAACAGTGTGAACTCAAAGTTATCATTCGCAACTACGGAACCCTACACTGCGCGTGGCCCGACACGCACTTGGCCGGTTTTTTATTGTATCGAAAAATCACTCGCTTTGTGAAGTCGTGGATTCAATAATAGTGCACCAGATTGAGGTTATTGCTATACCTTTAGGTAATCCTAGACCGTCCGCCGTGACGGAGGACGACGGTGGGAGCGGTATGAACATACTCGTACATAAGAGGAATCCATACAACTTCCTTGGGCCCATACAGCAAAACACGAGAGTTGCTGCTCTCCAAAGATTTTGCCATTGTTTCTCAGTTTGGCCCATCAGGCATTAAGAGTTGCTGTCCCTTCAAGCCTTGCGCACACAGACAAAAATGCGGTCCTTCTTCTTTTTATCGTGTCGGTGGCTCAAAAAGTCTAAAAAAAAAACAGAAAAAGGTACCTACAATTTTTCCATATGTTGTAACAGCTGCACCACTCACCAATGCGGTTCTTACCTGTAAACACCTTAAACCAATGCGGGCCCTACCAGTGATCACTTTATCATTTTACGAGGTTACTGGTTTTTACACAGAGCTACTGTCGCCTGATCTCCGCAACCCAAAGGGTAAACCAAAACCAATCCGAGGGTAGGTGGCGTGGGGCGTCCACATCATTACCTTCGGATAATCAGGTGATTAAAGCCATCAATATCATAACTGGAACGCGGCCAGGGGAATATACATATATTATCATCCTACCCAGACTAAAACAACTTAAACAAATTATGCTTATCAATGGAATTCGAACCTTGCTGTTTGTGTGTGTGAGTGGCCAACACAGATGTCAGATTCTACGAACTGCTATTAAGGCATCTGACATAGCTTGACGACTGCCACCTCATGAGGACAGCCGGGAGCATTAGCGTAACGTCTTTCTTCCCTACATATTACGGAGTGTTGCTTTCACCCTATTAGAGACGAAAGTAATAAATAATACCAAAATACCACTTTAAAAGGATGCGCTAGTCCGGAACTCGAACTCGTCGGCGCACGGGGCTAATTTGCGTGCTATTTCGCTGAAAAAGGGATAGACTCGGTTATGAACAGTGCGGAACTATTAACACCGATTTATAAGCACATCGGAACTACAGTCTAGTGTGTGCAAACACAAATATTGTTGAAAATCTAAATCTGCGTCGTCTAAAAAGTCGCGAGTATGCGTTTGGGAAAAGTGTTCTTGTGATAAAACACCTGAATGTTTTAATTAAAAGTATAGTTATTTAAATTTTTGAATAACGAAACTATGCTTGTATGAATTGTGTTTTAGAGATTTTATACTCCTTCCGGTATTTAATTGTGCCCAAAGTTGCGTTAAAATTACGTGTTGAAACGGAATGCTTTGAGACTCATAACTTTAAAAGTACTTATAATTTTACAATTATGATTCCATACAAGCATAGATATCGACAAGACAAATCGATAAAATTAAAAACTTAACCAGACTATACCGAACAACGGAGTCATCACCCTACAGAATGTGTTTGGCGAAACACCTGACTAGCGTACCCTTAAGCATACGCCCGGCTAGTAGAAGAAAGTCGCATACTTGGCCTGTCTGTCCTGGGACCCTTTGGTTTGGTTGCTTTACATCTTAAGGCAATCTGCTCTAGTAGCGCGTGAGCAACTGTCACATCCCTGTTCTGTGTTCTTCCCACTTCAGATAGATAGATAGATAGATACGTTTATTTGTAGCTGAAGTCACACACATACAAAAAAGTTAAGAACAAAACATAAAAACATCATCTCAATTGCAACACATGGTCTTTGTACCTGTGTGCCACTTCAGATGTCTAGTCTACAAATAATACAAATAAGTTCAGTGTTGTTCATATTCCGTGAACTAACAAGTGGCACCAGTATTCATCACTAGATAATAGGAGCACTAATGTTGAAGTCTAGACGACTGCCAA
The DNA here is from genome assembly GCA_963082605.1 of Rhodophaea formosa. Lineage (NCBI taxonomy): Eukaryota > Metazoa > Arthropoda > Insecta > Lepidoptera > Pyralidae > Rhodophaea > Rhodophaea formosa. The sequence goes on from OY720219.1 coordinate 1,699,932, forward strand.
TTTGCTAGTCTGGTCGCTTGCCAAAGACAAATCACATTTTGTTTTAATAAATTTCACACATCTTTTCATATTAACTGACTCTTTCCTGGTTTTTGGTAATATTTTTCAATAATATTTCAATTTTATAAATTCAATTTTCAAATTCAAAATTCAAAATCATTTATTTGCTTTAAATAGGGTACAATAATAAACATGGTATGGTTTTGCTAAGTTCAGGCCTATTTAGCTATATTAATAGCATGCAAATTTCTTTTTTTTTCTATTACAAAACTATTATTAATAACAATTTTTAAAGCTAGTGAATAAAATTATGTCCAGTTTAATAAATGTCAAAATGTATTAATATTATTGTTTAGTAGTCATAAATTCAATGATTGTGTAGAAGCACTTGTCAAGAAGCCAATTGTTCAATTTGATCTTAAAGTGGTTAAAAGGCAGTTCCCGAATAGACTTTGGAATCTTATTATACATTTTAATTACCATATAATAACAATTTTTCTGCAAATGTGTTGTCCTAGAGCATGGAAAAAGTAATTTTGTGGGATCTCTTGACAGGTGTTTCTTATTTATATTTGCCTTTTTGAACAGATCCGGATGTTTTTTCACAAATAAACCAGCCTCTAAAATATAAAGTGATGGCAATGTTAATAATTTCAGCTGCTTAAATAATGGCCTACACGAGTCAAGTGGGTATGCTAGACACATCGCACGTACGCATTTCTTTTGTGTAATAAACGCCTTATTGAATAAAGTTGAGCTTCCCCATAGTAATATACCATATCGTAGGAGTGATCCTACATAGCCGTGATAGGCTGTTAGTGCAGTTTTTACTCCGGCAGTAAGACGTAGCTTTCTGAGTGCGTATACAAACTTATTTATTTTTTTACATAAGCTATTTATATGCGCCTTCCAATTGCAGTTTGTGTCTAAGGTTATACCAAGAAAATTTATTTCCTTTACGTCTTCAACTTTGTCATTATTATGTATAATATTAAGATTAGGCAATGTCAAATTGTTATTTTTAAATTGTACTATTTTTGTCTTAGATGTATTTACGGTTAAATTATTTTCATTAAGCCATTTCGCGAATAAATCAATTGTATTAGATAATATCATGTCATGGTTTTCTGTTTTTTGATCGGAATGTATTACGACCGATATGTCATCAGCGAAGAGTGTGCATGGGTAATTTGTTATATTTGGTACGTCATTAATGTAGATTAAGAAAAGAAGTGGTCCCAGTACACTACCTTGTGGTACTCCGTAATTGTTTTGTTTAAAAGCAGACTGATACGAAGTGAGAGTATGGTTTTCAGAAAGTTTTCTTATTTCTACAGATTGCTGGCGATTTTTAAGATAGCTGCTAATCCAGTCTAAGGATTTTCCTCTTAGTCCATATCTTTCGCACTTATTTATTAAAATATTATGATCCACAAAATCAAATGCCCTACTCATGTCAAAGAAGGTCACAGATACACGCTTCTTTTTATCAATTTTTTCTGTGATATTGTGGACGAGTTTAAATGCTGCCAGTGTCGTAGATTTGTTTTTCTGAAAACCATTTTGTTCCTTCTTAATTAGTTGGTGTTTGTCTAAGAACTCAAATAGTCGGGTGTACATTATTTTTTCAAATATTTTTGATAGCACTGGAATCAAGGCTATTGGCCTATAATTAGCAACATCTTCCTTGTTTCCTTTTTTGTACAGAGGTTTTAAAATGGAGTACTTTAGTTTTTCTGGGAATACACCTTCGCTTATAGACATGTTTATAAGATGACACAATATATCAGAGAGTTCTAAGGCACATTCTTTGACTATATGTGTCGACTAAAATGCCTCATGTGTAGACATTCAGGCTCGTTCGCACTTATCGGGAACATCTTCCCAGGGTGGGGCGGCAGCCCGCGCCGCCGAGTCGGGCAAAAGACGGAAATATATAGCTCTGCAAGACAATTTTATTTTCCTTCCCTTCGAAGTGGAGACGTTGGGTCCCTGGGGCCCGGAGGCTAAGATTTTTTATAAGGAAATCACAACTCGTCTTATTGAGGCAACGGGTGACCCTAGAGCTGGTCATTACTTCGCTCAACGCATCAGCATTGCTGTTCAGCGCGGTAATGCTGCCAGTATTTTGGGCACGTTGCCTCAATGTGACGAGTTGGAAGAATATTTCTACTTATAATCAAAAATTTGTAGTATTTTTGTGAAAATGGAGTGTTTAAGTAAACAAAACTAATCACTAATACTAGTTAATTGAATGATGGATAGTTAAATACACTATACGTGTACAAAACGTTGCTAAAACCCTGTCCTGTCCTTAAAGGGGCAACTCAGCCCTCAAAATCCAAATGACGTTGTTACTTTTTTTATATTCACTTTAGGATTCATATTCATTTATTCGCTCACATGTACAGCATAAAGATAACAAAATATAATTTGCAGTTTGACATGTACCCAGTTTGGGTGTGGCGATTTATTAATTACAAATTGAAATAAGGTATACCTAGATAAAACGGTAAAAAACATAAAATAAAGTCAATCAAAATTAAAATTTAGTGTTAGGTACATAATAAAAGTCAAGAATTAAATATAATATAGTATGTCACGTGAGATTGAGGTAAAGCGAAAATGAGTCTGTGGTATTTATGCATTAAATTCTGATGAGGCTTTCGCGGTTCTGTAGTGCATCAGGTATGTTTGCTGGAGGAAGCACGCAGAGATGGTTTGTACGCGATACTACGTAAGAGAACCGCTTCCTTGATGAGCGCAGGCTCCGTGGGAGCAACATCAGCATTTTGAAGGTTATTGTAGAAATGCCGGGCTGTCCAATCCAATGGCACTGGAATCATCTCTACTCTAATGTGGACGGTGTCTCTGGAGGTGTTAACACCAGGTGTGTTAATTAATTTTAGTATTATAGTATTATCAATTTTAACTAATCCATACATACTAACGTAATATGGCTAATAACTGTAATAAATTCATTTATTATTAGAGGTTGAACATTACGAAAATACAATTTTTAAAAATTGTGATCATTTACTAGTACACACAATACGATTAAGTAACAGAACGCCATCCAATCCCCACACATAGCGTATCTAACTCATATAAAATGTATGTAAACACAGTTCAAATCTACAGACTTCGCAATTACGCTACTAAAGTACTAAACAGCGTCCCATTAGCATGTACCTCGTATAAAGTACGTTCTTTACGACGAGGGCAGAGCAATGTAGTAACGACATCTGTGCCCGAAACTGGTATGCAGTAATTATCATAATACGCCATTTTGAAAAATGATGAATAATGCTGCCAGCCTGGCGCAACTCCCTTGAAGTCGCACGAATGTATGAAACGGGTGCGAAAGCTAATGGTGTCTATATCTGTCCTGTTTAGACCCTTTCTTTGGTAAACGTCAACTGTCATAAAATCAATAGCCTAGTTGGCGCAAAAGGTTCACTATCCGAACGCATAACTTTTTTTGGTATAAAAGTTGTTTCGCATAAAAATATTTCGCATAAAGGTATGTTACGCATAATATTTGTATGGAAAAATTATGCGTAACATACCTTTATGCGAAATATTTTTATGCGAAACAACTTTTTTATCAAAAAAAGTTATGCGTTCGGATAGTGAACCGGCGCAAAAGACTATATTATGCTCTTTTGATGCTGTCATAAGCATTTTGACAAAGAGAAATCTCCAAAGGGAGCCTAGTGAGATAAACGATTAGGTGTACTATTTTGAACCCCTAATCGTTTATCACACTGAATTACTTGACATGATTTTTTTTTTGACATTGTACTTATTAAGTAACATATTTGATACTAGAAGGTGGTCGTGGCCAAATGAGTAACAATGGCAAAGAGTTTAAAGAGCAGCAACTCTCATGTTTTGCCATATGGACTGAAAGCTACGTTGCCAGAAGGGCCTATAGTACATTGTGTTGAGTGGTAAGCCTTGTTTATTCATACTCCTATAAAAAAAGATATCTGTAATCTTTCAATCAAATCCTCACATTTCACAGCAGCTGTAGTGTGAAATCCAACACAACGCAACCAGTTTTTAATTTCTACATTCCTGTACCTCACGTGTATATTATCATGACAAATGTTATTTATTCTTAATTGTCGACAAACTAACGACTACAGGCTACCAAATCGATTTACGAGGCCCGCGGCATCTATCTCTTATTAATGGCATGTTAACAGATAAATTTGTAAGATAACACGGAACAATTAAAGAGACTTTGTAAATATTGAGTGGAGTAATCATTTATTAATTTACTGTTCTTATGAGTTGAAAAACAGGCGTTCTGTCATAGTTTCAAGTCCAAGAATATGTTAATTGGATATTTATTAAGAAAATTAAGATAACGGGCAGATTTAAATTTGTTAAATTTTAATTATATGCCTAAGAGTATTCATAACATGCCTAAACTTTGTAGTTTTTTAATCTTCTACAAGCTATAACGAAATAATTTTGGTTGTAATTCTAAGCCAATCCTAGGTCTGAATGGGTGGTTAGTCAAATCGGACGATGAAGAAGTAAAAAAAAAAAACAAATTTAAAGTGTAATATAATTTTAAGTATTAGTAAGATTAAGCTGGAATTAAAAAAAGAACCGTAAATGCATAAAGTACTAATCGAGAGAGAGATCAATTGTCAAACAAAACAATGATAGAAACCACAATTATTTTTTGTTTTATTGTTATAAAATCACGGTTTTAATGTTTTATTCGGCGGATTCTCTCGACTAGTTTTGGGCTGAATGAACGCTTTGACTTTGACCTACATTTACCAAATTAAACGAGGTGACATTTATTCGCTCTACCAAGTTTGTGTTTTCCGTATGGAATCTTGAATTCTCTCTTGAATTCAATGACTCCAAAGGCATTTTTGTACATAAGTTGAATACTCTCTTGAATTTGTAACTGAAATAATCTAATTAGAAAGTATTTTATTGTTGATCTAATTAATAACAGTTTAAAAATTTCACATTCTTTAACCAGAACATTCACCTTATTTAATTATTAATAGCCCCCAGAACATTTTAAATTATGCTTGCAACTAAAATAAAAACAACCAGAACTGGCTGCTGACTGAGTACATCTGACTCATAACGAGAACTTTATAATGGCTTGTCAAACAGGTGATCAACCAATGGTAAATATCCACAACCTCGTGACAAGGTTACTTGTACGTCGACGACCGATTGGCTGGCTCACAACCAGTCGCGGTTAATGACGATCACCGTCGAATCAAATTTATTGTTTCCCAGCCTTTTAGAGATCATAGGCTCGTTAAGAAACACATTTGCATGTGATTGACATTGTGGAGGAGAAAGTTGTTGCTATGCATCCGTGGTCAGGCGATGATGACGTGACGCTGACTGGATTTTTAATCAACCTTTAGATCTTTAGCGATTTGATTTTATGTTTATGAATTGTTGGCTTAAATTGATAATGCTTCGTTCGTACATCAAATGATCTAGTTTTTATTGTATATTTTTGTTGTTAGAATTGTAATAATCAAAATGCATAATTTACATGATTGTTAGTTCTAAATTAAATAATATACCGCGTCTTCACTTAGGTTAAATTAAAGACACTCACCGATTCTATATTTCATCCCACCATCACATATATTTCATATACGTAGATAAACATCCAAGACCTAGGCCAATCTGAAAAAATCGTTTTCTATCATTACCTAACCGATCGATTATCGATCTTGTGACCCTTGAGTCGCAGGCTTATTTACCACTGTGCCACGGAGGTTATCAAAAAGCTTAAAAAGACTGGCATATGCGCATGTGTTGGAAGCAAAGTTGGAGATTAGGAGTGTTGCTGGGTGGAATGCCTTTCTTTATAATATTGTTGGGTGTCAATAGGATTAAAATACCACAATATCAATCAATCAATTTACTGGTTGTTGCTTGTCGTTTAGGTAGTTTTTTTTATATTCATAAAGGGGAATACCTTTCCAACCCCTCTGGCTAACGTGGAGAGTGTAGGACAAATCCTTTGACTGCTCTGGCTAAATATGGCTCTGGTAGTATAGAGAGGTTCGTGTTCCTGCAGTGGAAACAAACAAAACAGGTATGATAATGATGAAAGGGGAATAATAAAACGGATGCATAAAATTTTATTTAGGTCTTAGACAATCGGTTTAAGTGAACATTATGATAAGTGGGCGTTTTGATGTTACTATTATAATACTTTAGAATTTTTAATACAGAAGACAATTTGTTAACATTGTCATTTTGTGACTAAAAAAAGACTGAGAAAGAATGTGTGGCTCGCTTACTAAGAGGCGTCCAAAGTTACATAAGTATCAAATTCTTAAAATACATTAAGATATTCCAACTAAAATATTTCTATCATTAATTACCCTAAACAACTAACTATAAATCACTGGACACAGGAGCCATTTTCAAATCTGATAACAAACAATTGATAAGGGCAATAAACGGCCACATCAATAAAACATTTGCATTGTGCCCACGGAACACAAAAAGTAAAAAAGTAAAGCGGATATTTTAAATTTAAAATCAGCTATTCTGGGCCTAAATTGGTTTCAAATCTTTTCTGTTTGTTATTATATTCTAAGTTTAATGAATAAGTAGTTTTTAAGGTTCCGTAGTAAACAAGGAACCCTTATAGTTTCGCCATGTCTGTCTGTCTGTCTGTCCGTCCGCGGTTTTACGCAGAGACTATAAGTACTAGAAAGCTGTAATTTGGTATAGGTATGTATATTAATCATGGCAAAAAAGTCGTAGAATAAAAAGTTGAAAAAAATTTTTTTTAGGGTAGCTCCCATACAAGTGGGGGAGTAATTTTTTTTTCTCTATTTACCCATCGTGTGGGGTATCGTTAAATAGGTCTTTCACAAAAATATTGTGAGGTTGAGAACACTATTTTTCGATTTAGGGATCCGTTTCCGAAATATTTGGTTTTAAAGTGCGAATTTTTGTTAGAGGTAAGTGTCCCCCCCCTCTACCTGCTAAACGGTTATATATAGATACGTAAAAAAAATTACAGCTGTAGTATATATACTGAAGTTTAAAGGAAAACTATCAGAGCTGAGTACTAAGTGCAAACTAAAAAGTTATAGGCAACCAACTTTTAAACTGTAAAATTTCATACTATTTTCATTGTTAGATGTTTTTGGTCGTTAAACTGTAAGGTGCGAGTGTGAATAGTGTGAACTCAAAGTTGTCATTCGCAACTACGGAACCCTACACTGCGCGTGGCACGACACGCACTTGGCCGGTTTTTTAAATACATTTAGTATTGGGGACTGCTAGGCTGATAAATAGTGTTAAGGGTGAACTTATAAGTCGTATTTATAAATAATAATTTTAAGCTTATTTTATTGTGTCATGTTTGTTGATTGATATCGCAAAAATAGTGTAAAAGACGAACTAGTTTAATATATTCTCATATATTCCCAATCTCATTAGACTTAATAAGATATATTAATTATATTAAATGAAAGATAAATGCAACATCATCATCATACTTTAATGTAACCCTAATAGAGTGTCTCTTGATGACTCCATGATAAAAATATCATAGATTAAAACTGTAATTTATAAAACTTTATCTTTGTACTTTAGAGTTTTGTGCTATGGGTTTGTAGGCGTCGACTAAATTTATGGGGAAACAGCAACGCGACTTTTAAACATAAGGCTGTAATCTGATATAAGCTTTAGCTTAACAGCTTAATAACGCTACGAGCTAAAGCATGATTTACACCCGCGGAAATGAGTGCGGTTTAAGACCAACTTTCTATGAAACCAGTGTTGACGGCTTCAGGCTAACTTTCAATTATATTAATAGACTGTATCTCTATTCCATTGACATGTTTCTTCTTCTACGACGACGCAGTAGCTAACACGGATCGTGAAACTTAACATATACAGTGTGTTTAGAACTGAGCTAGTCATAATTCAAATCGACGATCATCACAATCTCAATATGAAATTAAATGAAATATCACATATATGTGAAAAAGAAAATCTTTTGTTTTGTGAACAACCCTGGAAGAAATCCAGAACAGAAGTCAATCAATATTCTTTATTTGCGTATATGAGTACAAATGTCTTGTGTTAGTATAGTCATTCATTTTCATGTTATGAACGTAAAAATCGCTTATAAAATACTAAACATATATACCTACATATTATAAGTAGTTTTGAAGGTAGGATTTTCTAATTTATGGGATTTTCTTTATTTGACAAACTCATTTTTCTTTTCGTGTCCTTAGCCTAAAATGTCAAAAATATTATATTTTTATTTAGTTCCTCCAGTAGGTTACATACAACAGGCACTCTACTCACAGAGTAGAGATTGTACTACAAACTCATTGAAACTAAGCTCTTTTGAGAAACATTGTATCTTAATCTTAACCTAGCATTATTTACCTAAATTAGAATATCAGTAACCCGAGCCTCAATTTATTCGTCTGTCCTCCAAAACTACATATCTAAGAGCAGTCGTAAAATTGCATGATAATCTACTTTGGTAATCAAAGTGAAAACCTTAATATTCATAAAGCTTATAAATTTATCATTATGCTCATTAAATGACAACAGATGTATTTATAGTTTACTATAATTTGTGTTTGTTTTGACTCAATGACATCAACAAAAGCCTTGCTTTTCATTATCCCAAACTAATATTATAAATGCGAAAGTGAGTTTTTTTGTTTGTTACGCTTTCACGCCGTATCTACTGAACCGATCGTTATGAAATTTTGCATACACATAGGTTAGGGTACAGAGAAGGACATAGGCTATATTCCACGCGGGCAAAGCCGCGGGTGACAGCTAGTTTTAATAATATTTCATAGGCATACTGGTCCATAAGAACGTTTATGAAGGGTGACCGGCGCCGTACGGTTCCCTGGGTGGTTGATCATACTACCTCATTCCCACTAGATCACAAACTAAAGTTTCTGTATAATTTGATTTGGCAAGAGAGAAAACCATAATGTAAATAAGTAAATAAGTACACATGAAACCTCTCCGTAAGAACATTTATTCCAGATCTTGTATCAGACCCTCTCCAATTTATTTCGTTTTTATTGTTTCGCCGTGTGGTTCCCGGCAGAGTAGAATTGGACCACTCCAAGTCTTCCCGTGGATGTCGTAGAAGGCGACTTAGGAAACACAAGCTGAACAAAGTTTATAAACATCAAAAGAGACCTTTTCAAGCCCTTTGGCCAGCGTGGAGACTGTAGGCCAAATCCTCTGGCTGCTCTGGCTAATATATGGCTCTGGTAGGACAGAGTGGGTTGTGCTCCTGCACTGGAGACTAACAAAGTTGGATGATGATATACTATGGACAAACAGGTATAGCTTATTAGTACTATGAGACATACTTAGTAGTTCATTTATCAAAATAATTGAACTATCGCCAACATCTAGTAAATAGTTCAATGTATCATTTTAGTCGCCGTAAGTAATATTAATATCCTCGTTTGAATAATTTTATAACTAGTAGCTGGCACTCCTGTTAGACTAAGCAGTAGTACTCGTATGTGTTTTTAGTAGAGTTATAACGTTCCGGCTGTCACTATTACTCGATCTTTACTCTTTTTTTCGTGTGTGTAAGTAGTTCCAACACTCGTATCAGATTTTAAAGGCATTTGACATAACTTAACGACTGCCATCATTGATGACAACCAGGCAGGACCAACGAGATATTTTTATGCCTCTTGCGGTCACCCATCCAAGTAGAGTCAGCACCCGGGGTTGCTTAATGCGGAAGTGCTAATGTGCTAATAATGCTCACGCCCACTGGACCATATTTTTGCTGTACTAAGGGTATATATGGGTACAGTAACCAGATATTTAGTAGAGTGCATGATAGAGCAGAGTAAAGGCAGTGGTGGGGGAGAGCTACTGGTAGAGTAGCTTGCCCACGTGGCTGGTCACTCTACTCTAAAATTTCCTGAACTCAACTATACTGATGCCATTTACACCAATAGGTATTGCAAGTAGCATAGTATGTACTCTATGCGTGTACTGAAGGATTAAGAAACTTTATTTTCATAGGGCTAATGAAACTTGACAATATACTTATTTAATTAATTAAATTTGATTTAAAATAATCGATACTGGTTAATAAATATGGTTCTATGTAATCATGTTAAAATTATAATACTGTTTCTCAGACTAGGTGCCTTCAGCGATGTATAATATTAACTCGTACCCTCGTAAAGTTTATTAGCTTTTGATAGATTAATTTATATTCAGGGGTAAAGTAAAATGTTGAGTTAATTAAATACGAGTCATTTACCAGAATATAGGCACTTACTTAATGAAATTTTAATTCCTTTTTATAGGCTAACTACAAAATTTAATTTGCACAGTTTATGCATTTGCTAGGCTTAGGTTAAAATTGCTGCTTGTACAATATTTAATTTATGAAAACTACGGCAGTGGCAAGTATGGTGAATTTTATATAAAACTTAATTATAGCTTATGCCACCCTCAGATAAATTATCTTTCTGGAGGTGAAGAATTTTGATCGCTCCAGTTGTTTCAGAGGCCATTCAATGTAAATAAACAATCAAACCTTTCATTTTCATAATCGACTCCGTCGCGTTCCAACGTGTAATCCCAACTAATATTAGAAATGCGAAAGTGAGTTAGTTTGTTTCTTGTTTGTTACTCCGTATCTACCGAACCGATCATCATGAAATTTTGCATGCGCGTTGTCTAGAGTACGGGGGAGGACATAGGCTACCTTTCGTCTCAGAGAAAATACTAATGCGAGCGAAGCTGCTTGCGAAACCGATGTTTCGAATTTTGATGACAAATTTTTGGGCATCAATTATAAGCAATCACCCTTATCAGATAATTAGATTTAAATGTGACTTGATTCACTACGCTTGGCAAAACAGCTGGTAAGCGCAGTTTATTTGGCATATCTAGATTCTGACATGCTGCCCATCAAAACCGTTTTTTTTTAAGCGAAGGAAGGCTAGAAATTTATTGGACTAAGGGAACGGGATAAAGGCTTTTTTGGATGCTACTTGCTCGAATGGGTAAAGGTTGATAAAGTTTAAGTAAGTAATTGAAAGGCCAACTTGGTGGGTGCCATTCACGACTACCTACCAATAGCTCAAACTGCTTATTAAACTGAGTTGTGTAACTGATAGTGCGCTATCGGTAGTTACATTATTGTCATTTAAGAGTCCCACGTAAGGCCGCAATCCCATACAAACGTAGTTTAGTTTTACAACAGTTAAGACAATCTCTCTTGAGGATTTACAATGCGTGGTAGCGTAACACTGGTCAAAATATATCTAATTGATTGAAAACAAATAATTTCATTAAATCGACTCGATAAGAAGTGCATGGTGGTTTCAGTAGAACTACGTCTCGTTTTCGGAATTTCTCAAAAACTGGTGAAATATATTTTGCACATGTACATTGCTATCAAAATATATTTTTCATGGCATCCTTAACTGATTTATGATTTTTTAAATCTTTAGCCTTTCCTTCCTTAGCCTTACATCCTCCTTATTCGTAAGCTTACATAGTATAAAATGAGGATGCTTTTCGCTGCTCGATCTATCTGTTCGCTTAGATCTTGTAACTAATCAACGAATTTCAATGCAGTTTTCAGAAATAGAGTGATTCATGTCCTTATGGTCCTCAGGTTTATAGGCATAAAACATGCCCGGGGAGGGCTACTAGTTCTATAATAAGTAACTCTACTAGATAAATAAAAAGGCCATTATAATAGCGATGAGTGTTGGCGTGTCGACACCCCACAAATCTTCGTAGAAGCTGTCGATATAAATATACGAGAGGTAAGAGCATGACAATCGGAGAGATAGCCTGGAAATGATGTACACTAATGTATTTATCAACCAGGGGCGTATTCACCGCGGTGTTAGCCTTATGACACCAAGCATCTGTAGAGGGCACCCAAAATAAGAATTATATTATTTATATACAATGATCCCAATGTGAAATTTTAGAGAAATAGATACATTTATTAATGTGGAAATGTATAATTAAATTAAATTCTTTAATTGTGATTACGCGCCTCTTTATTCATAAGAATTCAAAAAATATTAATTGAATTAACAGTAATATAGTTTTTTAACCGCGATTATTTTTTCACTTGTCTGATATTTTAACAACATTGCAGCTGCCGTCTTCAGTCTATGACGTTGGTAGCTGCCTGCTGAAATAATAGCGGCAAGTCTCGTAGTGATAGTAATATTAAATTATTAAACAAAAATCTGCAAGGTGATGCGTATGTCAGGTAGATAAGGGCCCCCGTAAAATTTGGGTACCGGGTCGATCTACAGCAAGGTACGCCACTGCTTTAAGCTGATACAATAGAAATGGATATCATACGAACTGGTCTTGGGCTATTACCGTATGTCATAATAATATGCCTTGTAGAGCTTGCAGACTTTTATTTTACAATAGTTTAAGATTTGAAGCAAATCTTGCTAAGTGGAGTATTTACCCGATTGAAATTTACTACTTTACAGACATCGTAAATTTTTTGCCACTACTAGCCACACTTTAGACACTCTTAAACACTGCGCCACGAAGGCTGTAGAAGTATTAAAATAATTAAAATCAAAGGAGAAATCATCATCATTAGGTTTTGTTTAGACTCCATTGCAGGAGCTCGATCCTCTCCATACTACCGAGCCATATCGAGAGCAGTTAGAGGATTTGGTCTACACTCTTCACGCTAGCTAGACGGGGTGTTGTTGTTTCCTAAGTCACCTTCAACAACATCCACGTGAAGACTTAGAGTAGTCCTGATGTACTCTGTCGGGAACACGGCACACGGAAAGGGGAAATGTTCGAAGATAAACGAGGAAGTATATGCTGGCTACTCTATGATAGTTATCTGTGGACGGATTTGTTACGAAAATGTTGACTATCAAAAATGTATGCAGACGATGAAGGATTTATTGTTGATAATAAAACTGATATATAACTCGTATAATGTAGTTAATTATTTAACTTATAAATCATAATAATTAAGATCTTATCTTGATGTTTTAATAACAATAAAATTATGTGTTGAGATTTGTATCTTATTTATTAGATGAGTCTTAATTTATTATAGCTGTCATAATTATTATTTATGATTGAAGTAACAAGATACAATAATAAAGATTTAATGTTTGTTACAGAACAAGAACCTAATTAATTAATTAAACCTTATTACCCAAGGAATTTAAAGGAATTTCTATCCCCTTTTTAGCAGTCATGTAAAACTAGGTGATAACCCGGAAGATAAATGATTATGTTTGTCATCGTGGAATTTTGTCATATTTTAATAGTTATTCTGCTATTCGGGAAGACGACTAATCCAACAAATGAAATATAAATCGCTCTCTATCCTCGAGTTATAAATGGTGTAGGTAACTAACCTCTTTGTTTGATAATGTAAAAAAATCCGAAGAAAACGAACGAGGAAACTTGAAAGTCTTCATAAAAAAAATAAAATGAGGTGCAAATTGTAAAATGGCTAATTTGTCTCTCAGCCCCGTCTAGCGATTTTTGTGTTGTCTAGGGGACTTTTTGTTGACCACAGAGCAGGAAGTGTGGCAGTCATCATCGTCATCATCAGCTTTTCGCGGTCCACTGCTGGACAGTCGCTTGCGCGCTACTAGAAACGCCTTTTTGACACATTTCATACGAAACAAGCGTGTTAGGGGTTACAGTTTTGGGTTTCGAGGTAATAGGAGATATTACTGAAAGCTGTGCCGCCAGAGTGCGCCACTAGCACATACAGTAAAAAAGGTTTGACATTGACAAGTATGTACATGTCAGTGTCAAAGTCGCAATTAATTTGTGAAACTATACATTAATCCTTTATTAATTTGATTTTAAAATACTTCTATAAGTATTAAAATATAAAAATGCAATTAATCTGCGTATTTGGATGTAAAATAAAGGCAATTTATTGCAAGTTTGACATACTTGTCAATGTCAAACATTTGTTTACTGTCTCTGCTAATGCTGCCCTCTGGCGGGAGAACATTGCAGTATTATCTCCCATTGCAAAAATGCAAAAGTCTGCTATTTTCTTCTTCCTTGTGATAAAGGATTAATCATTTTATTTTTAAATTATTATTTTGCATTCACAATGCTATTTTTCCTTATTTATTAAATAAAGAAAATAAGAAATGGTAAAAAAATTCCACGCAGGCAGGACTAATACCTGCGTCTTAGATCCTGTACGATTTATGCGTTGCCAATTACGCCACCGCGCTTCAAGCCCCCGCCAAATTTCTCCACCATATTTCATTCCTCTATCACGCATTCTTTATTTTCTTTATTCAATAAATTATTAGGTATTAGTCTCCTATCTCACTTGATGGCAAGTGTCGATGAAGACGAGGATGTTTCATGGCTTTCCAAAAGTTACCCATTTATTCTAGTTAATTTTATATCTCCCGGGACTGTCTGAGAAAATAGATGCAGGCAAATCATTCCACACCTTAGCTACTGGAACCAAAAGTTGAGCCCCATCCCCCCCCATGACTTGGTTCAGTACTATCAACAAAGATTTAATGACGATGGGTTTAACCCCTGGACGATTTAACCCCTGATATGACACTGGCGCAAGATGATACGGAGAGCCGACCCCAAATGGCATGGGAACATGGCTAGGATTGATGATGATGAAATGACAGACCTAGTATGAGACTTTTGCCTACTAGGCGTGCGCGGGCTGACATGCGGTATTATTATTATAGAATGCGGGTGGCATTCCGTGCTCTGTGTTGTTGACAAATCACTGAGTTGACGACTTTTATTGGGACGTCGAGTACGTCGTTAATTTGGTTGTCTGGCAGATTCTGCCGGCCGCTGGAAATATCTGGCAAATGATGCTGTTTGTTTTCATAAATTTTATTAGTAGATTAAATAAATATAGGTAAATTTTAGCCGTCTACTTCAAACTGTATTATTATTATCATCAGGTATTTTTAAGTCTCCACTGCAGGAGCATGACCCTCTCTGTACTACCAGAGCCATATTCCAGAGCCGTCAGAGGATTTGGCCTTGTTTAGCTTGTGTTCCCTAAGTCGCCTTCTACGACATCAAGGGGATGTCTTGGAGTGGTCCTATTTTGTTCTGCTGGGAACCACACGGCTAGCGATATGACAAACTGATTAGCAATATTGTTGTTTAAATAAGGTTACTAAAACAAAAAGTGTAAAGGGTAACGGAAAAAGTATTTTATTCTATTTTTGTGTCTAGCTTTTATTATAAACAATTGCTTACCAAGACAAATCAAATGAGCCCAACTACGTTTGTGCATATAAGGCATCCCAATACGCAGTAGGCAATTGGCTGTTTAGCGAATTTTTGCATTAGTCTAGGGCTGGTTCGCCCCTTTAAATATCAGACAAGGTTTGATGAATATCTAAAGTTATATTATAAAGAGGAAAGGATTGATTGTTTGTTTGTTTGCATTAAATAGGCTCCGAAACTACTGGACCAATAGGACATATTACTGAAAGCTGTGCCGCCAGAGTGCACCACTAGCACATACAGTAAAAGAGGTTTGACACTGAAAAGTATGTACTTTAAAATGTCAAAATTGCAATTAATTTGTAAAATTATACATTATTCCTTTATTAATTTGATTGTAAATACTCCTATGAGTATTTAAATATAAAAATGCTTTTGTGCTGCGTATTCGGATGTAAAATAAAGGCAATTAATTGCGACTTTCACATACTTGTCAATGTTAAACATTTGTTTACTGTCTGTGCTAATGCTGCCCTCTGGCGGGAGAACATTGCAGTATTATCTCCTATTTTAAAAATTATTTCACTTTTACGGAGCTAATTTATCTGCGCGTGATATAAACTATAATTTACGCCGACGGAGTCGCGGGAAAATATCTGTATTTTTAAAAAGTTTGATTACTGTTTACTTAAATTCGAAAACACGAGACCACACAGGCCGCGGAAGGTCAATCAACACACAATATCAATAAGTCCCGTGCCAAATGATCGCGAAAATACTCAGCGCCAGTGACGACCAGTTATTTTGGGACCCGGGACTCACAGGATTTAAGGAATTGAGTGGGATTACTCCTGAATGAAAGATATAACTACACTGTTATCTATGGATATAACGTATTGTTTTGATGCGGAAAAGTTCATTAGTGAAGACAAGTCGCAGTTTGCGTGATATCCAAATTAACTAAAGATATCATAAATATTAATCGATGTCAACAAATTAAAAGCTACTGAATGAGTAGGAAAATGTTCTGAAAATAATTAAATATTAGCGGACTGTAAGACAAAAGCCGTAAACCAGAACACAAGGCTCCTGAATGGATCAGTTTGAAACCTTTTTACCTATATAGGTATGTCTTTTTAACACTTAATAAATACAATAAGATGGATGTTATTTTTTTCATTATTCTTACGTATAACAATAACTATAAAACAATATAAATTAGGTGTACCTATACTGTTTGAACATAATTAGAAATCTTAATCATCACCATCAGCAGGCTGATTTGCTATCTTGGTGTACAACGATTTGATTTTCACTTTGGTATCCATTACGGTTTTCATATCTTAAATAAAAATAGTCATTCATACCGAAGCCGTAATGAATAATGAAGTTACCATGAAAATGATGTACACCGTAGTTGTCAAAAGTTAGCAAATAGGCCTGCAGGTCTTTTTTTAGTCTCCACTGCAGGAGCACGACCCTATCTGAGCCATAAGTCAGTCAGAGGATTTATAAGCCTACTCTCTAGGAACCTACACTCTCCACGCTGGCCAGACGGGTTGGAGAGGTAAATCTTAATGATCCAAAGTTTTTGTCAAATCTTTATCAATTTTACAAAAATGTACCAAATTATGGGGTAGATTTCTTTTCGGGCCCAGACCAAATCAACTACATGAAAAAAATATTTGTCTGAGAAAGTACTTTTCTGAATCATAAGGAGACTTATTTTTTCAGTGCAGACATACAAAAATCCGAGACGGACATAAATCGTCTGGCATACAAAGTTTGGCTTTTCGGTCTAATTGAAATAAACGGCGCCAGAAAATGTTTTGAAGTGTACTGATATATAGTTTTGGTTTGAATCGTAGCTGGAATTTACATGAAAATTTAATGACTTCTTAGAAATAAAGTAATAATAAATACCCTGACGAGTTAAAAAAACAAGTTTTATTATTTAACAAAAAAATAAAACTCAGATTTACTGAACAAGAACAATGCTCACAGGCGACTGTAGTGCCTAAGATGATGATGATGAATAAAAAATAAAATAAAAAAAAAACAAACTCTGGGAGTGCTGGCAGATGTGAAAACTTAAATACTATCACTTATAATTTAATACCTTCCCTAACAGCAGTCACCATCCATGGATGTGCGTAGCACGCTGTAGCACAAACACACGCAAATTCGCGCAAGCGCCTTGTGCCGTCTTACGAATTTTCAATCAGACGAATCTGTCGGTGACGTGACCTGTCGGGAGTTTAAAATTTTTTTCCCCATCACAAAAAGTGCACAGCGCCGCTACAGAAGTTTACACTTCTTAAAAAAAACCGGCCAAGTGCATGTCGGACCACGCGCAGTGTAGGGTTCCGTAGTTGCGAATGACAACTTTGAGTTCACACTGTTCACACTCGCACCTCACAGTTTAACGACCAAAAACATCTAACAATGAAAATTGTATGAAATTTTACATTTTCGAGTACATTTTAAAAGTTGGTTGCCTATAACTTTTTAGTTTGCACTCGGTACTCAGCTCTGATAGTTTTTCCTTTCAACTTCAGTATATATACTACTGTTGTAATTTTTTTCACGTATCTATATATAACCGTTTAGCAGATAGAAGGGGGGACACTTATCTCTAACAAAAATTCGCACTTTAAAACCAAATATTTCGGAAACGGATACCTAAATCGAAAAATAGTGTTCTCAACCTCACAATATTTTTTAAAGACCTATTTAACGATACCACACATGATGGGTAAGTAGAGAAAAAAAAATTACTCCCCCACTTACTTGTATGGGAGCTACCCTTAAAAAAAAATTTTTACAAGATTTTTTTCTACCACTTTTTTGCCATGATTAATATACATACCCATTCCAAATTACAGCTTTCTAGTATTTATAGTCTCTGCGTAAAACCGCGGACGGACAGGCAGACAGACAGACAGACATGGCGAAACTATAAGGGTTCCTTGTTTACTACGGAACCCTAAAAACGATTTGATCTGATTTAGGAGTAAAAGAAAACAGGCAGCGTTGCTAAAAAATGCCCGTTTATCATTCTTGGTTGGCATTTTTCATTATTCTGGCATACCACAATCTGAAATATGGGGAAATCAAGAACGCTCTAACAATTTACTAATAAATTACCTACAATGATTTTCGAGAACTACTTGTATTTGGCAATAATAATAAGGTCCGAATATTATCGTGACAGGTTGAAGCGAAAACATTGAATAGTTGATTTACAGGAGTTGATCTGTAGTTCGACATTGGTTGACGGTAATTGGAACAAAAGCATGTTGCTGTCGACAATGATATTATTTTAATGATCTAATGATTCAGAAAATTCCTGGTAAAATATATAAGATTTAAGTAAGTTTTTGTTTTGTTTGCCGTTAAACTGCTGAGCATTGCCGTTAAACTGCTGAGCAGTTTGGCAATAATACTAATATGTCAATAGAATATAAGTTTAAGAATAAATAAATAAATAAATAAGTAGTATAGAAATAAGGACCAGTTCTTCTAAAGTGTATTTTAACGCCTTTTTCTGTTTGAGCTCCGAACTCAAAAGTATGAAAAAAATGCATACAATATTTTTTCTACGACTTTCAAAAAGATGCAAAACTGGTAAAACATATATTTTGAGTTTGACAACTAACTCGCGGATAACGGGATAACGTAACATGACAAAATTTTGTGTCTATGGTTACCTTTTCTTTTTTAAATTAATGTTCGCTAGACACTTAAAAAAACTATGAAATAAGTTTTTCTTAAGTTGGCAGCAATGCATTTAGTTCAAAAAAACTTTTTTTTGCAATCACGAAATCTAGGTTTAATAGTCTGCGGCTGCTAGCCGTATCGTTATAGCTACATTATAGTACAGCTGTGCCGTACTGTTATGAAGAATAGAGTATAGACTTATTATGGATGTTCTTATGTTTGTGTTCTTGACCATATAAATGACAGATTACAATACAGGAGTAGAAAAAGTCTATAACAACAGCATTAAACATAAGCTTAGACCATATAATATTTATTATTACAAAACAAAGATCAGGTCTTTAAGTGTATTACAGCAATATTGAGCATAAACTTCGACCACATTATCTTGTGATAGGCAGGCGCCAACTTCAGAGCTGGAGATAAGATCTCAGATAGACCTCAGCACGCCAGGACAAGGATTAATGGCTAGCATATTAGACTGGTGATTATGATTAGCATTACTAATCATTTGTAAAGGATCTAATACATAGTGCCTCCTATATTATGATTAGGCAATAATCAGCTAATCAAACGTTTTTGACTTTGAAAAATGTAGGTCTTTGTAATTTATGTTGATATCATTTTAAAAAATTGTTAAAGTAATTAACATTATATTAGTCAGTAGGTAGAATTGGTTATTTATTAATTCGTTTTCACAAGTTAGTTATAATGTTTGGTATAACATTCGTTGCGGATGCAGATGTAACCGAGCGTGAAATTTAGATTTTTTTAAATATTTTATTTGTTAGCTTGGCGTTCACGGAAAAAAGAAAATAACCGCACTTAGATTGTTCTACAAACTCAGAGGTACAGAATAAAGCCTTTCGCCTTTATGTCGGCATACACTACTGAGCGACTATTGCTCTGTTGATAATTTGAAAATATTAGTGTGTTGGTCCCTTATAATGTAACATAGCCTTGTAAATCATTTATTATTTGGTTATTCGCTATGTTGACGAGCTCCGTGGCGCAGCGGTCAACACGCCTGCCTGCGACACGGATGGTCCCGGGTTCGATCCCCGGTCAGGTCAAGATGGAAAATGATCTTTTTCAGATTGACCTGCGTCTTGGATGTTTATCTATATATGTATTTGTTATAAAATATTGTATCGTTGAGTTAGTATCCCATAACACAAGTCTTACTTAAGAACTTACTTTGGGACTTGCTCAATCTGTGTGATTTGTCCGTATATATTTATTTATTTATTTATTTATTCGCTAATTTAGATGCAAATTCTTGCATAATGTATAAGGACGTGATTTATCAAGACAATCCAAATGATAGCGGTAGTAGAGATATATGGTCTGTGTATTGTGAATTGTGAAACGGGGTGATTAATTTTGAGTAGAGTTTTATGAGTCCCACGTAAAGCCGCAATCCCATACAAACGTAGTTTCGTTTTAGTTTTACAACAGTTAAGCCAATTTCAACCAAATTTCGTACATACGACCGGATAAGGCATATTGATGTTTATAATCAGATTTCGATTTTAAAAACAATACCTAAACAAAATTACAGAGAGTACAAGTTTTCGATACGAAAGTTCAACTCGCTGTAATTTTGTATAGGTATTGTTTTTAAAATTGAAATCTGATTATAAACATCAATATGCCTTATCCGGTCGTATGTACGAAATTTGGTTGAAATTGGCTTAACTGTTGTAAAACTAAAACGAAACTACGTTTGTATGGGATTGCGGCCTTACGTGGGACTCTTAAGAGTGATTCGCTCGGCTTTACATGGATAAAATATTCATCATCATTTCGTGTAGGTGACACGGTCAGTCGACCATGCACACCCTGGTGTCAAGAGTTCTTCGGAACCGCCTCTCGGCCTCTGACGTGGTTCCTTTAATGACTACCAGATGGCAGCCGAGATAAACGGCTTAACGTGCCTTCCGAAGAACGGAATCATCTTTCTTATTAGACAATCAGGTAATTCATGCCTGCAATGTCCTAACCAAACTGGAAACAACCTTTTTTATTTTTAATTAATATTATTTTTAATTTTTAATATGCAAAATCGAAAAACTACTAGCGTTTCGGAACCACTGGTGAGAAGAATACGCCGAAAGAAATTCAATCCAGACTTGGTTCTTATGTGCCTGAAGGGCTGCTTATATACATTGTGATGTGATCTTGCCACCCCTCGAACCTGCCACCCGGGGCATGGTCTCCTCTAAATCCAGGGCTGCTAGAAAGCCCAGACGAACCAGCCAGTATATAAAATATGACACGTTATTTGAAAGATCGTGAATATTATACATATTTTGATAAGATTTATGTTTTATTATAACGGCTATTGTGTCCGCTTTCTCTGCCATAAGAAAGGGATTGGCAAATTTCAGTAGGTTTGTTGTTAGTCGTAAATACGGCTGATAGACTTAGGGAAAGCTACAGCCAACAATACGGGACAGTTGTTCTTTACATAAATATGAAATTGGCATGTAAGGATAGGTATTATGTAAGTGATTTGACAAGTACGATTTAGAGGCTAGCATCAGTGAAACTAGCGCCACCCGTAATTTTATTTCTTTAATACTAAATTAAATCAAATTGAAAATACTAACGTCTTTATTTCAGTAGTAAATTACTTGTTGTATTTTTCATATTATTTTCATTATTTTGCATTTGGTAAGTTAAGAGAACAACTAATTTCTGCCAAAAGTAATATAATATACGGACAAATCACACAGATTGAGCTAGCCCCAAAGTAAATTCGGGACTTGTGTTATGGGATACTAACTCAACGATACTATATTTTATAATAGATGCTTATATAGATAAACATCCAAGACCCAGGTCAATCTGAAAAAGATCATTTTCCATCTTGACCTGACCGGGGATCGAACCCGGGACCATCCGTGTCGCAGGCAGGCGTGTTGACCGCTGCGCCACGGAGTGGCTGCTTTTTGCGGAATGATGGATGAAGTAGATTTTTTCAATTTTATATTATTTAGGACTAAATAGGTATAAAATAGAAACTGAATTTGTATATCGATGACCACTTTATACGATGTAGCGAGACAACATAAAGTTCACTAAGTAACCAGAGTACAAACTTTTCAAAGTTATATTCAAATAAATCTACGTCTTTTCAAATCAATCCACTTCTTGTCATAGATGTAAAATTCAGAAAGGACTTTAAACTTTGCTTGTTCTCGGACAATCTACAACAAGAAAAAAAAATTATGAGAGTAAATCAAGCCATGAATTTTTGAAAACAAATTGTATTTTGCTTTTGAGAAAATTTGTGAGTAGGTATCGAAGTTTAATACTGGCATCAAAAAGATCATCATGACATGGCCAATCTGGAGAGCTTAATATTGAGTCCACAAAATATAATATAATTTTATAATATTTACATTTCATTATTATCTTGTACCTAACATTGTATAAAAAACTGAGACAGATCAAAATTGAAATATAACCTCTAATACTTCGAGCAACACGGCCTCCGTACCGGACGGAGGAAGTGGGCAAAGCGACAATTTACTATGACAATTTTTCTGGCGTTTTTTGCGGGGGGAAATGTGCACACAAGTTTAGTTCCGCACACCTACATACAAAACTTAAACTGTCACTTGATAGTAATTATGACATTGTCACAAAAATGACATAAAAAAGAAAAAATAATTTGTGTACAGATGAGTCACACACAACTAACACATAGACATGCATATGCCTAATTTTGGCTTGTACCTTGACAGAGGGGAATGCAGCGTATGGCTACTCCCTTCCGTGTTGCTCGAAGCTCTAATATGATTAGGAATTGACTAAATGTGAATCCTCACATTAAAATTTTTGCAATACCTGTAAAAGGTGACTAGGTTGTAAGCAAATTATACTAGTTTAAGCCCCTAATGTACACTTAGTTGGCAAATAAATAAATTGAATTGAATTAATTTGATAAGTATCAAAGAGCTGAACAATTGCATTATAGATATGACATATGATAAACGACTAACATTCAATTTTAAAGTCGCACCGGTAACGGATAAAGTTAAAAGTAACCGATTGGCTTGGTTTGGTCACGTAATGAGGAGAGAGGAGCAACATCTAACTAAAAAAGCGCTAAATATGAAGATTGATGGGTATACAGGAAGAGGCAGGCCCAAACAAAGATGGATGGATTGCGTAAACAAAAATATGAAGGGGGTAGGAGTAGATGCTGAAATGACGCAGAATAGGAATATATGGAGAGAAAAGACATATTGCGCCGACCCCAGATAATGGGATAAGGTAAGGCAGATGATGATTCAATTGATAGATTATATATAACCTATTTTATGAGATATGTAGGTTCCATAGTAAAAGTTGTTTGTACGACATGGTACATTAATCTTTCAGCCTTAAGATTATTCCATCAGAGTAACATTATACGGATAGACTCTGTCCCATCTGTTTTACCTTTTTAATCTATGGTGAAACGCCACACCAGCCGCATCCACCCATAATTCAATCGCGGCCGATCAACACATTTATTTACAACATCAGCGTATTTTACTGAGTCTATTTTGGAATCAAGTAAATTCGTTCCTATTTGGTGTTCTGTTGGTATTGAGAAACTGCAGCCAGGGATGGCGAACCTAGTGCTTTTCGAAGGGTACAGGGCTCAAAATAATTGTGCCTCCACTCATCGGCAACATTGCCGCCATATATTGCAATTTCTATTTTCATTCACACAATCATATATTGCCACAGTTCGCCACTACGATAATTGGAAAACAAATAAAAAATCATGATTACTTTTTCACGAAATGAACAAAATGGTAATAATTATTTAATAATTAACATTAAACAATATTTACCAGTGCAATGAGTAATATGATGATTTAGTTTAGTGAGCTAATTGTACAAAGCAGCATAACCTTGGTGGTCTTCTCAGTGACCATGACCAAGACCATTCCTATCAATTATAGCTTGTTTTGTCACCTATAAATGATTGTCGAGTCGCATTTACTTAAATAGGTCTTCAATTTCTATATAAAAGTTGATTTCAACAAGAACATAG
The DNA here is from genome assembly GCA_963082605.1 of Rhodophaea formosa. Taxonomy (NCBI): domain Eukaryota; kingdom Metazoa; phylum Arthropoda; class Insecta; order Lepidoptera; family Pyralidae; genus Rhodophaea; species Rhodophaea formosa. The sequence continues at coordinate 1,723,963 of OY720219.1, forward strand.
TATTAAGGGCTCTACGATAAATCTATGATAGTATTTTCCCCGGGCGGTATATGACAAATAGTACTAAAGGGCGCTAGGTTATTGTTTGCCCCAGGCGCTACACGGGCTAGATCCAGCACTAACTGCACTACCAATTATAGCTTGTTTTTGTTACGTACAGGAGTTACTCGAGTCGCACCCGTTTGAGCAGGTCTTTAAATTTCGTTTGAGTGATTTACAATAATTAGAAATATTTAATAATATTTATGACTCTAATTTATGTTTTATTGCATGTTAGACTTTTGGTCTGTGGAAAAAATTTGCAAGGGATTGCAACTTTTGTGTTATTTTTTTTTACTGACTGCAAGGAATTGCAAATTTTGTGTTATTTTTTATTTACTGACTGAACAATTACAATGCCTTTATCTGTGACCTTACGAGTGGGTTTACGTGCTTAATTTGACTGAATTTGACAGTGATCTTTACTCAAAGCTATGTCAGAGGCTAATACCAGAGTTCATCGTGTCATGACATACTCGTAGTAGAAAGGGTAGGAGTCTATCGGAGGACTGGAAAAACGGGATATAAGAGGGTTTGAGGACGAGTTGAAATGAAATAAATATTTATTTTTCATAGAATACATATACAATACAATTCTTTGAAACATAACATGAGGAGTGATCTGGAGCCTAAACTTGGTAGAACCTGTATTTCAGGCCTCCAGGTCTCCCGACCGCAGTGTGTTTACAGTCACGAGCAATAATAAGAATACACCTGTATTCCATTTAAGACCTTATCCCCTTTATTTAAAGACTGATGACTAAAGGAACATTTTAATGCAAGTATGTACTTAAACAAAAAAAATATAAATACTTAGGATTAAAAAGAAAGAATAATAAAAAACATAAATATAAACTAAATAAAAAATGGAGCCCAGATCGCTGTCATCACAGGGTAATGTGCCCAAGAGACTGGCCGCATTTCCACGTTGAATCGCTAGGCTCAGCCGTTGTCCAAAATGAGCGCCAGCCCTTGGGTCCCTGGAGACGTCGATCAGACGTGCCGAGATCTCTCTGTACGTACAATTGACGAGCCTCCGCACCCCATGGCCCCAAAGTCTCCACGGCAGTTTGTACTTGGTTTTACAATTATTAGTAATATTCCGTGTACTAGTATGGGTTTGTAGCAGCTCGGGAGGCCGGGGGCGCGTGCCCGATGCCATACCCGCAAACCACCGGACAGTTTGTTGAGGATGACATCCCTGACCATTTAGTATCAACTATTCCTGTGCTATATTTGTGTGTGTGTGAATCAAAAATTGCAAATTTAATTTGATAGACTTTCCACTTTCCAGTGTTCAATTGAGCTAAAGTTTTGCTTACATATAAGTTGTAAACACGTCTGTCTGTAAGTTTGTGACGTATTGATTGATTTAGCCACTGATTACGGATTTATAGCTCTTTATTTCGTGACGGACGGACAGTTCTACTGTTCCATGTAAGGATTGAATTTAACAGATACAAATATCTGTGTGCATTCTCGGACTTCCAAATAAATCAATTCAGTCGGATGTTATTTAATTTATTGATTGTAAGGATTGCAATATTTGAATAAACAGGTAAACAGATACCTCAAGATCTTATGTTATACCAAGTGGTTAATTGAAAATCGTTCGATTTTTTTTCTTGCAGTTGCACAAAGATGGCATTGATGATGGAAAATCAAAGCATATAATCCACAAAATATTTATTTAAAATTAACAAGTCAACAACATTGCAAACAAAATTCTTAATAAGTTATGGATTTATAACCTGTCTCTAACGTTTACCGATGTAAAGGTGCCCAAAATGCTGATATATAAAATTAAAATCATAATTTTGGCGTCATTTTTTAATTTTAAATTAACACCGATTAACGCCATCTAGTGACGACTGGAAATCAACTCTGCAGCACTGTTGTACGTAGGTAAAGAAGACCAAGAAGCACATTATATATTTTGGATGAAATAAAGCAAAAAGCCGGAATTGTGTCATGCAATTGTGTTGTGTGCTTAAATTCATAAATTGGCTATATATCTGACTAAGCTTAGAGTTTAGCATTAAATTATAACTCAATCATGCTTATTGATATTACTTTCTAGTCATAATACATGATTATGACTCAGTTTCATTACTGACATCAAACTTAGTCAGATTTTAAATGACTTTCTAAGAACTACGTTTAAGATAAGATTTAGAGCACCTTAAATATTCTGGTCCCGAATTAAGATAACTAAATAGCACCTGTTGTCCTAACCTCTAAATTGTCCGATTTGTTCTCACAGGCTAACACATACCCTACTGATTGCTTCAGAACTGGTCATTGTGTTTGCCTAGATGAGGAACCACGCCATCGACGAGCTCCATGGCGCATAACGATGATAGGCTGATAATGATGATGATGAAGCCAAACTCGATAGTAAATATATAAATAAGTATATACCGACAAATCACACAGATTGAGCTGGCCCAAAGTAAGTTCGAGACTTGTATTATGGGATACTAACTCAACGATACTATATTTTATAATATATACTTATATAGATAAACATCCAAGACCCAGGTTAATCTGAAAAAGATCATTTTCCATCTTGACCTGTCCGGGGATTGAACCCGGGACCATCCGTGTCGCAGACAGGCGTGTTGACCGCTGCGCCACGGAGCTCATCAAACTAGCATGGAAGAGCATTTAAGAGCAAGAAAATCCTCATCGTCATCTTTTCTACGGTCTAGTTGGTGAGATATATCTAAGTTTTAATGAAACTGCATTAGGTATTTCCAAGAAAACGAGATCAGACATAGTTGCGAAAGTACAAGTAGGAAGCAGCTCTAATAAACATATAAAACTTACCTTTTTATGGGTTTGATAACTTCTTTTGATCTGATATCCAATGTTCATATACAGACGCGATATAGTTTGAGATTCACAAGATTTATGACGAGTAAGTGTTTAGAAATGGTGTCGCAAGGTTTAGAGGTAATCCAAATGCGTGGTTTTAAAATCTGGAGTTTGTTTATACAAATAAAGAAAATAAGAACGTGCCGGAAGTTCTTTACTTAGTAGTAGAACATAATTATGCAGCTCTTGCATGGTAAAAGTCAAATTTCTGTATCATTTTAAAACGACCTTTAAATGTAGCTCAAAGCTTGGTTGTAATTTGTCCAAAACACGTTAAACTTGGCCGCTTACATTTTTCAGTCACCATCATCAACAGGTCCCTCTCAGTCTCCACTGCAGGAGCACGACCCTCTCTCCACAACCAGAGTTATATATAGCCAGAGCAGTTAGAGTATTTGGTCCACACTCTCCACATATTTCAATTAAACCGATATATTAGTAACATATTAAACCTAAGTTATATAAACTAAAAACTAACAATTAAACCTTCTGATAAAATAAAATTGCCTATAAATAAACCGATATAATTTTTAAGGGTTTCACACCTAAAAAATGTAAAAAAGAACCCCTTTAGCTTTACTCGACTGTCCGTCTGTCTGTCTGTTAAGATTTTTGTCTCAAAAACATGTGGACGCAACAAGTTAAAATCAATATCACATTGTTTGACATCCATAGTACTCACGAGTTGTAAAAGTATTTTTGTTCTAGGTAAACAAGATCAAAAGATATGGCTGATATTTAACCACCCACCCACTGCTGGACATAACCTCTGTTTTTCATCCCCATCTTGGTCCTGACTCAACTTCACTTGGTCTAACAGGAACAACTATCAACTTGACGACAATCTATTAGGAGGACGTCGACGCTTTTTTCAATGGCTCTACTTCGCTATTAAAGTGATGAAGGCTTTATCAGTAGGTATGTTAGGCAACCCTGTTATAAAATTAAGTGTGAGCCTTTGTGAACCGATACACCCACACGGTAAAACCAAGATATAATTTATATAGCAACATGAATCAACATTCACATCGGAATATCGAGAATCACTCAGCAGTGCTAATTCTTATACAAAAGCAATTCAAAATGACGAAACCACACTCAAAGGTACTCCCACATTTATACACCAAACAAAAATCATGAATAGAACAAATAAAGATACACAGGAACATGACAAAAGTGAGTTCAAGTTGATTAAGACTTTATATAAGAGTCAATATGTAACCATTAAATTTCATAATAGTCGTGTTAATAGCCTTCCTCGTGATGCAATCTATTTTAAACTTTATGTAAAAGATTATAGAGAAGAAAATAAAGATGTTGAGGAAGAAGTTAAAGAAATAAATGACGGAGTTTTGAAAATATTTGATATATCCTGTATGACCAAACAAAGTGATACTAATCATCAATTAGTTAGCGCAATAAACGAACAATTAAAACTTTTTGGAGGTTATTGGACTAGCCACCTGGTGCCTGAAAGGGAAAGTCTTGTTGGGCTGGCTGGTTGGACAGGAATTGATTTCCTTACAGGCTTACGTGACATATTTTGTTTGGTCTTAGCATAAACTGTATAAGTAGCAATTGTATTAGTTGCTGCGTTTTGTTTAATTATTTTCCTAAGACCATTTTCATCGTTAGTGATATGATAACACTTTTGTTGTTAGAGTGTACCCAGTTCCTTTCCCATTATCTAATAGCTATAAATTTAGAGTAATCATCACTCAAGCGTTTTTGTCTGCTTGCATTTCAGCTATGATGCTTCAGAGTCCAGGATCCGCTATTTTAACGGCATTGGTGCTGTATTATGATTTTTTCATGTTATTACATTCCTTTAATTTCATTCCGTATTCTTACTAGGTAACTAAAAACGGTGTAAAGTAATATTCTGTTAGGAATGGTCAATCCACACATTAGTACTGATTACATACAACATACAAGTTACTTGACATTATTACCGCAAAGCGCTAAAGATAGCGGTAAGTAGCCATTGCAAACACAATGAGTGTTGAGAGTAAAGATCTCACTAGTTAGTTGTTCCAAATTAATTTAACAGAGTGTAGACTACTGTATAAGTAGCAATACGCATATGCGTGTATTGGTAGACTAGATGAAAATGGAGGAAACTGACATATCTATCTACTGTGCCAAACCCCATAAAAAGTAGGATAAGGTAAAGGAAGAATAAACATCCAAAAGAAGAAGAATACTGTTAATGCAGTGTTTGACGACCTTTGTCTAGCAGTAAACAACACGCTGGGTTGCAACACAAGGATTTCCGAGGTGTATTCCCATGCCAACGTGGATAAATACTTGTACGACGCTTTTCTAACAACTAGGCCTTATGGTCACTGTGATTGGTCATCTAAATTCCGTTTCGAATAATTCCAACGTGATCAAAGTTTCGCTAGCTAAGTTTAACGATGTTAATTACTATTTTATCCAACCTTATCGATGAAATCTACAAATATTATGACACATTAAAATCTAAAATATACTGATAAGAATCAGTAAATCACTGATTAAGCCATTTAATAAGATGGCACGTCAGATGCCCGATAAGATTAGATAAAATTGAATAAATATGTGCTTGACCCGAAGATTTTGTTTACGGTTTCTCTCCATGAGCGATCTTAATGGTATTAAAACTGGCCCGAATACTTCTAATAGAGATTAGACCGCAGCGAATGGTGATATCGAAGAAATTATTTGCATTAAGAATTATAATAAGGTCCGAAATTGTGGGAATCTGAACGGTTCTGTTTTAATCGTAGTTTATTTATATTGTAACGGCACGTTTGTTCCAATTGTCACGACCACAGATCACATAATGTTGTTAAGAAAGTCAGACGATGCACCACTTAGGCTCTACCAAAGATGTGCTATGTAACGGAAAAATACAAAAGCGGAAAAAATTACAATTAGAGCAGGGTGGTTCAACAAGTTGAACCTTGACTACCTTTTTAACAGTTTACGTTCGCCATATTATTTTTTTGGCGGACATCACATAGCCTATGACATCCGGGGAAGAATACGAATCTAATGACACCTTACTCTTCAAAATTATTAAAACATGTGCTAATCTAAAGCAATAAAAAGTATCACAAAGCTTGGATCCCATGAACGTTAATTCTGTCACCTCAATGATATGATCGTAGCGTAGATATGCGAAAGTAGTAAGAGCCAGCTATTTCTGACGCACCTGCCAATAAACTTAGATCTACGATACTGTTATTGAAATGTAGATTTATACGATCCCAGTATTAACGATAAATATAGAACCCCGGATGCGTCTGCTTTGATAAGTTTTAACTTGAACTGTTGTGTTAATAAATATGCAATATTTGTGTTTGCTTGCGGATGAGCTAAGATTTTAATCTGGTTAACTGTCGAATCGTCTAAGGTTCAATGGCTTGCTATATCCATTGATGTATTCACGGAATTTTGGATCTTTTTAAATCTTGGAAGGATTATAAATTTAGCTTATAACTTAAGATTTTTCGAAGCCCAAGCCAACGTCGGCATAGGAATTTTATTTTTGAGGCTTATTGTTATAAAAAATTAAAATCATTTCGTATCTTTGAGTGTGGATTTTTTGCTATTAGTGATAAATTGATGCTAAGACGACATTTTTGTAATTTTCTTCGATTCTCTTTTGCTCGCGATGACCTTTAGTTATATTCAATTACATAAGTACATATTTACTGTCACGTCTTCATCTCTCGCTGGGTACCTAAGGCTTTAAGACCCAAACACTACGTTGAGAGTGTTGATTGGCGGAAAGGGAAGGTGGAAAAGAGAATACGTAATTAGTTTGTGAAATACAATTTTATTAATTTTAATGGCTGTAATTTTCAAAGAACGAGATCCTATATCGAGACCTAGCAAAACACGAATCTCATACAAATTAACTTCACCGACCAAAACAAATTAAAGACTTTTATGTTTTCGCTAAATATTTTTGCAAACTATACATTTCAATATTATTTGTATCAAATACTACTGGCTTATGAAAAAAGTAAACTTAATTCTGTTGTAAGCGCGAATGAGATCGATGTTTAAATCTTTAAATAGTAAGTACCAGTGCATCAACTATTATTAAATGTAGAGTGACGAGCTCCATGGCGCAGCGGTTACCACGCCAGCCTGCGACACAGGGGTCCTGGGTTCGATCCCCGGTCAGGTCAAGATGGAAAACGATCTTTTTCAGATTGACCTGGGTCTTGGATGTTTATCTATATATGTATTTGTTATAAAATATACCATCGTTGAGTTAGTATCCCATAACACAAGTCTTTCTTAAGAACTTACTTTGGGGCTAGCTCAATCTGTGTGATTTGTCCGTATATATTTATTTATTTATATTTATTAGAGTAATCAGAGCTTATCGTAATTCAACTATTCCTATTCCCAACACATATACTGTCTCCCAGTAAGGCTAAGTAGATAACAAAGTAATATTTACATCCATAAATACACGCATTATCACTGTATTATCAATTATACCATATCCAGTCAGTAGGTAGGTGTCAACGCTGGTAAAATACATATAAATATCCAATATTTCTCGTGTGATGAAATTGTAAGAATGAAAATATTTAGCGAAGTGCGAGACTTTCGATTTTCGACTTTAATTGTGGGCCTAAAAGTTTGGTTTTGAAGAGAATGACTGTGTTGTGATAATCCAGATATATCGATGATAAAACATTAAAAGTGACAAATCCCAAAGTGACCTCTTTTTGTTAATATTGGAGAACTTGATCAGATCACTAACGACCAACTTAGAATTTTGATATTGCTTATGTATTGCAATTTGAAATGTATTTGCATACATTGTAACGTTTATGGATAACACTTAGTTTAATGATCCATCTATGAACTGAGTTTAGTAGCTTAACTTAAAACGCACTGAATGCCAAACATTCGAGAACTTAATTGTTCCTAATCTTATTGAAACACCTGTATTATTGAAACACATTTTACCACATTACATCATGCCGTATGCAGGATTATTTTTCATTCTTCAATGTGCTCGGAAGGTATTGAAATGTGTCGCGTGGCACTAAAACTTTTCGATATTACGGTACATTATGTGATGATGAACTCACAAAACTTTTAAATTACTAGATCAAAACTTTCGTGTGCTACTTTAAAAACTGTAAGTTCTTGTGATACCTAAATTACACAAAATATCTAAATTACAATTAATATTTTCAGAAACATCGGTTGGAAACATTAAGTTCATCGGAAATTGAAAGACAATCGTGAGAGAAATTAATCAACAATTGGAAACAACAATAACCTTACGAAGAACCAGTAAATCAGTACATCACTCAAAGTCCCTTCACACGATTCTACTCCATAAACAAGCAATTAACATCGAAGACAAACAAATCAATCGAATCCGATCGATTCAGAATCGATAATCGCACTCATCGAATGTCCATTCACGTACGTAAACAATTCGCTCATTGCTACCGCCGGGCAGAATGACGAATTGGGAAAGGAAAGGCATCATTTAAATCGATGCTTAATCGTCAATTTGTATGAATAGTACAGCCTTTTATATGAGGCAATATGTTGTGCGCATGCGCCAATCTAGTGGCGACGCACTTCTATTACAAACTTAACTTTGCTATTTAATCATTTCTGAACTTGCAAAAATCAATCTTAAACCACACGTAACAAAGTCTAGAAATGTATTTATCGTAATTTTCAGCAGCAAATTTTTGTTCTTTTTTCAAAGTTGGCGCCACTGTCGTCGCGTGGTCACGGACATTCCTACATGGACATTATGTGCGAAGACAGTCTTTATGTCGGATGCGACACGGATGCGGTATGCGAATGTGTGCACATTTCCTTTAGCCGCTACTGTTGGCGACATGACCATAAATTATCACTTTCTGAATTGATTAAGCAGACTGTTTATATATGACGAGAAACTTTACTTTTCTTTCCTTCGCGTTTGTGTTATTAGCTTATACACTTTTATTTTGTTTCACTCTTGTCGATGGCTTCATTTCTGTGTGTATGATTTGTAAATAAAAATTTTCATCACATATTTTCAATTTTAATAATATACCGAGCATTGTAATGCTATTTAAAAACCATTTAAGTGAGTAAGAGCTTTCTTCAATTTAATCAACTTTCTATTCATCTGATATGAATGAAGTAGAATACCACACTACTAAATAGTGGGTAGTATTGAAGAAATACGCATGCTTCGAATGCGTTATACCCTACGGGGTAATATGTGATGAGAGAATTCGACGCGGTGATTCGAAGTCACGGTGGTGTAGTTGGTAACACACTTAGGGCGCAGACCTAAGACTCGTGGGTTCGAATCCTACCTGTGGCGAATTCTTTTTCATCACATATTTTCAATTTTAATAATATACCGAGCATTGTAATGCTATTTAAAAACCATTTAAGTAAAAATTGTCAGTTTAATTTTGGCATTATATTATATTTTTTATAAACTACATCTCAGTTTTCGAAAATTTAGGCTCGCTGCGTCTGCGTCTTACTATGACGCCTACCTTTATAACGGGTCTTGTTGAAATTGGCAGTGTGTATTATATTTTCTTTGACGCAAGTAATGTTTCTTAGGATGCCGATAAATTCAAATTCACTCGGTTATCAAACCATCTGCCATTACCTTCGAGCAACACGGAAGGGAGTAGCCATGCGCTGCATTCCCCTCTGTCAAGGTACAAGCCAAAATTAGGCATATGCATGTCTATGTGTTAGTTGTGTGACTCATCTGTACACAAATTATTTTTTCTTTTTTATGCAATTTTTTGTGACAATGTCATAATTACTATCAAGTGACAGTTTAAGTTTTGTATGTAGGTGTGCGGAACTAAACTTGTGTGCACATTTCCCCCCGCAAAAAACGCCAGAAAAATTGTCATAGTAAATTGTCGCTTTGCCCACTCCCTCCGTTCGGTACGGAGGCCGTGTTGCTCGAAGGCCATTACTCATTTTGAACAATCTGACATGTAAAATATTTCAATTGTTCGCCATTATAATTTTAGAGCCTTTTCTCCATTCCGAAAGATCCTTACTAATATTATAAATGAGAAAGTGAGTTTGTTTGTTACGCTTTCACGCCGTATCTACTGAACCGATCGTCATGAAATTTTGCATATACATAGGTTACGGTACTGAAAAGGACATAGGCTATATATCACGCGGGCGAAGCCGCGGGTTACAACTAGTAATTGAATAAATATGGCTGATATAAAGTTACGTGTGTTATGGCTTTAGCCATTGATTCCCAGAATAGATTCCCTTCTTTGGTGATGTTGCCTATACCTTGAGAGCACTCTGCCCTCTCCACGAACGTCCGGGGAAGTAGTGAAAGCTCAATTGGAGCTAGCCAAACAGCGTGTTAATTGACCCTCTACATTCCCCTGAATTTTTATTCTTAATTCCCGTTTGGCCAGCGTGGAGAGTGAAGGCCAAATCCTCTGACTGCTCTGGCTAATACATGGCTCTGGTGGTACAGAGAGGGTCGTGCTCCTGCAGTGGAGATGAAAAAAGACCTGATGGATGGATGAATTCCCCTAAAAGGGGTGACAGCCCGTCAATATCAACAACTTTTCCTATGGGATCATTGCTGGGAACCCAAAAAACTCTATATTTTAATACAAAGTGTTCAGCGACTCAGGCCTCAATATGGGAAATTAAAAAAATCCAGTTCCTAGAAAAAAATATTCATAATGCGGGTCTGAGTCGCCCCTTTCAGGGTCAATTTACATTCTGTATAGTCAATTAAAAAAATAAATAAAAATAAAACTATGTCAAACAAATGCCCGATGATTATTCGTAACGCCCATTGAACTGCCGTTATTAATTAATTAGGCCGACTACACACTATATTTGTAAGTAACAGCGTAGGCGGCTTGTAAGGAAGTTTGTGTAACACATATTATTTGGAATACGCTAGTAAAGCAACGGGGGCCGATCTATTTATATCTAACTGATTCGGTAAATTTCGAATCCGATGCTGTTTGACGATTTGTGATGTATTTTGTAATAGGTACATAAATGAAGTTGGCTATATTTAATTTTGGAATCCAATGACCCAGTAAGCATTATAAGAGCTTACGCATGTTAACAGTCCCGGGCGTAGTCCCCACTTTTAAGGAGTCGTTAGTCGTTTCGCACCACTAGCTATTCGGACCGCGGTGCGAATCTCCCGATAGCTCTTTTTGAATGGTTTCTTTCGCACCGCGGTGCAAATCGCCCAATAGCTCTTTTTGAATGGGTTATTTCACACCGCGGCGAGCGTTTGAATAGCCCAAATATTTATATGAATGAGTCAAGTCAATAGTGATTATGCCACGTTTAAATTTAATACTTTTTAAAATATAATCATATCATACTATCTTGCAAGTTTTTTTTTCATCGTCCATTTTTCTTATTTATTATTTATTTATTTATTTATTCTTCTTATCTGTACAAATAAATAATTCAAATACATCGGACACATGCAACGAGTAATGGATTGTTTCGCCCCGTGGTCCGAATCGACCCATTCCAAAAGATACCTTGGGCCATTCACACCGCTCCAACGACTGCGGTGCGAAAAAACCCATTTAAACGGAGTTCTTGGGTGATTCGCACCGCAGTCCGATTCGCGAGTGGTGCGAAACGACTGACGACCCCTTTTAAGGGTAACCGTAAGTGGCATAAAAGTATCTCGTGCTCAAAAGAGTGAGTAAGTGAGACTCGAAACAATCTCGCAAACGCACTCTTATAAGTAGATGATTAAACAATGACCGTCTTATTATAAAACGAGGACTAACCTTAATACTTAATTTAAAACATTATCCACCCAAAATGAATAGACAATTACAGTTGTGGAAACGTCAAAGTGATAAGTGTTGACTTATTTTCATCGGGTAATGGTTTAAACTAGATACTAAAGTAAGTCCTCGTTTTATAATAAGCATCCTCATAGTATTAAGTTCGCCAATTGTAAAATTTTTTTTGAAACAATAAAATTTATTAAATAAATAAATAAGACGATGAAACTCCTGTGAAGTAATTCACCGCCGCCGGCCGCCCGGTGGTCCCATAAAGGTAATCGCAGACAGCGCTATCCGCATACTGAAAGTGTGGCGTCTTGTCTAGACGCTATTTGTCGCGCGTCGACACGCTTTTCACGTTGTGTCCGGTAGAATATTGAATATTTTATTAAACAGTATAAATGTGGATAAATATTCTCGTTATTTTACAAAGTCAAACGAGTTTACTTTTTAAGTAATTTCAGACATAAATATGTAAAAAATCAGCCACGTCTTGCTAAAACCCGTAACTTACACAGGGAATACACACACGCACAGGAGATGGCTTGGACATTAGAATTCCATGGACCATGACCACGAAGTATAATGGTCATGTAACTGGATTGAAATATCGAAAACTAAAAGAAACCACAATAATCACGGTAAACATCCCGATATGTTTAACTAATACTAATGTTGATAACCGTGAAATTTTGGCATGAACATTTGTCTCTGCCACCTTTTTCGAACCCCAGCAGGGAGAAAAACACCTAAGAAGCCTTGGTTTGATGTTAATGATGATATGCATGCTTAGCGTTTAGGAGTATGGTCAGATGAGAGAGGGTTTTCTTAGGATTATAAATCTAATATCAATAGCTTGATTGGTTCTAAAGTACAATAAAAGTCCTTAATCATTATTAACCACCATCTTTAAAATTTTCTCAAACAAATATTACATACATAAATTTGCTTATTCAATCTTGCCTACAGCTAGCACTAATCCCTTCATGAGTTATGATTTTTATGTGTATTTTATGCCAATATCACATTATCATAATAATATCTATTAGGCCAGCAAACGGAACTCAATCGACGTGTAGACGCGATGTCGCGACTACGCGACGACGTCGCGCGTGTGTAACATCCTTTATGGTCGTAATTGGCCATTTGGCTTTCATAAAAATTTATATTCAGGTAAGGTATAGAGATGTAAAGTAGAAAGTAATCTTCAGTATATGTTAAGAAATTAGGACCAAGATTAAGAGACTGTCTAATGAAATGTATAAAGGCCTTTTAATCCTCGATTAAAAAAGGGATGAAGAGGGAGGAAGAGGGGTGTTACAAATTCATCCGCTTATTTATCTCCAATCTGACAAATCCCACCCTCTGACACCCTTGCACTCGGTACCGGAAAAGAGTGCTTACTGAAGAATTAACTGCGACTACTGCCTCTGTGGTCCAGTGGTTAAGGCGTTTGCTTTACTGACCCGGGGGTCGTGGGTTCGATTCCCACGGGAAGCATACTTTGTTAAGTTGTTTCCAGTTTGGTTAGGACATTGCAGGCATGAATCACCTGATTGTCTGATAAGAAAGATGATTCCGTGCTTCGGAAGGCACGTTAAGCCGTTGGTCCCGGCTGCCATCTAGTAGTCGTTAAAGGAACCACGTCAGAGGCCGAGGGGCGGTTCCAAAGAACTCTGACATCAGGGTGTGCATGGTCGACTGACCGTGTCACCTACTCGAAATGATGATGATGATGATGATGAACTGCGACTACTGGTGAACGCCCGGCAGCCCCGGTTGATTTGCATCCAGGAAAGGTGACCCCCTCCTGGCTACGTAGCTTTCAGTACATACAGCAAAGATGAGGCTTGCTGTTTTCCAAAGGCTTATGCTAACTCATTATCGGCAATATATGAAAGTTTACTATCTCTCCAAGCCTTGCGCATACAGGCAATCCCCAAAGCCAAGGTCCATCTCTCCAGATGGCCTTTTACCACGAAAATTTTTTTTTTTAAATCTATGCCTTTTACAGCTTGAGGGCACTCTGTACTCGCCTCGAATGCCCGGTGAAGTAATCAAAGTTTATTTGAAGCTAACTACATAGTCCTTCAAAAAATGTCTTTTCGTGAGATTGTAGCTGCCAAACTGGTGGACGGACAGATTAAAATGCGGGTTTAATCTAAGTTTAAGTAGGCAAAAAGCCAAACAAGCTGAGCTCACCAACCCGTTTGCCAAGTGTGGGAAGTATGACAAAACCCCTCCAATGATGGAAAATCTTCGGGAGAGGCCTGTGTCTTGCAGGGGACATCATATGGCTATAATGATGATGATATCTATATTCTGTAAAACAATAAATCGCTCTGGGCAGCCAGGATCAACGGCATCAAGTTGTGAGGCATCAGTAAGCAGCATGAAGGAAACATGCAGATCTTAACGGAGATAAAAGTGATTATCAGCTAGAACGTTAGCTTTGGGTTCACTCAATGAATGGTATAGTCAAGGTAGAGAATTTCTAATGCAGTGGCATGCTGGTTTGGGAGAAAAGCAAAAACTTTGAATATAGTTGCTTTTCTTTCCGCACGGTTTGCAAAGCCGGTGGTCAAGGGATTAAGAGTCGCCTGGACGCGCATGTCTCCATACAAACGGAAAAAGGGAATTGTGGCAATATTTGATAATTATGGAGTAAAATTAAGCATTTAATCAATTAATCTTATTATAATCTACGTACGTTCCTATACAGCTTGGTGAGAATACCAATGGTTTGGGAATTACAAGCCTTTTCAAATTTGTATGGAAATATTGAGAGGCGTTTAATTCTCAAACTATTGATAATCTAACCAAACTGTACAGGAACGTACGTAGATTATAATGAGATTTATTGTGCTCAAAACGTTAGGTGTATAAATAATGTAATAAACGCGATAAAAACCGTATTAAAATAATTTTATTTAAATGGATGCTTAATCTTGCCCCAATATTGACAAATATTGCCACAATTCCCTTTTTCCTTTTGTATGCAGACATGCGCGTCCAGGCGACTCTTAAGTGAAAATCTTAAAAATTATGTAAGTAGGCAACGTGGCTCGCAACCCACTATTTTGATTCCACTTTCCACCTTCATGCCCACTAACACGCTAGATGTGGCCTTTGGGTTTATAACCTCGAGCTCTGTCTACTTCGCAAGGAAAAAAGACGTGATGTATAACTGAGAACTCTCAGGTCCAACTGGATGACCAGCAGGCCTATTTGCTAACTTTTGACAACTACGGTGTCCATCCTTTTCATAGGAACTTTAATGTTCATTACGGCTTCGGTATGAATGACTTTTTTTATTTATGATATGAAAACCGTAATGGATGCTCAAGTGACAATCTAATCGTTGTACACCGAGTTAGCAAATCGGCCTGCTAGTCTGATAGATAGATTTTTTTTTTAATCGTGATTATAGAAGATGTTTACTGTTTGTTTTTGTTTGTTTCAGATTAGGAGTACGTTGAAATGAAGGAGAGAATATTGTGTGAGTATGAGTATTATGTTAGTAGGCTGGAAAATAGTTTGCCGAAGTGAGTTATTATTATTACGTAATATTCTAATGATACAATTCTCCGAGAGTGTCGGTGAGTGGAAATTAATCTTATAAACTTGGACAATTACAGAAGTGTATGCTTAGAAATAGTAATTTTACCTGAATTAAACTGAAACCTTGTCAAAATCTTATAAAACTAGACTAAAATTACTTAATGAAAACAATCAACTAATGCACTTGAAAAACATGCTCAGCAATTAACGAAATTCGACTTTTTTGTTTGATAAAGTATTTAAATATCATTTGGTGAACGTTAAGTTTTTTTTTTAACGGAGCGAAGCAACAAACTGTATGGCGCATCATCTCCAATTGACGTCAACTTACAATCCACAACATGCCTACTTAGTTGCGGACTTGAACTTTCATGTAATGCCATAATAAGCTGTAAGTAATAGGTATCGCTCGTCTCGCAAGTATATCTTTATACTGTGTCATAGAAACACAGAGCATGTTACTGTCGCTCGCGCACTACTAGAGACGCCTTTGCAATACATTTTATACGAAATAAGCGTGTCTGGGGGCGGCAGCGTTTATTGTGGTTTTGGGTCTCAAGGTTATTGTAGAAATGCAAAAACCTGCTATTTCCTACATGATTGTAAAGTAAGTGTATTAAAGGTTACATCAGAGTTGTGTTAATCAACATTGTTACTGTGATTTCGATACCATATCACAGCACATTGGGTTATTTTCGAGTATTTGAGCACGAACTGACAGACCGAGGCTGTGTAGTTCCCGGCAGAGTAGAATAGGACCACTCCAAGTCATCCCGTGGATGTCGTAAAAGGCGACTAAGGAAACACAAGCTAAACAAAGCTTATTAACATCAAAGATACCTCTCCAACCCGTCTGGCCAGCGTTAGTCATTAGTCATTAGTCATTTATTTCTTAAACAATTATATATTGTGGAGAGCGTGGAGAGTGTAGGCCAAATCCTCTGACTACTCTGGCTAGTATATGGCTCTGGTAGTACAGAGAGGGTCGTGCTCCTTCAGTGGAGACTAGAAAGACCTGATGATGATGATGATGATGATGACAGACTGAGTATGTGACTTTCGCCTGCTAGCTGGGCGTGGGTTGACACGCGGTATTGTTACTACTTTCGTCTCTAGTAGGGCGCGAGTGACACATTTTCGAATTTATTAGGGCGCAAACTTTGACTATATACTCTACAGACACCGTCATGCCTTTATTTTAATGATTAAAAAACTGGCCAGTTTTTCAATGCTTGTGAGCGTGACAGCTTTGTGTTATCACATGCGTCCTGTCAATTAATGCCCTCAAAATCCGTCAAATTGGTAGCTGTGCGTGTGCGCGACACTATTTTTTCTACGCTTTTAGGCTAATAGAATCTATCTAGGCTTTATATATATATATCTAAGGGCGCAAGCAATATTTCGTGCTCTGTGCATAGACTATAGACACAATGTCTGAGTCACTCGAAGACTACAATATACAAGGCACTACCGGCATCCGCCCACGGGGACAAGCCTTCCGTATTGCCCTGATTTCTGGCCCTTATGGGTCGAGACGGCATTAGCCGTAAATATCAAGTCTTTGGGTCAAATGGTCAAACACACACGCGAACATTATACGTAGCAATACTACTGTGCCAGTGTAATAGTGACACATAGTTTATATAATGTGTTCGCGATTGATACACATTTAAATAAATTTAATTTAATACGGTTTTATCGTTTTCGTGCGGTAGACCCTACCTGCAACCGCTACTTGCATTACCCTTCCTAATAAATAAAAAAATATATATTTTAACGAGTGCTCTTGTAACGTCATGTTCTAGATAAATTATGAAATTCGTTTCTTTAGATAATAATTTCTTACAAAAAAAAAGTTTTACTTCAAATGAAATAAATATGCAGCAAATAAACAAAAAGCTTAGAGTTCGAGATTAACGGTCAGCAGATAATATTAAGAACAAAAATGGCATGAGTTGTATTCAAATTAATTATTCATCGAATTTACTTTATCTAACCAAATCTTGTATTTTCCCGCCGAAATCAATCTAAACACGACACGGTTTGATGTTGAGTAATTACTGGCCAAAAAGAACACGACGTGAGCAAAGATTATAAAAATAAAGTAGATGTGTCATCCATCTTTGCCATTCGTGTAAAGCTCACATTTAATAATTTAACATAGAACTCGGATCGTTGTAAAATTGGCACGAAAAATTTAAGATTACATCATTTGATATAAAATTTAGTAAGTTAGTTTATAAAACTAACTAAGAGGTGAGTAACAAATGTCAATCGTAGATTAATGACAATATATGATTTTAAAAGTAACAAATATGTTGTGCCAATTGACACGACATGTGAAAGTGAAAAGATCACTATTAATAAGTAAAAAACAAAGTCACTTCCCGCTGTCTGTCTAGCTCTTGATCTTTAAAACTACGCAACGGATTTTGGTCTTTACGTCTCTGCTAATAACTTGAAGGTACTTTTGCAAATGTCGTGTCTGCAACTAGGTGGTCTGTGATCACAGTAGCCACCGGTTTTCCTAAATAAATCACACTAAATAACTGTTTAACACAACTCACTGGGGACGTAAATCATGGAGATCAAAGCCGATTTGTTGGAGACGACATATAGATAAAAATACATCACTGCCTTTTTACTACACTGTGGACGAGATCTCCTTTCTTGATGGCCAACTAAGGCAAGCCAGAGCCGAGAATCCTGCAAGCCCTCTTGGGTTTCCACCCCGACCGATAAAGACACGTCGGGGGCGAGGGCTCTGACCGACTTTCTCCAACAGCTCGCAATAAGCGGCCCTTATTAAGCCATGTTATTTTTAAAACAAAATCGTCAATTATAATTTACTTTACGTCTCTGCTGCTAACAACTTGTAGGTACTTATGCAAATGTCGTGTCTGCAACTAGGTAGTCTGTGATCACAGTAGCCACCGGTTTTCCTAAATAAATCACACTAAATAACTGTTTAACACAACTCACTGGGGACGTAAATCACGTGAGATCAAAGCCGATTTGTTGGAGACGACAAATAGATAAAAATACATCACTGCCTTTTTACTACACTGTGGACGAGATTTACTAGCCTTTTAAAATTAACAGCCGTCATGATTTTTATACTTTTTGAACAATATTTTGTCAAAATGATACACGCTAGACGAGTTTCTAGTATTTTTAGCCTTGCGTGACACCTTTTCTTAATTAATGTCTATGTGATCTGTGACAGATCTGTTTCTAAAAAATGAAAACACAAAAAGATCCTAAATAGTAAATTATATTTGCAGTCTTATATAAATGTCGTAACTACAGTATTATCATCATCATCAGGTCTTTTTCAGTCTCCACTTCAGGACCACGAACCTCTTTTTACTACCAGAGCCATATATTAGCCAGAGCAGTCGGAGAATTTGGTCAATAGTAAAAAAAATGTAAAAATTTTGTGAGCTTCATCACACAATAACGCACCTTCATCAATTCTTTATGCAAAACTTTATAATGTAATCGGTCACGTGGACATACGCCAGCAGTTTCCATTTTTTATTTAGTAAAATAATATAACAATAACATTAAGAAAAATGCAGTATATGATAACTTTGTGCAACACATAATCCACTACCCTCTATTTAATGCAAAAAGTAATTGCTCTGTATTAAAATTATACATTAAAACAAACGTTTAAAGTTAATTAGTTCTTGTAAAAGTGTTCTATTATAAAATATACAAATAGTTCAGTATATTTATAGACGTATTCAAACACACCGGAAATAGAGCGAGCAAGTGGTCTGTCAATATATTGCTTGTGGTAGACAAAGCGGTCCGCTCACTTCATTAGTTTCAACGAGTAGGGTGACTAACTATTTAAGTGATTTTTCATGTCATCTGTAGCTTTTTGTATGAAGTTTCTTCAATGTCGTGTTATTCCTTTGTGAGTTTCACTTCTATATCATCATTTCTCTAATTTTATATTATTTATTATTATTTTTTTGCTTCCCTCTATATTTTTTTTTCTTTTTTACCTAAGAATCAAAACCAAGATTGTAGACAATCTTTGGTAGTTTAATTTGTAACAATGAACTGGAAAAGAACAAACTTTCTTTAGTTTGCAATATGATGAAAATTGTAACTTGATGTAGATAATTTAATAAAATTTTCAAACTCGTGGGTTGCCCTTGGACATCAAAATTATAAGTTATTAAATGACCTTGGGTATCAAAATTATGAGACATTAAAGTAATTTTTGCGAAGTACAAGTTCACTGTGTATCACTTGTTCACTTCATTTAATGTTACTATAAACTTATACTCAGTACTAGATGCCTTTGCTAGATGCCTAGGTAAGTTGACAGTACTTAATTTACTTAGTATTTTAATACATGCAAAGAAATGTTGTAAAACACACAAATAAAATTTGCTTTGAAAATTGTGACGTTCGCGACGTATTAAAACCTATATTTTATGGATGACAATTAATTTTAAACACAAGTTGAATGGTCACCCCACATTCGAACTAGAAAAGCATTCCACAAGAAATCCCAAGCTTTACGACTATTCAACGACTTGTATGGAAACAAATTGCTGAAATTTCTTACCAAAAGATTTATCTTACCACTGACCTTTCGGATTGCCTAAAATTTGAACCTTATGTGTAAGAATCGCAGAGCTTAAAATTGTTTGCATAAAATTAAAGTCGGTGGCAAAATTAATATGGTTTGAGATAGAAAGAATGGTGTCAATGGGTGTGAAAGGATCATTCATTTTGTTGGTTTTGTCTAAATTCGTGTTTGATGGTCGTTGATGGCCATTGATGAGCTATATTTGACTTTCAGCTGCTATATTGATGGAGTTTACCATTGAATTTGTTAATTGATCTAATTAAGGAACGATTTGTAGATTTTAATTGGTTGAGTTAATTTAGTTTTAAAAGAGGTGTGTGGGATTTTGATATTTATGTGAGTATTTTATAATATAAAAAGTATATTAAGTTCCTAGTATAAAAAATATTTTGTATTTTCATTACTGTCTTCTGTTTAGTTACATTTATAACTAACCTCAAAACTTACAAAAACTTAAAGTAAACAGAACTTTTAAGTTTTTACGTACCATCAAAAATTACACAATTTTAGAACATGATTTTTAGTTAATTGCGTTGCAATTACGTACTGCATAATTCATTCTAAATTTGAATACATTACGTTAGAAGTGTTTTATAATTTTATAAATGTTGGATTGGTCTCCATTTTTTAGTGGGGCATTTTCAATTGCCATTTGTTATCTTATAAATAAAAAATTAAAACTTTGATTCTATTACGTTTATCATGGCCCATCAAATTTAAAGACGTCATTTAGATCAAAGTCAATCGTTTTAAAAAGAAACGAGAATGAACTGATTCGAGATGAACTTTTTGACCGCAAACTGCCTAATTATGCGAGTGCTAAGAAGGTGTTATCTAAAAAAAAGTATATTAATTAATAGTGTATAATATCCAAAACATAAATATTTCTTAAGTCAATAAATATCTAATTTTATAATGTTTTAAACGAGATTACTGTGGCATTCGCGATCCTGTTTCTGAATTTGAATTTAATATTAATATTCGGTTGATAGCTGTCTATCCGAGATGTCAACAAGTGGTGCTATTTATAATAAGTTTCGGTGTGGTCCGACTACTAGCGACATTAATATTGTGTCACAAAAAAATTGTATTTAGCGATCTTAAATGTGCCGGTTACAATATTTCACAGCAAACAATTGAATAAGTTATCGAATAAAATATAGAAAAAATATATATTATTTATGTTAAAAGAATATGTGTTTTGGAAAAAAAATCTCGAAGGATTTTGATATTTCAATTATAACCTAGAAATTAAATAAAAAATAAAATCCCTTCATGGGTTTAATTCCGATTTTTATTTTTTTTTTACACCTGACGTATATAAGATTTGTACCTATTCAGTATCTGAAACGTTAAGGGGGCACACTAGGCACAGTAGCGACGCCAATCATTTTATTCCTAATACTTTACAAATAGAAAGAAATTCAAAAATGTAAATCATATAAGCACTAGTAAATAACCTGAAGTATTTTTGGAATAATGTTTAATATTATCAGAATCAGTGAGAATTATGAGAATCAGATTACCGCCAAAAACGGCTGTTTTTGGCGGTAATCACGTTTTCTCTTAATGACTGAATCTCATAATATTAAAACATGATTCCAAAAGTACTTCAAGTTATTTAGGTACTAGTGATTATATGATTTACATTCTTGAATTTCTTTCTATTTGTAAAGTATTAGGAATAAAATGAGTAGCGTCGCTACTGTGCCTAGGGTGTCCCCTTAAGTGAAAGAATTAAGAAAATAACTTTTAATTTTTTAGCTTTTTAAGTTCGACATTTAAGCTAAATAAAAAATATGATAATAATCCTAAATTATATTTAAAAAATGTATATTTTCTATAAGGCAGAGGGACCACAAATACTTTCTGATTAAAATATTATTAAATGGTAATCCTAACTAACGATATCAGTGAATTAAGAGTCATGACGGCAGCACGGGTCACCTCAATGATAAAATGATAATCATTCGATTTTTTTAGGAATTATGCGTGATAATTGTTGCCTAGGTATATCATAAACATTAAAAGCTCCCAATTTATGGTGTCAAGCTGTCCATTTGCCAATTTTAGTATTTTGCCGATTAAGTAGCAGCTTTATTAATAAATTTTTAAGTTCATGTTTTATTTTAAATGACTTTTGTAGAATTTTCGATGAAATAAACCTATTTGCCTATTCCAAAATATTTTCTGAATCTACTGTGTCTGTTGTGACTTATTGGTGGCTTACAACAAATTCTAAAATGTAAACCTATCGAAAACTTGGTAAATTATAGCCTTAATAACTATTTAGCTCCTACAAAAAGAAAGCCATAATATCAAACCTAATATTGATCAAAATAATTTCATAACCGCAAACAAGTATTTTTTTCAAAAATATCCGTAAAACAACAATCAGCCTTATTTCAGAACATTATAGCCAGTGTTACTGGGGTAGTGCAAAGATATGTGTTTTCGATAAGGTATAATTAGATTTGCAAGCCCACCAACGTGCTAAACGTGGCGTTTAGGTTTTTTAGGCCTGAGCCTACCCCGCAATAAAAAAAGACGTGATAGTATGAATTTATGTTAAGTATGTATATTAGATTTTTTAAAATACTCAGACTACAAACTGGATTGTATTCTACTAGAAGTCGAGCCTGTTTGAAGCGACCAGACGAGGTTCGATGTGATACATCTTAATGAGGTATTCGTATGGTTGCATGAATGAAAATCTTGACCGCCTGCCGGGCGCTTGATGACTTTAGTAAATATGCTTACATGATCGTTAACTTGGTGAGGTAGAACAGTATGTTTTCGATATTCTTAAGAATTGTGGTCTCATCATCATCATCATCAGGTCTTTGTTAGTCTCCACTGCAGGAGCATGACCCTCTCTGTACAACTAGAGCCATTTATTAGGCAGAGCAATTAAGGATTTGGCCTTCACACTCCACGCTGGCCGGACGGGTTGTTGTTGTTTCCGAAGTCGCCCTCTTACATCCACGAGAAGACTTGGAGTCTACAAACCAACCTAATAAAATACATGTGTGTTTTAAAGTAAGTAAGTTAATATGATACTAGTGTTGAGTTTGAGAGTTGTAGAGTTAATTTTACCTTATATTTAAATTATAATATACCCATTCCAATCGAAATGCCTCATAAAATATTGACTAGTACTCCAGTATTTTGGAATTAAATATGATATTAAAGTATTTTTATGGCTCTCACACCTACAACCATGAATAAAAAGTACTTTGCTTACTTATTTACATGTCAATATCAATATACATAAAATTTAAGAGTGAGATAATCTCTTATTAATAAATCGTACATAACGAGATTTGGAGTCTGGTATGTATTGCACATATTTGTCGGTCTGAAATCCGATATTTAAGAGCTCGGCTCTTGTCAGTGTCATTGTTGAAAGAAATGGACATGTACATAATGACATTTTTGGTTTCACTCCAAAAGCAGTGTGATCTGAACGGTGTGGGCGCCCGGCTCTTGCTACGCCTCTAAAAATCGAACAATGCGGATTCCGAATAATTAGGCCGGACCCGCTACCAAAAAGCCTGTTACAGATGAGATGAGATCGAATAATGTTAGAAGTAAATACCAACTTAAGTTGATAATGGGAGGACATAAAACTGCCATGATGGATAAAAATGTAATAGGTATGGCGCCTAATATTTACAACAAATTGCCAGATAATTTGAAAAAATTAGATATGTCAGCATTTAAAAAGAAACTGAAATTGCTCTTAATTGATAAATGTTACTATAATAGAATATTTAAACGACATTTTGACCTGACATTATCATAATTTACTTTTAATTTTGTTTATAAATTATTGCATGTTATGTACTATGACTATACTCAATGTAATATGACTTTTATAATGAATTTCTTAAACATTTTAACTTACAACTATTATATTATTGTATGTCCATTAGGATAGGTCACAGTGATGCTTAAATACCTATAAGAACTTTGTAACCTGTGTTCCACAATAAAGATATTTGATTTGATTTGATTTGATTTGATTTGATTTGATTTGATTTGATTTGATTTGATTTGATTTGATTTGATTTGATTTGATTTGATTTGATTTGATTTGATTTGATTTGATTTGATTTGATTTGATTTGATTTGATTTGATTTGATTTTACAGTCCAAATCAAACTTTAAGGCGACTCGAATATTGGCTGCGAGCTGCACAGTGCGCGCCCCGCCTCCCCGCGGTTGCCCCGCTGAACCTTATCATTTGTGTACGGTGCATCGTCTAGCGCAATGTTCCAAGCCGCTATACATAAGTTTGATTCTTGCTGTACCGACTATATCCGGACGCTTGTCAACCCTGTAAGGAGGTAGCAAGTGTATATAGGTCGGTCTGAAATCCGATATTTAAGAGCTCGGCTCTTGTCAGTGTCATTGTTGAAAGAAATGGACATGTACATAATGACATTTTTGTTTCACCCCAGAGGCAGTGTGATCTGAACGGTATGGGCGCCCGGCTCTTGCTACGCCTCTAAAAACCGAACAATGCGGATTCCGAATAATTAGGCCGGACCCGCTACCAAAAAGCCTATTACAGATGAGATGAGATCGAATAATGTTAGAAGTAAATACCAACTTAAGTTGATAATGGGAGGACATAAAACTGCCATGATGGATAAAAATGTAATAGGTATGGCGCCTAATATTTACAACAAATTGCCAGATAATTTGAAAAAATTAGATATGTCAGCATTTAAAAAGAAACTGAAATTGCTCTTAATTGATAAATGTTACTATAATCTTAAAGAATATTTAAACGACATTTTGACCTGACATTATCATAATTTACTTTTAATTTTGTTTATAAATTATTGCATGTTATGTAC
Source organism: Rhodophaea formosa (assembly GCA_963082605.1). Lineage (NCBI taxonomy): Eukaryota > Metazoa > Arthropoda > Insecta > Lepidoptera > Pyralidae > Rhodophaea > Rhodophaea formosa. The sequence continues at coordinate 1,748,727 of OY720219.1, forward strand.
TATGACTATACTCAATGTAATATGACTTTTATAATGAATTTCTTAAACATTTTAACTTACAACTATTATATTATTGTATGTCCATTAGGATAGGTCACAGTGATGCTTAAATACCTATAAGAACTTTGTAACCTGTGTTCCACAATAAAGATATTTGATTTGATTTGATTTGATTTGATTTTACAGTCCAAATTAAACTTTATGGCGACTCGAATATTGGCTGCGAGCTGCAAAGTGCGCGCCCCGCCTCCCCGCGGTTGCCCCGCTGAACCTAATCATTTGTGTACGGTGCATCGTCTAGCGCAATGTTCCAAGCCGCTATACATAAGTTTGATTCTTGCTGTACCGACTATATCCGGACGCTTGTCAACCCTGTAATGAGGCAGCAAGTGTATATAGTATCTGTAAGCTGTAATCGGATAGGTTATAAAAATAAGATAGAATAATCATAAATATAAATATATAAATATATATATATACGGACAAATCACACAGATTGAGCTAGCCCCAAAGTAAGTTCGAGACTTGTGTTATGGGATACTAACTCAACGATACTATATTTTATAATAGATACTTATATAGATAAACATCCAAGATCCAGGTCAATCTGAAAAAGATCATTTTCCATCTTGACCTGACCGGGGATTGAACCCGGGACCATCCGTGTCGCAGGCAGGCGTGTTGACCGCTGCGCCATAAAAACTGTTGTAAATAGATATTGTTATCCTTGTCGTAAATTAAGTATTTAGTATTCAGTGTTGGCTAGCCAGTAAGGGATTTGCTATTGTTAACGCCACCGAACGAAGTCAAATGATATTTTTATAGCACATTGAAAGTTTTTGAGATATCATTTTTGAGACTACTCTCTTAGAGCTACCTCGGATGCTTTATACGTCATTTTGGTAATAAATATTTTTGGCTAAAGTATTAGAAGAATATGGTTGTAATGAGGTTAGCATACTTCTTTTAAAACAGTAGTTACCAATTCCCTAGTAGCCAGGTTTTTATGGCTTCTGTCACTTGAAAAAATTGCCATAAATTACTTTGAATTACAGAAGTCGGTTATAATCCAACATCGAAGTCAGAGGGCGAATTTGTAATTTGAGAAAAGTATTTAATATGTGTGCATGCGCTGTGAGGGCCCGCACTTAATAATCGTTGCAAATGATACTCAATATTTAGTAAATGTTCTTAAAGAATTGTACAACTTGGAATTAAAATTTGTAACAGCCTATTATGGGAGTTATCAGGTAAAATGTTGGGCCCTCAGACCTAACCTATAAATTTTTCAGCCTTTAATTTTTAAATTACTGAGCGTGTTTCAGACAATATCTTTATTTTACGATTTAAGTCTAGTCAAAGCAAGTTTTATGACACTAAGATATTTTACCAATACGCTTTCTTATTTCCTAAAACTGAGTTCAAAATGGGCCCTCATACGGCATACTTCCAAATTTTATTTCATCAATAAAAAAATATCTAGAACATATTGTTGTTCTGAGCTTATGTAATCTTACTAAGTTGAATTTGTGAAAATTTGTAAAAACAAAACATCTTACACATTCTTTGTTGTTTAAAAGTTATAGCGTTATCAAAATTCGGGCTCTCAGACGGCCACTTTTTTAACGTTTTTTGACTATTACACAAAAACTACGCAATATGTAACGTGTCTGATATGTTCAGTAATTGTGAAAAAATGTTGTCATAAACTAACACTATGTATAAAATAAAAGGCTCCTTTATTTTTGATAAAAATCGTTTATATTTATTTCTTACTAAATTATTATGAGTAGGGTAACCACGCCTTCTCATTTTATTTAGGAAATAAATAGGAAAATTGTAACATTACAAGCGAAACAGTACTACATATTTATAAGTGTCACATGCATAAAATATCCATTATTTAAATCAAAAATCATAAGGTATTAAATCCGTGAAAGTTACAGTTTTATCACACAGTCTATCCTGGCCCCTGGGTCAACCCCCGGCCTGCCACTTCCAGGTTCCGAATCGCCTTAGATGAGGATATAACCAAGAACGCACTTCGGTGACAATTAGGTAGGTCAAAAAATGCAATTTTAAAGAGTCCCCTATTAAAAAAAAAATGGAATATAGCCTATGATCCTCGCTGATAACTCAGTTTAGCAATACCAACATTTAATGATATTTTACCCGACTGTGATTTCTGGGTGGGCACCCAGAAGGATTGTTTTTCGCGCGTATGTATATACCTATATATATAAATATATGTATGTAAGTATGTCTGTTCCATTTTTGCTCTCTGTAGCTTAAACGGCTGGATTTGAAGTGTGAGGTGTCATTAGATTCGTATGTTATACTCGGAGTGTCATATGGTATGTAACGATAGCAAAAATCTATACAGTGGACGTTAACTGCAGTAGGGGGTTATTAATTTTTTGAAATAAACCAGTTATTTTTATATGTCTATTTATTATTATTTTTTTATATGTCCATTCAGCTGGGATGATCAATTTGTAAGATCATCGTGACTATGCCGTACTGACCAGGGGTCGCTCCAGATGAGGGAATTCCTCACTGGTTAACAGTAATTTTATATATGCATTCAGCTGGGATAGTCCGTTTGTATGTTTATCGTGACTATGCCGCTGCGACCAAAGTTGGCTCTAAATGACGGAACACCTCTGCGGTTGACAGCACCAACAAGTAAATTTCTATGCCTTTAGGTTTGCGACTGTAACTATCATAATAACAGTATTCACAGAGACGGTTATCGTCAACATTGAACAATTCTACATTTAGCGTAAAAGGAAAAAATTGGCCAAGTGCGAGTCGGGCTCGCCCATGAAGGGTATATAAGCCAAAAACCTCTATAATTTTTCGCCAGAAAAAATAACTTGTTTTTCATAATGTTTGTATTAATAACAAAGTTATGTTTGCGGTTTATGAAAAAGTGCTATAACTTTTTGGTTTGTACTCAGTACTCAGCTCTGATAGTTTTCCTTTCAACTTCGTTATCCTGTATTTTTGTTTTACGTATCTATGTATAACCGTGTAGCAGATAGAGGGGGGGGGGGGGACACTTACCTCTGACAAAAATTTGCACTTTAAAACCAAATATTTTAGAAACGGATACCTAAATTGAAGAATGGTATTCTCAACCTCACAATATTTTTTAATGACCTATTTAACAATACCCCACACGATAGGTTAATAGAGAAAAATAAAAATTACTCCCACTTTACTTGTACGGGACATAAGATAAAAAAAATTTTTTCAGTATTTTTTCAACAACTTTTTTGGCCTGATTAATATACATACACATACCAAATTACAGCTTTCTAGTTATAGTCTCTGAGTAAAACCGCGGACGGACAGGCAGATAGACAGACATGGCGAAACTATAAGGATTCCTTGTTTACTACGGAACCCTAACCTTGTGGCTAACCAACTTTTATATGGTCTACCATTTTTTTCTCAAATTTATTTTGTTTAGTACCATTATTTTCTTTCATTTAAGTATTGGGTTTTATAACATATGTGTTAAAAAAAAATATAGGTACATATCAAACTACGTTCTACTAGGGAAAGTCCAAAGACAGAAAAAAATATGGTCACCCTACCTACAGAAAATTATGTAGACTTCAATATTTTTGTTATTTTTTAAATTTCTATTGATTTATCATATTTACAGATAATACAATACAAACACTTCATCAAAATCATTTTTTCACAATTACTGAACATATCAGACACGTTACATATTGCGTAGTTTTTGTGTAATAGTCAAAAAACGTTAAAAAAGTGGCCGTCTGAGAGCCCGAATTTTGATAACGCTATAACTTTTAAACAACAAAGAATGTGTAAGATGTTTTGTTTTTACAAATTTTCACAAATTCAACTAAGTAAGATTACATAAGCTCAGAACAACAATATGTTCTAGATATTTTTTTATTGATGAAATAAAATTTGGAAGTATGCCGTATGAGGGCCCATTTTGAACTCAGTTTTAGGAAATAAGAAAGCGTATTGGTAAAATATCTTAGTGTCATAAAACTTGCTTTGACTAGACTTAAATCGTAAAATAAAGATATTGTCTGAAACACGCTCAGTAATTTAAAAATTAAAGGCTGAAAAATTTATAGGTTAGGTCTGAGGGCCCAACATTTTACCTGATAACTCCCATAATAGGCTGTTACAAATTTTAATTCCAAGTTGTACAATTCTTTAAGAACATTTACTAAATATTGAGTATCATTTGCAACGATTATTAAGTGCGGGCCCTCACAGCGCATGCACACTTTAATATTGTAAGTCTGTTGTATTGTTATCTGTTTAACGCCTGTGGCCTTAACGGTTTGACCGATTTTGAAGTGTGAGGTCTCATCAAATTTATATTTTTCTCCAGATTGAAATAAGTTATCTGACGCCAGCGAAAATTTAATATGGCGGATGTTAACTGCCAAAAAGGACAGTCGGTCTTTTTTCGTTACATTAATAAACTAGTAGTTTAATTAGTGCCTCAGATGTCATTGAAAATGCTTTTAGCAACATTAATAAATACTTATATTTGCTAGAGTTGCATTTAATTTATACATAACAATACAATAGCGCAAAACAAGAACGTTGAATGCCAGCAGTTCACGAGATAAAACGTCCAAATAAATCAACACAAATCGAAATTTTCTGTCCGCGGTACAATACAGTGGCATTTTCAATGCGTTAAATATTTTATTAGTGGAATAAAACGCGTTGATTGTACTGTTGTATATTTTAGTAACTACACCATTGTTATTTAAGGCTATCCCGGATAAAACTTTCCTTAACTTAGTTGAATACTAATTTTATTTAAACTTACTGTAATTACTGTCAGCATACTTACAGAGGTATCGCGCGGGAACCTATATTATTTCGGATTGCTACACCTTTTTAGCGTTTAGAAAGTATGAACATTTTGTTTAATTTTATGCACTAGTTAGTGTCCTAGAAGAAAGACTTCGCTTTTACTCAACTCTTTTCAAAGTAACTTTATATTTATGATTTTAAGCAATCACGGCGACAAAACCTAGGAACAACAACAATATTAGGTAAAAAAATTATCTTGTTGTACTACACAATAGAACGAGTATTAATGAACAATTCAGGGCATTCGTGTACTAAAAGGCTTTTTCTCTGCGATGACATAGAGTAATAGTAAATGAAAAACCACAGGCGGAACACCTGGCTAGGAGGAACGATGGTAGGTGGAGCTGTCACCAAGTGGTATCCCAGAAATGGGAAACGTAGTGTTGGACGTCCGGTAGCGAGGTGGGCCGACGACATAAAACAGATTTCAGGAAAGAACTGGATTGCGAAGGCTAAAGATAGAGAAGGATGGCGCAGACAAAGGGAGGCTTATGCCCAGCAGTAGGTTATGGAAAGCTGATGATGATGATGAAATGAAAAACCAAAAATACAAAAAGTTTTATTGAAAAAATATTTGTACTTTCAAGCGTTTATTATGATTGATTTGTACTATAAAGCGTCTGCCAAGACTATCATCAAACATCAGATCAGGTCTTTGTCGAGCTCCGTGGCGCAGCGGTCAACACGCTAGCTTGCGACACGGGGGTCCCGAGTTCGATACCCGGTCAGGTTAAGATGGAAAACGATCTTTTTCATATTGCCTGGGTCTTGGATGTTTATCTATATAAGTATATATATTATAAAAATAAAGTATCGTTCAGTTAGTATCCTGCGACACAAGTTCACAACTTACTGTGGAGCTAGCTCAATTTGTGTGATATGTCCATATATATTTATATTTATATCCTATGGTAATGGTACCATCATTTTGTATTGTCATCCAAGTTACATATGTAATATACAAAATTTCAACTCAATCGTTGAAGGATAAGTCCCTCACAATTTAGTTGCAATATTTCACCCTCACAAACAAACTAACAGGACAAGTTAAATAAAAGCTTGTAATAATAAAAAGAAGAGAAAAATCAATATTGATTGATAGCGCTTTAATAAAAGTTGTTCAGACTGAATAAAAAGAAGAGCTAAACAACACACCATATTAAATGTTTAACAAACATCGCTCACGGTTGTTACAAAACCATAAATTCACCAAAATAATTGTTGGCGATTGAGATATCAGGAAATTTGGAGATACTTTTGTTAAACACTTTACCCAAATATAAACCTTAATTTTTGATCCCTTCGGCTCGAAATCAATTGATGCTGAACAAGAAAATGTATCAGATTTGAAGCCTTTATCTTTCGCCGAAGAGCCAAATTTATTCGATTTTGAACTTTGTTCTGATAACAAAGAGTAGAATTGCATTCTTTTTCGTGTATTTAAATTTAGTTCCGAGTGCATTCGTGAGGTAGGAAACTCACGTCAAAATAATTCTACCGTTTGAACGAAGTGATTACATTTGTGCGACCAACTTTTAGTATGAGTTAATTAGTACTAAAATCTATAGTCACTAATATACCTACGGCGTTAAGGAGATTTGTTTTATCAGTGCAGCTGAATACAATTTTATTCCATTTTCATCCCATTATCATGGCTTTGCAAAATAACAGCCCATTCAGATTAAGGAAGCCTACCCCATTAGCTTAACTTTATATTTGTCTAGTATAATAGCTCCAGCTTCCGGCGAAATGTAGCTAGTGGGGTGGAATAATTGAAACAGATGTATGACAAAAATATTTGCGCTGTTCTAGGAAGATATCATTTCTGGCAAGTTTTCCATTTTAATTTGCATTCCAACTTAACGAAGACGCTGCAGTGACGGCAGAGACCTTTCCCCGTATGTTTTCCCTACGAGGCGGTCTCACACATCGCTCGCAAAGGACCCGTAATCATAAATTGAGGAGCCCTAATAGGCAGTGCGCGAATAGCCTAAGGCTAAAGTGAACGAACTCTAAAACGCTTCGCTAACTTTTTGCGAAGTTTCTTCGAAACGCTCACTTTCTTTGTGCGAGTATTTGTTTGTAGCGCAGCCATTATTGTTATAGATTTATTTTACAACTATGTGTCCACAAACACTCTGCACGTGGCTTTTGAGTCTTATTTCCTTAGCTCTGTCTACCTCCTAAAGGATAAAGAAAATGGACCTCCTAAAGAATAAGGAAAACAAAGCAAAATCTGATTATAGACACTAGGGCATCTAAAACAAATATCACTATTTATGTTTTAGTTTTAAATGTGCTGGTGTCTGTAATCAAAGTTTGAAAATTTATTTCAAGTGACTTCTTGGTATGGATTTTTATGAGAGCTGCGTAAATACAGCATAATGGATGAATGTGTAATACAGTGACAGAATATGATAATGTCAGCAAGCTTTTCTGGTGATAAAAAACAGTCTGACAGCTTTTCTGGTGATGAGAAACAGCAAACTGCTTATATCGTAAAATTTGATTTCTTTTGAACTTCATAAATATTTAAATACATATTTGATGTTTAATTATTCCTTTATTTTTAATACCCATATTTTAATTTAAATAAAAATTAATTTAATTAAAAATAAAAAAGCTTACCGGTATCGGGAACAGGGTCCAAGTTACTGACGGTCAGGGCTCCAGGAAAAGAAACCTCCTAAAAATACGGGCCGTATCCAGGAGCAGGCTTTCTGAATGATATTTTTATTATTAATTGGTATTCTAAGTACCGGGTATTATATAGTTTACTGCAAATGTTATCTGACCAGGTAAGGAATGGTAGCTGCTAGCAAAGCCTGTGTGAGTGTGGCTTCTCACCACCAACTATGGTGGATCCCATTTCATATCCAAGTGTAAGACTATCTGCACTATGGCTTATATTTCATTACTAACTTAGGCACAACACAAAGTGGCTCGATACAATTAATAAAGATATTTAATTCATCGACTTTTTAAAAGAAGAAGTACCTTACGTACTTTCGGTATACCAAGTTTTCACTTGAATATAAAAATATAAATGATTAAATGGAGAAAAACCGATAAAATTGTAGAAGAAACGGGTGAAATTTGTTATAAAACACCAGAAAGCCCATGTCTTTATGTTGGGAAATAGAAAAGTATAATCTGAAAGTCTAGAATTAAGCTCAATATGGAAAAGGCTAAAAAGAGTTAACTCGTATAAATTCCACAAAATATGAGACACGATAATAAAAAAAATTTAAACAGATAACATATGTTCAGTGAGACTGTGAACCAGTAAATACACGTTTAGCAGGGGCAGTTCAACCACAAGTTAAATCATTAGAGGACATGGATACTTAAAAACTTATGCTGTAATCAACCATGTTTTTACAGTTGATCAAATAAATAAATACCAACCTATCTCATAAATTACTTGCAAATTATGACTTTTATACATCGTAAATAATCCCAAGCATGTTTATTACTCGTATGATGAGTTTATTAGCTGAATAAATCGTGATTTTACCAAGCACCAGATTCCACACTCGACAAATATTTCGTCACCCATCAATTATTTCAGACCAGGTAATAAAAACTTTATGTGCAATGATATAAAAGTCATTTTTGGAAACACGCCATAAATTATTTTCGAATTCTGATTAATCAAACGTATGTCTTTGCTAGTATCGAGTTTTACGGCGGTTTAATGACTTTGATAAAAAATGGCCACGCGTTGCTACAAATTAGAGCTGATAGGCAGTCAATGAACCGACACATATTCATACTAATTCCTCTCGTAATAGGCTACGCTATGAATATTGATGAAGATGCATTTATTCCTTAGATTTAAGGCTTCGAGGTGATAAATACAAGTATAAAAGTAATAAATGCGATAAGAATGGTTTATGGACGCGGTTTTAATTGCTAAGGCGGCAGAAAACTTGTAAAGCAGTCGTAAAATTTAATTTCAGCATATTAAACTCAAATTTACATTAAAATGTCATCAATCAATGAGCAAAATTGGATTATTTTCTACATGAAAAATCCTATACATAAGTCTGTTACGTTAATTCACCCAACACCCAATGATCAGTAAGTATGATCCTCATATATAAAAGCCATGTCCGGGACGTGGCAGGAGCGACACGTCATCGGCTGTCTGTTCACACACGTCAGCGATGTGCTGTGTGTGTGATCGCTGACGTGTGTCATGTGTAGATGGAAGGCCTCGGTCTGTCTACGGCCCGGTGGCCGTAGATAGACCGAGGCCTTCCATCTATCTCTTCTGTCATCTTCATCATCATCAGCCTATACTCATCCACTGCTGGACATAGGCCTCCCCAATTGCACGCCAACGAGATCTATCTCATTCTGTCATCTTATTCTTTTAGTAATAAAAAGTGGGATAAGGTAAAGGAAGAAGAAGTAAAAAAGAGACCATACCCCTTTAAGCTATGACTTATTGACACCGATAATAATAGTTGCAATGGAAATACAAGTAACCATTTGCAAGTCAAGGCACCATCCTGGAACACTTGCGCGCATCAGGTCGGCCTTAACACTGAAGCTCTGGTGCCGGCAGGGGCACGGATATTTGAGAGAAGAGAATCCAAAACAAATCGAAACGATATTTAGTAGACTTCTTACGAATCATGCTCAGTCCTCGCCCGGGCATGGCTAGGACGTGAGGGAAAAGACCTTAAGGCGACCGCAAAAAACATCACCTGCATTTTCTTCAGATGTGAAACAGTAAGACTGCTAATTATTGAGAATGTTTAAAACGTCGTAAAAGTAGAGTTGGGATATTAAAGAGTTCCCACAGCTAACATCTCAGGCGTCACTAAAGCGCTATAAAATGTAAAGTATCGAGAGCACAAATATGAGCCATCATACCTAAAAAGTATTCAAGCATTAGTATATTATGCTTCCGTTAAAGATTGCCATCCTTTTTTATAAGAATTTGCCATATTTTGCCTAAAAAGTACCTAGAGATTTCCAGTGACTAATTTCATCAATCGTTTGTTTCAATTAGCAAAGTTGAACTGAATGTAGATATCTGATATGATCATCAGGTCTTTTGTAGTCTCCAATGCAGGAGCACGACCCTCTCTGTACTTCCAGAGCTATATATTATAGTCTCTTTGATGTTTATAAGCTTTGTTAGCTTGTGTTTCCTAAGTCACCTTCTACGACATCCACGGGAAGGCTTGGAGTGGTCCTATTCTTAATATGTAAAATACGGGTCACTCACGGGTCCTATTCTACTCTACTGGGAACCACACAGTACTTACTTTAACACGTCATATCAAGTTTAATAATAAAAATCAATCCATCTGTATACTTCCTATTTAGTGGCGTCACTAATATGCCATTAAGATGTTCAGACATGTTCTTTAATTTCACATCTATCGAAATCCGTGTTTCCACCAAGATGTCTTTGCATAAAATAATATAATTGTTTGTACTTAACATATCCCAAGCTCAATAACCTCATCTGTATACTTCCTATTTTGTGGCGTCACTAAAAAGCTATAAAGATGTTAAGACATGCTCTTTAATATTACATCCATCAAAACCGTGGTTATTACGATGCCCCTTCTTCTCGAATCATTAGTGATCGTATAGAGTTACATTTGTTCCAATTTTGTATGCAAAAAGTTATTGTTTTACGATTAGGCCAAGATATATATATATATATATATATATACTACAGAAACAGACGGAAAGATACAGAGAACATACAAGTTGTCTTGAAGGTCAAAAATTTGTTATTCTCTTTTTTGTATGTAGGATTGTAGGTAGGATTACTAAATAACTATAGTTTTCATTAGTGTGTCAAGAAATGCTTATGAACACATCGTATCCTGTACCATACTGGCCAAAATAACTGCAAGTTCTCACGGATGCAGCAGAGATACGTCTAGTAAATTATAAAAACCATCTATAACAAATGAAATATGTTTAAACCATTAGATTCAGTAGTTGTGAATTTTACGCGAGAACGGTACTTTTACGGGAGGATTACTGCGGATCTAGAACTTTTGGAGCCGGGGCGAATTCTAAAATAGCACCCCTTGTTACCATTGTCATATGAAAATGGAGGAAGGAAGGATCAAAAACATCTGGCTAGGTACATATATAATTTGATTGGCAGCCTTCTCCAGCTACGCCCAGGCATGTATTATACTTACAAACCTTCCTTATGAATGACTCAATATACTGCTATATAGCTTCTGTCTCTGTATCTGTTGAATAGCTTAAGACTAAACGAACAGACAGCGGAAGCGATCTTATTTTACACTATGTAAGGATATGGATAGGGATCGATTTTATTGTTGTACCATTGATCACCAGATCACAGCAATATATCAGTGTTTTACTCATAAACTTTGAGAAAACTTAAAGTTCACCCTACAACGTTTTTAAAATGGTACAACGCTCATAAGCTGTATTATAAAATGTTCTTTTCTATAAAGAGGATTAGTAACATTTTGGTGCCCCCAAACACTGCTGCCCAGGGTAGGCGTACAATTTTGCCCTTTAAGATCCAAGCCTGCTAGACATAAACTACAGGATTCATTTCCGTGTACTTTGGGGAATAATGACTGGAATAAATTTGTAATGACACAATAATATGGGCCAGTATCATGTTCCATGTGTAGGCTCAGAATAATGCTTACAGTTAAGAAGGTATACAATTTTAAGTACTTCTTTATTTATAGTAGGATTAGGGACCTGTACTTAAGAGATTCTATGATAGCCACCAGTGTGTGTATGATATGCCAGGCTGTTATAATATATCTATATAACACACATACATACATAATTATCACGTCTTTATAACTTGCGGGGTAGACAGAGCCCAAAGTCATAAAACCCAAGGCCACGTTTAGCATGTTAGTGGACGTTAAGGTGGATAGCCGGACCAAACAGTGATGGGTTGCTAGCCACATCGCCTATTACACTCTGCGCGGGAACAAAAGCAGCTGGCATCTATGTTTTTGCTTTTCTCCCGGCGTTTCCTTATTCCGTTCCGTACCTATAGACCAGCGTCAATATATTGTCTTTGCCAGCGGGAATACCATGCTGGACTAGGAGAAAAAAAAAGAGTAGAATGTGTCAGCTGGTTCTCTTCCCGCGCAGATTGTAAAAGCAATTAGAATTTACGTTAATAGGTGACGCGGCTAGCAATCCATCATCACTATTTTGTTCCGTTCTCCACCTACAAGCCCACCAATGTGCCAAACGTGGCCCTTAGGTTTTCTAGACCTGTAGGCCTATTTGCTAACTTTTGACAACTACGGTGTACATCATTCTCATGGTAACTTCAATATTCATTACGGCTTCAGTATCAATGACTATTTTTATTTAAAATATGAAAACCGCAATGGACGCTCCAATTCAAATCGTTGTTTACAGAGTTAGCAAATCGGCCTGCTAGGCTCATGTTTACTCCGCGAGAGAAAAATACATGATACCTAGTACGTATGTTTGTTATTCCGATGTAAATGTTCACAGAAAATTAAGAGTAGGTGATAACATGTTGTGACAAACTATAAAATCATGTGATAAAAAGTTGTAGTACAATGTTAATTCAGTTGTAATCTGATTTTTATTTCTGTGGCGCAATTGGACATACGCAATAACATGCACGTACACATGTTACGAATAAATATAGATCTTATCATATATAAATATAGATATAATGCGTGAGTTTGGTACTTTTATATGATTCCGTAAGGGTAAGCAGAAGAAGAAGATAAAAAATCCTTCAGTCGAAACTTTTCAAGCAAGGTTATTTTCCTTCAAAGTCAAAGTCAAAGATTTTTATTCAAAATTGGATAATTGTATCTCTTTTTGAACGTCATATTTTTTACTTTCTTATTATTTTTAATTTTTAATATGCAAAATCGAAAAACTACTAGCGTTTCGTAATGACCACTGGTGAGAAGAATACGCCGAAAGAAACTCAATCCAGACTTGGTCCCTACGTGCCTGAAGGGCTTCGATTACAATATTTTACAAGTATTTATTTATTTCATCATTATAATGTTCTCTTCCATGCTGTTTTGGGAGGAAAGGGAAACACATAGAATATACTAGCTGCTTTGATTCCCGCACAGTCCGTAAAAGCCAGTCAGTGGATTGTGTGAAAATCTAAAGAAACACGTCCACATCACTATTTTGATTCCGCTGCTGCTACTTTAACGCCCGCTAACACGCTAAACATGGCCTCTATGACCTTGAATTTTGTCTACCTTGCAATGGATAAAGACGTTATAATATTTATGTAATATTTTAGTAGAAAAAATTTTGTCAGATTTATCAATATTTTTTTAATAAGGCTTTTTATCTAATTTATCTAAAAAACCTTTGTTTATCACTAATTAAATTATGATCGATACTAATATAGAATTGGCAAATGATGTTGACATTGTACTTATTTCACGACACGTAGCGTTTTTCTATTTCTCCTAAAGAATCCCAAAAATCGAACCACTTTCGCCCCCAATCAATAAAACCGTCAAGCGATTGATAACTCGATTTTAACTCGAATAAATAGTAAAATCGATATAAAAAAGGATTTTATGATTTTCGAATGAGGTGATCGGTGTAAACACGTCGGCACTTAAGTGAGTAAATCATGAGTTTTACGATTGCGAGTGAGATACATTAGTAGCCGTTTTATGAGTGTTGGAGTGTTCGGTTTCTTTTAATGACATGTTCTGCCTAAAATCTGCTTCCCACATAAAAGCCTAGTTGGCGTAGGCATCGAATTTCTGAATATTCAACATCTCTTCTAACTTTATTTGCTTTAGAAAATATTAAATGATTTCTGATTTTTTGCAAATAGGTATGAATATACTTGTCCTGTGACCTTTATTTATGCTTTTTCACCTTAAAATCCATCCAGTACTTTTTTGCGTGAAGGACTAGTCAACATCTTCACACCCTCACATCTTGACATCCTCACATTTCTTCAGATCGGCATCACCAAATTATATCCGACGATGATCATGTTTTATCACATTAAATACGGCCAACTTTGAAAATTACCGCCAAAAACTCTTTGTAAAATTTATTCCTACGTTAAGGAAAATAGCGACCGCCATTTGAAATAGGGATAAACAAATTTATGAATAGCCTTTGTCAGTAAATGCAAGGGTGTCGCAGAAACAAAGACTATCTCAATATAGGTACTTGACATGATCATACTAACTAACTAAAAAATGTTTAATGAAAATTATATTTATATTACTTACCTAGTTATTATTATGCATACAAAGCTTATTGCGGTACCCAGTGACCAAAGAGCTGGAAGCTACCTAGCTCAGCGTAGCAAGCAAGTCGCCATTTTAAGCAACACTGTATTTTTTGTCATCTTCAGGATGAGTGCCCAGCGCGACAATGTTGAGTGATAAATAAATATATAGGGACATATCACACAAATTGAGCTAGCCCCACAGTAAGTTGTGAACTTGTGTCGCAGGATACTAACTCAACGATACTATATTTTATAATATATACTTATATAGATAAACATCCAAGACCCAGATCAATATGAAAAAGATCTTTTTCCATAGTGACCTGACCGGGGATCGAACTCGGGATAATAAATAATAATAATATAGTGATATAACATAAGTATATAGAACGTTTTTTAATGTTTTCGCTATTGTTACACATTTAAATAAAATTAATTTAATACGGTTTTTATCGCGTTTATTACATTATTTATACACCTAACGTTTCGAACACTTTACAGTGTTCGTGGTCGCAGGTAAAGTGAAAACCGTATTTAATTAATTTTATTTAAATACCAGTAAATATGTTTTGGTAAGTTATTTTACTTTAACGTGCAGTTTTTTTATTTATTGTGAGTTAAAATCTAGTTTTCCTAAAATATAAGTATCCCATCTATTTAATAATGATTTATATTGTGTATTAACCGATCAATGATGTTATGAATATGAATACATAGATTTATCTTTTTACGGTTTGTCGTAAACACTATTTCACGTTTCTGAAGCAGTATATCAACCTTTCTCACGCAAAATTGATTTTTCACTTTCCCTCGATAACTTTATGATTTATGGGCTAGAGCACGTATTAACTCTTCATCCGAAAGGAAGTATCCAGTCTCACCATATCCCTTGGAATCTTGCACAATCTGCATAAAGCTATTAAAAAGAGTTATGTATTGGTTTTCTCGAGTGAATGAAAAAGACACAGAATCTGCCCTCAATCGTAAAGATACTCTTTACTAAAATCGTTCTCCTATCTCGTTCTATCACTACCTGTCTCGTTCTGTCTTCGACTAGAACAAGATTTAAGAATGTTATTAATGAAGATTCTTTTCAGACAGAATTGGGGGTGGGTAAACGCTTTAAATTTTTGGTTATCACGCAAAATGACAACAGAACACAGAGCACAGAACTGAAAAGTGACTTAATTATACTGTATAGTATAAGTATACTGGTTAAAATAAATCAGATGGTGAACATAAAGGTGTTTATTCTCTGTTTTTCAACCTTTGAAAACTGTTCGAAGTAAATCATTTCTTTACTGTTTTTTTTTTGTATTTGTTGGTGCAATTAATTATGTTTAATAATCCATTTCAAGAGCTTATTAAACACTTCCTTGTCAATATCTGAATAACGTATGACAATTACTTTTAATGACTTAGGTATTGTCTGAAAAGGCTACAAATAAAGATGTTCATATACTTAATTTATCTTTACAAGCAAAAGTGATGTATTGCTTTTCTCGTGACTAGCATAACAAGTCTAAGTTTCTTTAAACGCATCTTTCTTCAACTTTTCTCTCATTAGTCGTTTTTCTCGTTACAAGATCATAAAGTAATGTAATTACTCATGTCATCACAGTGCATTGTGTTCGTCTCAGCAATTACTGATCATATCAGCAAAGACATTAAAATACTGTAATAGTCATGTAGTGTCATCCTCACTCACCTATTTGTTGTCACTTATTTGTTTGATTGTTTATTTAAATAAATAAATAAATATATACGGACATATCACACAAATTGAGCTAGCCCCACAGTAAGTTGTGAACTTGTGTCGCAGGATACTAACTCAACGATACTATATTTTATAATATATACTTATATAGATAAACATCCAAGACCCAGGTCAATATGAAAAAGATCTTTTTCCATCTTGACCTGACCGGGGATCGAACCCGGGACCCCCGTGTCGCAGGCTAGCGTGTTGACCGCTGCGCCACGGAGCTCGATTTGTTTATTTGTTACGCTTTCAAACCCTATCTATTGAACCGATCATCATGAAATTTTGCATACACATACTTAGGTTAGGGTACTGAGAAGGACATAGGCTATATATTACGCGGGCGAAGCCGCGGGTTACACCTAGTTATCTATAAAGCCCCCGGTATACACCATCATCATCATCATCAGATCTTTTTATGTCTCCACTGCAGGGG
The DNA here is from genome assembly GCA_963082605.1 of Rhodophaea formosa. NCBI lineage: Eukaryota > Metazoa > Arthropoda > Insecta > Lepidoptera > Pyralidae > Rhodophaea > Rhodophaea formosa. The sequence continues at coordinate 1,765,065 of OY720219.1, forward strand.
CACGATCCTCTCTGTACTACCAAAGCTATATAGACACAAGGTATACACCATACAAGAGTAAAATGGCAGAGAGGACGGTAGAGAACTTACTATACTAATATAAGGCAGGAAAGTAAAATACTCTACTTTATACTCTAGACGGTAGGTAACTTACTATGCTCTCCTAGTAAGAGAAAAATAACTAGTCTACTGTCTATTCTATTACTTAGTATACCGCGTGAACTCCATTAATCCAGTCAACATATTATTATATGGTATTGTAAAATTGGCGATGTTTAGGCGCAACGCATACGAGGGACAGTGGCGGGTAAAAAGTCCGTGCTGTTACGAGTACGAGTATTATGTTGTAATTAGTCTGCATATGTCTGCTAGGCGACATGTCATATTGCACGGACTATACTAATATAGTAAATCTGAAGAGTTTGATCGTTTGTTTGTTTAGTTGAACGCGCTAATCTCAGGTACTACTGGACTGATTTAAAAAATTCTTTCCCCATTTCACAGGTTCGTTATCCCTGAGTGCCATAGGTACATCTACATATGTACCGCGGGTAAAGCCGGGGCCGGCTGCTAGTTACTTAATAAGCGCACTCCGCGGAGTGTTTGTCTACCAATGTCCTTCTTCAGTATCGCGCTTTATACACTACAGCAGGTGCATCGTTTACTGGTCTCAAACAAGTTTGGTGCATGTTAAATCAACTAAACTAATTAGCAATAAATTATTCTTTGAGCAAAGAATTTAAAACCACACTATTTACGAAACTGTATCTCTATTAGTTTATCATATCTCGGAGATCATTTATCACCAGTAGACTACACATCTAATGATTAAGAGGCATCCAATTTATTACGTTTAATGACTCCGGCTTTTGGAGAAAGTGATGGATATTGAGATATGTCACGTGGTTTCCTAATAATTCCGATTTTGTTGACGGATCGAGTTGCTTTATGGTTTTGATCTGGTTTCATATGTTTTGATGACATAAAACCATTTCATTTTTGTTATTTTAATATAATACCATCCCAATTAACATAATAAATGCGTAAGTGAGTTTATTTGTTAAGCTTTCAAGAAAATGTAAAAATGGTGAAGGAAATGGAAGGCTATACACAGTTAATCCCAAACAGGTAAAAGGCGAGGAAAATGATGATAATGTGGACAGACATCACACTGAGACACTTGTCCATGACGTTTTTGAGTGATCAGAAGACATCGTTATCTTTATGCCTCATACACTCATTTGATATGTATGAAATTATACAAAGAAAAAATTAAACTATTTTATGACTGTAAAATAGTTGACAGAACGTTTGTCTACCCAGAAACAGAGACGCTTAGTTTGCGTCTCTGTTTCTGGGTAGACAAAATGTTCTTATTATGTCTGTCCAGCTGTTTCCAAGTACAGTTCGCTTTTCTCAACCGATTATTGTAAAATTTTTAAAACACGTTCTATGATTATATAGATTTCTTTTATCAGTCTCTGTTATCAGCTGATTAAGTCAGACTCTAGGTCTCAGAGAAAAATTATCATCATCAAAGAATCACACCGATTTTTTGAGAAAACACAAACTAAAATAAATTGATTTCATATTTATGGAGCTAAATTAAAATGTGCTTGACTGCCGAAGAAACTATAAAGGTGTTTTACCATCAGTTTTAATCGCTGTCTATGAAAGGTCAAATACCCCACCGAAAGCCGTGAATTTATGTGTCTAACTACATTCAGTGAATTTGATCGTAAATCAAACTTTATTGTTTTCATCGAACAACTTTCAAAATATTGTGTCTACAGTGTATTTTCATTGTTTATTCGGGCTTAGCGCGATCGAGTTTATTGGACAGTTAACAAATAGTTTTCGAGATATTGCATTAGAAATATGATAGAAATCCCGACATTCCATTTCGTTGGTGTGAAATAGAAGACATTATCGTAATATACTATGTCAACAGCTTTTGTAATTTTATTTATTTTAAAACTAATTAGCTACACTGCAATTCTCAGGGTCCCGGAATCGGTTTTGGGAATTGGATTAAATTCGACTGAAATTTCGTGGCTAGATTTTGTAGCTAGCTCAAAATCCTGACTTCTCGTAGGAGAAAAATAATCCCAACTCGAAGCCAGCTATGAAATGATCAGTCTTATTTTACTTCCAATAAGAAGCCAGCTTCAAAATGGCAGTCCCGTTTTTAAGCGGCTTCTTATAGGGCCACGCCTCCACAAAATTCTCATTCATCATGTACTTCCTGATTCGTTTTTCTATAGTCCATATAAGTATCATCGCTGCTAAGAGCTTTGTTGATGCAGTATGGTGTTTTACTTTTTTTATTAAGACTACCCTAACAAACATTTTTATTTTCGCAACAAACATTTTTAATGTGCGTTGCTGTTTTACTGTCCATTGAATATAGCAAAAACTGCCAAAGCGCCACCATTTCTAACTTGTAGTACAAAGCAACAGTTGCTAAGATGATAGATGAAAATAGTAACAATATTAGCGAAGTGTTTAGTGAATCGTTTGGCATCAAAGGTTTGACGTGTAATAATTAGTAATGATCACAACCAAAGCAGACGTACCGTAGCGCATTGATGCAGACACCTATTTGTCTTAACTATAGCTTTTATTACAAGAACATAAAGTCCATATTGCTAATCAACGATAATTTGTTGACAACAACAATAAGTTATGCTGAAGCAGCTTCTGAAATAGTCTCCATGTCAAGGAGATAAAGTTCAGTTTGTGTTATGCTAGTCTGTAGTACAATACTCATGTTAGTGTCGTCTTTTTGTGCGTCTAGTTTATTTCTGCATGTGGACGCAACGAGCCGTGTTTGTCTACGGCTGATTTGAGCAAATTGTTCGTGAAGGACGCTTTCTACAATAAGATTTAATTTGAGAAAACCGGCATGTTAGCAAGTCACATTGGAAAGCACTTTACCAACCCGCCTGGCCAGCGTGGAGAGTATAGGCTAAGTCCTCTGACTGCTCTGGCTAATACATGGGTCTACAGGTAATACATAGAGGGTGGTGCTCTTGCAGTGGAGACTAAAAGAGATCTGATAATGATGATTGGAAATCACGAGATCTAAGTCACCCATTATGTGATCATTATTTAACACAATAATGATTGAAGAGTTGTAACTAGTAACAGATTCCTTAGGCAGTCTGACATTAGAAAAAGGAAGCCCTAGAGGCTAAATTAGACCAACAGAAAACCATGTACCTACAATCTTCATCATCCTTACCGCTAGCTGAGACTTATAAAGTTTCTGGACCCACTCCGGACTAGTGTAGAGAGATGCTTTGAAAACCAGATTAAGTTAGAAAGAAAAAAGAATGGTGATGTTCAGTCGATTAGCCACCTCTAACGTCTTGACGTGCCCTAAGACCTCGAGGAGAAAAATTACAGAGCAGTGACTGTGACCCCACGGGGGAAAATTTATTGTTATGAAAAACATTACCTGCGACTAGCAAAAAGGAACAAGTAATTTTAAGAGCGTATACTAGCAGTATTTTTTCAGTATGGTTTCCATACAAATGTATTTCTCTATTTTCTCGCTGAAAACTGATTCTAGAACCACAATTCTTTTTTCATAAAATCTAGTACTAAAATAGGAATGCCCCTATTTTTTATTTTTTCCAAGAAATCTGTTTTTGTACAATTTTTTTTTCTTTTCAACAGGTTTTTAGAAAAAAATAAAACATAGGTACATACCTATTTTAGTTATAGATTGTATGAAAAAAGAATTGTGCCTCTAGAAGCAGTTTTCAGCGAGAAAATAGAGAAATATATTTGTATGGAAAACGCACTGCTAGTATACCCTCTTAAGGGTGCGCTAGTCAGGTGTTTCGCCATACAAATTCTGTAGGGTGATGACTCCGTTGTTCAGTATCGTCTGTTTAAAGTTTTTAATTCTATCGATTTGTTTTGTCGTTATCTATGCTTGTATGGAATCATAATTGTAAAATAATAAGTACTTTAAAAGTTATGAGTCTCAAAACATTCCGTTTTAACACGTAATTTTAACGCATCTTTGGGCACAATTAAATACCGGAAGGAGTATAAAATCTCTAAAACAAAATTCATACAAGCATAGTTTGGTTATTAAAAAATATAAATTATTTTACTTTTAATAAAAACATTCAGCTGTTTTATCACAAGAACACTTCTCCCAAACGCATACTCGCGAATTTTTAGACGGCGAAAATTTAGATTTTCAACAATATTTGTGTTTGCACACACTAGACTGTTGTTCCGATGTGCTTACACATCAGTGTAAATAGTTCCGCACCGTTTATAACCGAGTCTATCCCTTTCTCAGCGAAATAGCACGCATTTTAGCCACGTGCGCTGACGAGTTCGAGTTCCCGACTAGAGACGACATGACCCTGGCAGATGGCGTAAGCGTAAGCAATGATAGCTTCACGTTGACAGGGATTATATAGGTGCGTGCGGTGAATAAAAAAAAATAATTACTTTTGATATAAGATATATATTATAGGACACTATTATCTTGTATATTTGCTACCATTAACTGGGGTGGAGGGTTGATAACCTGAGACACAAGATATTTCCTAGTTTAGGTATCAACCCACCATAATTCATTAATTGAAATTTTAATGAAACTAACTTCTGTGCAAAGACTGGTAAAAAAAATAATAGTTTCACAATCGAAGATTCAGGGGTCTACTTACTTTCTAGCCTTTCTTCTACAAGATGATATTCATCATTCATCTCAAAAAAATCTAGATGTAGGCTCTAAAGCAAAGCAGATGAAACCTGAACACGCTTGGTTTTTTCATAGCAGTCAGAGAGACTTCCACCGCAAAGTTTTTTTTAGCTGTTATCGTAAATAATATGAAATTTGTGTATCTTGTATAGTGGGATGGTGATTTTATAGGTGCCAAGAACTAGATACACTCATATACCCAAGTATCTAATATCACAAACTTCATGTGACAGACTCGGGAAATCCTTACACATACCAATATTCATATCAACTCCTTTTTAGTCGACCTATATTATTTTCAATCTATATTATTTTCTAATCCATTCAGGGAAGAATATAGGAACTCTTTCGTCTTCCATTATCTTTCGTTGGCGGCTCATTGAAGACGGCGCACCTTATTGCTTGAGATCTTACAATGTCTCCGCTTTGGAAGCCATAAGTAATTATTAACGTCAACAAAAATTTTTTATTGTAAAAATTGTAAACACAAATATGACAATTAATAAGTGTTCAAAGAAACCTATATTAAATAAACGATTGAATCTTGAATCTTGTTTGACTCTTTGAAGATTTCATAAATTAGTACCTAAATCCTCTCAATAATATTCCAAACATATTATTCCAAAATGGGGGATTATCCACGGCTTAAAGTCAGACAAGATTACATTGACCTCAACGGCTGGCTAGAAACTGGACTAGATATATTAAATCACAATGATCGCGCGTCAGTAGTAAAATTTTGATGAGGTTGGCAGTAAACCAAACTTATTAAGTTTAAACTTTAAACGTTAAGGTTAAACTAAGTACTTAGAGATTGTAACATAAAACGAATTTGGACATAATATCGTAAGTGTTAAAATATTGGTTTGGTTTCAATATAAACTGTACGGAATTTGCGTCTAGATATAGTTAAAAATTCCTAACATACTATTCTAAAATGGGGGTATTATCCGCGTTTCATAGATGAGATTACATCGACCTCAATGGCTGGCTGAAATTTGGACTATACATATTGTATTACAATCGCGCCTGTCGTAAAATTTTGATGAGTTTAGTTATTCCTATGTACATTGAGAACAACGATTCGAGTCGAACAACATCGGGCTCCGATGGTCCAGTGGGTGTGAGCTCTATGAGCGCTGACGTATGTTAAGCAACCCCTGGTGCAGTCCCTGCTTGGATGGGTGACCGCAAGTGGCATAAAAATATCTCGAGCTCCTCCGTGCTTCGGAAGGCACGTTAAGCCGTTGGTCCCGGCTGTCATTGTTGATGGCAGTCGTTATGCCACTTACATATACGAAAAAAAAAAAAAATTGAGAACATGGATAAGCCTTTATAAATGACTTTGTACATCGTTGGGTTCAAAATAACGTTTTGGCAATGTTTCGTTTGAAGCAAGGCATTAGTCGATCTCTGTAACTAGTTGTTTGACTGACGACTGCCAAGGAAAGAGTGTATTGTTTTCGCCTGTGGCACTTTTTATAAACCCATATAAAATGCTATTATAAAAGTGACATACAAGATGACAATAAGTGAAATTTTGTTTGGCAAAGCAATCAATTTATTTTTCACCCAACTGACTCACCTACAAGAAGGTAATGCTTTCTTCGTATATATGTATGTGTCTATATACGTATGTCTTAAAGTCTGTTCCATTGTTGCCTCCTGTGGCCATGGATCTAAGAATCTTAGGTCCATGGTTGTAGTCTTAACGACTTGATCGATTTTGAAGGGTGAATTGTCATATTAGATGCTGCCTATGTCATCATCATCATCAGGTCTTTCTAGTCTTCACTGCAGGAGCACGACCCTCTCTGTACTACCAGAGCCATATACTAGCCTAAGTAGTCAGAGGATTTGGCCTACACTCTCCACGCTGGCCAGACGGGTTGGAGAGGTGCCTATGTAACATCAGCAAATCAAAATTGCGGACATAAACTGTTAAGAACAGCAGTCAGGTATTTTAATTTTATATATGAATAGCTTCCGCCCGCTTCTCCGCTCGTCTTAGTGTTGATCGTGGTTGATCCCTTGGGAACAGTACTTTTCTCCGGGATAAAAGGTAGCAATGTCCTTTTCCGTACTATAGACAACGTGTATGCAAAAATTTCACGATGACCAGTTCAGTAGATAAGGCGTGAAATCGTAACAAAAAAACCGGCCAAGTGCGTGTCGGGCCACGCGCAGTATAGGGTTCCATAGTTGCGAATGACAACTTTGATTTCACACTGTTTACACTCGCACCTCAGAGTTTAATGACCAAAAACATCTAACAATAAAGATTGTATGAAATTTTACATTTTCCAGTACATTTTATAAGTTGGTGGCCTATAACTTTTTAGTTTGCACTTAGTATCCAGCTCTGATAGTTTTCCTTTCAACTTCAGTATATATACTACTGCTTTAATTTTTTTCACGTATCCATATATATAACCGTTTAGCAGATAGAGGGGGGGGGGGACACGTACCTCTAACAAAAATTTGCACTTTAAAACCAAATATTTCGGAAACGGATCCCTAAATCGAAAAATGGTGTTCTCAACCTCACAATATTTTTGAAAGACCTATTTAACGATACCCCACACGATGGGTAAGTAGAGAAAAAAAATTACTCCCCCATTTTACTTGTATGGGAGCTACCATAAAAAAAAAATTCAAGATTTTTTTCTACGACTTTTTTGCCATGATTAATATACATACTCATACCAAATTACAGCTTTCTAGTACTTATAGTCTCTGAGTAAAACCGCGGACGGACAGACAGACAGACAGACATGGCGAAACTATAAGGGTTCCTAGTTTACTACGGAACCCTAAAAACTCAGTTTCGCATTTATAATATTAGTTGGCATTGGGATAGGATTAGTTAGGATGGTATTGGGATGCGAGGTGTACATAACAAAGCTTGTGAATTTGATGATAATCGTATCGTTTCGTATAAACCGACCATCCCTTTGATAGTTCCATTTCGTTTCTTCTTAACTAATGTCCTTTTTGTATGTTATGTAACGTCGCGCAATAGTTCGCATGCATAGTCAACGGGATTTTCAATCTTACGCCATAAAATTTGTATGACTATACTGAAAAAGTTGCGTGGCATACAAAACTCAGGCTTTTTAGACGTGTTCAAATGATTTAGTAACAGAAGTAAGTTTTGTTGGCATCTACATCCAATATTAATTGTTGCTAACTGTTGTAACTACAAATTATTACAGACAAATACATTTGGTTTTGTTTACATGTTTATGTAATATTAACATTTCTTTATTAATAGTTCTTATATTGGTGTTGGAGATAAGTATAAACAAGGCGATGTGGGAAATAAACTTTTGAATCACTTGTAAAAACGTTCTGAATTGTATTTTGTACTATGATATATTCTGTAGTTGTATAAACATAAAGTTTTGTGATTACTTGGGTTATTCTTTTGCGAGTATTTTTTGTACATAAGTGTCGATCACTGGTAGCTTAGAATAAAATATTTCCTAGAACAAGAAGCAAAAGGTAAACTCCAAATTCGCAATAGCCACTTCCTTCCACGAACGAATTAGTTATCTGTCCACGGCTACTACTCGATTCTCTGAAACCTAATCGAGATTAATGTAATCGATTAATATGGCTGTATATCGATTAGAACGTCCACACACCAAGACACATTACAGCAGCTTAATTATCCATTGCGCTTTTTATTACAAAAGCGTTTTTATAGAGCATACTAAAACGGCATTGAATAGTCAAGTGCGGTCGCATTTGGGACCAGTAATGACCGGACGCCATTAAATGTAGCTATCAGAGCAACCTTGATCCGTCGACAGTTCTGAAATATTGGAGAAATAAACATTAATGATGCTTATGGAGTTAATGAAAAAATATCTGCTTCGAATTTCAATTGATATCCATCGGCTTTTGTCTTGACACTTGTCTCCATGTCGTGAACATTACTACAGCTCTATTATTCAAAATCATTCGATTTTATATGGAAGTAATCAAGAAGACACTAGTCACACACTAGTAGAAGGTAATAATTCGTCCTCCGTGGTCAGGTCAAGATAAAAACACAAGTCTTGAACTTCCTTTGTGGCTAGCTCAATCTGTATGATTTGTCCGTATATACCTATTTATTTATCGAATCATTCATGGTGTTATTGTGAATGTTTTTGTGGGTTTAATCTTTGACGATACCTTTATAAAGTTATCAAACAAACATTCACAATAACACCTTAAAATATATGGTTCGAAATATTCTCAGTACAATCAACAAAAACAATCATATTTGTTATATGATTATTTACTAAGCTCAGTACAGTCATCATTTCGTGTAGGTGACACGGTCGGTCAGTCGACCATGCACAGTGCACACCCTGATGTCAGAGTTCTTCGGAACCGCCTCTCGGCCTGTAACGTGATTTCTTTAACGACTACCAGATGGCAGCCGGGACCAACGGCTTAACGTGCCTTCCAAAGCACGTATATCACTATATACAGTGAGTTTGTCACACGTCCCCGCGGGGCTATTCCGCAACACTAAACAAGTGACTATTGCCAATGAAAAGTTTCATAATGCGTCTCTCGCAGCACCTTCTCGAACACATAAACAAAAACTTCATTCCTTCTACTTGATGAATGTAATGTGAAAGACAAAAATCTACTTATAATAAAGACTGAAAACGGTTAAATTCCTAATTAATTATTGTTAGTTTTTCGTTTATGGTAGTTCTCAACACTGATGCATGCTACCTGAAGGCCTCCGACTGTCATGAATTTTTTGCAACAATTCATGACATCCGGGATCAACACCTTAATATGCCTTCCAAAGCAGGGAGAAATTTAATGCCACTTGTCACGCGACTGAACCATGGAATGAATCTTAATATCTAAAATATTATTAAAAGTTTTCCCCGTCAGCTTTCATTCCCCTCAGGTTTCCTCAAGTCGGCAAGTCCCGCAGCCACGTACTCGTCGACGGGCCGCCACACCTCACGCCGCCACACGTGACCCCAACTTCCTCTAGCAAACTTTGCCGCTGTAGTTGAAGCTCGTTGCCACATTTAATGTACCCCTTAAACATTTATACGACCATGCCCTTAAATGCCAATCGGGAACTGTTTTCTGCTAGTTTAAAATTCACGTCCGTTACAACGGAACGAGAGCAACCTACGTATATCATTTCTTTAATCTTTAAATAAGGCCTGTCAGATTATAGTATGTAGTTAATTAATCTCGTGTGTTTTTATTTATTGTTACTCTTTTCTTTTATATTTTTCAAACATTGCGCTACCCATCAATTCTCGACAACACCCAGTTAGTCGACTGGCATTTGAGCTGATAAATAACTCTCAAAGAGTAATTAATAAGAGAAAGTAAAGTGTAAGTATGATCATCTCAAAATACTATGTTTCACGTAATTTTCCCATGTTTTTTGCTTTTAGTATCGTCTGCTCAGATTGTCCGTATCCCTTAATAGGCTATAATTTATCTGAAACTAGATCCAGATAAAACCACTGGTTTATTTGAGGTAGTATTTAACATAGATTGCCTGACGGTTTATCGGAAAGCTTAATATCTGCCGACCTATATTAAACACTTTGAGAGCCAGAATCGCAATAGATTTCAATTGTTTGTCGGACCACAGATGATCAACGCAGCGTTACGTATCTATGATAGGAGTTGAATATACCATATTAAGTGTAGGCCAAGTCCTCTAACTGCCCTGGCTAATATATAGCTCTGGTCAGAGAGGGTCGTGCTCCTGCAGTGGAGACTAACAAAGACCTGTTATTGTTGATGATGATGATGATTTTCTTATTTTTAACGTCATACAGTTTTTGGGCTTTCAAATCTTCTATTTAATAAATAAATAAATATATGGAGACAAATCACACAGATTGATAGACCCACAGTAAGTTGTAAAGTAGGATACTAACTCAACAATACTATATATTAGAAACTTATAGAAATAGAAATTAACATTCAATATTTAGGCCAATGAAAATTATCGTTTTCCGTCATGATTCCATCAACTCGTGTCGCAAGCTGGCGTGTTAACCACTGTGCACGCGCTTCAATACTAAGTCTTGTGAAACAAAGTAATCGTCAATACTGCTTTCTTAGTATTTTCTTATATTATCCATCATAGACATAATCACCCCATATCGGCCTACTGCTGGGATTAGCTCCCATTCCTCCGTGCCGCAATTTTCCGACAGTTTATTATGTGCAATTTTCCGGTGACTTTGTTAGCGTAAATTATAGCCTTTGTCAACCGCAGATAAATAGGCTTTAGTTTGTTAAAGAATTTTGAAAATCAGGCCGGGATTTTTGGAGCCTATTCAATGCAAATAAACAGTCAAATCTATCCTCTATAACATTATGTAGTACAGATTTATTTTAGGTACTGTGCGCCGTCCCGCATTTCATAATAGGCCTTTCCTATAACTTTTATAATTATGCGAATAATTACAGCGGTAATACAAACCATTTTATTATTCTTAATAGTGTAGATCTCGGGATTCAAGATGTATCATTAGAAGAACATTTGTCGAGTACTAGAGCCCGGTAAAGTCACTGTTAATTTTGGAGCAGGTATTAAACGAAGATTGCTTGGCGGTTTGTGTAAATTAACTGTCGACTTTATAATCCTTAAATGGGTGACTCAGCTCGTCAATATGAACAACTTTTTCGACGGAATCAATGCTGGCATCTCAAATTTTTTTCGATATTTTCAGACAAATGTTTTCAGCCGCCCAGGCAATTATTAGAAATTATTATTACAATTTTTGTACATTAGAGTCATAGCTATGGGCTAAATAGTTAATAGCTTAAAAGCACTACCAATACTTAGCATAAAAATAAAGTGATAAACATTTGAAATTGCAAGGACGCACCTGGCTGTTTGCGTCCATATAAGTAACATAAAGAGCAGTATTTTTTTCGTAACACTTAGTTTAAAAAAAATTAATTATTGAAATTAAAATAAATATGAATTTTTCTTTCTAAAATTGTTTTATTTCTCCGTTTCGTTTTTTTGTTAAATGCCTTTATGACTATCGGGGGTAGACTTATGGGCTAGTGGTTGTATGATGAGAATACTGTCATTTTTGTTGCTGATGTATATTTAACCTTTGGAAGCGCAGTTGTGGTTTCATGATACCGTTCCAAACTAACTCTCTAACAGTAACGTCCGTCTGTTGGGACCTCAAGAGACTTAACGTCTCCACCTGACCATAAACACTAAAAGTAACGACGAATACTACACAATAGTACCCTTGACATCCAAAGTAGGCCGTTCTGAAAACCTCAGACGTGAATAGAAATAGATAATGGAAATAAACAAACCTGCTTTAGGTCTAAGCGTGCTACATACAGCAGATATTAGTTATTTTTAATACTTTTTGTGTAAAAAAGGATTTTGTAAGGTTTTATTGAAGCCTGTGGAAGTAATGAAATGTAATTATATTCAGATTTCGGCATCTCTTTTCATTTTAACGTAATGTTATCATCTTTTTTATAAGTACAAAATCAACAAATAAATATTTGGCTTAGAACTCTCATACCTATGTACCCAAGTAGTGATGGCATTACTTGGGTACATAGGTATATCATATACTTTCACAATTGGGGAACAGAGGATTTATTCTAGTCCAGAATCCTTACGTCACAAAAGTAAGGACACATTTATCAAGGTTAACTACCTACTACATTTGTGACTGATATAACTAATTTGCTGAGTACTTTACTCTTTCCACTTATTTTATTTAGCGAAACTTACTAAATAACTTCACTTTTACGCACTCATTTTCATATTCGATGTAAACTAACTCATTTAAATTCATCAAATGCTATTTTTTAAATAATTTCTTTCTAAAACATTATTTTCTCCCTTTAAAACTTCTATTAGCCTGTATATCCCACATCCTATATAAGATTATCCCTTTCATTTGCGTTGTCTATTCAAGTAGCAGGTCAATATTGAAAACGGACATTTGGAATGCAATGTTCCGTTGTGGGTTTGGCGGAAATGGATTTAATAATACGCAGTATATATTACGATCATAAAACATTTATGGTTCCCTACTAGGTTGAGCTGGCCATTGAATTCAGTGGGACGATACAGGAATTTAGAAAACGAGACGCCGATTGTACACATTTTTTAGCAACGGTGTAGTCGAAATAGGTTTTCGAATTTAGTAGTAGGTATGTACTACAAAATTGCAGGTAAATCAGCCTCTATTTTATTAGTAATTAATACTAGGTTTAGCTCACGGCTCTGCTTGCGTCAAATGACGATTTCTAAATACATGTAAAAAATGTTGTCAATATTAAATCATCATCATCATCATCTCAGCCACAAGAAGTCCACTGCTGGACATAGGCCTCCCCTAAGGATTTCCAATATGACCGGTTAGAAGCGGCCTGCATCCAGCGCCTTCCTGCGACCTTTATCAGGTCGTCCGACCACCTGGTCGGTGGGTGTCCAACGCTGCACTTGCCGGTACGTGGTCGCCATTCGAGAACCCTTCTGCCCCATCGGCCATCGGTTCTTTGCGCTATGTGCCCCGCCCACTGCCACTTCAAAGAGCTAATCCGCTGAGCTATGTCGGTGACCTTCGTTCTTCTACGGATCTCCTCGTTACTGATTCGATCTCGCAGAGAAACACCGAGCATAGCCCTCTCCATAGCTCTTTGAGCGACCTTGAGCTTTCTTATGAGGCCCATAGTAAGAGACCACGTTTCGGACCCGTAAGTCATCTATATAAATTATCTAGATAATATTAAATATTGACAACATTTTTATATGTGTTTTAGTCTACCAGCTTCTCACATGGACGACGTTGTAAGCTACAGAGTAACATAATCCTCGACATACCTTAAAGAGGTAACTCAGCCCATCAATATGAACAACTTTTAGTCACATATATATAAATAGCTATGGGATCAATGCTGGGAACTTAAAAAAAAAATTGACATTTTCATACTAAGTGTTAGGCCGCCTGAGCAAAAGAAAGGGGAGAGATTAAAAAAAGATTCCCAGCATTGCTCACATAGGAAAAGTTGTTCATTCTGACGGTTTGAGTCACCATTTTAAGGGAATGTTGAGGGTCATGTTAGACTGTATAATTCTATAGTCGAGCTCCGTGGCGCAGCGGTCAACACGCCAGCCTGCGACACGGGGGTCCCGGGTTCGATTCCCGGTCAGGTCATGATAGAAAACGATCTTTTTCAGAATGACCTGGGTCTTGGATGTTTATCTATATAAGTATATGTTATAAAATATAGTATCGTTGAGTTAGTATCCTACAACACAAGTTCACAACTTACTGTGGGGCTAGCTCAATTTGTGTGATATGTCCCTATATATTTATTTAAAAAATAAATAAAAAATTAAAGTTATTCATTCTGACGGTTTGAGTCACCATTTTAAATGTTAGGGTCATATTAGACTCTGTATAATTCGATAGTATGAGAGTTGCTAGTGTCATTTCCTCTGAACATGCTCGTAATTCGTGAAATCAGCGAAAATTATTTGCTCTAAGTTGCGATTGTAAATATAAACGAGTCTAATAGAGCAAGTTCGCTATCAAACGATGTAGACTGTGTAGACTGTAACAGACGACGTCGCAGGCCCTTGATCAGGCTTTTGGCGCCGGCGCTGTGTTGATAACTATAACTTGTGATTTATTAACCTACCATAGCGTCTTGAGAAATAAATAAATATATAGGGACATATCACACAAATTGAGCTAGCCCCACAGTAAGTTGCGAACTTGTGTCGTGGGATACTAACTCAACGATACTATATTTTATAATATATACTTATATAGATAAACATCCAAGACCCAGGCCAATCGGAAAAAGATCGTTTTTCATCTTGACCTGGCCGGGGATCGAACCCGGGACCTCCGTGTCGCAGGCTGGCGTGTTGACCACTGCGCCACGGAGCTCGACAAGAGAACAAACAAAATCAACAATAAATTACATTTTTGTTTACTGAAATGTTATTTTAGTGACAAGGTTTTATAAAAGACGACTTACATTGTAAAGTGCTTGCGAGACAAAGGTAATGACTCTATACATAAATGGTTAATCTTCTTTAGTTTAGAAGAACTCAATCGATGTAGAGTGTAACAGGCAGGGTCGCAGGCCGTTGATCAGGCGTTTGGCGCCGGCGCTGTGTTGATAACCATAACTTGTAATTTATGACCCTACTACAACTTAGATAGATAGATAAAACATTTATTTGCATTCTGTAACACACACACAAAACTTTATACAATATTGAGCCAAATAAAACCTTAAAACAAACATGCATTTGTGTGCCACAGACACACAAAAAGGCTATACAGCTCAGCTAAACGCTACCCTCAGCGAATAGCAGCTGATTTTCAGCTGGCGCCTTTGAGTTTGCGCGAACAAGAATACATACTGAGGTACGTTTTACAGAAAAAAATACTAATAATTACATCACTGTCAAATCATCAAATCAAATTGGGATTCATTCAAATTGAGATACATACAAGATCAACATGTTATAGGTACGTTTTTTTCTGAAATTTCATTTTTGTTACAAGCTTTTATTATGAACCATTCATATTAAAAAGTGTAACCAAGGCAAATCTAATGAGCCTATACACGAATGGTTGATCTTTAGAAGTTCGTATGGATTTCTCTATCACCGTCAGACCAGTTCTTTGTCAATATTATATAGTCATCAGATTTACATGAGTACAATTTATTTTGAATGTAGGGCGTATCATTAAAGGGCGTTAAAAGGTTTCTTCAGGGTCGGCAACAAGCGAGTGGCACCAATGGTGTTGAAGGCGTCCATAGGCTACGGTAAACGCTTTCAATCCAGGTAGACCGTATGCCTGTTTGCCGACTTAGTTGCAGAAAAAAATGGTAATTATTCGTGAAATCAGTGAAAATTATTTGTTCTAGGTTGCGATTATACTACTGTGTATATTTATACACAGTAGTATAATCTAATAGAGCAAGTTCGCTATCAACCGATGTAGACTGTAACAGGCGGCGTCGCAGACCGTTGATCATGCTTTTGGCGCCAGCGTTTGTTGATAGCCATAAGTTGTGATATATGAACCTACTAACAATATCAACGTTTAATAAGTTTTTTTTTATCTGACTGAACCACCCATAATCTACCACGTCTTTTATCATAAAAAATAGCGTGCAGATAAAATTAAATAAGCTTACATCAGGGAGACCTCTGCAACCCGTATGGCCAGCGTGGAGAGTGTAGGCCAAGTCCTCTGACTACTCAAGCTAATATATGGCTCTGGTAGTACGGAGAGGGTCGTACTCCTGTAGTGGGGACTGGAAGGACCTGATGATGAAGCTTACTAAAGGTAAAAGAATTTTGAAAATCGGTCCTGTAGTTCAGGAGCCAGTAAAAATCTTATTCAACCAACAAACAATCAAATGCTTCTTATTTGTAATAGTTAGATGACAGCGACACGACCTGTCAAAACATATAAAGTGCGCGACGCTTGCCGCCATAGAACTAAAAAAAAAATTCATACTTCTATGCTTGCCGCCATCGCCAAACTTCAAAATCGACCTTTACGAAGTATTTAGTATTAAATCAGTACAGTTCGTGTTCTCGTAAACAATACAGACAAATAACCAATTGTAGCCGCCGCGAGAGAAACGGATTGGATTCCAACCCGTTAAGGAGAGGCACAACACCTTGCTATAACCGGATCCGGTTGGGCCCAAATGGAGTATTAGAATTAGTAAATTATAAATTATACTTATCTTCAAAGATTAAAATTTCAAACCTTATCAATATCAGGTCTTTATTAGTCTTCCCAGCAGGACCAAGACTCTCTATATACTACCAGAGCTATATATGTTAGGCAGAGCAGTCAGAGGATTTGGCCTACACTCTCCACGCTGGCTGGCTGACAAAACTCCACCTATAATTGTCAGTCGTATTATTTCTTATAATAAGTACTGTTAGGTCATAGGTACCCTAGTAGGTCTTTTAAATTTATATTCAATATTTTTAAAAAATATTAAAAGATGAGGAAGCCGGTGTCGTTTCCCGTGAGCATCTTTCACATTATTACCATTTCCACGTCTATTTAGTCACCGGACATCCGTCTCAACTGGTATGAAATACTCATATTTATTCAGTGTAAAGCCTAAGGTACACGAGTCGAGCAAAGCGTGTTAGTTCAAAGTAGACGGTCCTCTACCTTATCGTAAATACGGTAAAAAAGTTAATAAACAAAATTTTGATGTAATCTATGTCACAAGTACTTAAGTACTTGTGACATAGATTTAATGATATTAAAACGTGTTTTCAAAAATACTTCAGGTTATTTACTAAGGCTTATATGATTTACATTCTTGAACTTCTTTCTATTTGTAAAGTATTAAGAATAAAATTATTGGCGTCAAGTTTGCCTAGTGTGGGCCTTTAAGTAGAAAATATCAGAATTTTGCATTTTTAGCTACGAGTAAATAAGAAAAGAAATATTATCCAATGGTGAGCTTTTCAGAAAAGCCTCATTACTTACCTTCTCGATACCAGTGTACGCATCTGTCTGTCTGTACCATACACTAGTCTACTAAATACATGCAACTACGAGTGCAGTGTCGTCCTTTTAAATTTAAATACTAACGAAAGCGAGCGAGCCTGTTGAGTTGCACTGCGATTTTTATGTAACCCATCCCAGTGGGACCAAGCCCAGGGTTGCTCGGCATTTAGTCTATTCGCTCTACCCGTGTACCGTAGACGTAAGTATTCCGATCTTTACGACTTCCCAACTAATAAATTTCCTATCGCAATAAGAATTTGAAAACTATTCAGTAAATTAGTTGGTAGTAAAGTATGTGATTTTAATTAAATTGGATTTATGTCTATATTTGAAATTTTAGTATCTGTGCGGTGAATAGAATTCTTGAAATATTGAAACATTCATTAATTAGTTTGTAATGATTGCAGCTTTTACGATTGGTGATATAAGTGAATTGGACTTGGTCTTAGCATGCATTTCTTAATTAGGTGTGGTGAAATTTAGGCGGGTTGCATACGAGCCTTGCCAGCTTTTTTTAACTTACCCTTGCTATACTGAAATATGAAGCGATTGTGATCCTGTTGTCCAATTACCACCCATAGAAAGTTTTTGTCAGACCAAGCGGTTAAGGCCTTATACATATTATACGATATTTAGACGTTAGAATGATGGCGACAGGAACCTGACGCTCACCGGATGTCAGTTTGCGCATACATTTTGGCGCATGCTGTCAGATAGTTTTCTAATGCTGGAAGCCAGTCTGATAGACCTAGTCGGCCGTTGAGTAACTTTCTGATAGTGTGTGCAAGCTAGAGCAAAATGTATGCACGAAATGCCTCTCACGTTCAGAATTTTATAAGATTTTTGTCACTGCCGGAATCTACACTCGTGCTTACATTTTGTTTGTCAGAGAGTTTTTTTTTTATTATTTTTATTTATTTAGGAGCTTTAATTGTCTCTTTGACATGGCAGCTCCATCGATACAAAGTCGTTACAACATAACACTTTTTATTACGGTCGACGTTAGAGAATTCTGGCAATCGCCGGACCGGAAGAATTCTGATAATTTGCGGTCAACCTAATACTGCAGAATATAATAGAAGGTTAAACTAATGTCGTTCTATACAAATTATCACAAACCTGGCGCAAAAATGTTTCTACGTAAGGTGTAAATATGTAATGCACAATCTGCATTGAATGGCGACACATAGTTGCATACATTTTAGAAACTCCGGCATTTGCCGCGATTGAGACATTCAAGGCGTTCTGGATTTTATTTTATTGAATTCAATAAATGTTTTTGCGAAGTGATAAATGTATGAGCAAATGGTGTGTTGCTTCGAGATGGATTGCGTTATTAAGTACGTGAAAAAATGCGTACTTCGCACAGAAAACCAGTCGAAAGTAATGTGGTGATGAATTTTACCTATGTAAATAGTCAGCTACTGACCGACATGTATCAACCTCATCCGGGGATCTTCGTCAGAGCGAATGTGAATTAAGATGCGCGCACGGAGTCTTCCCAATTCGTACTTTACTATTTATAGGATTTTACCTATTTCTAGATAAAAATTGTAAAATGTAGATAATATAAAAACTTTAAAATGTGACGAAAATCAAATAGAAATAAATTAAATCCTCTAACTGCTCTGCTAATAAATATGACTCTGCTAGTACAGAAAGGGTCGTTTTCCTGTAGTGGAGACTAAAAGATACCTGATACTGATGTGATAATAATTCAGAAACATTAATTTAATAATTTGCACAAAGATCATACACCTATCATTATTAACGTTATCTTATAGTTAAAGATTCTAGGCCAACCCACCCTACATCATCAGCAAGCTGATATAACCTACGTCATAACCAGCAAACCTAATTTAATAAATGTTCTTTAGGGTAGAGCTTAAAGTCATGTTTATGAAACTAGATCGGCGCCTAAGAAAAACTTGCTGGATAAAATTTCAACACCGTCACCTAGAATATATAAAATAAGATTAAATATATTCACTTTTCTAGATTTTATGGACATCGTTATAGATAAAATAATCCATATTTAGTCTACTCTAGTTTTGCTAGCATAATGAAGGGTGGGCGCGCCTAGGATTTTGATCTATATTTGTGAACGCTATATTGTATAATAAACAAACCTATCGATTATATCGATCGAACCCAGGACCAATCGTGACGCAGGCTCGTGTGGTCACTGCGCCACAATCGAAAAAATCTACAAGAATTATATAAACGGTAACCATTCCGTTTATCTAAAACCCGTTATTTATTGTAATATTGTACCGAAATACATATTCTAATGCACATGGAAACAGGCCAAGAAGAATTAGATAGAATCACAATATATTGATGATAAATTCACGTGTTATACTCACAGCTGATCTTAATAAGGGATCAGACCGGTTTATTAAGGGGTTACGATTGACCTTTGAGGGGATTTGTCCGTCTGGACTACTGCCACAACAATCTGGATTTACTCTTGACGACTTCAGTGGTGTGATGAGAATATATAATATTGGAGCATTGCGGTAATTTTACGCGTAAATCGTAGCAATAATAGCTGTTATAGTCAATATTTGTTTACTGCCTATATATAAGCTTGTGTTTCCTAAGTCGTCTTCCAAGGCATCCACGGGAAGACTTGAAGTGGCCTATTCTGCTCTGCTGGAAACCATATTGCTAACACAAGCTTAATAAAGCTTATATACATCAGTGTAGGCCAAACTCTCTGACTGCTCTGGTTAATATAGCTTTGGTGGTACAGAGAGGGTCGTGCTCCTGCAGTGAAGACTACAAAAGACCTGATGAAGATACTATACAAATAAAATAAAATTAATGTATCCTAAAAATATATGTAGAATGACAAACGAAACATGGACAAAAAAAATTACCTAATGGGTACCGAGGGAAGGAAAAAGAGGCAGAGGTAGACCAAGGAGAAGATGGGAAGATGTATTCAAGGAAAGATCCGGACCAGGGTGGAGGAGACAAGCCAGGGACAGGGAGAATTGGAAGAAGCTGGGGGAGGCCTACGCCAAAGAGGCGACTGTCACAAATTAATATTTACCAATAATAATTAATAATGCATGCAATTGATAAATAGGATTACATAATTATTAAATTTTAATTTTAGTTAAATATATTATTTATTGTATAAAATCGATTAATAAATGAAATATGTAAATTAGGAACTAAATTAAGTATTATAATGACAAGGGTATAAATTGAATGTAAATCTATTTAAGGAAATCTAATGTTTGTGATAGAATAAAGGCTATTTTTATTTTATTTTATTTTATTTCAATGTATCCTAAAAGCCAATGGAAAAGAGTAAGACTTAGAAATGTATGGATGACTGACATACTTTGTAAGAGATTAGAGGATATTAACGAAGGGGAAAAGTAAAGAAGCAAGGCTTTTGCCCAAAAATGGGACATAATGGCTACCTACTAAATTATATAAGAGAAGTTAGTAGAAGAGAAAGACAGTCGTTAACTGGTCTATGATACTCGTACATAGAAAGGTCAGTAAGTGGTGCGGTAATATTTGCACTTATAAATTAATATGAATATTACTGTGTTGTCATCACAACATTACAATGTCCCTGACACCCATTACAATAAAGTAGGATTAGAACGATATAAATAGGTTTTGCAGGATTATCGTAATCCCCATTTGTCAACGCTACGCTTGTGGCGCCTAGACTGGTAGGTGTGAATTTAAATATCTGTATATTGGCAGGCATATTTACTTTAAGAGTCGCCTGGACGCGCATGTCTCCATACAAACGGAAATTAAGAATTGTGGCAATATTTGATTATTTTGGAGTTAAATTAATAAGCATTTTATCAATTAATCTCATTATAATCTACGCACGTTTCTATACAGCTTGATAAAATTATCAATGGTTTGAGAATTACAAGCCTTTTCAAATTTGTATGGCAATCTTGAGAGGCGTATAATTCTCAAACTATTGTTAATTTTACCAAGCTGTATAGAAACGTGCGTAGATTATAATGAGATTAATAGCTTAGTTTTACCCCAAAATTGTCAAATATTGCCACAATTCCTTATTTCCGTTTGTATGGAGACATGCGCGTCCAGGCGACTCTTAACACGATTGTTAGAAATAAAAATGGCCAAGTGCGAGTCAGTATTGTCCACGAAGGGTTCCGTTCCTAAATAAATAAATAAATACGGCGTGTAAATTGACCCTCATCATCTTCTGTTCTAGATTATATATTCTGTTATAACTTTTATCATACGCAATTTGAGTTAAATTTATTTGTGTGCTTCCGTCATCAGTTAGTTCATGGCTTATAAGGAGGTTTTAAATTAGTTTTAAATATTTTTTATGGCGTCCGCGGAAGACCAGCCTTGTGGTTCATACCGCAACATTAAGCTGAGCGGAGACCTTTTTGGTATTAGCATAAGAGTTTTATGTCTCTATAATTGTGTTCATATTTTCTAATTATGTATTATTCTTGTGTTTTGATGCCAATAAACGATTTTTCTTTCTTTCTTTCTTTCTTTCAACCCCACATTTGTTAGTCCCTTCATGCCCAACGAACTGATGGAGGAAGCACACAAATTAATTTAACTCAAATTGAACACTACTAAACTAACTTTTTTGTCCAAAATTCAAAATCATTTATTTGCCTTAAATAGGGTACAATTATATACATGGTACAATAATATACAAGTTTTTTGACGGCTTCCATAGCACGCCAGTCTACAACACAAGTGGTCCTGAGTTCGATCCCCAGTCAAGTTATGATGGAAAACGATCTTTTTCAAATTGGCCTGATATATTACAAAATATATTATCACTGAGTTAGTATCCTACGAAACAAGCTCATAACTTACTGTGGGGCTAATTCAATCTGTACTACATATTGTCCCTACATACTCAACTTTATCTCACCGTGGCGCAGCGGTCAACACGCCGGCCTGTGGCACGGATGGTCCCGGGTTCGATCCCCGATCAGGTCAAGTTGAAAAATGATCTTTTTCAAATTGACCTTGGTCTTGGATGTTTATCTATATATGTATTTGTTATAAAATATAGTATCGTTGAGTTAGTATCCCATAACACAAGTCTTACTTAAGAACTTACTTTGGGCTAGCTCAATCTGTGTGATTTGTCCGTATATATTTATATTATTATTTATATTATATTTATATATTTATCTAGACAAATATTATCAAGAGGGGAGATTTGATTGTTTTTGTGTTTGTTTGCATTGGATAGGCTCCGAAGCTACTGGGTAAATTTTTAAAACTTTTTGACCTACTGTTTTACCTGCCGGTGAAAAAGGCTATAATTTACGTAGACACAGTTGCGGGAACATTGCTAGTTTATTATAAAACATCATCATTATCAGGTCTGCCGGATACTACCAGAGCCATATATTACCCAGAACAGTCAGAGGATTTTTCCTGCACTATCTACGTTGGCCAAACGGGTTGGTGAAGTCTCTTTTATGTATATAAACTTTGTATAGCTTGTGTTTCCTATGTCGCTTTCCACAATATCCACGGGATGGAGTGGTCCTATTCTACTCTAGCGGGAACCACACGGCATGGCATTATTATAATTTTATCATACCATACTCTCAAATAGGCCCAATCCTCTGACTGCTCTGGCTAATATACGCCTCTGATAGTACAGAGAGGGTCGTGCTTCAGCAGTGGAGACTAATAAAAAGACCTGATGATGATGATGATGATACTCTCAAATAACTTTTTAACAGCTGATACTAAAAAACCTAAAATGGTTCGTCAACCTCATTCCGACAAAGCAGGATCCAAAAGTAAAAGCCTCGAAACGGCCGCCATTTGCGTGGTAATGGGTTCGAATCAGACACGCGATCCGCCGCCGGACAGACGGACATGCCAACGGCTGGTGTCAAAACTTCATTGTAATTATAGCTTCCGCCCGTTTAAAAGTATTCGTTAAGAGATATATACAGCTCTTATAGAGCCGCCACTGGAGTTCGCACTCACACACTTGCACTGAAGGTTCGAAAGTTAAGTATATGATTGACTGGAAAAGATTGTGGTGACGATGGTAGCATCTAGTAAGCAATTAAATTAACGGCCGTCATTATATATTCCGCATATTATAATGCCACGTGGTTCTAAGAATAATACCTAATTTTGTGTCGACGAGCTCCGTGGCGCAGCGGTCAACACGCCTGCCTGCGACACGGATGGTCCCGGGTTCGATCCCCGGTCAGGTCAAGATGGAAAATGATCTTTTTCAGATTGACCTGGGTCTTGGATTTTTATCTATATATGTATTTGTTATAAAATATAGTATCGTTGAGTTAGTATCCCATAACACAAGTCTTGCTTAAGAACTTACTTTGGGGCTAGCTCAATCTGTGTGATTTGTCCGTATTTATTTATTTATTTATTTATTTATTTGTGTTTGAATAACTCAACACAATGTGTTTCGAGTATTGAGGAAATATATTTGTTTTACCGTGTGGTTCCCGGCAGAGTAGAATAGGACCACTCCAAGTCTCCCCGTGGATGTCGTAGAAGGTGACTTAGGGAACATCAAAGTGACCTCTCCAACCCGTCTGGCCAGCGTAGAGAGTGTCGGCCAAATCCTTTGACTGCTCTGGGTAATATAAGGCTCTAGTAGTACAGAGAGGGTCGTGCTGAGAGTCAAACCTGAATGATGATTATATATTTAGACGTCACGTATTTTGCGCTGTTGCCAACCGTTGCTTCTTTTCAATGTATGTGTGTAACCTAAATCCCTAAAAGCAACTGTCAGCATCACGATAAGTGCAGTTTCAAACCTGTAAATAAGTACTTATTTCCGCTAGAATCCTAAAATCATATAATTTATATACAGTCTCAATAACGAAACGGCAAACACTTGAAAAAAGAGCAATAGTGCAAAAAAATATATTTCCTTGGGTAATTTTTAATTGCAGCTTTGCCATACAACGGGGCAATACTGCAAGTTTTCTGGACGCGCTACCACGAGGCAAAAAGGTGCCAGATCTGTTATATTTCTAAATAGTAGTTTTACTTTCTCTTTTTTAAAGATGATCCTCATAAATCAAGGCCATACATAAAAACTAGCTAAATTAGTTTATAAAATTTAAAATTTACTGCGTCCAAAGATCTCGCCTTCACCACCCTCCATTTATATCGTCCCGGGCTACATCATGCTGGTATATCCACCACTTGATAAATTTCCAATTAGTACCAACTCCTTAAACTTTCACGGTTATCAACTGGTTGGTTTATATAATTGGATCGAAATATCGAAGCTCAAAAAACGATCACGGTAAATATTCCGATATGTTTCATTCAAATACTACCAACTTTACTCTGTAAAGCTAATTACGAGTAAATTCATCCCAAATAAAGACTTACTGTGAGGATTGGCGGGCGGCGTGCTAAACTTGAACTTAGCGAGCTTTCGACCGCCCGGGAGCTTTCCACAAAACAAACAGTTATTAAACACAGTTTATTTCTGAAATCGATTCCTAAGCATTCACGGCGCCGACAAAGCCAGTGGCTCTAAACATATCGTGTTACAATATAACTATAAAATCGTTTAACTATTAATAATCTGTAGCAGCGGACTGTAGCTTTTTTCTTTTTTTATGCAACTAAGGAGGCAAATAAGCTTACGGCCCACTTGATGGAAAGCGGTTACCATAGCCTTTGAACGCTTGCAACACTAGGGGTCCTACTAGATCCTGAACAAATAATTTCACGCCCTTTATGAAGAGATGTTGTAGTCTTTTAGGAAAACCATGGCAGGGAGTTCGTTTCATAACTTTAGCGTATGTGGGAGATAGTTCTATTTAAAACGGACTGTACGCAACCATTTAGGATTTGAGGTGTCAGGATGAACTCCCTGTCGATGGCATGAGGTGCGATGATAGAAAGTGGTTTTAGGCATAACTAACTCTTATCCGCGGCTTCGCCCGCGTAATATATAGCCGATGTCCTTCTCGGTAACCTAACCTATGTGTATGCAAAATTTCATGATGATCGGTTCAGTAGATACGGCGTGAAAGCGTAACAAACAAAAAAATAAACAAACAAACTCACTTTCGCATTTATAATATTAGTTGGGATTAGTTAGGATGTCCTTCTCGGTACCCTAACCTATGTGTATGCAAAATTTCATGATGATCGGTTCAGTAGATACGGCGTGAAAGCGTAACAAACAAAAAAATAAACAAACAAACTCACTTTTGCATTTATAATATTAGTTGGGATTGGGATTTCGAACAATTCCTCGTAGCAAACACTGATTTGCACAAAAAACCTAGTAAATGTATTGAGCATGGTGATATCAAGTAATTAGTGTGCACATTTTTGGCTATATACTCCCTAGACTCCGTCCATAGATATCAGAATTTTAATGAGAAAAGAAACTAGCCACTTTTGCAATGATTGTGTGCGTTTCAATTTTATTATGTCAACTTTTATAGTCCAATCGGTACCTAGCTGATGTTTGCATTATAGCGTAAAAGAAAAATGTGTAACTTAACATTTTTCTTTTACGTTTAAAGACTAATAGAGTCTCTCCATCCCAACTAATATTATGAATGCGAAAGTGAGTTTGATTGTTTGTTTATTTATTTGTTTGTTTGTGACGCTTTCACGGCGTAACTACTGAACCGATCATCATGAAATTTTGCATACACATAGTTTAGGGTACTGAGAAGGACATAGGCTGTATATCACGCAAGCGAAGCCGCGGGTTACAGCTAGTTCTTTATATAATCTAGTTTACTTTTAAGTGTGCATAACTGAAAAAAATCCCTAATATCATAAAAGTACAGTTATTCCAAAAAATTCAACCAAAAGATCAATCAAGAATTTAACTGTACGTATTTGTCACTACACCTCGTTAATCCGGCCACCACCGTGAAGATCAAAGTGCTTCCGATATCAAAAGGCTTTCGACGCGATTGTACGTAAAAATAGACGTTACGTGACCGGCGAGTGAATGCAAGTTATTTTGTTTACGACTGTACTGTGCTGCCGGTGAGGAAGAAAAAATTAAGACTGCGTGTCATCTATAGACTATAATTTGGAATATTAATATTGAAACTTACGCGAGATAAATTCATTGAAAAGGCTTTTCGACGCGATTGTACGTAAAAATAGACGTTACGTGATCGACGAACGAGAATGCAAGTTATTTTGTTTACGACTGTACTATGCTATGCCGACGGGGAAATACAAACAACTTGCATTCACGTGCGTTCAGACTGCGTGTCATCTACAAACTGTAATAAATTACAATTTAATTGCAGTTTGTAATTAATATTATCTCAAGATAAAATTTAAACTTACAAGAATAAATTCATATTGGAGTTCCTACTTTACTCACGATTAATTTCGTCAGATTTGCCGACTAGTTTCGATCTTTTACAATGACCATCATCAGGGTGAGTGTGAGGGGTGACACATGACGGCATGACGGTTACGCTACCATCAATTGAGGGCTGCATTGCTACACCGTAAATCCAAATGCGCTCTGGGAGGGAAAAATAAAGGGCCGCCAACGCTCTTGTCACATCCTTAGTGTTGCAGTTGTCGATAGGTAGCGGTGTTTGTCAAATCCGACGAAATTAAATGTGAGTAAAGCTGGATTCTAACATCTACCGCAGCTTTTCAGTTAGTCCGTGAAGACAGCAGCTGCAATGTTGACGACATATACCTAATACAAATCTAAAAAATAATTGCGGTAAGTCCCGTAGTGATAATAATAGTGCTTGTGACCGCGAAGGCTTAAAATCGTATACTGTTAGCGGCTTTATTTTTTTACTAGGCATGTTTGATATGCACTGTTCGACGCCGATTGACGAGACAACGCGGGTAAATCCAATTTACCCGTGCTTTCTATGAAATCTGATAGTGGCAAGAAATATGATTTGATGAACTCATTCGTTAATTAGAATACGATGCAGTAGTTTGAGACGGAACTGCACGTATTTTACACATAAACCGATGTCACTGAATCAGTCGAGTCTTTTGAGAGGCAGTCATATTATATAATATTGACTTGTGTTTGTTTATTTTCAATCAATCAATGGTTTATTGCTTCCTTAATGTGACAATACAGGTGTTTAGGTTTATTTTCATCATCATCATTTCGTGTAGGTGACACAGTCAGTCGACCATGAACACCCTGGTGTCAGAGTTCTTCGGAACCGCCTCTCGGCCTCTGACGTGGATCCTTTAACGACTACCAGATGGCAGCCGGGACCACCGGCTTAACGTGCTTTCCGAAGCACGGAATCATCTTTCTTATCAGACAATCAGGTGATTCATGCCTGCAATGTCTTAGTCAAACTGGAAACAACTTAATAAAGTATGCTTCCCGTGGGAATCGAACCCACGACCCCCGGGTCAACAAGGCAAACGCCTTAACCACTGGACCACGGAGGACATAAAATACTTGATCCCAAATTAGTAAAAGGAAAATCATTTGTACTTATATTATAATGCCGAGCGGTTCCCGACAGAGTAAAATCTGACTGCTCTGGCTAATATTTGTTGTTGTTGGCTCTAGCAGCACAGAGAGCTCCTGCAATGGAGACTATAAAAGACCTGATGATGATGACGATGGATATTATAAATATCATAAAGAGGAAAGAGTAATTGTTTGTTAATTTGCATTCGAAACTACTGGACCAATTTTAAAGTTTAATATATCTGCGGGTGACATAAGCTATAATTTACGTGGACGAAGCCGCTAGAAAATTGCTATTAATAAACAAAGTGGTGGAAGAAGCACCGACTTATTTGTAAAATGAAGCTAGTGATGAAATAAATTAAAATTACACTCCATTGAGCAAAATGAAACGCTTTTAAAGGACAATAAGCTGTAAATTGGTAAGCTCGGCGACAGTGCGCGGGTGTAAGCTCTGTTTATAGTGACAACGTGACAAACAGACGGACAGCCGCTTTGATGTAGCGCCTACATTCACAACAGGCTGTAAGGGGATTTGAAGAAAGTAAATTTTTGTTCCATTGAGACGCAGAGAAAATATGCTAGTCAAAAAATGTAAAAATATTCGTTTGTCTATTTATTTGTGCAGTTTATATAATATAACCTTGACTATATACTCTCTTGACGCCGTCATTCCTTCATTTCAATGTTTGTTTGCGTGATAGCTTTGTCAATTAATGCCCTAAAAATCCGTCAAATTGGTAGCTATGTTTTTGTATGATAGACTATGGGTGGGCTCAATTTTTTCCTACACTTTATGGCTAATGGATCTACCTAGGCTGTATATAATCTAAGAATAATACCTAATTTTGTGTTTGAATAACTCAACACAATGTGTTTCGAGTATTGAGGAAATATATTTCTTTTACAGTGTGGTTCCCGGCAGTGTAGAATAGGACCACTCCAAGTCCTCCCGTGGATGTCGTACAAGGCGACTTAGGAAACACAAGCTTAACAAAGCTTATAAACATCAAGAAACTTCTCCAACCCGTCTGGCCAGCGTGCAGAGTGTAGGCCAAATCCTCTGACTGCTGTGGCTAATATACAGCTCTGGTAGTACGGAGAGGGTCGTGCTCCTGCAGTGGAGACTAACAAAGACCTGATGATGATGATGATTTCTTTTACATCAATAAAACAAATAGATGACATAGTAACGCAGTAAACATGAGCTTCATCCTATAAATGCTCAATACCTGTAAGAATTTATTTTAAATTATTTATCTTCCCAAAATATTTAACGTATTATTCTTCGAGTTCCAGTTAGTCCTATAAATTTTGCTCTATTTTTTCTCAAATTGACTTAGAATATACACTACACCTACTGTTTTTATTGATCGTAAACAGTTATCGTGAGTGACATCTCGTGAAACAATCAAAAACGCATAAAAAGTGATTTACTATTTAAAACAACATTCACTTTTCAACTAGGTACAATCGGTCTACGTCAAAATTGTTTATAGCTATAGAAGGACATATCGCTTGCCATAGATTTAAAAAAATATATTTTTCCTACTTCTATGTAGAATAGAATAGAATAAAAGTTTATTTGGAACAACTAAAACAGTGTCGCATAAATACTACAATATTTCCATTTTTTTAAAAAAAGGACGTTCCGTAATTCGCGGTTCTATCGGATGCAATGCATGAAACTGACATATGATCAAGTTTAAAAAAAGTAATACATTATAGACATCCATCCATTACACATTTGGGTGTATATTTTACGTTTGAAAAGCTGGCGACGGTAAGATATATCGAAATATGTCTTTATGGCATTTCAGTAAGGTTGGTTTTGAATTGATGTAGGTTTATCACATAAAAATATACATATAAATAATTCTGGACAGCATGAAGTGTCATTTTTGTATGAAACTGTTTGTGTATACTTATACTCTGAAGAAACTGACCCTCATCTTATTTTTATAGGTAAGTAATTGTAAACACATACCTTAGTTACGATTCTCCGCACTTGGTCGTAAACACAGAGCCTTGGCTAGTGGTAGTGGTGGAGGACTAAACACCAAATTTCTCGAAAAATTCAGAAATTGAAAACTCGTCTTTGTATCCTCCATTTAATATCAGCTCCGTGGCGCAGCGGTCAACACGCCAGCCTGCGACACGGGGGTCCCAGGTTCGATCCCCGGTCAGGTCATGATGGAAAACGATCTTTTTCAGAATGACCTGGGTCTTGGATGTTTATCTATATAAGTATATGTCATAAAATATAGTATCGTTGAGTTAGTATCCTGCGACACAAGTTCACAACTTACTGTGGGGCTAGCTCAATTTGTGTGATATGTCCCTATATATTTATTTATTTACTTTCTAGATCATTTTTGCAATTTGGTCGATTTGATTAAAACGTTAAATCTGTAAATTCTATAATTTGTTACTAATACTACAATTTCGTAATCTGATCACGAATTGTAGCAAGTAACACGAATATAATAATAAAATTCTGTAATAAAATAAATAGACGTATAAATTTCAAATGAAAATGGTGCTGACTTTTATGTCAATATTACAGGTAACTTGCCATTTTCGTTACAAATCTGTTGTTATAACTTGTGTCATATAAAATACCGTAATTTATATACTGGCAATGTATGTATATCGAAATCAGGATCACAAATATTATACCTATATTTTTTTTATTACAAATAAATGCCGTGTGGTTCCCGGCAGAGTAGAATAGGACCACTCCAAGTCTTTCCATGGATGTCGCAGAAGGCGACTTATGAAACACAAGCTAAACAAAGCTTATGAACATCAAAGAAACCTCACCAACTCGTCTGGCTAGCGTGGAGAGTTTAGGCCAAATCCTCTGATTGCTCTCGCTATTAAATGGCTCTGGTAGTACCGAGAGGGTCGTGCTCCTGCAGTGGAGACTAACAAAGACCTGATAATGATGATGACAAATAAATAGGCCAACAGGCAGACGGCTCACCTCATGCAAAGCGGTCACCGTAGCCTGTGGACGCCTCCAACACCAGGCTTGCCACTCGCGCGTTTCCGACCCTGAAGAAATCTTCTCACGACCTTAACATACTAAGTATTATGAAGTTTTTAGAATTTTAAATTGTACTGAAATCTTGATATTTATAAAAACAAATTGTTTTTTCGTAAAAAAAGGATACAAATTGAATAAAAAGCTCGATTTGTTAGTAAAAAGGGACGTAAGTACACAAAAAATTTTACGTTATACCAAGTAAATTCTACCAGCAGAATATTATATAGATATTTGAAAAAGGTTAAGTATTTTTTCGTTTTCATAATAATTTCAAATAGATTAGATGGTCAAATCCCCTTTTTCGCGCAGTACTGAGCAGGTTGTCTGCCGTTCTCTGTGGCCATGTACAGGTCTTCCAGTGTGCAGGGTTCTGGGCACGCTGGGCATGACAGAAGGTATGTCATGTTTCGAGGAGATACACTACAGTCGCAGATATTGCAACTGGATTCTGTATAGACACATGACCAGGTTTTTCAGCATTTATACTGTGATATGATTTGGCGAAATTTATGACGGCCAGCTGCCTGAGGCCAACCCTCCTTAGGTACTTAACTTTAATGTCATCTTTACTAATATTATGAAGAGGAGAGATTTGATTCCTTGTTTGCATTGAATAGGCTCCGAAATTTCCAGACAGATTTTCCAGACAGACCAATAGAAAACTAATTTATCTGCGGGTGACACAGGTTGTTATTTACGCGGGTGAAATCGCAGGTAAATTGCTTGTTAAGTAATTGCTTGATTTACCCCTGTGTCTACATACATTAGTCACTACCTACTATTATTGATCATGACTTGTGTTCTATTTTCGTAAGTAGTGTGGGAATTCCATGTCTAATGATGACGTATGTGATTTCGTATGTTTGCTGTCATATCATTGTCAAATTCATCGAAGAGCCTATAAAATGTCACCAAAGAATAGCGTGGCACAGTTCGTTAGTGATACTAGCTTCCGCATATGGTAGTATCTTTGTGAATTTCAACAGATTTCAAGTATAACGTAATTTTTTTATAATCAAGATCCAAACGTTTATTCAGGGGGAAGACACATCTCTAAAATGATTTATTCCAATCTTGCCGAATTCCCAAACCGCCTTCCAATTCTTTGTATCGAATGTGTTTATCATCGATAGTTTAAATAACTATACATGCATTTGCATTAAAAATACTGTCGAGCTCCGTGGCGCAGCGGTCAACACGCCTGCCTGCGACACGGAGGTCCCGGGTTCGATCCCCGGACAGGTCAAGATGGAAACTGATCTTTTTCAGATTGACCTGGGTCTTGGATGTTTATCTATATAAGTAATCTTTATAAAATATAGTATCGTTGAGTTAGTATCCCATAACACAAGTCTCGAACTTACTTTGGGGCTAGCTCAAGCTGTGTGATTTGTCCGTATATATATTTATATCTAATATTTACAACATAAAATATAAACCTACAAACTACCGTAAAATAATACTCATTTATAAAAAAAAATCTTCCAACCCTCCACATTGGGCCAAAATGCCCAAAGACATGAATATTTATAATATTAACAATGTATTCACTGCATAAATTATTTTCCCACCTCCGTATGAAATCTGATATTCGATGTTTTAATGTACCATTAGCGATATATGACGGAAATCCGAAACTGTGAAGTTGTAGTAAAAATAGCTGTACATTCGAACTAAAAACGTCTTTGGCCTAAACAGGGTAGACAGAGACCAGAGCTTATGGCTACATGAGGCTAGATGTGGTACCTAAAATGGAAAAAATTAAGAAAATTGTTATGCAATTAGTATAATTACTTACAATAAACTTCCGGAGGATATCAAACAGCTTCCATTAAATCAATTTAAAAAGCTTTGCATACATGGCTACAGGTACATTGTTTTTATGTAATAAAGGATTACCTAGCACTGGAATAGAATTTGTTTATGTTGACTGTGATGATACTTTGGCTGGAAATAAAATATTTTTAATATTATAAATTGCATGTTTAATAAGTTCATTTAATTTAATTTATAATTAACAAGCTGTTACCCGCGGCTTCGCCCGCGTGATATATAGCCTATGTCCTTCTCATTACCCTAACCTATGTGTATGCAAAATTTCTTGACGATCCGTTCTGTAGGTTGGGCGTGAAAGCGTAACAAACAAACAAACAAACAAACTCACTTTCACATTTATAATATTAGTTAGGATTAGGATAGGATAATATTTAGTTTTGTAGCTTTGTTTTCTATTTCATGTTTAATTTTTGCATACTGTGTTGAACAGTTATATATGTTTGTTCTAGTTTTTACATATCTGTATCGTACCCTATTATAGCAGAAAACGTATTTGTATTAGTACAAAGACTTCTTGAATCCTAATCTTGATCCTATCCTAACTTCCTAACTTTCCCAACTAATATATTCTTATATCCTAATCCTACCTAATATTATAAATGCGAAAGTGAGTTTGTTTGTTTGTTTATTTGTTCCTTTGTTACGCTTTCACACCCTATCTACTGAATCGATCGTCATGAAATTTTGCATACACATACTTAGGTTAGGGTACTGAGAAGGACATAGGCTATATATTACGCGGGCGAAGCCGCGGGTAACAGCTAGTTGACAATATAGCTAGCACTAAGTGAGCTGTGGCTATTTCACCAGACGTTTCAGGCGTGTTGCTGGGCATGTAAAGACATCAGAATAGTGAGCCCATCGCTCGTTTAATCGATTCATATGAATGCCAACCATATTTAATAAGGAACTTCAAGACATCTAAAATAATATACCTGATAATGTTACGTAAACCAATTACTAGAAACAGTTAAGATCGCAGTTGGAAATAGCTTTAAAATTTGTTTTACAATTTGACTAGTTTTCCCCCGAGGCTTTAAATGCGCCTGATTATTTTATAACGTTTCTTGGTTTTACAATATACACTTCAAAACAAAAAGCTATTGCATTACACATTAGTAATTAGTGGAAAACAATTGCAAATAGGTATCCTATTTTAACAATCGGGCGTTTCTACGTTGAGTATAATAAGTAGTAAGTAATATATAAGTATTTTATGAATTATTGTTCAAAAGCTTCGGATTATTAGCACTTCGGAACAGACCACTGCAGAGAAGAAACTCTTTATAAAAGAGTTGTAACATAGCACAGCAAATTTTTTCAAGTAGACACTTCTACCAAGTAAGGACACTACCTAACTACAAGGTAGACTCTACCTGCGACCACAAACACTGTTAAGTGTTCGAAACGTTAGGTGTATAAATAATGTAATAAACGCGAAAAAACCGTATTTAAAATTAATTTTATTTAAATGTGTAAGAATACAGAATCTCCCATCGCAAAAACATTAGAAAACATAATTTTTTTTGATTACTGTTAACACGTGACTATTGAAAGACGTTCCCTTTTAGGCACACCGCACACCAATTCACACCAGTGTCCCACAATAAACTGGCTGATGCGATGTCTATAGCAAAGACATGTTTTGGTATGAGGTTGGCAGTCTAAACTAACGTATAGACAGCCAACCTTACCAATAAACTTGCGACGGTGCTACAGAGCTGTGTTCCACTAGTCACTGGATAGCGTTAATCCGCATTACGCTAAATTGCCAAAAGTGAACTTTTAATTACCCCAAAAATATTGTTTTCTAATTTAAATAAGCTATTCGGGAAAAATGCTTTTATTTTTAATAATATGCTCGATACATATTTGTGACGCTGCCAGTGGTGCTATCTATATGCAACTGACTGAAAAAAAAACGTACGAATTAGAGGCCAGGATATCTATGTTAAAATATCATCGATAAACACCATGTTTTCTTAGATCTTTGTCGCCTCTTTCATTTGTATTCATAATCAGTTATATCATTACCTTTCTTGTTTTTACATGTTTCTTCCCTATTTATTACGTGCCCAAACTATATGTTAGCTTATGATCTCTCACCTTTTTTCATTACCGGAGCCACTTTCACAGTTCCGGGAGCATACTCTTTAGCTTAACGCCTTCCTCTTATATCTTATTATGTTTCATAATCCTTTAATGAGAGTTTTCAGAATTGTTTTTTCCCCCAGGTGGCGGCACTGTGTCGGGAGGTCAAGCTGTCAAAATACACCAATCATGAAATTGATAATAATACACGATTGGTGGATTTTAACAACAGTTGACAAAAATACCTCTCGACACAGTATCGCCACCTGGGGAAAAAATTAATTCTGAAAATCCTCATTGTTGGTTCGGCCTCAAGGATCAAGGAGCCCGATGTCCCAGTGGGCATTATTGGCGTTTCCTTATGTTAAATGATCTCGGGTGCAGTCCCAACTTGGATTGCATAAAAATATCTTGGGCGCCTCCATGCTTCGGAGAGCACGTTAAGCCGCGTTGGTCTCCGCAGTCATAGTTGATTGTAGTCGATAAGCTATGTTAGATGCCTTTGGTCAACTTGTAAAATCTGACACCATATAGGGCATTTAGAACTTAGACACACGAAATACCATACTCACCACGCATGGCATACGGGTTGGTGAGCGCAGTGTGCTTGGGAATGTAATACTTAGTTTCGAGGAACACTGCTTCGATACCACTATACTTCGAAGCTTCCTCATTTCGATACTACTTAGTTTAGAAGCTACTTACTTCGGCAGACTTGTACTTTGATGCGTTTTAATTCCGATGCCAACCCTATTTAGAAACATCTTTATTCCGACAGATGTGTGCCTCGAAACTACTCAATTCGATGCGATATAATTCAGAATCTCAATACTACGAAACCAATGAAATCGAAAATCTTTTTTAGATAACCGAGTTAAAAGTCAAAATTGTGAGAAGTCGAAGTACAGGGGTTCCGGTTATCTTAAAAAGATTTTATAAAAGATTTTCGATTTCATTTGTTTCGTAGTATTGAGATTCTGAATTATATCACATCGAAATTGAGTAGTTTCGAGGCACATATCTGTCGCAAAAAAAGATAAATAAATAAATATATAGGGACATATCACACAAATTGAGCTAGCCCCACAGTAAGTTGTGAACTTGTGTCATGGGATACTAACTCAACGATACTACTATAATTTATAAAATATACTTATATAGATAAACATCCAAGACCCAGGCCAATCTGATAAAGATCGTTTTCCATCTTGACCTGGCCGGGGATCGAACCCGGGACCTCCGTGTCGCAGGCTGGCGTGTTGACCACTGCGCCACGGAGCTCGACAAAGATGTTTCTAAATAGGGTGGCATCGGGATTAAAATGCATCGAAGTACTGGTCCGCTGAAATAAAGTAGCTTCTAAACTAAGTAGTATCGAAATGTGGAAGCTTCGAAGTACAGTGGTATCGAAGCAGACTCAGCTTTGTCGAGCTCCGTGGCGCAGCGGTCAACACGCTAGCCTGCGACACGGAGGTCCCGGGTTCGATCCCCGGTCAGGTCAGGATGAAAAAGATCTTTTTCATATTGACCTGGGTCTTGGATGTTTATCTATATAAGTATATATTATAAAATATAGTATCGTTGAGTTAGTATCCTGCGACACAAGTTCACAACTTACTGTGGGGCTAGCTCAATTTGTGTGATATGTCCCTATATATTTATTATTTATTTATTTATAGTGTTCTTCGAAATTGAGTATTACACTCGTTCACTTTTAGATATTTATATGGTGAAATTTTAATATCTTTGGACCTATCTATCTATATAATACCTTTTACTATGGGGCCAATGCTGTCAAACACAATTGATTAATTGACAAGCTCCGTGGCGCAGCGGTCGTCACGCCGGCCTGCGACACGGATGGTCCCGGGTTCGATCCCCGGTCAGGTCAAGATGGAAAACGGTCTTTTTCAGATTGACCTGGGTCTTGGATGTTTATCTATATATGTATTTGTTATAAAATATAGTATCATTGAGTTAGTATCCCATAACACAAGTCTCGAACTTACTTTGGGGCTAGCTCAATCTGTGTGATTTGTCCGTGTATATTTTTATTTATTTGTTAAATATTTAAAAAAAGCCAGTTGTTATAGGTTTGGAATGACTAAATTCCGTTTTATTCAAACCTTACTGCCTTTACTTATGCAACTGAAAAAAATCGAGAGATTTTCAATCAGTTACGAGTAAGAATTCCGTTTTAAAAATGAACGTGTTAGTGCCAAGCGTTGTTTTAAAAAGCACTCAGCGCAACATGAAGGATTTTAAACGCATTTAAATACACCACGACGAGGCGTCACAAATAATAATGAATTTGTGATTGTTTGCGAAACTCTCCAGGCGAG
This sequence comes from Rhodophaea formosa, assembly GCA_963082605.1. Taxonomy (NCBI): domain Eukaryota; kingdom Metazoa; phylum Arthropoda; class Insecta; order Lepidoptera; family Pyralidae; genus Rhodophaea; species Rhodophaea formosa. The sequence continues at coordinate 1,802,125 of OY720219.1, forward strand.
GCCTTTTCTCTTGTCCACGCCATTTTAAGCCTTAATTAAATATAAATAGAGGTGGTCAAGAGCCTTTTAGTGTTGAGGAAAGTGCTCAAAGACAACAATGAGACCAATTACAGCAGGTAGGTACTTAGGAAGAATACTCACTTAAAATGCATTTTTGTTCGCTTACCTTTGTGGTTGTAAAAGTATTAAATACCTTGTTGAAATTGAGACAGCGTTTCTCCTTATCAGAGCTTTTATGATTGATTTGATACATTAGATGGATTTGATTTGAAACATTCATGATTTGAAAATTTTACGGCGTTAACCACTGCTTAGTAAATCGCGGTAAAATACCTGTTAATATGACAAAAAGTATTAATCAAACCCAGAACCCGTCATGTGCTAAGCTGGCGTGTTACCGCTGCGCCATGGAGGCCGTAAATATGTAATATATCCACGAGGTGTAAGTAAATACTAATAATAAGTAAGTAATAATCTATGTCAGATGCCTTAAGGCAGCTTGAAAAATTTGACACCAGTGTTGGCCACTTACACACATGAAAAACAAACAAACAAGTAAATACAATCGTCACATGCATTAAGTATAAGGAACTACCTACTCAATCTATTCATTATGAATAATTCTTGTGTCACTATCCTAGAATATCTTGAATAGGATAAAGATCTCGGGTTGTGTAAACCTAACGTTTGTACCACCATTATGTCTTACTTAAGCCTTAGGCTGAAATAATATCTAAATCATCATGAACAAGCTCACTACTCTTCATTAGAGTAATTAATGGTAAGACTTGGTTTTTATTTTGACAATAAACCTGAGTTTTCCTTTTCTTCTACACTACTAGTAATGAATTAAATTAAAGCAAAAATTAAAGTTGTTAATACTTATAAGTGAACTTTATCTTGACTTTTTGATTACTTCGCATTCCGAAATACAGTTACGCATAGACTATTTAAACAAACTTTGAGGCTCCGCCCGCGTTATCATAGATCCCTTAAGAAGTTTAGGAAAGTTTATAGGGTAAATTACTTCTTCCGATAAAAGGTATATCTATACTCTTCTTTAGTCTACTCTTCATAGCCAAACAAAATAATAGAGTTATAACAGCATTTATATTACTAAGATTAGGTATACAAAAAGTACAAAAAATAGGTTTTACTTTTACTTCAATTCCAAGACGTGGACTACACAAATCAATCAATATACCTCTACAATATAAAAATTTAACTGAATCGATGTCAAAAGCTTTCAGCTTGCCAAGTTCAAAAGCGCGCTGAGCTTACGCCAGTCCGAGACGCACGCGCAGCGCGATAACACGCGCCGCGCGATTATCGATTGTTTACGATTATCGAGTATCGATATATCGATTTTTGTTGTACGGTTATATATTGGATTTATCGTTTTTTTTTGTCGGATTCAGTGAGAGTGCTTGATTTTGGTGACGTGAAGTGATGTGTGTTGTGCTTTGAGTTATGTGTATGGTTTTGGCGGGTAAGTTTTATCTATAAGTGGTTTTTCACTATGTGCTAAAGTTTTTTTTTTATTGATATCAGTGTTAAAATGATTTTATTAATAATTTTGTAAATAAAATTCCGATATACAGCCAGCTATGACTATGATGCTTAAATTAAAAATCAAAGGTGCGTTTATAAACTCAAGTGCATTATGCAGTTTTGAAAAATCTAAAAGTAAATGAACAGATTTTCTATAAAATTTCACAATAACCTCACTTTATAAACTAACTAATAATAAAATTCACACAATCCTCTTCTGACCGCGAATTTGAAACGATCTCTTAGGTAGGTATACTTATATAAATTATCTTGAAATTATCCAATAAAACTACATATTTTAAAACAAAATAAATGATTAGTTTACTTAAACTTGTGCTCAGTTAGTTAAATTATTTTATTAATCTAAGTGACAAAATTTTCATAGTTAAATGCCTTTAGTTTACTCAACAGGAGAGAAAATTACTAAAACATAAAAATATAGAAACTGAAAATGTAAGTCTAAGACAGATGACTTTTCTCACTTTTTCAGAATAGGTACATTGTTGACACTATAAACTTTAGGTAATTATTTTTATTCGAAAAAGGAAACATTCATATTGTAATTGTATGTCATATTTTATTTGTTTTAATTAAAGACAAATCTCTCATAAGAAACTTTAGAGAAAATAAATATGAGCAAAGAAAAAAGTTGGCAAAATTTTGACATCCAAGACAATGGTCTATGTCGAAATCTTGAACATGTTTATGAGAATAAATTCGAAATAAATAACCCTATTTATACCAAATTTCTAAGTATAGATAAGTAAAGACACTGATTAGATTTACAGCCGTCAATTAGAGCACTGTGTGTCAGCACTATTTACCCCAGTGGCAGATAGAAATAACATCTCAAGAGCATATTGCCTATAAATCAAGTTGGCCCAGCCGGCCTTCGCTGAAACGTTGATGGTGTACCGGGGGCGCTTAGGGGTTGGTGCAAACAATGCGCGAAGGGGTGTGAAGAAATCACATATAAAAAAACATACCTACTCAATTTTTAATTTTAAAGGAAGGCGTTTTTTCATTCATTATGATATTAACTGTTAAAAAATATAATTAATTACATCTAACTTAAGCAGATTTAAAAATCTTAAAAATAATGAATACTACAGTAACTCCCATATTCATACAAAATCAAAAATACTGTAGCAATGGAAGGTATCCTACTAAATGAAGATTTTTTCATATAAAAAATATGATTTTAATTTAATCCGATACATATAGTAGGTATAGCTGTGGGAATATGAACTCTCTCTAAAGAAAACTATTGAGTAAACTTGAGTAAGGACAAAAACTATTGGGATACTTTGTATCAACAAAGATAATCAGAATCACATCAGATTTTAAATAATCTTTCAAGTAATTTAGTAACATTCACGTTTTGATTTAATTAATTTTTAATGAACATAAAAATATACTCATAACATTTAACATGATGAGCAAACGAATGAAGTAATGAGAACTCAAACATTTGTGAAGCAAAAACATTATCTTTATCTAAACTAGTAATACACATTTTTTGCATAGATAAATGACGTTCAAAAAGCGATACATGAGATCCAAAATTTGAATAAAAACTATTCATTTCATTTCATTTGCAAGAATTTCAACTGTTATTTTATCTGTTCATTTAAACTTTCTTTTTTTTTTAATTTCTTTCGATGTAAAAAATTACAAAAACATAACAATAGGATTTATTTTTTACCTGTAGATTGCGCATAAAGCACTTGGAAATTAACACGATTTGGTACTATTTGACAATGGACTAAGTCAAACTATTTCGCTTAAGTTAAATCATTTCAAATTGAACGCTTTTACCTTGGACCACACAACAAAAGGTCAGAACACACGCACGACAAAACGACGTGTCTTTGAGAAATAGAGTACTTATAACCTCCTAATTTTACGATCTAAGTTAATGATAATACTAGCACCCCATTGTACACGTCCACAAATTACGTCATTTGTAGGTTCTGAAAAAATTTAACGGCCCATTCGGGAGTATTTAATGGCCAACAAAGTCAAACAAAGTTCATTTGTTTTAACTATCACTAATCATTAAGAAAGAACGTGTGAAGTTTGATTTATAGGAAAATTAAGACTAGTACTTTTCTATTCTCTGTTTTAAGTTTTTATTATTTTACATATCTCCAAACAGCACAAATAAAACAATATTATTATATAAAAAACCTTTTGCATTTTCGACGGTTAAAGTCCGCCATATTGTTTTTTGCCGTCGTGACATTATAGCCTATTGACACTCCGGAAAAGAAAACGAATCTAATGACACCCACACTTCAAAATCAGCTGCTTAGGTTATTGGAGGCGACAGTATAACAGACATGCTGAACATCCCTCCTTCTAGGTAGGTAAGTCATAATCATCAAAAAGTGACGAGCTATTAAACGACAGGGGTTCCACAAACATTTGGGCAGGGCCTCGCTTGCTGGAGTCAATAAAATTCCTACTTCCTCAAGACCACACATTTGAGTGTTCTTCTGTACCCTAAGTTTTTTGTGACTAATATGATCAATGTGCAATATATATATAGCGGTGTCCACCATATAAATTTTTCACTGTCGTCACATAGCCTATGACACTCCGGGAAAGAAAACGAATCTATGGCACCCATTTTTCAAAACCGCCTAGGCTATTGGAGGCGGCAATATAACAGATATTCCTAATACATAATAGGGTTATTACCCATTTTACACCGCACAGTTGGGTGTTCTTCTGTAACCTAAGTATTTTGTGACTAATTTGAAGCCGTAATAGAATCGCGAGCACGCCACATCGTACGATATATCGTATGATCGCGTGTTTATGCCCGAGGAGGTATCGCCAGACGACTAATTGTTATTGCTCTATTTTTGCTACTCAGCTGCAGAGTGGATGATCTTCCGGTGTAAAGAAGTTCGATAAAGAAATAATTATATTTTTTTTAAATTAAGAAATGAGGTAAGCAAAATATTCCGGGCAGGATTGGAACCAGAATTCTATAGTATCTCGGACTAGCTCCGTGGTGCGGCGCTCAACTCGCCTGCCCTGCGACACGGGTCGGCCCCGACTCGATCCCCGGTTAGGTCAAATAAAAAAAATGATATTTTTCAGATTGACCTGGGTCTTGGATGTTTATCTATGTATGTATTTGTAATAAAATGTGGGTAGTATCGTTGAGTTAGTATTTCATAACATAAGTCTCGAAATTACTTTGTAGCTAGCTCAATATTTGTGATTTGTCCGTATATATTTATTTATTTTATTAATAATTAAATAGATACGGAAACATCACACAGATTGAGCTAGCCCCAAAGTAAGTTCTTAAGAAAGACTTGTGTTATGGGATACTAACTCAACCATACTATAATAAATACATATATAGATAAACATCCAAGACCCAGGTCAATCTGAAAAAGATCGTTTTCCATCATGACCTGACCGGGGATCGAACCCGGGACCCCCGTGTCGCAGGCTGGCGTGGTAACCGCTGCGCCATGGAGCTCGTCAACTCAATTAATTCACTGTACGACTACATGAACATACCTCTAATATATTATTTATGAATTTACTAAAAAAAAAAAATGTGTTAAAAATAAATCATATGAGAGGCATGTGCATTAAGGTGTCACGTATTTTAAACGAAACTAGCTTTTGCCCGCGGCTCTGCTCGCGTTAGTATCGATCCCTCGGGAACAGTACTTTTCTCCCGGAGGAAAGGTAGCAATGTCCTTTTTTTTTTTAATTCATAAATATTTAGGGACATATCACACAAATTGAGCTAGCCCCACAGTAAGTTGTGAACACAGAACTATATCTTGATATAGTTCTGTGGTTGTGAACTTGTGTCGTGGTATACTAACTCAACGATACTATATTTTATAACATATACTTATATAGATAAACATCCAAGACCCAGGCCAATTTGAAAAAGATCGTTTTCCATCTTGACCTGCCGGCCTATTTACTAACACGGATGACAGGTGTCGATGCCTATCATTCTAGAATTTAGTCTTACAATGCGGTTTTTGTATTTCAAATAAAAAGTTCGAGCAAGCAAAACCCGCATTGTAACAGTAAATTCTAGATTGATAGGCATCGACACCTGTCATCCGAGTTAGTAAATAGTACTGGCCGGGGATCGAACCCAGGACCTCCGTGTCGCAGGCTGGCGTGTTGACCACTGCGCCACGGAACCTTTTCTGTACTCCAGCAGGCCGATTTGCTAACTTGGTGTACAACGATTTGATTGTCGCTTTAGCATCCATTACGGGTTTATATCTCAAATAAAAATAGTCATTCATACCGAAGCCGTAATGAATATTGAAGTTACCATGAAAATGATGTACACCGTAGCTGTCAAAAGTTAGCAAATAGGCCTGCAGATAACGTTTAGGCGTTATCTGGAGTACAGGCAAAACACCATGATGATCGGTTCAGTAGACTGGGTGGGAAAGCGTAAGTTTAAAATATCTTATGATGAATAAATTATTTGAGTTTGAGTTATACAAAGTCACTTTCGCATTATTACCAAAATATTTGAACATATATTATATAATAACTAGCTGTTACCCGCGGCTTTGCCCGCGTAATATAGCCTATGTCCTTCTCATTACCCTAACCTATGTGTATGCAAAATTTCATGATGATCGGTTCAGTAGATATGGCGTGAAAGCGTAACGAACAAACAAACTCACTTTCGCATTTATAATATAGTATAAGTTTGGATTGGATTTGGATGGATGGATTAGTTTGGATGGATAGATTTTGATTGCCTTATTTATGACATTTCATTTTCTTAACTTAATTAAAATGTAAAAGTGATTTTGTAAATGAAAGTCGTTCAATATGAAATTTATTATGTATTGTCGTGGATTCTTAGATGGACTTTCATTTCGAAGTAAGCGCCGTTCTCGAAAGATTTACAATAATGTAAGGCGAAAGCTTAGTTTCGTTAAGTTTATACTTACACTAGCAATTTGTCCGCAACTTCATTAAATATAGCCTATGTCAACCGCGAATAATTAGCTTTTCTATAGGTGAAAGCAAACAAAAAGAAAATAAACTGCTTTAGTGCCCGATTTCAGGTTCCATATCCTAGTAGTTTCGACTCAAGATTCAAGATTCAATCGTTTATTTAATATAGGTTTCTTTGAACACTTATTTATTTATTTATTCATTGCATTGCATACAAATGTTTAAATTCAATTAAAAAATAAATTAAACTTAAAACACAAGCACCTTTTCAGGTATTGCAATGGTCGAGAGGGAGGTTGACATTATGAATCTAGATATTCTGCGACCGAGTAGTAGGGATTCTTTATTAGATACTATTTTAGATATTTATAAAAAGTTTTTCATTAGTTTCACTTTTTATGTTTGTTGGCAACTTATTATAAACTTTGACCGACTTCGGGTAGGGTCCGGCACTGTGAAGCGCTAGTTTCGATGTTATTTTGCAAAGATCATTCGGTCTCCGTGATTGATAACAGCGCGGAATGTCACCAATTATACTGTATAACTTTGGATTTTTTCTTACAAATTTACATAGCTCAAATACATATGCATTACTTATTTATAAACTAACATTATGACCTCATTGAAGCAATCCACAGCTGAGCTTACATCATAATCACCTATATTCGCAAGCGTGTCAACATTTAACTAAAATGACCATTTAAAATCAGCCAATCAGTGAACAGGAAGTCGACCACACCCGATCTTAATTAATTAAGCAACCCGATTTCACGCCGCTCGCGTTGATACGTGTTAATTTTCAAGGTGTCGGTTCAGACGGTGCTTTTTTAGCATGCGAGTACTGGAAGACGAGTCCCTTGATTTTGAGAGCTAGGCTCTTGTCAATGTCGATTAATTAGTTTTTAAGGTATAACCGTAACTGGATCTGGGTTCATCATCATCACATCATCACCAGGTCCCTATCAGTCTCCACTGCAGGAGCACGACCCTCTCTGTACTGCCAAAGCAGTCAGAGGATTTGGCCTACACTCTCCACGCTGGCCAGACGGGTTGGAGAGGTCTCTTTATGTTTATAAGCTTTGTTTAGCTTGAGTTTCCTAAGTCGCCTTTTACGACATCCACGGGAAGATTTGGAGTAGTCCTATTCTTCTCTGCCGGGAACCACACGGCTTCTGCCGGGAACCACACGGCTCTACGCACGATCTGGGTTCAATGGTAAGCAAATACTTGCATTTCAAATTTCCAGGTAAAAGTTATTTAGGAAAGTATAGCGATAGGTAATCAGCTTGAATCTAATGAGAAGAAGATCTCGTTAATGTTTTCTAATAAAAAAAAAACTTTCAAATGTTACTAAATTTATATCATTGAAACTAACGTGAGAAAAATACATTACATTAAAAAAACCGGCCAAGTGCATGTCGGGCCACGCGCAGTATAGGGTTCCGTAGTTGCGAATGACAACTTTGAGTTCACTCTATTGACACTCGCACCTTACAGTTTAACGACCAAAACCAAAACCATCTAACAATGAAACAGTCGGCAGTCCCGACCCGGCAAAGTAGCACGTGAGTGCCCCCGCTTTTAAATATAATGTTAATAAGTTTATTATGCCTATTTTAAATAAAAAAACTGCCTTCAGTATTTTTATTTAAATATTTATACTTTAGCATTGCTTTTTCCACTTAAATACTATTTAAGATCATATATTTCTTTCATCTTCTTCTCGTGTCAAAATGGCTGAACTTCATAAATACTTATTCCTATAAAACATGGTACGTGAAGCAACTAATGTTAACAGCATGATTTTACGTGTTGAGAGTTCTCCTACAAGTAGTCCAGAAGCCATTTGTGTTAGGGCATAAGGAAGCATAACTTATATTAAACACTGAGCGCAATCTTTGAAGTTACAGCACTCACTAAACCAAAGAGCATAAACTAACCAAATCCCGTGTTTGGCTTCTGTTTCCTTTTCAATGTTACCAACATAACGATTTTCAAGCATTGTTTCCTAGAAGAAAGTACAAAGTTTTAGTCTCTACCAATATTGCGTGTTTGAGAAACAACTCATTAAATAGGTTCTCATAGTTAAGCCACCATCTTTAGAAAAACCGGCTCTACTGGAGGATACCGGAAGCTATCACTTGTAAGTGAATATTTGCCTATAAAGTAGTTAGTGTTTATGTGTCTATAATTATGAAACACTTAAATGCGTTTGCGTAGAGGTTTCTAAGGGAATTTTGTTCTTTGCTAATGAATCTATTTGCCGTTAGAAAAACATTACCTAAAGATGTAGCTTTTATTGGAACAGCAGTTTTCGCCACAGGCTTTGTTTTCATAGCATCCGCTTTTAATATTAATCATGAATAAGGTTAGAGCTATAATTGATTATCTTTGAGATAATAACCGACTTCAACCAAACTACCCACTGATGTTAATGAAATTTAAATGGGACCATTTAGAAAGTATTTATTATTAAAATACGTAACAACGGGTTACTCACGTAAATAGTCAGCTACTGGCCGACATGTTTCAACGTCTGGCGAATGTGAATTGAGACCCGCGCACGGTGTCGTCCCAATCCGCACTGAACATTCGCCCTGAGGAAGACCTCCGGATGAGGTTGAAACATGTCGGCCAGTAGCTGACTATTTACATGAGTAACCCGTTGTTACGTATTTTAATAATGTCTTTATCTCACGTTAGTTTTAATCAAAAAAAGTATTTATTATTATTTTTTATTAGTGTATCTTGTATAAAAAAGAATCCGACAAATTTTAAGGCACTGTTTTTTTAAGTCTGTCAAAAATGTCAAGTGGCAAGTATTTAACATTTTATTTTTTCATTCGTGTTATTGATCGCGTCGAATCTAAAAACCCTCGTAGAAAAATAATACATGTCAAACATAAACTTATTAAAAGCTTTGTAAAAGTCTCTTCTAATTAAAGAGCTAGGGTCTTGCCTGTACCAATTACCTCTATTCTTCCCTGTTTAAAGCCAATACTTCTTGGCAAGTTGTAAAAATATGTTTTTCCTTTACATGTAACATAAAACTAATAGATCGTATTTTGCCTTTCTTAGCCTATACTTTTACTTTTGATATTGTTTTGGAAAATTTAGTGTCTAATGAGATAGATGACCCAACATTTTCCTTATCCATGTAGGTTAGGTATCTACAGTACCTACGCATGAAAATGTGTTTTGTTCTCCAAATTATCTCTAAATTATTTTATTTTGTACTAACATAGTATGTAAGGATTTTGTTACTAACAAAATATGGACGCAAGTCAGAAATAAAATTATTTTATTTTATTTATAAATAATGCCAACACGTCCTTGTTGACTTTTTGTTTCGTTCTGCTGACAATGCCATTCTTCTCCAACAACACGTTTCAATTGCTTCCAATCAATGCCTATCTTTTTCCCTTATGGTCCATGTTAGTTACGATGCTTCAAATCAATACTAAAATTATAAAGAGCTTGTTAGGTTGAACGCGCTAATTTCAGGAAACACTGGACGGATTTCAAAAATTACGATTTATGTAGCTTATTAGACTGAATAAAATATAGTCACATAATGACTACTAAGTATACCGAATTATTTCTTCTTTTTTTCTTTCTTTAGTCTTTACCGGTTACGCTGTTATAATCATGTTATAATGAACTAGCTGTTACCCGCGGCCTTGCTTGCTTAATATATAGCCTATGTCCTTTTCGGTACCCTAACCTATGTGTATGCAAAATTTCATGATGATTGGTTCAATAGATACGGCGTGAAAGCGTAACAAACAAACAAACAAACTCACTTTCGCATTTATAATATTACTAGCTGTTGCCCGCGGCTTCGCCCACGTGATATATAGCCTATGTCCTTCTCAGTACCCTAACCTATGTGTATGCAAAGTTTCATTATGATCGGTTCAGTAGATACGGCGGGAAAGCAAACAAACAAACAAACAAACTCACTTTCGCATTTATAATATAAATTAGGATATTAGTTAGGATTAGGATAGTTAGGACATGTAGTTGGGATTGGAATGGGATTATATTGATGAGTACATACATACTGCTATACAAAAGTCCTCAATATTAGAATCGTTAATTAAAAGTGTTAGTTAACTAGCATGCTATTTTCTATACAATGTGAATAGCCTCTTGTATTTTACAAATTCATAAATAAAACAACTAATCGACTTGTATTCATAATTTGATTCAGCGGCAGATTTACTTTATGATAGGAAAATTTATAATTACCTACAATAACATACCATGTAAGGTGTTTCCAAACAACATCATCTATATTATATTAATAAAACCGGCCAAGTGTGAGTCAAACTTGCGCAATGAGTGTTCCGTACAATATGCCTCGTGAACACACACACAATGTGCAAAAATGTTTTATTCAATTGACTAGCGCTATCTAGTGGTGTTTTAGTGAACTATTTCCCTAGGTGAACTTATTATAGTGAGTTTACCACTTTATTTTCAAGTGATAGAATTCTTATTATTTTTCCTGTAATCTTCAAGAAATAACATGTTTTGTGTAATTTTATCTCTCTACATTCTGTAATTTTTTTTATAAATACTTACATTCTATAAAAAAATCCTGTCTATACTTATATCGGTTCAATAGATACAGCCCTATGACAGACGGATAGACATTGAAGTCTCAGTTGGGTACGAACCTCTAAAAACTAACATTTTACTGTGAGCATTGGTGTTATAAAATTCATTTTAAAAATTATCAAAAAAGTAGTCTTAATAAATATAAAGTGAGAATTACTTCAATATACGTAAACAAAACTTAAATCAAACGTAGTATGACAGACGACTTTAATGCTAGAGTACTAAACAATTTTAATGACTATAAAGTAGATTGATTGACGAACTGTTATCATTCTCACATTGATTTAACAGACACAATGACGACCTCTGTGGCCTAGTGGTCGTCATGTCAGGCTGACACACCGCAGGTCCCTGATTGTCATGGACGTTTATCTTGTATTTGTTATAAAATCCAAGACGCACTAGCTGTAATAACTGGGACTCCGTAGTTAGGGGTCATACTGACCGGAAAAATCAAAATTGCGCGTTTAATTTTGCCGTTAAAATTTTCCTGATCATTTATCGCAAATTCCACGGGAACAGATCTTTTTCCGGGTTAAGAGATATCCTTTTCAGTACTTTAACCTATGTAAATGACAAATTTCAAGAAGATTGATTCAGTAGATACAGCGTAAAGAGTTAACAAACAAATATACAAACTCACTGTTATAATATTACCTACTTGTGATAGTATCTTTCAGTCAGTATCCCATAACACAAGATGAACCCCATAACACAACTGACTTACTTTGGGGCACGCTCAATCCGTGTGAATTGTTTCGTGTATATTAAATACTAGCAAATTTCCCGCTACTTCTTTCGTGAAAAACTTCACCTCCTATTTCAACCTCGGAGGGGTTAAATTTCTAAAAATCCTTATTAAGTGCTCACTTAAATCATGAAAGGAACTCTTGTACTAAATTTCAAGTTTCTAGATACAGTTGTTTCGGCTGTGCATTGATATGCTATTAGGTTTGCCTTATATAAGTATATATAATGTTAATAATCTATATAATTATATAAAAATATTACTTGTTATTTATCATAGAGAATTATTATATGTCTTTGTGTTGGTTAGATCTTGTAAATTCACGATCAGAGTTCAACTGAATAAGAGAGAATATTATCTTTCACATAATATTATTATGTATCCCACAACGAGCATCTTTCATAGCATGATTTATATTTTGTAAGTAATTACATTCAAGGTATTACGCATCACATATTTACGAGTATATTAACGTCGGTATTTATGTAATTAGTTAGTGGCGCCAGTTATATTACACTTAGATATAAGTCTGTGATTCTGAAATTAACTGCCTTGTATTAAGATGCAGTTGCGACTCTAAGCTATTCAATTATATCTCAACTTGCATTGATTTCAGAATATAATTTGCTTAAGAAATTAATTAAGTTGTATACTTGTTGAACTGTTAGTTATTTAGGATTTGAAGAATACGTCAATGCGTCCGTATATTTCATTCAATAACCTTGGTTCCGGTATGTACCTATGTGTATACCAGAACCAAGCTTATAGAATGAAATGAGGGAGTGGATAGCACTGAGGCGTCGATATGCTGAGTAACTGACGATTCGGACAAAAATATTCGGACGGGCTGTCCGAATTGACACGTGTTAATTTTAATTTTTTTCGCTGACAATTTGGACACCATAAAATTTTCAAAGCCGTTTAGTACAGTTAGATTAAAAAATGAGAAAAAAATGTGAAAAAAAGCGTCCAGTAGTAGATTGCGATGGGGATAAGCTGTAGCTAACTGCTTTCAAAATATTATCCGATGACAACGGGTCATCGGATCCTATGACTCAGTGGTGATAAGCATTTCAGAAAATCCTTGTTAAAATATTCTTACGAACTTGCAGTCAGTCAAAAAATAAAATATTTAAATAGAAAAATATTTAGTAGTATAATTCTAGTCTAGTAAATTTTGTTAAAAAAAATATGATGGAAAAAAAGAAAAAGAAAACCATTCACCTGCTTATAATAGCAATACTATCATAAGTGTCCCTGCTTGCTTTTCAGAAAAAAAGGTGTCAGTACTCATGCCAACGAGTAAACCATATTTTTAATGATGATTGGTTCAATAGATAAAAGTTATTAATTTGCTATAATAAGAATAGCAATTTACCTCAACTTGAATTTATTGAAAAGAAAAATTATGTATGTTCTGTATGTTGTAAGTAATCATGTTACTTTTTATTTATTTTAATATTTAACGTAAGCGTTCGACAGAGTAAGCATTAGCAATCGATAAATTCCTGGACATTGTTTCGAAAATCTTTAGCCTTACCTTCAACCTTTGGCCGGAACCATAAATAACTTTTTTCTTTTTCCTTCATTCTCTGTATTGTTTACTTAGTAACAGGGCTGGTCCGCGGGTGCTCTTCAAGGGTCTCGCGTGGGGCCTGTCGTATTTGCACCACTTTTTTCTTAAATACTTTGGATTTTTTCTGTTTGTGTTTTGTTTTTACAGACAGATGTATCAAATCATGTTCTGGGTGATTTATTTAACTTTTGAGAACTTATAGTAATCGTGCAGCAGGTTAATTTAGCTCTATTTAAAATATCATATATCTCAAACTTATGTGATATGTACTTAGCCAAACACAATATAGTAGTAACGCATCGAGATAAAAAAACTTCGTGACGTATGCAAAGCTCATATACAAAAAAAAAATATTGGCTTAATTAAAGGCCTGCTGTAAGCATGAACGAGGTGCCTGGCAGAGTTAGTTACACTAACTACCACGGCTGCCACATTTGGAAGTGGCGATGGTACTGCAGTAATCTATTAAAAAATATGATACTTGATAACAACCCAATCAAAGATACCAATCCTATTAAAAAAAAACTGATCATATATATTTTATAACAACTCAACAATTTATATTCTCAAGATGATTTAGATTACTTATTCCTACGGAACTCCTTATTAACATATACTTGCTAACAAAGTAACCCAGTTCAAGTTCAAATGCAACGTGGCGATTATTTTTTACTCAACAAAGAAACAGGACCGACCGCACCCTTTCCGAGAAATCCCGGTGTTTTGGACCGGCTTATTGTTTTCTGGGAACCTGAAGAATGACCACATCTGAATGAACCGCAAGCAATTGTTCGTGGCAATGCAACATGACCGGTAAATGGAAGTGCGGTTGGAGAGTGATTTTTTAAATTAAAGAGAATGCAAACGTTTCGAACGTACTCGTAATGAATGCACCTAATGGTATTTGGATGACCTCTTTTTAAATACATCTAATGGTACTACAACTTCTGTGGCTAATGGTCATTATGCCAGGCTGTCATACCGGTGGTCCCAGGTTCGATTCCTGGATAAGTCAAGATAGAAAATTATCTTTTTCAGATTGCCCTGGATCCTGACTGTTTATCCATGTGTGTTTATTTATATTAAATAATATTGTTGAGATAGTTATCCTAACTAAATTTGGGCTAGCTCAATCTGTACAATTTGTCCGTATATAATGATCTCCATTACATCAACAATACTAAAGTTGCTGCTAATTGTAGAAATAAAAATATTTTGAGTGCTTTGAGGGAAGCGTAACTGTCGTGTAGCCTCGCCACCCCTTTCACTCGCCCCGATGATGGTCTTCGTAACAGACAAACGTGAGTAAAGCCGTGTTTTGAATGAAATGAATTTATGTCTCGTAACTTTTAATATTATAAATAAAAATAGAACTTTACAGGATCGGATGTGTGAATATATCTATTCCAAAAAAGCCGCCATGAATCCCATTAAAAATAAATTGCTTAATCGGCCAATTTGTAAGGAAGATCACTCATTCACTCATTTTTTTACCTGGCAATGGCGAAGCCAAAAGAACGGTTATGACATTGGCCGCTATGTATATAATATGTATTTCATATATTCAGATAATTAGCAGCAGTCCCACAGGATTGTTCACTATCATCAGAAAAATTTCATGCGTGATTATTTTCAAACATCTTTACATTGTACTAGATTCAATAAAATTATTAAGACGCAATAAGTATTATTAACAAATCTACATATTGACCTATCAAAAATGAAGATTAAGTATGTCAAGTCCCAGTGATAGCAAGCTCTAAGATTAATTCCACGATCCATTAAGAGGCATGGTTGGCGTCGACTAATTGAAAATTTATTTGATTTATCACTCCACGCCTGCGCTTGCGACTCGTAGGAGTGCAATTTGCTTATAAGCTTGATAGGTCGATTATACGCTTTATAGGTGGCGCACCAGGTTTTGATAGGAACACCAAAACAAAGTTAATTATAAGTCTATACGTTATTAGTTTATTCAAAATAGACTAGATTACTTTAAAAACTATAATAAATCTGCCAGTAAGATGATCAAAAAACATAGGACACTTATTATTATTTTGTTGATTGAACAAAAAATAATAAAGATTAAGCCATTATGACACAAGCTCTCTTTCTTAATCTTTAAAATGTATTATTGATTAATGAAAGAAAAAATATAAGTCCAATATTTTCAGTTTATCTGACTGACTGACTAATTTTAATGTTATTATTTTAATCTAGAAAACTTACTTATTGTATATCGAAACGATGCTAAGATTCACTGTTTTCAGAGTCTCACTCTGTTGAGTTTAGTTTGATTGACAATGTCACACACTTTCTAAAGAACTTTCCCACCACATCTAAGCAAATTAAGGCCATGAAAAAGAAGGGATAGACTTATTTGTAACGTATTATAATGGTTTTTTTCCACGCCGACCGTCTCGCTCCCTCGCACAAAGTAAAACCGACTTCATCCCTATACGTAAATGTACAAACTGCAACTTAAAATTAGATTTTAGTGGGTGTAGTAGTTCAATAAAAATAGAGGAACAGCGTCGTCATCAACTTGTCTTGATTCGCGAAAGAATTAAACAGAAATAAAATTAAACCAAACGGCATACTTGTACAATTTTCTGTGTTTTTGTTGATTTTTTCAAAAAATGCTCGATACATTGCGATAAAAATTTTATGGGACCACCTCTGGACATTACCTATCGAACAAAAAAATAATCACTTAAATCGATTCATAACTGACTGAGTAATAGCGTAACATACTTACAAAAAAAATAAAGATATTGAGAACCTCCTCCTTTTTTGAAGTCGGTTAAATAACCAACCTTACTACAAATGATATTGAACATTTTAAATACATTAGCTTTCAACTTTTCTATACCTTTTCTAATTACACGCATAATATTTGTCTTTGGGAAATTAAAGGCGGCGCGCGGCGCTACGCCTTACCTCTTTGTGTTTTCAAGTAATCGAATAAATAGCTTTGTTACCATAACGCCACAATCTCTATGAATATTGTCTTCGACATATTCCACTAGAAGGGTATCTACATGAGTATTACCAACAATATTTAGATTAAGTATACTATTTCCAAAATTTCCGATAATTGAAACCGTTACAATGATGGTTTAAATTGTTGGTACTTCTTGGGGATTATCTTAGAAAGTTTAGTAATGTTTCGATGTGTCACTTTGTGAGTCAGACATTAGCTTAGTAAAAGCAAGGTTTATTATTTTTTGTATTAGCAATTGACAATCAATTTTTTTTATCAACATTGCAATTAGCGAATTAGTGACAAAACATTCAAACCAAATTTTATCATCACACCATCTAGATTTTCATTCACCAAAATTACCTCCAACTATTCTAGATAATTTAGTAATTTATCACTTATTTCTAGCGTTTAGTTCCATCGAGCTCATCTGTAATTATATAAATCGTTAGTATTCCTATAAATATTGTCGACAAAACACAAATCAAGTATCAGTTTATATTGGCGCTAAGAAAGCGAAACGGAAAAGTTATTTTTTGAGTACCTACATACGTAAGAGTATTTGAACAGTTTTTGTGTTTTAGAAGAAGATGACAGGTACTAAATTTGACGCATAGAACTTGTTAGATGCAACAGTTACTATCACAACAAACAGAATCGATGGCGCCAACGAAGTTCCTTCATTTGTTGACAAGGTTTTTACGACCCGTATCTATTTCAAAAAGCGACGTAAATTGTTCGTGTCGTGTGCGTCCGTCTGTCTGTCATCAACAATAGTTAGTAACTTTGATGGTAACTTGACGCTTTCTGTAGAACATGATACAAAACATTTTCATATTGACCTGGGTCTTGGATGTTTATCTATATAAGTATATATTATAAAATATAGTATCGTTGAGTTAGTATCCTGCGACACAAGTTCACAACTTACTGTGGGGCTAGCTCAATTTGTGTGATATGTCCCTATATATTTATATACTTATATATATATTTTAAATATATACCGACCGTCTTACATTTGATAAAATGATTATATTTTTGATTTGTAGATAAGGATATTTGATAAATAAATAATGATAAATAAATATATAGGAAATATCACACAAATTGAGCTAGCCCCACAGTAAGTTGTGAACTTGTGTCGCAAAGGTCGCAGGATACTAACGATACTATATTTTATAATATATACTTATATAGATAAACATCCAAGACCCAGGTCCCTCTGAAAAAGATCGTTTTCCATCATGACCTGAACGGGGATCGAACCCGGGACCCCGTGTCGCAGGCTGGCGTGGTAACCACTGTGCCACGGAGCTCGTCAAATGATAGTTAAGTAATCATCCTGTATCTGTTTCAAAAATAGGAAATTAGTTGTGTCGTCAGTCTGTAGTAAAAAAAGTTAATATTTTTGATTGTATAATAAACTTGACACTTTCTGTAAGATTAAAAAAAAAAATGTTTTGTATCATTCTAAAACGCGTTGAGAGAGTTGAACCAACAGACCACTATGGTACAATAAGTAATGATATATTAAAGTATGTATCATTATAAAATACTATATATTGGTTCGAATGTGATGCGAATGTTAAAATGAAAAACGATTGCACAAACATTTTTTAAATATTTCATCACTTGTTTTTTCGTGTAAAGTGACAGGTAGTTACACAAGAGCTTGTCAAACACAACAGTCACTATAACAACAAGTAGAACCACTGGCGCCGTGTTTCATTTGTTCACAAGGTATTTACGACTTGTATCTATTTCAAAAACGTGTTGTGTGCTTCCGTCTGTCCGTCATCAACTATAGTTAGTAATTTTTTGGCAACTTGACACTTTCTGATGATCTCAAATATTTTATTGCCATTTTACAAAATGATACATTTTGGTTCAAACGCAATGCGAGTGTTAAACTGAGAGACTTGGACTTGTACAAAGACTTTTTAAGTATCTAACAGTTATTCTTGGTAAAAAGTGACAGGTAATATACAGGTAGTTACACAAGAGCTTGTCAAATTCAACAGCAGTCACTGTGACAACAAGTAGGACCGCTGGCGCCAAAGACTGTCTTTCATTTGTTGATAAGGATTTTACGACCTGTGTCCATTTCAAAAAGCGACACAAATTAGTTGTGTTGTGTGTATACTTCCGTCTGTCATCAACAATAGTTAGTAACTTTGTGTGGTAACTTGACACTTTTTGTAGAACGTCATGATAAAAAATGCTTCGGGTTCAGACCGGAAATTTAGCTACGGAATTATTAAATACTAGATTGTTCATAATATACTTTGTGAGTGTTTTTGATATTGCGTTACTTGCTGATATTGTAAGTAGTTCTCTGCAGTTTTTGTTTAACCGATTATTGATTTTTCAGTTTATCTTTCCTTGTCTTATGGTCGATAACAAAGGAACATACAAATTAATATGTAACGCCAATCAAATAATTCCTTTTTTAAACAATTAAGATGTACGACTCTTTAGGTATATGAACTTATAAAATATTATTGATGAAGAGTTTTTTTACCGTCGACCTTTTAGATTGAAATTTATCCAACCGTTGACCTAGGGCATAGCTTCGAGGGAAAAACAGTGGAAGAAAAAGTTCCACAACTCACACGCGAGGCAATAAAAAAGAGGTAGAGATAAAGAAAGGTGTTATTGTGGGATTTTCCAAGAGACGTAAAACTTTTCTTATAATCTTTACATATGTAGTATATAAAATTAAATCGCTTCCGTTGTCTGTTCGCTTAGATCTTTTAAACTACTCATCATCAGGTCCTTTTCGTCTCCACTTCAGGAGCATGACCTTCTCTGTACTACCAGAGCAGGCAGAGGATTTGGCCTACACTCAACTTAAACTACTCAACGGATTGCAATTTTCAGCAATAGATAGAGTAATTTATGAAGAAGGTTTATACGTATACGTTCCTGCCGGCCTATTTACTAACTCGGATGACAGGTGTCGATGCCTATCACTCTAGGATTTGCTGTTACAATGCGGTTTTTGTATTTCAAGTAAAAAGTTCGAGCAAGCAAAACCCGCATTGTAATTGTAAATTCTAGATTGATAGGCATCGACACCTGTCATCCGAGTTAGTAAATAGGGGGGCTGGGCGCAGCTGGGAAGAGCTGCTAATAATGAATGTAATAAAATAAAAATAAAAAGCCATTTATTGCCATACATTACAAGGTACTAGTAATATAACCATTCATTAAGAATATGTACGCAGGCAAAGGAATGCCTCAGCTTGTGCTGCTTCAGACAGGCGTCTTAGGTAGCGCTGATTTTCAGGCACCCCTTCTCCCTAAGATGTTATGCGGGATACATTGATATGAGGGCTAAGACTCTACATTTATAAGAAAAATTAATATTAATACAAATTAACATTTAAAAATTGTAAATTAAAATGTTAAGAAGAATGTTTCACAAACTTTAAAGTTTTATGAAACAAAATTTAGTTTCTGTTAATTAAATGATTAATACATTGCAAACGACGACAGCCCAGTGGAGTCATGTTTCTAGATTATGGATTATAAACGGCATCTAAGATTTACCTAAATACTTCGCAAGTCTAATTTGGATAATAAATTCATGGAAGCAATGGATAGACATAAATTAGTATCGCAGGATTGTATTTATTACACCAGTAATTCTTTAACGATTGAGTATATTAAATATCAGTTAAATTTAAAGACCCAATTTATAAACAACCTCTACCAAGGTATCCGAATATTATAAGAAGGAATGACTTTTGATTAGTAACTCAAAAACTACTGAACACGTTAATTTTTTTTTCAATACATTTGCTATTAATACAGTCCTTATAATGACGAGCTCCGTGGCGCAGCGGTCAACACGCCGGCCTGTGACACGGATGGTCCCGGGTTCGATCCCCGGTCAGGTCAAGATGAAAAATGATTATTTTCAGATTGACCTGGGTCTTGGATGTTTATCTATATATGTATTTGTTATAAAATATAGTATCGTTGAGTTAGTATCCCATAACACAAGTCTTAATTAAGAACTTACTTTGGGGCTAGCTCAATCTGTGTGATATGTTCGTATATATTTATTTATATTTATATTTATTTTATTTATATTTATACTTATAATATCGAAACTTGTATCGTAATGTCAATTACAATTGCTCAATTTATTTTATGGTAACCGAATATGTATTGAAAAACGTTGTATGATGCTCGTACTCAGTAAGCTGGTTAGTACTTATGGTCATTGGTTTATTATAAGCACACGACATCGCGTAGCACATGAAATATAGATCTATTTTGTGTTTCAGCCATTGGGAAATATATTTTTTTAATGACTATTTTTCAACTTGCAACTGAGCCTAAATGGCACAGCAATAACCAACAATTAGTGAGAGCACTATGGACCAACGGCCGTAGTAACAACAAGATACTTAAACTTTTCTTCCTACCTTACCCAAAGTTTAGGAAAATCAATTGAAAACTATAAAAATAAAATGCGTCTTGTAAAAGAAGTTTGCGTCTTACGCAAATTTCTTTTTTAACAAGAAGTTAATAATAGTTGAGTTATTTGCTAAAAACGATATTTGCTACGATATTACAAATTTTTAACCTTAATTAAAGAGTCAATGGTTTCTTGTAGGACGGCTCTTGTCATACCTTGGTGTTGATAAGGTGACTCGCTTGCTCGTTTGCCGTCCTATATCATAAAAAGTTCCCGGAACATTCATTTGCCGTGTGGTTCCCGGCAGAGTAGAATAGGACCACTCCAAGTCTCCCCGTGGATGTCGTAGAAGTCGACTAAGGAAATAAAAGCTAAACAAAGCTACAAACATCAAAGAGACCTCTCCAACCCGTCTGGCCAGCGTGGAGAGTGTAGGCCAAATCGTAGAATAGGACAACTCCAAGTCTCCCCGTGGATGTCGTAGAAGTCGACTAAGGAAATAACAGCTAAACAAAGCTACAAACATCAAAGAGACCTCTCCGACCCGTCTGGCCAGCGTGGAGAGTGTAGGCCAAATTCTCTGACTGGCCTGGCTAATACATGGCTCTGGTAGTACAGAGAGGGTCGTGCTCCTCCAGTGGAGACTAACAAAGACCTGTTGATGATGATGATCATAAAAAGGCGGTTAATAAGTTTTGAGTGTTTTTTTTTATAAGGGAAATTATTCCTAGTTACTGTACTGGCATGTTGCCATTACGCTACAAATGGCGTTTTGTACACATGCTATTTTGTCGCTAATTGTTTATTTATGTCGTTCATCTTGGTCGACGTTCAAAGTGTTTTTTCTCATCCGTACAAGCTGTGGCGTATTTACACTAGAATTTGTAGGGCTGTCCTAACCTCAAAATCGAATATTTTTTCTGAAAATTGCACATAGATGACACAGCTTTATGTTTATCATATTATGACAAATTTGACATTTATTCACAAAATATATATTTTCTAAATGTAGAACAATATTTTCGGAATAATATTTAAAACATTGTCGTAACAAGTTCAGGCTAAAGCGGATAAATGCCATCTAGTGATGAGAGAAAAACAACTCTACGGCACCGTCGTCTAACTACTACCGGCTACCTTGAAGCAGGCCTTAATTTGGCCCAATATTTTTTAAAGAGGATGGCTGCCTTATAGACAGTATTATATTGTCTTTGCCCAAGGTTTAGGGCCTCTTGAAATAGCCACAGAAAATCACGTTACAATAAATCAGAGTGTAGGACAAATTTTTCGCCTAAAAAATTATAAGGTTTACTACCGTCTAAAAATTGTGTATTCTTACTCTACTCTACTTGTCTTCGAAAACGAATTCACTTTTCTCCTTATTACAGCAAGCTTTATAAGCTTGCTTAGTATCAGAAGTCGTTAAGCAGCTTTCAAAAAATGAAAAAAGGAATGTTAATAATCTTTTTTGTGTATTAAGCCCAGGGCAACAAAGTTCTAAATACGCCACCGCAGTCACAATATTTGCCACTTGAAGTAAGCCAGACCTGTTCGGCCCCAATATGTCATAAATCATAATTGCATTGACTGTAGTATTTTTAGCGGCGACAACTCTCTTAGTTTTTAGGGTTCCGCACGTAAAATGTGGCT
The DNA here is from genome assembly GCA_963082605.1 of Rhodophaea formosa. NCBI lineage: Eukaryota > Metazoa > Arthropoda > Insecta > Lepidoptera > Pyralidae > Rhodophaea > Rhodophaea formosa. The sequence goes on from OY720219.1 coordinate 1,824,659, forward strand.
ACAGAACGATAACTAGTACTATATTTTATTTTTACTTTCACGCTGGGAGAAAAGAAAAAACGTAGAATGTACCAGCTGCTTCTCTTTCCGCGCAAATCGTAAAAGCCGATCTAGGGAATGGGCGTCAGGAAGCATGTCAATAGGCGATGCGGCTAGCAACCCATCATTATTTTGATTCCGTTCTCACTTACAAGCCCACCAACATGCTAAACGTGGCCTTAAGGTTTTACAGACCTGGGCTCTGTCTACCTTGCAAGGGAAAAAGACATGATAGTATGTATATATGTTTATTTTCTACAAAATAGATGGACTATGAACTCCTAAAATAAGAAAGGAATGAAAATAAGTGAGAGTACATATGTTGTAATTCATTTATTTTCTCACATTTTAGATTCATTGGCCTGTATTTCACAACTGTGTATTGTTTGTAACTCTCTCTCTCTCTCTCGTAGTGTCATGGTTGCATTCTAAAATGTCCTATTAATATAGTATTAATATGACAAACGTGAAAGTTTGTATGTTAGGATGTTTACTACTTAAACACGGTTGCAAAATACAGTAAGCAGATGCAAACAGGGCAAAACGTAATCAAATAAAGCTTAAAATTTCACCCAAGCATCCTTCAATAAGTTTATTGGGTGATATGGAACCCATCTGTTACCATTTGACTTACTCTTGCTCAGTTTTTCGTACTTGATATCTGGTAAAGTGTCGTTTTAAAAGGTCTTTTATCTCGTTGACAACATTGAGCAATCTCTCTTGAGTGTGAAAAACGCTTCATCGTGAGTCACAGTTTAGAGACAAGAGTCTTAAGAGATTCCTTTTAAATGTAATTAAGCTGTGACAGTTTTGAAATTGGACACACGGTTTTTTGGCTTCAGACATCTTTTACGCAATCTATATCTACATATATGCAGACATATATAAAATATAGGTATAAATATTAAGGGGGAACAGTAGGCACAGTAGCGACGCCAATCATTTTATACCTAATACTTTGCAAATAGAAAGAAATTCAAGAATATAAACAATACAAGTCTTAGTAAATAACCTGAAGTATTTTTGGAATCATGTTTTGATATTATGAGAATCAGTCATTGAGAGAAAAAGTGATAACCGGCGGTAATCAGATTCTCATAATTCTCACTGATTCCGATAGTAATAAACATGATTCAAAAAATACTTCAGGTTATTTACTAAGGCTTGTATTGTTTATATTCTTGAATTCCTTTCTATTTGTAAAGTATTAGGAATAAAATGATTGGCGTCGCTACTGTGCCTACTGTTCCCCCTTAAGTAAATAAATATAAATTTGTGGGAAATTGAAGAAATTTTCATACAAAGTTTTTCTTTCTTGTTGTTTGTTGTTTTTCGTATGTGTAAGTGGCCAACACTGGTGTCAGATTTTTCAAGCTGCCTTAAGGCATCTGACATAGCTTAACGACTGCCATCAACGATGACAGCCGGGACCAACTTAACTTCTTTCTGTTAAAATGTGATGGGTTGCTAGCTGCATCGCCTTTTGACATAATTCTTCACGCCTATACGTGACATTGTTATCTTTATATCTAAAAAGTTTTTGAATTAGCAAGGTACATTTTGCACTGATATTCCTATTTTGGGAACTCTTTTATTAGCAAATTGGAAAAATCAAGTTTGAAAGTATGGAAGTTCCTTATTGTATATTGAGCTATTTCATAGTCAAACAGTTTGCAAAGTCTACCAATATGTAATTATACCTATTGGCTTGCATCCAAAACACTTAACGCTTACGCGCTTTATTGCAGAAATTAACTATATTTGCTGAATTAATTTGACGTTTGTCCTTACATTGACGACTCTATCTGTGAAATCTGTGTTGCGTGTGATGAATGCGATAATAAATTAAGAAGATAGAGAGTCATTACAAATAAATATAACAAACCTGCCGTGTTGTTCCTGGCAGAGTAGAATAGGACCATTCCACGTCTTCCCGTGGATGTCGTAGGAGGCGACTTAAAGAACACAAGCTAAACAAAGCTTATAAACATCAAAGAGACCTCTCCAACCCGTTTGGCCAGCGTGAAGAAGTAGGCCGAATTCTCTGACTGCTTTGGCTAATATATGGCTCTGGTAGTACAGAGAGACTAAAAAAGACCTGATGATGATAACAAACCTATTTGATTTGATCATTACTAAGGCTAAGCTTATATAAAGTCTAAATAGACTATTAGCTAAAAAGCGTAAATTTAGAATTTTTTTGTCTGGCAACGGCAATTGTCCGGAAATGTGTCAACATCATTCATCATCACTAGGTCTTTTTTTTTGGCTCTACTATAGAAACATGGCATGACCCTTTCTGTTCTACCAGGGCCATATATTAGCCAGAGTAGTCAAAAGATTCGGCCTCCAAGCTAGCCAGACGGTTTGGAAAGGTCTCTTTGATGTTTATAAGCTTTGTTTAGCTTGTGTTTCTTGAGTCGCCTTCTTCGACATCCACGGGAAGACTTGGTCCTATACTACTCTGTTGGGAACCACACAGCCGGAAATGTGTGTACGGCGCCGTTTCCGTTAAACGGATAGAAAATGATACTATTAAAATATACCTGGTTTTTAACTTGTTTCGCGGTTTTGAGTTTCATTTCTCGTATATATAATTCCAAACTCGAATTAAGTTCCATTTTACGCCACGCCTAATTATTTGTTTTTAAGTTTGTCTTTGGTTCGCGACTCCATCAGCCAATCGGTGTTAGTACTACATCCGATTAGAAATCGTCGGTTAATGTTTACCTATTGACGGCACACACGGTTGGCTTGTGACATAGCTTCTTTACACAAATGTGTATTTTTAGTCTGTCTGTTACTATTACGTCGGGAGAAAAGTTTTTTCGTATTTTGTATGAATATTTTATCTTGTTTTTTTGTTTGTTTTTCGTATGTGTAAGTGGCCAACACTGGTGTCAGATTTTTCAAGCTGCCTTAAGGCATCTGACATAGCTTAACGACTGCCATCAACGATGACAGCCGGGACCAACGGCTTAACGTGCCTTCCGAAGCACGGAGGAGCTCGAGATATTTTTATGCCACTTGCGGTCACCCATCCAAGTAGGGACTGCACCAGGGGTTGCTTAACATACGTAAGCGCTCATAGAGCTCACACCCACTGAACCATCGGGCTATTAGAATATTTTATCTGAGCATACGGAAGCTGCAACGTTGACCTCAAAATTCGGAGACAGAAAACGCTTGAACTAACTTTGTTCTATTTCACCTAACTGCACTGTTTTCATAAATGCTAAAATTTGTTATCGGTCTATAATAACGCGTAAATATTTTTGTTTATTTACGGCTGAAAAATACCGGGAATATATTGTGTACGTATTTTCCAAAAAAAATGTACCTATTTTCCCAAGGACTTCACCACCAAAATAAAATAAAAAAGATTTAAAAATAAATGATCTGTATAAATCGAAATAAAAAAAAATATAGAATCACATTAGAAAAGTATTTTATAGTCAATAAATCACAAACATCGGAGTTCTTTCCTTAAACATAAAAACTTTTAATTTTGTAGTTGGTATTATAGATAAATAAACAAGCATAGCAGAACATAAGTGCGATTCCCAAGGTCCGTGGCGCCTCCAAGGGTCTTGAGACAAGAGGTCTCGCGTCGAGGACGGCAGGTACAAGTGAAAAATAAAGGAATTCGGAACGATAGCTGTGAAACAATAGGCGTCAAGTATCAATTTAACTGTTGGCCCAGCTAATGTGGTATTGTTTCGCAATTCAAATTGTACAAAATAGACTCATTGCAAATTTTAATACGTAGAAGAAGCCATACATCAACAACATGTTATGAAATAACTACATTTTAAAGACTTATTTTTATTGCCTCCTTGTCTCTTTTAACTCGTAGCTAGGTATTTGATAAGGTCCGTGGTGCCTCAAGGGTACTAGAGACAAGAGGTCTCGCGTCGAGGACTGCAGGTACAAGTAAAAATAAAGGAATTCGGAACGATAGCTGTGAAACAATAGGCGTCAAGTGTCAATTTAACTGTTGGCCCAGCTTAAGTGGTATTGTTTCGCAATTCAAATTGTACAAAATAGACTCATTGCAAATTTTAATACGTAGAAGAAGCCATACATCAACAACATGTTATGAAATAGGTAACTACATTTTAAAGACTTATTTTTATTGCCTCCTTGTCTCTTTTAACTCGTAGCTAGGTATTTGATAAGGTCCGTGGTGCCTCAAGGGTACTAGAGACAAGAGTTTTTACTTTGAGGACTGCAGGTACAAGTGAAAATAAAGGAATTCGGATCGATGGCTGTGAAACAATAGGCGTCAAGTGTCAATTTAACTGTGGGCCCAGCTAATGTGGTATTGTTTCGCAAATCAAATAATAAAAATAAAACTCAATGCAACTTTTATATACGTACAAGAAGCTATTTATACAAGAACATGGTATGAATTAACTACATTTTAAATACTTGCCTCCGAATATTACAAATAATCTTAACTGATAACAATCTTAAATCTCAGACTGTCTTGCTAGGTTATCTAGACTGTAACGAGACTTAAAGTTAAGATGCTTCTAAGATGCCTTTGAGAATTTTGCGTTACTTCTTGTTTCTATTGATTTATCTTCTCTTCTAACACGTAGGTTTTTTCGTGTCGACATTTAAACAAAACTTGCTTAGTTTTTTTTTTGTAACAATAATTTCAATTTCTATATGGGTTATATGGTCAGCCGCTATGTATGACTCTTATCAAACGACTGAGTCGTTAACGTCTAAGTAAGAAATCACACGGAATACTACTAAACTAAATGGTCACATGAAATGCAAATGCATTATAACTTTGCAATTAATTTTATTTTATTTTATTCGGAAAACAAACAGTCAATATATCTTAGCTAAACAAAGCTTATAAACATCAAAGAGACCTCTCCAACCCGTCTGGCCAGCGTGGAGAGTGTAGGCCAAATCCTCTGATCGCTCTGGCTAATACATGGCTCTGGTGGTACAGAGAGGGTCGTGCTCCTGCAGTGGAGACTAAAAAAGACCTGATGGATGGATGGATGGAATATATCTTAATATAAAGCTATTTTGATACTAAAGACCATTTACATGTTCTCGCATAAATGTTCAATCAATCAATAAAGTCACCTGACTGAATCACCTGTACAAGACCTGTAAATTAAATAACCTTTCTCCTTTAAATCAATGCTATAACATAATGGAACTTCACAAAGTAATGTATCAAATGCATTGACAACTCTATCCATTCCACCAAGACCCTCACTCACTATAAAACTCAAGGCTGTAGTAGATCAAGCTGTACTGGCTCCCCATAGATCACCGTTGGAATTTGCGTGGGCGTCATCCATAGCTTGTTTTCTTTGAGTTTTCGCCTCATTAAGTGTTTGTATACACGCATTGGATACGTCGTCGCGTACATGATAAATGGTTACTCAATATAAAACTTGGGCTCTTATGGGAAAATTATTGTAGTATTTACTCGAGCTTTCTTGTGTTATTTGACGTTGTAAATGGTAGCTTTCTTTCGGGTACTGTTAAACAGTTTTATAGTTATATATGGTCTATCATTTAGTGTTATATTTTTCTTTCTATTGCTTCATACTGGCCGGTTGGAGTGATAGTAAAAGAATGTTACGGCTTATGGCTACTGTAGTTTTAACTTTTGTATTTTATTTATATTTGTGCGTGTGCTTATAGAGAGACTCGAGTAACTAGGATGATAAAGTATTTTTTTCTTAAATAAAAAAACGTATGTAGTCTTAGTATTGGATTTTTAATTTGGAATTTAAAACGACCAGTTCAACAAGCCAATAATAAAGATAATTGTTAACCTAAAAAAGTACGAACGCCTATATACAGAAAGGTATCTTAGAAGTATCTTTACTAAAAACGTGAGCATATCTAATTTTGTCTGGATAATGACCCAGCAGAGCAGAGAGAGACTGCTAGACTTTATTATATTACTAGCGGTCACCCGCGGATTTGCCCGCGTGATATATAGCCTATGTCCTTCTCCGTACCCTAACCTAAGTGTATGCAAAATTTCATTACGATCGGTTCACTAGATTGGGCGTGAAAGCGTAACAAACAAACAAACAAACTCACTTTCGCATTTATAATATTAGGATTAAAGATTTTGAGTATTCAAAGGTACTCGTAAGTGACTTAACAACATTGCAAATAAACATACGTTTTGAAGCTGGAACGCACAACTTATTTTATTTTAAAATTTTGAATCTTTTTTTTTATTTAACTTCTATCTTCTTTTCCTGTCCGTGGTTTGAAGAAAGTAAAGTTTAAATGATAAATTGATGTCATTGGTCTAAAGGCTTTATGCATCTACTTGTACCACATACATATTATTTTACAATGTTGTACCATGAAATATTATTTGCAGATATTTTATATAGAATCTATACGACAAAATTCACCCTGCTTCATACTAATAAAGGTTCGACTGGTATATATATCCAGTCGTGCTTATTCCAAACAACAGCCATTGTATCAATAATTGAAGCCTTTTGTAAATTAATTTATCCGGCGCGCTAAGTAATTTTATGTGACAGATATTTATTTCCAATTCTGCAAGGTATAATTTCAGGGTATAATTCTGCTTTATCTGCTAAGACTGGTTGCGATGTATTTAATACATTTACCGCTATTTTGCATATTTAAAGGAAAATATTTTAGATAGACCATGGAGGTATCATCTTTGATAGGCCCACAGATTTCTACAAATTAGAGTTGCGTAACATAAAACAGATTATCATCGTATTTGTACAACAACACTATTACAACTTATGAACGAGACAATTATCCTAAGCTTATGCGCACAAAGAGGTTAAATAATTTCTTATTATATAAACTACTTACAATTAAATACAATACATAATAAATTACAGAGGACAGAATCAAAGAACAAGCAAATAATAAAAGCATTCAGCACGTTAACGACAAAGATTAACGCAAAAAAAATATATTTTGATATTTTGGATCACTCCGAGGCAATTCAATTATAGATAAAGAGATGTTTGTTTAGTTTTTCGTGTGTCAGATTTTTCAAGCTGCCTAAACACATCTGACATAGCTTAACTGCCATCAATGATGACAGCCGAGACCAACGGCTTAACTTGCCTTCTAAAGCACGGAGGAGCTCAAAATATGTTATGCCACTGGCGATCACCCATCCAAGTGAAGACTAAAGACTGAGATAAAGAGATAGAGCCTAGTGAGGTCCGATCCCAGGACCTTTTGCTTACAAGTTGTGCTCGTAGACCACCACGACCACCATCTATCAATGTCAGTAGCGGCTTAGTCTATTTGCTCTGAGATCACTCATTATTCATCTTCATTATCACCCGAGTTTTTTTCCGGGTGCATCCTCGCTGTCTTGCTTAGACCATTAAGTTTGTAAACAATAAAATATTTGAAAAATCTAGATATCACGGTTCATGAGATACAGCCTGGAAACAGACAGTATGACGGACGGACAAGAGGACGGATATTGAAGGCCCAGTAATGGTTCCGTATCCAAAGGGTAAAAATGGAACCTCATTTTTATCATTAAAATATGTAACAACGGGTTACTCACGTAAATAGTCAGCTACTGGCCGACATGTTTCGACCTCATCCGGAAGTCTTCCTCAGGGCGAATGTGAATTGAGACGCGCGCCCGATGTCGTCCCAATCCGCACTGATGTTAGCGATCGGATGGGTACGGTAGGGGTTGCTGATTGGCTGTATTTTTATCCTTTGGATACGAAACCATAAAACCTACCCAATCCATGAAATCTAAACCTTTAACAGATACTTAACTTTTAGTGGTCTAAAAGGATGATTTTAATCGCAGATAAGCTTACAATATCAATCTCGTAGGCGCCGCAAAGATGGCGAATCGTGATAGCCATCATTAACTTAAATGATATTAGCAAACCGGCTGTGACATAAACCATGGTTTATGTCACAGTAAAATATTGTACGTAGTTTTATTATGACATCGTTTGACGTAATTACGATTACCTAGGTACTTAATGACTTTCTAATTTCGAATAACTTCGTTTGAAAAGGAATTTAAGTCAGATTTTTGAAAATAGAACTACCTACGTGGCTGAGGTCGTCCACTGTACGGTAAAGTTTAACGTTTCACAAAATGTAAAACTTTGACTTAGGTTTAACTTTTTGTAGGCTAAAAGGATGATGTTAATCGCAGATAAGTTTACAATATCAATCTCGTAGGCGCCGCAAAGATGGCGAATCGTGATAGCCATCATTAACTTAAATGGTATTAGCAAACCGGCTGTGACATAAACCATGGTTTAATGCGCTATTAGTGACAACTACAGCGTAAAGTCAAAGGTTGAGTTATATCATCTGATGATCTGAATATTGGGCTTGATGCTGCTTTAGATTTGACAATCATGGGAAATTAGAGTGTCACATTTTTACTTGTATCTACACAACACACGTACTGTAAAGTGTCTATATCGAGATCATAAAGTGGCCATTACTAAGCACCATTACGTTAATTACATTTGTAATAAAAATTGTATTGTGTCTGGAGGGTTGAATCATTTCATGATCTGAATATTTGGCTAAATACCCCTTTAGATTTGACAATAAGTATGGAAACTGATGTTGTCACATACATATTATCACGTCCTCATCCCTTGCGGGGTACACAGATTCCAAGGTCATAAAACCCAAAGTGCCACCTTTAGCGCGTTAGTGGGCGTTTAGGTGGAAAGCGGAATTAAAAATTGTGATGTGTTGCTAGCCGCATCGTGTATAACGTAATTCCTTACATATTCGCCCTATCCCTTGACCGGATTTTACGGTCTGCGCAATTCTATGTCTTCTCCTTTCTCCCAAATCAGCGTGGAAGCATATAAAACATTCGAGTGAATTTGTCATGATTTTGCAATGTTGGTACTTGTGCTGTGGTTGGTACACGTGCATTGATTAAAATAAATAATAGTCATCCAAAGATTTAATGAGATTTTTGATCATGCTATCTTATATCTTAGTCACAGAAGCTAAATCGTGACCAGTAGTCCATGTATACGCAACTGTCAAAAAAAAAATATGATTTAGAGATTGGGACCACATCGCGAAACTTTCTCAATCCCTATATTCATCTCTGAGCAATGTAATTCAAATGGCTACAACCAAACAAAATACCAAACCAAACAAATACCAAATTTCCTGGCGATTCTGTCAACACGGAAGGCCTAAAAGGTTACCGATTGACCGATAGCGTTACGTGGTCGTTTCAAAACGCGTATCGATATCTCGATAATGGTCCCTCAATCTAGATGTGATGTGAAACCCCGCTGTTAATAGTGATAGGAAATAGTAACTGCTTACTTTAGATTTAATTTTTAATTAATATGGAAATTTGTCACTCGAGTGTTGCTGGAAGTTCGAAGGAAGCTTGACACCGGTTTATTAAATTTTAATGTTAATCCAGTTTATTTACTTGTGATGTTGGCAGTTTATTTTAAATAGTAGTGATGAGACCTGTGTTTGCGTATATCATTAGTTAATAGTCACTATCATCTGGCTGGGTTGTAATAATAGGTATATACATTCAAGTGAAATTGTCATCCTTATGTAATGTTTATACATATGCTTTGATTAAAATAAATTATGTCCAAAGATTTAATGGGACTTTTGAGCATGCACAAGTCACAGAATGGAATGGAATAGAAAGTCATCTGACCATCAGAATCTCGTACTCAGTATTCCTCTTTCCCTTTAGTCATCCCTTTGAACTTCCAGGATAAATATAATTATATATTTTTAAAAGCCATTTATGTCCCTCTGCTGGGCAAAAGCCTCCCCTTTCTGTTTTCAATTTGACCTGTCCTTTGCTATCTCTTTATAATTATATATTAGGGAATAAAATTTATTTTCTCGGCCTTCGTGGCACAGTTGTTAACATGCCAGTCCGCGACACGGGTGGATCCAGTTTCGATCCCCGGCCAGGTCCTGATGGAAAGCGATCTTTTTAGACTGGCCTGGGCCTTGGATGTTTATATTTAAGTAACAATTGTAAAATATAGTACTTATCGTTGAGTTAGTATCCTACGACACAAGTGCACAACTTAATGAAGGACTGAAATGAAATGAAATATTCAAATTTGGATATCATGTATCGCTTTTTGAATGTCATATTTTTTTTAAATTTGAAAGATCGAAAAACTACACTAGGTATAGGATTAGGTATAGTATAATTTCTTCCTATCATAATCATCACCAGGAATTTTTTAGTCAGACCCTCTCTGTACTACCAGAACTATATATTAGACAGAGCAGTCAGAGGATTTGGCCTACATTCTCCACGCCGGTCAGACTGGTTGAAGAGGTCTCTTTGATGTTTATAAGCTTTGTTTAGCTTGTGTTTCTACATCTACGGGAAGACTTGGAGTGGTTTTTCTACTCTGCCCGGAACCATACGGCGATCCATCCAAATAGTCATCATCATCATTAAATTTAAGAGCTGGGCTCTTGTCGGTGGAGCTTCTTCCATTCCTCCCTTTCTTCCGCCAGTTGTTTCACTTCTCTGTAAGTAGCAACATTAACTTTTTCTTTTATTTGTTTAAATAAAAGAAAATAGTCAATTGCTTGTAAATCATCTGACCATCTCGTTCTCAGCCTTTTTCTTTTCTGTAGCCATCTCTAGGAACTCAGAATGTATTTTTTGGGAATTATCAGCCTAACATTATCAACTCACCCAGACGTTCGACCTTGATGACCAAAACGGCCAGCCAAAATCAGTCTGACTTCCGAGAACGGTACTCAAGTTCGCATTCCATTCTACTTAACCACCACAGACGTACCGTATTGTTAAGTTATAAGAGCCTTTTGTGTGTCGGGGAATTACTTAGTAAAATTTGTGTTAATAATGAGCTGATATCTTATCTGGCATAGAAACATGTAATATTTTCTTCTTCTTTTTAGGGTTCCGTACAAAAGTTGAAAAACGGAACCCTTATAGGATCACTCGAGCGTCTGTCTGTCCGTCCGTCCGTCTGTCACAGCCGATTTTCTCCGAATCTACTGAACCAAATAAGATGAAATTTGGTAAGATAGTGTAATCCTATGACCCAAACACGGATGTACTTTTTACTTTACTTTACTTTTTTGCAAAGTAAATAAAGATTTTTTTGAAATAAGGGTCATTTTGAGGGGCCCAATTACAAAATTTTAAAAGAAAGTTTTGTAAACCTTGCCGTGTCATATATATCAAATGAAAGGGCTCATTATAAGGATCTCAAAAATATTTTTTTTTGTTCGGGTAAAATCAATACTTTTGATTTTCATATTGTATGGAACCCTCATTGCGCGAGTTTGACTCACACTTGGCCGGTTTTTTAGAGTTACTAACCTCAAAAGTTAAAAATGAACCAATATAGCATCCCAGTCTTATAATATAAATCTGTCGCTGCTCATATCATTTATTACACCTTTTCTCCCCTTACCGTAATGGGAAATACGGTTTAAATTTTTCCTCCATCTCTTATTTTTTGTTTTAATTACTTACCTGTTTAAAATTTGAGAAATGCATTTACAAATCTTCTGCAATATACAACGTGGCAATTGATCCTAAAAGGGGCGACTCAGACCGTCAATGTGAACAACTTTCGTTAAGGGATCAATGCTGGAAACTAAGTTTTCAACATTTTCATACAAGAGATACACGCTGTATATCCTCTTTAAGGCCCCACACCAGGCACACTAGCGACGCCAATAATTTTATTCCTAATACTTTACAAATAGAAAGAAATCCAAAAATGTAAATCATATAAGCCTTATTACATAACCTGAAGTATTTTTGGAATGTGAGAGTGATGAAAATCAGAATACCGCCAAAAATGGCCGTTTTTGGCGGTTATCAGTAATACTCTTAATGACTGATTCTCATAATATTAAAACATGATTCCAAAAATACTTCAGGTTATTTATTAAGGCTTATATGATTTACATTCTTGAATTTCTTTCTATTTGTAAAGTATTAAGAATAAAATTATTGGCGTCGCTAGTGTGCCTAGTGTGTTGCCTTAAACTATTGTTGAGTAAAATATCCTAAAATATTTATACGCCGAATGAAATGTTACTAATTTGCTTTATAAAAAAAGTTAAACAATTAAACCGACTTTTCGAAATGGAGGTTCTGGGAAGCTCAATATGTTCGCAAGCCATTAGCGCACACATGGTAAGTGGTCCTTGCTCTACAAAAAATGGGGCAACCCGCGCGCCCGCACATGTATAGTATAGCTATAAATTTGTTTCGACGTGTCTTTTGTATTAGGTCGTATTTTTATGATGCTTCAGTGACCCATGTCAAAGACAATAAAATACTACTGTCGTATTATAGACTACCAACAAAAATATTAGAGTAAAGTAAGGCTTGCTACAAGGTAGGTGGTCATAGGTGGACAAAAATACTGCAGATGTCTTTTCACCCAAAACGTCACTTTATACATACACCTACAATGAGCAAAAAACACATACTATCACATAATTTTTCCTTGCAGGGTAAACAGAGCCCTGGTCTATAAAAACTAAAGACCATGTTTAGTATGTCGGTGGGCTTGTCGGTGGAGAACGGAATCAAATTAGTGATGAGTTGCTGAGAGACATGATCCCTCACGCCCATTCCCTCGATTGGCTTTTACGATCTGCGTAGGAAGAGAAACAGCTGGCACATTCTACGTTTTTTTTTCTTGCAGGCCAGCGTGGAATTAAGCCTTTCTGGAACGCTTACCACTAGATAGGGGATCCTTTGCTTTACGGAGTATTTACTTGCGTTAACATTTTACCAAAATGCTCATACTGTCACCTGTTAAACCTACCACGTCGTGTACCTACCTGTATAGCAACACAGTTTAACAAAACTCCCCTTTCCCACGCTAATACGCGTACAATATTACGCATACGCGTTTGTAGACTTACTGGTTAGTGTCAACCTGTGACAGCCAACTTTGTCGCTAGTATTTGTCACGAGTCGATTTTGTTGATACACACTGTTATGTTTATTGTTGACGGCCCTATTTTCGCTTTAAAAGGGACGATTTCGATACAAAATTGGAACCTTCATAAAACGACTCTACGTTTTCTTAAACATTTTCAATTGTTCTCGCAGGTATTGCATATTAGTATATGGAGGTAAATACCTAGTGCATATTATTTATTTTCACTTGAAAATTTACAAAGAATACTGATGACTGATGACCCAGTAGGCGAGAAAAATATTGGCACTTTCTCAAGTAAAGCAACTCCCGGCGCAGTCCCCACGTGGATGTGTGACCAAAAGTGGCACAAAATGTCTTGAGATCCTCCATACTTTGGAAGGCACGTTGAGCCATTAATTTCAGCTGTCATTAAGCTATGACAGATGCCTTTAGACAGCTCGAAAACTCCAGTGTGGACGACTTACACACACGAAAAACAATCAACAAAGAAACAAAGTTTGCCTTAGATAAAACAATTTAAACTTAAACATAGTTGAGACAAAATTTATTCCTAGTTATGAAATAACGAGATAGTTGTAACTGTTAAGTGGTGCTTACCGTCATAACAGTTTGTTTATAGGCCTGTTATGTCGACATTATTCTACTAAGTGCATTACAATGCAATAGAAAGTACCTATTTTTGGATTTCAATAAATTATGTCAGGTTGTAGTTGCTTAGGAATGTGCTCTGTGTTAGTCAGACAAGGTATTACTAGCAGAAATAAGGTCGTCAATATAAATGGTCTTTTAAAGTTAAAAATGTTTATGTTGACGAACGCTTTTCAGTAAAGGTTTTCTTCAGGATAAGGGTCAGTTCACACCGAAACGCGACGCGACGCGCACTTTTTACACTGTGATAAGATTTTAACCCTTATACGCATAATCAAAACGACCAATTTCGCATCAAAAATTCGCCTCCTCTGGTATCTTGCGGCCACTGTCTATCAAGTTTTTCTAGCAATTTTAGTCTTATATGTGTGCAAATAAGAGTTAAAATCCTATCACAGTGTAAAAAGTGCGCGTCGCGTCGCGTTTCGGTGTGAATTGACCCTAAGTTCCAAAAAAAAATCTCATTGAGAAAAACGTTTTTTTTACCAAAATAGCGAAGTATTGCAAATAATTTTTTGGTTTCGTGATCTGTGTTTTTTTACCACTACCATTAAATAAAATTCTAAAATAATATTTTCAATTTCAATATATATTATTAGTATAGATAGATTATAGAGTATAAAAGTCAGATCAACACCATTGGTTTATACACACGAACGATTATTGTGTAACTTAAAAAAAATTAAAAATAAACTAGGTACTTAAACTTAAGTAGACCTAACTAAGAATAGAATAATTTAATACTTAAAAAATAAAGCAAAAACCAATTTTAAAAATTTCAAATTCACACAAAACGCGCAGAGTTCAAACAACTCACTTGAACTGCCACGCCAACCTTATTAATGTTAATTTTGACGTGCCGTCCGTCTGTTTGTCACTTTGTTTCTCGCGAATTTGCATATAAATAGGCTCTGCCGACGTGGGAGTTTCAATGCATTAAGGACAAACATCTTTAATCGACTTGCTCGTTTTTCCTCTGCTATTGCGTGTATTATGCAATTGAGAAGGAGTATTCTGAAGTTTGCAATATTTGAAAATGAAGTTTATTGAAAAATAATGTCAATTTTTGCTTCTTCCATACTGGTCTGGGAGAAAGGATAAAATGGAGAATGCACTAGCTTTGTCACTTCCCGCACAGCTGGCCAAGAGGATAGGTAAACTTCTGAGGAATCATATCGATAAAAAATTCAGATAGCAACCCATCACCTCAGACACGTTCACAACTTACTGTGGGGCTAGCTCAATTTTTGTGATTTATTCATATATATTTATTCATTACTTTGGTTCCGTTTTCCACCTGTACCTCTATCAACATAGTAAACGTGGCAAATGGCTCTTATGACCTTAGGCTGTGTCTACCCCCGATGATGATGATGTTAATTTAATTATTAAAACAGTTTTTTATTAAGAGCCAATTATGACTACCAAATTTGGTGACGAAGCTATAAAATATAGAGGAGTCCCTTTTCATCAGACCAGCTTGTTGACATTAAGTAATTCATTTAACAAGCAATCTGACAGCAAAACATTAAAAATGTAAACAAATTCGTTATAACCAAACTGAATTAAAGGGAGGCTAAAAAAAACTGGCAAAATTAAAGAAATGGGTCCTTGACGCCTTTAGTGCAAAACAGAATAGACCAACAGCAAAACCAACAAATATTAAATGCATAGGCGTGCACGCCGTGCACCTGGTTGCTTTGTAATAACGTCGTCGTTTTGGTCCTTTAGGATGACTAATACTTTCATGTACTCACTCCGTTTCCCGATACAACTAAGGGTCATTTTCCAGTAGAAGTCAAATGAGTTCATTTGAACTATTGTATGCGTTACTAGATGCATCGAGCCACTAGGATGAATATGTTGCACTGGATGTGCAAAGTTTAGTAGTGAGACTGTATTAGAAACTTACATGGCAGCTTCCGTATCCGAGGCATATCAGACAAAGCCTACGATGGCACGGCGTCATCCTGCAAAAACTGGCAAACTTAAATGAACAAATATCTAGCTATTCCGCCTGTGCAGGCTCCGGCAGACAAAAGAAATCCTAGAAGTACTGACTTGATGCTGTAAAAGATCATATGTGTGTCAATGGTCTCACAACCAAGGATGCCAAAGCCCGTGCAAGGTGGAGAAGAAAATGCCAGGAAGTGGACCCGTGGCTGCGAAGAACTTCAGCAGCTGAGTTTGCAACCGGACACAAACACGCTAGGATGAGAGCAAGGTGAAAAATTCTGTCTGGTGGAACGTAGCCGTTGACTTTCATTATCAGTGCTGATTGTGCTCCACAAAATACGATGCGTCTACCTTAGAAGACAACGATCAAATAGATCAATTCAAGTACCACTGGGTGTAAGTCATCATCATCACATCAACCGTAAGAAGATAGGTCTCTCCCAAAACATTTCCAGGGTGGGAGTTTTGCCATACTTAAGGGCGTATCCTAGCAGTATTTTTTCAGTACTGTTTTCATACAAATGTATTTCTCTATTTTCTCCGGTTTTTATTTCATAAAATCTATTACTAAAACAGGTTTTATTTTTTTCTAAAAAACTGATGAAAATATTATTATTTCTAGAAAAAAAAAATTCCAAAAAAAATTAAAAAAAATCTGGATTTGAATGGCAGTTTTCAGCGAGAAAATAGAGAAATACATTTGTATGGAAAACATACTGCTAGGATATACGCTCTTAACACTCTTTGCAGTGATGCAGTTTATATGGCTTATCTCAGTTCCGACGCTGCTGCCCGCTAAAACTGTTTTAAGCGAGGAAATGGTAGGACTATGTTGGAGACATCAGGATAAAGGTACCTATAGGGCATGCTACTTTCTCGGATGGATTAGATATGATAAATTTAGCAGCTCGGCAGGCCGGGCGCGCTTACCCGATGCCATAACTACAACCACAGGTGAGGCAGTTAATAATGAGACCCCTGCCCATGGATAAAATCCATGGGCAGGTCTCATTATCAAATCCATGGGCAGGTCTCATTATCAACTGCCTTATCATGTCATGCCATATTAGCAAGTATCTTTACTTCATTTTTGTCTCAATATTACGTCAAATTATTCTCAAATGTGTCTAAAACGGAAAATCTCAAAAAAAATTGATTGTTTTGATTTCACCATATACTACCCGGAGTAAAGTAGCTGATCAGCTGTTCTTCAAAAGAGATCAAATTACCGACATTAACAGCCTTATAAGCGAGTCAACCAACAAAGGTGGCAACAATATGACCTAGACCTAGAACTCGTGACCTGTGGTCCCGATGGCAACTGGCAGCGTCGAGGAAATGATCAGGATCTGGTGCGAACCGGAATTACGCGGGTCTACGCGGTGAAGAGTCCCAGCCACTGAGATGGAATTTTATATTCAAATTGCGCCATTCTTCTTTGATGGAGCAAAGACGGCTTTGTAAGGTATAGATGGATAGGTTATAGTGACCATCATTACTATAACGAGTATTAAACAATGATAGGTACTCCTATATTGGTGATCAGGCTGATTGATACTTCCATGCTAAAATACCAACGTAACGCTTATGTAAGGCTACAAGGGTGCAGAGATAAAAAAAGGGAGGATAAGTGTGCATTGTGGCTGACACTCGTCCTGAATTTGTGAGTAGGTTTGATAATTAAATTACATTGAACCTTACGTTTATTCAGATTTTCGATTTTTTTAAATGATATACATTAGTATAAAATTACTGGGGTCTAAGGAATTTAAGTTCATTGTGAGTTTACTGTGATATGATTTAAAGAGTTTACAGCTCATTGAGCCACTATAATTATAGTTTAAAAGTTGATATTTGTTTTTGTTTTTCGTGTGTGTAAATGGCTAAACACTGGTGATAGGTTTTTGAGGCTACCAGGATAATAGTTTAACGACTGCCATCATGAGGATAGCCAGGACTTCAAAACTTGATTAAATGAGCCATTACCATGGAATGTGTAATCAACCTTTAATACACATCGTTTTGTGATATGAACAACAAGGAAAATATAATTAACATTTTACTGAACTTCTAGGTCTGTCAATGTTAACTCTCTCTGGTAGGTGTCAGGAATGCGTGAAACCGCAGTAAATAATGATTCACGACGTGCCACTGCAAATAGGTTGTAGTTATCACCAGTTACCATACTGGCTCGTGAGAACTAGACCCTGAATGGCAATTCTGGACTTTATGATGGTACTAAAAGGGCCGGGTCAAGAGCATTCCTGAAATTATTGAAAAATAATACTAAATATGGAAGTAATTAAAGAATAAGTAAGTAAGTATTATTAAAGAATTAGACAAGCATTTATTTTAAATTTATGGCTCAGTTGTATGGAGTTCACAGTTTTTTGACCTTAATAGTACATTGTGTAGCAAGGGCGGGATAGAAGACATTACGTCAAACGAGCGACTACTAACAAGCACGAGGCGAAGCCGCGTGCTTTTAGTAGTCCAAGTTAGTAATGTCTAATACCGGCCGTGATACACACAATGTTTTTCATCTCACCGAGTAAATAGTAGAGTAAAAAAAAATATTTTTCATATTATATTGGTTGAAATCGTATAGTATGAGTATTCTATATAGTTTACCTTGAAAATTAATATTTATGCGTCTACAAGCTGGCTGATTATATTGTCTATATCAACATTATTGACCATGTATTCATTTATCATAGGGAATGTATTTCATGCAAATTAATGAAAATTACGATTACTTATTAATATTATGCCTAAAAATAAATAGCGGCAAACGGTGAACAGAAAATGCATCCGAGGATTACACAGATAACGAAAATGTTTGTCCAAAAAGTAGAAGTCAAAGATCGATGAATACAAACAGCCAGCCACGCACGGCCATTACCAATTCCAAATTTGAATTAAGGACAAAAATTTTGTTTTTCATCGGGTTCACTGGTAATTCCAAATTTGAATATTCGACTAGAAAACTTTTTGGATGTAGAAGATTTGATGCTTGTGCATGGTATAGTGCCCTATTAAATTTAAAAAAATACTTTATGCGCTCTCGGGCTTTATGGAATTTGTATGAAATCTTATAGCCCGCGGTCGTAATAGCGACCATCCAGCCCACTTTGCTTGCATTTAATGACACTGTTTAAGGGTAGGTGAGATGAAATTTTGTTTATTTAGAGACAGTTATGAATCACTCGCCATCAGAAAGACTCTTTATGGGCCATGCATAAATTAAATGATTTTTAGACCCCCCTTTATCACAAATATTCACATTTGTGTGACCTCCTCCCCATACTGTGACATACATATTAAGTAATATATGAGCCATCATTATCATCAGGTTTTTTTAGTCGCCACTACAGGAGCACGATCCTCTCTGACTACCAGAGCCAGAGCAGTCAGAGGATTTGGCCTACACTCTGCACGCTGGCCAGACGAGTTGGAGAGATTTCTTTGATATTAAGTAGCTGTTTACCTTATGTTTCCTAACTCGCCTCTAGGACATTCACGGGAAGACTCGGATCAGTCCTGTTCTACTCTGCCGGACACCACACGGCTACATGATAAAATTCATACAATGGATGGGAGCCTAGAGACCTTTGTAAGGTCAAACAAATTGTACGGAACTGCAGCTAACCCGTTGGATCGTGTAAAATCATCGTGCATCCAGAGCCCACCACCAGGTCTCCTTGAGTGCGGTCAAGCACTCCGCAATGTCAATGGCTGTGTCATGATGATTAGGACTAGGTGTTAGATGCACGTTGCAGTTTCCTCAACGATGTACTTCCTCCAATTTTATCAGATTGCCTACTATTTATTTTGATAAGTATTTCCACCCACTTAAGGTGAGGTTGTGTATGGAAAATTTTCAACCAGGTTCTTAATCCTGGTTGTAAATTTTCCATAATACAGCATGAAAGGTAAAATAAATACTAAAAGAAAACATCTCTTAGGGTTCTGGTCATCTACTTCATGCCTTAGGGACATTAAAGAGAGAAAAGTGATCATAGGTTAAGAAGTTGTGAAAAAAATACGTACCACGCATGTGCCTCAGTACCGCATGTATATATAACTTACGTATAATAATCAAAGCCTTCAATTATTACTTCTCAAAACCGGCCAAGTGCGTGTCGGGCCACGCACAGTGTAGGGTTCCGTAGTTGCGAATGACAACTTTGAGTTCACACTTGCACCTCACAGTTTAACGACCAAAAACATCTAACAATGAAAATTGTATGAAATTTTACATTTTCGAGTACATTTTATAAGTTGGTTGCCTATAACTTTTTAGTTTGTACTGAGTACTCAGCTCTGTTATTTTTACTTTCAACTTCAGTATATATACTACCTACTGCTGTAATTTTTTTTACGTATCCATATATAACCATTTAGCAGGTAGAGGGGAGGGACACTTACCTCCAACAAAAATTTGCACTTTAAAACCAAATATTTTGGGAAACGGATCTCTAAATCGAAAAATGGTGTTCTCAACATCACAAAATTTTTCAAAGACCTATTTAACAATACCCAACACGATGGGTTTGTATAGAAAAAAAAAATATTACTCCCTCTTTACTAGTATGGGAGCTGCCCTAAAATTTTTTTTATTCAAGATTTGTTTCCACCACTTTTTTGCCATTATTCATACACATACCCATTACCCATACCAAATTACAGCTTTCTAGTACTTATAGCCTCTGAGTAAAACCGCGGTCAGACAGACAGACGGATGGACAGACAGACAGACATGGCGAAACTATAAGGGTTCCTAGTTTACTACGGAACCCTAAAAGGGGCATAATTGGCCTATTTTTATATACGTAGTAGATCTAAAATATGTTCAACCAACGTTTGTGACATCAAATTTTTAGTAAATAGAAACTCCCTGCAAAAGTAACCATCAAGAGGGAAATGTATTTTATCTCATAAGACGACGAACGAGCAAGCGAGTCACCTGATGGTAAGTGATCACCGCTGCCCATAGACAACTGCAACACCAGAGATGTGACAAGAGCGTTGCCGACCTTTTATTTTCCCTGCCAGAGGAGATAAGAAAACTAAAAGGAACTTTACTATTTAGATAGTGGAGATACAGTCAAGATAATCACATATTAGACAATGTGCATTATTAAAAAAAACAAATATTACTGCCGTTTTTGACAGTTTAGGTCCACAATATTTTTTGCCGTCGGTCGTTATTGTCATATATATATATATATATAGCCTATGACACCTTAGGTATAAACACAAATCAAATAACAGCTTATACTTCACAATCGTGAAATGTGTACTCCATGTGGTTCCCGGCAGAGTAGAATAGCACCACTCCAAGTCTTCCCATGGATGTCATAGAAGGCATCTTTGGAAACAGAAGCTAAACAAAGCTTATAAACATCAAAGAGACCTCTCCAACCCATCTGGCCAGCGTAGAGAATGTATGCCAAATCCTCTGGTATATATATGGGTTTTGGTAGTAAAGAGAGGGTCCTGTTTCTGCAATGGAGACAAAAAAAGACTTGAAGATGATGACTTTGCGCTTGGTCACACGCACAAATCACAGAGACATCTCTCATCTTCAGGTCTTTGTTAGTCTCCACTGCAGGAGCACGACCCTCTCTGTACTGCCAGAGCAGTCAGATGATTTGGCCTACACTTGATTTGGGAAGAGATTGCATGGCGATAAGTCCGCCTTTGTACCAATTTATAACTAAGTTGTTTTTAAATAATTTATTTTTTCTTTATAATGGTGCAAAAAAGAGTATTTTCTTTCTTTCTTTCTTTCTCCACGCTGGCCAAACGGGTTGGAGAGGTCTCTTTGATATTATATATTTATATATTTCTTTTATAAGCTTTGTTTAGCTTGAGTTTCCTAAGTCGCCTTTTACGACATCCACGGGAAGATTTGGAGTGGTCCTATTCTTCTCTGACATCTACATACATACATACTTGCGGAAAACATTACCCTTCTTCTGGGTGGTTTTAGTTGACCTATTATTATTAAATGACCTCATTCAAAACCCAAAGGTACCTGAAAATCCTCGCTCATCTTGGCCCATCAAATCAGCACTAGATCAATCAAACTGTCAGCATTTGGGGCCTCGGTAAGTAGTCTTACACAATATAATTGTACTTCCGTCAAGTGGCCAAGATTGCAGAGCATTCTCACGAAAGTAGTTCGGGCAAGTATTTTCTGGATGAGCACCACAACTTTTTTTTTGAAGTGAAAATATTCGTATTTTGTGTTGAACTTACCAATCTACATCTACAGCCTTACATCGAACCGTAAACGGAACGTCTAGTATTTTGATCACGGCGCTGGAGTGAAAATTGAGGTCTAAAATATATGATGGATGAACCAGATTTGGAGCTAAACATGCTATCGAAGAATGGTTGAAGACGCTGGACTACACACACACTTGTTTTTTAAGTACTTATATGGATTATAAAGAATTTATTATTTTGGTTAATAAGTTAATAAGAATCGCCTTTTTTTCTTAATCTTATTTTCACTTGTCATTAACACATATATTTTTGTTTTGTTGTACAGTATATGCTTTTTAAACAATTGTGTGTGAACAAGCTGTGAAATTGACCCATTTAGATGTATTTGTATCCTTTTTCCTAAAAATCTGGTAAAACTCCAAACCTTACCTAATCATATATTTCATTTGTAACCTCAAGTTGACAGATCGTCCTCAAGCTCACAGAATGCTGAGGACTATACCTGTTTTGTCAACGAATTTCCCAAACGTTATACCTCCCCTTTACTCCGATTATTCAATTACGAAAAGTTTTCAAAACTAAAGTAGGAGCGATGTGTACCCCACGTTTGTAACATGAAAATATGTGCCCCCTTCGTGTTACTTTTAATCACATACTATATATTAAGCTTGGTACTTATCTTAAATACCAACAAGTAAGGTTAATGAAAAAAAAAGAAAATGGTACCAGATAAGAACAAGTGGAAAAAATCTGCATGATCTATGTGCAGCTTTGATGGAATATATTTAAAAAAGTACTATTTCACCATAACTGAGATTTTATTAATATTGACAAGCCATTATTTTTGGTTCTGCTCATTTTGGCTATTCAGCTCAGAGTGGCTTAACAAAAATTGATTTTGAATTTTAGCGAAGGACTTTGTTAAATTAACTCGATTATGTCATCCATTTATGAGTATTTCATTTAGCTTGTATTTGGCAACTCTGCAATAAGATGAATATGTCTAAATTTTATCGCACCACTCAATATAGCTATCACGGATTGGTCTCAAGGTTTGACTGGCAGAGAATGCCTTATGGCATTAAGTCCACCTTTTTGTACTTTTTGTTGTGCGTATAAATAAATAAATAAATAAGAGTCGTTTTAAGGAGAAATCAACTTGTTACAGAATAACCCGGAAATCATTCTATTGATCCACAAACAATATTAATAGTGTTACAAGCGCCAAAATGGGCTTATATGTTGTAGTTAACAGTGTGTTAAATCTGCCTTAGCCTTTTTGCCTTGTAAATAATATATTGGGCCGGCCTTTGGTATGGGATGCCACATGCGTCGATACCCTAGCGTCGTCCCATCTTCAGGTCACCCAGTCAAAGGCCGGTATATACAGCAGCAGCCGCGGCAGAAAGCCCCAAAAGGCGCAAATATGTTAGTATTGGAAATAGCTACATATTTGAGCCTTTTGTGGTTGAAACCATGGGTCCGTGGGGTCCATCAGCCCATCGTCTATTTGACTTTTTCTCAAAGAGGCTTATCGAGGTATCACGTGACCAAAGGGCTGGCAATTACTTGGCACAAAGGATAAGCATTGCCATCCAACGTGGCAATGCTGCCAGCCTTTTGGGCACGTTACCGCGAGGTGATGGTTTGCAGGGACTATATAATTTGTAAATATTTTAATTAATTTTGGTTTCAGTATTTATTGAGACGTCAGTTTCAATGGTAAGTTTAAGACTTAAAATTTCTTGCCAAATTCCGGAGAACAGTGTCTATATTTGAAATGTATGAGGAGTTCTTTTGAATTTATACATATTATTATTGCCCCATTATAAGCGAACTGTCATAGATTAAAAAAAAATCGTGTGAGTATTCATACTTCTATGCGTACTGTAGAAGCATACGTGATTATGTTTTGTTTTCTGTATTATGAGTGTTTATGTGTGACGAAATCTCCAGTGGGCTTCAACTTGACACAACGAAATTGGATAATATCCATTCGATATATCGGAAAATTGCCGACGAATTAGCAAATGTTCACTTTTATTGATACTTACTACCACCTGTGCATTTGTGATGTCCAAAAATTGCCTTTTCGTCTTACCAATTCATGCCTCTGTCTACTACATAAAGTAAAAAGATATAAAACAATACGTCAAAGCTTTTATGTATTCCAAATCCAAACATCGGAGCAAAACATAAGCGGATTGCTTATAGTATTCTCAGTCTGCCAAAGATTACGCGCTTCCAGACGTAAGCCGCACCCGAGGTGCCTTGCCAAAAGTTATTGCGTAGGTAGCTCCTCCTCTTATCAGTAATACTAAATAATCCCCATACCATTATACCATTCAATACCCAATTATAGTAAATCAGCTAAAATATTGAATACTCCCGAACATTTGCACATTATTAAAGTCATAAGTCTGATGGTATCTGCGGGTAATTTATTACTATACTTGTTAAGGTAAACTAGCAACAAGTGATATTACAAGCTAGAACTTTTGCTAGATTGTGGTGACTACCTCATTGTCTGGTTTCACATTGGGCAAGTTACTAATTATACTTACGAGCGTCAGTTCCTCGCATCTAGATTCATTCGCGCCTCAGCTCTTTATGCTTGGATTCTTGCGCAGCTCAGCAGTTTGCATTTGTCTTTCGCACCTAAATTCTTTTTTAGACGTGTGTTTTTTAACAGTAGGTACATATATTACATTCATACAGTTTTCAAAAAGATCTCTGTTCATGACGCAAGTTAGATATAGAAATCTAAAACATAAATTATTTCGAAACGTTTACATTTCTGATTTATCATAATCGTAGAAATCGAATGGTGCATGGCAATCAATAGAGCATAAACAATTCATTAAAATAATGAGGTCTTTAGCACCTTTTCATTTATTTGCTATAAGTGTGTTCAAAGGAATCCAAAAAAATCTTGTCACTTGCAAGAATTGCACCTCGTTTACCCACTACTAACTGTTACATCCTTCATGCTTGCCAACACTAGATAATACAACCCTTGCCCATAAAACTGTAATCGTTTTAGTTATAGCAATAATGACTGTCATTTTCACTCGGCCAATATAAACTTCAACTGCAAACTGAAGGAGGAATCAAATTCTACCTAATTTTGAAATACAATTGTCTTGTCACAAGTAACAGATACTACTTGGTAAGGATGACAAAATTAATGCATTCATTACTAATGATGCATGATATGATGTTTATTAAAGGCGTGAAATTTACATAATAATACCAAACGATAGAGTTACGCCCGGTTATGACGGTGAAGGAAAACATCCTGAGTTTATATGAATAGCTAATTAGTATTATAACTGGATGTTGATTTATAAGAACGTGATCTGGTCATCTAGCATCGTTCCTACATAAATATATCTCTAATATCATTCTGTTAAAGGTAAACCGTGTGAGAGACAAATGCACTTAGGTTGGCTTTGAAGTTGGGTGGTAAGTATCGCGTATTTTATATGAAATAACATCGGTTGCGGTATGAGTGTCATTGACAAACAGGCATAAGGATTCATTTACACTAAAAGTACGGTGAGATGCTGGTATCTTCTTTGTACTTTTTCTTTTTCTCAATTCAGAGTTTTATCGAAAGCTTGTACATCATGTAAATCTGTAACATTGTCATATTCTTAAACGCAATCATACTGATCATACTGAACAACAATACTCTCGGTTGAAATATGAAAAATGTGTACTTTACCGCTTTATGAATCTATGTATATATGTATAGCATTGCAAAGTATAAAACTAGAAACTGAATGCATAATGAGTTATTAATTCATAATATTAAAATATAATGAATATTTAATTTGAGCTGTTTAATCGGTTCCCTTACTTCATTTTCATAATAAGATCTTGGAATTTTGTTATTTATTTCAAGTTTGATGACAATAGCAGCATCTTTCCTCGATCTCACAGTTCCATAACTTATTTAACACTCTCTCACCCTTTATGAGAACCACAGTAATTATACGAAGGGCCAAGTGTGAAACGCGATAATTTGACGTAGAATTTTTATTGATCTATTCCACACGGCTTTGTAATTTGATTTCGATTTGGGGTTTGGTTTTGTGTGAAAATGTTACAGATTTGAATCTGTGATTCGTGAATGATAATTATTAATTTGGGATTCTAAATTTATTTTCGAGCTCCGTGGCGCAGCGGTCAACACGCTAGCCTGCGACACGGGGGTCCCGGGTTCGATCCCCGGTCAGGTCACTATGGAAAAAGATCTTTTTTTCATATTGACCTGGGTCTTGGATGTTTATCTATATAAGTATATATTATAAAATATAGTATCGTTGAGTTAGTATCCTGCGACACAAGTTCACAACTTACCGTGGGGCTAGCTCAATTTGTGTGATATGTCCCCATATATTTTTTTTATATTTTTTATATTTAAATTAACAAATCTGATTGATATAAATTGTGGTAAATTTTTTACATACCTTATAAGCAAATAAGTTATTTTGATAAAGGCTTTTAGTGTATTTTTTTTTAAATCTCTAACAAAATCTTACATGCATACACTATTACGCCACTTTTCCTTGGACAAAAAACTAATAATATTAGTTTTTGCTGCAAGGAATACTATCGTATAGACAACCAACCTAGATAGCTAGATATAGCTAGAGGTAACAAGATTTAGCCATTATTTTTAAACTACAGCGCTGCAGGGATGTTCCAGTCAGACAGAGTACAGTCGATTATCCGCGTTAGCCAAAACTTTCTAAATTTGAGATGTAATTCATAAGTATCATACCAAAAATATTATAATTTTTTTTACAGTCGATCTATTTGTAGTCAGTAGGGCTTCATATTACCTACGCTCAATGCTCACCGATGGTAAATGTCTTAATAATGTAATTATGGTTTTAGATACAATTATATTAAAAGGTACTGTTATTCTTCCTGACGAAGGCGTGTGAGGTAATAATCTTAGTCATCATAAAACACTACCCCACTGTAGTATTGCCGAGGATCTAATTATGGAAAATTGAGAGATTAGTATACTTAGGTTTACCTGAATATTCTCTTCCGAAGGTTCTCAAATCTAGACAATTACTTTTTAAATACAGCAAGATATTTAAGAATGTTATTATTTAAGATTTTTTTGAGTATTTGGATGTAACTGAAATGCTGGACTGAGAAAAAATAAAAAATAGACTAAACCAATGCTTTTCTTTAAAAAAATATCGTAAATTGTGATCGAGACATGGCCAAAAATATGAAATGTTGTTAATGGTTTATTGCTGAAAACGATTTAGTAGGTAAATATTCACACTCTAAGTCAGAATACAGCTAAGTACGTAAAGCTATATTTAATCATTAACATTAGTTTAATCATTAACATTATGTAAGTAATCAATGAAATAACATGTTATTTACAATGTTTATTTTATTAGTTAACTAATAAAATGTCCAAGACAATCATTACACCACTCGTCATTAGAAACATCGGTTCCTTTAATGCCGGCCATTAGTTGATCGATTTACGATCACAAATCACTGAACACGATCACGATTACCAATGTGTGAGTAATCACCGTTTTATCACTCGGATCATTAAGCGCTCGTAAAATTTGGATGATTTTTTATGGACTGAAAGTGGGTCAGGGATGTCAAATGGTCGTAATTTGGACTGTTTGGTTGTTAGATGATCGAGTAGTAATTGCTAGATGTCTTATCATTAAACTTGCCTTCTAGAGTCGAGTACTTGGCTTGGCACATCGCGCGAGACGATGCGCAGTACACAATATAAAGTTAAATAAATAAATATAAATAAATATATAGGGACATATCACACAAATTGAGCTAGCCCCACAGTAAGTTGTGAACTTGTGTCGCAGGATACTAACTCAACGATACTATATTTTATAATATATACTTATATAGATAAACATCCAAGACCCAGGTCAATATGAAAAAGATCTTTTTCCATCTTGACCTGACCGGGGATCGAACCCGGGACCCCGTGTCGCAGGCTAGCGTGTTGACCGCTGCGCCACGGAGCTCGACATATACACATAAATATCGAAAACTTTTTGAGTTCCCACCTCTAATCCTATAGGAAGAATACTTCATATTGACGGGCCGAGTCATCCTTTTAAGTAAATGACAAAGGTAAATTTACACGCTGAATAACAGAAGCATCATGTAAGCAAGATAGGTGGAAATCTCAACAGTAAAAGGAAGAATTGGTAAACAACATTTTATGTTATAATAATGATGCATTTAAATCCTTTTTTCATTTAATTGGAAGAGGACATTGAAGAGATAAACAAGAAAAATTTAATTTGCTTAGCATGCCAAGTGCACCAGTATGTTAATATTATAAGATTATTCCAAACGGCAATGACTGATAGGGTAAAGACAGGTTAGAATTGCAAATTGAATTTATTTCAGTGCTTCCACTAGTCCCAGGTACAGTAATGTCGCGTGTTGATATACTCCTTGATACAAACCTGCAACAAGCGGTCAAACATGCAACATTACCATGTCAAGACCATGAATCTTAGCATCATCAGGATAGTCCTCTTTGAAACGTAACAGTGACACCAGTACTAAAGCATGTAAACAAACAAGCTCACGCACAAAAATACCTAACGACAAAAGGCAATGTTTTCTTGATTTTTCCCTTATTTTTTACCTTCTTGATTTTTCGCCTATTTTTACCCTCTTAGTTCGAAATTTGAACTCTCTTAAATGTAACATTATCACCTCAAATTGTCAAATTCATAACTTTTTTTCTGAACTATCCTCATATTAATAACTTGAGTTATAGTTCTGTGGAACTATCACTCGTCTTTAGACAAACGTTGTTATTTTATGAAGCTCATTTATTATGGCAATGGAAGACAAGCTTTTTTAGCCAAGGAATGTCATAAGCAAGCCAGAAAGAATCCTTTTTTAAAAAGTAAACGACTGGGTACTGTAGTGCCCAAGGTCACGCGAGCGGTTATGCTGTACGCATTGTAAAGTAAAAAGTTGGCATCACTTGTTAGTTGTCACGTTCCTTGCACCCGGTTCATATTATACTCCTAGGTCCATAGTGTAGACATAACTACATTCCTGGACATTAAGCGAAACTATTAAACCCTAAGATTTCGAGACTTATTAAAAATCCATGTCATAAACTTTAAGAAAATATGTAATGGTGCTTGAGAATATAAAATCCAAATTTCGTGGCATAAGATAAAGTAGGTATGTGGTTTTAACTTATATTATTTAATAAAGTCTAGATGGACTTCACTAGCCAAAAAGCGAAGAAAAGTGTTGTGTCCAACTCATAGACTATGATGCAAACACACAGCAACCGATTTGATGGCATAAGTTAACTAGACGCATGTGCTAACATAAATAATAAATATATACGGACAAATCACACAGATTAAGCTAGCCCTTAAGTAAGTTCTTAAATAAGACTTGTGTTATGGGATACTAACTCAACAATACTATATTTTATAACAAATACATATATAGATCAATCCAAGATCAATGATCTTTTTTAGATTCCCAGGTCCATCTGAAAAAGATCATTTTCCATCTTGACCTGACCGGGAATCGAACCCGGGACCACCCGTGTCACAGGCCGGCGTGTTGACCGCTGCGCCACGGAGCTCGTCAAAGCTGTCACGCACACAAATAGTCGTTGAAAAATTAGCCAGATTTTTAATAATTGAAATGAGTTTAGAGAGTTATAGTCAAAGGGTTTTGATTTTTAATTTTCAGTTATCTCCGCTATTCTAAAGCTAACAACAATAAATGAGAAACTTTAGTTAGAAATAAAAAAAAATCTTTCATCTAATCCGGTGAAGT
This sequence comes from Rhodophaea formosa, assembly GCA_963082605.1. Taxonomy (NCBI): domain Eukaryota; kingdom Metazoa; phylum Arthropoda; class Insecta; order Lepidoptera; family Pyralidae; genus Rhodophaea; species Rhodophaea formosa. The sequence continues at coordinate 1,854,337 of OY720219.1, forward strand.
AGGCTATCAGGCGGTTTTGCCTTCATGACGTTCTGAAACTCATGTGATATCAAAGGTCATTGACCGTGAATAGCGCAAATGAGTGAATCACTGACACAATACATTCACAGTTTTTATGCAATTCACCGCATCGTATGATGTTCCGTTGCTGATATATAGGTACAAGCATTAATAATATTAAAACTTACGCGAGATAAATTCATTATGAAAACACGGCTTTACTCACGTTTTATTACGTCGGATGTTGTCGGTCTGTTACGAAGACCATCATCGGGGCGCCCCGATGATGGTCTTCGTAACAGACCGAAACTAGTCGGCGGATCTGACGTAATAAAACGTGAGTAAAGCCGTAAAAGCCGTGTTTTTATAAGGTACAAGCATGTTTGGTTTCAAACAAGCCCGTAGAGAAACAAAATACATTATTTTCTTTAAAGAATCTTTATCATGTGGACCACCTGCTATAAAGCGTTAAGGCTTTGTAGCCATATTCCAAAAGTTTACAATTAAGTTACAATGAAAATAAATGTGTACGCATTCTTGATTCTTACGCGCCGAACCCGATTGAGATGGGTAACCACAAATATTACTTAAACTCCTCTGTACTTCGAAAGGCACGTTCAGTCAACGGTCCCGGCTGTTATCATTGACGGCAGTCGTATGAGTTGTTTGCATTTTTTTTTTTTTTTTATGTCAGAGGACGGCAAACGAGCAAGCGGGTCACCTGATGGTAAGTGATCACCGCTGCCCATAGACTAATGTAACACCAGGGGCATAACAAGAGCGTTGCCGGCCTTCTGTTTTCTCTCCCCAGAGGGGAGGGGGGATGGGCCTCCGGCTCTCTCACTCACCGAACGAAGCATAGAAGCTGTAAAACTACTACTCAAACGTCGATTTTCTGTGAGAGTGTGGTACTTCCCCGGACGAGCCGGCCCATTCATGCTACCAGCTAAAGTGATTTTTGCCGGTAGCGTGGCTCTACCACAATTTGGGCAGTTTTAAAATCTGATACTAGTATAATTGGCCATTTATGGACAGTTTCACGAAAAACAAACAACGTGCAACTCAACCAAATTTCTAAACTAAAACCTCTTAACACCGACTACTTGTTTCATAACAAGTGCTCGACATCTCCAAGCCACAAGTGGCATACCTGTCAACATCATGAGAAATGCCCATGTTTCTCTTCCCACGTCGTCCACTCGTGTTGTTAAATAATCGATATCTTTAGAGTTTAAACTTTATATATTTTTTGTTAATTTGCAACCCTTTCATTTCCCATTTAAAACGGTAAATATTGCAAAAATAATTCTGACTTGTTAGCTTCAAAAATGCGTAGTCAAAAATGTATTACTGTCATATCATTTTCGTGTGTACTGTTACTAAAACTTAACTGAAATAAGTATTGAGACTATCGATAGGTATTCGATAGTGGTCCTATCGAGCGGCAGCATTAGTTCGAGATTTATGACTGTAAATATTTTGATTTGGTTAAAATTGCGCGATTTGAAAACTAATTCGATTAGTTTCCGGCTTGTAATGCTCCTGGTGGCCTTATTTAAATTAATGGGTGATCAGGATGCTTTATTTACAAACTAAGTTAGTAAGTAAGTCAATCAAAATACGTTTTCTGACGAGACATTAGCAATTTTTGATAGAAGCAAAAATATCACACGGCAACATTACCTGACTAAAAACTAAAATAGATATCAAATGAATTTAAAACTAATATATTCGAGCTCCGTGGCGCAGCGGTCAACACGCCAGCCTGCGACACGGGGGTCCCGGGTTCGATCCCCGGACAGGTCATGATGGAAAACGATCTTTTTCAGAATGACCTGGGTCTTGGATGTTTATCTATATAAGTATATGTTATAAAATATAGTATCGTTGAGTTAGTATCCTGCGACACAAGTTCACAACTTAATGTGGGGCTAGCTCAATTTGTGTAATATGTCCCCATATATATTTACTAGCAGCCCTACCCGGCTGCGCCCGGGCATGTATTATACCTTAAAACCTTCCTCGTGAATCACTCTATTGGTGAAAACCGTATGAAAATCCGTGGAGTAGTTTTTGAGTTTATCGCGAACAGACAGACAGACAGACAGACGCGGCGGAGGACTTTGTTTTATAATATGTAGTGATACTGATATTTATTTATATATAGTAGCTTTTTTTAATTCTACAAATAAAATGCACTCCACACGATGACTAAAATAAAGAAACCCAAACACACCTCTAAAAAGTGAGATAATAAATTGCCTTTTACCATAGGTAAAATTTAAAGAAAATAATTTTAGTACTAACATTTGAAAAGAGACGGCGCGTAACGTGCGACTAAGAACAGTATAAGCTTACCCTGTTGAGGAGCCCGATGGTCCAGTGGGTGTGAGCTCTATAAGCGCTTACGTATGTTAAGCAACCCCTGGTGCTTCCCTACTTGGATGGGTGACCGCAAGTGGCATAAAATCTCTCGAGCTCCTCCGTGTTCCGGAAGGCACGTTAAGCCGTTGGTCCCCGCAATCATCGTTGATGGCAGTCATTAAGCTATGTCAGATGCCTTAAGGCAGCTTGAAAAATCTGACACCAGTGTTAGCCACTTACACATACGAAAAACCAACAAACAAACAGCTTACCCTGTTTTTCGACACCTAAAGAACTTTTCAGCACGGTGGAGACGGAGATGCCATATTGAGACGCTGCGAGTTTCCGTTCTGTACGCAGTATGTAGTAATAAGTATTACTAATATTCAGCCGCGGAAAAAAACTACATACTCATTATGATCACGTCTTTACCCATACAGAGTAGGCAGAGATAAACGCCAAAAGAACCAAGAATCACGTTAAGCGTGTTAGTAGGTGAAAGCTGGCAATTTATAAAAGGCCTTCAAAAAAATAGTCTGTCTTAAAGGGCTGGCAACGCTCTTGTCACACCCTTGGTGTTGCAGTACAATGAGGTGACCTGCATGCTTGTTTGCGGTCCTATTTCATAAAAAAGAAGAAAACGCACAGTACCTATTTGGTTTTTGGAGTGATAAGGTTCGAAGTCTAATTATTATATACTAGTCATTTTTCTGCGACTTCATCCGCGTAAATTATAGCCTGTGTCACCCGCAGATAATCAACTTTCTTTATGTGAAAGAATTTTGAAAATCGGAGCAGTTGTTTCGAAGCCTATAGATGCAAACTGTCAAAACTTTCTCATAGATTGTTTATATAAGTGACATTATGTTTATTAGTATGAAATAAACTCGTAAAAATAGAGTCGTAAAATTATATTTCTTAATGTTTCCATCTCTTTACTGCGGTCGATAAAAGCTACAATGTAGTTTCATTCCCGTTTCATCAGTAAATGTGGATGATAAATAGTCTTTAACTACACTTGAAGTCAGTCAATTTAATTTTACGAGGAAGCATTTTAGTATTTGCTTATTGCCACGTCTTTATCTCTGACGGAGTTGGCAGAGGCTTAGGTATCTCTCTCATTTCAGCGTTTTCCCGGTTGCATCCTCAGCTGGAGTGCTTCGGAGCCCGGGGTCCGCATTTCGGCTTTTTCTTCTCCACTTCGCACTGTCTATTCCATCCTTGGTTGTCAGATTATTGGCACGCATATCCTCCTAAACGACATCAATCCAGCACTTCTAGGATTCCTCCCTTCTGCTGGGGCCCGGAGAAAGTGGCATGGCCAGACATTTGTTCCCTAAGTAATTTTCCGGTTTTCTCAATACGTGACCGTCCCAGCGTAAGCGGCTCTCCTGTAACTTGTCCGCTAAGTCACGGATACGGAAATGCCGCAAATGTGGGAGTTTCTCATGCATGCGCATCATATTCATCTCCGTGACATGCAGCGCGCTTTTGTGCCAAGCACAGGCCCCAATTCGGTCCCAGCCAGGTCTAATGATGAATTTATAGACCCGTCCTTTCAGTTGAAATGTCATTTTCAAGTCACATATACGCCAGTCACCTAGCGCCACTTTGCCCACGCAGCCGTGATGCGGAACAAACATATCTACATACATCCTTACACACCTTTATCCAAAATTACATACATACATGTGTTATTGCCCTAACTCTACTTGTGTAGACCTGGCTCGCTTCGCTTGCTCGGTCAACTTGTATTTCATGCTCGCATCGCTCGCTTGGTCAATGAGTTAGGATATAGCATGGATTGTGGAACGGGAGATTTATAGAATATGTTCAAACATGAGGTCGATCAGCAAACCCTTTACTAAAGGCCTTCGCATTCCCATCCCATAAACAACACAACTCCGATCAAGCTAATTAATTTGTTTAATTAAATGGCTCTCCATTAACACCAATACAATTCTGGTTTAATGGGCGATCGATTCATGGCCAAATACGGTGCCAGACAGTGAACCCCAATTAATAAATATATACGTACAAATCACATGGATTGAGCTAGCCCTAAAGTAAGTTGTGAATTTGTTCGGAGGATACTGACTCAACGATACTTTATTTTATAATAGATAAACATTTAAGACCCAGGCCAATCTGAAAAAGGTTTTACATCATACATGGCGACTGAACCCGGACCCCTAATGTCGCAGGTTGGCATGATAACCACTGCGCTACAGAGACTATAAAGTTATTCTCATGTACTTTCCCTTTAATAAACAGTTTTGAAAAATTAATCTGAGTATGAGGCATGACCCAATATTTTTCTCTTCATTCATCCACTTCCGGTCACAGAGCCAGCTAAGTAAATAAGAAATAGGTCAAATTTTACGTAAGCAGCAAAAGGGAGGTGAACTGTCTTGGCTTAGCTTGGCTCATTTTCAGTGACATGGGGGGTTTTGCTCAGTGATGACGTCTAACATTTACCAAAATAAAAGAAAATATCTTGTGGAAATGGTATCTACCAATGTTTTCGTAAGTTTGGGGAAGGGGAGAACTCTTTTCTATCTTTTGCTGATAAGAAGCGTAAAAATTGCTGATGTCTTGTACGTATTACTTCAACGGAACACTAGTATGCTTGTATAGTTCGCAGCAAGATTGCGTAGGAACATAAAAGGAGTGCACACTTAGTTCAGATCATAACCTAACTGGACATGGAATCTTAGAAATGTAAAATTCAAATGAGTATTAACACGCATAAAATCTTACAATGGTAAGCTACCGGTTATTTTTACTTACTGGTATTTAATTGCACATACATAATATTTAATAGTTGTTGAAAATGCGCAACTTCACTCGTAAAAACTAATTACAGAACGGAATACAATACAATACAGGTTGTGGCGTAAAAGCTAGCAAGTAAAAAACACCCAACCGTAAGCCACCCATGACGAATCCCAGCTCCCAGTCATAAAAGTGACCCACAACAATGCATTATTTACTATTATATATCGGCAAGCGACAGACAGACTAATTACAAACTTAAACACAAACGAACGTAGGTGTAAAGTTACGGCCGGTCCGAAACTGTTTGATGATACACCCGAAAAACTACCTTCGACGCGCGGCTACAATGAATTATGGGTGTGTCCACTCGAATTATATGATTCATTCTTATTCTTCTTGTATTTGCCTGTTTTCTGTAGCCTTAGTGCCTGAATTTTAATCTTGTTTTTATGACTTAATAAAATAATGACAATTATCTATTAATTTATGTTCAGTTGTAGATTCAAAGTAAAAATCTTACAATAAAAAGTGTACATTTATCACAAGTCACATTAGCTACTAAATAATTTTATACGTGTAGTCATTGATCAAATTTTCTTTCTGAGTTCATCCAAATGTATACTTTCCTTTTTTAAAAAAATATTTTAAAGTTAGTAAGTACTATTAAAAATCAACGTGGAAACTGTTTAGAATGACAAAATCACAACGGTATTTATTCTACAGCATTATAATACCTATTTAACTAAGATTGGTGAAATAGATATGCAACCACAGCGAACACATTTGTCATGCATACCTTTTCATCAGTGAAGGATCATATGATTCGATAAGACATACCCTGAATGCTTCGCCCAATATTGACCCTTGCGTAAGCCCTGCGTTCCCACGGTGTCCTGACGAATTTTCTCATGTTATGAAGTAAAATAAAACTCTGGTTGTTGAATGTAACACTAAAGGGCGCCTGCCCTTTAATGACTTCAGTCAACAAATTGAAGCTCAAATATTTAGACTGATTATTCGAGTACTACGCGCTGTAGGATCACAAAGGCGGCTTTTAACTTATAAAAGACGTGGTAATTGAATTGGATTTTTGTGTAATCGCTATCTACTTTTGATCCTTGTTTATCTACGAAGTGGGTTGTAGGGAATTGAAATGTCTATTCAATAGTTATCAAAACACGAGTGAGGTAACATTTTGTATGGAGTAACACATCGCTTGATAAATGTTATTTTAGGCATTTGTGTTTGAATATTGCTTGCTTAGGTACTTTATTGTCGACTTGAGCTCTTGTCGGGATTATGTAAGTGCTAGTAGAACGCAAATATCACAGTAATCTAGGAATATTGCGTATTATAATGTGCATTAAGATGCAGATAAAAATAGATAGCAATCAATTTGAATGAGGCATTTAGACCTTTTAGGGATTAATATGTCTGTAACTTAACTTTAACTGCATTCAAGTGAGGTAATTTTACAATAGCAAGTTTAGATGCTCAAACATACGTCAGATTCTGTTTGCAAATGGTAAGTACGCCCATGGTTGTTTAACATGCGAATCCGATAATGGATATGACGCAACATCATCATCTTCACAGCTGTAAGAAATCCACTGCTAGACACATGCCTCCCCCTAAGATTTTCATCACTGGGTGGGTTTGCCATACCCACCCACCACGCTAGTAAACAAGTTGGTGAGCGCAGTTCGTTTGGCTTATATCATCATCATCATCATCAAGTCTTTTTAGTCTTCACTGCAGGAGCACGACCCTCTTTGTACTACCAGAGCCATATACTAGTCAGAGGATTTGGCCTACACTCTCCACGCTGGCCAGACGGGTTGGAGAGGTATCTTTGATGTTAATAAGCTTTGTTAAGCTTGTGTTTCCTAAGTCGCCTTTTAAGACATCCACGGGAAGACTTGGAGTGGTCCTATTCTACTCTGCCGGGAACCACACGGCAACGGCTTATATCGTTTATTATAAATATACAATATAGTTACATACAAATTTTTTCTACGACTTTCAAAAAAAATGCAAAACTAGTAAAACATAAATTTTGAGTTTGACAACTAACTCGCGGGAAATGTAAATATTTGACAAAATTTTGTGTCCATGGTTACTTTTTCTTTTCAATTGATGTTCGCTCAACTATTAAAAAAAAAGAAACAAAAAACTTCTTTTGCAATCACGAACACTAGGTTTAATAGCCTGTGGCTGCTAGCCGTATCGTAATAGCGACATTATAGTACGGCTGTGCCGTACTGTTATGGAGAATAGAATATAGACTTATTATGGATGTTCTTATGTTTGTGTTCTTGATCATATAAATGACAGATAAAATTACAGGAGTAGAAAAAGACTTTAATGTTCTTAGAAAAGCAAGTTAATAAGAAGTTTCTCCACGTTGCCAGCTTAGAACTAAGTAATTGACACTAGCAGCTTCAAAGCATCTTAAACAATGATAAGTAATTGCCGATAAAAATAAATGAGCGTATGGTCTTAGCCATAACTACTCCATTCACTTTGAATCATAATCCTTCATCAACTAACAGACATTTTAAATAATATAGAAATGTAAAATGTAAGTGGGAATGTTCAAATTTTTGATTTCTATAGAAATTTTATGATTTAACTCTCTCTAGCTAAGCTAAGCTAACTAACTCTTTAAAAATAGAGCTCGGAAATATCTTGTTCTTTAGACGAGCTCCGTGGAGCAGCGGTCAACACGCCTGCCTGCGACACGGATGGTCCCGGGTTCGATTCCCGGTCAGGTCAAGATGGAAAATGATCTTTTTCAGATTGACCTGGGTCTTGGATGTTTATCTATATAAGTATCTATTATAAAATATAGTATCGTTGAGTTACTATCCCATAACACAAGTCTCGAACTTACTTTGGGGCTAGCTCAATCTGTGTGATTTGTCCCTATATATTTAAATTTAAATTTTAAATATATATTTTAAATTTTTATGGTGTCACCACCCAGACCATAGCACACTTATTATCTTGCCCTGCGTGTCCTACCACCTGTACACGCGAGGACCTGTACAATATAACTGATATAACTTCTGATAACGCTATATATCGGTAGCAGAGTTTTGGTTAACACAAATATAATTTGCCGGAGTCGATACGCTAAGAAGATGAAGAGAGAAAAGGCTTCTTCTGGGTAAGCTTGCTCCATCTTTGACCATATATTTACCTCTAGGCTAGATGACCGTCAAGAGTAAACCCATTTGATATAAAAATACATATAATCACGTCTTTATCCGTTGCGAAGTAGACAGAGCCTGAGTTCATAAAACACAATGCCACGTGGCAGGTGAAAAGCGAATTCATAATAGTGATGGGATGCTGGCCGCACGGCCTATTGACGTAGTGATTCCATAGATTGTCGCCCAAACTCTTGACCGGCTTTAAGGTCTATGCGGGAAGAACAGCAGCATATAACATACATACATTTTTTTATGTTCTTTTTTATCTTTTCTCTTTGTATGAAACCACATATAAAATATACCATATGGATATATAGGTATATATCCATTGAAGCATTCGAAGCAATTTTCTGAGCATAGGTCTCTCTCCTTTCTACCTGTCAGGTATTAAAAAAGCAATTGTAGAGTATAATAGGTTGGTGTGATAAAACCGAAATCCGATGTATTCGCTGGAATCAGCTATTAATTTATAAATCTGTTGATAATATTAAAGGTTACATGGGAAAATTCTGAGAAGTGCATTTTGCAACTGGTGAATTAAAATGGCGTCCCGACAAGCGACAGGTGTAACAAACAACGCAGCGGGGCGCCACGCATTACTCACACACCACTAGTGATGTGATTGAGCTACGACTACGATTAGACTCTACTGATCAGAGCAGGGCCTTTGTGTTTTGAATGGTACTTCCACACATCTAGTTTTTAAGGTTATAAATAATAATTGTAAGTTGACGCAGATTGGAGAAAATCCGCTGTGCAGTTTGTTGCCGCTTCTTCTGCACTCCGCTTTGGAAGCGGCGTTAAACTTAGCCATAAGAAATCACTGACGTCAACAAATTGCCATTTGTAAATAATATATGTATGACAATTATTAAGTTTTCTGAGCAATCTATAGTATCTAAACATTTGAAATTTGATTTTTTTTAGTATTTTATGATTTTTTTGAGTTCCTCTGGACTGATATGGTCATAAGATTTAAATATATTTAATTAAATCGTGAAAAACTGATTTTATTAGTAACTTAATGCTGAAGAAGTATATACTTGTAAAAACTAACAAAAAAAATATATATTGAGATGAATGACACAAATTGAGCTAGTCTTCACATAAGATTGTGAACTTGTGTCGTAGGCTACGAATATAGGTCGTAGGATACTAACTCAACGATACTAACATTTATAAAGATACATGATGGATAATAATAAATAAATAAATATATACGGACAAATCACAGATTGAGCTAGCCCCAAAGTAAGTTCTTAAGTAAGACTTGTGTTATGGGATACTAACTCAACGATACTATATTTTATAACAAATACATATATAGATAAACATCCAAGACCCAGGTCAATCTGAAAAAGATCGTTTTCCATCTTGACCTGACCAGGGATCGAACCCGGGACCATTCGTGTCGCAGGCAGGCGTGATGACCGCTGCACCACGGAGCTCGTCAACACCTAAGGTTCAGGCCAATCTGTAAAAGATCGTTGTCCATCATGACCTGGTCTGAAATCGAAACCAGGACCACTCATGTTGCAGGCTGACAGTTTACGGCTGTGCCACGATTTTATTATGATCCTCTAGAGTCTAGATAATATCAAAGCTTTTCACATCCCTATCAAAACATTAAAATCTCGTCAAATCTATAATTGCATGACGGAACTGAAACCAGTCATTGAAATTCAGATTTACTTTCCAATGGAACTGAATACAAAATTGCAAATAAATCGCTTCATTTAGCGCGATACTGCGCAATTACATAGACTTAAAAGTTTATAAATAGATATGAAATAGAGTGTTAGAATTAAAACTATTGACGTCGTTGTAGAGATCATCAAAAACCAATACGCAATTATTATTATTTTGCTAAGTATTCTTATTGTTAACATTGGAGGCGTGCGGCAATTTACAAGTTAGGTACTCTGACTTAGTTGGCACACTATTTTTTTGTTTTATTCTATTGTCACAGATATTTTACCAAATCTTAATATCACATAATTTTTGCCAAAAGCGACCGTTTTCGACATAACGCTAATAAACCTTTACATTCTCACTTCAAATTGTACAGTAGCTCAATAGTTTAAAGTTTTATCTAGGGCTTTGAAGAATAAAATTTCAAATGACATAATCTGTTTTCTTTTAAATTATTTATTTGAAATGAGCCTATACTGGACCCCGAAAAACTTTTGCATTGAGGAAAAAGTCCGAAAACACGAAATTTTGAAAAGACATAAAAATAAAGTTTGTAATAAACCCTTAGTGCGCAAAACCAACTCGTACTTTGGCGGATAATACGTTTTATAGTGTTGTTTTTTTGGTCACAAAATTCTTCATTTATATTGAACTAGCTGCTACCCGTGGCTTCGCCCGCGTGGTATATAGCCTATGTCCTTTTCAGTACCCTAACCTATGTGTATGCAAAATTTCATGACGATCGGTCCAGTAGATACGGCGTGGAAGCGTAACAAACAAACTCACTTTCGCATTTATAATATTAGTTAGGATTGTTAGTCTATTAGTTTAAGAAGTCCACGGCGCGTGCACTCCAAAGCAGTATGTGCAACATCGTGATTTGTTATAATTACACGTAGAAGCAAATGCGCGCTAGGGTAATGCAATCATAAATTTGTCTGCATCCAATAGTGCAGGTGGAATGTTGGACGCGCATCAACGTGCAAACAGACGGACAGACAAAGTAGCGTAGTGTTTAGTAGGTAATTGAATATCCATAGAAAGGACGCCTATACATTATACACCAATGGTGGGAACTTTTTTTTGTGGTCCCAGCATTGATCCTATAGCAAAAGTTGTTCATATTTACGGACAAAATTACTCTTTAAAGCATACCCTTAACCCTTACCCTTCGAGAGTCAATTAAGACGCTGTATAGTAATTAATTATTACATAAGAAAAAAACATATGAATAAATTCCTTTTGAACAATGGATGGGAATTGAGAGTTGAACCAAAGCTGATAGGGAAAAATCCCTCGTGCAAGTGACAGTAGTGGATTATCGATTGGAGAAAATGCGCTGTGCAGTTATTTGCCGCATCTTCTGCACTCCACTTTTGAAGCGGCATAAATAAATTACTGATGTCAACAATTTTCAGTTTTGAAATGAAATATGTATAACAGTAAATAAGTGTTCCAAGAAACTAAATAAACGTTTGGATTTTTTCCTTTGATACTTATTAAATTTTCATTAACGTTTTGATTGATATTTTGATGTTATTGTTCCAGGTCCAACGCCAAGGCAACTTGACAAACTAAGCAGTCGAATATTACTAAGGTATTTTCTATCTCAAGACAATATGTAGGGTAGGTACTAAGCATATTAGTTCTAAGTTAATATATAACAAAACGTTGACACAAATAAAAAATATTAAAAATTTATTTATCGACCTATAACATTGATATAAAAATTTTATTTGTAATCAATATTAGTAATAAGCATACAATTTAATTTGTTGCAACAAATACAAAAAATTAAAAATTAAGAATTAGTCTCGCTATTCAAAGGGGGAATGCTGCCAGTATCTTTGGAACCTTGCCTAAAGGGACTCCTTTTAATAATATATTTTAGGTATTTTATCATATTTTTAAGGAGTTTAGTTTTAGGTTAATTTTTCATAATCATTTAATATGTAATTAGTTTATTTTAGTTTAATTTATTATATGAAATATAATACAAAAGTCAAACATACACTAAACTTATTCTAATCATATAATTAATATTATAACCCGTCTCGTAGCGTTTCTGGCGCAAAGTTGCCCAAAACACTAGCTGCGTTACCGCGCTGGATAGCTAATCCTTTGCGCCAGAAACAAGCGTGAGCGGGGGTCACCATTCTTCTCACTTATGCGTTGACCTATCTCCTTGATAAGACGCTTTGCCTCCAATCCCCAGCTACCCATGGTCTCCACAGCTATGGACACGAAATTATATTGGGGCTCCATAGTAGCTCAACGGCTTAATCGTACGATTTGTTCTCAGAGACTCGCATAGATGGCGCCACTCGAAACTACACAACATTGTAACTACCGTATTATGAGAATATAAAAACATGATTCATAAAATATATCTTATTATAAATCAAAACAATATTTTAGGCATAATATTTTAAAATGACACTGTATATTTAGTAAGTTAAAGGCTAACGCAGATTACCGCCATCTAGTGTCGAGTAGCAAGCAACTCTTCTGCGCCATACATTCGCCTGCTTTTCGCAACCTTAATTTGGTCCAATATTTTTGTATGAGGTGGGCAGTCTATTACGTTAGTATTATATTGTCTTTGGTCGCGTATTTTACTCGCTTCTTTTCCGCTGCATCCTCGGCCGCCGTTGCTGCCTTGCCCACAGTGCGTCCGAGGTGGCTGGCGGCGACTGTACACATTGATTGGTAAATCCACATTATTGATATTCACTGTGTGGTTAGTTTCTACCTTCAGGGGTACATATACGGTCGGGGAAGTTTGCCTTTTCTTGAGGGAATACGTAAATTTTGTTGGTCCATGCTGTCCCCATTTGTGATTAATAATTTAAAAGAAAACAATGTATTCATTCAAAATTTTGCCTTGTGAAGCCTTACATAACCTTACTATTTTGTTTACAACTGCTGTTTACATTTGAAAGTGAGAATTTTATGCTTTTCTTAGCATTTTTTGTCAAAAACGGCCACTTTTGGCGGAAACGCTTAGTAAAGCTTCACATTTCATACTTTAAATTGTAAACGGTATTTTATACAATACTTTTAAGTGTAATCTGTGTGGTTCCCGGCAGAGTAGAATAGGAACACTCCAAGTCATCCCGTGGATGTCGTAAAAAGCGACTAAGGAAAAACAAGCTAAACAAAGCTTATTAACATCAAAGAGACCTCTCCAACCCGTCTGACCAGCGTGGAGAGTGTAGGCCAAATCCTCTGACTACTCAGGCTAGTATATTGGTAAACATCATATTTATATGTATGTTCTTCTTGAATAAATAAAAATAATAATAATAATATGGCTTTGGTAGTACAGAGAGGGTCGTGCTCCTGCAGTGGTGACTAGAAAGACCTGATGATGATGATGATGATAATGATGATGTTATCTAAGATTACGCAGAACATAATTTGAATTTATATTTCCGTTTTCTTTCACATAATTTATTGCAATTGGCGGCATCACTGAACTTCGAAAAATTCATGTAGCCCTTGATTGGGCAGATAACGGACCTCCTCCTTTTTGGGAGACACTCCTAGACCAGACATACCCTTAACATTACTTGTGGCATCAATGCCGGGAACACAAAAAGTAATTTCAACATTACAAAAGTGTTCTGCCGCCCAGCAGGCCCATTTGCTAACTTTTGACAACTACGGTGTACATCTTTTTCATGGTAACTTCATTATTCATTACGGCTTCGGTATGAAAGACTATTTTATTTAAGATATGAAAACCGATGCTAAAGTGACAATCAAATCGTTATACCCAGTTAGCAAATCGGCCTGCTGACCGGGAATCGAACCCGGGACCTTCCGTGTCGCAAGCAGGCGTGTTGATCGCTGTTGTCGTGTCCACGGAGCTCGTCACATGTGAAAGTAAAAAAAAGGCGTATAGGGAAGTAATAAAAAAGAGTTGCCAGCATTGGTCTCCATAAGTTGTTCATATAGACGGTCTGAGTCACCCCTGTGAGTGAATATCGGGGGTCAATTTTGTATGAAGCCAAAAGGAGGTCGTGACATTTCTTAGAATTTGCAGCACATAGCAACCAATTGCTTTGTCATTGATCAAAGATGATGTCGTATCGATGATCATCAATCTCTATAAGATTTCAATAAAACTGCGATGAAAGTCATTGAAAGAATGATCTTTTTGTGTCATGTGCTAATCGACAATGTGAGCCATTGCGTTATTATTTCAATTTAAATAACTTACTAAATATACATTTATTGAGATAGAATAAACTTACAAAAAATACTTAATTAAAATTAAAACAAATTACATAAGTTATGAAAATAGTAGATTGTTGCACTGAGCAGAAAGTAAGTTATTGCTGCACGAGTGTTTATTTGGAGCCCGAGCGCTAGCGAGGGCTCTAAAAAGCACGAGTGCAATTTAACTTACTTAATGCGAGGTGCATAATCTGCTTTTCTTTCAACTACTGCAATAAAAGTAGTTGAAAAATAAAACTGAAGACAAATTACAATAGTTAAAAATTTGTTGTTCACATTCCCGCTTTTTAGGGTTCCGTAGTAAACTAGGAACCCTTATAGTTTCGCCATGTCTGTCTGTCTGTCTGTCTGTCTGTCTGTCTGTCTGTCCGTCCGCGGTTTTACTCAGAGACTATAAGTACTAGAAAGCTGTAATTTGGTATGAGTGTGTATATTAATCATGGCAAAAAAGTCGTAGAAAAAAACCTTGTAAAAATATTTTTTTTTGGGTAGCTCCCATACATGTAAAGTGGGGGAGTATTTTTTTTTCTCTATTTACCCATCGTGTGGGGTATCGTTAAAAAGGTCTTTGAAAAATATTGTGAGGTTGAGAACACCATTTTTCGATTTAGGGATCCGTTTCCGAAATATTTGGTTTTAAAGTGCAAAATTTTGTTAGAGGTACGTGTCCCCCCCCCTCTATCTGCTAAACGGTTATATATGGATACGTGAAAAAAATTACAGCAGTAGTATATATACTGAAATTGAAAGGAAAACTATCAGAGCTAGGTACTAAGTGCAAACTAAAAAGTTAAAGGCAACCAACTTATAAAATGTACTGGAAAATGTAAAATTTCACACAAGCTTCATTGTTAGATGTTTTTGATCGTTAAACTGTGAGGTGCGAGTGTAAACAGTGTGAACTCAAAGTTATCATTCGCAACTACGGAACCCTACACTGCGCGTGGCCCGACACGCACTTGGCCGGTTTTTTTTCTTTATGGCCAGTATATTTTTTTAGGCAAGGCAATACACACGTCCCTTTGTTAACTCCATACGGCCGTTAGGTTGGCCAACCTTCTTTATGACAGGTGACAACTATTGTCCACGATTTAAAAAAACTAAACAGTGCAATAAAGGATTTCCATACATTTTTGCTGCACTAGAGCAGCAAAAATGTATGGAAATCCTTTACTGTTTAGTTTTTTTTTTTACTTCTAGTGCAGCAAAGTTCCGCTTTGTGCTGGATATGTAGTGCAGTTATGATAGAATTGCAGCGTAGTTGGAAGAAAAATATATACCTAAACTACTTAAAACTAAAGAGAAAGAAAAAGTAATATAAATAAAATTTAAATTTGAAAAACTAGTAGAAAAGACCACCTCTGATAGTACCTGGCTCAAATGTACCTATAATAAATACAATTTAAATAACTATACTTTATTTATTTTGATCTTGCTACAACTATAACAGAATGGTGATAGATGATTAGCAAAGCGTATATAGGTCATCCAAGAGGTGGGTCTATGATATTAGAAAAATCGCAGTTAAATTGGTTTCATAAGGCACAAGGCTTGCATTGGGAAGGCCTTTACTTTAGGGATACAGAAGGCTGCCAATGATGATGATAAGGCAACAACTACTAAATTTTTATTACATATGTGTTTATTTTTAAATGGTAGATTCTTGGCCTCACTAAATAAACCAATGTAGATTTTATTTTATTTAATAAAGTATAAAATTTCTTGAGAATAATGAGAGCTACGTTATTTTTTAAAATATGGAATATAATAATAAATCTTATTATAAATCTGTAAATTTTTTATTAACAATATCAAAATCTTCTAATTGTTCTATAATACCTATATTGTACTCGTAACTCTTAACACCGCAGTGTAAAAACAGTTATTTTCTTGCTTTCGGAGATTCGGAGTTGCAGGCTCAATGTTAAGTGACAGGATGAAAAATAAGGCTTCTATTTTATTTTTTAAATAAGCTCCTCATTTATTATTAAGAAAACTTCTCATCATTTTAAAAATAACAATAATTGTAAACCAATTTTTGTCGAGCTCCGTGGCGCAGCGGTCAACACGCCAGCCTGCGACACGGGGGTCCCGGGTTCGATCCCCGGTCAGGTCATGATGGAAAACGATCTTTTGCAGAGTGACCTGGGTCTTGGATGTTTATCTATAATAAGTATATATTATAAAAAATAGTATCGTTGAGTTAGTATCCTGCGACACAAGTTCACAACTTACTGTGGGGCTAGCTCAATTTGTGTGATATGTCCCTATATATTTATTTATTTAATTTTTAAAACGTCGAAAGAAATAAATGGTGTTTAAACTTCGTAAGCACAGTTCAATTTATATCTTCAACCTAAAAATACTTTCTTTTACTTTAAAACAAGTTGACAACCCTATTCCTCACATAACGTTCCATTGTTTCAGCGAGAGCTTTCATTAGACGTAAACAAGAGTTATTCTTAAACTGTCAAGAGAAAATGCCTTTGACAGCGCCGCTTACGAGCGTTTAAAAATTAAATTGAGATGTACACGCCGCCTGTCCCTGTAATGGATGTAAAACAAAGAAATGACAAATTAATGTGGCGAGAGATGTCGTTTGTCACTTTAAGTGGCGGACTGAAGGGAGATATACTGTTTTGTCATTGATTTCAGTGACAGTCCGTTAATGAACTTGTTAAGGTGATCAAAGAAGTTTTGTGTCCGCCTTGAAACGGCACATTTTTAGTGAAATGATTTTAAACGAGTAAAAATTAAAATTAGAACTTACTTTTGGATTTGTTTATCGTTCTGTGTTTTAATTAACTATATAAGCCAATTTTAAGTAACGTCATTTCCGTGCGGCCCGTTGATGTCTTCAGTTCATCAGCAAACCATCTACTCAATTAAAAGAACTAAATCCTATAATGTAGGGACAAATCACATAGATTGAGCTAGCTCCACAGTAAGTTGCGGATTTGTGGCAAAGACGACATATTAAGGTAGTGGATACTAACCACAGACAATGTTGTCTGTGATACTAACACAACGATACTATAATTTACAATAGATACTTATTTTGATAAATATTCAAGACTCGAGCTAATCTGAAAAATGTAATATTCATTCATATTCATTTATTCGCTCACATGTACAGCATAAAGTTATTCATTTTCCATTATAACCTGGCCGGGTATTTAATCTTACCCCTCATGTGGGCTCGTGACCCATCTTGTGAGGAGGCTTGTCAATGACATTGGTTTGTTTATTAGATAAGATTTTTTTTAAAAGAAAATACCTATTTTGAGAGGTTCACTCTCGATATAGGTATTTTCTCGTCTCCCCACTGGCAGCACTCGTGAACGGGTGCTGCCAGTCGGACTGGTCTGGTCGGCCTCTTTGAGACTACTTCATGTTCTGTTGTTTTTGTAATTTGCTCACTCGATCGCAAACATAAACATGTTCCAAAAATAATGAATGTATACTGATATAGTAAATTGATAACAGATGAAAAAAAAAGAAAAGTAAAAAAGAAAGAAATATAATATAATCATTAATCATACAAAGCCCTTCAAGCGAGTAGGCGACCTATACTGTTGAAAAGAGTTTCTTTCGGCATTTCTTCTCTGCATTGGTCGGTTCCGAAATGCTAGTAAGTCTGCAGCTTTTGAACAATAATTAGTAAATAAATAAATAATGTGATTTGACGTGAAAAAGTGCCCGCAAGGGCCTATTTTCTGAATAAACGTTTTGAATCTTTGAATCACTTCTATAAAATACTCCTCTCTTGAATTTATCATTTTAGGTCACAACTAATCCCACATTATATCATAGCATCATAACACCACACTTCCTAGATTTACTGAATACAGAATTCTCGAATTTCATGCTGTTCAAGATTTCAATTCGGTACCTATGCACCGTGCAATGAGTACATTATTTACTGTCATTATTCCTTTTAATACAAAATATATAAAGGCACTTAACATAAATATGCCGCAATGGATATAACATTAATGATTTATAGACGTGCAAAGCGTATTATTCCCAATTTACCCAAAATAGCGCGTAAATATATCAAAAGCGATCATATATGTTCAGAACTATATGCGTGTCGTATAAGATTCGAAATTTATTTGAACTAGCATTATATTAATACAAATCAAAGGAAATTGATCCGAAACAGTACAGATAGGAGCCATACATGGTCCTAAACATATATTAGACACAACGTGAGTGCATTGAATCGAATTCTTAATAACATTGTGTGAAACCTAAGTGATCTATAAATTTCTTAGTTGCGCCATTACGTTTGCTTTAATATTGCACGACCTCTTTAAGAATTATGTATTTTGAACTGGTTATCTTTTGTGATGTAAATGATTTTATATGCCAAAGATATACGTATAAATACGGCTAGCCTCAGTAAAATTAAACATATTTACTGTATTTATTCACTCAAGTACAGCTGTTGGCCTGAATTCAGTACTTCTCGAACCTCGAAAATAAAATGAACTATCTCAAAATTTATAAATTAAATCCTTGATTGAAACAAATTGATAAAAACTAAGCTGTCATATCTACCCAGCTAAGGCGCTTCCAACCAATATATTTTGGAAATCCTTTGGGAAGACCTATGCCCAACAGTGGACTTTTTGCGGTCCATTTATGCAATTAGTCAAATAATAATTCCAAATTATATTCATATTCATTTATTTTATAAACAATTGTAAATGGTGTCGCGGCGTGTAGTGGGTTTGAACCAACAGCTTTTGGGTATGTATTCGTATGTAGATCGTTATAGGCCTAAGTTCGCTGTTTCTAACTCTACCCGTTTTTTTTTAAATTTTTTTCACCTCAAATTAATAGGACTACGATTGTAAATACTAATAATCCAACATAAAATAATCAGACAATTAAGAAGACGCTTCACTTTGGAAGTCGGTTGAAAATTTGCTGACGCAAACGAAACTTGAAAACGGATCGCATTCATTCACTTCCATTCAGCTTGATGAAGTTAAATCGTCCGTTGGCACGAACCGCGCATTTCTCCACTGTCACTGTTAAGGTCGTTCTTGATTGGAGCAAATTGATGACCATAACCGGCATGCTTGCGCTTGCGCATGACTACGCTACGATGCCATCTTGCCATTCTATGAAACGCAAGAATCAAGAATCAAATCAATGAATTAAGAATTAAACGTTTACTCAGAAAGCCATTACAGGTAATTCTTTAATTGAAATCACTTTTTGAAAGATCTTATTAAATAAATAAATTACATTAAATATTATAAAACTAAGTCCTCTGCTGAATATGTCTGTTTGTCTGTCTGTTTGCAATAAACTCAAAAACTACTGCACGGATTTAAATGTGGTTTTCACCAAAAGATATAGTGATTAATGAAAAAGGTTTATAGGTATAATACATGCCCGGGTAGCCGGGGAAGGCTGCTAGTCTAACATAAAATAATCAGCAGAATTGAGGACCTCCGTCTATTATTAATCGATTTAAATTTTTCCGACGCAAACCAAACTTCGCAAACCGATTGCATTCATTCACTCCCATTCAACTTGATGAAGTTAAATCGTCCGTTGGCACGAACCGCGCATTTCTCCACTGTCACTGCTAAGGTCGCCCTTGATTGGAGCAAATTGATGACCATAAGCGGCATGCTTGCGCGTGCGCATGACTACAATAGTATCTTTCAATGAAAAGTTGGAAAAGATACTTATTTTCATGTGAAAGTGAGTTTGTTTTGGTATTTTTTCGATTTTGTACCTGAACCAGTATTTTTTTTAATAAATATATACTGACAAATCACACAGATTGAGCAAGCCCCAAAGTAAGTTCTCAAGTAAGACTTGTGTTATAGGATACTAACTCAACGATACCATATTTTATAACAAATACATATATAGATAAAAATCCAAGACCCAGGTCAATCTGAAAAACATCATTTCATTTTTCATCTTGACCTGACCGGGGATCGAACCCGGGACCATCCGTGTCACAGGCAGGCGTGTTGACCTCTGCGCCACGGAGCTCTTGTTGTCATTATATTTTACATATTATCAGGGAATAATTTATAAATATTATGCCAAATATATTTTTTTGATTTCATTTTCTCATAATTTAGGAGATACAAAATCGTAACGCTACTATTAAGTAGTGCCGTCTACATTATGCAACTGTCTAATAAAATCGTACGATTTAGGGGTTAGTACCACATGCCTAAGTGGACCTGTCATTTAATTATCCCGTTTCAATCAGTAGTCAGTTAATAACTGACTTGTCTTGAAAGGCGTCATAATAAATTGTTGGAAAAACAATTATCGGATAATTTTACGGCGTCGGCATCAGCATCGATCTAACTGACTGCCGCCCACGGATAATAACAGTGTTCAGTGAAGTGTCTTACCAATCATACAAGGTGGCCGACGGTGAACCATTTAGCATCATGATTATTTATAAGTAAAGCTGTAAGATTAGGTCACTAGCATGTGGTCTCAACATATAAGTAATTCGTACTATTTTTCCTACAATTGGACATAGATGTCACAGGTAGCGTCACAACTTTGTGTTAACCATATCATGAGAAATTAAATGCACTTTTAGCCTAATGACAGACTTGTCTTAAAAGGCATAATAATAAATCGTTGCAAAAACAATTATCGGATAATTTGACGGCGTTGGCATCAACATCGATCGAACTGACTGCCGCCCACGGATAATAACAGTATCCAACCAAGTGACTTATCATACGGGGTGGCCGACGATAAAACATTTAGCGTAATTAAATAAAGCGTCCCCCAGAATCCTGTGTGCCGCATTTCAAAAAATTCAAAATATTAACACTGCCAGCACTGTACATTTTCGAATTAGCTGTATTTGTAAAATCCAATTTACATAGATTTGAATTTCATAATTCAACCCGCGACGGGCTTAAAATTAAACACATGCCACATAAGACAGCTATGTTCGGCGGCAGTATTTTTGGTATGGCTCCAAAAGTGTATAATAAGATCCCAAAAGAAATTAGAAATTTAAACCTCAATGCATTTAAAAAACAGCTAAAGGAATTATTAATTGACAAATGTTATTATACAATAAATGACTACTTGAATGAATCGACACCATACATTTTAAGAAATTAATATTTGACTAATCTTTTAATAATTTTGACTAACCTAAATTAATGTAACTAATATATATAAAAATGTGTAATTTTGCATACCTCTTAGTGAGGTAAAATGTACGAGGGACATGTATTATATTTAAGATCATTATGTATACCTACATTTTGCAAATAAAGAATTTGATTGATTGATTGATTGATAATATTTATTTATAAGTATCAGCGCCACATCTAGTGTTGCAGATGTCCATGGGCGACGGTGACCACTTTCCATCAGGTGGCTCGTCTGCTCGTTTGCCGTCAAACAAATACAAAAAAAAAGTATATTTTCTTTAAGATTTGTTCACATAGCACGTGGCCCCATCTATTTGTAATATTTTTTTTATAAATTATATAGTTACATACATACTACCTGGTATTTTCACTTGCGGGTTAGACAGTCCGGCCGATTTGCTAACTCGGTGTACAACGATTTGATTGTCACTTTAGCATCCATTACGGTTTTCATATCTTAAATAAAAATAGTCATTCATACTGAAGCCGTAATGAATATTGAAGTTACCATAAAAATCATGTACATCGTAACTGTCAAAATTTGGAAAAAGGCCTGCAGGGTTTTTATTAAAGGCACGTTTAGAAATGGAACCAAACTAGTGATGGATTGCTAGCTGCATCGCCTTCTAAACGTTTATTTATTCCTAGTTTGATAAATGTCATAATTTTCATGTTTATTTATATTCGCTTCTCTAAAATAAATATCCATCAGTTTTTACGTCCCATCAGTTTTTTACGACCCCAACAAATCAATCACATCTGCCCTTTCAAAGTAAGTAGATTTATCTAATACATATTGATAATAAATTAGATCGAAATATCTCTATTTTCTATTTTACTAAATATAACAATTTTCAAGTTTATTTATATTTTAATGGGCCAAATAGAGGGTAAGCGGGACAGAAGAAAAGCAGCAAGATGGGCCGTTTACATCAAATGAGCTGTTGGTGACAAAGACGCAGGTTCGAGTCCTGCCCGCGTGGATTTTTAGGGTTCCGTACAAATATTGAAAAACGGAACCCATATAGGATCACTCGTGCGTCTGTCTGTCCGTCAGTCCGTCTGTCACAGCCGATTTTCTCCGAATCTACTGAACCAAATTAGGTGAAATTTGGTAAGATGGTGTAATCCTATGACCCAAACACGGATGTGCAAAGTAAATAAAGATTTTATTTAAATAAGGGCCATTTTCAAGGGCCCAATCACAAAATTTTAAAAAAAGTTTTGTAGACCTTACTGTGTCATATATCAAATGAAAGGGCTCATTATGAGGATCTCAAAAATATTTTTTTTTGTTCGGGTAAAATCAATACTTTTGATTTTATTCACGAAAGAAGGCAAAAATTGACCATCCCCCCCCCCCTGATCTCCGAAACTACAGATCCGAAAATTTTGAAAAAATTACTTATTACAGGATTACAGGAAAAATAATAAGAATTCTATCACTTGAAAATAAAGTGGTAAACTCACTATAATAAGTTCATCTACGGAAATAGTTCACTAAAACACCACTAGATAGCGCTTGTCAATTGAATAAAACATTTTAGCACATTGTGTGTGTGTTCACGAAGCATATTGTACGGAACCCTCATTGCGCGAGTTTGACTCACACTTGGCCAGTTTTTTTATTTATCTATCTTATTTCTTAATTTAATAGGAATATATCAGGGACCGATGAAAAAGAAGAATAATGATGCGGAAATATTTTTCGTAAAATAACCTACCTCAATGGTCATCAACTCATCAATACACATCAGTTTTTACGTCCCATCAGGTTTTTATGGCCCAAACAAATCAATCACATCTATCAGAGTAGATATCTCTAACCTATATAATAAATTAGATCAACCTTGAGCTGCAGAAAGCTTCCTCATCATAATATCACCCGGTAGTACGCTTTCTCATAAAGTTGAGTACTGACTGCCAGCAAGTAGAATGTTTTGTGTGTATACATTTTTCTTTCCACTTACGTAACGTATCCTGTTGACATTTCTACAATACGGTAGTTGCCTAATGTTATTTTTATTTATATAAAATTTGTTTCTAATGAGACTAATTTCTATCTAAAAACACTATAAAGAACGCTTTTAATTTGATATCGATTCGTTAAGTGATCTTAAAGCTTCTTTAAAGTTGGGTGAATAGGACCATTTTTTAAAGTATGAAAATCTTTAATTTCAATTATACTGTATTTTAGTCTGCTAAATTTATAGCAACTTTTATTATGAAACCATTACCATAAACGAAATATTTCGTATAGCTACCAAAGTTCTCACGCCACCCATACAAAATACAAGCTTGTGACGTCACAAATATGTAGGCATTTCAGCGGCGCGTTTTCACATCTAAAAACATGTGTCTTTAAAACATTTATAGCTGAAAGAGTTTTTTGTTTAGAAATGTATTCTGTCACTATTGTATTTATTTTTGGCAGGTCTTTATATAGCATCATGAAAAAAATTTTAGTCAACATGCCCATTCGACAGTATACGTTTTATATACATGATTGAAGAGTATATAATTTTTTCCTCTTCGATATAACTGCTTAATTTCATTTTAAAAAACTCAATGTTGTTAATTGAAAATACTACAAATTATATCAATCAGTAAATATTATAAGGTTCATTTATATCTATTTTAGTTTTAAGATATGTATAAGGTCTATTTTGTAAACTTCATTTGACGTTTTGTCAGAAATAAATTAAGTTCTTAGTTGATTTTGATATTAAAACCATATTTTTTGTTTTACGCTTTTGTCTTTGGGACGAAAATATTTAATCATACAAATAAAACAATGTATAGCATTGATCCCCGTATTATTGACCTGTTACAAGCACGTTATCTAGTAAACTATATTTTGTTACCGGCAAAGTAATTTTTCGGCAGTACCATTTAATATAATCCATAAAAAAACTGATTTAAAGGAAATTAGGGATTGAACACTCGATACAGTCGGGGATACAATTCAAACTTTAATTTTACGGCAGTCGCATAGCTAAACTGAATGTAACCAATGAGAACGTAGCCTAATATTGCCACAAATAATTTTACTGGTCATAAATCTGATTCGCGGAACACCAACGAAGCCGGCGAAAGAAATCGTATGCGCCGCTTTGGCTAAGTGACTTATGTGGCTTGGTGGTTTCAAAACTTCGATATCAAAGGCATTTATTGATTTTCTTTCCATCATCATTTCAGTCGCAAAAAATCAACTGATGGACATGGGCCTCCCCCCAAGGATTTCTACTACGGGGGTTTTGCCATACTCACCACGATTGGCAGACGAGTTCATTTGCTTTTATTTTTGAAGTGAAAACTTACTCGTATCTAGCGGCGCTGTGCAGTTGTTTTATTTTTTAAACCGTCTTAAGCCTAAAGAGCTATAGTAGGGGGAATAAATGGTAGAATACAGTAGCTTTTCAAGTCGGGTAACACGTGTTGTTTAGTAAGATCGCCGCAGCTGTCACTAGCACTCGAACTTTACTCTACTAAGCTTATACATGGGTAGAGTGACCAAAAATTGGTAAAGTGAAGGTAGTGGTGGGAGAAGGAAAGTGGTAGAGTAGATTGCCCACGTTACTAATCACTACTTTACCAGTTTTTGGTACTGTACTGTTTACACCGGTATAGTTGACATAGTAAGTGCTCAACTCGACTCTACTTTTTACTCTACTGTTTACTACTATTTTTTAATGGACTTATTACCTGACTTTATGAGCCAAAGTGCCCTCAACAAGGCGAACATCACCAAAAGGCCCCCAGGAGGGACTGACCTCGGCTTTGGGCGTTGCCTGTACGCGCAATGCTTGGAGAGCAGCAACTCTCATGTTTTGCCGTATGGGCCGAAAGCTACGGTGCCAGAAGGGACTACTCTGGGTGCAAGCACCCGGGACCGCCGGGCGGTCACCACTGATCAGAGCTCGTTGTTTATTCTACCGTTTACACTTTACATGGCTATTAAATGCTAAGGTGATGTCCCTACTTCCTTAGAGAGGGGATATCATTGACGAGAAGACTAAATCTTCCCTTACAACAGTGCTTATACTTATCTCCATTGTATTAACAAAAAGCGAAAAATCAAACCCTTGCATTTATATGTTCTGATGACATATTTATTTCAGCTTGCACTTGTATTTTGGTATTCCATCGTCGGTGGTCAATAGCGTCAATGAAACGAGAGCAACTGTCTTCACGTACATCGCAACGTTATGTTTATTTATATATACGACCAAAGACAATATAACACTAACGTATAGGCTGCCAACCTCATACAAAAATATTGGACCACATTAAGGCCTTGTAGGCAGGCCGCATAGTTAGCTGACGGATATATAATGTAATCTGTGGCTGACGATCCTACAGAGTTTTCCACTCGTACATAAGATGCCTTTAATCCGCATTATCATATGTTCTTCCATATTAACAGTCCATCAACCCGGTTAAAGAAGTTGCCATATCAAAAATATATTTCACGATGCTTCGTGACTAACGCAGTCATCCCCAAGATCTTAGTTATACTAGTATCGTAATCAGCTCACTTATTAATTATTATATATCTGTGGTTTTAATAAGTTTTTTCCTAACAAGTCGCTCAAAGCAGCTACAGAAGTGGCCATATCAATACTATCCATATTAATGTTATATCCATATTATTGAACTCTCTCTGTCTGTATGTCCGCTTTCAAGCCAAAACAACTGAACCGATTTAAATGAAATTTGCTACACAAATAATTTTACGCGTACGAAGTCGCCGGCACAGCTAGTCAAAAATGTATCTTCCCGATGTTTCGTGACCAACACAATCACCACCAAGGTCTCTGTTATACACGTATCGTAAATAACAAAAAGTGCACTCGCTGCTCGCTACCGAATCACAATAAAAACGGCAGTAAATAACGATGCGATGTGGGTGCGGACAGACGGTAAGTATTTTATCGACACCACCGACCACCGACGGCGACTACTGAAATACAAGTGTGATATAGCGTAGCGATAAAAGAAATTTATATACAAACTAGCAATTCTCTCGCGGATTTTGTCCGCGTAAATTGTAGGCTGTGTCACCTGCATATAAATTAACTTTCTATATAGATAAAAATCGGTCCAATAACTTTGCTCTAGTTTATAATATGGGCCTCTGGTATTGTACATAATTGTAAGTACAATACTGTTGCCTAAAATAAATGATTATTATTATTATATAGCGAAGAAACAAACAATCAAATCTTTTCATTTTATAATATTAATGAAGACTAGCAGTTTTGCATAGTATAAATCCTGTATTAAGACCGCACACTAGGCACACTAGCGACGCCAATTATTTTATTTTTAATACTTTACAAATAAAAAGAAATTCAAGAATGTAAATCATAAAAGCCTTAGTAAATAACCTGAAGTATTTTAGGATCATGTTTTAATATTATGAGAATCAGTCATTAAGAGAAACAGTACCGCCAAAAACGGCCGTTTTTGGCGGTAATCTGATTCTCATAATTCTCACTGACTCTGATAATATTGAACATGATTCCAAAAATACTTCAGGTTATTTACTAAGGCTTATATGATTTACATTCTTGAATTTCTTTCTATTTGTTAAGTTTTAGGAATAAAATTATTGGCGTCGCTAGCGTGCCTAGTGTGGGCCCTTAAATATCAATCGCTATTGGATTTTCGAGACTCTTCATCAGATCAATTCTGTTTTACTTATCTGATCAAGTCTATTATTGCATTGTCATCTGACTTAAGTAAGTAACACAGCATTTTAGCTCAATCGGTTATTGGATAAGTGCTTTAAAAATTGCGATGCAAGATTTGACCCTCACTAACAAACTTACAGGGCAGGGTGTAATAATACAAGCGGTTTTCTATCGACAGCAAAGAACAAAAATGAATTATTGAACTACAATCAAAAGCCAGTAGGGAGGTACAAAAATTACATAAGCTTAAATAAATCATCATTTCATTATTTTACTCATAAATCAGATCAAATTGAAAAAAAAAAATACTTCACATAGTAAAATACATGTAGTATTTCTGTTTCTGGTGTTATTATTCACTATTTCGGTTTTGGTGAATTAAGTATAGTAAAAATATTTTTTTCCATCAGGCGGCCTGATGTTCGGAAATTAAGGGAAATCTCTTTATTGGAAATATTGATGAAAAGTTTTAAACCAAAAACACTACAAGTAATTAACTACTAAAGTACTGAATTATATTTTATCTATTCCGATTTAAATAAGGGGTGTCGCTAGTTGGCTGACGTAAGATCTTTTTCAATACATTTGCTAATAATACGGTTCTTATGACATCAAAATCTGTATCATAATGATGAATTTACGCCACCTAGTACTTTTTAATTTAGACCGATCACAGCCGCTCAAATAGCCCAATGGCACAGATGCAAAATTTAAACTTCTTCATAGAATCCAAGCAAAGAGTTTCAAGTTTAGCATGAAAACTTTTTTCTGATTCGTGTGATGTAATTTTTTAACCGACTTCGAAAAGGAGAAGATTATCAATGTACTTTTTTGGAGAAATTAAACCTGAGTAAATGTACCTGATTATTACAAATGTATTTTTTTCAAACTGCTTTAGTTCCTAACTTTTATAAATTTCTTATTTGCTAAATTGCAATCTTGTTTTAGTTTATAGTATGGCAAATGTATTGAAAAACGTCGTATGATACTCGTATGGCAAGCTTTTATTATAGTCGTCAGTTTATTATAAGCACTCGGCTACGCCTCGTGCCTATAAACACCTCGACTATAATATCCAGCTTACCGTACTTGTATCGTAATGTACTATTAAATAAGTTACACGATATTACGCACACTTCTGCAAACCATTAAAATGTAAATGCAATATAATTATAATTAAACCGACATGAATAATATAATGAAGTCCGTTTATATAAAATAACAATCATTAAATAAAGCGACAAGTTATCTCAGATATCGACATTATTATAGCTGTGATTAAGTTCATGCTCAAATTGAAAAGGGTGACGCAAGTGACACTTAGAGTATTAATATATTATGATCACACTGTTATGTGTGATCATAATATATTAATATTATGATCACACATAACAGATAACACCAAAATAAAAAAAAACAACACACACAAATCAAAAGGAAATAATACTAGGTTGAATTGAATTCTTACATGCGTCGTTCGTGTTTTGCGCAAATGTCGGTGTTCGACTAATTAAATCCTAAGTAATATTATAAATGCGAAAGTGAGTTTGTTTGTTACGCTTTCACGCCCAACCTACTGAACAGATCATCATGAAATTTTGCATACACATAGGTTAGGGTACTGAAAAGGACATAGGCTATATATCACGCGGGCGAAGTCACGGGTAATAGCTAGTATTGTTTAAATAAAAATATTTAGTTTGTTTGTCACGCTTTTACGCCCTATCTACTGATCTCATACTATATATATCATCATGAAATTTTGCATACACGTTATCAGGAGTATGGAGAAGGAGATAAACTACCATGTCGGAGAAAAGTACTGTTCCCGAGGGATCGACACAAATGCGAGCGAAGCCGCGGGCGAAAGCTATTCGGAATATAAAGGTATTTTTCGTGACCAACTCACGTGAGTTATCCTTCTGTAACCTCCACAACAAATCATTGACAGGTTAAATAAATGGCGCCGTAATACAAGTACACCCTGTCAGAAACAATACTGCGAGATATAGAACAGTGTAGTGCATTTATCGGCAACGATGCTCATTTCAGGCAGAGAATTTTCCGAAGATAGCAAGCAGAGAACATTTTAGTAAGTATAGGTTGGACAAAACTCGTGTCAGCCGTATAAATAAAATGTGTCAGGTGCATTCACTTCCTGAAGACCATTGTTTCCTTACTTTGAATAATCCTTTTTTTAACACGAATACCAAAAAAAATACTTTATTATTTTATTACTTACTTCTTACTTCCTACGGCGCTACAACCCTTTATAGGTCTTGCGGCCTCTTTCACAAGTTTCTTCCACCTGTCACGCTCCTTTGCCTCTTTCTTCCAGTTTTTATATTTTCCCATCTTCTTAAGGTCTTCTACAACGCAATCCATCCATCTCTTCCTTGGTCTGCCATTAGGTCGTTTCTGCTGCAGCGTCCATTTCGACATAACTTTGGGAGCTCTGTTATCTGGCATACGCTCCAGGTGACCGGCCCATCTTAGCCGTTGCGACTTACAGAACCTGACTATGGTTTCTTTAGACAGAAGTGCGTCGAGTTCATGGAATTCATTCGGAGGCGGTATGTGCTATCCGGTTCTCTCACAGGACCCGCAATTGTACGTAGCACTTTTCTCTCGAAAGAGGCTAGTTTTCCTTCGTCTTTCTGAGTCAGAATCCAGGTCTCACAGGCGTAAGTCACAACTGGTCTAACTATAGTGCGGTATATAACAAGCTTCGACCTAGTGCTAAGCAGCTTGGACCCGAGTAGCATTTTGCAGGCATAAAAGTATTTATGCCCTGCTTGTATCCTTACCTTAATTTCAGTGTCGGTTTTATTTTGGGCAGTTAGTATTGACCCCAGGTACTTGAACTCATCCACTTCCTCGATACTGCTATTTCCTACTCTTATTAACTTATTCTATTACATGACATGTAATATGTGAGTTTCTTTATGCTACCATAATTTCTGAATTCGACTATTAGGACGAGGTATCGTTCTTCTTCTTCTTCTTCTGTGTTATAAAATGGCATCCACCGATATTTCAGTGATTCTGCCAATGTCCAGTAAATAGAGATACTAAGTATCGGTGTTGTACGGCAAAGTTGTAACAAGTAGCATCAAAGATGGCGTTTGTTCTTTGATGCCTCGTGGTCGGGAGGTTATGGTGAGAAGTCTATACGAGTCCATATAACAGTCCACTTTAACTATTTCACAAATTGTTCCATGAGTACGAGCATTTATAACACCAAACTACACCAATTTCATATTATAAAGTCCACCAAAATGAATTTGCAAAATCCTCCAAGGTAGACCCCAACTGCACCCCTTGACTTCCCACCACAAACTCCGAGGTATCGTTAGAATCCTAACATCCTTCTTAGTGCCATAAGCTATATTTTTGTAGTAGCTTCTTGTAATTGTTTATCTTCGAAAACTTCTAAGTGTAGGGTATTTTTTCTGGAGTAGTGTGTAGGCATACTATCTTGACTTTTCTAGCTAGCTAGAAATGCTTCTTACTAGCGAGTTCTATCACACAATACCGATATGTTAATTACTCGAACCAACAAAAAAAAACATAAACGACTTGTCAATTCAATAAAAAAACTGTCAAATAAAATATTGAGAAATTTATTTGTCCTTTTTTTAGTAGCCTATACCTATCATCATCATCATCAGGTCTTTCTAGTCTCCACTGCAGGAGCACGACCCTCTTTGTACTACCAGAGCCATATACTAGCCTGAGTAGTCAGGGGATTTGGCCTACACTCTCCACGCCGGCCAGACAAGTTGGAGTTGGTATTTTTGATGTTAATAAGCTTTGTTTAGCTTGTGTTTCCTTAGTCGCCTTTTACGACATCCACGGGATGACTTGGAGTGGCCCTATTCTACTCTGCCGGGAACCACACGGCGTACCTATACTGCCTATACCTATACTGGGTGTTAATTGACCTTCGACATTCAATTGAAGTGGTGACTCAGCCCATCAATATGTATAACTATTCCTATGGGACCTATGTGTAAACTCGATAAAATGATCTACATTTTCATACAAATTGCCCGTCCAGACATTCATTCATCAACCATCATTATCCCAGCATTGCTCCGATAGAAAAAGTTGATTATATTGATGGGCTGAGTCGCCTTTTAACAGAATGTCGAGCGTCAATGTACACCGGTATATCTTGGACTATGCAGAATCGAACCCGCATATATCAATGCCAGCGATACACATCGGGGTGTGGTTACTTAAATGCACATCTGTAATCTCGTAAGGTGGCTTACACAAGTGTACTTGTGTTATAATTTTTGTATTTCATTTATTAATACCTAGCTGTTACCCGCGGCTTCGCCCGCGTAATTTATAGCCTATGTCCTTCTCGGTATCCTAACCTATGTGTATACAAAATTTCATGATGATTGGTTCAGTAGGTTGGGCGTGAAAGCGTAACAAACAAACTCACTTTCGCATTTATAATATTAGTTAGGAAGTTAAGATTAGATTAATTAGGATTCGGATTAGGATAGGACTAGCTGACCCGGCGAACTTCGTACCGCCTAACAGTCAATGATTAAGTATCCATTACACATATCGAGTTTTCATTGTTTTTAAGATGTATTCTGCTATTCGGGGCGGAGACAAATGCAACGAATCAATAACCATGAAAATTGGTTCAGCAGATCTCGAGTAACAAACCCGTCTTTGTTTTATATATATATATATAGATTAAATATTTGAGTTCGCCCGAGATAAATTAAAGACTATTAGGAAATAAATCAACATTAAAATAAAATAAAGCTGAAGGTCTTTGTCTAATGTATGTTACCAGTGATTACTACGAGCCCGAAAAGAGGTCGCTTACTATGGGCTATATAGATATTGATAACCACGCTATGTAAAACAACCTAGGGTGCGGTCCTTTCAAGGATGGTGAAAAGTCACGTAAGAATATCTAGAGCTTCTCCGCGTTTTGGAAGGCATGTTGAGTCATTAGTCGCGCGTCATCATTATGGTAGTCGTGGAGCTATTTCAGGCCGTTAGGTAACCTAAACAACCTGAAACTAATGTTGGCCACTTACACACGCGTAAAAGAAACGAGTTCTATCCTCAACTTCGTTATGTAGAGTCTAGACTCTTCAGTTCAAAAGATGCCTGCTGCCTCCGTGGTCCAGTGGTTAAGGCGTTTGCCTTGTTGACCCGGGGGACGTGGGTTCGATGCCCACGGGAAGCACACTTTGTTAAGTTGTTTCCAGTTTGGTTAGGACTTTGCAGGCATGAATCACCTGATTGTCTGATAAGAAAGACGATTCCGTGCTTTGGAAGGCACGTTAAGCCGATGGTCCCGGCTGCCATCTGGTAGTCGTTAAAGGAACCACGTCAGAGGCCGAGAGGCGGTTCCGCAGAACTCTGACACCAGGATGTGCATGGTCGACTAACCGTGTCACCTACACGAAATGATGATGAGTTCAAAAGAAAAACCAAGAAACAGATTCCAGAATCCGTGTTTCCATCCAAATGAAATCCATCTTTAATAATTCTCCTAAAACGGAAAAATGGATCGAAACTTAGTAAACAGCGATATAAAGAAACCAGAATTAATACAATGTGGTTTTGTTTATGCCTCCGACGCTACTTTTGATCGAGATTCGAGATTACAATCGTTCGACTCGATGTCTCAATTAACTCTTTTATTGGGTAATTTGCTGGGTGCCGCGCCGCAAAATATGTCTCACCGCTTTAGGCTGTATTTCCACTAGTGCTGTGCAAGTAAACGTCTCGGCGTGCGAAGCGAAATGCTTCTACACCGGTCTTCTACGCCCTTTTGATCGATTCGTTTTGAATAAGTCGTTATATTTATTAGTTTTATTTACGTTAATGGAGCTAATTCAAAGTTTGACGAAAAGATTAACTTAATACTAGTTGCATTGATTGCAAGTTTACCTTTTGAGATACTGTTTGTTTTTTTGTTTTTCGTGCGTGTAAGTGGCCAACACTGGTGTCAGATTTTTCAAGCTGCCTTAAGGCATCTGACTTAGCTTAACGACTGCCATCAATGATGACAGCCGGGACCAACGGCTTAACGTGCCTTCCGAAGCACGGAGGAGCTCGAGATATTTTTATGCCACTTGCGGTCACCCATCCAAGTGGGGACTGCGCCCGGGATTGCTTAACATGCGAAAGCGCTAATAATGCTCACGCCCACTAGGCCATCGGGCCATCTAGATACTGTAAGAGTTAAAGGAGGTTTGTTACATATTTGACATCAATTTGACTCTGATGAAAATATTCACACGACTCTACAGCCTTCACAACTTGTAAAATCCAGTTGGAAAAACTTGGTAGCCGTGTTTCACTAGCCTCGTTTACCTTCGGCTAAAGTCTCGTGAAAATATATTTCGAATCCGAAAAAACATTACACACTGTTTTTAACCCTTAACCGCCTACCATACGTCTCACGGATCCTGTTAACATAATATTTCTAAATATCTTTGCGCCTGAGTGTTGTATCGACTCGTTCGATCGTGTACCTTTTCCCCGCACCCTTAAGTACCACACAACGGCTCTTGGAGGTTAGACCTGCGCGCGTTTGGATCCGGTGAGTAAATAAATACTAGCGTGGGTCTGAGAGACCTCTGGTAGGAGGTTACGTATTTTTTTCTAAATTAGGTTTTTTTATTGTTTTAGGTATAACGGCTCTTAGTACAGCTTTATTTGAGCGTAGGTTAAGTTCAAGTCTATAAAGAATCTGGCTGAACAGCTGACAAGGCCGCATATGGCACGTCGTGAAAGCAATGTGAAATTGCAACGTGATATACGTATCAGTATACAACGCATCCTTCAGATCAACAAAACCCCACCAGCAGCTGTTTGAAGCAGCAGCACTGGTGAGTAGCGATTGGTGGTAAAAACTATTCCACATGTAAATATAAAAAAACGCAAAATACAACACATGTGTTTCGAATGCAAATCGCCAGTTTGCCTCGAATACTCGAACAGGATGTGTTTTCACTGCCGTGAAAAGCTCTAGGTGAAGAGCCTGCAATTTTGTCAAATTAATAATTATAATGATAATTGTTTTTTTTTTCAAGATTCTTAATGATTCAATAATATAAAAAATATAACAAAAAGTTCCTATTATTTTAAATAACTTTTTTAGATCTCATTTTCTATAAGTGTTAGTAAGTAAGCTAAAAACAAGACATTATACCATTTATCTTGAGTTATTAAAAAAATATTGTTGATTTTCATATTCCTCTCTTTTTAAATAAAAAGTATAATAATGTTCAAAATAGAATTTTAATTAAAATCTGTACCCTCCCCTAATTTTTATAGTCATAATATTTTTTTTATTTCTGGGATCCCACAGACGTATGGTAGGTGTTTGTGTCACAATAGTAAGTGGTAGGTAGTTAAGGGTTAAGCTTCACCTTGTACTTTCGTACCGCTGAGCTCTAGTAGAAACAGTCGCACAGTACAAACTACTCCGTGTTTTACGCCGTCACAACATGTTAACATCGCGACACAGATATCTTGGGTGGAAACTCAGCCTTATCGAACCGCCTCAGATCGTTTAATACGCTTTTAATTGGCCTTAACTTCGCAATAATCTCAATAAAAAACTGCCAAGTGCGAATTGGAATGGCATTTTAAGGGTAAAAGTGAGTTTTACCATACAAATTTACGAAAACGGCACAAAAAATTTAAATTTAATTTTTATTATTATAGCAGCAATACAGATTTTGTGAAAAATTCAAGAATTCTGGAAGAAAGTTGCAAACTCGATTGTAGGCTATTCTTAGTGGTCTCTACAATATATTTTAAAAAAGCGCCGATACCCGCGCTTTTGCAATGTTTGACACTTTTTGTGTCGATATTAACTGGCCTATAGTTATTTTTACAAAATTTGGTCATATTATGAAAAAAAGCAGTTTGTTTTTGGAACAACCGTAAACAGCGCCGCTCTTGACTGTTGCCAGCCCCATTTCTTTAAAAAATACAACAACAAACAATAAAACCATTATTATGCTAAACAGTTCATTCGTAAAAATTACCATGGCGAACGATCAAAACTTAACAACTGCGGAAGACACGTCAACTTACCCATATGACGGCAATTCGAAAAATTCGCACGCTGTTCTAACTTTTACGATTCGGACTATTCCGTGGAATACCCTTCAGTGCTGGGGTCAAACGGACCATTCTGATTTACTGAGCTGTAAATATCCGCTAGCTGCAATAAAACTCATGTAAACCACGTTCAAAGTGTAAACGTTTCCGTGGAAGAGGCTATAGTGAAGGAATTTTGTAATTGACTTTACTGATAATAGGATCCTTTAAGATGTTCCTTCTATCTCGAAGAGGTCATTGAACACTTCAACTTTTGAAAATATTGTTTGGTTTGGAAGGCACGATAAGTACTTATCAATGATGACAGTCGTTTATTTCAGATACCATTAAACAACTAAGTATAAAATATAACGCCAGTATTGTCTACTTACACGATTATAGTGTTTCGTGTTAATGGAGATAGGAACCAAATTAGCAAGTGCCAAATTAGCAAGCCTAAAATACGATCTTTTTATGTTATTATACCTATGTGATGGACGATAGATTTTTTGCTATTTAGTTTATTTCGATGGTAAATTTTTCTGCGAGTCGTGGTTTAAATTACCCTGCGTATTTGATGTAATTAAATTGCTCCTCAGTTGTTTGCTCCATCAAAAGTATTTATTTTGCGTGATGTAAAAAATGAGATGATGATGATAATAGAGATCGAATAAGGTTTCTATGCTTTTTTTATTCGCTGTATTTTTTAGGCAACAAAACCCGCAATTCGCACTTTTAAAAAAGCCCCGTTTAATGGGAATCTAGTGAAAAATATTGAACCAAGAATACACTAAACATCAAGTAACTACCAACACACCTGCAAGTTCGCAAAGGCGTCAGCCGACGGAAAATAAAAAGTGACATTTAATTACGGGTATTTAGCTGCGGCCCGCAAACACGTATTATTAGACGGTATACGCCGCCACTAATTTAAATGTTACGACTGGGAAAAAATGTGTTTTTACGACATTATGGCAAGTTTTACGCAGCGTTTGGTTACCCTGACTTTTACGATATTACAACATAGACATACATTTATTTGACACAAGACACATAATTATATTATTATAACACTGTCCAATGCTTAAAGGGGCGACTCAGCCCATCTATATGACACAACTTTTTCTACGGAACTGACGCTGGATATACATAATAAAATTTAACTTGGCACTTTGGAATGGGGAATGACATGTCTTTTTTTTCCAACTTTAGTCCCATTGGTAAAGTTGTTCATATTGACAAGCTGAGTCTCCTTTTAAAGGATTAGGCACAGTTTTTTTTTAACTTAATGTATAACAGGTTGGTTACAGAAACTGTTAAACTTTTATAAGTGACTAGCTGTTACCCGCGGCTTTGCCCGCGTAATTTATAGCCTATGTCCTTCTCGGTACCCTAACTTATGTGTATGCAAAATTTCATGATGATCGGTTCAGTATATACGGCGTGAAAGCGTAACAAACACTCACTTTCAGTTGGGATTGGGATTGGGATAAGAGCAAATAAACACACAAATAATTCTTTAGCAGATTTACTGTGTAACCGTCATGAATGTGTTTCCTTTAAAATGGGTCGTATTTGTACTGTCTACAAAATATAAACTTTCTTATGAATATAATATTTGTGATGCTTTGTAAAGATCTATTTCCAAGTATCCGGGTAAATGGCTTACAGAGGGGCTTCTGTTTCAATAAAGTTCAAGTTCTAGTCTTTAAAAGGGCAGACTGTGTTCTTATGAATATCAACGGGATTTAGTTAGTTACATCACGGAACTATATCTCACCACCATGCATCGGGGAGCATCTGCACGTTATTTTAATTTATATAAGTAAGTATGTATTATAAAATATAGTATCGTCGTAGTATCCCACGACACAAGTTTACAACTTACTATGAGGCTAGTTCAATTTGTGTTATTTTCTCTTTATATTTATTATTATGCCTGGTTTTGGAAGGTTTGCGTGGGGACATAGGTCCATGCCACACGTAAATGCCCTTTGGAGAAGTTGATGTAATGTAGGTCTCCAGCCGGAACCCATTCCTGGAAATATGTATGCCTTTAAACAGGTCTTAGCCGGAGGGGAACGATTAAATTTCAAAAGTGATATTAGTGGATTATGTGATTGTAATGCGGGTGGACCTATGCTGGGTTAATGAAAAGGATCGGACACTAGTCATTGTCATGATAACTGACTAAAATTGGCAGGTGACTTGCGACCCACTCGATTGGCCCCGCAAACTAGCCGACGATTACTGCCGGCAAAAGGGGCAACACCGGTGTGGGCGACTCGAAGAGGTCAAGAGGTGGTCGAAGTTACTCGCGGCGTGATGCTCCTTAACACTTCCATCCCTGAAACATATCTAACGACTCCCTTCTGGATAGCCTAAGGCAAGCCAGAGCCAAGCGTCTTGTGAGCCTGCTTTGGTTTCCATCCCGACCGATGAAGACACGTTGGGGGCAAGGGCTCTGAGCGAATCTCTGGAGCACTCGGGTCCGTGGTGTCGTTACTCACCAAGAACTAGCCACAAACCTACGGGTTTATCATTTTTATTAAGGAAATTGACAGCAATCGATTTTACCTGAAAACAAATAAAATGAATCCCAACTTACGACCAAAAAAAAATACACCAGCGTAATAAATGATTGCGGTTTGTCGCCAATGGCTCCAAGTCTCTTTCTTTTTATGTGCGTAATGCGCGCCGCAAAAGGACAATGCTGTTTTTACTACCTTACTTGCTTCCATTGTTCGATTTGAAATACTAGTAAAAGTTCTCATATGAAAAGTTAAAATATAGAGGCTCATGGAACAAGTAATTGTACAAATGTACATACCATGGACGTATGAAAAACATACATTCTTATTCAGATTATTGTTAATATGTATTAAAATGCACGACGACACGCACTTGGCCGGTTTTTACAAATGATTTATTTATAATACCTCTCCGTGTATCGTATTAACACTTAAACGGGAAAAACTAGATTATACATATACCTACTAAATGCGAAAACATTATATACTAAATGGGTTTAAAATTGCAAATTTCAATAGAATTGCAAGTTTTAAATTTTTACTTACATACTATGGACATGGTCTGAAATAATTGTTTATACAGAATATTTTAATGTGAATGGTCACAAACGTATGTTTAATAGTAATTGCTGCCACCATTGAACCACGCTGGGCTGTGGTTTATTAGTAAAAATGAACATTAATATTTTATTGTTTTCTCCGGTTTACGACCGTCTCGATGTCAGAAGACGCGAGTGGTAATTGAAAAAGACATTTATTGGAGCCGTAAAGAATTTACGGCATGAATACCCCAACATGCAGAAATTAAGAGCTATCTTGTGACCTGATATGGCCATGTCGTAGGGAGAAACCGATCACCTGGCAGTTACGATGGTTCTCATACATGAGACTGATGCCGTATGGTTCCCAGCAGAATAGAATATGACCACTCCAAGTCTTCTTCGTAGATGTCGTAGAATGCGACTCAGGAACACAAGCTAAACAAAGCTTATAAACATCAAAGAGAATTCTCAAACCCTTCTGGCCAGAATGTAGACCAAATCCTTTGCCTATTCTGGCTAATACAATTGGCATGTTGACTATAAATTTTTTCGTGTTGCTAAGTAAAGACCTGCCAAAAATAAACACAATAGTGACAGTAATACATTTCTAAAACCTTTCAGATATAAAAGTTTTAAAGACACATGTTTTTAGACATTAATTTTTAGACGTGAAAACGCACTGCAGATTTGCCTACATATTTGTGACGTCACAACTTTGTATTTTGTATGGGTGGCGTGAGAACTTTGTTTGGCAGCTATACGAAATATTTCGTTTGCGGTAATGGTTTCATAATAAAAGTTGCTATAAATTTAGCGGACTACAAGACAGTATAATTGTACTAACAGATTTTCATACTTTTAAAAATGGTCCTATTTACCCAACTTTAAAGAAGCTTTAACATCATTTAACGAATCGATATCAAATAAAAAGTGTTCTTTGTGGTGTTTTTAGATAGAAATTAGTATAATTGGAAACAAATTTTATAATTGTTTTATACAAAAAAAGAAGACTTGCCGCGACGCTATCCTACAAGGAAGAAAAATAAACTTATTATGCCAATATCAAAATTGGAAATTTTCAGTTCTGGCCCATTAGCCATGACAACAAAAATATATAATACTTTACCCGATACTTTAAGAGCGGAAAAAAAGGACTCAATATTTATTAAAAAGATAAAAGAATTATGTTTAGATAAAAGTTATTACACAATTGACGAGTTTTTAAACGATACTGAATTAAAGTGACTGTAAAATACTTGACATACAATACAACTAATAATTCTATATATACTCACATAAAAATGCGACATAAAACTACATTAAAAATTGCCTTATATTTAACATTAAAGTGACATCAAATAATAAATGTTAATAAAATCTATCTAAGAAAAAAAATGACAAGTACTAATTATATAACCATAAAGAGCAATCAAAAAATCACGTAAGTAACACATATTAAACATATAATATATGATAAATTACTATTATCTTATTTTTTATTTTTTTTAATATAATTATATTTTTTAATATCTTATAGTACAAAACCCGTTTGCCATTCCAAATTTTATTTAAGCAATGCCCGACAGGGTTCATATTGTACATATTTAATATAATTACAGTGCAGTGACATTATTGTAAGAGCTGATGTAATGTACAATACGAAACACAATAAAGAAATTGAAATTGAAATAAAATCTTAACATTAGGCAACTACCAAATTGCTCTAGTAGTAAAGAGAGGGTCATGCTCCTACAGTGGAGACTGAAAAAGACCTGATGACGATTAAGTAAACGGTTTGATTACAAATTGATTCTTAGTTTTTGATTCTAGATTCTCGATTCCTAGATGTTGCCGCTTCTTCTTCTCTCCGCTTTAGAAGTGGCGTTAAACTTAGCCATAAGTAAATTACGGACGTCTACAAGTTTTTAGTTGTAAATGATTTAAAATTAAAAAGTATTGTAAGATACTTAATATTAAATAAAAAATTTGAATTTCTTCTACTTAGAGTCACTTGTCCTGCCCATTAAATATACCGTATATTTAATGGGCAGGACGCATGTTTTTATTCTTGGCCTATCCTCTTATTCCTCATCAGGTCTTTGAGTCTCCACTGCAGGAGCATGACCCTCTCTGTACTACCAGAGCCATTATAAGCCAGAGCAGTCAGAAGACTTAGCCTACACTCTCCACGCTGGCCAGATGGGTTGAAGAGGTTTCTTTGATGGTTGTAAGCTTTGTTTAGCTTGTGTCCTAAGTCGCCTTCTACGATATCCACTGGAAGACTTGGAGAGGTTCTATTCTACTCTACCTAAGGTTAATTTATTCCTACTTGCTTTCTCAAACATTTGACCCAATCATCAAAAGATCCGATAAAAAATTGCTTTTTAACTTTTACAATCTTCCTTGTTTACCTTAAACAGATGTAACGGTACCTGGCGTCGCTTATTTCACAATATAATTTTAATTCGCAACCCGACATTATGCCTGTTAAAAATTTATGATTTTTCAATGTTCAAAGAGGTAGCGCGGTTGTACTGGCGCGAAGAAAATATATTAGCTACGTCAAGAAAAATGCACAAGATTTTGAGGAATTCTTCGTGAAGTAAATAAGTTTATGTAAAGAAAAATAAAATCACGAGTGCCTTGGCAATAAATTACTACACACTATGATCGTTTTGGAGCCTTATTAAGGTTTGATTCAGTCCGTCGATTTGATTAAATAATTTGTTTTTGGCATTCGCATAATGATTGGTCTGGTGGATGAAAATGTTTTTTTTTGAGTTTCAGTATTTGTCCCATAGGAAAAGTTGTTCATATCGACAGACTGAATCAAGGGTTCGGAGGCTTTTGAGCCACTTTCAGAGACAGCGTTTGTTTTATTTACACAATTTTTTGTGCCATGTGGTTCCCGGTAGAGTATAATAAAGACTACTCGATGTCTACCCGTGGATGCTGTAGGAGGTGACATAGGAAACACAAGCAAAACAAAGCTTTTAAACAACAACGAGAGCGCTCGAAACCGTCTGGCCAGCGTGGAGAGTGTAGGCCAAATCCTCTGGCTGGTCTGGCTAATATATGGCTCTGGTAGAAGAGAGAGGGTCGTGCTCCTGCAGTGGAGACTAAAAAAGACCTGATAATGATTGTTTTTTGTTTTATAAAGTTGTTTGTTTGATAAAGACCAAATGAATTCTATTAATTATATAATTTAATGTATTGTTATTAATCTTGACTTTGACATTTAAATTTGTATTTTATTCAGTATTTTTATTTTATAATATTTTATATTGTCAAATGTATGACGTAGTTATGCATGTAATGTAACTAGAATTTTGTATTTATTTATAGTAATGTATTTGAGACATCTCGCATGCAGATGCCTTGGTGTAAAACTGTTAGTCTGTATGTTATATTTTTTAATAAACAATAATAAAATAAACAATGATGATGGCACAATTTTGACCGTTGTCAAAAACATGTGTTCGCAACTGTACCAGTCATTTACCATAAGGTTGTAAACATCCAAATTTTGCACGCTTTCGCTGACACCGCGTCGGGTGCAGGCCTGAGTGACGTTAACACTTTAACACATTATAATTAAGGTAGTTGAGAAAAATATAGTATCGTTAATATGGTACGTACCATTTTTGTCACTTAAATTTTTGATGCTTTCAAAGAAATAAACTTTTTAAGTACCATAACTTTAAAATTACGTTCTTATAAACAATATATCTAATGAATTTGATGCTTAACTTTTTGTTTTTCAGAAAAATAATATACCGAGCATTGTAATGCTATTTAAAAACCATTTAAGTATATTAACGTATTAAATACTTCATACACCCATACGACCAGACTGAGATCGCAGGAAGACGCTGGATGCAGTCCGCTTCCAACCGATAGTATTGGGAATTCTTGTGGAAAGCTTATATTCAGCTATGTATTTCCCGCGACAGAGAAGACGAGTATTATGGCAATAGATGTGCATGTTTTCAACAAACATATCGAGTCTCGTTTACATACTAAACCCAGTTAGCCTGATAATTCACGATGTGATAATTATATTGCTGATACCTGCCGGTACTTACCATATGATTTGTTGCGACCGGTAAATTAATGATCACTTTATAAGGGGCGATCCCATAAATATTCCAAGTCATAACTCATTGGCTATGCATGCGTATGGTTTGCATGCATTATACCAGGCGCCACAATAGACGCCGGACGGGCGATGTGCGATATATTACTGGTAGTGCGAACTTGCGACCGTAGGCTTTAATAATATTAAAACTTACGCAAGATAAATTCATTATGGAAACCTGACTTTACTCATATTATATTTTGTTGGATCCGCCGTCTAGTTTTGGGTCTGTTGCGAAGGCCATCATCGGGGCGAGTGAAAAGTGTAGCGACATAAAGGTTACGCTTCCTTCAAAGCACTGAGGGCCGCCTCGCGCCTCGTTGCTTGCCGCTCGCTGCCCGTGCGGTCGCCCGCGCCGCTACCCACGCTGCTCGGCTGGAAACGATGCCCGGCGAGGATGATGCCGAAAAACCAGTGGATGTAAAACAACAAACAAAAAAAACTAGTCGGCGGATCTAACGAAATAAAACGTGAGTAAAGCCGGGTTTCCAATGGGCTTTGTAATTTTATAATAATTACAAAGCCCATTGGAATTAATATATTAAAGGTGTAGGCTTTGTAATTTTATATTGAAGTATCTTCGGGTTATTTATTAATGACGTAAGATGATTCTTGCCAGTTTTTGACTTGTCTTTGCGATTGTTTCTCAGTTCAGCCCATCAGGCATTACATGCAAAACATGACCCATCAGGCATATGATGGTTTGCTGTCTTTCCAAGCCTTGTACACACAGGCAACGCCCAAAGCCGAAGTCCGTCCTTCCTGGGGCTCATGTTCACCTTACAGGTAGAGGTCACTGTGTTCTTACCTTAAAAGTCCGGTGAGTGGCGAAAGCTCATTGGGAACTAGCTTCATAGTCCACTTCATAATTATTAGTACTTAGTCGATTTCTAGGCATTGACGTAATAAATAGATAAAATTGTAATAACTAGATTAGAATATACACATACAGTGATTAACAATGATCCAAATATATTTTCCACCCATATTCTTTTAGTGTCTAGTTTAAGTGGTCGGTTTCAGGCTCTATTAACGAGTAATTAAATTAGTCCACGACAAGATAAGGACATGTTCCGCTCGGAGTGCGATAGTGGCGAGGCTGTT
Organism: Rhodophaea formosa; assembly: GCA_963082605.1. NCBI lineage: Eukaryota > Metazoa > Arthropoda > Insecta > Lepidoptera > Pyralidae > Rhodophaea > Rhodophaea formosa. The sequence goes on from OY720219.1 coordinate 1,897,908, forward strand.
ATCAGTAATCAGAGTGATTGACGTGCACAAGACAGGCGCCACTCGGTGAATTGCTAACTTTACTGTAAAGCTATGTAGCTTTTGAAACTTTCTCGGCTGGGAATCATCGGGATATTTGCCGTAAATGCTGTAGTTTATGAAACTTACATATTTTTGTTCAGTAAAATAAGGTCAAATATAAAAGAAAATTTCAAAAACAACAATAAGCATGATTCATATCCCTGTATTTTTCATAGTAATTAAACTAATTTATGGGTTTGTTTTCGTTGACTATCATTTCTCCTTCATCATTTGGTTGGACAAATTTATATTCTTAATTGCTGATTCGTTAATCTATCGGATTTTTGTTATCATTTTCAACTATTAACAAAATAGCTGCAATCAAACAAACACAAAGTCGTTTACAAATCTCCACAGATGGCTACAAAATAAGTATCAAGAGAACCGGTTACCTGGCATAAATTGATTTATTTTAAAATTATATTTATTTAAGACTGCATGCAAAGGTGAGTGACTCCTCCTTCAGTAAGGAAATGAAAGAACAACTATATCAAACAGTTAGTTGAACTCCATCCATTGTCACATCCAAAAAGACTGCGCTCACCAACCTATGCCAAGAGTGGTGCAAAACCTGGGTGTACGGGGAGATGTTGTTTGATGTTCTGATAGAATTAAAAGTCACTGATAACGGAAGCACAAAGATGTATTCTTGATACTAAATAATTAAATGAAATTAATGGAAGGTGGAATGAGTCGCGTGGCACTCTTGCTGGCCGTAGGTAGCGAACTAAACTTTACGTGACAATGGAAAAATGTATAAATCAATTTTGCCGACTCGGCATTACTGTGTACGGTGCTTGCTCGTACACTGGGTCTATGCCCAGCAGTGGACTTCTTGCGGCTGAGATTCAAATTAAATTCTTAGGTTGAAGGTCGCGAACAGAATGTTCCTGCCACTTCCAAGATAAATAGAGTCTAGTATTTCAATGCTTAAGCCGAACTATAATTAAGTCGGTTCGATTAATTAGACATTTATTAACTGGGTGTTGCTTAGACTAACGGCTTTGACGTACAATTGTTATATTATATTTGAGGTATCTATGCAAGGAGGCGGAATCTATAATATAATAAATCTTTTTTTTTATTAAAATACGTTACAACGGGTTAACTACGTAAATAGTCAGCTATAGGCTCACATATTTTGACCTCATCCGGAGGTCGTCGAATGACCATTCGCCTTAGGAAGACCTCCGTCTATATCTCACGTTGGTTTTAATCAAAATAGAACTGAATTGTTATGGATAGTAATAACTATATATTTTGATTTCTTAAAAGCATTACGATGGTATGTTTGGTGTGATTTTCTGTTCGTGTTAGATATTTTTGGCGTTAAGGTAATCATCACCTTTCATGTGACAAGCGTAAGCTTGCAATCTTCTGTCTGACGGATTCAAGCAAAAGTTAATTTTCTTAACTATAAATGTTCATGAGACGTAGTGTCAAATCTCTCGCCCAACTGGCTTCCCTGAAAACCAGCGTCATGGTGGCATACCTGCCATGGCATCACAGCTGAGGGAAACCATTTTGGTGACATATTCCGTCAAGCTGTCGTTGGTTTAATTGTTTTTATTTGCACCAAATAAACATTTTCTATTCTATTCTATTCTAGATGGACATCTAGTATGAAGTAAGAAGGACTTCTTACTTCACACTTAACCTAACCCCGATTAACTACCTATACAAAATATTCCTGCTATTTCTGAGACAGATTGCGCCAAGTATACAAATCTTAATGAGACATTTATTACTTAACAGAAGTACGGATTAAGGCCGCATTCTAGAATCTCAAGCTCAGTTTAGTGGACTTTAAATTATATCCAAACTAATTCAAATAAGATTCTAAGGCTAATCGAAAGTCGCGTACAAATTGTTCTTGCCACTTCCTGATAAACAGCATCTAGTGTTCTAATGGTTATTCGGACTGTAAACTGTAATGAAGTTGGTTCAATGAATCAGACGTTCATTAACTATGTGTCGCATGGACTAACGGCTTTGTAATCATAATATTATATTTGAAGTACATATGCAAGGATAGGAATCTATAAATAGAACTGACTTGTGATAACTGCTTATTTAGATTACATTAAAGCGTTAAGTTTGATGTCAAGCACATATTAAATATTTCCGTCGTTAAGATTATCATTACTTTTCATGTCACAAGCATAAATTTGGAATCTTCTATTAGATATTTCTGTCATCATCAGGTCCCTCCAGTCTCCACTGCAGGAGCACGACCCTCTCTGCACCACCAGAGCCACACACTAGCCCGAGCAGTCAGAGGATTTGGCCCACACTCTCCACGTTGGCCAGACGGGTTGGAGAGGTATCCCTGATGTTAATAAGCTTTGTTTAGCTTGTGTTTCCTTAGTCGCCTTTTACGACATCCACAGGGTTACTTGGAGTGGTCCTATTCTACTCTGCCGGGAGCTACACGGTTAAGATATTATTCTTATTCCATGTAAATCAGAATCAGAATCAGAATCAGAAATCATTTATTCCTTCGAAAATGGTCATAATCAGGTGGTACAGAACAGATAATAGGTACATGCACATTCTGCCAATATTTGGCGTAGGAATAATTTTTGTAGCACATATAAATATCAAGTTCTCCATTATTACTTTACACAACAATAATCAATTTTTATTACATTTCACATATCACAATAAGAATTAAATATATAGTTTGATAGTGTATAGTATTAATTAGGTATTCCATGTACAATAATTTAAACACATTATATAAGGACGTCGTCAAGATAGTCTTTAACTTTATAGTAACATTTATCTAATAATAATTTTGTAAACCCCTTTTTGAATTTATTAAAATTTAATGTATGAAATTTGTCTGGAAGATGATTATAAATTCTAATAGCCATACAGTACGAGTTCTTTGAATACAGTTGTAATCTTTGGTTTGGAGTTTCTAACTTATTTTTTTGCCTAGTTCTGCTGTGTTCTGTATCGCTCTTTCGTTGAAACAGACATGGGTATTTTACAACGAAGACACATATTTCATATATAACACTAACATGTACACTCTTGTAAACTCAATCTAGATACCTATAATAAAATTGTTATGTAGTTGTGAACCTCTAGTAGTTACTCAACATCAATATGTTGTTGATTGTGTTAGTGTGAAAAAATTGTATCAATACAAATATGTAACTGTTTACATGTTCACGAAGTGTAAAGTGTTACTTATTTAATTTTAATTTAATCACTTTTCATGTGACAAGCATAAGTTTGGAACCTTCTATCTGGTTCTGGCAAAAGTTGATTTTAGAGGTCTTTCTAATTCCATACTAAATTCTATGGTTAATTGACGGGTACTTACAAAATACTCATGCAATTTTTGAGGTCCATAAATTGCGCAAAGTAATAGTAAAGAAATTCAATGTTAATTAGACATTTATTAACTAGGTGGTGCTCAGATTAAATGCTTATTATGATGTGAATGTTATTAATTTATGAACGATCTGTCTATACAAAAATTTAAAACTGCCTATTATAGATTAAGAAGCGTTACGAAGGCTTGATACTCAGCGTTGCCAAGCTCATGCCAGATATTTTTGTTGCTAAGATAATCATAATTTATCAAAAAGATTTTCCACGATGCTTAAACTTATTCTTGCAATTTTTAAATATTTTTGTGATGGAATCGTAAACAAAACCAATATTGAAATGTGTTAATCCCAACTAATATTATACATGCGAAAGTGAGTTTGTTTGTTTGTTACGCTTTCATGTCGTATCTCCTGAACCGATCAGCATTTAATTTTGCATACACATAGGTTAGGGTACCGAGAAGGACATAGGCTATATATTACGCGGGCGAAGCCGCGGGTAACAGCTAGTCGTGTATAAAATAAAAAAAAAAACAATGTCCTACTTGATTATTAGACTTATCCAATGTGGCCTTTAAAATAGATCGGCTTCTTACGATATAATAATTTCTAGCTATTTTTCTCAGAATAGAGTCTAGCTATTTTTGTATACTCATAATAGAGTTGACTATTAATTAGAAGTTTACGGAAAAGGTGTCGCTTAGACTAACTACTTTGTAACCCTGCTATTATATTTGAAATATGCGGGGAGGCGGAGATGTTAAGTCGTTAGTTTAGACACTCTTATCTATTATTATTTATTCTATCAGAGTCTCATAAATATTTATCGTTAGGTATTGATACAGGGTGCGACAGAAATGCGAAATAATATTCGAGAAGCAAGCGCAGTCAAACTCATTTGAGGAGCCCGATGGTCCAGTGGGTGTGAGCTCTATGAGCGCTTACGTATGTTAAGCAACCCCCGGTGCAGTCTCTACTTGGACGGGTGACCGCAAGTGGCATAAAAATATCTCGAGCTCCTCCGTGCTTCGGAAGGCACGTTAAGCCGTTGGTCCCGGCTGTCATCGTTGATGGCAGTCGTTAAGCTATGTCAGATGCCTTAAGGCAGCTTGAAAAATCTGACACCAGTGTTGGCCACTTACACATACGAAAAACAAACAAACAAACAAACTCATTTTTCCGTACAAATTTTATTCTTTTTTTCGCTAAGCAAAGGTAGTGTATGCTGCATTGAGCTCGGGTGTGTCTTAGGCCCATAACCTGAATAATAAATAGGCTGAATAGTTCAGGTTAGGGAGCCCAGGAGAGATTTTATTTTTTTACTAGATTGGTTTTCCGATTTTCAAATTTAAAATCACATCAATGGGTGAGGAATTGGCTACTTGACTAAAAAAAAATTCGTGTCGCTATGTAAAGTCCTGCCAAAAATAAACACAATAGTTACCGAAATACATTTCTAAACAAAAAACTCTTTCAGATATAGAAGTTTTAAAGACACATATTTTTAGACGTTAATTTTTAGACGTGAAAACGCGCTGCGGAAATGCCTACATATTTGTGACGTCACAACTGTATTTTGTATGGGCGGCGTGAGTACTTTGTTTGGTAGCTATACGAAATATTACGTTTATGGTAATGGTTTCATAACAAAAGTTGCTACAAATTTTGCGGACTACAATGAAGTATAAGTGTAATTTAAGATTTTCATACTTTTAAAAATGGTCCTATTCACCCAACTTTAAAGAAACTTTAAGAACACTTAACGAATCGACATCAAATTAAAAGTGTTTCTTATAGTGTTTTTAGATAGAAATGAGTATCATTGGAAACAAATTTTATATCATCTTAACATTAGGCAAATACCGAATTGTGAGGCGCCGTGTGGTTCCCGGCAGAGTAGAATAGGACCACTCCAAGTCATCCCGTGGATGTCGTAAAAAGCGACTAAGGAAAAACAAGCTAAACAAAGCTTATAAACATCATAGAGACCTCTCCAACACGTCTGGCCAGCGTGGAGAGTGTAGGCCAAATCCTCTGACTATTCAAGCTTATATATGGCTCTGGTAGTACAGAGAGGGTCGTGCTCCTGCAGTGGAGACTAGAAAGACCTGATGATGATGATGATGATGACAAGAAAAGTACATTTATTTTTCTTACATCGCCGGCAATCAGAGATATAGTTTCTATGGTATGGTGAATATATTTGCATGCTGAAAGTTCACAAGTTCATTTGTAGTATACTGGTATATTTATAACCCCGGTAACCAATTGATTATTATTTAATATTAACAGGACTTAGCACGAATATTTTATTTATTTGTTTGCGCTGACGTTCATGACATCGGATATAAACAAATAAAAGTTTCATGCTAAATCTTCATGATATTAAAAACTAGCAGCCCTCCCGTTTTTGTTCGATAGGTTAATACTTTACAGATGGTCCCATTAAATTTTTATCGAAATGTGTGGAGCGCTTTTTGAAAAAATACATAGAAACCAAAAATATTTTCAGGTATGCCGTTCGGATTACACATATTTCCATTTTTTTCTTATGCTCATTAAAAGAAATTGATAGAGTTAAAGTCGGTTTTTGTTTTCTGTAAAAAATATCTTAAATTATATATTATGTAGTGATTACGTGTTTGAAGCGCATAAGTTTAAAAAATAACCAATTGGTTGTATGGCAAGCTGTGACAATTTTCCAGCGTAATAAAACAACTCCAAGAGCTTCCAATTTACATAACACTATTTATAATACTAAGTAAAAATGTGCAATAAATTTACGCAGCGATACACACTTAAATATTTTTTTTAAATATTAACATCTATTTAACTACTTCTAAAGTATCATGAGAGACACTTATGCGAGAGAACGAGGGAGTCGTTATTTCTCGAGGCGCTTTTACGTCCCTCTCACAGGTTTAGAGATCCCCATACCGATGGTTCTCAGTTTTATACCCTGTATATAATCCCAAACGAGTCTCATAAAGGCCTTACTTGAGTCTAGTTAAACGAATATTTATTTTATGCTAGCATTTACTTGTGTGGTCCTTAACATCGCGTAGGAACAAAGAGATAAAACTATGAATAGAACGGGCATTGAAAATAAATATCTTTAAAATATTTATTACTTACTGGCAACTAACTACCTCATGGCTGAGGAACATAAGGGAGTGGACCGGAATCGGGAAGCAGACGGCCATACGGCCAACCTCCAGTAATAGAGTGGCACTCAAAGAAGAAGAAGAAGAAAGCAACTAACTAACATCATCATCATCTTAGCAGCAAAAAGTCTACTGCTGTAGGTACATAGGACCGCTGCAAGGAATAGAGGGAGTTTTGCCATACTCACCACGCTTGGAAAACGGGTTGGTGAACGCAGATTTTTGAGCAACTCGGTGCTAATCGTGTTTTAGGCAGGTGTATATACCACAGTGCCACGGCGGCCTTCTCATCATCATTTCAGCTGCAAGAAGTCCACTGCTGGACATAGGCCTCCCCCAAGGATTTCCAATATGACCGGTTGGAAGCGGCCTGCATCCAGCGCCTTCCTGCGACCTTTATCAGGTCGTCCGACCACCTGGTCGGTGGGTGTCCAACGCTGCGCTTGCCGGTACGTGGTCGCCATTCAAGAGCCTTTCTGCCCCATCGACTCTTCGCGCTATGTGCCCCGCCCACTGCCACTTCAAAGAGCTAATCCGCTGGGCTATATCGGTGACCTCAGTTCTTCTACGGATCTCCTCGTTTTTGATTCGATCTCACAGAGAAACACCGAGCATAGCCCTCTCCATAGCTCTTTGAGCGACTTTGAGCTTTCTTATGAGGCCCATAGCGGCCTTCTAGTATGTTGTGATAAAATACATAGCATGTCATAAAAAAGCGCTGCTTTTTACTAAATTTGGTCACTTTTTTATGTCCAATGGTATAGTTTTAGTACCACTTATATGTCCAATGTGATTTTTGTATATTTTAACAAGCTTACTAAAGATGTACTGCATATTAAACTAGGTATTTAAATGTTATAACTATATTCTATCGAAAATAATAATACTAAAAAGTATATAACATAATTTTCACTGAACTAAGCAATTTATTATTAGTTCGATCATCTAAAGTTGTGGTTCACATGTCTGCTCTATTAATACCGGTATTAAATGTCTTTGCGTAGGATATAATACATTTACGATTGGTGTTCGTGGGCGGGACACGTGTACATGTCGTTTGAAGACTTATTTCGAATTAAACAGGCACTTAATCAACTTTATGGAATAACGTGACGTGATGAGTGGTCTTCTTCGAGTATTTAACAGTGACACGTGTTTTTGTGTAAGAATACATGGATAATATAACGAATAGTATCGTTATATTATCCATGTATTCTTACACAAAAACACGTCATCATCATCATCAGGTCTTTGTTAGTCTCCACTACAGGAGCACGACCCTCTCTGCACTACCAGAGCCATATATTAGCCAGAGCAGTTAGAGGATTAGGCCTACACTCTCCACGCTGGCCAGACGGGTTGGAGAGGTCTCTTTGATGTTTATAAGCTTTGTTTAGCTTGTGTTTCCTATGTCGCCTTCTACGACATCCACGGGAAGACTTGGAGTGTTCCTATTCTACTCTGCCGGGAACCACAAGGATACTATTTAATGATGTTTTTTCAATAATCCCATAATTAAACTTGTTTTTCTTAAACAAACTACCTAACAAACTACTAAGGATTACTGTTTCTATCATCTGTGTTGTATCATATACACATATATATATATATATATATATATATATTTGCCTACTGAAGTGAAGCCCATATTTATATCGCTCAGGTTATGGGCCCAAAATACACCGTAGGACAATGCAGCCTTTGCTTCGCGAAAAAATAATACCTATATAGACCGTCCTCCCAATGCGATTTTCTCATGTATAAGATAAGGTTTGGATATAAATATACCATGTATAAGAGTTCGGATATTTATGTACACTAATAAAGTGCCCATCCATCACTATCATACATATTATAAAACAAAGTCCTCTGCCGCGTCTGTCTGTCTGTCTGTTCGCGATAAACTCAAAAACTACTCCACGGATTTTCATACGGTTTTCACCAATAGATAGAGTGATTCACGAGGAAGGTTTTAAGGTATAATACATGCCCGGGCGCAGCCGGGTAGGGCTGCTAGTGTAATATATGGATGGGCACTTCATTGGCATGGTCTATATAATAGTATCCAAACACTATGTTCCTTCAGAAAATTGCCTTAGGACAACGAACGAAGGAATGAATGAAATCCATACGGAAAAATGAGATTGCGAATATGCGAGTCTCGTCGAGATATTTCGTAATGTGCAAATCACAGAAGAGTTAAACACCACTTAAGACTTAAGATTGTTTAATATCACCAATTGTTTTTACTAAGTTATTAAGGAAATATCACATAAAAAGTAGTAGTAATAAAATAAACATGTAGGAAGTTGGGATCTTTTATAATATCTATTTTGACTTAATGACAAAGTGTATCAATGAATAATATAATTTTAAATGATAGATATTGTAATTCTACATAAATAGATGTTCGGAGGCATACGCTAAATAAGTTTCAAAAAGTCAACGTTAGATTAGGCAGTACGTCCACTGATTGTTAAATAGACTAAACAGAACGTGTTTTAGATTTGAAAGATAGAAATGTAATCTAAACAAATGCAATAATCGAAAATGCTTTTTAAAGTTGTAATATAAATATCTATATGATCCCACTGCTGGGCAAAGGTCTGCCCCATTTCCTTCCAGGACTCCCTGTCTAGAGCCAACTGTGACCTTTCCTCATTAAATTTGCGCAAATCGTCGAAGCCGCGGGTAAAAGCTAGTACAAAATAAAGTTTAAAAACTAAAACCCGACTAATTGTTTGGTATACATAGGAAAAGTTGTTCATATTGACGGGCTGAGTCACCCCTTCGAAGGATCGGACAGGGTTTTTTTTCGGCTTCGCCCACGTGATATATAGCCTTTGTCTCAGTGCCCTAATCTATGTGTATGCAAAATTTCATGATGATCGGTTCAGTAGATAGGGCGTGAAAGCGTAACAATCAAACTCACATTCGCATTTATAATATTATATAGGATATTGTATAGAAACGAGTAATATCAAATGTCATATCAGTGCGCGTTGCTTTTTCTATTTACCTTTTTCGCATTTTTTTGCTTATTTTATAAAAAGATGCATTTTAAATATTCATAGGACATGCAAATTCTACAGCCCTTATATTTGTCTAATTATCATTCAACTTTCAAATTTACTGCACTCATCATAAAGTGTAATTTAGAGTAGCAAGATGCTATTCGTTTAATTATTATGGTATGTATCGCATTGTAACAGTGCATAATGTCTGCATTAATTTAATTGTAATTAATAGTTTCGATTTGAATTTAATTGTTTTCGTTGGGTAATGCTGTTGTTGTGTAAGGAAATTAATCCAATATTCATTTATTGATATTATTTGCCTCGGTTATGCATGGCCAATAGGAGAATAATAAGAGTATACCTAAAAAATATTGAAGACATATTTTTTTTATAAATCCATTAAATTGATTATCAAAAAAATGCGTAAGAAAGATTACAGTAAGAAAAAAATTATCCGTTGAAATTCGTCTCTGCCATAGCAGAAGGGTGTCATAAGATTTGGAGTACCTAATGGGAAATGCTTAGAATTCCTACATAGCCAGGCTATACATGTTTGTTCCCGTTTTATAATAGTTTCTTTAAAGTCATGTTTTACTTGATAATTTAAAACAAACAAACCAACCTCTCCTCTTTGACGAATGCACCTTCTCCATATCGTCGTGGGTAATATTCTTGATAAGAACAAAAAATGGACATTGCAAATTTTAATGTAATTCAACTAAATAAAATTTAATAATATATTTTAGGTATTTTATAATATTTTTTAAGGTGTTTAGTTTTAGGTTAATTTTTCATAATTATTTAATATGTAATTAGTTTATTTTAGTTTAATTTATAGGCATTACAATTATATTCAATAAAATTCAGTAACCAACTATAGCTAGTGTATTTCTTTTTATTACTTAGCTCTTAAAAGATAACAATAATAAGTTAATTAAATAAATATATAGGGACAAATCACACAACTTAATACGTACCTATCCCTGTATTTACTTATCATGAACTTTAATTGGCCATGGCGTAAGCACAGATATTATCAGGAGATTCGAGATCTAGTCTACAAAATTTAATTGAGTTTGATAGGTTAATCTTAAACAACATTTAACTCTGATTTATTAGCGCAAGCCTTGATTGTGGTGATATTATCTGGTTCGGTATGGATATAATTATTAATTGTGTGAATGTTTTATTTGGAATCTAGAAGATATTATTTCGCACCATTATGTGTGCCACTGCTGGACAAAGCCCTCCCTCCACTTCTTCCATTCAGTCCAGTCTTGCGTTATCTCCTTCCATTCTTTGTTAAATTTGACGAGCTCCGTGGCGCAGTGGTCAAAACACGCCTGTGACACGGCAGGTCCCCGGTCAGGTCAAGATGGAAAATTATATTTTTCAGATTGACCTGGTTCTTGGATGTTTATCTATATAGTGTTGTAGAGTTAGTATCTCAAGTTTCGAACTTACTTTGGGGCTAGCTCAATCTGTGTAAAAAAGAAATCTAATTTATCGCGCCATCGTGTTCTTGGTCTCCCGAGTCTCCAAGTATTATGAGGGATCCTGCACGTGGTGCCCTTTGCCCAAAAGTCATTTGGCCTTCGATATGTGTAGCCAGCCCAGTCCCACTTCAATTTGGCGGCCTTCAGAGCTAACTCTGTGATTCCTGTTCTGGAGTGTAGATCGGTGTTACGGATTTTTGTCCATCAGTTTGACACCTAGGATGCTCCATTGCTCGCTGGCAAATTTTGAGTTCGGAGTTTAGTCAAAGACCAAGTTTGTGCGCCATATGTGAACAGAAGGATGCAGATGTCCATCTGTTTCCTTTTTAAGGAAAGAGGAAGGAACCTTTCCAGGCGTTTTCCGTTCTTCTTTCAATTTCCTCTCGTTGCCGGTCCTGGAAAAATAGCAATTAGCTCAGGTAGATATACTCAGTAACATTACTACTCATTAGAAATTCTGCTCGCTCATCATCCTCAGCTGTGACGCGTCGGAGGCCAACAGAATGAATGCTGTAACGTGATTTGGCAGATCAGATTGCACCATGATGTTGCATGTCATTCGAATTACAGCTTAATCGGTTAAGAATAAGTACTTCAAAATGGATTTGCACGATTTGACCACCGCAGACGGATAAACTATCAGAGCAATAATCTTTTGAATCAAGAAATAGATAGAAAAAAGTAAATAAATAAAAGATACGAAAAAATCTTCTACACGAGCAGTATTCGAATCGTAGTCATTGTACGACTAACACCTTACCAAAAGGCCACCACGGTTCGATCTTATACGACGAATTTCTCCACCATATTTTATTTTATTTTTTTTTTATATTAAATGGGTTTGCTCTTGACCATCATCTAGCCCAAAGGCAAAGATATGGCCTAAGATGAAGCGAGCTTACCCAGAAGAAGCCTCTTTTAAGCATTCTTCTTCTTCTTTTCGTATCGATGTCTCAAAATGTCTAAAAAATCCTATATTTTATCCCTCCAGTATGTTGCAACAGCCACGCCACTTGCTGAGGCGTAGTTGAGGTCGTACTTTGTGCAGGTAGTGGGGCACATGGGGCACGACATGAGGTGTGACGTGGTCTGGTTTCTTTGACCACATTCACACTGAACGTTATTTTGGTCGATGTAGCCCCACTTGGCTAGGTTATGCTTACATCGGCCTACCCAAGTACGTAGGCGGTTAAGACTTTTCCATGTAGCCCATGGGAGTTGAGATTCCGGAGGAAGCTCTTCAGATGGGGGGATATAGTCAGTGGGAGGTGGAAAATCTTTGCGCCAAAATTGCAGACCGGTTGATCTTGGGTCGCCATCGAGAGGTCTTGTTGTTTTTATAAAACTATTACGGCTTTTAAGTCTGTTGGCAGAAGGCTGTATTCCATACAAGAGATGTCTTGGGTCTGACTCTTAACATTAACTCTTAACTTTAAGCATTAAGGCTTCCATTACCTATTTAATTTAACTACCCCACCATCACAAGTATGGTATTTAATTTTAACGGGGCAGTTGAGTTAGTATTTAATTTTAACAGAAAAGCTTGTAACGGTAACGCGTCATCATTAACCTACGCAGAACCCGCGTGGCATCGCTTTAACTTGCACTTGTATACCTATAGACTCTATAGTACAGCCTCAAACCGGAGTTACTATAAACCTACAAATGGCGCCCAACAAGTTCCGATCGACGGAAACTTTCTAGCTAATTATCACGCCTATAAAACAAGCATAAAATCTAAACGCCATTACTGAAACTACACACAATAAACTACAAATTACTAGATAACGGAAATGTCAAGGAGCTGTGGTCGTAGAATAAGGAAGGGTAAAGAAGTGGCATTAAGCTCTTAGTATAGTCCTCCCCCCCGTAGCATGGCTCCCGCGACGCCGTTTATATCGCGCGATAAACTATCTACTTCTCGCTCTTCAGTATTGCGTAAAACAAGATGGCGATAGTCGATAAACGTTGTCACGCGTGCCATGCTACGGGGGCAAAGCACCAGCGCCAGCTTCTGTGTATAAGTCAGCTCTAATTTGTTTAGGAAATAAATAAGAGCTGACTTGTAGACAGAAGCTGGTAAAAATAGCACAGCCAGGCAAAATAGCCCTATTTTGCCCGAGAAAATGTTGAACAAGTACTTTGTATGTATATTCTTCTAATTTTACACACACATATTTACAACTGTAAACCCTATAAAAACCTATAACTTTTATGCCACTCAACTACTTAGTGGAAACTTTTTGTCACATTATTAGCAAAAAAAATATAATGTTCTTTGAAGATATACTAATTACTCCTTTTTAATACAGAATCAGGTGCAACATTAAAAAAAAAAGATTGAAAATTATCTGAAGTAGCCGTTTCTGTGTTGTTTTTATTTTGAGTTCCATAGACGACAGCTGATTGGTTGAAAAGCTCTGAAGATTTTACGGCTGTAAAACATATGTTTTGATTTATTGCTAACTAAAATCATAATTTAGCAGTTAATTGTGATTACTAATACATTGTCAAGGGACAGCATAGATAAAATATGCAAAATTTTGAATGCTTTTTTGTTTTCATATGAGTATCGAGCTCCCAACACCAACCAGCAGGCCTATTTGCTAACTTTTGACAACTACGGTGTACATCATTTTGATGGTAACTTCAATATTCATTACGGCTTTCGTATTAATGACTATTTTTATTAAAGATATGAAAACCGTAATGGATGTTAAAGTGACTATCAAAACGTTGTACACCGAGTTAGCAAATAGGCCTGCTGGAGTGCTATTTTTGCACATGTGTCTCATCGCAAACGAACAATTATTTCAAATAAATGTCACTCGTGTTCTTAGTTAAGACACCTGATCAACAAGTGCTTTTTTTTACTAACCTAATCAGTCTCTTTGCTAGGCAAAGGTCTCCACAATTTATTTCTACACCCCTCTTTTTAGCGCCTTATATGACCATTTCCTTTCAAATTTATTTATATCGTCACACCTACCTACGTATGTATTATTTGTAAAACCCCACTGCAGTTTTTGACTGTTTACGTCCGCCATATAGATTTTTTGCTTACGTTACATAGCTTATGATGACACTCGAAAGAAAAATACGAATTAAATGACACCTCACATTTTAAAATCGGTCAAGCCGTTAAGGCTAGATTATGCAACAAAGGATAAGAATGGAATAGAATAGAGCAGACATACCTACTTACAGCTAGTAGTCTGTATCTTAAACAATTAATTAAATACATATTATTTAATAAGATAATTTTAAATGTGATTTGACGTGAAAGGGCCTATTTTCTGAATAAACGTTTTGATTTTGATACATACATAGATAGAAAAACATTACCCTCTTTCTGGGTGGGTTAGTCGGATAAAAATAAAACCCCAGCACCAACCGTGTTGCTATTTCACAGCCCAGTGAGTCGGAAAATGCGCGCGAAGTGATTAAAGACTTTATAAGCGGTTAATTGATTTGCAACTGATCCAGTTAGGTATTTATATGGTCACCTTGTTCTATTTGGAAATGCCTGAGAAACTATTAAAATATCGGATTGATTATAAATTTACAAGATCGACTTTAAAAGAGAAAATTCTTGTAAAAAATTACTTGCATTTGTATTTTCTTCTCCAATAAATAAATAAATATATACGGACAAATCACACAGATTGAGCTAGCCCCAAAGTACTTGTGTTATGAGACACTAACTCAACGATACTATATTTTATAACAATACATATATAGATAAACATCATGAAGAAGAACGCGAAACAAAGTTTTTCTTTCAGGGACTCAGCAAAACACACAAATCACTTCGTATGAAAATAACATATAAATTCCTACGTAATCATAACAGGACATGTGCTCGGGCACAGTCTAAACACTATATTCCTATGTCTAATTGGATAGCCGATTTAAAGAAAAGCCAAGGTCCACACGTTACTACTGCTATAGAAACGAGTTCAAAATCAAGAGGAATGGAACCACCAACTACAGAAGACAGCGAAAAAATCATACAACGCACGAAGAACGGCACTGTTCCTGGAACCGACAACATTGTGCCCGAACTATATAAAGCCGCGCCGGAGGAATTTGTGGTCGAACTTTCAAAAACAATGGCAGCGATATGGCGCAATAACGAAAAATTTATACAGAATAATAAAATAGAATACGAAATCGCGCAATTAATGTACAAGATGGTTATCAGACCGTGTATGACTTACGGTCTGAACGTGTCAGCTCTAACCAAAGCAAACCGGTCAAGACTCAGAAAATATGAACGACAAATATTACGGGATATGCTAGATGGCGCTGTTAACACACCAAAAGGAAAAAAAAGTAAAGGACATATTAAGTGGGAAGACTATCACGAAAATAATAAAAGTACGACGAATCTCGTACTATAGTCATATATTAAGACGCCTGACTCCTCATCTCCTCCGAGCAGCATTACAACACAAGGAAACCAAACGAAAAGTTGGACGCCCTATCTACACATGGGAGGACTCGCTTAATCACGATATTCTCCACACTAATAAAACAAAGTTGGAATGGAACAACTTAGCCGACAACAGAACACTCGTAAAAAGGGAAGCAGAAAAGATCTACGAAGACCCGGAAACCGACACAGAAACCGACCTGGAATCTGAAGATTCCGAGGACTCCACGTTGGTCTCATATTCAGCAACAGCGGGCAATAAAGACAGACGCAAACTCAATAGCCGCAAGCGCCCCAGACCAATTACTCCAAGATCAACGAGACAGATCCAAACACGAGCTTCTAGAACAACATCGCCGATAAACAAGAAAGAAGCTGAGGAAAATAATATCACAAACGCAGTCAATCTCTCCTCTCTTTTATGTATTACACACCAAGTATAGTATCTATCCTCCCCATACTGATTTGATGCTGGTATTCGGTCGGTTCCAACTTCCTTTCTCTCCCCATCCTGACTGCACCGCCCTACACTCCCAATCCTATCTACGTGCCCAACTGGTTTCTCGAGTAAGGATTCGTGATCCAAGGCGGAGGGTGGTAGATGCGCTAGAAGGAACCGCACAAGCTCGAATTCGTAGGCGCAGTTTAGCATACTCCGTGGTGGACCTCCTTCCTACGCTCTTGCAGCTTAATCGCTGGCTGGGCGGGCACAGAACTGAACTGAACTGAACTGAATACATATATAGATAAACATCCAGGACCCAGGTCAATCTAAAAAGATCATTTTTCATCTTGACCTGACCGGGGGTCGAACCCGGGACCATCCGTGTCACAGGCCGGCGTGTTGACTGCTGCGCCACGGAGCTCGTAATCTCCAAGTAATAAAAGTTTTATGAACAATCATACATATGTCACGTCTCTATCGATTATAGTGCAGATACAGCCATAAACCATAATTTCAGAAGGTCACATTTTAAGCGTTGTAAGTATATTGGTAGAAAACAGAATCAAATAGTGATGACATGCCATTTTTAGGGTTCCATAGTAAATAAGGAACCCTTATAGTTTCGCAATATCTGTATGACCGTCCGCAGTTTTACTCAGAGACTATAAGTACTAGAAAGTTGTATGGGTATGTATATTAATCATGCCAAAAAATTGGTAAAAAAAAATATTGAAAAAAAAATTAGGGTAGCTCCCATACAAGTAAAAAGGGAGCAATTTCTCTTTTTGTTAAAGTCTTCAATTGTGTTTGGTATTGTTAAATAGGTCTTTAAAAATATTGTGAGGTTGAGAACACCATTTTCCCATTTAGGGATCCCACCACTTCCACCTCTTCATCTGAGTGTTCCCCGGTCGGCATATAAACCTGTATTACCTTCAGCGAGTATCTTTTAGACACTCTGAGTATCAGGTATATTACCCTACTGGAAACAATTTCGATGGTAATGATGTTGTTGATGAGAGACTTGTGGACGAGAAACCCGATACCATGCTGTGACTTCACCCTCCCAGTGATAGAGTATGGTACTAGACTTTACAACCCCACTATGTCCCACCGTAACCTACTCAATTCCTATTCCACTTCCTCGACCTTCTCGGCCAGCCTCATTGTGCGAATGTTGTGTGTTACCAGGGCCAGTCTTTGTTGGGGGTGGTAGCCGGATCTTTTCCGGAGATTTTTAGCACGCCCTGCCCCGCCGTTACCATGACCGCTAACGTAGTCAGGAATAGCGGGGCTGCCGAGGACTGGGGGCCTTGGTATATTTTCGCGTGGCTTCGATATTTATAAGCTTTGTTTAGCTTGTGTTTCTTAAGTCGCCTTCTATGACACACACGCGAAGACTCGGAGTGGTCCTATTCTACTCTACCGGTCAACTAATAAACTAGTTATATTATTGTGTATCAGACAGGCCACTCCCTTATCTTGTACCAGCGTTTGCCCTCGTATATCTTGCGGATATCTTGTCAGAGAAATGGAAAGTGTATTCCGAGGCACGAAATAGGAATGTTACGAAATAATTAGGAGTAAGTAGGTAATGTAAACGTCGAATTGTCAACATAGGCTTGTTCTGTTTAATTAACGACTGTATCCATTGAATGGTACTATAATATAGTAATTTTATCGCTAGTTTGGGTGGTTTTCTACGTTATTGTGTAAAATGGAGAAGCTTATTTACTAGTGGCTCTGTTAGCTGAATACTACGGGAATCTGTCTTAAGATAATTAAAAACTGAGTAAATGTTCACCACGCATCTGAAAACACCACTGTTGGCCACTTACACATACGAAAAACAACAAAACAATCTGAAAACAAAAAACTTAAAGACTAAAAGAAAGAGAAAGTTATACCAAAAATATATTAATTCAATAAGAAACCTAAAAAATATCTAAAAATTACACAAGAGATATCTAACAATCTAAAAAATTGTGTGGAAATGTTGTTTTTTGTTCTGAACTTCCAGCCTTAGTCTCCTAGAAAAGTTGTCGCTATTGACGGGCTGAGGACTGGGTTTATTAACATATTTAAGTAACCCACGTTTTTTAAGATAAAAAAAAACTACTTGTACATGCTTGATTATTGATTATGTATTTTGTATACTAATAAAGAGAAGCAGCGACTTGCCAACGCATTTTACGATGTCCATTAAATAATTCATTAAATTCTGACCAATCGTATAACAGGATCCTGTCAGACACTTCCTCATCAAGATATTTGAGTCTGATAAAAAAATTGTAGCAAGTTGCACAATATAAGGTTCTTATTCCGGTATTTCCGTATATTTTTATTCAGAAGTAAAGACTAAATAACATTCTTTAAACTTCCCCACGGAAAAAAAAACATCGTCAACAATGACTTGAATAACCTATGTTTAAGTAACAGGCAATTTTAAAGTAATAGCTAAATTACTTGTGTGTGCTTGCTCGTATTTATATACAAAAAATATGAAGCAGCTGCTTCGCCGGCGCTAATTTAACGACGTCCATTAAATAATTCATTTAACTCCGACCAATCGTATATCGAGATCCTGTCAGACACTCCCACGTCAAGATCTTTGAGTTTGATAATGAAATCGTAGCAATTAGCTTAATAAAAGCTTCTTATTCCGATATTTCCATATATTATTTAACAGTAGCAAAGACTATTTTGCATTCCTTAAGTCTCTCAACCGAAAAAAAATAACAAAATTTTATCCAGAGGTATGTAATTTTGATTTTAAGTAATGGACGACCAAAAAATCAAAAAAAAATCAAAAATCAAAACGTTTATTCAGAAAATAGGCCTTTGCAGGCACTTTTTCACGTCATATCATATTTAAAATTATCTTATTAGATAATATGTATTTATTAATTGTTCAAAAGCTACAGACTACTAGCGTTTCGGAACCGACCACTGCAGAGAAGAAACGCCGAAAGAAACTCTTATCAACAGTTTTGGTCGCCTACTCGCCTGAAGGGCTTTATATGATTACGAATATTTATTCCTTATTGTCTTTTTCTTTCTTTTCTTTTTTCTTTCTTTTTTCTGTTTTCATGTTACAATTTCAATATACATAGGTAGATTTATTATTTTTGGAACATGTTTATGTTAACGATCGAGTGTGTAAAGATAATAAACAACATATGATACTTAATGTAGTCTCAAAGAGGCCGAGCAGACCAGTCCCCCCTGACAGCACCCGTTCACGAGTTGACGTGTGGATCAGCCATCGCTGAACTCAACCATACGACCTAAATCAAAGTAACATAATTTTAAAGAAATAGCCAAATTACTTATAAATGCTTGCTTATGTATTTTTATTTACTAAGTAACGTGAAGTAGCAACTTTGCCGGCGGTAATTTAACGACGTCCATTAAATAATTCATTTAACTCCGACCAATCGTAAATTAGGATTCAGACAGACACTCCTACTTTGAGATCTTTGAGTTTAATAATGATTGTATTTAGGACTATTGAGCTTTTGACGGAGTGAATTATGAAGTTAAACAATTGTATCAACTTCATTTAGATATCCTAATATTATTAAGTATATAATAACGTAACATTAAATAACTCTTTAAGATCTAACCTTGTATATCAGAGTTTTGTCAGACACTGCCACGCCGCGACCTTTAAATTTAATAAAAATGGCTACTGTGTTACGGCCAGATACATGACACCTTTGAATTTAATAAAGATAGGTATCTGTATAATTAAATATACGAATTTTAACAAAATGATTTATACAATCATATTGGTAAACATCAATTTTGAAAGACACGCAATTTTTATGTATAACGTAGTTATAGTTAAATAATTAAGTTTTGTTTTGTTTTTCGTATGTGTAAGTGGCCAACACTGGTGTCAGATTTTTCAAGCTGCCTTAAGGCATCTGACATAGCTTAACGACTGTCATCCACGATGACAGCCGGGACCTACGACTTAACGTGCCTTCCGAAGCACGGAGGAGCTCGAGATATTTTTATGCCACTTGCGGTCACCCATCCAAGTAGGGACTGCACCAGGGGTTGCTTAACATACGTAAGCGCTCATAGAGCTCACACCCACTGGACCATCGGGCTCCTCTAATAATTAAGTAAGAATAATGTAGACATGTAAATAAATAAATATGAAATGTTCATGCTATGGTTTTTACTTCTTTTACTTTTGATGCAATGTTTATCTTAATATAAAACAAATAATCATCAATTCAATATTCCCCACAGGATCGCGATCAACAAATATTGTTGATTTATTGTAATCATTACTGATTTTACGCGCCGTCGGTATCGTTAGCTTGGGTAATATCCGTCACACGCTAATGGCTTTAATAAGTGGGAACTCACAACAGCTATAAAAAAAGAAGTAAAATTTTTATGAAAACAACTAGCGATGATAAATTCATTTCCTTCCTATTGAAAGAGTTCTTTCGGGATCATGGTCCATTTTTGTCCAGTGCAGTACAGGTAACAGGGCCGAAATATCCAAAACTTGATAGCCATATTCATTTTTTCTGTCAACCAATCTAATATGTTAAATTATTAGATTGGTTTAATATTTTATCACCATTGTGACATGAAAAATAAACTAATTGTGATTCTTATTGTGCAGACAAAATTCCAAAAGGTCAACATTTGACGACCATTGTTCAGGACATGGAAGAGTGGCTACTACAAGCAGCAGTTAAACGGTTAATTAATCGATCGTATTGTTTCGATTTCATGCGATTCGGTATTGTAATCGGTGACAAATACATAATTAGGTGCATATAGGTGTGGCGGTGGAGTTTTTGGTGGAAAGTTAACGAGTGCAGTTGGAGTATGCCGTGTGGTTCGCGGCAGAGTACTATAGGACTACTCCAACTCTTCCCGTGGATCTCGTGGAAGGCGACTTAGGAAACACAAGCTAACCAAGGCTTATAAACATCAAAGAGACCTCTCTGTCTGGCCAGCGTGGAGAGTGTAGGCCATATCCTCTGACTGGTCTAGCTAATGTATGGCTCTGGTAGTACAGAGAGGGTCGTGCTCCTGCAGTGGAGACTAAAAAAGACCTGATGATGATGATTCTTATTTTGTAAAATTAGCAATACTATGATGTATTTTTCAAATGTTTTTCAATAGATCCCAATTTTAGGGAAAAAGAACTTAATATTTTAATAATATTCAAGATTTCAAAGATTTCACATGTTTATTTAATGTTGGTGTTTGTGAACAATTAATCATAATCATAATCATAATCATAATCATAATCATTTATTTGCCAACTAAGTGTATACAAAAAGGTCTTATATCTAGTATTGCACTTTACAACTTAGTACCTTTTACAGGTATTGCAAATAGGCGGCGCCTGATATACTTAATTTATATTAAAATAATTATATATATTTTTAATCTTTTAATCGTCATATTAATATATATTTACTTGTTAAATGCAAGTTTATGTATTTGTTTATTTATTTTGTATTATTTTTCATATATTCATCTATTGAGTAAAAGCACATATTGGTTAGGAAGTCTTTTAATTTTTTACTAAATATAGATTCTTTTTTCTCACTAATAATATCTTTAGGTAAATTGTTATATAGTTTTATAGCCATATTATGTGGACTATTTTGTAGCATTTTTATTCTGGATGGTGGTAAGTATAATTTATCTTTATTTCGAGTATTTATATTATGAGTCTCATGTATTTTTGTAAATGTATGTAAATTTTTATGGACAAAGGAACATAAATCATATATGTATATAGATGGTAATGTTAATAATTTATATTTTATAAAAAATGGCTTGCAACTTTGTATATTTTTAATTTGGGCTATTATTCGTATGCATTTTTTTTGAAGTATAAAAAGTTTTTGAATATTTACGCTATTTCCCCATAACATAATGCCATATTTAAACCAAGAATATGGATAAGCATAGTAAGTCGCTAGTGCTGTCTGTAAATTTGTGTTTTGTTTTATTTGAAATAATGCGTATATGAATTTTGATAGCTTAGTTTCCAGTTTTTCTACATGTGTTTTCCAGTTTATGTGTGTGTCTATGTTAATGCCTAGCAAATTAAATGATTCAACTGTTTCAATTTTGTAATTTTTATATGTTATGTCTGAACTATAGGGTTTCTTATTGTAGGGTCTGAACTGAATAGCTTTAGTTTTTTTGAAGTTTACTTCTAAGTTATGATCTTTAAGCCAGGTGATGATGTTTTCAAATGTTTCTTCTATTAAAGGTTTTAACTCATGTTCGTTTTCAGTTTTTAGAAGAATAGATACGTCATCAGCAAATAGGACAGGTAGGCATTTATTTATATCAAGAGTTTTAGGGAGATCATTTATATATAGCAAAAACAGTACACAACCCAAAACACTACCTTGCGGTATTGAGCATGTTAATGCTTGTGGGTCAGATTGGATTGATTGTATGTGGTTATTTAGTTTATTGTGATATTCTATTTGTACTATCTGTTGTCTATTGTGAAGAAAAGATTTAAACCATGAGTAAGCTGGACCTCTAATACCGGAACCATAAAGTTTTGAAAGAAGAATGCTATATGAAACTTTGTCATATGCTTTAGACATGTCTAAGAGTAGACCCAGTGTAACCTTTTTATCATTTACGTGTTGGAGGGCTGTTTGAACATATTGATAAACTGCTAGTGTAGTTGATTTAGATTTTCTGAAACCGTTTTGGCTATTATCAAGAACATTGTATTTTTCTAAAAAGGCGTATAGTTGAATACACATAGCTTTTTCATATATTTTTGCAAATGTGGAGGGTATTGCTATTGGCCGGAAGTTACTGGGATCTGTTTCATCATCTTTTTTGTAGATAGGGTGAACAAGTGATATTTTTAATGAGTCTGGGAACTTGCTTTCATTAAAACTTTGATTAATTAACATGGTGAGTGGTATGGTAAGTTCTTTTGCGCATTTTTTAATTAATATTGGTGGTATATCATCTACTCCAGCACTGTAAGTATTTTTCATTGATTTTATTATGTCATAAATGTTTTTCTCGTCAACGGGTTGTAAAAAGAATGAAGATATTGGTGGGTTTATGACTGAATGACCATTTGTGTTTTGACTGTGTGTTTGAGATTTGCCTATATTAACAAAATAATTATTAAATGAATTTGATATCTTTACTGGACAATCTTCTATTTTACCATTAATTTTTAATTTAAAGTTTTTGTACTGTTTGTTTTTATTTTTTCCTATATTATAGTTAATAATTTTCCACATTGTTCTATATTTATTATCAGATTTTTTTATTTGTTTAATGTAGTCTAATCTTTTTGAAATCTTAATAGATTTTTTTAAAATACTATTAAATTTTTTATAATAACCTTTTATGACTGAACTTCTTGTTTGATTGAGTATAATTCTTAGCATTCGTTTATGAATACATGATGTTTTTAGTCCACTTGTGAGCCATGTATTTTTTGTTTTATTCGTTATTTTAATTTTTATTTTTGGAATGTATTTATCTAAAAGTATTTGTATTTCTTTTAGAAATAAATTAAAGTTTTCATTGTTGTCATTATCCGTTGTTATTTTATATGACCAATCTATATTATCTAATGAATTTTTGAAATTATTTATATTTTTTTCTGAATATATCCTTTTTGCTTTATACCATATATTATTTAAGTAAAGTAAAAAAAAGGTATAATCTAATATTTTGCACCTGTTTAAATTTGATTCTTTCTCAAATCTGTTGTTTAGTTATAACACTAATAAACCGTATTTTATTTGGAAGTGGAAGTAAAAAAACTATTGCATTAGCTCTTGTGAGTTCACCCTAGCACAATTTAAGTAAATAGCCCGGTTTAATCAATTGGGTCAGAATTTAATCAAGTTTTGATAAATATTAAAGCAAATGAAGCGGGCTTCTTTGTACCTGGCTACTACGATACCCTTCATCATCATCATCAGGTCTTTAAGTCTCCAATGTAGGAGCATGACCCTCTCTGTTCTACCAGAGTCATGTATCAGCCAGAGCAGTCAGAGGATTGGGCCTACACTCTTCACGCTAGCCAGACGGGTTGGAGAGGTCTATTTGGTGTTTATAAGCTTTGTTTCGCTTGTGTTCCCTAAGTCGCTTTCTCCAACATCCACGGGAAGACTTGGAGTGGTCCTATTCCACTCTGCCGGGAACCACGCGACAAACCCCTTCATCTTAGTATTTGATGGAATCAATCGTAAAGAAATTTAAAAAAAATAATAAGAAAACCATTAGATTTATATGTTTCATGTTAGTTGTGATGAAAATTGAAATAGCAAAATGGTTTCAACTGAAAAAAATAGGGGTTATTCAGTTTTTTTTTCTTTACTTTAAAATAAACATTGATTAATAGAAAAACCAAATCACTAAACATATCTTGGTAATTATTGTATGTATTTTTTGTTTCCAAAAGCACTATATTTTATGAAAAAAAAATGTTATAAAGTTAATTACTTTCGCGGTATTTTACGAAGGACAAGTCTTAAATTCCTAGTAAAGTTAATCGAACTTTGACATGTATGAGACCTCAGCAGTTGTCAATAATATTAGTATCCGTTACAAACTTATTCGTATGTTACAAATTAGCAAACAGTGATTTGACAACTCATCTGCTAAATATGTAAATTGGTCAATTATCTCTGATATCCTATTAGGTACAAAATATGGACACTACAAAAAAATAACTACTGGGCATTATTTCCAATTTATTGTTGATTCTGATTTTGATAATGAAATCGGAATCGGCTCCTGCAGGAAAAAAGGCAAAATTTAAGAAAATATTTGGACTTCTCATAAGAATTGATTAGCTCATTGGTATTTTTGCATGGGAGTTCCATTTTTGTTTATGTTTTACTTTTTATTCTTGCGTGTCTAACTATATTCTATAGCGATTTTGATTCCGACAAAGAAACATTGCTAGGTTCGCCCTCAAGCACTCCTTGATCCGTAAGTGAATAGATACCAACTTGAAAACATCTTTAGTTTAATGATAACGGCATATCTGTTTGTTTTCAAATTCCTGGTGAGTTAAGTCTAAAAAAGGAAAAATGGTTATGTACTATATATAGCTGTTTCTCCGAATATTTTAATTTTTTATGCGTTAAACAACGACGCCTCTACAATAAGTTGGGAATTTGAGATTTTCCAGGCACCATCCATTTTATTCTCATCTGTGCACTGTTTAATTTATGATTTTGAATATTGCACCATTGCCAAATAAGGCAGTTACATCACTGTGTACAAATTGATTGGGGAATTGTTACACAGAGCCGCACTCAGGTATAAAAACAAAATCGTAAATCTTTGCAGCTTTCCTATTTTTGTTCTTAAACGTTATATTTTTAAACTATAAATTTTGATCTAAGGCGCTATGGGTTTAGACGATACGACACACTAGCGCTACCCAGCAATTAATTCTATAAGTCCTAAATCATATCAAATTTAAAAATTCTAATAGCTGAATGCCCTAGTAAATTAATTGTAGTATTCTTGGTACAAGTTTTCAATATTTTTAATTTGATGAATTAAGAGAACAAATTCATTTAAGAGAACAAAATCATTTGTTCTCTTAAACTTAGATTATATTATCTATGAAAGGTGATAAAAGAATACTACAAGTAATTTACTAGGCCAATCAGCTATTAGATTTTGTAAATTTGATTTGATTTAGGAGTAAAAAAATAATTGCTAGGTGGCGCTAGTGTCGCGTATATTCGGTTCGCAAGGATCAAAGTCACTAATCGTAACGCAGAGAAATATAAATACTGAGCATGTCCTAGGGCGATGGCTAGGAGCGGCAAGTTTTAAACTTTGACGTCCCATGAAACGCGCACTAATCACTTATTCCTAATTTATTGGGCTTTCACTTTCTCCTTTACGAGTTGCTCTTCACTGATTGCAATAAATTTAATAAAAAACTACTGTTAGATCCGTTTTGAAGCCAATTCTAATCCTTCTGTAGCAGCAAGGCAAAATCGGGAAGATTGAAAAATATTTTGTTTGGATTTTTTTATGTTGATCAATATAATAAGTATTTTTTCGACGACAATATCAAGTAAAACTACGAATTAAACGTATTAAAATCCTTTATTTTTCGTGAACACGGAACTATGACTCCCAAGTCCATCTCTGTCAACAGTAAAGTTGCTAATTAGTTAATTCTCATTAAGAATTCAGTGAATACCTGTGACATGCTCATTATTTCACACCTGTGTCTATGACGTTGTGTAACACGCCAATTTTGACAAATTACTTGACATGTAATAAAATATAATATTAGAGAGAAGAATTTTTTTTTAAATCTATGTATTAGGCAGTGTTCTGACTGTACACGTAAAAGAGTTTTGTGTTGGTGTAGCTTTTGAACAACAATTAATTAAATACATTTTATTAAATAGAATAATTTTAAGTGTGATTTGACGTGAAAAAGTACCTGCAAAGGCCTATTTTCTAAATAAACGTTTTGATTTTGATTTTTATTGAGCTAAATAAGTACACAGTGAATTTATTCAAGACTCTTAACACTGTTTAGTTATACGTAGACTCTGACAGCAGTAAGAGGGAACATTATATTGATTCCATTATTCACCCAAAATTCCACAAGCACCATTACCATCTATCACATTATCCTCTATTGTCGTTCCCAATAATTTCATTATCAATATCAATGAATAATTGTGCAAATATTCTGATAACTGGCGCCGAGATATACTGATAAGGAGTGACGCAAGGTAGGTGTGAAACGGCGCCTGCGTCAAGTGAATCGAATTGTAAAGGCTTGTACACGAGACCTTGACTTAATGTGTGGTGCCCGGCAGAGTAGAATAGGACCACTCCAAGTCTTCCCGTGGATGTCGTAGAAGGCGAGTTAGGAAGCACAAGCCAAACAATAAAGCTCATAAACATCAAAGAGACCTTTACAACCCGTCTGGCCAGCGCGGAGAGTGTAGGACAAATCCTCTTACTGCTCTGGCTAATATATGGCTCTGGTAGTACAGAGAGGGTCGTGCACCTGCAGTGGAGACTGAAAAGGACATAATGATAATGATGTACCCGAGACTGTTCGACTGACCTACCCAGAAGGGTAATGGTTTTTCGCATGTATGTATAGATGGCGAAATTTTGATAGTTGTGGATCCTTAAAGGGACGATTCAGCCCGTCGATATGAACAACTTTTACACAACCTATGGAAACAATGCTGGGAACTCAAAAAAATATGACATTCCCATAAAAAAATCCCGGGTGGTTAATATTATTGTAAAACTAAAAGTAGTTCATATTAACGGACTGAATCACCTCTTCAAGGGTCTAAAACGATCAAAATTTAAGCATGTTATTACTAGCAATTTACCCACGACTAACGAAAATTATTGAAAGTTTCTGGTGAAAGAATTTAGAAATTCCGCCCAGAAGTTTAGGAGCCTATTCAATTCAAACAAACAAAAGATCAAATCTTTGATATTCTGCCATAAATCTGCCATAGCTCTTTAATTGATAATTAATAATTTCATTTGATTTGCTCACAGAGCTATTTTTGAACGTGTCCACTACCATTCGTCTTCGAACGAAGGAAAACCCGTTCGTTGGCGTACGGTATAAAATCGAACCCCTGGTCTAATATTGGAGTCAGCAATAAAATAAATTGATAAATATATTGGGACAAATCACACAGATTGAGCTAACCCTAGTATAACATAACAACATAAAGTAAAAATAAACCTGTTCGTTAACTTCAACGTACAATCGTTTGGCGCTTCGATATTATGTTGTCGATCATTTAATCATTTATTAATTGCTACTTGTTTGATTGGGCGTACCCCTACGCCAAATGGAATAAGTGTACCATTTAATGGACTAAATATACTAACCTACCTTCTGATAGCTGCATACGAAATAAATTACGAGTTTATTCCAGTTGCTGCGAAACGGCTGGTCCGTGGAGCCCAGAAGCAAAAAGCTTCATTAGCGAGATAGGACATCGCTTAAGGAAAAAAGGATATGACGACCGCTCCGGGTGGTACCTGGTTCAAAGGATATCCATTGCCATTCAGCGAGGTAACGCCGCTAGTGTAATGGGTACCTTTGAGCCGGGTACAATCCGGGGTGGAATATTTGACTAAAAAATGTTTAATGTACTTGTTAATTATAAGGTGCAAATTTGTAAAGTTATGAATAAATAATACAAATAGTTACAAAAAAAAAACCTACCTTCCATCCAAGAGTCAAGAACCAGATTAATCAAAGATCAAAGGCATAATGAATACTAGGCCACACAGGTCGTTGAAAGGTAAGACAGAGAAGGGGATAAACCGTCTCTGAGCTTTTTTTCACGTAAGCTTGGCTACCATTGTATACTATTAATAAAAAGTTGTTGCCGTATGGTTCCCGGCAGAATAGAATAGTACCACTCCAAGTCTTCCCGTGGATGTCGTAGAAGGCGAGTTAGGAAACACAAGCCAAAGCTTATAAACATCAAAGAGACCTCTCCAACCCGTCCGGCCAGCATGTAGAGCGTAGGCCAAAACCTCTGACTGCTCTGGCTAAATGGCTCTGGTAGTACAGTACAGTGAGAGTCACGCTCCTGCAGTGGAGACAAAAAAAGACCTGATGATGATGAAGATGAAAGGTTCGACGGTTAGAAAATTATGTTTAGCATTAAGTCCACCTTTTTGCACTAGTACATTTTTGTATATGTACAATTAAGCGTAAATAAAGAAATAGAAAGGTTGTCAAAATTTTAAATAAAAAAGTCAAAGTCAAAGATTTTTATTCAAAATTGGATAATTGTATCTCTTTTTGAACGTCATATTTTTTACTTTCTTATTATTTTTAATTTTAAATATGCAAAATCGAAAAACTACTAGCGTTTCGTAATGACCACTGGTGAGAAGAATACGCAGAAACTCAATCCAGACTTGGCCCTTAAAGGAAAATCTATCCGCCTTAATATAACAAAAGCCTGCTTCATATCGATTACACGGATCGCTATTGAATTTACAAGTTGCCAGCCGGTCTTATCAGCGTCGTAACTTGTAAACACGCCTTAACGACTACTGATAAGCCCTTCCGACTATGTTTGTGACGTCACGAGATGTGACGTTGCCCATTCCTGTGGCGATACGCGAATGAGGAAAAAAACGCGGTCTAAGAAAATGCAATCAAGTAAAGAGCGTTTAGGCTGAAAATGTCTGGCGTCCTACAGTGTCCTATGTGTTAAAGAGTCCAGTGTCCTATTACGTCCAGTCTCATAATGCTGAGTGGTTTAAAAAGTCTAGTGTCAAATCGTCCATTTCCGAATCTATAAGAATACAATTATGTCCCATCCGGAGGCACGTGCTCCGGCAAACACTCTGGCAAGCTAAGATTAAAAAGATCACCATTAGATGGTAATAGGTCCAGCGCTCAGAATGTGTTGAAGCGTGAAAAGGATAGTACCGCAATTTATTTGAAAGGCAAAAGTATTCTGAAAAAAGCAAAATTTAAAATGCTTTTTGTTGAAGTTTGAATATCTATTAAATATAGCACGTAAGTTAGAGTGCAACTCTAATGTGTATGAAACTTCGTGGATACGTCACAGATGATACCACCATGATAGACATTGATATATAAAATATAGATCATCATCATCATCATCAGGTCTTTATTAGTCTCCACTGCAGGAGCACGACCCTCTCTGAACTGCAAATATAGATATTGATTTAAAACAGGCAAAAGCTAAAGAGATTAACAGACCAACTCTACGTCTTATTATTACTTGTGCGTTTGTTCAAAAATCAAAAACTATTGAACCGATTTAAGAGCAATACCTTGATAGGGTTATATAATATTGACTGAAAATTCGCAGTCGACGCCGCGGGGAAAAGCTACTGCATATATAAAGGAATCATAATTACAGTTTTACTATTTTACCGGCTTCCGCATAAGGCGACCAGACTAAATAGAGTTCAAAGCGAGACTAATGGATGGCCCATATGTCTACCGCCGCGCCGGGTCAACTCATCCGAAATAGCAACAAACACCTTATTTCACTGCAAACACCTATTTGGTGTTTTTAGTAAAGATTGGATTTCGTGATAAACACCGCTGGTGGCTGCTTTTACATACTTTTTTACCCGACTGACCCGCCAAGAAAGAGGGTAATGTTTTATGCGCGTATGTACGAGTATCTAGGCAACATTCATCATCATTTCGTGTAGGTGACACGGTCAGTCGACCATGCACACGCATGCAGGTGTCAGAGTTCTTCGGAACCGCCTCTCGGCCTATGACGTGGTTCCTTTAACGACTACTAGATGGCAGCCGGTACCAACGGCTTAACGTGCCTTTCGAAGCACGGAATCATCTTTCTTATCAGACAATCAAGTGATTCATGCCTGCAATGTCCTAGCCAAACTGGAAACAGCTTAACAAAGTATGCTTCCCGTCGGAATCGAACCCACGACCCCTGGGTCAACAAGGTAAACGCCTTAACCACTGCACCTAATAAAAAACCATTAATAAATATTTCCCTCTTTATTTTTGTTTGGTCACACTTCATAGACTTGATTATTAATAGATTTAAAAAAATGTAATTATTATTAAATTAAATATGCCAATAGATGTCACTGCCTTTACCTTCTCATAAGGAAAGGGAGAGGGGGTGAGATGAAACGGACCAATCAAAATCACGAGGAATTTCTGCTCTTTCTATTGGTACGTGTTAACGCATGCGTATTTTCCACGATTGCTCTATGTTATATTCTGGCTCTGTGATGTTAGCTTGTATTGCAGTTGGGATTTTGATAAAAGACTCTCCGTTTTATCGTCAGTACAAACAATTTCTAGGTTTTGTTTTGTATAAGGTACGTTAACGGTCGCTAATAATCGCTTAAAATTTTGTTTGACGACAATTGAAAGGACAGCAGTTTTGTTTTTGCTAGTTCGATAAAGGTCCCTATTTATTTATTTTTTGGTCTTGTTTTTGACTTGGATGTTTAATGACTTTCTTAAAAATGTTGACGAAGCTTGAGAGCATAACAAATAGGTCCTTCAAAAAGGCGTAAAAAGTTTTTTTCTGGGTTGACAACGCGCGATCGGCACCACTGTGGTTGCAGGCGTCCATAGGCTATGCTAACCGCTATTAATCAGGTGGGCCTGTTTGCCACATAGTTAAATAAATGGTGATGTCATTTTTTTCTTACTCATGAAGGGAGAGCCCTTCATGAGTAAGTTTGACCGCTATCGGTTGCAGTTTGTGATAACTAGAAAGTGACTCATATGGACTTCCGTTTCGACCTAACATCGCACTTTGGCCCCATATGCCGTTATGTACATTTTATAATCAAGGAAAAGGTGGCTAGTAAAAAAATATTTATTCCTGATAAAGCAAATTTACTGTATACATTCAAAACGGATGGAGTAGTTGTTGAGGAGTCAATCTTTATAATACAAAATTTGCTGTTTTATGCATCTCTTGTTTAGTCCCATCCTATTCCAACTAATATTATAAATACGAAAGTGAGTTTGTTTGTTGTTACGCTTTCACGCCCAAGCTACTGAACCGATCATCATGAAATTTTGCATCCAAATAGGTTAGGATACTAAGAAGGACATAGGCTATATATATCGCGGGCGAAGGCGCAGGTAACAGCTAGTATCTAATATAAGGCATTTAAAACATTAATGGCAAAAGGAGGGCCAAGCTCAGAATCAAAGTTCAAACAAATGTACAGAGAAATTAAGAAAATCAAAAGTATAAAATACGTAATTTAAACCTGATGTGTTGATTTAGTAATAATATTATTAAAATTAGAATAAGAAAAATATTCATTATATATTTGCTTACGATACATTTTATACCGCTTTTTTTATTAACATTACTAGTTATTTACATATTTTTCTTTTTTTTTCAGGTGTGCGATGAGTTGGCAAAGGTGGTAGAGGTCTGGAGGGCGGGGGGATGCGGCCCGCGCGCGCCCGTCCGTCCGCCGCCTCCGTCAGATAGCGGCGCTCGCACATCCGCCGCGCTGCGACTATGCGCATGGCAAGCGCCCTGCCCACTCTGCTCGCGGTAAGATTTTAAAGCCTTTTGTACAGACGAGTAAGCCAAAATTTATATTGGTGGTCAGGGGTGTGATCCTCAAGTACGTTTCCGGTAGTTACATGTATTATATAGAGCACTAGCTGTTACCCGCGGCTTCGCACGCGTAATATATAGCCTATGTCCTTTTCGGTACCCTAACCCATGTGTATGCAATATTTCATGATGATCGGTTCAGTAGATACGGCGTGAAAGCGTAACAAACAAACAAACTCACTTTCGCATTTATAATATTAGTTGGGAAGTTGGGATTATAATTGAGTTGGCAAAGGTGGTAGAGTTCTGGAGGTCAGATAGCGACGACGCGCTGCGACTATGCGCTTGGCAAGCGCCCACTTTGCTTGCGATAAAATCCTTTATACAAGGCTAGTAGCTGAGCTAGATCAGTAAGCCAAACCATGAGCCACAAATTGCTATTAATGTTCTGCTTATAGTTTAGTAATAGATATGACTGTTAAAACAAAGTCATCGACTGGCTTATTAAAGCTGGTTAGCTAGCCTTACGCAGACACTGGACTTGTGAAATATCGAACTCTTCAATAGCGAACTAAAAAATCTTTAGTCGATATGCGTATGGCAAGTGCCATGCCCACTTGACCCACAGAAAAATCCTAAACATACTAACACCAACTACAAAATAGGTACGTTAATTTTTAGCAACGCATAGGTACATATTACAATCTTATGTTGGTATGTGGACCTCACTGTGAACATGACTGTGCATTATCTTGGCCCTGCTTTGCTCACCGCGGTAACAGTAGACTTGGCTTGCACATTTTCATGCACGTTTCTTCTTTTCTACATTGTTTTATTATTGGAACTTTATACGTCCTTTAAAAGGGATTTGAGTTCAGCTAATTTAATGAAAACCTATAAGTTTAGACAATTTTGAATTTTTTCCCTTTATTCTTTGTTCTAAGCAGTCCATTCAAATACATTTGAAATCCCTTATAAATCTAGTTGTGCAATCTGCACAACTACCTAGATTTCAAAAGGAAAACATGAAATAAATACTTGATCAGAGGCACAAAATCTCAATAACTT
The DNA here is from genome assembly GCA_963082605.1 of Rhodophaea formosa. Lineage (NCBI taxonomy): Eukaryota > Metazoa > Arthropoda > Insecta > Lepidoptera > Pyralidae > Rhodophaea > Rhodophaea formosa. Next base: position 1,931,031 of record OY720219.1, read on the forward strand.
CAAAAAAATGTTACTTTAAATAGTTTCCGTAAAAAATCAAAAAGAGCGGCGTAGAAAACTAGATAAGGCGACTTCCGAATAACAAATCGTTAAGGAAACAATGCTTAATTAGTGCAACCATTAACAAAAATATGTGGTAAGTACCTGCTGCGTTTTACGTAACAGAATAACTTTATTGGTACTCGGAATCACTATGAAATGGTATAACTTGCACAATATTGGGAATTCTTGGCAAACTAACGATACACAATAGGAGATATTACTGAAAGCTGTGCCGCCAGAGTGCGCCACTAGCACATACAGTAAAAAAGGTTTGACACTGACAAGTATGTACATGTCAGTGTCAAAGTCGCAATTAATTTGTGAAATTATACATTAATCCTTTATTAATTTGATTTTAAAATACTCCTATAAGTATTAAAATATAAAAATGCAATTAATCTGCGTATTCGGATGTAAAATAAAGGCAATTTATTGCAAGTTTGACATACTTGTCAATGTCAAACATTTGTTTACTGTCTCTGCTAATGCTGCCCTCTGGCGGGAGAACATTGCAGTATTATCTCCCATTGGGAGAATATTCTCGGCCTCTATGGATTCGATCAATACGGAGAAACATAAGAGATACTGCGCTTTAAAAAGGCTTTGCCATTGTGTCTCAGTTCGGCTATTCAGGCTACGCATGCAATTCGCAGTTCATCAGGCATATGAAAATTTGCTGCCTCTCTAAGCCTTGTGCATACAGAAAACGCCCAAAGCCGAGGTTTGTCCCTCCTGGGGGATCTTTGGTGATGTGTGCCTTACACTCATACAGTTGAGGGCACTCTGTCCGCACCTCAAAAGTCCGGTGAAGTAGGGAAAAATCACTTTGAGCTAGCTATATAGATCCAAAATAAATACAATACAGTCTCTGTGGCGTAGTAGTTAACTCGTCATTTTTTAATATTTAAATATTAAATATTAAGGCTGCCGAAAGGTAGTTGTATAGAAAAAAATTACCATATTTAAAGGACAAGGTCTCGGGTAAAAACCTAAAAACCAGGTCAATCTCAAAAAGTTCACACCGAATAATGTTTTATTCTTAAGTTTTTATTGATGCTATTGCAAAAGCTTTCATCCATCGAAACAGATGTGAAAAATTATTAAAGTAATCAATTAATGATTAATTTTAATATCTGTATTTAACGACGAAAAAAAAAACAAATTTATAATATAAGTCAAATTGCGTCAAGCCACAATCCATACAGAAAAGTAATTTACGGAGTCTATCACGAAATGAAAAGGGAAATCAATAAAGTGGATGTAGAGCAGAAAAACAAGTTCACACCGCCTCTACCCCACAAGCTCTCCGAATATCTAAAAAGCTAGCCGACACTCTCCATAGAATTAGTTTTATCTAGACGAGGTGATGAGCAACCCATGAGAATCCAAGACATCGAACCTCTATATCCAATCGCCTAGAACACCTCAACGTCAGTACACTACCAACCTCCGTGCGACACGCTAGTCTTAAAAAAATAGACGCGTTCTCTACGCCTTCAGTTGGCGCGCTACAAATTCGAAAATGGAATACAAATGCACAAATTAAAATAGTGATGGCCAGTTGGAAACAGTTATAACGATTATTAGTTATAACGATTATAAGTTACATATTTAAAGTGTTAATTATGACGGAGAGTTGCACGATATCGTTCGGAATATAAAGTTTTCAAATGAACGGCGGTGGTGACCTCAAATTTTATGTATGATTTATTCAAGTCCTTGGATAAACTTAATTTTGCTGACGGCAATTAACATGGTGAGTTTTAATTACATAAATTATAGATTTACGTATTTTTTTATCACAACATGACGTCTCGTGTTAAAATTCATATTAATAAGCAATTTGTTTAAATGGGCTTTTAATTACTTTATTTATTAAATGGGGCGATTCCGTAGCTTTATATATTATCGATATTTTTTCTTTCCGGTAGAATCATATAAAAGTGCACGCAACACTTACCTACTAAAAACAGTCTATTATAAAGTCATAATTTGTATTTAACCATTTATTTTGCAATTTACAACACTCGGCACTCGATGCAAAAAATATTTTATATTTATTTCGGCTACAAAAATTTTGAACCATAAAACTCCTGAGTTTATTAATAAAGCTACCGCAGGTACTACTTAGGGGGCAATAAAATATTAAAATTTCAATGTTCTGTCACAGTTTTACAGTGGTTATGGTCATTAAATCGAAGCCCATACATACACTTTCAGTTTATTTATAATATAATCATAAAAACCAATAACTTATTTCGTTTTTATAACTTACTGACTTACGTCAAAAAGAAATAAACTTTTTACGACTATTTTATTGTGGTATTGTTAGAAAAACTATTGTGCGGATTACATGGTTTTCTTCCTTATTTCTTTACCGGTTTCTTTCTCAGTTAAATGTAAATGAACTTTAAAATCAATCAACATTACTTAATCAAATTTAGAGTTTAAGGTGTTGTAGGATTTAACAGGCTAGCAAAAAAAAAAGGTGTTGTAGTGATGCTTTTAGAAGTTCAGACATGTGTAGGTACCCATTACAACTGATATGCTGGTGATCATCATCATCATCATCAGGTTTTTATTAGTGTCCACTGTAGGAGCACGACCCTCTCTGTACCACCAGAGCAGTCAGAGGATTTGACCTACACTCTCCACGCTGGCCAGACATGCTGGTGATACTTACAACAATATTTTCGACTCTAAAAATTGGCCTGGGTCTTGGATGTTTATCTATATAAGTATATATTATAAAATATAGTATCGTTGAGTTAGTATCCCACGACACAAGTTCACAACTTACTGTGGGGCTAGCTCAATTTGTGTGATATGTCCCTATATATTTATTTATTTAAAGCCCAACTAGTGCCTAAACAGTCCATTAAAAAAATTCCGCTTTGCAACGGAGATACAGAGATCTGTTACACGGAACTCGCACCCGCTAAAAAGCATAGGATTAACCTTTCCAAGCTATTACCAGGAAGGTGGACATTGTGGAATTACGTCTAGCATTCCACCACCATACCTTCTTCTTCTTCTGATATATAACGACTTCTACCAAAGTTTCAGTGATCCTGTCAATGTCCAGTTTAATGAGATACAATGTATCGGTGTTCTACGGTATACAGTTTAAACAAGTAGCAATAAAAGTTGGCGTATTTCCTTTGATTACCTCGTGGCTCCTGATGAGAAATCTATACAAGACCATATAACAGTCTTCTTAAACTTTTGCACAAATTGGACTTGAGCACGAGCATTTATAACACCAAACTACACCAATTTCATACTATAAAGTCCACCAAAATTAATTTGCAAAATCACCTAAGGCAAACTCCAATTGCACTTTTGACTTCCCACCATAAACTCCACTACCATACTTATATGCACCTAATTATGTATTTGTCACCGATCACAAAACCGAATCGCATGAAATCGAAACAATGCGATCGATTAATTAACCGTTTAACTGCTGCTTGTATTAGCCACTCTTCCATGTCCTGAACAATGGTCGTCAAATGTTGACCTTTTGGGATTATGTTTGCTCTTTCGAATTGGACCACCATGTATTGATACAATTAACAGAATTATTTAGTAGGTACAAAAAAATATCTTGCAACTTCGCCTGCGTGAATTATATCCGTAAATGTCACTGATTAAGGGCGCACACTAGGCACAGTAGCGACGTCAATCATTTTATTCCTAATACTTTACAGATAGAAAGAAATTCAAGAATGTAAATCATATAAGCACTAGCAAATATTCTGAAGTATTTTTGGAATCATGTTTAATATTTTCAGAATCAGTGAGAATTATGAGAATCAAACAGAAAACGTGATTACCGCCAAAAACGGCCGTTTTTGGCGGTAATCACGTTTTCTGTTAATGACCGATTCTCATAATATTAAATCATGATTCCAAAAATACTTCAAGTTATTTACTAGTGCTTATATGATTTACATTCTTGAATTTCTTTCTATTTGTAAAGTATTAGGAATAAAATGATTGGCGTCGCTACTGTGTCTAGGGTGCCCCCTTAATAAGCTTTCTAGGTGAAAGACCTTTGAAAATCAGTCCAGTAGCTTAAGTTCCTACAAACAAATCGACCAAATCCTTCCTCTTTATTATATTAGTACTAGCTGTTACCCGCGGCTCCGCCCGCGTGATATAAAGCCTATGTCCTTCTTAGTACCCTTACCTATGTGAATGCAAAATTTCATGATGATCGGTTCAGTACATAGGACGTGAAAGCGTAACAAACAAACAAACTCACTTTCGTATTTATAATATTACTAGCTGGTACCCGCGGCTCCGCCCGCGTAATATATAGCCTATGTCCTTCTCGGTACCCTAAACAATGAGTATGCAAAATTTCATGATGATCGGTTCAGTAGATACGGCGTGAAAGCGTAACAAACAAACAAACACACTTTCGCATTTATAATATTACTAGCTGTTACCCGCGGCTCCGCCCGCGTGATTTATAGCCTATGTCCTTCTCAGTACACTAACTTATGTGAATGCAAAATTTCATGATGATCAGAGCAGTAGATACGACGTGAAAGCGTAACAAACAAACAAATAAACAAACTCACTTACGCATTTATAATATTGGTTAGGATTAGTTAGCATAGTATAGATAATATGATGCGGGAAAGCTTAGATGCTAGAAAGACAAAATTTTAAGTTTGCTAGTGGCACACGGCACGCCATGCATGGCCAAGTGCGAGTCGGACTCGCCCATGTAGGGTTCCGTTGTTGCAAGCATAGTTTTTAGCGTATCCAACAACTTAACATACCAATTGCCTGTATCAACCAAAATATGCCTATCATTTTTCGTTACCAAAAATACTTTGTTTTTAACTGTTAAAGTCAGTTAAAAACAAAGTATTTTTTGGTTCTCAATTCGTCAGAATCTTTTTTTTTATGTATGTTCCCCGATTTCTCAAAGAATAATACTTTACAGATGGTCCCATTACATTTTTATCGAAATGAATAGAGCGCTTTTTGAAAAAATACACATAAACCAAAAAATATATACATGGATGCCGTTCAGTTTACACTTATTTCCATTTCAAACAAATTGATAGGTTTGAAGTCGCTTTTTGTTTTTTGTTAAAAATATTTTAAATTGTTCTTATCTGTTCACGTTAATTAATTCCCGATTTTGTGTCCTATTGAATTCCTACAATGCTGTGGATTAACTCTAGTAAGAACCAGTGCGAGTTGGCTCTCCAATGCGGCAAACTCAATACCAGCACTTCCTCAAACTCACTGAATGGTTCAATAGATATCACGACGAAAGTATGTGCTTTGGAAAAATACTGGACAAATTGGCATAGGCATGTGTTAAAGGTGAAGTCATGTTTGTGCTGACATTTTGAAGTCTTACGTCAGTGAAACTGTAGATAGAGTTTTTCAAAGAAGTTACTTTTCATGTTGCTATGTAAAGACCTGCCAATAATAAACACAATAGTGACAGAAATACATTTCTAAGCAAAAAACTCTTTCAGATATAAAAGTTTTAAAGACACATGTTTTTAGACGTACATTTTTAGACGTGAAAATGCGCCGCTGAAATGCCTACATATTTGTGACGTCACAAGCTTGTATTTTGTATGGGTGGCGTAAGAACTTTGTTTCGTAGCTATACGAAATATTTAGTTTATAGTAATGGTTTCATAATAAAAGTTGCTATAAATTTTGCAGACTAAAATACAGTATAATTGTAATTAAAGATTTTCATACTTTTAAAAATGGTCCTATTCACCCAACTTTAAAGAAGCTTTAACATCACTTAACGTTTCGATATCAAATTAAAAGTGTTCTTTATAGTGTTTTTAGATAGAAATTAGTCTCATTAGAAACAAATTTTATATAATCTTAACATTAGGCAACTACCGTATTAAGCTAAAAACTGGACGTTTTTCTAAATATACTCCAAGAACCCTTCAAGCACTATAATATCCCTGTTTACCAATGATAAAACATTGTTGAAGTTTTATCATTGGTAAACAGGGTATTTTTATTATATAACAGAAGTATTATAATATACTAACTGTTCCTAAAGAAATAAATGGTTGATTAATTGAGGACTCAGTTTCAGTAAAGTCAAGTTTGATCGATGAAACAACTTGTAAAGGCAAATGTTTATTTCTTCTACTATTTAAGATTTTTTTTAGGTTGGAATGTCCAACCTAAAAAAAATCTTAACAATAAATCGACAAATGAGCCAGGTATAAATAAATACCTATCCCAATCGCAACAAATCCCAACTAATATTATAAATGCGAAAGTGAGTTTGTTTATTTGATTGTTTGTTTGTTTGTTACGCTTTCACGCCGTATCTACTGAACCCATCATCATGAAATTTTGCATACACGTAGGTTAGGGTACCGAGAAGGACATAGGCTATAAATTACGCGGGCGAAGCCGCGGGTAACAGCTAGTATTATAATGTAAAAGTGAGTTCGTTTGTTTGTTACGCTTTCACGCCCCTATCTACTGCGCCGATCATCATGAATTTTTGCATACATGTTATCTGGAGTACAGAGAAGGACATAAGCCTCAGGACATACTCTCATCCCAAAAAAACGTACTCTCAGTACAGGGATCGACACTAACGCGAGCGAAGCCGCGGGCGAATGCTAGTATATGTAGAGTCACACAAATGGAGCTAGTCCCACAGTAAGTTGCGATACTATATTAGAAAAAAGTAAAATATGTCCTTTATTACCGTTGCCTACCCAAAAGATGCAGACCATATTACTGAGACTAAACGCTGTCTGTCTGTCTGTGACGTGACTGTATTTATTAAACCTTAATTAAATAATCTAAGATTGAAGCGAATTAGGTAGAGACTTAAAATCTTCAGAGAATGTGTAAAAGTATTGCCGCTAGACAAATAATAAAAGCAATCTCAAATAAAAAAGAGGATAATGTATCGCTCTGGTAGTCAAGAGCGGGTTGTGCTCCAGCAGTGGAGACTAACAAAGACTTATTGATGATAATGATTATGACGAAATAAAGGAATATTGTACATGAAACTTGTTTCTTGTAGTTAAATGTTGTATGAACCATTGGGGAGTGGATCTGACTCCCACCTTGCCGGTTTATTTAAATCTCAGAAGACGATACTAAATCCACTACTTTAATCTTATATGATTTAGAATGATGTCTCATGGGTTTGAGTGAACAAAGATGAAATAATATTTTATTACAATTTTATTTTGATAAACAATAAAACATTTTTTAAGTATTTACGTTAGAAATACTTTTCATACGCTTATAAGTCCTGAACGGCTGAGAATGTATAAGCATTTTTATTTTTCTAACTTTCTGAATTATTAAACGAATAGAGATTTCCCCGCAACTTCGTCCGCGTAAATTACAGCGTTTGTAACCGTTAGATTAGCTTTCTACTATTGTGGTTTTATTTTTAAATCGGTTCTGTAGTTTCGGAGCCTATTAAATTCAAACAAACAAATAGATATTGCTAAAGCTGTTCATACACATGACATTTAAAACTTGTAAATAACCTAGATATGGAATATTAGGTATGTGCAACCTAATAACTACTTAACCGTAGATGATTCGTTTCAAGTATAGGATCGTTAATTTTCAGTAATTTTCCGTACATTGTTATTTTATCTTACATGACTAGACGATGTTACAAAATATTCGATTATTAAGATAACGAATATTTGCGATATAAATAATCGCATTGGTATGCGATTATCCGCTATTTCTATATCTGACACGCCTGCTGTGTCTTTTTATATATATATATTATATAAGAGACACACCTTATTCAAATATAACTATCCATCATCATTATCATCGTACCAAATATTATAATTACATCATATTTTAATTACCTACAAATGCGTATAAATCGCCGTGTGGTTCCCGGCAGAGTAAAATAGGACCACCCTAAGTCTTCACATAGATGTCCTAGAAGGCGACTTAGGGAAACACACGCTAATGAAAGCTTATATATTATTATAAACATCAAAAAGACCTCTCCACCCCATCTGGCTAGCGTGGAGAGTGTAAACCAAATCCTCTGACTGCTCTGGCTAATATATAGCTGTGGTAGTACAGAGGGGGTCGAGCTCCTACAGCGGAGACTAAGGCCTGATGATGATATGGTGATAACTATTTTATGAACTACTCTTGATACTTTAAAGTGTGAGGCGAAGCTTTATTTAGCATTTCCTCCAAAAGTTTGCGTTTTTGACAAAAAAGCTTCATGTTCTTATTTTTAATTATAAACAGATCATAATATAGTTTGAAAGGTTTGAAAAGGACCAAAATTTTAAGGGCCAGCCTGCGACACAGAGGTCCCTTGTTCGATCTTCGGCCAGGTCAAGATGGACAACGATCTTTTTCAGATTGGCCTGGGTCTTGGGTGTTTATATATATAAGTATATGTTATAAAATATAGTATCGTTGAGTTAGTATCCCACGACACAAGTTCACAACTGACTGTGGGGCTAGCTCAATTTGTGTGATTTGTCCCTATATTTTTATTTATTTTATATCATATGTGGGCATGCAACATACATAAAAAAAGGATTCATATGAATTAAGAACCTCCTCCTTTTATTGAAGTCGATAAAAAAGTTTTATGTTAAAGATTAAATAAGTTGTTGTGCCTTGGAGATTGGGAAGGCCGTTGGTGTGGGATGCAACCTGCGTCGACACTCTCGCACATTCCCATCTCCATGGCACTAGTTGTAAGGCTGGCATGGCTGCAGCTACCGCCGAGTCCTCCAAACGGCGCAAATATATATGCCTTGGTGATGCATATATTTTTGAGCCGTTTGGGGTGGAGACACTGGGTCCGTGGGGTCCATCGGCTCATAAACTTTTCAAGCTCATAAGCAAAAGGCTGGTCGAGGTGTCCAATGACCAGAGGGCTGGTAGCTATTTCGCACAAAGAATAAGCATTGCTATTCAGCGTGGCAATGCTGCCAGTCTTCTGGGCACATTACCGCAGGGCAATGACCTGCGGGACATTTTTTATTTATAAGTAGGTTTTTGTTTTTATAGGTAAGTTTTGTTTCAGATAGGAATATTTTTTTTAGGTTAATTTAGTTTTAATCAATTATGTTTAATTTTAATTTAGTTGTTAATATTTTATTTCAACAATACTAGTGCAAAAATCAAAGCTACATAAACCCAACAAGTTAAGTATATTAATAAGTTGTCGAGTTAAAGAATTTTATGAAACTTTTATCACATGAAAATTATGTTTTATTTATTAGACTTGTGCCCCCTTCTTCAGTGCAGACAAATTACGTAAATATCTATCTGCTACGTAGACATCAAAATATTTACAGTCACACATTTATGAATTTACAATAGGGAAAATAACGCCATTATCGTCTATGCTAGTATTTCCCCACATTATATTACAGTCAATAAAGACTGAATGAGTGATTGAAATGCCAATATCCTCTGATATAGATTAGCAAGATTACTGGTGGCCAGATTATATCGACCAGATATAACATAATATAATGTAGTTATGCGACTGATATGATTTTTGACTGACTGACGAAAGTCAGGTGACGTGTTATCTAGGGTATCACAGCAAAAAAGTTCTCTCGTTTTCTTTCAAATAATTAATTTCAAATGTGAGCAGCACTAAACCTCGAAATTTCATGATTCCCCTTTATAGCCCGCGCTTAAGATAAATAAATATAAATATATACAGACAAATCACACGGATTGAGCTAGCTCAAAGGTAAGTTCTTAACTAAGACTTGTGTTATGGGATACTAACTCAACGATACTATATTTTATAATAAAAATCCAAGACCCGTCAATCTGAAAAAGATCATTTTTCATCTTGATCTAACCAGGGATCGAACCCGGGACCATCCGTATCACAGGTGTTGACCGTTGCTCCACGGAGTTCGTCAAAAGATAATCAACCAAATTTCGGGGCGGGGAATAGATTTAAAAAAAAAACTTGCGTTACTACTTCTAAGGGGTGGAGCTTTGGCGTTGCTTCAGATCAGAAGTAATTTCCAAAATGGCTGACAATTTCACCGGGGCGCATGCGTAAATTTCAACAAATGAGAAACCAGGAGTTATGTACTGAATCAAGGGGAGTTTCTTTAAGTTCCAATCCAACATAAATAAAGGACTTGATAACTTTTTACCAGAACTTTAGACCTTGTTAGGTATCTGCATAAAATTACAATAGAAAACATAAAAAATACAACATGCATATAGATAGACAGGTCATTCACGTGCTGTATAGTTGGGATTTCTGACAATATACGGAGTTTCTGACTTCATTTATTACCCACAGTGTCGTTATCTCACGTTAGTTTCAATCATCATCATCATCAGGTCTTATTTAGTACTGATTACTGTTACTGTACTAGTTTTCCTTCGTCTTTTCAAGTCAGAGTTCAGGTCTCACAGGCGTTAGTTACAACCGGTCTAGCAAGAAAATTTATAATCTTAAAATTTCCTTGGTATTTTCAAAGTATTTGGAAATAAAGTGTTCTTTTACTAACGTAATTTAGATTGAATCATATGATTGAAACCATTGCCGTGTGGTTCCCGGCAGAGTAGAATAGGACCACTCCAAGTTTTCCCGTGGATGTCGTAGAAGGCGACTTACCTATAGGAAACACAAGCTAAACAAAGCTTATTAACATCAAAAAGACCTCTCCAACCCGTCTGGCCAGCGTGGAGAGTGTAGGCCAAATCCTCTGACTACTCAGGCTAGTATATGGCTCTGGTAGTACAGAGAGGGTCGTGCTGCTGCAGTGGAGACTAGAAAGACCTGATGATGATGATGATGATGATTACAAATGCCATATTCATTGAACTAAAACTGAACTAAAAATAAAAGGCCGGCAACGCTCATGTCACACCCCTGGTGTTTCATTTGTCCATGAGCAACCATCACTTACCATCAGGCGACCCACTTGCTCGTTTGCCGTCCTATAATATAGCCCTCTTTCTCAGTGGGTCAGTCGGGTAAAAAGTTAACAAACAAGTGAATTACGTACAACGATCACAGATCAACCGTATTTTAACTTGAACTTCTACTAAGTACTACTATTTATAAACCGTGATTGAATTTATTGAGCAAATATCTTTTAAAATTGTATCAATTAGAGGAGGAGGCAAAGTAGTGTGACTGGCGAATGAGGCCTAAACACATAATGAGTCATAGTGCCGTAGTAAGAAAACAAAAATCCCACATCATAAGAAATTCTAAATTAATAACTTACGAAAAAGTACCTAAACAAAGAATCTCCTAAGACTTGCCAAATATTCACTAAAATTATTTACAGATATCGATGAACCGAAAACATACTTCGGCCAGCGGCCAAGTAATGGATACGAATCCATACTCAATCCTCTCACTAGCACTTGATGTGTGGCCGCGAACCCCTTTCCCCATTCAAGTTATCCCAATAACATGAATGAACGACTTTTATTTGCCCCAAATGTTTGCCCCCACATCCGATTCAAAGCGCACCGGCCCAGCGCTGGCCAATGTTTGTCAAACACCAAATAGTTTGTGTTAGACATTTGTCCAACACCTCGCATCCATTTCCTGTTTGATCACGATAAGGGTCTCATCAAACGATGTTGGAATGTTGAACATGGGTACTGGTTTCTACCCTTTGGTTGTATGACATTTTTTTTCTTTAGGCTATTGTGTACAATGTGTTAAATATTGTATTTGACGTAACTAATTGTCAATAAAATTTAAATAATAATCAACTTAAAATTAACAATGAATTCCAACTACTATTAAAAAAAATTATAAATAAAACCTATAAAAATGTCGCACAGGACACTGTCCTGCTATTAAGTGCCTAGAAAATTTGAATGGCAATGATAATCGAAATTAATACTAATTTAGTTTATAATCATATTTTACGGGGCAGACAGGGCTTGAAGCGGTAAATATGGCCTTTTGGCAAAGCCCAAGGGCCACATTTACCGGGGTGCTGCTCTATGTGCCCATTCCATCAGCCGCTTTTTCAACTTGCACGTAAAAAGAAGTAGCTGTTTCAATGTATGTTGTTTCTTCTTCTGTTTTATATTATGGCTTCCACCGAAATTTCAGTGATTCTGCCAATGTCCAGTATAATGAGATACTAAGTATCGGTGTTGTACGGTAAAGTTTTTCAAAGTAGCATCAAAGATGGCGTATGTCCTTTGATGCCTCGTGGGAACTTCCGGCGGCAAATTTATACGAGTCCATTTATCAGTCCACTTTAACTATTTCACAAATTGTTCGTGAGCACGAGCATTTATAACACTAAACTACACCAATTTCATATTATAAAGTCCACTAAAATCAATTTGCAAAAATGTCTAAGGCAAACTTCAACTGTACCCCTTGACTTCCCACCACAAAATCCATGTTGTTTCTTTCTCGGAATCTTATATTGAAGTAATTACTATGTAATGTATAATAACTTCATTAAACATAAATTTTATCACTAGCATCTCTGAATATTTCATGCTGGTCTGGAGAAAAAAGTGAATGTACCAGCTACGCGCGTATACCTATATGCCTGCCGAGGGAATGGGCATTCAATTCAGGACATACTTGCCAAGTAGCGTTAGTGCAAATCAAAAACAAAGAATTACAGTAATATTTCAAGTCTGGAAACACTACACCTAACACATAGAGTTGTCATAGACACATTTAGCCGTCAAACATTTTACCTCCAAACCCACTTAAATTTCAATTTAACACAATGCAATATCGCTTTTAATATCTAAAAGATAAGGTGTATTGGGACGGTAAATTAAGTTTGGTTGTTCCGACAAAATTGCTGTTTTGATCGTAATTTATCGAGTTGGGTAAATCTGGGTTGTTTGAAGTGGCAGCCCTTTTAGTGTTTTATAAAGTTTATGGGCTGTTCTACACGCAGCGACTTCTTGTAGCGATGTAAACGCGCGTTCTTGGACTGCGTGTTTGATTTGTATTTAATATGGTGCCCTGCACCTAACACAGTTCTCAGAAGTTAATTTTTAGCTGCTACTGTTTCTTTCAGTAATTAACCGGTAATTAAAAGCGTTTCGATATACTCTACTCCGTATAAGTATATTTTTAATGGACTATATGCCTAGCTCCTAATGGGTATGTATGACCGGGTGTTTGAAGTGAACATCACCAAAGGGCCCCCAGGAGGGACGGACCTCGGCTTTGGGCGTTGCCTGTGAGCGCAAGGCTTGGAGAGAGATCAAATTTGTAACAGCAAACTCTCATAAGCCTGATGGGCCGCGTAAGATGTAGTGTACCTCTATCTTGACTATCGTTCGATTTTTTTTCGTTCGTAATAACCTCACAGTGTGTAAAGGCCCTAATGCGTTTAGTAGCCGAACCAGCACGTGCTAATAAATTGGTAAGTTGACAATGTTTCTAGCAGCTTTTAAATTTATTTATTTATGAACAAGTTCAGGCATTTATTATTTACGAATAAGGTACCAGGTGGTGCTTTTTTTTCAATCAGCTTCATTTTAAGCGTCAGACGACAATTTTCAAAACGTATGTCACCAGCTTTATCTAGACCAGGAGCACATGTCAATCAATTAGGCGAATGGGCTAAAATCTGAGGAATCATATCAATATGCGATGCGGCTAGCAACCCATCGCTATTTTATCCTGTTTTCGCCTACAACCAACAAGCTAATACGTGATGGCCTTTAGGTCTTCTAAACCTGGTTTCTGTCCACCCCGCAAGGGAAAAAGACGTGATAATATATATGTATGTCACCAGCTTTGTAACTTTACAATAGCGTAAATTATTTGCGAATATTTAAATTTGCTTGAAGGTAGTTTGTTGGGTTAGTCAAAAGCGATTGACCGTTTGAGATTTTTATATCGTTTATAATAAATAAGTTATCTTTTAGTTAAGGGCCCGCACTAGGCCAACTAGCGACATCAATAATTTTATTCTTAAAACTTTATAAATAGAATCAAATTCAAGAATCTAAGTAATATAAAAATAACCTGAATTATTTTTGGAATCATGTTTTAATATTATGTATGAGATTCAGTCATTGAGAGAACTACAGCCTAAAAAGGCCGTTTTTGGGTAATTTACTAAGGTTTATATTACTTAGATTCTGGAATTAATTAGGAATAAAATTATTGGTGTCGCTCGTTGGCCTAGTGCGGGCCCTTAAGAGCGTATACTAGCAGTATTATTTCAATATGGTTCCCATACAAATGTATTTCTCTATTTTCTCGCTGAAAACTGATTCTAGGGCCACAATTCTTTTTTCATTAAATCTAGTACTAAAATAGGAATGTCCCCTTTTTTTATTTTTTCCAAAAAAACTGTTTTTGTACAATTTTTCTTTTTCTTTTAAACAGGTTTTTAGAAAAAAATAAAACATAGGTACATACCTATTTTAGTAATAGATTGTATGTAAAAGGAATTGTGCCTCTAGAAGCAGTTTTCAGCGAGAAAATAGAGAAATACATTTGTATGGAAAACGTATACCCTCTTAAGCAGCTGTCTGTCTGACCGTCCGTCTAATTTATTTATAACACTGACTCGTGTACTTACACTTTTAATTACAAAATCAAAAACTAAAACCTCTTTTTAACTGCCTTGCTACGCTTTTACAGTTATTCCAATTGCTGTACTTGACAAATCTCTTTGGAATTAGGATTTATAGGCGCTAAGTTGCTCTTAGCAGCTGGTGTTTTCTCAAGCTCAGTTCTCGAGTTACAAAGTTACAAACAGACCGACTCTTATTAACTAAGGAATTAATTACAGTATCACTTTCATTGTTATAATGATGGATTTGAAATTGATGGATGGTTTTTTTGGTTTCTTTCTCTATGGTTTTATTTCTTGTTTGTCATTTTTTACCGTCAAGTATTTTTTACTTTTTTTACTCATAGCACGTTATATTGTACGCGTTTTTTTGTATTTATCATTGTAATATATAATAATAGTAATTATAGTACAGTCTAGTAATAAGGAAAAAATTTGACCAAAACCTTCTTAATGAATTGGGATTGTTGGATTATATAGTGCAAAAATTAATATACCTAACAATGTTCCTTTGTTCTACCTGTTCAACTTATTGTTTATTTGACTCTCCTCACACCGCGTCACGGGATCTTGTAAGACGGACGTATTGCTTCCAAGTGAACGAATATAAAATAAATATTTCAATATTTGCTTAACAGAAACATTAAGTATTTTATTTTGACCCCATACCTCCTATAGGTTATGGGCCCAGTATAAAAAGGACATTTAGTAGATTTAGTAGTGCATAGTGAAAGTTAAGTGCATAGTGTTTATGTGATAAAAACAAAATTTGTGACAATGAAAAAGTGAAAAGGAACATTAAGCCCTTTGATGGTGAAAAGTACAGTGTGTGGAAATTCAGGATTCGTACATTGCTTTCCGAATTAAACTTGATCAGTGTTATCGACGACGAAATTCCTGGAACGCGATCCGCTGAGTGGGATAAGAGTAATAGGGCTGCCAAAAGTATTTTGGTCGAATATTTGACGGACTCGTATCTAAGTTTCGTTGATGAAAGTAGTACTGCACGAGATGTTTTCAAACATTTTGATTCAATATATGAAAGAAAAAGTGTAGCAACTCAATTGGCTTTAAGAAAACAGTTATTAGGTTTGAAATTAAAAGGAGATGTATCATTGATAAAACATTTCTCAGTATTTGATGATCTGCTGACGGAGTTATTTGCTGCCGGAGCCAAATTAGAGGAAACAGATAAAGTGGCTCATTTGCTACTTACTCTCCCAAATACTTATGATGGTGTTATCACAGCAATTGAAACACTATCAGAAGATAATATCACTCTCGCATTTGTGAAGACGAGACTTCTTGACCATGAAGTAAAATTGAAAAATGAAAGTAGTGACACAACTCTTAAAATACTTCACGTCGAAGATAAATACAATAATAATAAAAAAGATCACTCACAACAAAATGTTTCGAGAAACAAAACATTTAAAAGACCATATAACAGAAAATTTATTAAATGTTATCACTGTGGTCGCAAGGGACATAAGAAACAGGATTGCATTTATTTTAAAAGAATAAATATTCAAAATAATGCTCTAGAAAAGACTAGACACGTCCAAAATATTGCCCTGCAAGAGGCATCGACTTCTCATACTTCTTTTTCAGGATTTGCGTTTATGACTGGCGCATACCATTTTGAAAAAGATAACTCTACAATCCAATTTCTATTAGATTCAGGAGCGTCTGACCATATAATCAATAGAGATGATATATTCACTTCCTTTGAATATTTAAATCCCCCTGTTAAAATTTCTATCGCTAAAAATAATCAATTTATTTCAGCAACTAAAAGGGGTAATATAAATCTTATCAGTAATACAGGAGTTCAAGGAGTGCTGTCCAATGTGTTATTCTGCAGTGAGGTACCACACAATCTGTTATCGGTGACAAAAATGCAGCAAGCTGGGTTTACAGTAGTATTTGATGAGAAAGGCACACATATCACAAAAAATGGTAAAATCATCATGAAAGGTAAGACTTTGAATAATTTGGTCGCTTTAGAGTTTAAAATACCTGCAATTAACGGTGAGTCTCTTTCCCAAGCATGTCATGTTAATTCAAATAAATATGAACTATGGCATCAACGCTTAGGACATATAAGTAAAACTAAGTTCTTAGAGTTGAAACGTAATAAAATGATTGAAGACATAAATGAAATAGAATCAGTTTCTCCTCACGATAAATTGTGCGTAGCATGTATAAATGGGAAGCAGACTCGCCTGCCTTTTAATAAAGTCAAAGACAAGAGTTACATAAAACGCCCTCTCTATATAGTGCATTCAGATGTTTGTGGGCCAATCACACCTCCAACAGTTGACAATAGAAACTATTTTGTGTTATTTGTTGATGATTTCACACATTATTGTGTGGTGTATCTGTTAACTTACAAATCTGAAGTGTTCTCTGCATTAAAAGACTATGTAGCTAAAAGTGAAGCAAAATTCAATTTAAAAATAGTTAATTTTTACACTGATAACGGTGGTGAATATTTATCTACCGAGATGAAAAACTATTGTAAAGAAAAAGGTATAAGCTATCACTTAACAGTTCCTAGAACCCCACAGTTAAATGGTGTCGCAGAACGAATGGTTCGCACAATAACGGAAAAAGCTCGTGCTATGTTAGATGGTAGTAAAGTAGAAAAATGTTTCTGGGGAAATGCAGTCTTAACTGCAGTTAATTTAATCAACATTACGCCTACAAGAGCTTTGAGTCAATCTAAAACACCATACGAGATGTGGCATGATAGGAAACCGAGTATTAAAAATCTCAGAGTGTTTGGTTCAACTGTGTATGTTCATAACAAAGCCAGTAAAAATAAATTTGACAACAGGTCATGGAATGGAATATTGGTAGGTTATGAACCCAATGGTTATAAAGTTTGGAACACAGAATGCGAAAAGTTTGAAACTGTAAGGGACGTTGTTATTGATGAGACTAATTTCATCGAATCCAGGCATATATTAAGACCTGAAGGGAGTAATAACAAATATTCCCAAGACGAAACTGATATTGTGAAATCAGTGTCTGATAAGTCTCATAATACAGGTCTGAAATCAGATATCTCTAAATCTGATAAACAATGCAGTAGAAACAAAATTCGTAGAATCGGTAGTGAAATGCCGTGTGAACCTGAAAGTGAATCTGAGAGTAGTTTATCGAACGAAAATCAGGAAAAACCTGATGAATTGTTAAATTTGCGAAGGAGTGAAAGACTCAAAACTCGGTCACCAATATCATATAATGAAAATGAATATGATATATATAGCGCTTTATCAATCACAAGTAATGTACCTAAGTCATTAGAAGAAATAAAATCTCTAGATGATAGGGATCAATGGGAAAAGGCAGTCAGGGAAGAAATTAATTCTCTTGAAAAGAATAATACGTGGACTTTAGTACCTAAACCATGTAATAAAAATATCGTTGATTGTAAATGGATATTTACTATTAAAAATGACGGTTTCGGTAAACCTTCAAGATATAAGGCACGTCTTGTTGCTAGAGGTTTTACTCAAGAATATCTTACTGATTACAATGAAACATTTGCACCAGTTGCTAGGATAGCAAGCTTTCGATTTTTAATCAGCTTTGCAAATCAATACAATCTATTAATTCATCATATGGATGTAAAAACAGCATTTTTAAATGGTACACTGAAGGAAGAAATATATATGGAAATTCCTGAAGGTGTTACCTGTAAAGATAATTACGTATGCAAATTAAATAAAGCACTTTACGGTTTGAAACAAGCTGCCAGATGTTGGTATGAAACATTTGAACAGTCTCTCAAAGAAATAGGTTTTCAAAACTCTCCAGTTGATAGGTGTATATATGTGAAGGATAGGGGAGACATTACTAAAAACATTTACGTCATATTGTACGTTGATGATTTAGTAATAACGTGTGCAGATTTACAAATTATGAATAATTTTAAAACTTACTTAATGACAAAATTTGAAATGACCGACTTACAAGACATTAAATTATTCTTAGGCATTAAAGTAGAGAGATACTACGACAAAATTACTTTAGACCAAAGTGCTTACATAAAATCAGTTTTGCATAAATTTAACATGAGTGAGTGCAACCCTATTAGCACACCAACCGAGCTCAAGTTAAACTACGAAGCTCTTAACTCTGATAAGAAGTGTGACGCACCATGCCGTCACTTGATCGGTTGTTTAATGTATGTTATGCTTTGTACGCGTCCGGATTTAAGCGCTAGTGTGAATATTCTAAGCCGGTACACGAATAAGAATAACAAAGAATTGTGGTTGTGTTTAAAGCGAGTTTTAAGGTATATTAAAGGCACGATTGATTTGAAGTTAACATATACGAGAAATAATTATGAGAATATTCTATGTGGATATGTCGACTCTGATTGGGGTGGCCACGATTATAATGATAGGAAAAGCACAACTGGATATGTGTTTAAATTATTTAACCAGTGTACTATAACATGGTGTACAAAGAGACAAACATCGGTAGCGGCCTCATCTACTGAATCCGAGTATATGGCTTTGTATGAAGCTGTCAAGGAAGCATTATGGCTTAAGTCTCTGGCAAAAAGTATAAATTTAAACATAAATAAGCCCATTATTTTATATGAAGATAACAACGGCTGCATTAGCATAGCTAGTAATCCAACAAGTCACAAGAGATCGAAGCACATTGATATAAAATATCATTTCTCGAGAGAGCAGGTTGAGAAAAATGTAGTAAAGTTAAACTATATTTCCACAGGTGACCAGTTGGCAGATTTATTGACAAAACCGTTACCACCGGTGACTTTTATGAGATTGAGAAAAGAATTGGGTTTAGAATAAGTTTTAGTTTTAAAGTACAATTTCTTTAGATATAATGAAATGGTCTGGTCAGGTTTTTCTGGGTTTTTCCTGATCCATAGCAACAAATGTTGGACCATAATTGTACAGTTCTCCCAGACCCCACTTGGAAGTACATATGTTCCGATCTGTCGTATTCATAAGTTGATGTTCAGTTATTTTGTAATGTTGAGCTGTATACCAGATACTGGATTGTAAACTAGCGATGAGCTAGAAGTTAGGGATTAATTTTTGAGGGGGCGTGTTGGATTATATAGTGCAAAAATTAATATACCTAACAATGTTCCTTTGTTCTACCTGTTCAACTTATTGTTTATTTGACTCTCCTCACACCGCGTCACGGGATCTTGTAAGACGGACGTATTGCTTCCAAGTGAACGAATATAAAATAAATATTTCAATATTTGCTTAACAGAAACATTAAGTATTTTATTTTGACCCCATACCTCCTATAGGGATTCATTAAGAAGCCTACCTTCTACATATATTATAAATGCGTCAGTTTATTTGTTTGATTCTTTGTTACTTAATCATGCCCAAACAGCTTTAGAGATTAAGGCCGCACACTAGGCACAGTAGCGACGCCAATCATTTTATTCCTAATACTTAACAAATAGAAAGCAATTCAAAAATGTAAATCATATAAGCACTAGTAAATAACCTGAAGTATTTTCGGAATCATGTTTAATATTATCAGAATCAGTGAGAATTATGAGAATCAGATTACCGCCAAAAACGGCTGTTTTTGGCGGTAATCACGTTTTCTCTTAATGACTGATTCTAATAATATTAAAACATGATTCCAAAAATACTTCAAGTTATTTACTAGTGCTTATATGATTTAAATTCTTGAATTTCTTTCTATTTGTAAAGTATTGGGAATAAAATGATTGGCGTCACTACTGTGCCTATTGTGCCCCCTTAACATGAAATTTTGTACAGTTCGTTACCCAAGTTAACACATAGGTTACTGTTCTTAAGAAAATCGAGAGGATATTTCTTTTCTTTTATATGTGCAATCAAGTAAACAAACAAGATCGACTACCTGTAAATTTTCGTACAAAAAGCGATAACTCTACCACTCCCCTAAACCTTTATGAAATAAGAAAATTTTGATATCATTCGATTTAGCACACCTTTAACTAGAGCTAACCGTTTATTTTTTATAGATTCGGTTAAGATTAATTTAAATAAATTAAAATGCCCCGGGAATTTTTAAGTAAAAAATATGGATATTTACTAAGATGCTCATAACTTTTATTATAAACTTATAAGCAATATATCGTAAATATCAAAACGTACGTACTTCTCTAATTTATCAATAATGTGTAAAAAACATTGAAATTGGACTATTTTTAAGGGGTGGGAAGCGTTATCGCTTTTTGTATGAAAATTTACAGGTAGTCGATCTTCTTAGCGATCGACCGCGAAGCCGTGGGTGAAAACTAGTATTGTATGAGTCAGTGATGTAATGTAAGTATATCAAAGATTATATGAGTTTGTGGTGGGAAGTCAAGGGGTACAGTTGAAGTTTGCCTTAGACATTTGTGCAAATTGATTTTAGTAGACTTTATAATATGAAATTGGTGTAGTTTGGTGTTATAAATGCTCGTGCTCATGAACAATTTGTGAAATAGTTTAAGTGGACTGATAAATGGACTCGTATAGATTTGCCGCCAGAAGCTCCCACGAGGCATCAAAGAACATGCGCCATCTTTGATGCTACTTGGAAAAACTTTACCGTACAACAACGATACTTAGTATCTCATTATACTGGACATTGGCAGAATCACTGAAATTTCGGTGGAAGCCATGATATAAAACGGAAGAAGAAGAAAGATTATATAGCTAACCCTAAATACATATTTTTAGACAAAATATTGTCATATAATGATTAAGTCGAGATGTACAACGGAACTCCTTGTACACAAATCCATATAATTTAACCACATTATCGTACAAATAGAAAGCTTCTTTAAAGGCTATAAATCAGAGGACAAAGGCCCACCGGCTCACAAAAAATGTAATTCGGGCAACAAGTAAACACGATAGAAGCTAATGGAAATAAATATAGATAGATAAGTTTCTAAAGGCATTTAGTCACGGGACATTAGTCAAAATGGTCCAAATGTACGTCATGTATGTTCGTAATATGGTTCAACAATGATTATGGTATCTTTTGGGGCGGTAAAGTTTACAAAGTGTTTTAAAAACTTGTTGTATTTTAACTTATTTTATTTGTAAGATGTTGTTCCCAGTACGTTTGTCTTCATAACTCCGAAACAATTTTTAAAGTTCGTTTATAATCAAGATAATTATAAAACTGATGTATCTTTGAATCTCTGAAACACTGAAATCTATTTTTAAGTCTCTTTTTTCATTATTTTAAAGCCATTATTAATCTAGCAAGCTAAGTTCAAACCAAGAACTGACGATTAGTACCCTCTCCTAGTATTCCATTTACACGAATTTATAGTATAACACGAACTATTTTGAACCACTACTGATCCTTTTATCACTAAAAATCTATAAAACATAAAAATACACCAAGCTACATACATTAACTTAGATAATCGTGACTCGAATTTTTTAAACATAAGTCTAACGTATATCAATTAAGGGTACGCTAGTCAGGTGTTTAGCCATACAAATTCTGTTGGGTGATGACTCCGTTGTTCGGTATCATCTGTTTAAAGTTTTTGATTCCATCAATTTGTCTCGTCGTTATCTATGCTTGTATGGAATCATAATTGTAAAATTATAAGTACCTACTTTAAAAGTTATGAGTCTCAAAACATTCCGTTTCGACACGTAATTTTAACGCAACTTTGGGCACAATTAAATACCGGAAGGAGTATAAACTCTCTAAAACAAAATTCATACAAGCATAGTTTGGATATTATAAAATTTGAATAACTTTACTTTTTATTAAAACTTTCAGCTGTTTTATCACAAGAACACTTCTCCCAAACACATATTTGCGAATTTTTAGACGACGACGATTTAGATTTTCAACAATATTTGTGTTTGCACACAGAAGACTGTAGTTCCGATGTGCGTATAAATCAGTGTAAATAGTTCCGCACTGTTCATAACCAAGTCTATCCCTTTCTCAGCGAAATAGCACGCAAATTAGCCACGTGCGCCGACGAGTTCGAGTTTCGAACTAGCTCATCCTTAAGGACCCTTAAGGGCCAAAATTCGAGATCTTTACGACTGATATAGATCAAAACCCAAACCCACTTGCAGATGACCTAGAATATTCAAATTTGGCATCCAAAACAATTTATTAATCTGTGATCCTACTAGGTAATTGAATGGAGAAAAAAAAAGAACAAAAAATTTTAATAAAAATGTCAAAATATAAGTACACCTTCATTCTTATTACTTCATCATCATCATCATCATCAGGTCTTTCTTTAGTCTCCACTGCAGGAGCACGACCCTCTCTTAACTACCAGAGCCATACATTAGCCATAGCAGTCAGAGGATTTGGCCTAACCTCTCCACGCTGGCCAGACGGGTTGGAGAGGTAACTTCGATGTTCAAAGCTTATTACTTATTGAGTCTTAAATCTCACTCTTATTTAATAAAATCAAACGCACTCAAAGGATTCACACTGGCAAGCTTATGTCTTGACTCGTGAGCTTCATCCTTGTCAACCGTGCATAATCGGTCCACCGTGTTTTACATCCGATTCTTCATGCTGTGTCGGAGCCGGGAAAGCCTGATGTGATAATTTTAATCTCTTGACAAAAAACCTGTAACATTTCGTAAAATTTTTATAGAGATTCGTACGTTTTTATCTTTCTCGTAAAGAAAGCAACAGAAACAGCGGGTAACTTACTTACCTGATTGTTCTTTATATTAATTATTATTGTTCAAACTTCTACCTTCCAATTGTAGTTTATTTTATCCTTTGTCAAATTGGTTGACTGGAAGAGATCCCTCTTGGGATTAGTCCACCGTTTGTACGGCTTCTAAATGTAGTTTTGTTATGATTATTTTATGTTTTGTACAATAAAGATTTTTAACAAACAAACAAACAAACAAAGGCTATAATTAACGCGGGCGTAGTCATGGAAGAAGCTAGTCAGTATTCTTATTGTAAAGAGGAAAAATCTGATTGTTTGTTTTACATTTAATAGACTCCGAAACTACATGACTCATTCTCTTCTTCTACATAGGAACAAGAAATACATAGAGTGAAGTATTAAAGAGTCATCAAAAGCTTAGAATATATGTTACCATCAATAACTTGTGTCATTCTACATACTTATTTGTCAATAAGCACACATTCATATTTAAGCTTAATTATTGAGAGAGTGGAAGGAGATAACGCAAGACCGGACTGAATGGAAGAAGTGGAGGGAGGCCTTTGCCCAGCAATGGGACACGTGATGGCTCGAAATAAATATATTAATATTTTCATTTCAAGTTCAAACGAGTCTGCCATGCGACTGTTCTAATGCAATTAGTTGCCAATCAGCACACACTCATATTTAAGTTTCTCTGCGACAAGGGCCTTAATATTTTCATTCTTGGCTTAAACGAGGCAGACATGCGGCTGCATCGTCATCCGGCGCTTAATCCCCTCACTATTTGATATTCGATTCGTTGCGGAGAGGATTTCAGTCTTGTCCTGCCCCCTTGGCAAATTGTACAACATCGGGAACTCCCGTTACGGTTGAAAAGATAACGCTATATATTTACAATATTATTTTATCCACATCGGAATCATTAAAAGGAATTCGTCTTACGTGTTACAATAAGTCGACCATTTCTTTAAAACTCTTAGTGAAATGTTTTGTGTGATCAAAACAACTTGACTAACTGTATTAAAAAAAAATATAGCCTATACTAATAGTAATGATAGCGATTCGAAAATTAAAATATATTTTATGCGAAGTGTTTGTGTGGAAAAGTTGTTATAATAAGGCATATATTAAAAAGGTATATGTTTGATAGCTCCGTCATAGCATCAAGCTAATTTATAAATAGTATCGTGAACCGATCTCAGTAAATCACTAAACCCGCCATCAATTTTATCGTTACATCAAATCGTTATATCGTTACAAATCGTTAACACTTTCGCATCATTAGTCGTCTCGATTATATTTAAATTCGCGCTCTGCACGCCTTATCGATCACGGCGATCGATTGAATCGAATACAATCGCAGAATCGTGTTCTAATCTGACAAACGATTATTGAATAAGGATCTTGATTTCTCAGTGGGCCGTACAATATTAGCATTTTATCGATTCTTACGATTCTCAATTGAATTTAGTTCAATGTTCGAAAGATAACAAGTGAACTAAGTTATTTTTGCAAAACAGGCTGAAAATATAAATAAAGGCCAACGCCAGTTCTATATAAAATGACTTTGACATTATACAACGTCATTTTTTTTACATCTAGACATCAAAATACAAAATTAGCAAGAAATATAGGCAGTTTAAATATTTTATTCATTTTTTTCTTGCAATTTTGTTTTCCGTCAGAGATTCCTAATCAGAGAAAATAAGAATCTCAGGTCTCTCAGGGTCATTGCTCAGAGGTCCAAAATAACGAAAATACCTACATCCTTACAAGAAGTTTTTGATGAATATTGTCACAGATATTGATTATTATTTCTTATTGATAGCAGGTTTTCAAGATACCTAATTAAAGACACTTAACTAACGTAGATTTCGTTTTCACACCTCGTTTACTTACCTCAATATATATTGCTTAGATCAAACATGTTTCTCAATCTATAAAATCATTTACGTTTAACTTATGATTGATTGATTTTATACAAGTCGCACCTTGTTATTTAACTAGGTGACGGCAAGTACCACCGTGATTTGTAGCTAGTGTGAGTTATGGCTAAATAGCGCACGCTGTTGTAAATTATTTTTATAGCTTGTTTATTTAGTTGTCAGAAAAGTAACACTGGTTATTAGCCTTCGTGGATGCCTTTTGAGGTCAACATTAAGCGGTGTTAAAGTAGATTAATCACTCCTTATTAATACGTCTTCGTTAGTCTGTAAGAGAGACACGCACCATTTTCCCCGCTAGAATATATTAACTTTAACCTTAAAGTCTAAGAACAAGGACTCGAGAAAACGTTGCTTATCCATGCAAGCAAGCAAATCAATCATCATCATCTTAGCTGCAAGAAGTCATAGGCTTCCCCAAAAGATTTCCATCATTTGCAGGGATTAGCCATGCTCACCACGCTTGGCAAACGGGTTAGTTAGCGCAGATTGTTTGGCCTATATCGATTTCACCGCTGCTGCCCATTGAAACCGTTTTTAAGCGAGGGAAGGGTAGGAGTTTGTGGACTGGGGGAAAGGGATACAGGTATTTGGGATGCTTCTTGCTCGAAAGGATTGAGAAAATAGCAGCTCAAGAGACCGGGCGCGCATACACCTTCAACCACTTGACTGACAGTTGAGAATGACATCCTTGACTTGCCACTCAATCAATCTAAATGATCAGCATTGTAACTAACCTGTGATAAATCAAAATTCAAATACTCAAAGCAATATCCGGAAAAAATGGTGCATAAGCTACGTCTACTACTCTCGTTATAACAATAGTGTATCAATCGACAGGTCACAGGGTATAAATCTTAGGTTAACCGAGCACATTCTAATCGATTGCCGAGTTTATCGATTCTCGCGACAATCGGTCGTTTCGCTCGATTGACGACTGCATTGTCTCTGATTGAGCTCGATTGTGACGTAGTTTTGTTTGTAGACTGTTACACGCGCATCCGTATCATGATATTGCGTGTTGAATTTCAAAAACTTTGTAGCCGTATCTTGTTTAGTAACATAGTAACCTTCTTCTTATATAGATGACATAAAAAATAGGGGGGGGGGGAGGGTGTTAATTCGGTTGTATTATTTCTTGATGATCCATGTTGTTGTTGTTGTTGTATTCTAACGATTTGAAAAATTATTTTACCAATCGGAAGGGTATACTTTCCAATTTGTTATATTTATTCCCATTGTCCCATAGGAAAAGTTGTTTATATTGACAAGCTGAGTCGCCCCTATAAGGATTAAACAGGATTTTAATAACCGAACCGAACTGTGGAATCAACTCGGAATCCTGCGGCGGTATTCCCAGATCAATACGACATTTAAACCTTCAAAAAACGAATCTACGTTCTCTTAAAAGGACGGCAACGCTCTTGCCATACCCCTGGTGTTGCAGTTGTCCTGTCCATGGGCAGCGGAGATCACTTACCATTAGGCATGGACCTAGGAATAATATGGACCCGGCATTAGACACATCAAAAGTGAAGCATAACTTACGTCACATCAAGTCACATGTGTGCAGCATGTATTTGACATTTGGGAAATTTGACATTTCGTTCGACCGGGGAAAAGTGTAGGGATTTTTGTGCCGATGTGTGCGTGCGCTAGTGTCGCGACACGAGTGTAGGGATTTTTATGTGCGTCACTGTTACATTTTCCAAGGGCATATCCTGATTTTTCTTAGATCCATGCCATTAGGTGACCCGCTTGCTCGTTTGCCGTCCTATATCATAAGAAAAATAATAATAATAACTTACTAGCAGCTTCTCTGGCTGTGCCCGGGCATGCATTTTTATACCTTATTATACCTTACTTTATACGCATCAAAATCCGTTGTATACATAGTGACAGACACACATCGAGCGAGAAGCGACTTTGTTTTACACTTTGTAGTGATTGTCTAAATTATGGAAAAAAATATATTAATAAACGTATTTAAAACTTGCTTCTTTAAAGCGAGACCAAGAAAACAAATAACTCTGCTAATCAACATCACAATGAAACATGAAATACCTTCTATTCAAACAATTAATACCAACATTCATTGGCCCGGTTTCGCTATTGATGCGGACAAAACCGGGTGCCGCGGTTTGTTTATGGTACACTCAGCGGGAGGTGTGTCGAGAATACAAATTATAATATCGTATAAATGTGGCGCTTCATGGAATACATGGCGAAATTTGATTCATATATAATTAAGAAAATTAATTAGAACTAAAACAAGAAAAATTATATCCTTGTTCGATTCTGGAAACCAGGCAAAATGACCAAAAAAATAAGGAAATACATAATATACGGAAGCAAATTTTTTTCCCTACTTAGGAGGCTGGGAGCCATTCTATCTGTCTCATAGCATATTAATATATATTTGTAAATTATTATATACTGAGATAGTGCTGTTTAATTTGGGTCTAATAAACTAGACTTAGGTACGAGTTTTTTTGAGAGTTTTTGACTTTTTCTCTGCTCTTTTCACCCACCAAGAACGTTACGTATTATCTCGTATCTTCCAAACGGCGGGATGGATTTCTATAGTTAAGATATCCTTTCTCAGCAACTTATGTGTTCTAAAATTGTTTTATTTTTAATTACGCGGGTTTTTATTATCTGAAAAATACTACTTGTTAGATTATTAATTGTAGCTAGGTACTCTAACTTCTTGTTGTTTCCTTAAGAAGTCAAATGTACCTATTTTAACCTAGCTATGGATATTTTTGAAGGGAGGCTAATGCCTAGCAGTGGGTTATGGAAAGCTGATGATGATGATGGGTATTATTATTGTTCTACACATAAATAGCTACTTTTCTATGCAGTTATTAATTTAGGCGCCCGAGTTTCTTTGCACTATATCGAAGGTGGTAGATTTATTTTATTATCATAACTGTATTAATCAAAGCCAATTGGATCAGTGGTCGAATTACCATCTTAAATTGTATTTGTGTGACTATAAAATAATACAAGAGTTGCGAGTTAAACTCGCGCACGAAGGGTTCCGTAGTTCCGTAGAAGGCGAAATTTTGATCGTTCTGGACCCTTAAAGGGGTGATTCAGCCCATCGATATGAACCATTTTTCCTATGGGACCAATGCTGGAAACTCAAATTTTATTTCGACATTTTCATACAAAAGTGTTCAGCCGCCCGGGCAATTTGTATAGGAATGTCGAAATTTTTTTCGAGTTTACAGCATTTGTCCCATAGGAAAAGTTGTTTATATTGACAGGCTGAATCACCCGTTTAATGGTCCGGAACGATCAAAATTTCGTCATGTATAAGATTAGACTTTCGAGTAAAATGCCAAAAAAATCATGTTTGTTGCATGGGAGCCAGCCTTAAATATTCATTTTATTTTTATTTATTATTAATTTTTGAAGTGAATATACAATTAAATATATTCAGTGAATATTTCAATACTCTATCTGTTGCCCTTATTAATTTGGAGCAAAATACGGTAAAATAAACACGTTTGTTGCATGGAGGGAAGCCCTTAAATATTTCTTTTTCAGTATTTTTTGTTATAGCGACAAAAGCAAAGCTCCGTGCTTCGGAAGGCACGTAAAGCCGTTGGTCCCGGCTTTCATCGTTGATGGCAGTCGTTAAGCTATGTCAGATGCCTTAAGGCAGCTTGAAAAAATCTGACACCAGTGTTGGCCACTTACACATACGAAAAACAAACAACAAAAGAAATCATCATGTGAAAATTTCAACTGTCTAGCTATGTATATGAGCTGTTTATGAGATACAGCCTCGTGACAGACGGACCTCAAAGTTAAGTAGTCCCATTTTAACCCTTTGGGTTATAATCCTAGAAATTAGAGAAATTAGTTCATAGCTATTGAGATTTGATTGATTCAAATTTAATTCTTCTCTACTTCCACATTTATGTTAATATATGTATTAGGAAACAGGATTAATATGCCAGATAGGACTTTATATTGCAAATTTACTGACAAGGTAAATTAATTCATTTCCTACAATCCCTTTTTAGGTTATCCCAATCAGCGGAGAAAAATCAATAAACGACTTCCTGCTAGGAAATACTAAATTTTAGTCAAAGTATATTCTTTGATTAAGATTTACTATTTCCTATATTTACTTTCTTATTAGAAAGTTTACTGATATTTTTAATATTTCATTTTCTCTCATTAGGGAAATTAACGACAGCCTTAAATGTACTGATAGTCAAGTAAATCGCTTTACTCCTATTACACCTTTTTTTAAAATTACAACAGTTCTTATTTGTTCCTTATCCAATTTTTACGAATACTTCAAGTTGATCGACTTTATCTCTCTTTCTCGCTCATTTCAGCATTTTTCTGGTTGCATCCTCAGCTGGAGTGCTTCAGAGCCCGGGGTCCACATTCCCACTTTTTCTTCTCCACTTCGCACGGTCTTCACATAGCCAGACATTTGTTCCCGATGTAAGTTTCCGGTTTAAGCCAAACGTGACCGTACCAACGAACAACGTAAAAGTCTACCAGCCAATTTTCTTTATTTGCTGCTTATATCCGAATGCTGGACAAAACCTTCCTTTATTTCTCCAAGTGTATTTGTCCCTAGCTTTCTTCTTCTTTTTATAGTGGTAACTTAAGAGTCGCCTGGACGCGCATGTCTCCATACAAACGGAAAAGGGAATTGTGGCAATATTTGTCAATTTAAGGGCAAAATTAAGCATCCAATCAATTAATCTCATTATAATCTACGTACGTTCCTATACAGTTTGGTTAAATTATCAAAAGTTTAAGAATTATACGCCTCTCAAGATTTCCATACAAATTTGAAAAGGCTTGTTATTCTCAAACCATTGGTATTTTAACGAAGCTGTATAAGAACGTACGTAGATTATAATGAGATTAATTGATTAAATGCTTAATTTTACTCCTAAATTATCAAATATAGCCACAATTCCCTTTTCCCGTTTGTATGGAGACATGCGCGTCCAGGCGACTCTTAATAGTTTTCTAAAATAATTATTTTGTTTTGATAAACTTCACAATTTCTCCATGAAAAATTAGTGCTTATCTTATTGACTAGGTACTCGGTATTCCATTTATCGTACATTTCTGTTCAGGCATTAAGAAGTTTTAATGGGCATCTGCCATGTACGTACAGCTGCCCAAAGGATAAACTAACCGTGTAAACTAACCTCTTCTCTTGAAAAGGGAGTTGAAGCTCTTATAAAATCATTAATAGAGAAAGTATCACCTTCACCTCCAACTATTTCCACAGACCCCAACGCTAAAATTCAAAAATATGTAGAGTCTATGACCACCTGTTTCTATAACGAGTAGTTCCTCGTTAATAAGAATCCTCTCAAGTTTTTATAATTCATTGAATTTTAGTAACGACGCATTTATGTGCTCAAACACAATAATTTTATTAAACTTTGCAGTTTATAGCGTTTTTACTATCACAAAACCGACCTATTCTAATAGATTTTTATAATTTACATATTTATACTTCATTGACCTTCCTAACCTTCAATCAAATTGTTTTAAACTGGCTCCTACAATGACATCTTCCATATTCGACAAAATTCGATTAACAAAGCCAATATTTATTCAATTTTACCTAAAAACTGTTTTTTATTAAAAAGAAAATTCTTACCGATGTGTTATATGACAGTTTTATTAATTTTAATAAACATAAATGTTTCAAATGCTTCATCTCGGATAAGTCTATTGGCATTAAAATTTTATTTGGTTGCTTGATAAGAAGTTTCGTCAAGCCGTCAAATCTCAAATTACTTTTGGAGAACCGTCTGAATTAACTGTTTATTTAAAATTCCAGGCTTATCTGCATGTATATTTGATGTTTTTGCATAATTTTAGTCTCCGGTAAATTCATTCATCTAATGACTGATACACACGGTTCTACGGTCCATAATTTATGGAATCCTATTCTATAATTTATCAAATCATGTTTATCCTATGATGACTGGTAAATTGGTATTATATAATACTAGCTGTTACCCGCGGCTTCGCCCGCGTCGTATGTAGCCTATGTCCTTCTCAGTACCCTAACCTATGTGTATGCAAAATTTCATGATGATCGATTCAGTAGGTTGGGCGTGAAAGCGTAACAAACTAACAAATAATCAAACAAAAAAACTCACTTTCGCATTTAGATTAGGATTTTTTTGTCCGTAAATATGTACTCTCAATTTTTGTCATGTTTCACAATCATCATAATATAACGTGGAATGAATCTCTAACCCAAAACTCATATTGCAATAGGTATGACTATGTACGAATTTTAGGCATATATATGCGGAAATATTATTCTTATTAAAGTTACTTATTATGTTTGATACCAGTTAAATTGTAGCCCCCATAAAAATTAACATTATATTAGCGTCTGTTAATTTTTATGAATAAGGGGGTAAGAGTTCAAAAGAAGAACTCAAAAATTGTAAGACTTCTTCTTTTCGCGTCGATGTTTTAGATTAATCAATCCTTACCTTATTTATTGTCTTTATCGGAAGATGCATTCATTATAAGTACCAATATGAAGGTGTAAGTATATAGTACATACATTGTGTTCTGGCCTATTATATAAGATTCTTCTATTACTTTTTATCTCGCGTTGGAATCGTAAACAAAAGCTAGGTATCATGTCTCAAATTGCAAGTTAGTTACTCCACTTGTCCGTGTGTAGCGCACACGAGACCTTTACTCCACCGGTCCATAATGTACCATTCACATGCGCCGCCAATCTCCATTTTTACGAGCCTAGTGTCGGTCTGTCCGCACGCCGCCGCTCGTTACTCGCTCACTATGTCAATAAATTAACTCCAGACCGCTTTCTGCTAATTACGAACAAACTAAAACGAGATCATCGCCACCATCATCATCCAGGCACTACAGCTGCGAATTGGCCTGGGCCTGGTCAAGATTTTTTTTCCACTGGCATCTTATTTGGGCACTATGTCTCCATCTTTTTACGCGGATACACTTCAGGTCTCCTTTGACACCATCTGACCATCTCAGCTTTGGTCTGCCTTGGCTCCTACGACTCTCTGGCCGACTTTCCATGAGGCGTTTGGGCACTCTGTCCTCATCCATTCTTGCTACGTGTCCTTCCCAATGTAGCTGTCCAATTCTCCATTTTTTACGAGCCTAGTGTCGGTTTGTCCGAACACCACTCGATACTCGCTCACTATGTCAATAAATTAACTTGGGACCGCTTTCTGCTAATCATGAACAAACTAAATCGAGATCATCATCATCATTATCCAAGGCATTACAGCCACGAGTGGGCCTGGTCAAGTAAATTTTTCCACTCGCATCTTATTCGGGCTTTTTGTTTCCAGTTTTTTACGTATCGGCGTAAAAAACTTTAGGTCTTTAGGTCTCCTTCGTTAACATCCGACCATCTCAGCTTTGGTCTGCCTTGGCTCCTACGACCTTCTGGCCGACTTTCCATGAGGCGTATGGGCACTCTGTCCTCATCCATTCTTACTACGTGTCCTGCCCGACGTTGCCGTCCAATATTGATGTCCATAATGTCCCATTCACATGCGCCGCCAATCTCTATTTTTTACGAGCCTAGTGTCGGTCTGTCCGCACGCCGCTCGTTACTTGCTCACTAAGTCAATAAATTAACTCCGGGCCACTTTCTGCTAATTACGAACTAAGTTAAACGAGATCAGGTTTGACTTTATGAGGAATTTAATAATATTTGTTGTATTGATTATTAAAAGTAGCGAATTTATTTCAAACTCGCAACCCTTCTCGGCTGCGCCCGGGCATGTGTTATACCTTTGAACCTTCCCCATGAATCACCCCATCTCTTTGTGAAACCCACATGAATATCCATGTAGTAGTTTTTTTTTAGGTCAACTCGCGAACAAACTGACAGACGCGGTGAAGGACTTTGTTAGGGTTCCGTAGTATACTAGGAACCCTTAAGTTTCGCCATGTCTGTCTGTCTGTCCGTCCGCGGTTTTACTCAGAGACTATAAGTACTGGAAAGCTGTAATATTGTATGAATATGTATATTAATCATGGCAAAAAAGTGGTAGAAAAAAAATTTTTTTAGGGTATCTCCCATACAAGTAAAGTGGGGGAGTAATTTTTTTTTCTCTACTAACCCATCGTGTGGGATATCGTTAAAAAGGTCTTTGAAAAATATTATGAAGTTGAGAACATCATTTTTCGATTTAGGGATCCGTTTCCGAAATATTTGGTTTTAAAGTGAAAATTTTTGTTAGAGGTTAGTGTCCCCCCCCCCCTCTATCTGCTAAACGGTTATGTAGTAATATATACACTAAAGTTGAAAGGAAAACTATCACAGCTGAGTACTAAGTGCAACCTAAAAAGATATAGGCAACCAACTTATAAAATGTACTGGAAAATGTAAAATTTCATACAATTTTCATTGTTAGATGTTTTTGGTCGTTAAACTGTAAGGTGCGAGTGTAAACAGTATGAACTCAAAGTTGTCACTCGCAACTACGGAACCCTACACTGCACGTGGCCCGACACGCACTTGGTTGGTTTTTTTATAATATAGTGATATTTCGGTTCTGTTTTTTTTTACTCCGCGTCGTTTTGACTTACCGTCGAGCTGCTACTTTGTCATCTTCAATCCATTCGAGCATCCCAAATACCTTTCGCTTAAAAAACGAGATAAGCCATACATACTGCGCTCACCAATCTGCTTGCCAAACGTAGTGAGTATGCCAATACACCCAATGATGTAATTCTTTGAGGAGGCCTATTTATTGCAGCTGAGATGATGATGAATATCCATCAAACCATCCAAATCAATCCATTTCCAAACTACAAATCTTATGTTTCGCAAAGAATCTAAATTATTCTGCCGTCAAACCTACATTTCAAACAAGATCACTTAATATGCAACGTTTTATTCTTATCGTTTTTAGTAGTAATATTTCCTCTATGGTTATGTTCTTTTAATAAAGTATGGCTGGTAATGACTTCTGTTATCTTTTTGAGTGAGAATTGCCTTATTAGACTGTGGTCTGATTTTATGGTTCTGGTTTTGAAATCTATGAATGAACCATTAGGAACATGACCTTTTCAATTTTTTAGAATGCTTTATTGGCTATTCAATTAGTTTATTTATTGCCAAAGCTTATATTTTTGTGTGTCATGTTTATGGTTTGATAATTTGAATTCAAATTTGCGTTTAAAATAAAGTCTTATTCTTTTTTTTCCCAAAAGTTGTTCTTACTTTTTTTACTTATGATTTTGATACCTTGAAGATATATAAACCAATATATAGAAACGAATCACACAGATGGAGCTTGCCTTACAGTAAATTGTGAACGTGGGATATAAACTCAACGATAGAATAGAAAAAAAAAATGAATCGAATATACTTTATTGCACTAATTAAGAAAATCAAATTTTAACGTGACTCGGTACAAAGCTATCACTTTATCGATGCTATATTATGTATAATAGATTTTATATAGCTAAACATCCAGGACCCAGCGATCAATCTGAAAAATTTCGTTTTTCATTACAACCTTACCGGGGATCGAACCCAGGATCCTGCGGTCCAAATGCTCTACCCCGGACGTCAGACAAGCTTACTTTATATATATTCAATATCATAGAATATACATAAAGTAAGCTATATCTTAAGTAAGACATTTAGCATAATATATACTTTAACAAATACGGATATTACGTCAATAAGTACCTACCTATTTATGCCATAGGTTTAATATCAGAATCCTACATTTTACTCTCCCATTGCCGCCTCCTTACCAAATTTTTTTTAACTTTAGTCCTCAGGCGATCCACTATAATCCGCGTTTTACGGTTTTCCTTGCCTCTAAAAAGTTACGACTGTAATCCACTCACTATTTATGGACGTAACCAAGTTAGGTCAATAAGGGGAATTAAAATCAAAACGTTTATTGAGAAAATTGACCTTCTCACGTCAAATCACATTTCATCATCATCATCATCATCAGGTCTTTTTATATCTCCACTGCAGGTGCACGACCCTCTCTGTAATACTACAGCTATATTAGCCAGGGCAGTCTGATGAATTGGCCTACATTCTCCACGCTGGCCAGACGGGTTGAAGAGGTATCTTGATGTTTATAAGCCTTGTTTAGCTTCTGTTCCCAAAGTCGCCTCCTACGACATCCACGGGAAGATTTGGAGTAGTCCTAATCTACTCTGCCGGGAACCACACGGCTAAAATCACATTTAAAATTATCTTAATAAGTAAGTTTTATGTATTTCATTAATTAATGTTCAAGACTACAAGCGTTTTGGAAAAAACCACCGCAGAGAAGAAACGCCGAAAGAAACTCTTATCAACGATATAGGTACGTCGATCGAGAGATTTTTTAGTAATAGGTACATGATTGTTGTTGGTTGGAAACAAAAGCTAATAACATATCTGAAATGATAAATGACCATGAGAGAACGCAGCTTTGTAATTTAACAAAACATATTAAACACATTTCATTTAACTTATATCAAAAGAGTTCGCATATTGTGAGATCGTGAGATTTTAATTGCTTAATAAAGATAAGCATGTTTGTAGAAAAAATAATGGATAAATTGCGTCTACGTCACATCTATCGTGGTTACCTATTACCTAAGCTTTCTTATTTTCCTTGCCCTCCCTAACCCTTCCTTCCTTATCCTTGTCAAAAAATCTTGGCTACGCCCTTTGCAAGTTCATTGAGAACCTTATACCTGGTCTAAGCTGTCGTAAAATTGTCGTATAAGTAAAGTTCAATGCCACTTGAGTAAAAACAATGAAATTGTTGGACGTAAATATAATTGAAATATACCCATTTGTAATATAATACTGTGTTACAGTCATTCAAAGAATATTTTTTAACTCTGTCTTTCTATTGTGGCTTATCTCCGGAACTTTTGAAGAATAACCGAAACTTGGAGCAAAATATAAATTTAAAAATATTAAATCAATGCGAAAGAATGAAAAGTAATACTAAAAATACTACAAGTAATTTACTAACGAAGTACTGAAGTAAACTTTTTCAATTGAATTTGATTCCGAAACGCTAGTAGTTTGTCGATTTTGCAAATATAAAAAAAATATGACGTTTAAAAAGCGATACATGATATTCAAATTTGAATAAAGTTTCATTTCATATCATTTCAAAAATAAATGGCTAGTGGCCCATGGAAGTACATTTTAATTTTTATTCCGAAATTAGGTGCTCCCTCGATGCACATGGATAAAGTCGCGGGCAACAGCTTCTATGCAATATTTCAGATTGTGTAAATATTATCTGCCTTCTGACGGTTGAATATTATTCGCAGTCGGGCTTAATGGGCACTGTTATTTTATTGTCGAGCTCCGTGGCGCAGTGGTCAACACGCCAGCCTGCGACACGGAGGTCCCGGGTTCGATCCCCGGTCAGTCGAGATGGAAAATGATCTTTTTCAGATTGACCTGGGTCTTGGATGTTTATCTATATAAGTATATATTATAAAATATAGTATCGTTGAGTTATTATCCCACGACACAAGTTCACAACTTACTGTGGGGCTAGCTCAATTTGTGTGATATGTT
Organism: Rhodophaea formosa; assembly: GCA_963082605.1. Lineage (NCBI taxonomy): Eukaryota > Metazoa > Arthropoda > Insecta > Lepidoptera > Pyralidae > Rhodophaea > Rhodophaea formosa. Next base: position 1,967,829 of record OY720219.1, read on the forward strand.
CCTATAAAAAAAAAAATTGTTATTAGCATCAGATATGATATGACTGCAGCAGTTTGCAACATGTTCTCATTGCTTGTTTAATTCAGAATTTACCAGTTTGTAGGAGCCAATTTTACATTTATGTCTCAATTTTGTCTTACTTTTTGGTTATTTACTTACTTTTTATAAGCACTGCATAGAACACATTGCTTCAGCTTTATTCTGATAGTATTTTTCGATACGTATAAAAATGTGGATTTGTGGGTCAAGGAAGGCTCTTTATATCAACTTTCAATATATTTTTTTAGCGTATTTCTTAATGTTCTATGAATACCAAAAACATAATTACACTTGTTATTTATTAACACACATCCTAATTCAATAAGAGTAAGGTATATCAAAATAGCATTCGTGAATGCAAAAACTAAGTAGGTAAAACAAATATTACTTCTTCTTCTTCTTATTCAAGTAAGACTTTTTTAATTAAGAATGTACCTACATGTTAATCTTAATCCTTAATTCCTTACTAATATTATAAACGCGAAAGTGAGTTCGTTTGTTGGTTTGTTTGTTACGCTTACACGCCGTATCTACTGAACCAATCATCATGATATTTTGCATAAACATAGGTTAGGGTACCGAGAAGGACATAGGCTATATATTACGCGGGCGAAGCCGCGGGTAACAGCTAGTACCATATAAATGGTTTTTTTTTTTATTTTGAGAAGAAATGGTCTAATCATCTTTAGATATATCTATTGACCAATAAAACTAAACAACTATTTAACTATCTTAAGCCCGGCCTATCGTTGGCCTCACTCAGGTCATATATAAGGTAAAAATAGTTTTCAAGTCAGGAATCTAGGTAAATCTGATATTTCAATCACCCACATGTTTACAGCCCAATTACCAGCAACGTCAACACCGCATTTAGAATTCGCAGTAAAGTATCAGGATTGATAGATATGGGTCGCGCTATATGTGACTGACATCTAGGATAATCATATCGGTCAATTTATGAAGTTACTACTGGATTTCGATTCTCGTTCATCAAATGTTAAAAAAGGCAATAAGAAAAAATATACTTACTATGATACATGTCGGACTTTACTTCCCGTAGATGTCGTAGAAAACGGCTAAGGAAACACAAGCTAAACAAAAGTAATAAACATCAAAGAGACCTCTCCAACCCGCCTGGCCAGCGAGGAGAGTGTAACCCAAATCCTCTGACTCCTCTGGCTAATATATAATGGATCTGTCTGATAGTACAGAGGGCCGTGCTCCTGCAGTGGAGTCTAAAAAAAGAGCAGATGAAAGGTTCAACATCGCATTCAGAATTCGCAGTAAGGTATCAGGATTGATAGATATTATGGGTAGCGCTACAATTATATTAAAGATTATATTTAAAAACGGGTCACTCACGTGCTACTGACTGCGCGACGCCGAAGTATCCCGGGCCCTTACAGCAAGGGCCCGGGATACTTCGGCGCCGCGCATCCCGAACTCGCCTTGAAAATGGACTCCTGATGAGTCCGAAACTATAGTCGGCAATCCCGACAAAGTAGCACGTGAGTAACCCGTTTTTAAATATAATGTATTTATCTTACGTTAGTTTCAATGATATATATTAAAGATGTTAGTAGCATGTGGTCTCAACGCCTTAATCGTACGATTTGTTCTAAGAGACTCGCATAGATGGCGCCACTCGAAACTACACAACATTGTAACTACCGTATTATGAGAATATAAAAACATGATTCATAAAATATATCTTATTAAAAATCAAAACAATATTTTAGGCATAATATTTTAAGATGACACCGTATATTTAGTAAGTTAAAGGCTAACGCAGATTACCGCCATCTAGTATCGAGTAGCAAGCAACTCTCCTGCGCCATACATTCGCCTGCTTTTCGCAACCTTAATTTGGTCCAATATTTTTGTATGAGGTGGGTAGTCTATTACGTTAGCATTATATTGTCTTTGTTAGTAGCTAACACATAAAAGCCTTTTCTTTATCATTTTGTACCACCACCAGCAAAATAGCACACAGTAGTGGTTATGTTTTGACGTGAGCTAACTCCAACCCGTTGTTTTGTCTATCAATATCCACCTCAACTTCTTCGTGCTGAGAGTCCAATCTTTGACTAATCCTGAACCTTACTCCTTTGTTTTAAGAGAGGAAATCGCTTAACAGTAAAAGCCGAAAGGGTATTGTATCGTTTATGAAAAGTAAACTAATTTGGTTTCATAATATTGTTGCTGCCACACTAGACGTTTGGTTAATCAGATATTTCGTTCGTTTGATGTTATTTAATTGCGAAAGACCACCTTTGTGAAACTAGCTATCGTAGTTAATAGAATAGAAGTTAGAAATAATCGTTTTATTCTATTTATTCACATACATAACAAAACAATTTTTGGAAATGTTTTCATTTTCACTTTTAAGGAATAATTATTATGTTTAATATTATTAGCCTTATTTATCTTGTGTTTCCTAACTTACCGTGTGGTGAGGTTGCTGTCAGAGTAGACTAAGACCACTCCAAGTCTTCCCGTTGATGTCGCGTAAATTATTTAAAATTAAAAAGTATCATTCTAAGTCTTCAAGTGGATGTCGTAGAAGTAACTCATACTCCCGACACGAAGAGTAAATTAGTTTTTTTTTAATTTTGCGGTGTGACGTGAAGCTAATTTCGTATATCCTAGTGCCATACAAATGCGAAAACTCTTCTTCCTAACACTACCTCAGAACTGTAACTTGATAAATGTTGAAAACTAGACTTTAATATTGTCTCTTTGGGTTCCAGGTGCTGTGTGGTGCAGTGGCGGGCGCGGGCGAGCTGATGAGCAACACGAGCCGCGTGCGGCGCTCCCCACAACCACACCACTCACACCGCATACAGTGAGTATCCTCCATGCGTTTCTTGTCTCCTGGTACCACTAAGATAATCAGCATAATATTCCATAGACCCCTATAGAATGAACGTAATAATGACGCAAGTTGAACTTGGCATAGTCCAACTAAAGGAACAGTAGATTTTGAGATAGAGAGTTAAGTGTGTTAATGGAGTAATAGAAGTGGGTAATTTTTTTACTTGTATTTAGTATGTATTGACTCCCTATAAATATAACTGTCACATCCCAAGAGTGCACAATACCCCTTTCATATCTCTTATCTTCTAGTACTCTTGCCCAGTCATCGACATTATTCAAGTTTTGGCACCTTACTTGCAATCATCTGTACATGATAAGCTCTCTGCTTAAATTGAACAGCAGTATCTAGATAACAAATCCAAAGTTTGATAGCCTTTGTGTTTTTTTTTCATTGAGCATACACTATTATTACAGGATTACCTAATGCAATAGCGTACAGTCCATTATGATTATATCCGTATATGTACTTTTCTCGCGTTTAATTAAAACACAGGACATACAGTGTGGCTCTTGTGAATTCAGTCAAGGAGCAACAATACATATCAATGCAATTGGCGACCTGGTTCAGGGTGTGTAGTGTTATTTTTAGTGGCGCCTTTTGTAATAGGTTTGTGCGCCCCTGTGGTATCGCAAACATCTGGGGTTGGCGTCGTCGCCAAATGTACCGATCCGGCACGCACAGCGCCATCCACTGCAAAAAGTCTGGATTGCAGAGTCGTCCCCACCATTAACCATAAAAAAATAAAAAAATAAAAAAAAATAGGTATGTCGCCAAATGCAAACTCCGTCTCACTTCAAGTGCATTATAGCCTACTATTCCGAAATTTGAATTTTTAAGCAAGGTCAGGTGGAATTTTGAGAAAATTAACAAACCGGATTCCTATCTTCAATTTTCTCCATCCTTTAACACCTGTAAACACAATTTAGATCAAAATTAATGAGACTATCTCAGCAGCGGTTTGTGATAAGTGCTCGAAAAGGTTACAATACATCTATCTAAAGTGCAGAATCTACATTAAACTAAGTGCAAAGGCAATAAGGCTAATCAGTATCATGAATCTAGCATCAGACCAGAACTAATCTAATGATTACAGATCGGTTTTATTCTCTCGTAACCGCCTGACCTTATGTTAATAGTTGTACGATCAGCACCATTTGTGTGGTTTATTCTAGTCATGTTATTATTGACTATTATTTGGATTTGTTTTCGAATTACGGTTTCAATGTTTTTATTATGTTGGAAGGTTTTATTATTATAAAAATATAATAAGGATAGAAAAGGTTATGTTATTGAAATTGACTCGATTATAATTTTACTATTTCTTACCAAGCAACCATTTGAGCGGTTGAAGTTGAAGATATTATATCCCTTTATTTTAATGTTAATGCAATATAGATGACTAGAGGTGTACCATAAATATAAAAAAAGAGAATATTGATTCTCTAATTCATCTAACGCGTTTATGCACTTAGTCGACTTAAGAGTCGCCTGGAAGCGCATGTCTCCATACAAACGGAAAAAGGGAATTGTGGCAATATTTGATAATTTTAGGGCAAAATCAATTAATCTCATTATAATCTACGTACGTTCCTATACAGTTTGGTTAAATTATCAAATGTTTGAGAATTAAACGCCTCTCAAGATTTCCATACAAATTTGAAAAGGCTTGTAATTAAATGATTAATTTTACTCTTATCTATTATCAAATATTGCCACAATTCCCTTTTTCCGTTTGAATGGAGACATGCGCTTCCAGGCGATTCTTAAGGAGATTTCTATGAAAACTGTTCTAACCCAGCCAAAACTTCATTTTCCAGTCCTTAAATTATCATTTTCGATAGATAATATTGTGTTGACTTTACTTGACTCCGATATTGCAGCAACCGATCTCAACCGCTCATCAGCAGGTTAACCAAATGTCAATGGGCTCTTAGGTCTTTGGCTATAATGGTTCGTTCTCAACACTATTCATCTTGTGTTTAAGGCTGCATGTTCTTGAAAATATATTGATTGTGGTTTCAATGTTCACTATAAGTTAAGTAAATTTGTGAGCTTCCACCACGAGTTGGTTCTTGCAAAGTATTGCTGGAAAGCGTTCGCTCACTGCTGTTTTTTAAATGAAAATTTGAGTTTTTTTTTTTACCTCTATCTTACAGTACAGGTGGTTCACGCAACCTCAAATAATGCCTATTTATTTCTTAATTTTTGCCTTGAAAATCCCTAAATTGAACGAGTCGGGGAACAGTGACGTGGGGTGGGACTGTAAGTCCATTCATGTCCTTAACAATTGTTTATGCATGTGACCCTTGCCGATGTTGATGCTGCTGCAGCCGTTGAACCTGCAGAAGCATCGACCGTCGTGCTCGTGACACGTGTTTCGTCTCTACGCGAGGCATCTTCAGACAATGAACGTATTAGACGTTGATTGTTCGAATGACAAGCAACAAATTTTATGTGTAGTCAAGTATCTAGAAGACTTTTAACATTCTATTTATCTATTGATCTAATACATTCATGCTCTTTTCAGGACCGATGAGGAGCTAGACGCAACAGCGGCGTGGCGGCGCTCTCACTGGCGCGAAATGAACTCGATCCTCCGCCGCGAGCAAGAGGTGGTCGAGTGCTGCCCCTCGGTCCTCGAAATGGTCGCCAAGAAGGGGGGCAGGACCTTCGGCGGCCTCTACGTCGAGCTCTACGAGGACGGCGAGAACAAGCAGCGGCTGTACGAACTGTCGTGCGCCCCTGAGGTCGTCGACAGGCCTTGCCGCTTCGTGGACCCTCGTGTTTATAACCAATCCAGATGTGTGCAAAAGTATTCATACTCTTATGCCTTAGTGCGGTACACCACAGCCACAGAAATGCCCCATCCACGGACTGAAGGGCATTTCGCTGTGCCCGGCTCTGGTGACTGGTCGATGGACTATGTTAAAGTGCGTGCGGGCTGTGAGTGCCAAATTACCCCTAAAAGAAAAGCGCCTCACAAGAAACGATCGGGCCGGCATCGGCAGAGGAGGAAAAACAAAAAACTAGAAGACGACGAAGAAACTTGATTAATAGTGATGTGTTTCAAACCAGTGGACTTAAAATAGAACAGGGTTTGGCCTGTTTAGTATTACAGATTGGAGGTACTGATACTTGATAAACTTTCGAAATCACCACACGTCAGCGCCGTACAATCAGTTTATGTTACCGGTGGCAAGTGTATGCTTGTGTGAACTCGGTCGGTGTACGAGTATTTAACTGTATTTATTTTGAAATTTTTTGTCTATTTAATTACGCTTGTTTTAGTATTGTAGTCTCGAACGTCGGTGGAACTATGGCAATGATTAAAGTGCCTTAAGTCGTGCCTTATTACTTTAATAATTGTTGCAAATTTTGCTATTCCAATGCGTATTTGTACATTTAATAATAGTAGATATTATTGTCATGTGTTATGTTTACAAACTTCTGAATCACTTTTCTTTACGAATATTAATATTCAATCGGTAACCTCACCGTCCGTACTACATAAAAGTATATTTTTCAACTAAACAAAGTTCTAAACATTTTCTATCACATATAATGGTTTTTTTCTAAAAGTGTTAAAAGTTATTTCCACTTTCCACCCTTTCCACATTATTTCCACGACATCGACATAAAACGTGAGGTAATTTGACTGTTTATTACGTAAAGATCCGGTTAGATCAAATACATCACAACTGCAGTCTTTAATTTTGTTCTTATACTTCAATTTTATGGCCTGAAATACGTATTAAGTCGTAATAGTTACCGAATGTTATCGAGATGTGACAATTTATGTTATGTGTGCCTTCATTGTTTTGGCAATGCCTAAAAATTTACGAGAGGTTTGTGGTGGGAAGTCAAGGGGTGCAGTTGGGGTCTACCTTGGACGATTTTGCAAATTTATTTTGGTGGACTTTATAATATGAAATTGGTGTAGTTTGGTGTTATAAATGCTCGTGCTCATGGAACAATTTGTGAAATAGTTAAAGTGGACTGTTATATGGACTCGTATAGACTTGTCACCATAACCTCCCGACCACGAGGCATCAAAGAACATACGCCATCTTTGATGCTACTTGTTACAACTTTACCGTACAACACCGATACTTAGTATCTTAATTTACTGGACATTGGCAGAATCACTGAAATCTCGGTGGAAGCCATTTTATAAAACAGAAGAAGAAGAAGAAAAATTTACAAAATATATACACCAATCCCATTCATTCTATTTTATCATTTGTTTATGCGAATATATACCTAACATTTGTAGAAGGTATTAAAGATTTTTTTATTATTACTTATGAGACAGTTAATAACTTCTCATTAGAGTGGACCGTCTGTCCTTCCTGTCTAAAGAAAGTTGTTCGGTTTATACAAGAAAAAATATTCATTAAATTCCCTTTAAAATATTTAGATAATTTGATTAATTATAATTGATGCATACTTATCAAGAACCAATCATTTATTTATTGATACTGACGTGAAAATAAAAGCAATGAAGTCACACTGAACACACGCTCTCTCTTTCTCTTATTTATTTGAAGTTAACAACTGATAATATTATAATAACGGCACTTACTTTTCTTAGACATAAGTACATCGAGTCAAAGATCTGTATTATTATCTATTTTGTAACTTTTATTGTATTTAAATTTTAGTTATTGTAAGATTAATTTCATCTATTTATACTGTTTAATACGAGGTATTCCCATATTCAGTATGAGTATTAGTTGTATGCAAAAGTCGCTTCCATATTGTATTGTTGTATATAATAACGCAATAGTTGGACTGAGATTATTTTGTGCATTTAAATGTGTAAAATAGCAAAAATAAATATTTTTCTACGTAACGTTAACTGTATTAACGCCATCTATTAGCGAGTAGTTTCATTTTAACATACTGACTACTAGCGCCATCTGTCGTTGAGTAGTCGAACTATTTGGTTGTTCCATGATTACGCAGTCCAAAGATAGATGTCGCTACTCTAAATATTCAGTGCCATGTTTCTTCATAATTTTCTTGCTATAACTTACATTTTTGTACATAATAAAAACATTATTGTCATCAAATATTCCATATTTGTTAATATTTAGAATTGAAACGTTACATCACTGGTCTGTGGTGATTTTTACACAATTTACAGGATATCTACCTAAATAATCGTTATATCTTAATGAAATAATATTTTTATGTACCGTTTGCCATATTTCAAACATTGTAAATTAATTGTTGACATCAAAACACAATATTAAATAAAATAAAAACCAGAAATAGCAAAAACTGTTTTATTGTCATATAAAATATTTAAGTCTTATCTATCACTAATGGCAGTACAATATATTTTTAAAAATTAATAACCATTTTGTTTTAAAAACAATTTACTCATAAAGGTAAGTAAGTATGTTTTAGTTACTCTAAGTAATGAAAGATTTGCTTCGAATTTTAAGCGTCATGATCTGAAACAAACAAAATAAAATTTACTGATTCTATTTAAAAAATAGAATTTTTAGGAAACGTTTAGGGCAACACGAATTAACATCGTCTGAGTGACGAGTGGCTCCCGGCATAGTAGAATAGGACCACTCTAAATCTTCCCGTGGATGTCGTGGAAGACGACTTAGGAAACACAAAGTATACAAAGCTTATAAAAACATCAAAGAGACCTTTCAATCTGTCTGGCCAGCGTGGAGAGTGCAGGCCAAATCCTCTGAGTGCTCTGGCTCTATTTGGCTCTGGTAGTATAGAATAGGTCTTGACCCAAGGATCCAAAGATGGAAACTTAGAAAGACCTGATAATGATGATGATGACGAGTGACGAGTGGAAAACTACTCTGCAGCACCGTCGTCTAACTATGAGGCCTACCGTGTAAAAGGCCTTGTTGGCAGTTTATAGTACTTAGGCAGTCTTTAGGCAGTCTACAAAAATCGGCGCCTCTTCTAGTACTTGCACTTGCAAGTGGCATCTTGCGGTAGCTAGCGACTAAGTTTATTTTCTCGCAGTGCTGGTCGTATTGAGTATGACTACAAAGACAATATTATAATACTATGACGATAAGGCTTATAATGCTATCAGAGTGTTCCACTTCTGCACCATAAGCCTTCTCTATTTTAGTAGTTTTACGCCTAATGGAAGAAAAACTTTACAAAATAAGTAGTCAGAATACCGTCATAAATGCATACATATCTACTATCACATCTTTTTCCCTTGCGGGGTAGAAAGAGCCCAGGCGCTCAACACGCTAGCCTGTGACACGGGGTCCCGGGTTCGATCCCCGGTCAGGTCAAGATGGAAAAAGATCTTTTTCATATTGACCTGGCCTCGGATGTTGACTTTTACTTAACTATATAAGTAGGTATATATATTAAGTAAAAAGTATCGTTGAGTTAATATCCTGCGACACAAGTTCACAACTTACTGTGGGGATAGCTCAATTTGGGTGATATGTCCCTATATATTTATTTATATTTATTTATTTAGGTCTGTCATAATATGGAATACTCAGAATAGTACTAGGATAGTAACCTAATGCACAACTAAATTACTCACCAAAATATAAAGTAAGCAGGTACATAAGGGCGAAGCCCAGACACACAGCGATGAACTGCGCTAGCCCTGCGCTACGCTTGCGCTCATGCCAGCGCGCGCGCTCTCGGGGAAGCACCTCGCTTACTGTCACGTAGAGAAGAGTGCCAGCTGCTAAGGCCTGGAACCAAATAAGTGAGCAATCATGCCGTGTGGCTCCCGGCACAATAGAATAGGACCACTCCAAGTGTTTCCGTGGATGTCGTAGAAGGCGACTTAGGACACATAAGCGAAACAAAGCTTATAAACAACAAAAAGACCTCCGTCTACCCAAGTCCTCTGACTGATCTGGCTAATATATGGCTCTAGTAGTTCAGAGAGGGTCGTGCTCCTGCAGTGGAGACAAACTAAAAAAGACCTGGTGAAAATTATGATGATTGAATATGTCAAGTTTTTTCTAAAATATGTTTATTTGAAAATAATAATGGTATATACATGTGATAAATAAAAAAATCTTATACTATCAATAAATAAAACTAATACACTAAACTACTTTTAACAAAAAAAAAAATAATAATCTTATAAATCTAAAAATTCATGCCCATGTGGCATGTTGGCAAGGACGCTGGCTGCATTTCCACGCTGGATTGCGACGCTTATCCTTTGCGCGAAAAAACAGCCAGCCTTCTTGTCACGAGCGACGGCGATCAGGCGAGGGGCAATCTCCTTATAGAAAGCTCTCGCACTAGGACCCCACGGTCCAAACGTTTCCACGCCAAACGGTACAAATATGTAATCTGCATTCAAGCAGGCATATTTGCGCCGCTTGGCGACCTCAGCGCCTTCAGCAGCTGACCCGGCTTTGGCAACTGATCCCCTGAGATGGGAAGGCGCCAGTGTGTCAACACATGTAGCGTCCCACACCAGCGCCCTGCCGCGTTCCCAAGGGATCAGCGACATTCCATCAGTAGTCAAGTTTTAGATAAATTAATTTCGCATCAACTGTGATCTACAACACCAACACTACAACACCAACCTACAGCACCAACGTTGCACCTCCGTTTGACATCTGGCTGGCCGTTTGTTTTATTTAATTTATCCGACAACGACGGTGTCAAGTGGGTCGGGATTGCTATTATTTTTGGCGGTTATTTGTGAGGTTAATTTCATGTTTGTTTTTGTAATCAGTATTGTTTCTAATTGTTTATTTTATTGTCTGTGTATCTTTTTATTTTTTTTAATATTATCTCCTAGGTAGTTCTCTGGTTTTTTGCGTGTCGTGGGATGGCTCGTGATGCCTCGTAAGGTGACGGCTGAAAATCAGTGCTGCACTAGGGTCCCCTAGTCCAGCGTAACACTGAGCCGTCACCTTTTGTGACACTGTGGGCACATGTTTTAGCTGTATTGTCTTGTGTTGTTGTTGTGTCACAATAAATATTTTTCATTTCATTTCATTTCAACACACATCAATTTCATCATCATTTCAGTAGCAAGATGTTTGCAGAATTCTGAATGTTACTTTGTAATAAGGCATCCGGTTCTTTCTAAGGCTTCATAAGGAGGGTTATTAGTGGCTCCATGATATCTACTCCCAAGCGGAGACTTATTGACTAACGGAATTTTTATTGCATAGTTACATGCATAAAAGGCAATGGAATCTGCATAATAGACTGACAGACTCCAAGTCCAAGCCCTCGGCAGCGCCAATACTAATCTCAGAGCCTCCACTGAACAGTGCCACACAGACTATGTGTGCACAAATTCAGCTTGGGATGCTATAACCGAATTATGCATCCAGGCCAGTGTTGGGGAAATATCTATAGTTGACCTCGAAAACCATTCAGACTATCGACAAGCCTATCGATAGTATCACCACGTGTTAAACTATCGATAGTGCTTTATGAGCAAAACTATTGATAGTGTTGAAACTATCGATAGGTTTGCGCCCGATAGTATTGCAACATCTGTGAGAAATAATCAAAAACTATCCATACTATTTTGATACCATCGATACCTTAATACTATCGATAGCCGGTAATATTTCAATACTATTATAAGCTAAATAAAATCACAAAAGTTTCACATAAACTATCGATAGTACCTATTGCACTTATCAATAGTATTTCTCATAAAGTTATATCGATTGAATTAGTTCGCATTGACTTTCAATACTCTCTCGATAGACTATCCACAGCCAACCCACAGTTCCAGACAGAAGCTTAAAGTAATTAAGTTAAGATATATTTACCTGCAAAATAGGTACAGCGATGGAATCCTTCAAAGATTTGACAGACTCCAAACCTGTGCCTACACCGATACCAGCCACAGAGCCTCCACTGAACAGCGCAATACAGAATATGTGTGCACAGATCCGGCCTGGGGCACTGGCAATAAGTTCAGCGCCGAGGCAGAGGCCGACCACGAACTTGTGCGAACATACCGCTCCGAGGAGAAGGAGTACCTGAAAATAAGAATGAGAGAAGGATTTAAGATACTCGTTACAACTTCATTGTAAAATGGGTTAAATCAGATACCACACTTGTAATAGTGAGGTAGTTATGTTAGGTGACGCAAGCAATAATGCATTAGGGGGAATGGGATATGGTGGAGAAATTCAACGTGCGGGGTATGATATACGGGGGCCTAATTTGTAAGGCATTACTCGCACAGAGAGTGAAGACTGCTGGTTCAAATCCTGCCCGCGTGCAATTTCTTACCATATCGCATTTCTATATTTTAATAAGAATATAATAAGGAATAGCATTGTGAATGCATAAAAAAAACACAAACTATTAAGGATACACGGTCACTGCCTGCCCGGTGGTTGCAGGTATGGCATCGAGTACGCGCGCCCGGCCTGCCGAGTAGTAGCTCGTTGTTTAAGGCCGCACACTAGGCACAGTAGCGACGCCAATCATTTTATTCCTAATACTTTACAAATAGAAAGAAATTCAAGAATGTATAGGTATCATATAAGCACTAGTAAATAACCTGAAGTATTTTTGGAATCATGTTTAATATTATCAGAATCAGTGAGAATTATGAGAATCAGATTACCGCCAAAAACGGCCGTTTTTGAACATCGTATTAGGAATAAAATGAGTGGCGTCGCTACTGTGCCTAGTGTGCCCCCTTAACTTTGAACTTACCCCGTAAAATTCATCGTTCCCCATTAGAGGATAATCTACATGAATTTTACGGAGTTAAGTGCTATATTTAAAAGAAAACGCATCTCCGTTTTCTGTATTATCATTAAAACATTAAAGGCCCTAGATAGTACTTTAAACTAAGTATTTTTTGATGTACCTATTGTTAAGAGTTTGTAGAGTGAACGTGAAACTTTACTTAATGTTTTTGCCAAACATGGCCATTTTTTGATGCTAAATAAAACTTCACGTTCACATTGTAAGACTTATTACTTATTCGTAGCATTGTAAACAGTACCTAGTTCATAACTAGGGCGCCGCGAACAAAATGTTAAATCATGTCTCAGTTTTCTTTAAAATGATTGTGACTAATTTTAATGTACTTGAATGGAATACGGAATCGAAATAGTGATGGGTTGCTAACCGCATCGCCTATTGAAATTCCTCACGCCCATTACCTCGGTAGACTATATTGACTAATTTTAATGTACTTAATAAAATTTCATTGCCTGTAAATTTTGCATGCCTGAATAAAGGTAACGGATTAGTATATCTTTTTATAAATGAACACCTTTGTTTTAACCGCATTGTGCAAATAAGCTCAGAACTCAAAAAATTAAAAAGGATACACACATTATTGTTAAATCAGTTTCAAGTTACAATATTTACGATTGCAAATTACCAACTTATCAAACGGTACTGAAAATCAAGCATTCAAAATAGCTCAAAAAAAATAAGACAGTCAATAGGTATATTCAGAATATTATAAGAATAAAACTTGACCTCAATCTGAATTTGCATTGACTTCAATCAGCATTGTATTTGTCGTAATATTTACTACAACAACCCTTTTTATTTGGCTCAAAAATTATCGAGGACAAGCTAAAAATAGTTGCGCAAGGAGGTAATGGAGATGAGCTAGAATCCGCCTGCATCTGTTTACGTCACAATTTAAAAAAATCGACTTCAATTTCCCTAAAAAATACTTCAACACATCACACACATTGAGCTAGCCCCAAAGTAAGTTCTTAAGTAATACTTGTGTTATGGGATATTAACTCAACGATACTATATTTTATAACAAATACATAAATAGAATAAACATCCAAGACCCAGGTCAATCTGAAAAAGATCATTTTTCATCTTGACCTGACTGACCGGAGATCGTCTTACATTACTTAGATCTTGAATTTGATTCTATTTGTGAAGTATTTGGAATAAAATTATTGGTGACGCTAGTGGACCTAGTGCGGGCCCTTAAAACATGAAAGTTTTTTGAAGAAATTTCTATTATTAACTGCTCAATAAAAAAAATCGGATAAAATATGTTATGCGTACATCATAGGAATTCCTCAAAATGATTTTCAGTATAAGACACCTATTAAAATTGAAACGCTTTGAATTTATAACCTCGTTTTCTTGAAATCGGTTACGAATAGCTCGATATATCGGTGCAATGCAGACAATGTTATAAATATTTTTCGATTTTCAGATTTGATTAATTAACAAATCTGAATGTAATACTGATATTTTGACCTTGCAATTGTGCTTTGTGCCTTGTATCGGTGATATCGGCAAAGGCCAAACGGCATTGAAATTCACCAAGCCCGTCATTTATCAAGCATTTCCGCAAAGGTCATTGATAAATCCCACTCCTGTAAATTGGACAAGCTAATCTATATTAAACTACCTTCCGCTCGCGGCTCCGCTCGCGTTAGTGTCGATCCCTCGGGAACAGTACTTTTCTCCGGAATGAAACGTAGCCTATGTCCTTCTCCGTACTCCAGACAACGTGTATGCCAAATTTCATGCCGATCGGTTCAGTAGATTTGGCGTGAATGCGCAACAAAAAAACTCACTTTCACATTTACAATATTAGTTTGGATGAAATTAGGAAGTTAGGATTAGGATTTACTAATATGACAACCATGAGTTCCTGCAAAAGAGAATAAAAAAGACCTGATGATGATGATGAAGAAGGAAGGACTTACAGGTAAGATAAGAGGTCTAAAGATTATGACCCAAACACCTTGTCATGAAGTCCCAACCTCTAATTCCTACACACATAGTTTCTTATAACACACATAGTTTATCCCTTACGAGGTAGACAGAGACTAAGGCCACAAGACCGAAAGGACACGTTTAGAATGTTAATGGGCTTAAAGATGGAATACGGAATCATGTGGTCTCAACGCCTTAATCGTACGATTTGTTCTCAGAGACTCGCATAGATGGCGCCACTCGAAACTACACAACATTGTATCTACCGTATTATGAGAATATAAAAACATGATTCACAAAAATATCTTATATTAAAAATCAACACAATATTTTAGGCATAATATTTTAAAATGACACCGTATGTTTAGTAAGTTAAAGGCTAACGCAGATTACCGCCATCTAGTATCGACTACCAAGCAACTCTCCTGCGCCATACATTCGCCTGCTTTTCGCAACTTTAATTTGGTCCAATATTTTTGTATGAGGCGGGCAGTCTATTATATTGTTACGTTAGTATTATATTGTCTTTGACGGAATCAAAATAGTGGGTTGCTAGCAACACCAACTATTTACATGATTCCTTAGATTTTGCGTCCATCTTTCGGCCGGTTTCTATGGCCTGCGCGGGAAGAGGAGTAGCTGGTACATTCTACATCACTTCTTTTCTCCCAGACCAGCATGGAATTCGTAAGATTTTAAACTAACGCAATATTAAAGACAATATACTTAATACAGTATTAAGTATACTCTGTCTTTGATATTACGTATGTTTCTATCTAGTTATGTTGAGTATCAAAACTGCATAGCTCATAAACCTGCATTAAAATAAGTACATTTAAAGATACGCAATGCACACAATTGATAAGCATGTTGTACTAATGATAAATATTTAGGTACTAATTATGGAAACGTTGCTGAATTTACTTTAGGTAATGATCGATGTGAAACAGTAACTTTTACCTGATGTTGAGCTCGTGTGTTATACGTGTGGGTATATTTGTTATCATAAAACTACAAGAGCATGAATTTGCAACGGCATAAAAATCAGTATATAAAGTTATCTTCTTGATATGGCTTATAAAAGAAAAAAAAACGATAATTTTAAGAATATCTATTATTTTTTCTTTTTAAAATAACTTATTAGAATATAAAACGAGACTTTATTTCAAATGTTGATCTAGGATAGACAATCCTTCAAACTATTTTATGACCTACTGTCTACAGTTTAAAAAGTGTGAACATGTAGCTTTTCTAGCCTTTTTAAAGAAGCTATATGATCAGATCCTTAGCAAATCGATATCAAATTTTAATTGTATTTTTAGATAGAAATTAGTAACATTTGAAACAAATTTTATTAAATCATAACATTAGTCGACTACCGTATATTGTCAAACAAAAGTTTGCGTGCGAATTATAAACTTGGCCATGAACTCAAGCATGACCTTTGATCGTAAATCAGCTGCTTAGAAATTGTTTGAGGAAAATGAGTCACTCTTGTTTAAAAATGACATTTGCATCCTTTAGCAGGCATAATGGCCGTCCTATAGAAGAAAGTTAGTTTCAGCAGAGAGGCTTAGACCAACAAAACTAGCTAACTCATTTTATTATTTTACTCCTATCATCATCATCATCATCATCATCATCATCATCATCATCATCATCATCATCATCATCATCAGGTCTTTTTAATCTCCAATGCAGGAGCACGACGCTCTCTTTTACTCCAATTCAATTCAATTTGTTTATTGCATTTCATATCGTAATTATTACATCAGTTCTTAATATACACTGCACTGTAATTATAGTACAATATGAACCCTGTCGGGCATCGCAAAAGTTAAGTTGGAAGAGCAAACGGGTTTTATAAGCTTGTTAATATCCTCCTATCCATAAACTCCTATACCAAATCGAATTTAAAAATCTAATTCAGTACTTTTCTAATAAAAGCCTTGTAGTATTTTTGACTAAAATTTTGGGTTAATTAAGAAAATTACTCATCACCGCCTAAAATGGCCGCTTTCGGCGGTAATTAATAGCTCTCCCAATTTGAAATGATTATATTGATAAAAGGCCAAATATAATAATTAGTGTAGGCCAAATCCTCTGACTATTCAAGCTTATATATGGTAGTACAGAGAGGGTCGTGCTCCTGCAGTGGAGACTAGAAAGACCTGATGATGATGATGATGATATTGATAAAAGTAACATCAAAAATACAACAAGTAATTTACTATCGAAATATGTACCTGTAGATTTTTTAATTTTATTTAATTTAGGAGTAAAAGTTTAATTTAGGAGTAAAAGTTTAAAAAAATAAAGGCCTTAGGAGAATAAAGAGCCTTAGGTCAGTTAATGACCTAAGGCTCTTTAATGGTCATATATAATTTTTTCGGGGATCAGTTCTACCCCCATTTTAAATACATTATATGAAAGAAAACGGAACGATTTCAATTATTATTCTGCGAGGCTCAGATAACGTTTCAAACTATCTGTTCTAAGAATCCACTCTTCATTCTTCATAGAAGTCCACTATTTACAATTTAAATTGAGAACGTGAAGCTTTACAAGATACCTATGACCCTTCACAGACAAACTAACAGGTTCAGTTCTAAAAGCTTTCAAGCAACACTATAAACCACATAACCTTGTGTTCTGTCTTCCCCGCATAATATCATCATCATCAGGTCTTCCTATTCTCCACTGCAGGAGCACGACCCTCTCTGTACTACCAGAGCCATATACTAGCCTGAGTAGTTAGAGGATTTGGCCTATGATCTCCACGCTGACCAGATGGGTTGGAGAGGTATCTTTGATGTTAATAAGCTTTGTTTTTAGCTTGTGTTTCCTTAGTCACCTTTTACGACATCCATGGGATGACTTGGAGTGGTCCTATTCTACTCTGCTGAGAACCACACGACGCCCGCAATATACCCCGGGATAAATACGTGATATTGAGTAAGTATGTATAAACCACTGCCACTCATGACGTAACTAAACAACGCAAGTTTGGCAAAAAAACTACCTACTTGTCTGTTCAAAATATTCTTTACCTTTCTAATTTTATAGATAAAGAGGAAGTATGTTGTGATTTGTGTAAGTCTTGACACCAAGGCAAAGAAATACCAAATTATTCACGTGATTTTGTATGCAGAATCTTGAGACTCCGAGGAACATTATTGTGACTTATTTTGTAACATTAGGGAACCTATATTAGGAAATTACCTATTATTGGGAAATTATAAGTCAAGCCACAAAATTATTTATTGGCCACGTGATCTAACTTCTAATTTTATATCTAATGGTAATTTAGAAGGCAATGTAGATTTTAAGGGGCAAAATAATTGTATTAAAAAGAAGCCTGTTTAATTAGCACCGATTATTATTTGTTTGAATGTAAGGTATATTATCTACGATAAGGCTATTTTATTTTATTTTATTTATTAATTACTATCACAGATTAGAGAATACAAATATTATTACAATTCATTCTATATGACACTACAATTCTGTAACCCTATTAAGATAGAACACAACACTTCAATATAATAATTTTATACATTAATAAAAAGAAAGCAAAAAAAAACAGACATCGAATAATTATTTTTGGTTAGAAACAATATTTTTGAATTTTGAAAAACTATCAGAAAATAAATCTACGTTTGTACTCTTGACAGTGGCATTATATAACTGAGGCATTCTGTACATAGGATTATTCCGTCCTACATTATTCCTGGCAGCTGGTACACTGAATAATTGTGGAACTCTGGCTGAACGACGCGGGATTCTAAACCTCAAAATTTCCATGAGCCTGTCACTCATCCGTCCGTTAGCGCCCTTGTGCAATATGCAAAGATCTGCTCTTGTACGCCGAAATTCAAGTCTTTTTAGCCCGAACAAATGTATGAATGTGACGAAGCATGTAGCGGATACAGTTTTATGTATTTTTGACGAAGCATGTCGCAGATTCCTTTCTGTTTACTTTTGACGTGGCGTTTGCGGATTCATTCCTGTAAAGTTTTGACGAAGCATATTGCTAATGATTCTTTGTTGGTTTTTGACGAAGCTTGTGGCGGATGACCGTATGTAAACTCCCCGCCACGAAAAGCTATAAATTAAGTACGTCAATAAACTTCTACTGAGTAAGAGTTACCTAGCGACAATATTATGAGTTGACCAAATACAATTGACTTAAATTGCTATACGGGTAATACGAAACTAAAGACCAATCCTAATTAGTCGGGTTATATTTTAACGATACAAAACGCTGTCGCTCAATGTTTTTTGGTACAGGAACGAGTCCGACTCCGTGAATGTAAACATTTGGCGCATTTCTGAGATAAGTATAATAAAGTTTCTGTTGCAGTTTTTGCTATAAGTTTTTTTTTTTTTTTTATTAGCTATTGAATCTTACTGATTTATAATAAAGTTTCTGTAACAGCTTTTGCTATAAATTGTTTTTTTTTATTAGCTATTGAGTCTCAATTCAGGGCAAAAGATTTTTACGTTGCCAAATAAACACTTCACCTGCAAACTCCCTCCATTCTTAATGGAAAAATATTTCTAACCATCTCTTCCTTGGTTTATTTTTTTACACAAAAATCCACAATATTATTTTTATTTCATCCAAATGTTGCGAACCCCTGAACATTTTATAGCTTCTTATGAAAGGGACTTTAGTAAATTGTAAACCACATTATGCTAAATAAATAGCGCATGCATTAAGTTTTCTAAACTCTTATTTAGTTACTATAAAATTCTAAAACATCGAAATAAATAATAAAATAATACTGTTTTTAATCATATTTTATGTTTTCTTCACACAAAATATAATTGTTCCAAGTTATATTAATTTAGGTAGACATAATAATCCAAGTTCTCAATTACAATTAACAACAAAATGTAACAATCAATGAAGCCATTCATGTCACAATACACAAAATATGATTGTCTGTTATCATGTTATCTCTAAAACCTCTTGCCACAAGTGGGTCACGATTGATAACGAACGCCGTTACTCGTCGTTATGATCGAAGATTGCTCAAAATCTAAGAAGGTAAGTAACAAATACAGGATTTGTTGTCCTTGAAAAGCCATGCCATGTGTGGTTCCCGGCAAAGTAGAATAGGACCACTCCAAGTCTTCCCGTGGATGTCGTAGAAGGCGACTTCGGAAACTCACGCTTAACAAAGCTTACAAACATCAAAGAGACCTCTCCAACTCATCTAGCTAGCATGGAGAGTGAAGGCCAAATCCTCTGGTAGACAGTACAGAGTGCTCCTTCAGTGGAGACTAGAAAGAAAAAAATATGATGACAGGATTTGATAGAATACCTTATTAGATTTTGATATATAATATAGCAATGCCTCAGATAATAGGCATGTGCAATACATTTTTTTTCGTGCTGTTATGGACTCCGAAAAAATAAACACAAGGTGATAAAATACATTTCTAAAGAATAAACTATTTCATACACAATATATCTCAATAATTGTTTTCGTAACCTTAAAGGGGCGAATCAGCCCGTGAGTATGAACAACTTTTTCTATGGGACTAATACTGGAAATTCGAAAAATCGTCGAATCGTCAAAATAACGGAAAAAGGGGTTCAAACCCCCGGCATTGCTAGTCAAATGTTTGTTGGAAGAGGGCAATAATTATATGCGTACTGGCACCAAATCTGTAGTCAAATCTAATATAGATGTTCCATATCAAGATGCCGTGTGGTTCCCAGCAGAGTAGAATAGGACCACTCCAAGTCCTCCCGTGGATGTCGTAAAAGGCGACTAAGGGAACACAAGCTAATCAAAGCTTTCAAACATCAAAGAAACCTCTCCAATCCGTCTGGCCAGCGTGGAGAGTGTAGGCCAAATCCTCTGACTGCTTTTGGCTAATATATGGCTCTGGTAGTCAGAGAGGGTCGTGCTCCTGCGGTTGAGACTAAACAATGATTATAAACAATAAAATTATTATTATACAGAGTACCTGATGATGTTTGTTTTTCGTATGTGTAAGTGGCCAACACTGGTGTTAGATTTTTCAAGCTGCCTTAAGGCATCTGACATAGCTTAACGACTGCCATCAACGATGACAGCCGGGACCAACGGCTTAACGTGCGTATATATATCTCGTATCTCGAGCTCCTCCGTGCGTTCCGAAGCACGGAGGAGCTCGAGATATTTTTATGCCACTTGCGGTCACCCATCCAAGTAGGGACTGCACCAGGGGTTGCTTAACATACGTAAGCGCTCCTATAGCTCACACCCACTGTACCATCGACCTGATGATGATAACAAGATAATACAACAAATTCTATTTATAAAATGTCTTTATTTTCTTCTTATAATTTTTATTATTATATCCTTCTTGAATGCTTACGTTTTCCTCAATCGAGTTTGCCCAAATTTTATTTTTTATTTTAGACTTCGAAGTTATAGCCACATGTGGATCGTGTGTTTTGTATTTTTAGATTTGGTAATTAAAGCCGTGTATACCTATCTCACTGTGATGAGATTGATGATGATGATGATAACAGATTATACCTGATTATGAAGCAATCATTGTCGTCTATCGACAATTAGCATTATAATATGCTAAAAACACGTAACATTATTTAATAAAATAAAAAAGTCGCTGCCGTTTTTGATAGTTCATGTCATATTTATTTATTGCTGACGTTACATAGCCTATGACACACCTGAGAAGAAACCTACTCTAAAAACACCTCATACTTAAAACTCGGTCAAGCCATATAAGCTACAGGAAGCAACAATGATATGATGATACAGGAAAAACAAACATACATACATATTATGATCGAAAAACATAACCTTCATTCTGGGTGGGTCAATCGAGTGAAAAAATCTAATTTATCTTGAAGAAAGCTACCTACTTGCTCAACATAAAATTATTCCACTTATGAGACTTATTGTTATCACGGAAGTTATTTTATCATTATTATATAGAAAGAAGTAGGAACAATAAAAACAATTCACTGACATGGTTAAAGTTTAACGTGTCTATTTATTATATTATCATTAAAACCCCCTAATCTTTACGTACATAATTACTGGTGCAGTATACAAAACTCAAATGATATTAGGTATATGTAATACTAGCAGTTACCCGCGGCTTCGCCCGCGCGATATATAGCCTATGTCCTTCTCAGTACCCTAACCTATGTGTATGCAAAATTTCATGATGTTCGGTTCAGTAGGTTGGGCGTGAAAGCGTAACAAACAAATAAACAAACAAACTTACTTTCGCATTTATAATATTAGTTAGGATTAGGATAGGAAGTTAGAACTGTTAGTTAGTTAGTTAGTTCTTATTAGGGTCGCCGGGAGTCGGTGGACTCAATATGCACAGGATCGCAATTTGTGGCGATTTATGGGGGAGGCCTATGTCCAGCAGTGGACGTCACTAGCTGATAGATAGATAGATAGGAAGTTAGGATTATAAATGCGAAAGCAACTCTATCTGTCTCTCTGCTACCGCTTCACGTACCAACCAATAAATCCATTATACTTAATTCATTTAAAGGTATGAAGGTAAGCGTGAGGTAGTCCGTCCGCCCGTCTGTCTGTCTAACTCGCACTTGGCCGATTTTTACAAGTAGTATTGCGTACTTAGTTTCTGTGTTAGTTTATATTCTAAAATAATAAAGCGTTAGAAAAATCAGGATTGATATTATGTAAGTACATTAAAAAGTCACAATAATGGAAAAATACTCTTTAATAGCAAGTTCGCCAAAATAAAAATATGTTTAACTAAATCTTGGAAATCCTGTTTTACTGACTGTCCATTTCGTAAATATAAGTACATGACGCCATTTAAAATTAATTTCTTTATTGGCACGGATTATAAGTACACAAAATAAGAGCTTCAAAGTTGAGTTGCAAGATTTCACCCTAAAAGACTGAAAGAACAAGTTAAAATAAAAGCTCGTCATAATACGTACAAAGTTACATAATATCACGTCTTTCTCCTTTGCATGGCAGACACAGCCCACATAAAACCGAAAAGCCATTGTGGGCGTTAAGGTGGTAAGTGGAATCAAAGTAGTAATGGTTTGCTTGCCGCATCGCCTATTGACGTAATTTCTTAGATTTTCGCCCAATCCCTTGACCGGCTTTTATGATGTGCGCAGGAAGAAAAGCAGAGTAATAATAAAAATTACCTGTGAAGTACTTTCTTGCAGTCCAATCGCCAGACCTTCCAGAAAACTATGCACGAACAGCGCACACAGCAACCCAACAACCCCTGAAGAACTCTTATTGCAAGGCTCAGTATGGCTGACATGGCACATCCTGGGATTATCCGCGTCCCCACAGCACCTGTCCCTCATCTCATTCGAGGGTACATGAGGATACGCTCTATTATCCCTCTGAGAATTTAGCAATCCAGTCTCTTCGCTACTCCCATAAGATGTCCGTTCTTGATGACCGTTCCTCGACTGATAAAACAAATGAACTATCTCATCCACCAAATAAACTAATAAGAATCCAACACAGAACATCAATTCAGAATATTCTGGCAGATGCTCTCTCGCTTCTGGCAGCATGTGAGTTAGAGAAGTAGAAAGGAGGACGCCAGCGCCGAAGCAGAGAAGACTTGAGAGGAATAACGGATTTCTTTGTCTTGTGGTCTCTGAAAAGCAGGCCGGCAGCATACCAGTGGTGAAACTACCCAGACCTAATGTCAGCATCGATATCACCTTTGCTGTCGATGGCTCCATCTTAAGGCTTCACTGTCTTTGAAAATGTTATCTTTCTAACTCGTCAATATCCCTAAAACTGAGGAAAAAGTGTTCCAACATAAAAAGACAGCTTCTTTTACGGATTGTCTCCAAAATTTTTAATTCTGGTCTTTCAAGTTGTTCTTCAAAATAAGTAACTTATTCCTTGTTACTCTTTTACATTTATTCCGTATAAAAATTACGTTCTTCTAACTCAATGTTAGGTTCAAAAGTCGGTCTAATATTCATCAAATCGATACTTTTCTTCCTTGATTTCCAATTGCCGTCAAATCACTTCCTTTAGCGTCGTCTATCCTTCAAACTGGTATCGCTTTATTTACACTGTTATCACACACGTGGTTTATCTTTTTTATTTATAATCACATGTTGACGACCGCGCGGCACAACTGATTTGAAATGAATAAACCAGCCAGTATGTGACCGTCACTTTTAATTTGCTATAACTATTCTAATTTTAAGAACATTCGCTTCTATTGTTATACGTTTAAGGTTTATTATAACTTGATTTTATGATCTACAATGCTATTGAAATTTTGCCCAGTGAATTAGTAGCCATTTTAGTAAGACCTCTGAGTCATCTAAAGGAAGCATAGATCAATAGGGGATATGCAAGGATCGCAAAGTTCTACACAAATTGGGAGATTTTAAGGGGGAACAGTAGGCACAGTAGCGACGCCAATCATTTTATTCCTAATACTTTACAAATAGAAAGAAATTCAAGAATATAAACAATACAAGTCTTAGTAAATAACCTGAAGTATTTTTGGAATCATGTTTTGATATTATGAGAATCAGTCATTGAGAGAAAAAGTGATAACCGCCAAAAACGGCCGTTTTTGGCGGTAATCAGATTCTCATAATTCTCACTGATTCCGATAGTAATAAACATGATTCAAAAAATACTTCAGGTTATTTACTAAGGCTTGTATTGTTTATATTCTTGAATTCCTTTCTATTTGTAAAGTATTAGGAATAAAATGATTGGCGTCGCTACTGTGCCTACTGTTCCCCCTTAAACAAAGAACAATGTTATTTAATAAAGTGGGTGGGTCACAAAAGTATTTAATAAAACAAATGGGACAGTGGTGGATTATGACACCTCTATTGATCTGTACTTAAATTATGAAGAGCAAAGATTTGACTGTTTTTTTTTTATTGAATAGGCTCCTGGATCGATATCAAAAATTCTTTTACTGAAAGCTTATCTGCGGTATGCCACCCGCTATGATTATAATATGGCTATATATCATTTACATGGCTAAATCCGGAACATGTACCAACTCGCAAGTTTTCCTTATCACCAAAAAGTTATCATTTTGTCAGTGACTGACAACCTATTTTCTTTTTCTCGTGGGAAAATCTGAAATAAACTTAAAAAAAAATGCAAGGACTGCTTTATACTATTGTATTATTATGAAGTTATCTGAAGTAATAAATAACCATTGTTGTTTACAAAAAGGAAAAATGGGTACGCACCTATAAGCATATCAATAGCCTTTGACACAATTTTTTTACCCCTGACGCAAAATATACTAATGCACGAATGACACAGATTGTTGTTGATGAGTATTTTTTTTACTGCCTCTGTGTCTAGTGGTCAAGGAGTTTGCCTAATGTCCCGGAGGTCATGGTACAGATCCTATTCGACAGCACACTTTGAAAAATTGTGTACAGTCTGGTTAGGATATTGCAGACTTGAATCACTTGATTCTTTGAAAATAAATATGATTCCGTGCTTCGGAAGGTATTTTTAATCTAGATAGACCCGACTGCCAGCTAGCGTTATATCCTAGGACAGGGTTCAGGGGTACGATTTTTGAAATTTCGCCGTTCGCAAGCGAGCGGTTTTACCATACAA
This sequence comes from Rhodophaea formosa, assembly GCA_963082605.1. NCBI lineage: Eukaryota > Metazoa > Arthropoda > Insecta > Lepidoptera > Pyralidae > Rhodophaea > Rhodophaea formosa. The sequence continues at coordinate 1,993,032 of OY720219.1, forward strand.
AAATCGTTCGAAGATGAGTGGTCACACATTTAAATAAAATTATTTAATACGGTTTTTATCGCGTTTATTACATTATTTATACACCTAACGTTTGGAACATTTTACAGTGTTCGTGGTCGCAGGTAGACTAAGTTGACATTTGTTTAATATTTTATTTTATTTCTATAATATTTAAAAAAAGAAAATACTAACGTTTCGAACACTGAAAAGTGTTCGAAACGTTAGGTGTATAAATAATGTAATAAATGTGATAAAAACCGTATTAAAATAATTTTATTTAAATGTGTAACAATCGCAAAAATATAAGAAAATATTATGTGGTGTGGTCACATGTTCAAAAATAGTACCCCTGGTGCCCTTCAGATTAATTCGGAGGGCAGAGGGCAGTCTTTGTAAAAACCGATAACCTCCTCTGATCAACTAGTATAAAATTCAAAATTCAAAACGTTTATTCAGAAAATAGGCCTTTGCAGGAACTTTTTCACATCAAATCACATTTTTAAGATTATTTTATTAAAAAAGCTAATCTAATCGATTTAGTGTGTAAATCGCTAAGTAAGCGGAACCCGGGCTCTGAAGCGTTACCGCTGGGGATGCAACCGGGAATACGCTCGGATGAGGATGATAATAGACTATGAAATATACACCGTGTATGTCTGTTACCTAGCAATATTCGCCAACGTAACTACAATGATTGTACTGATCAACTTCCCCAAAGGGGTCTTTCAAATATTACGTAAGCAGTGAAAGGTTGGGGGGGGGGGATAGGCTTGGCTTATTTTTGATGACATGACGTAAGCAACATTTCGCAAAATACACTACATTTTTTGTGAAAATGATACCAATGTTTACGTGGAGTACGTAATACTTGAAAGGAACAAAGATCGAAATTTAAAAAAATGGATTGTACTTTTCATATTCGAACCATGTTCCTTTGAGAAAGATGTTCAGTATGATCAGTAGAGTAGAGATACGTTCGGGAATATGGCAAGGTCACGTCATTCACTAAAATATGTGATAAGTAAGAAAGAAAGAAAAAAGAAAAATTGTAGGTACTTGTACTAATTGTAAAAAAAACCAGCCAAGTGTGAGTCAAACTCGCGCAATGAGGGTTCCGTACAATATGCTTCGTGTACACACACACAATGTGCAAAAATGTTTTATTCAATTGACTAGCGCTATCTAGTGGTGTTTTAGTGAACTATTTCCCTAGATGAACTTATTATAGTGAGTTTACCATTTTATTTTCAAGTAATAGAATTCTCATTATTTTTCCTGTAATCTGCAAGGAATGAACTACAATTCGTAATTTTTTCAAAATTTTCGGCCCTTTAGTTTCGGAGATCAGAGGGGGGGAATGGTCAATTTTTGCCTTCTTTCGTGAATAAAATCAAAAGTATTGATTTTACACGAACAAAAAAAAATATTTTTGAGATCCTCATAATGAGCTCTTTTATTTGATATATGACACAGTAAGGTTTGCAAAACTTTTTTTTTTTAATTTTGTAATTGGGCCCCTGAAAATGACGCTTATTTCAAAAAAATCTTTATTTACTTTGCACATCCGTGTTTGGGTCATAGGATTACACCATCTTACCAAATTTCACCTAATTTGGTTCAGTAGATTCGGAGAAAATTGGCTGTGACATACGGACGGACGGACAGACAGACGCACGAGTGATCCTATAAGGGTTCCGTTTTTCAATTTTTGTACGGAACCCTAAAAAGTACTAAAAATATTTGCACCTTATAAGTTTGTATAATTTTTAAAATTGTTATGATTTTATACAAATGTTTATGATTCAGTTAATCAAAAAAAATAACTTAGCGAATTGAATTCAGCATGGTTAGAACCAGATAAAATGGGCAGCTATGCATTACTTAAACTGTTACGTAATTTATTTATTGGTATATAAAACAAGTGACTAAATGTATTAGTAAGTTATCAAATGTTACTTATTTAATAATTTACTAACAGTGATAAAACACGTAAAGTGTTTTGTCACATTACTAGATTGTTGTATAATGACTTTAAACTCACAACATATTTGTGACATAGGAGCGTATCCTAACAGTATTTTAACTATCTAATTTCTCGCTGAAAACTGCTTCTAGAGAGAAATTTTATGCTACCACGCACTTTAAAACAAAAGCTTAAGGACATTTAATAATATAGGATCTATCGTAGTTATTCCAAAACTTATTGATTTAAAAAGGAACATGAAATAAAAAACCCAGCAGCAACTGAAATAAAGAAAACATAAATAGTTTTGAACTCTAGACTTTAAGAACGCGCAGAACGCAAGTGCATAGACGGTATTCTTGTGTACTGTGGAGATTCTATCACAGTACGAACTTAGAAGCAAATCAAATTATCAGAGTTCTTAAAATATATGAATATTATAAAATATAATTATTAATTAACTCTTGTCTATCCAAGAAAAAAATCCTGGTTCCGCCCTTGTACACAAGTATACACGTTATTTAATAGCGAAGTAAAGATTTTAATCGATCAGGTTTGGGAGTAACAGAACTTCTTCTTCTTCTTCTTTTCGAGTCGTAAAGAAGAAGAAGAAGTTCTGTTACTCCCAACAAAATGTTATGAGTGGCACTAGTTCTGCTCCAAAAGTGCATTATTGTAACCCAAGGTATCAAAAATTGCATTTAAACATAATTATTGGGGGAGTGCTAAAAACTATGAATGTCTCGGGCAACGCAGTGTCGGCTTTCATTCTCACCTAAGATGCTTTGGGCCACGGGGTCCGGGAGCCAGGAGTAAGCCCAGGGGCCCGTAAAGACTGTAGTAAATTGATGACTCTGACATCTAAGCGTGTTCTTGGTTACATCCTCACCTGTCATTCTTTGGAAGCCGGATCGATGGTCAAGGGGTTAGCCCGGCACCCAGTTAGACTATGATAAAACCGAAATCCACGCGGGCGAAGTCACAGGAAATAGCATACAATTATCCTTTTTTATAACCTCGATATCATTGTATGGAAACAGAGACGGAAACAAAAACATTATGATTACAATATCCGACTGAAAGTAAATCCCCGAATGATTACTCGTACTCGAGTCATTTATTACTTCATTAGTCATTTGTGTAAGAATAATTTTTTGTCTTGGATGTTTATTTATTATATTGATAATAAAAATAAAATTTGTATATCATTCAGTTAGTATCCTACAATACAATTTTAAAACATACTGTAGGGCTAGCTCAATTTATGTGATTTGTCCGTGTATATTTCTATTATTAATTTAATAGATATTGCAGATTTCGTCTCAGCTTATGATCTACGTTCAAATTCTTTGATTTTATAGCAGGAGCTAAGTTTTACGTTCGGCCGTCACAAATCACAAAGCACTTGGATTTCCAAGCTCTAACGACATATATCCAGCCGTTACGTTGATATAAAGATTGTACATACTCACGAAAAACATTACCCACCTGTAGTACATTTTTGGGTAAAAACTAAAGAAAATAATTTTTAAAAATACACAGATTTTTAATAACTTCTTTGCTTTCTTGCTCAGAACTTTCTTGTCACAGATCTGTGACACTATAAAATTCACAATGACAGAATAGAAAAGAAAAATGTCTGCTTGATAAATTAAAAGTCAGATCATCATAAAAACAACAATGAACGAATTGTTGCAAAAACATGGGTGTTCAGCGGTGTTCTCCGTTCCCGAGGGGCTCAAGGAGCTCATGTCGGATATTACACGAGAAGTTAGTAGAATCTTCTTCTTCATCTCAGGTCTGTCATGATAGGAAACGATCTTTTGCAGTTTGTAGTATCTCCTTTGGAGTCATGGATCTTATCCCGGTCTTTTGGAAGGCTTTCGTTGGCTGTTAGTTCCAACTTTGTAGTTGATGTAATTTATATTTCCAGCCAGAACCCGTTGCTGGAAATATCAATGTATGATATGCCCTTAAAGGTCTGGGCAGGAAGGTGAACTATTGCATTTGAAAAGAGAAATTTGTGGATTGTAATGTGGGTGGATTTGTGCTGGGTTATTGCAGAGTGCCATAATCATGATAACAGATTAAAATTAGCTGATTTATTATTATCATCAAACCCAGGTTCTTCGAGACCAACCAGAAATGATATTCGACTACATAACAAACTACCTGTCCGTTCTGATCCTCACTCGGGAACACGGGGTCCTAGCAGTAAAGCTGCTGGAAGACCTCTGTGACTGCCGACCCTCGGTGTCGGAACATCTGCTACAGCTCGGCTTAGAGAGAGACGCAGCCGCCATCCTCTCTGACGTCATTAAGGAGGAGATCGAAGCTTATGAGCCGATTGAAGGAAAAGGTTGGTAAAAAGGAACTATTATGAAATATTACCTGCAAACGACATTTTTTGTACAGAAAAATCTCACTAAATATTGAGGGGGCAGAGAGGAGAACGAGGTAAAATTTCACAGCATCTCACCATTGGGGAGTTGCCGGGGTTTAAAATTGCCAAATTGACCTCACGTTATTGATGGAGATCCCCCTACGCTAGGGTACGAGGCAGGGTGAGGTGAGGTGGATGTTTCAGCAGGGGGGAGGGGGAGGGGAACCAGTCAATTTTCGATCATCCCCGTTCTTTCTAGGATCCAGCCCACGGGTGCTTTGTATTCCTATTCCTAGCATCGGCTAATATGACCCATATGTAGTAGTTACTGCAGACAATAATTTCTATTAGTTACCTTGCTTGCGTTGCAGAAAAAGTAAAAGAAATGAAAATCCTGAAGAAAATCTTGGCAAGGGTCACCCTTGACGAGGATATGGCGGAGAGGGTCTGCCAGATTAGCAGGAACGCGTACCGAGACTACTGGTACAGGAAGAAGATGATGGAACAAGTATATTGTTAACTTTTTATGCACTTCACATAGCAAGAAATTGTCCTTTCTCTCGCGCCTTATCTACATTGAAATAGCTCAAATTGCTCAAATCCTTGCTTTGTGATGCATCCAAACTTTGCGATTTCCGATAGACATATTCTTCCCTTGCGGGGTAGACAGAGCCCAAGTCTATAAAACCTAAAGGCCACGTTTAGCATGTTGGTGACTTATATATGGAGAACGAAATCGAATTAGTGATGGGTTGCTAGTCGCATCATGATTTGATGACATGATTTGTGATGCCCATTCCCTCGATAGGTTTTTACGATCTGCGCGGGAAGAGAAGCAGCTACATTCTACGTTTATTTCTTTTCCCACACCAGTGTGGAAGATTCAAGAGATACTCATATGAAAACCTTTTGTTTTTAGGCTGTCAAGGTCCACCCAGATGAGACATGGCAAATCGCAGCAGAACGTACTCTGGACCTGTACAAGAAGACCAGACCTTCATTCGCTGAGTTGAACAGAGCTACGCAGAAAATACAGGTAAACATTGATTGATATGGAAAGGGCTCGCACTAGGCCAACTAGCGACACCATTCGTTTTATTCCAAATATTTGACAAATAAAATCAGATTCAAGAATCTAAGTAATTATAAGCCTTAATTCCAGCAGTGGACTGCAATAGGCTGATGATGATGATGATGATGATGATGATAAGCCTTAGTAAATAATCTGAAGTATTTTTGGAATCACGTTTTAATATTATGTGATTCAGTCATTAAGAGAACTACTGATTACCGCCTAAAACGGCCGTTCTATGGGACCACTGCTGTGAACTAATTTTTTTTTTTTTTGCATTTCCGTACAAAAATATTCATCCGCCCAGTCAAGTTGTATGGGAAGGTCATAAATTTTTGTTCCCAAAGGAAAAGTTGTTCAAATTGACTGACTGAATCACCCTTTATGGGGTCCAAAATGATTATTATTTCTTCGTGTATCCATTTCGGTATATTGATGGAGTTTTTGGTGGGAAATCAAAGGATACAGTTGGGGTTTGCCTTAGACGATTTTGCAAATTGATTTTAATTGACTTTATAATATGGAATTGGTGTAGTTAGTGTTATAAATGCTTGTGCTGAAGAACAATTTGTAAACTTAGTTAAAATAGACTGTTGGGCTCGTATAGATTGGTCGCCAGAAGCTCCCACGAGACTACCAAAGTACATGTGCCATCTTTGATGCCACTTGTTAAAAACTATACCGTACAACACCGATAGTTTTGGCAGAATCACTGAAATCTCGGTGGAAGCCATAATATAGACGAGCTCCGTGGCGCAGCGGTCAACACGCCTGCCTGTGACACGGATGGTCCCGGGTTCGATCCCCGGTTAGGTCAAGATGGAAAATGATCTTTTTCTGAATGACCTGGGTCTTGGATATTTATCTATGTATGTAAGTATCTATTATAAAATATAGTATAGTTTTGAGTTAATATTCCCTAGTACCTAGCACGAATTTACTTTGGGGCTGGCTCAATCTGTGTGATTTGTCTGTATATATTTATTTATCAAAAAAATATAAAAGAAGAAATAAGAAAGAAAGGTATATTGACAATACCAATCTTTGCAGGCAGCCTATCGAGGTTACTACGTCCGAAAGAATCTACTCCGCCACCTCAAGGTCAAGCCAAAGAAGAAAGGCCCTAAAGTAGATCTGCCGGGACCACCCGTAGATATCGCTGCCTCCAGGACCATAGATCTGGGACCCGTTATTGTAAGTAGATGGCAATATAGCATTTATAAGAACCATGTATATATTGGAGCGCGACCCTCTCTGTACTCTCAGAGCCATATATTAGTCAGAGCAGTCAAAGGATTTGGTCTACACTCTCCACGCTGGCCAGACGGGTTGGAGAGGTATCTTCGTTTAGCTTGTTTCGTCGCTTTATACGACATCCACCGGAAGACTTGGTGCATACTTAGTCCATTTCATCTATGTACCTAGTTTCAAAGGTTAACTAAGTTATAAGTTGAGGTTGAATTGAAAATGCGCTGTGTATTTTGCTGCCGCTTTTTTTGCACTCCGCTTTGGAAGCGACCTAAACTTAGTCTACTTCTTAACCATATATAAATAAATAAAATAAAAATAAGCAATTTATTGCCATACATTACAAGGTACTCGTAAGTTATATTACCATTCATTAAGAATATGTACGCAGGCAAAGGAATGCCTCAGCTTGTGCTGCCTCAGACAGGCGTCTTAGATAGCGCTGATTTTCAGGCACCCCTTCTCCCTAAGATGTTATGCGGGAGACATTGATGTGATATTAATTACTGACGTCAGCAATCTTTTTCGTTGCGAAAATTGAGAATTCAAAAATATGACAATTAATAAGTGTTCAAAGAAACCTACATAAACGTTTGAAATCTTCAAATAGGCACACATTTTGTGAAAGTTTCAAATCTTTAACTTTTGCGGTTCAGTAGATACAGTCCTACGACAGACGGACGAATGGACGAACAGATACTTAGAAATTAGTCTTTTTACCCTTTGAGTACGGAACCCTGATTTTTGTTGGTTTTCGAATTGAAACACGCGCCTTTTGCAGAATCTCTGCAATGTCGCTTCCTACAAATTTTTATTAGATTGTTTAAATTTTATAGGAGCGCTCACCACGATATTAAGATTAAGGCGCTCTTATAGTAACACTAGCGCCACCCAGCAATTAAATTCCTTAAATCATAAAAGATATTGAATTTTCAAAATCTAACAAGTATAAAACTACTAAATTACTGAAAGTATTTTTTTGTTTATTACAAGTAATTTACTAGTGCCATATTTAAAGAGAAAAACCGGCCAAGTGCGTGTCGGGCCACGCGCAGTGTAGGGTTCCGTAGTTGCGAATGACAACTTTGAGTTCACACTATTCACACTCGCACCTTACAGTTTAACGACCAAAAACATCTAACAATGAAAATAGTATGAAATTTTACAGTTTATAAGTTGGTTGCCTATAACTTTTTAGTTTGTACTTAGTACTCAGCTCTGATAGTTTTCCTTTAAACTTCAGCATATACACTACTGCTGTAATTTTTTTCACGTATCTATATATAACCGTTTAGCAGATAGAGGGGGGGGACACTTACCTCTAACAAAAATTCGCACTTTAAAACCAAATATTTCGGAAACGGATCCCTAAATCGAAAAATGATGTTCTCAACCTCACAATATTTTTGAAAGACCTATTTAACGATACCCCACACGATGGGTAAATAGAGAAAAAAATTACTCCCCCACTTTACTTGTATGGGAGCTACCCTTAAAAAATATATTTTTCAAAATTTTATTCTACCACTTTTTTGCCATGATTAATATACATACCCATACCAAATTACAGCTTTCTAGTACTTATAGTCTCTGCGTAAAACCGCGGACGGACAGACAGACAGACAGACAGACAGACAGACAGACAGACAGACATGGCGAAACTATAAGGGTTCCTTGTTTACTACGGAACCCTAAAAACGGGTTAACGCCAAAAGTGGCCACTTTTGGCGTTAACCTGTTTTTCTCTTATTTTATCAAACTAATATTAGTGAAAATGAATACAAAACTACTACAAGTAATTTACTAGTTATGTAGGTACTTGTTAGATTTTGAAAATTCGATATAATTTAGGATTAAAGGAATTAATTGCTGGGTGGCGCTAGTGTTACTATAGGAGCGCCTTAAGTCAGCGTGATAGTGTATAACAGCGTCTTATTTTACCACTAACATTTCCTTAAAGGATTGACTTAGCCTGACAATGAAAATAAACAACATTTTCTACGGGTGTGATGATGGGAATTAGAAAAAAGACTGAACACTTTTGCCTGGAAATGTAATTTTTAGAGTTTTTTTTTTTTTTTGTGAGTGCGAAGCGAAGTAAGTAATGCCTATGGCCACCTCTCGACGCCATCATCAAATCAGGTCTATGGTGCCATACCATTGCATTGTCATCGGATTATATTATGAGCGATCAATAAGTGTTTGAAAATTAAGTTGTGTTTAAAGAATTTATTTCTCAAAAGAATACAAGGATATTTACTTACAGAGAAACATTCAAAATACAAGTAATATTAAATCACTTTCGACGAGCGTAGATTATTTAATACAGAGAAACATTAAAAATACAAGTAATATTAAATCACTTTCAACGAGCGTAGATTATTTAATACAGAGAAACATTAAAAATACAAGTAATATTAAATCACTTTCAACGAGCGTAGATTATTTAATACAGAGAAACATTAAAAATACAAGTAATATTAAATCACTTTCAACGAGCGTAGATTATTTAGTGATTTGTATATAGTAAGAAGCAGTTAAACTTAGTTGGTTAGACACATACATTAACGCATATTCACAATTTCAACAGGTAAATTATAAATATAAAGCAAAGACAATAAGATATACTGACGTAATTAATATTAAAACATGTGGGTAGATTAAACCCTCACAGACTTGTTATCCCGACTATACAATATGTTAAAAAACCGAAAAAATATTGCCATTCTATAACGAAAGTTATCAGCCGGCCGGACAATTTGTATAACAATGGTGATTTTTGTCTTCCATTAGTCCCAAGAAAAGATGTTTGCATTGAGGCTGAGTCGACCCTAATAATTTACGCAGACGAAGTCGCGGGAATACATCATCATCATCATCATCAAGTCAATTTAGTCTCCACTGCAGGAGCACGACCCTCTCACCAGAGCCATATTATTAGCCAGAGCAGTCAGAGGATTTGGCCTACACTCTCCTCTGCTGGCCAGACGGGTGGAACAGGTCTCTTTGATTTCATGTTTATAAGCTTTATTTAGCTTGCATTTCCTTGTACGACATTCACGGGAAGACTTGGAGTGGTCCTATTCTACTCTGTGAGGAGCCACACGCCTATAACAGCTTGCAATAAAATAAAGTACTTACTAATTATTGTACGTTTTTCTGTAGACCCTACACGTAAAAGAGGATGACGTAGCAGCCATATTCGATAAGCATGCTTCTACGAAACTGGGGTTAAGTTACGACCCCATGAAGACCATAACCCACGTGGTGGAGTCTGAAGAAGAAGAAGAAGAGCTGAAAGTAGCTCGGCCCGGTGAGGCGACGCGCAGGGTCTCTATCAAAGATGACGATGATTGTGATAAAAAGAATGAAGGTAAGGAACTTACAAATCATTCATCATCAGACATGCACGATAATTAGTACTTAATTAATCATCTGCCTCCGTGGTCCAGTGGTTAAGGCGTTTGCCTTGTTGACCCGGGGGTCGTGGGTTCGATTCCCACGGGAAGCATACTTTATTAAGTTGTTTCCAGTTTGGCTAAGACATTGCAGACATGAATCACCTGGTTGTCTGATAAGAAAGATGATTCCGTGCTTCGGAAGGCACGTTAAGCCGGTGGTCCCGGTTGCCATCTGGTAGTCGTTAAAGGATCCACGTCAGAGGCCGAGAGGCGGTTCCGAAGAACTCTGACACCAGGGTGTGCATGGTCGACTAACCGTGTCTCCTACACGAAATCATAATGATGATACATACAATACATACACTGTCACGTTTTTCCCTTGCGGGGTAGACGAAGCTCAGGTGTATAAGGCCTAAAGCCACATTTAGCATGGTGATGGGCGTGGAGATGGAAAATGGAATCAAAATAGTGATGGGTTGCTAGCCGCATCGCCTTAAGGGGGAACACTAGGCACAGTAGCGACGCCAATCATTTTATTCTTAATACTTTACAAATAGAAAGAAATTCAAGAATATAAACAATATAAGCCTTAGTAAATAACCTGAAGTATTTTTGGAATCATGTTTTAATATTATGAGAATCAGTCATTGAGAGAAAAAGTGATAACCGCCAAAAACGGCCGTTTTTGGCGGTAATCAGATTCTCATAATTCTCACTGATTCCGATAATATTATTATCGGAATCAGTGAGAATTATGAGAAGAGAACATGATTCCGAAAATACTTCAGGTTATTTACTAAGGCTTGTATTGTTTAAATTCTTGAATTTCTTTCTATTTGTAAAGTATAAGGAATAAAATGATTGGCGTCGCTACTGTGCCTAGTGTTCCCCCTTAACATGATTCCTTAGATTTTCGCCCATTCGTTCGGTCGGCTTTTACAATGTGCGCGAGAAGAAGTAGCTGGACATGTTCTGTTGTTTTTAACCGACTTCTTGTAATTTTCTCACTCGATCGTAAACATAAACATGTTCCAAAAATAATGAATGTATAATGATATTGTAAAATGAAAACAAATGAAAAAAAAAGAAAGGTAAAAAAAAAGAAATATAATATAATCATTAATCATACAAAGCCCTTCAGGCAGACCTATACTGTTGAAAAGAGAGTTTCTTTCGGCATTTCTTCTCTGCAGTGGTCGGTTCCGAAATGCTAGTACGAGTAGTCTGTAGCTTTTGAACAATAATTAGTAAAGGCATAATACTTAATAAGATAATTTTAAATGTGATTTGACGTGAAAAAGTGCCTGCAAGGGCCTATTTTCTAAATAAACTTTTTGAATCTTTTGAATCTGGTACATTCTATGTTTTTTCTTTACTCCTAGACCAGCGAAGAAGTGATCACCTCATCGTCATATACTAGATTTAAGAACTTTGTTCTTGTCGGTGGAATATTATCCATCTTTCCTATCCTCCGCTATTTCCTTGACCTCTCTGTACGATAAGACTTTTGCCTTATCTTATATTTCATCTGTGAACGCTCTTTTTGGCCTTACTTTTCCTCTCCAAACTTAAACATTCCTTCCGAGATGGTTTGAGAAGTTGTCGTGTCGTATAAAGATGGCCAAATATTATTCCTATAGAAGTCAATAAAGTTCTCTACTCACTAACAAGTTCTAGTACTTCCTTGTTCTTCATATTTTCCATTCGCCTACTATTGCTTATCTTTCAATTCTCGAATGCCTCCAATCATTCTCCAACATCGCATCTTGAATGCCTCAAATCACTCGCAAAACTAATATTATTAATGCGTACGATTTGTTTTTTTTTTGTTTGTTACGCATTCACGCCTTAGCTACTGATTATCATCAGCTCAGCCGCAAAAACTCCAGTGCTGGACATAGGGTGGGGGAGTTTTCCATACTCACTACGCTTGGCCGACGTAGTTGGCATAACTCGTTTCCGACCCTCATGCCTGCCAACCGAAATCGTTTTTTTTTATTAACTATAGAATTAGGCATTTGTCTCCCATCTCACCTGATGGTAAGTGACGATGAAGACGAGGATGTTACATGCCTATCCAAGAGATACCCATTTATTCTACTTTTGAATGTCCAGGGATTGTAATTGTCTGGGAATATAGACGCAGGCAGTCCATTCTACTCCTAAGCAACTCGAACCAAAAAGGAACTGTCGAAGCGTTATTTTTAAAGTTATTTATTTTAAAGGGGTAGGAAATTGTTGGAATAGGGGAATGGGATGAAGGGGTTTGCGATGCTACTTGCTTGGATGGCTTGAGCTTTAAAGGCCAGAATTGCCTACCCAATGACCTGTACTGTAGCCACCGGATAGGCAGTTCAGTATAACTCCCTTAGGGCAGTCGGTCAGCCGTAACTACTGATTATTATCATAAAATTTTGTATAACACATTGCTTGGGCTATGGCAAAGGACATTGGGTGCCAAGAGCCAGGTTATATCCGTGCGCTTTATATGAGTTAATTATCAGGGTCAATACTGCAGGATGAATTCAAATAGATACTAATGGTATGCAAGATAGAAGGCGCGTAACATGCAACTGAGAACAGTAGCAGCTTACCCTGTTTTTCAAAACCTTAACGCCTGTAGCACACAGCCGCGAATGCGGAACGTAAGCGTTCCGGAACGAAACGTTGGCGAAACCGCGAAACGCTGTCTTGATGATTATGTTTGGTACGTCTCACACCGCAAGCGGAACGAAACCGAAACGGAATCGTACAACAACGTTTCGTTCCGGAACGCTTCCGTTCTGCATTCGCGGCTATGTGCTACAGGCGTAAGATAAGAGCTTCTTAGCACGGGGAAAAAGTGCGAGGGCGGCATATTGCGAGAGCCGCAGCGAGTTTCCGTTCTGTACATTAGTACTATCAAAGACAATATAATACTAACGTAGTACTATTATTATTTCTTTACTTCAAGGCCTCAGAGGTCGCCAAATTATGTATATAATATAATTTGGCGACGATAATATTTGTTTTGTATTTTATCTTTCAGTGAAAGTATCAGAAGCCAAGCCAAGAACAAGCGTAGGTATGCATTTTGGTCAACATACTACGCTTCTACATGTGCAAACTGGTAATGGTTGCTCTGTCCTTACTCTTCCATACGCATACTATTTAAAATTCCGTACCCAAAGGGTAAAAACGTACCCTATTAGTAAGGCCGACCTCACACAGCCGGAATTCAGACTCTGAAAATATTGACACCGACATACGTCTATTATTCATTAGTCTTTCATTCACAAATAACAAGTTCACAACTCATTGTGGGTCACTGTGTCAACACCCAAAATGAGTTGTGAACTTGTTTCTTGTTATACTACCTCAACGATACTATAATTTATAATAACCTTTACTACGCCCGCCGCTAGCGCCCCGCGCACCAACAAAACGTCCGGTATACGCAAAAAAAAATCTGCAAGCGCGGCGAAATTTGCAACAATATTTATCTCATGAAATCTTACCTCTATATACACGAAAAATTACGTAAAGATTCTGTATAAAGCGTAGTAAATGACTACGTCGCTAAAATAAGTTTATACTACAGGTTTAAATGGCAATCAAATGTTAAATACGCAACAATGACAAAAAACCATACCCTTCGTTCTAGAAAAGTTCACATAAATCATCATTCTGACACTGTGGACGAATTCCAAGTATTGAACAATAAACTACACTATATTACCTATAAATAAACACCAAACACTAAACACTTGAAGCACTTTTTGCAGACGAAACAAAAAACACAATGTAAACACTCATGGTACCAAATTACACGACTCGTACACATGTTCCCTGTGGAACGTGTTATATTTTCATAAATCCTATGAGCTAAACTATATATTTATAATTAAATAATGTAAATATGTATTCGTTAATATATTTTTCCTATTATTACCATAAATAATATAGCTTTATTGTAATAACATTGGTATTATCGGCATACGTAGAGTAGGCCGTTAGTCAAAACTTAGTCTTTTTATTTAGAACTGCAATTTTATGTTAAATCATGACAAAAGACATAAGATCTATAGATAAGACGTTGGCGCACATTCTAAGGATTATTTTTATGTATAATACAATAATACTTACGACATAATTTCACTGAAAACACTCACACTGTTTTGATAAACGAAACACGGAACGAAGTATGACACATTGACACTTGACATATTGTTTTGAAATTTATTTTTTTAATTCTTTATGGATCTGTAGCAAAGAAATCTCTCTTGTAATCCGAAGTTGAATGTCTATGGCATAGGTTGGCATTTGTATTTTTAATCTGAGACGTCAAAGTCGTGAGAAATAAATTGTCAAAAGAGCGCGGTACGCCCGTACCCCCGAATGTTGCCGGGACGTAATAAGCGAAAAAGAATCGAGTCCGTTTCGGGGATTGGACGTAGGAGAGGTTATAGACATATAAACATCCAAGACCCAGGTCAGTCTGAATGAGATCGTTTTCCATCATGGCTTAAGAAACCTCGCGTCAAGGCTGGCGAATTAACCACTGCGCCATGGAGGCGTCCATCTCATCAGCAACTGAATTCTGGCTGTGAGAGGCCGGTCTATACTTTAGCTGTCCATCTGTCTGTATCTATTAAACCGTAATAAGTAGAGATATAAAATGTTGACAATAAGTGTAACAAACATACATACTATCACGTCTTCTTCCATTACGGGGCACACAGAGCCCAGGCCAAAAAAAACCTAAGGGCCACGTTTAGCATGTTGGTGGGGTTTTAGGTTGCTAGCCGCATCGCAATGATTCCTCACGCCCGTTCCCTCGATCGGTTTTTACGATCTGCGCGGGAAGAGAAGCAAGCAGCTGGTACATTCTAGGTTTTTTCTTTTCTCCCAGACCAGCGTGGAATAAAATAAATATGTGTAATGTAAATAAAATCAAAATTAATATTTTAATATGAGGCTAACCCATGTTTTAAGCAATTTTTGTTGTTAAAATGTTTGGTGGTGAGGATCCAGCCGACCAAGAGCGAGTCGGAATCGCATATGAAGTTCTAATGGGCGATTACAACTACCGACTGGCCAGCGTGGAGAGTGTAGGTCAAATCCTGTGACTGCTCAGACTAATATATGGCTCTGGCAATACAGGAGTGGAGACTAAAAAAAAGGCTCTAAGCTCATTTTTTTAACGTTATATTTAGGTGTCTTCATTAGTGTGTGACATATGCACACTTCCATACAAAAATGCGAATGGAACCCTTTTACTCGACTGTGGGCAAAAAGCAGTATTGTTTCTTTATCAGCGTTCATGTAAGTATGTATTTTAACTCTGTTTTCACATTTTACGTAAATTTTATCATTTTTTATGCGCATAAAGGAGTGTATTGTATTTTTTTTCAGAGCTCATGCATGTAAGTTTGTATGTATTCAAATACGAGTATGTTTGCATATAAGTTTGTTTGCATATAAGTTCCTTAATCCTACCATAGCCAAATGCCTCGACAGATCTGGACGTTTGCATCGTTAGAATCCTAACACCCTGCCGAGTGACGAAGGCTTTATTTTTTTGCAAGAACTGTCGTATTTTTTTTTTCACAAATAATACTTTACATATTCCCTGAGTTAATTAACTACATTGTAATATTATACGAAAGTCAGCTTTTTTCACACACCCACACACAACTCGAAAATGGCTGGACCGATTTTCATGGTTTTTTATTTGTTAGTTTTGCTATCATCTCGAATAGCATAATAACCATTAAACTTGCGAAAATAACTTTGCCTGGACAGCAAATATATAACATTAACCACTCTTTGGATACTCGAGTTAATTTGTGTGTTCCAGGGCGCAAGGCTTCAGAGTTCAAACGAGCGAGCACAGGTTTTCATTCGGCTGGGCATTCGACGCAATCATCGCCGCCTTCCGAAGTGCACAGAATTTCCTTTGCTGGGGTATGATTATTCTAATGCTCCTCATCATCTCAATCCACAGAGCACGAGCGACAGTCACATTCCCTGCTTTGTGTCTCAAGGCGTATAGCCATGTAGCCGTGTGGTTCCCGGCAGAGTAGAATTAGGACCACTCCAAGTCTTCCCGTGGACGTCGTAGAAGTCGACTTAGGAAACAACAGCTAAACAAAGCTTATAAACATCAAAGAGACCTCTCCAACTCGTCTGGCCAGCGTGGACAGTGTAGGCTAAATCCTCTGACTGCTCTGGCTAATATACGGCTCTGGTAGTCAGAGAGGGTTGTGCTCCTGCAGTAGAGACTAACAAAAACCCGATGATGATGTGTCTCAAGCCATTTTCCACCCACTACAGGCCTTTCTTCGTTTCCGCCATCCATCTCGGTGCTGTGCTTATCTTGTCCAGTAGCGACCCCTGACTGTATCATCTAACCACCGCTTAAAAGGAAGTCCAGCAAAGAATAGTGGCCGAAAATAGGTAAAATTTGTGATCCCAATGCTGACTTATCAATATAATGAAGGCAAACCTAAGTCGGTTAGTCGACTTCAGTGTCAACGCTTTGCTGTAACTGCTGTACCTAGAAACTTGAAACTTTCCATCAGGTAGCTCGTCTGCTCGTTTGCCGTCAAACCTACATAAAAAATAGATATATTATGGGTGGAGCTTCTGGGGAAACTGATTGTTTTCAGACTAACCTGGTACTCAGCTCAGATGTTTATCTACGAAGTAATATAGTACCATTGAGTTCTTCTTCTTCTTCTTTTCGAGTCGTAATGTCTTCTATTATAGTAGTTTTTTTCCCAGTATGCGGCCACAGCCACTGCCCGGTTATTTGCCTCCTCCAGATCCCTTTGTGTGCAGTGGAAGGAGGCTTTAGGGCACGTCAAAAGGTGGCTCCTTGACTGGACGTCGCGCAGTCGCACATGCTGTTGCTATCGTTGAGTTAATATCCCATAACACAAGTCTCGAACTTACGTTACTTAAACTGTGTGTTTTGCCCTTATATAGGTATATACAAAGTGGAAGGGACATACTCGTAATAAATCGAACCACGGGCTATACTAGACCACTTAAGTACAACGAAATTAAAATAACAGTCAATCCAATAAAAAGAAAACATGACGTTCCCATATAAATCGCCCAGCACACTTTTGTATGGAAATGCCAAAATTTATTTGTGGTGCAGCGGTCAACACGCCAGCCTGTGACTGTGACACGGATGGTCCCGGGTTCGATCCCCGGTCAGGTCAAGATGAAAAATTATCTTTTTAAGATTGACCTGGGTCTTGGATGTTTATATGTTATAAAATATAGTATCGTTGAGTTAGCGTATCTCATAACACAAGTCTTACTTAAAAACTTACTTTGGGGCTAGCTCAATCTGTTTGATTTGTCCGCATATATATATTTATTCGTATATAATTATTTATCCTTTCAGATTCCGGCTGACTTTGATATGGATATAGACGATGCAGACATACCAGAGGAGATTATGGCACAGCTTGTCGAGATCATCCCAGAGGTCCCAGACGAAGTTCAATCGGTCCAAATTGCAGGTACTGATAAGGAAATAAATAAATCAGGCAGGACAAATTAAGCTAGCCCTACAGTAAGTTGTGTGTGTTTAGTGTAAGCCCTACAGTGAACTCGTGTCTTAGGCTGGTGTGATACGCCTGTAGCACACCGCCGCGTATGCGGAGCGGAAGCGTTCCGGAACGAAACTTTGGCGGAACCGCGAAACGCTATTTTATGATTCCCTTTCGGGTTCGTTCCGCTTGCGATGTGAGACGCACCAAATACACGTAAAATCATACTAGACAGAGTTTCGCGGTTTCGCCAATGTTCCGTTTCGGAACGCTTCCGTTCCGCATTCACGGCTGTGTGCTACAGGCGTTGAGCAGTACGCTATGGAGATCTTCAAATATTTTTTTTAGTGTCAATTTTTACCTTGATGACCTTCGTGTCACAGTGGTTTACACGTGAGCATGCGACACGAGTTGCCTTGGGTTCGATCCCCGGTCAGGGATGTCAGTTATGATGGAAAACGATGTTTCTAATTGGCCTGGGTCTTGGATGTTTATCGATATAAGTTAGTACTTGTGTTAGTATCCTACGATACAAGTTCACAATTTGCTGTGGCTAGTTCAATTTGGGTGATTTTTTGTCTCTACATATATATTTATTTACTTTTACCTGATTGGTCAAGTCCGTGGAACAACTTAGTTTTACATCAGTTCCGACGCTGCTGCCCATACATGCGCTAATGACCTTCAGGATATGGACCGAGTTTTGAACCTTAGTTCCCCGTCAGAAAGTCAGCGGTTGACTGCCACCCGTCGTCCGCGCACATTTAAAATATTAAATAACATAAATTTAATATTAATAAGAAGAATAATCTGTAAAATAAAAATTCCTCGGGAGAGTTTGTAGGTTGATTGGTATTGTATTGAACAAAAAAATTGTGTGACTCTAAGACAAAGAGTTATGTAGTATATGAATATTTGCAATAAAAATTGATGTACGCGGTACTTTTTTTTTTCTAAAAAATTATGAACTTTACAAATAAGTCCTCGTCAGCAAGTAAAGACTGAAAACAATTCTACAATATATGTTTTTTTTGGGCATTGTGCTTTATGTTTGACCATTTTTATAGAGGTAAGGTAAACATAGTCGAAATGCCAAGGAGCACCCTTAAGCTAGGAAAGGGTAGAAATTTGTTGGACCGGAGGAACAGGATATAGCTATTTGATACTACTTGCTAGGATGATTAAGGGTTTTAGAAGGTCGCATCTCAGGAGGCTGGGCGCGCTTACCCGATGTACCCGCAACCATCGGACAGGGGGTTTGAGAATAACCCCTGACTCTATAAACATAAGTAAATAAGAATTATTAAAAACATGAATTGACGCTGAAGTGCTTGAAAAGACTTATTTTCTGAATAAAATATTTGAAATTTTGCTGTTCAGATTCGAGGAGTGACGGAGACGGTAGAAGCACTCCTACATCAGGAGCTGGCTTGACGTCTGGCGATGATGATGACATGGACATCCCTGAGGATATATCACCTTCTAGAAGAGAGTGAATTCTAATTAGATCATTGCTCATTGGTAAACCATGGAGAGGCTTTAAATCGCATTACCAACAAGTTATTTAGAGCTGCATGGAGGAGTTTTTGGAAGTCAATGGGATCAGTTTGAGCTTGCGTTAGATTATTTTAAATATAGATTTTAGTGGAAATTATACTTCATATGAAATAGGTATTAGTTTGGTGTTATAAATGCTAATTGCTCATGCTCTTGGACAATGTGTGAAATAATTAAAGGAGGCTGTCATATGGACTCGTATAAATTTGTCACCAGATGCTCCTGTTAAAGCTGTCAAAACACCTGCGTCATATTTGATTGCTACTT
The DNA here is from genome assembly GCA_963082605.1 of Rhodophaea formosa. NCBI lineage: Eukaryota > Metazoa > Arthropoda > Insecta > Lepidoptera > Pyralidae > Rhodophaea > Rhodophaea formosa. The sequence continues at coordinate 2,012,470 of OY720219.1, forward strand.
GTTTACTGTATAGGTATTTCGGACAACACTGATACTTTGTATCTCTTTAAACTGGACATTCGTAGAACTACCGAAACTATGGGACATTTTAAAAAATTTAATGCGAATATTTTATGTTATAATAATATTAAAACTGACGCGAGATAAATTCATTATGAAAACATCATCTGGTTTTTTGGCATCCCCCCCACCGGACATCGTTTGCTCGCCGCTGTGCGCGGGCAGCGGCGCGGGCGGCGACGCGCGAGGCGGCCCTCATTGCTTTGAGGGAAGCGTAATCGTCGTGTCGCCACCCCTTTCACTCGCCCCGATGATGGTCTTCGTAACAGACCGAAACTAGTCGGCGAATTTATGTTATGTTACTTTTTTATTGTTAATGTTTTGATGAAACTTAAATAAACTTCCTTTAATTTATATTTTTGTAAAAGGTTGATTTAACTTAAATTTTCTGTTTTGTAATAAATCATGTAATTTTACACAATTGCTCAAATATAATAGTATACTGCTTTTGAATATCAAAAATTATTAGTCGTTCGTTTTATTTATTTTTTTGTAATAAAAGTATCTTAAAATTATTTGGTGTATTTTTTTAAGTACCATGGCCTCTTAGATTTTGTTTTTGACACAGATATTTGTAGGGACCATGTCCGTTTTTCAACAATCACAAACAGTAGACAGCAGTAAGCTTGCTTTACCCGATGGGCTGAAGGAATTGATGGCTGACATTTCTCGAGAAGTAAGTCGTGATACAGTTCCATTAGCTCCGTGTCAGAGTACTACCGATAAGTACAACTAGTAGTACAGTCCGAGTCAACCTTTATGGCGTGAATGTATGCGCAGTACACAGTATTAGGTTCGGCGGGGCGCGCACGGGGAGGCGGGGCACGTACTGCGCACAATATACGATACGAGTCGCCATTAGTTTGATTCGGATTATACATATGATACTAAGTACCTTGTATTATTTGTACTACTACAAAAACCGGCCAAGTGCGTGTCGGGACCCGCGCAGTGTAGGGTTGCGTAGTTGCGAATGACAACTTTGAGTTCACACTCGCACCCCATAGTTTAACGACCAAAAACATTTAACAATGAAAATTGTATGAAATTTTACATTTTCGAGTACATTTTATAAGTTGGTTGCCTATAACTTTCTAGTTTGTACTTAGTACTCAGCTCTGATAGTTTTCCTTTCAACTTCAACTACTACTGATGTAATTTTTTTCACGTATCTATTTATAACCGTTAAGCAGTCCGCAAACCGATCATCATGAAATTTTGCATACACGTTGTTTGGAGTACGGACAAGGACAAAGACTGCCTTTCATTCCGGAGAAAAGCACTGTTCTTAAGGGACCAAAACCACTGCAAGTGGAGCCGCGGGCAAAAACTAGTTTTCTGTATATCTAAAAGGAAAATCTGACTGATTCACTTACTTGTACATTGACACTATACATGGCGAAATTTTGATCGTTCTGGACCCTTAAAGGGGTGATTCAACCCGTCGATATGAACCATTTTTCCTATGGGACCAATGCTGGAAACTCAAATTTTATTTCGACATTTTCATACAAAAGTGTTCAGCCGCCCGGGCAATTTGTATAGGAATGCCGAATTTTTTTTTCGAGTTTACAGCATTTGTCCCATAGGAAAAGTTGTTTATATTGACAGGCTGAATCACCCCTTTAATGGTCCGGAACGATCAAAATTTCGCCATGTATAAGTAAGTATATCAACACACAGTCGAAACTACTGTACCTTCTGGTACAAACGTTCCATTTACGATCTAAGTGAGCACTATGAAAGGATTTTTAGAAATTCAACCCCTAACGGAGTGAAATGAGGGGTGAAGTTTTTCGCGGATAAAGCAAGATAAATATCTTTCTATCATCCATAAAGACATAGATATACAGACTTACATTCTTAATCCATCGAGGAATAAAAAAAAGACGTAAAATGAAAAAAGGAATTAGACCACCCATCTTCTTCTTCTTATCGAGTCGAAATGGTTTCATTCTATTAAATATCTTTCGACCAGTATTTGGCCACGCTAATAGCCCTGTCGTTGGCCTCATTAAGGTCCTGTACGGTGCAAGTAATGGGGCAGTTTGGGCACGACAGAAGGTGAGACATGGTCTGATCGGCACCGCAGTCACACAAATTGGTTGTAGAGAAACCCCACCTGACCCTGTTTTCTTGACATCTCCCAACGCCGGCTCGGAGCCGGTTTAGGGATTTTCAGGTTGCCCAGGGGAGGTCTGCACCAGGTGGGAGCTTACAAACCAAGACCACCCATACAAAGTCACCAATCTAGCTGGGCGAATTTCTATGGGAAGTCAAATTTTATTTTTACGTTTTCACCATATTTTCTTAATTTCTGTATTCCATTAGGGATTCTAATTCTGAGATTTTAATAAAGCTCATAGGTCAAAATCAGCCTGTATAAAAAACATAGATACAGACAGACTAACATTTTAATTTATCGAGGTGTTACGTGCTCAACCAACAAACCCTTACGACTTCATCACAAAGTACCTGGCTGCTCTCCTGGTCACGCGGGAAAACATGGCCATCGGCTACCGTCTATGTCGGGACGTCTGCGACTCCAGTTACCTCCCAGAATTGGAGGATGAGCTGAAGAACATCGGCCTTGATGAAGAAGATGCAGTTATAGCTAAAGAGATAATTGAAAAGTACTTGAACAAAGGCAAAGGTATTATGATTAATCGCGACTATCATAGATTTGTCCGTATATATTTATTTATAATTTATATTTTTAAAAGCATCGGACGCATTAAAATTTACACTTGTTTCAGTACACGCCAAAGGTTGACGACGCCAAAGAGGCGACTATTTAGCACTGCCGAAGATAATTGAGTTTAAATTTGTGGCCCCCAAATACATATTATCATCTATAAAGTTGTATCACGTCTTTATCCATTACGTGGTTGACTAAATAATTTATAATATTACGAGTAAATATGCCATTTTTTATTACGCGAGCAATACAATAAACATGTGGTTCCCGGCAGAGTAGAATGGGACCACTCCAAGTCCCGTGGATGCTTTTAAACTTTAAAGAGACCTCTCCAATCCGTCTGGCCAGCGTGGAGAGTGTAGTCAAAATCCTCTGACTGCTCAAGCTAATAATGGCTCCGATAGTACAGAAGAGGGTCGTGCTCGTGCAGTGGAGACTTAAAAGACTTGACGATGAAACACCTTGATCTGTTTTAGTGAATGAAGGCAATCTAATGATGAGACTTATGAGGAAGACCAGCATCCCGGAAGACCTGCTCGAGTTGGTGCAGGAGGCGGTCCGCAACGCATTCTTGCACCACCAAATTCATGTATCTCATCATGATGGTACTGACATCCCCAAGGTGAGTCCCTTCCTATTTATTAAAAAACAAGATATGGAAAAAACCATGCTTAAAGCGCTCTTATAGTAACACTTGCGCCACCCAGCTATTAAATTCCTTAAATCATAAATTGTACCGAATTTTAAAAATCTAACAAGTACAAAACTACTATGTTCTCAACCTCACAATCTTTTTTTCAAGACCTATTTAACAATACCCCAAACTTGCATGGAAGCTGGCCTAAAAAAATTTTTTTCAAGAAGTTTTTCTACCACTTTTTGGCATGATTAATATATATACTCATACCAAATTACAGCTTTCTAGTACTTATAGTCTCTGAGTAAAAACCGCAGACGGACAGACAGACAGACTGACATGGCAAAACTATAAGGATTCCTTGTTTACTACGGAACCCTAAAAGTCGATTTATTGAATTTAATCGACTGAATTTTTTTCCCAGATGTCACAAGAGAAGGATGAGGTTTCGCGCGCCGCTTACCACACTTTGCAGCTGTATGCAGAGACTGGTCCTTCAAAAGAAGAATACAACCAGAAAGCCAGCAGGATACAGGTTCGATTCCATCACATTATTTGATTTGATGACGAGAAGGCCGATGGCCCAGCGGGCGCGAGCATTATAAGCGCTTCCGCATGTTAAGCAACCCCGGGCGCAGTCCCGACTTGAATGGGTGACCGCAAGTGGCATAAAATATCTCAAGCTCCTCCGTGTTTCGAAAGGCACGTTAAGCCGTTGGTCCCGGCTGTCATTGTTGATGGCAGTCGTTTAGCTCAGTCAATATCGACATCAAACATAGCAAACGCGCATGTATCGGCGAGTTTTTTTATATATTGTAGAGACTACTTAGAATAGTCTACACCCAAGTTTGCTTTCTTAACCCTGTGCTACTCCTGGGGGGCCCGAAAGTATGGGACTTTTTCTTTTTTGGGTATTTTGTGGTACCTATACTTTTAAAAAATACACTAATTTAACTACCGTTTGAGTATAATTTGAACTCTCTGTGACTTATAGTTATTGAGTCATAGCTTGTCAAACCATGCCCATTTTTTCCCAAATATGGCACAATTTTTTTTTTTGTTTTGCTTTTCGGGCCCGTAATAACTAAACTAAAGATCTTACAGGAATGTTGTAATAAAATAAAAGAAAGACGCTAAAGATATAAGCTTCCAAAAGAGGGTTATTTTATTTCTCTAAGTTTTTTAACAGAAGAGAAACAGACTCTCTAAAATGGTCCTTTCGCGAGGCGAGTTAGGAAACACATGCGGAACAAAGCTTATAAGCATCAAAGAGCCCTCTCCAACCAGTCTGGCCAGCTTGGATAGTGTAGGCCAAATCTTCTAACTGCTGGCAACAAAGCCCTGATGATGAGGATGATAACAATGCAGGTAATTTTTGTTACAGGCTGCTTATCGCGCATACGGCGTTCGGAGATTAAGCAAATCAAAATCTGTGCAAGAAACGAAAGGGAAGAGCCTTCGATTCCGTGCTCGATCAAGTTCTGTCGTATGTCTCTCAGCTAACAATTATTTTAGCAATTAATTACATAGGTATATAAATATTTAATAGCATGTAATATGCAATCATCAGGATTTTTTTATGTAAACCTGTTTATATAAGTATTTCGTGGCCGTGTGGTTCCCGGCAGAGTAGAATGGGACACTCCAAGTCTTGCCGTGGATGTCTTAGAAGGCGACTTAGGAAACTCAAGCTAAACATCAAATAGACCTCTCCAACCAGACTAGCCAGCGTGGAAAGTATAGGCCAAATCCCCAGACTCTTCTGGCTAATATATGGCTCTGAGAGGGAGGGTCGTGCTCCTGCAGTGGAGACTAAAACAGACCTGACGATGATGATCGTATTTCGTGGACATGGACGTTTGTTACTCATTCACGCATAAACTTCTAGGTGAATTTTGTCAAAAATATACAGTGTTATGTTATTATTAATACCTACATAACGATGTCACATAAGAAATAAATATGCGAACAAAGTCACAAGAAAGCTAGTGACTAAAATATTGAATAGATGGCGGCAACAATATATTTTTCTATTTATTTCAGAGTATTGATGTTGATGTCTCATCTGATCCATCACAGGCAGGTTAATATCTGATATTATTACTAAGTACATTTTCCTCTGCGTTGTTAGTAAAAGCACAGAATTAATAACAATGCGTATTTTTTTTAAAATTATCTAGTTTTTTGAAAGTACCTTCTTCTTAGCGTGTCGACTGGGACAAATTTGTGTTGACCAAGTCTTTGCTATTTTATCCGTAAAAACCTTTAACTCTCATCTAAAAATATCTATATGTATTCAATGAATTCGTATATTTCACAGACTTATCAAAATCATCATCTGTTTTGTACTACGATCCAAGAAAATGCAAAGAAACGGACGAAAGTTCAAGCCGAATAAATTCATCGGAAATTTCTGAACCTAAAAATTCCCAGCCATGCATTAAATATGGTAAAAAACGTGAGCAATCATATCCGTCTGAACATAGGAAGCTACGTTTACCTAAAACTAAAGAAATACATAATATGATGCCTGCATTATCTTCATTTGAAGCCAGAAAGACACATTCCTCTTCATTGCTCTATGAAAAGTCATCTAAATCTGCAGTTGACAATGAATCTAATGGTAATTCAAAAGATGATGATGAGATCTCCAGTATTTATGAAGTCAATTTTCGTGAATTCTGTGAAAAATCATCTAACGAAGCTGTTTATGAAGCCGAATCTCTGATTGGTGAGATAAGTATTGATGATATTGTAGTAGATGAAACAAAAACCGTTTATGATAATGCTTTGAATGCAGATAATGACTCAGATGTGCCTAAAGAAGAAAATATTGGTAAAAATATTTGAGACGCCGAATGATATCTATGATAGTCCGCTACTGGTGATATCATCGCTACCAAATTTATTACAGTTCTTAATAATCTTTTTTTTTTTAATTAGGCGTAAAATTGATTGCGTTTTAGTACTTATATTTATTCTGTGGTTTAGTTTCAGTGGATTATTGAAGATGACCTCAAATTTATGACGAACAACATACCTCGGAAATTTGGTATTAGAAAGTGAGCAGAAAGTATACAGTCACTTCACTCTGGGGTTTCTAAACGGTTTATAATGCATATTTAACTTTTTAAATAATTTATTTAGTGTTGCTACTCTTATTAATTTGGTATATTTTAATACTACAGTTCTAACTTTGTGATAGTATTAATAAAAACAAAACATTCTTATTATAAATTTATTATTCCTTACAATACTCATCTTACTTTATTTAATATTCATCGTACACCATATATACCTAGAAATTACAATATATAATATATATTTTTGGTCAATAACATATTTATACAATGCACTAAAATTATAAAACTTAATTTAACGTGTGGGATAAAACAGTGCAGCTATTATTTATTTTCTATTTTAAATGCTTCAATATGATGTTCTGTAATATCTGTTTATTCAATCATTAAATTTATAAAATAAATAACAAGTAAATTAACAACAATTTAACAAATAAATTTACAACAAAACATAGTCGTGGCTGGAATACTCTATTTTCAAATGTGCACGATTGAAATGTGGATAAGAGTATTTTTTTTTAAATATTTTAATACTAATAATGAAAAAATAAAACATCTTGTTTCCAATATTTACTCAATCATAAAAAACGGATCAACTTACGCAAAGAATTAATTAAATAAAATAGGAATTAGTGATAAAAATCTCTTCCAAAACAAATTTACCAATTTCTTTATCTGTATTTAATGAAAAGGAGATAGTAGATAAATTTTGTAATGTTATAATAGAGCCATCTCCTTTAATAACTATTGAAATCAACAGTAATAAGTCTAATTAATAAGAATAAAGTTAACAAGAAATCACAGCAGATCTCAATAAAAACTAACAATTTAAAACTATGATTTATTATGACGAGATTATGCAAAAGAATATAAGTAAGATTTGTTTACCAAATCTAGGAAATTTTGGAAAATTTATCATTAAAAAAAATAGACTAGCGTAATTAATTATTAATAAAAATAATTATCTTGTTCGAATTCACATTGTCTTATATACAAATAGAATAACCAACTTAATTTTAATTTTAACTACAGGAAAAATACGTCATGATACTTCTCTAGGCAAAAACGTAGTTTTGCATTTGTTTGAAAGTATAATTTTTAAATGTTGATCTTAAAGGATTCTGGGTAGACACCCAAGATTCCTATTAAAATTATTTTTTTCTCATATAACACTCATAGTGATCAATATATCAATATCGATTATCCTTCAAAAAATACACTTACAAATGCAAGAACAAAGTTTTGCAACAATTTGTATGAATGATACAAAAATAATATATCTACACGAAACTATAAATTGTCAAAAAGTATTTTTGAGCTTTCAATTTTGGAGATCTCGTAATTACACTTTGGTATAGTCCAGATAGTTACATTTTCTTAAATTACAAAGCATATATTACTAGTATTAAATTTAATATAATTAATATAAAGGCTTGGTAGGTAAACATTGTGGTCCTAATAAAGCACCATTATTATTTTAAAGCGCCATAAAGAACTTATGAACAACAATGTTTGTGACAACAAATGTACCAATCAATTTAATTAAATGTACCATAGTATAGAACTATAAAATTCCTATTTCTACTTATCATTCTTACTTACCCATAAAGAGAGACTGGTATAGGTGAATTAACACCAAACTAACTGTCTGAAGTCTTTTTATAACCTGTACTTGAAATCAGGCAAGTTATTGAATAAAAATTTAGCCTGTGGCAAATATAGTGTCATTTAAAAAAATCTGTTCTACAAATAATCGAGAAAATGGACAAGATTTTATTCCTAGCAAATATACTGCTCATCTTTTATAAAGTTGATTCAAAATTGGTCTGGGAAGTCGGATAATAATTATAAAAGTATTTTTTTTTTCATAACGATCACGCCTTGCTCAGAATTCTTGACGGAAACTAAGCCAAACTAACTTACTCGACTTTAGTAAGTAGTAAAAGAGTTTATGACGATCAGGTTTGGTTTCCAAAACGAAGATCCTCTTTGGATCACTGAGTCAGCGAAGAAAGAGGAAGGTTTTAAAGCAAATTAGGAACATAACGCCAATCGTGATCTAAATCTAAGCTGCCGTTGTAAAGCTAACACTCAATTCCATATTTAGGTAACAGGCATCCCAAATATTGGGTTGTTCCAAGAAGCTTATATTCTTGATATTTGAGACCTTTAATAAAAACTAAAGCGTATAATCTCCAACATTTTGTAACTGAATTTCTTCTTATTATATAAGTAGACCTTAAGGTCCTTAGCACCTAACGATACAACCGGAAACATGGTGATTCTATGAAAAATAACCACTTAGATCACACAAAACAGACCCAGTTTGGACACTGATAAAAAAATAAAGGTGTAAAATCTACTGGCTTGGATTAGTCTCGCTAAAAATATTTTTTTGATTTTTGGAATCAATAATTAATTTGTCTTTAATTTTAATCGTGGCGCAAATTCTTAAGAGTATAAGCTTCTTGGACTGTACTTAAGAGAGACTAATAATATTTACAATTGAAGAATAAACTTCGCTAGAGATTCTTCATTAACACTTAACGTGTTGACATACGAGTATGTTGTGCTTCTCATATTGTGTCGACACCACCGCCCATCAATTTGTTGCCATATTCACTGAGCACCTGTAACAGAAAAGTAAGAAAAAGTGAGTAGAACTCTCACTAATTTATATTGAAATAGGAATGGAATACAATTTCTCGGTTTTTTCATTACATCATCAGAAGATTACTATAAAAAAATGCCGTGTAGGTCCCAGAAGGGTAGAATAGGACCACTCCAAGTCTTCCCGTGGATGTCTCAAAAAGCGACTTAGGAAACACAAGCTCAACAAATCTTACTCGTATGAACATCAAAGAGACCTTTGCAAACCGTCTGGCCAGCATGGAGAGTGTAGGCCAAATTCTCTAACTACTTTGGCTAATATATGGCTCTGGTAGTACGTATTCTGGTAGTCATATTCCTGCAGTAGATACTAAAAAAAGACCTGATGATGATGATGATTTCGACAAGGCAGACAGAGAAATAGCGCGCTTTAACTATAACAACAATAGTATGTTATAATTACCTTGTATAAGAAGATATAGTGATGTCGATTGGAGAGAGAATGCGGTCTTTGGGCCCTCAGCTCTCTGACCACTCTCGGCACGTCAGCGGCGCCGGCGGCCAGCGCACGCGCGCACACGTCCACTGCTATGAGCGCTGCTGATCTTCCCGCACCAGAGGCGCATGTCACCACGCATGGACGAATGCCTGCAAATAAATTATCAGAATTGTTTTAAAAGATACCTATGTAAGTAAGACACATAAATAGTTGCCCTCCTTTTTGCTGCCTATATATCAAGAGTTATTACATTAGGCAAAAGCTATCCTGATATTCAGGTGAGGAGCCAGGAATGGCAATAATTTAACCTATGATGGGGTTTACTAGCTCCGCTCTAATATCATCATTTGTGTACTTTCAAACAGAGAACTTTATGAGAACAGGAGCAACAGCATCTCAAGTAACTGCAAAGTATACCATCAAGAATACATTCACAAGTAAGACATTCTTACGTGCTGTTCGGGCCATAAGGTTGAGATTGGCCCGGTCTTGCTCCTGGGGTTTTTTGAATAAAATAGTACGTCTTTCTTGATCTACGTTTATTGCGAACTGACTCAATTTTTAACATGCTCGTAGTTATAAGGCTTGTTCTACTATCTACATATAGGTACATACAACGCTTGGAACTAAATAGCGGTTCTAAGCACAACATGCCGCCACCCTAAAAACGAAGTTTTTAACAATACGCTAAAGTCACAAACCTTACAAAACACATCTAATACTTTTCTTAAATTATTCCTGAATTTACAACTTAGATCATACAAAAGTACGAGTGAAATTAGGATAGAATGCATGCAAAAATACAACACAGTAAATCATTCAAATCATTAAATAACATCTCATTAAATTATCCATAACTACCATCGATTTATGAACAAAACTAAACATCATTGCCATCTAAGTACCTATGCAAAAGGATCGATGCAAAAAATGCGCTCGGAAGTTGTAAACAACATAAAGGAGCTAGCAACAATGTACATATTTGTTTTTTTTTATTAATTGGTTTTTATAGTTTGAAATTGATTCTTAATGTAATTTATAGTGAAACATACACTTAGATATATATTTAAGGAGCTTTGACACTTTGACACTTTTTTGACACTTGACACTGAGTTCAATTATTGTTTATAGGAAGTTCACACAATTTTGACACAGACCTTTTAACGATTTTATTACCCGTTTTCAAACTATAAACGCGACACAAATTATCTCCTCCTGGGTGTTTATCTGTGATACGCCCTAATGCCCACTTACATGGAGGAAGATTTTCTTCTTTGATCAGGACGATGTCACCAATCTGGAATTCTTGTTTGGGACTAAACCACTTGGGTCTCTGTTGCAGTCGTGACAGATACTCCGTCTGCCACTTGTGCCAAAAGTCTTGTACTAATCTTTGCGTATGCTGCCACCTTGATAGGCGATTTAAATTTACGTCTTTGAGGTTAGGGTCAGGTACGTTAATTGGTGCCTCTCCTATTAAAAAGTGACCTGGTGTAAGTACATCTATATTTTCCGTGTCAGAGCTATCAATGGGACATAGTGGCCTGGAATTAAGGCAGGCTTCTATTTGGCATAATGTTGTCGTCATCTCTTCGAAGGTCAGGTTTGTCGTTAAGATGCGTCTCAAGTGGTGTTTTATTGACTTTACTCCTGCTTCCCATAGTCCTCCAAAATTTGGGCTATAAGGGGGGATAAAATGCCATTGAGTACCATCTTTCGCTAGCATATTCACCAGATTTTCGGGTATTTCAAGCTTAGCATCGTTCCACATTTCTTCCAACTCTTTACTGGCCCCCACGAAGTTTGTACCTCTGTCACTCCATATATGACAGCATCTACCTCTTCTTGCCACAAATCTTTTGAAAGCTCCGAGGAAAGAATCTGTAGTCAAATCCCCGACTAGCTCAAGGTGGACGGCTTTCGTAGACATACATATAAAAATGCAAATGTAGCCTTTCTCACATTTGCTGCCGCGGCTTTTGGATCGTAAAATCTGAAGGGGTCCACAAAAATCAACGCCAGAGTTATAAAAGGCTCGTGCAGGCGAAATTCTTTCCTTCTGAAGGTCACCCATCATTTGATTACGAGGAGTGGCTCTTTGTCTTGCACATATAAGGCATTTATGAACAGTGGATGACACCAAAGCCTTAAGACGAGTAATCCAGAAACGTGATCGTACATAATTCATGGTAAGTTGAATTCCACCGTGTAGTGTTCTCTTATGTGCATCCAACACAATCATTTTGGCCAGCTGACTCTTACTATTGATTATCATTGGATATTTTCTGCCTTCAGGTATATCAGCATGGCGTAGACGACCACCAACTCTGAGAAGGAGTTTATCATCCAAAAAAGGGTTCAAATTCTTGATATTACTTTTCCTTTCAACAGACTTACTTTCCTTTAAACTATGTATCTCACGTGGAAATTCTTCTTTTTGTACAATTCTTACACAATCTTCTAGAGCTTCCCTTAGTTCAGCTGTGGTAATTACTTTATTTGGTGTATCATCTTTGTGTTTCAGGTATCTTAAGAATCTCTTACAGTAACTAATAGCCTTCACTAAATCTGACAGATCGTCGAAATCTTCGAACTGGGTAAGTATTGTTTTACTTTTATTTTGCTCTTCAAGTACGTTCATATTAACATTAATTTTCTTTCTTTTTTCCAGTTCTACATCGGAATCTTCAACTTGTCGCATCTCTATTTTTTCTTGTTTCAGCCAAGCTGGTCCTTGCCACCAAAGTTGAGATTCTTTTAATTCATTTAACTTCATACCTCGCGAAGCAATGTCTGCAGGGTTTTCTTGGGATTGCACGTGAAACCACTTCGGTCCAATGTTGTCTAAGATAGTTACTACTCGATTTCTTACGAACGTTTGCCATCTTCCAGGATCACCACGAAGCCAGGAAAGAACAATGGTTGAGTCTGTCCATGCAAAAATATGAGAAATAGGTAAGTGCATAGCTTCACTTATGTTTTTCAGGAGTTTGGACAGCAAGACTGCCCCAGACAATTCTAGTCTTGGTAGGGAGAGCGGTTTGATCGGGGCAACTCGCGTTCGGGCTGCTATCAACTCTGTTTTGTATAGGCCTTCGCTAGTCTTGACTCTGATATAAGCTGCAGCACCATAAGCTTTCATGGAAGCATCACAAAAGCCGTGCACAGTGACATCCGGTAAGTTTGCATTTGTGGTGTGTAACCATCTATCTATTTCCACTTCTTCTATATTTTCCAAACTTTGTCTTATTTCTAACCATTCTTCTTTTATTTCAGGTTTCAGCATTTCATCCCAGGTTACATGTTCCAGCCATAATCTTTGCAGTAGCAACTTTGCAGGGAGCAGAGCCGGTGACAACCAACCCAATGGATCAAAGATATGATGTATTTCAGCTAGAATACTTCTTTTCGTTACAGTTTTAGCTAATGGCGGTAATTTTGTATTAAACTTAAGCTTGTCTTCATCTAAATTCCAAGATAGACCCAAAGTTTGGACTATCCCACCATGTAAGTCAACCTTTACACGTGTACTTATCTCTTGTGGGTTGAATTCTTTCAGAAATTCCGCGCTGTTGGACGACCATTTTTGTAATATGAATCCTCCTTTTTTCAGGATTGTGGCAATATCATGGGCTACTTTTACTGCTTTCTCTACGCTATCTTGTCCAGACATTAAATCGTCCATCCAGAAATCTGATCGAATTGTTTCAGCGGCTTCAGGATATTCATCACCTTCGTCGTTCGCTACTTGCTGGAGCGTTTTAACTGCCAGGTAGGGCGCTGAAGCAGTTCCAAAAGTCACCGTGAGAAGACGATAGTCTTTAACTGGAGACTTTGTATCGGTTCGCCACAGTATTCTCTGGTAGTCAGCGTCTTCACGGGTAACAAGTATTTGACGATACATCTTCTGAATATCAGCGACGTAAGCGACTTTCTTCAAGCGAAATCTCATAACTAATGATCGCATGTCTTCCTGCAGCTGCGGTCCAACCATCAAATCGTGATTGAGTGTGACTTGATTTGAGTCTAACGATGACGCGTTAAATACCACTCTGACTTTTGTAGTCTCGCTTGATTCTTTGACTACAGCGTGATGAGGCAGATAAACCGAAGGCTTCTTAATTTCACTTTCAGGTACTTCTTCCATGTGTTGTAGCGTAATATATTCTTCCATGACCTTGTTATATTCTGTTTTCAGCTCATTGTTTCTTTCTAGCCGTTTTTCTAACTGCTGTAGTCTCCGCCTTGCTATTTCTCTTGTATTTCCTTGTATTACTCTTGGCGGTTCTGTTTTGAATGGCAATTTCACTACATATCTTCCTGTCTCATTTCTTTGATATGTCTCTTGATATAATTTTTCACATATTTCCTCTTCCTTAGTTAGTTTCTTGCTTTCGTTATCATCTATTTCCCACAACTTGTATAAAATATCATCTTCGCTTATTTGATGGTGCATGACTGTTATATCTTGCTCTGAAGTGTAGCTGCTAACTTGGCCAAAGAGAATCCAACCTAGACTGGTTTCTTGAGCACATGGAGAGCCTGGTGGTCCTTTGACAAATTTATTTCTTAGGATTTGAGCATACACTCCGACGCCTAGCAGTAGATCTATCCGCCCTGGTCGATGGAAACTGGGGTCTGCCAGAGTTAGGTTAGCCAAGTGAGGCCAGGCGTGCGGTTGATTCGCGAACGACTTGCTTGGGAGCTTCGAGGTCAAGCGTGTCGGCATAACGTAGGCTTTCACGGGAAGTAGGAACTTGTCATCATATCTTGACAGAAGTGTAAATTGTACGTCTTGATAAACTTCTGCTTGGGTGGATCCTACTCCGGTAATAGTTCCTCGAGCTGCAGTTCTCTTTAGTCTTAGTAGTTGCGTCGCCCTCTCGGTAATGAAATTTGCTTGTGAGCCTTGGTCTATTAGGGCGCGCAATAATATCGTTCGACCTTCACCATCTCTTACAGGTATTAAAGCTGTCGCTAGTAAGGTTGTGGTCTTCATGCTTGACATATGTGAAGATATTGTAGTGTTAACTTGGATGGGTTCGCTTTCTTCTTGATCTTCATTCTGCTGCGTCGTCTGGTGAAGCAGTGTGTGATGGCGTCTATGACATTCTCTACAAGACACCCTTGAGCGACATCTACGAGCAGAATGTCCAGGGGCAAGACATCTAAAACATAAATTCTTCTCTTTTGCTATTTTGCTTCTATCTTCAGTGCTTTGATTGGTGAATTCTTTGCAGTGGTAAATTTTGTGATCTTCGTTACAAACAATGCAAGTCTTAACTTGAGCTGGTGAGGAGATATGGAATGATTTTTCTTTGATAGCTCTACTCTCTTTCGTTGCAGATGAACATGATGGTGCAATTAACTCCAAAGTGCGAAATTTTGCCTCTAGAAAGTTCTTCAATTCTTGCCATGTTGAAAGATTATTAACATCAGGGCTGTAGACGTGGTCCTCCCAAAGTTTACGTGTTTCTAGGTCTAATTTTTGGGTAACCATGTAGATAATCAGCGGATCCCACGATTCTGTAGATATTTCTAGGGTATGAAGACTATTCAAGCACTCGGCAGTTGTGTCCACGAGAGTCTTAATCTGCTGTGCGACTGGAGTGGTAAGTTTCTTTAAGTTGAACAGCCTTTGAAGAAGAGAGTTGACAATAAGGCGTTTATTTCCATATCTCTGACTGAGAATTTCCCATGCCTGTTCATAGTTGTTTTCTGTGACCTTTATATGCTTCAGGAGGGCTTCGGCTTCACCAGCTATGCTCGTCTTTAGGTAATGCAGCTTCTGAACTTTTGTTAATGCTGTATTTTGGTGAATAAGTGAAATGAACAAGTCATTGAACGTTGGCCAATCTTGATAATTTCCGGAAAATGTCGGTAACTTTATCCATAGGTCGCTGGTTCAAATCCGGCTCGAAGGACCATATGTTCGGGCCATAAGGTTGAGATTGGCCCGGTCTTGCTCCTGGGGTTTTTTGAATAAAATAGTACGTCTTTCTTGATCTACGTTTATTGCGAACTGACTCAATTTTTAACATGCTCGTAGTTATAAGGCTTGTTCTACTATCTACATATAGGTACATACAACGCTTGGAACTAAATAGCGGTTCTAAGCACAACACGTGCACTTTGAGTAAAATTAATTTGTGTGCTTCCGCCACCAGTTAGTTCATGCTCCAGTACCAGTTAACCAGTATGATCTTCTTATCATCCAGTGGCGAATTTACACATTTGCTGTTCATAGGCTATATATAATTATTGCCGCCTCAATCAACTTTTTGACACTTTTGACGAAGACATGACCCAAAAATGTTAGTTATATTGCTACGCTGAAGACTGTTCAATTATTGCCGCCTCCTTCAATCTTCGGACACATAATATGCCAAATATAACTCAGCCTATTACAAACTGCCACTGTTCTTATCTCAAACTTACCCTCAATCTCTGAAGCAGTCTTCATCCTGCCCAGCGTGCCATTCGTCGCGTTCCCCCTCCTCATCTGCTCCTCGGCCTTCTGGGGAGAGTACACGTTCAGGCCGTTCCCGGAGCCGCCATCGTCACTGCGCAGTTTGGACAGGTTCCCGAAAGACGAGCGGTTCATGTCGCCGTATATTACTTCTACACCTGGAAGAATTTTGAAGTATAGTTAATAAATCGATGGAATTAGGATATCGGATGTAAAAAGCTATATTTTAAGGAGTTTTTGGTAGTTATTGTGATTATTTTTTTTTTGTTTACAGAGACTGTACCTCATAAAATAAATAGAATGAAACTTGAAACATAAAGTTAACCATGTGAGTATAAAAAATGATGTCTTAAAACGATAAAAGATATCCAAATTTGACTAAAATTTCATTTAATTTTTTTTTGTCTTGGCTTACTAAGCACACTGAATAAAATTTCATTTAATTTCGTCTTGGCTAACTAACTAAACCATCATCTCTTTTCTCTTAATTTTTTTTCTTCTCGGAGTTACAACGCACAAAGAGTTTGACAAAAAGTCGTAAAAAATTGCAGTGGATCTAAACCTTTGAACATTCAATCTACGCCAGAATAGGACATAGAACATACCGTGTTCTATTATTTTGTAAAATATAAAAGATTACCTTCTTCGTCATACTCCTTAGCAGTCTGCGAGACTTTCATATAGCTTCTCATCTCCGACAAGAAGTCAATGATGGAGTCATAGTCATCAGGCACGCCCTTCGCCGGCCAGAAGTACCACATATGTGTGACCTCCCGCCAGGTTCTAGTGCCCAGGTTGATGAGCTGCACCGTGGAGATGGCGTACTTGTCTCGCTGCTCGCGCTTCTTCAAGATTATCTGATAGTCGCCGAAAGTGCGGCGGTTATCCGATATCTCTGACGGAGGTAGGTATTCGTAGCATTTTTCCTGCAGATCGATGGATAGTTTTAGCAAAAGTAGATTGGCGATAAGGTAGAATTTTTAATAGTCCATTGAGTTCCCAGAAAAGTAAAAGTTATTTTAAGACAGAAGTGCTGCTAGCTTAACTATGGTCATGAGCATCTACAGCTGAGGGGTTGGTATAGGTAACCTACCTCTCAGCTAATGTTCTGTAAAAAAATCCATCACACAGTATTTTAGGACAAGTTTTTTTACCTCAGATATTCAAACATCTCAACTTTATTCATTATCATCGGGAGGGTTGTGACTTTGTAAGTCATACTCCACATCTTTTGATGATGGTCAAAACTTATGAGCATCATCTTGATGATGATGAATAAAGTTGAGATACGTAGGGTGTGTACAACAGTTTTAATGTTGTAACGAGGTTACACAGCAACTACGGGTAAATCTTCACAGCAGAATGATGAAGAGAAAGATAAAAATCTAAAGAGCGATAGTGGTAGCCATTGAAATAAAATATCTTACCACGCCATTCTCCATATACTCAGTGAGCATGACGATCAGCCTGGAGTTCTGCTCCCAGATCATGCGCCAGAAGTCCACCACGGTGTTGGAGAGGGGCGCTTGACACGCTATGTAGTAGTTGCGAATGTTGCCAGGGCCCTGGAATGCGCAGACGGAGACACATTTTAAGCCAAGAAATAAGAAAACTCCAGCGATAGTTGTTTTGGTAAATGCATTTTCCCTTTTGTTATTGGTTTTTATATGTTTTTAAATAACACTAGTCAGATTTTTCAAAAAACGACAATGGTAGTAGAGCCATCTAGTGACAGCAGCTAGAAACAACGGCGTACTGAGAATTTATATAAAATCATCGTTTGGTTCTCCTAACTCTTCGAGCTTGCTTCTCAGAATACTTTAGGAAGCATATTAAGCCGTTGATAGTGATGGTTATAATCTTTCAACTTAATCATATATATCTTTGAAAACTGTAATGATGTAGTGACTAACTGTCTCAAAAGCAAAAACAATGTATTAAAAATAATAGTTGATTCACCATAATCATCATCAGGCTTTTTTTAGTCTCCTCTCTATACTACTAAAGCCATGTATTAGTCAGAGAAGTCAGAGAATTTGGCCTACACTCTCCACGCTGGCCAGACGGGTTGTAAAGGTCTCTTTGATGTTTATAAACTTTGTTCAGCTAATGTTTCCTAAGTCGCCTTCTACGACATTCACGGGAAAGACTTGTAGTAGAATTCTGCCGGGAACCATACACGGCAAGGTTGATAGTTGGTTATCACTTCTCAAATGTTTATTTCCTTACCGTGATATAATTGGCGTTGATGTACTCTGAGGTGGCGTCATTGCCCATCCTCCTGAGCGGGACCCTGGTCTCCGGCAGCGGTAGTACATTGGAGTACCGGTTCTTGTCCTCGCAGCCTGGGGGAACCTCGTCTGGGCGCACGGTGACCGACGGGATCTCTGCGAACTCTGCCGTTATGGACTCTACGTCCATGGCGAAGTTGGCGAGCGCTGCGTATTGCATGGGATGAGATGTCACCTGGAAAAAATGTTTAGATTAGTTTTGTTTGAAATACTCCAAGGTGTCGGAAGTATCCAGCGTGATTTTGAGGCCCCTAACCCCTGAGCTATGCTGAAACTTGAAATAGAACTATAAAAATACAGACATGCTATACAAATTGTCCCAGCTAAGTGATTTGTAACTGTGTGCTGAGTGTACACGCCGTGGCAGCCGCAACACCGTAATATCAACTTATTTAACTGCATATTCAATAAAGACAGTATACAAACCTCGTCATCGTAGGCCGGGTTTCTATAGCTCCTCTTACTAGCCCGTAAGCGATGGTTGCCCTTCCTGTGGCTACAGGAGCCAACACTAAGTCTGTCCAAACTATACGCGTCTGCGACTCTAAGCGTACACGCCGTAGCAGCCGCAGTGACGTACTATTAACTTATTTGAAAAGTCAGTTATACATACCTTGTCATCGTAGGTCAGGTTTCCGTATATCCTCTTACTGGCCGATAAGGGATGGTTACCCTTTCTATGGCCGATGCTGTCGAAACTATATGCGTGCAGCGCGACACTGGCGTAAAGCGCTGAGCGTATACGCCGTGGCAGCCGCGACCACGTACTATCAACTTATTTTACTGTCTATCTAATGAAGATAGTATACATACCTCGTCGTCGTAGGCTGGGTTTCCATAGCTTCTCTTGCTGGCCCGTAAGCGATGGTTGCCCTTCCTATGGCCGACGCTAACGCTGTCCAAACTATACGCGTCCAGTGACACGGGCGTACATCGCTGGGCGTAAACGCCGCGGCGGCCGCGACGGCGTACTACCAACTGGAAACACAAAAAAAGTAGTCTTATTTACTTAAGGCTCGATTTATATCGACGACCTCCGTGGCGCAGCGGTCAACACGCCTGCCTGCGACACGGATGGTCCCGGGTTCGATCCCCGGTCAGGTCAAGATGGAAAATGATCTTTATCAGATTGACCTGGGTCTTGGATGTTTATCTATTTTCCCTAAGTATCTATTATAAAATATAGTGTCGTTGAGTTAGTATCCCATAACACAAGTCTCGAACTTACTTTGGGGCTAGCTCAATCTGTGTGATTTGTGCGTATATATTTATATTTATTTATTTTATTTATATACTTTCGCACGACTGAGCGGCTCTGCCGCTACACCGCGAAGCTACAAGCAACTGTATGTAACGAATTATTTAAGTAGCGGCGATTTATGGGGCCATTTTGTCACTATGAATGTAGATTATACTGTAAAATTGATTTCAAAGCACACAAAAAGACAAACAAACTAAAAACAAATTTAATTATTTAAAAAAAAAACCTGACTAACATTACATAACTTATGACACTTTGGGGAAGAATTACTACATATATACTCATTTACAGACTGCCAACTATAAATATTGGACCAAACTACGGCCAGTCCCCAAACGTAAATATTCGGAAGCTGATGTTTTAAAATTAAATACTAATATGACAGTCAGCTAAACGTGTAGACAAAACAAAAGCTCGACAAGGCGTCTTATCGCCTCGCTTCTCAATCGTCATCGTCGTCAACGCTCATTCATTAAATCCCAATGTACACAAATTCGACAGGATGTAGCTTATAAAATGAAAGTATTGTTAAGTTATTTTGAGTTTGAATTTCGATTTTTGTGCGATTTTAAAAAAACAGCCAAGTGCGTGTTGTTCCACGCGCAGTGTAGGGTTCCGTATTTGCAAATGACAACTTTTACCTCACACTGTTTATTATGTATTGTTAAATAGGTCGTTAAACATGTTCACACTCACAGCTCACAGAAGACTAAAAACATCGAAAAATCATAATTGTATGAAATTTTACTTTTTCGAGTACATTTTTTAAGATGGGTGCCTTTAACTTTTTAGTTTGTACTTAGTACTCATCTCTGATAGTTTTCCTTTCAATTTCGTGATATATACTACTGGTGTAATTTTTTTCATGTTACCATATAACAAAAATATGCAATATTTTGGAATCAGATCCCTCAATTGAAATCATGGACCTTGAAATATGGTGTTTTTAACCGCACAATATTTTTAAATGATCTATTTATCACTCCCACACGATTATTGTTAGTAGAGAAAAAAAAATACTCTTGCTGTACTTGTATGAGAGCTACCCTAAAAAAATTTTTTTCATGATTTTTCTACCGTGGAAGGACAGACAGATAGACAGACATGGCGAAACTATACGGTTCCTTGTTTACTACGGAACTTTTCGTTTTCATTGAATAGGCTCCGAAAGTACTGGACCGTTGTTCAAAATTCTTTTACCAATAGAAAGCTAATTTCTTTGCGGGTGTCATAGGCTATAATTTACGCGGACGAAGTCCCAGAAAAATTGCTAGTAATAAGTATTTTGCTACGCTGGGAATCGACTCAAAACCTCTAAGTTCTCGTGAAACGCATTAACCGCTGCGCCATAGAACCAGTCATCAAAAGCTCTACATAAATACCTTATCAACAGGATGTACGGTCAGCAATCAACGATTACACGGAACAATTCGCAGACGAGTCGAATAAGACGCATAGCTTAACGAGTGTATTTGATTACTTCAAAGTAAACATTATAAAGAGCCGTGTGGTTCCCGGCAGAATAGAATAGGACCACTCCAAGTCTTCCCGTGGATGTCGTAGAAGGCGATTTACGAAAACCAAGCTATACAAAGCTTATAAACATCAAAGAGACTTCTCCAACCCGTCTGGCCAGCGTGGAGAGTGTAGACCAAATCCTCTGACTGCTCATAGGCTAATACTTATATATGGCTCTGAAAGTACAGAGAGGGTCGTGCTCCTGCAGTGGAGACTATAAAAGACCTGACGAAGAAGTAGATTATAAAGGGCAAGAACTAAGGCAGATTTTGAAAAAGGTTGAGAAATAGCGATCCCTCGGGAAAAGTACTTTTCTCCAGGATGAAAGGTATTCCATGTCCTTATCTATACTTAAAACAACATGCATGCAAAATTGACTCCGATGACGCAGCGGTCAACACGCCTGCCTGCGACACGGATGGTCCCGGGTTCGATCCCCGGTCAGGTCTATATGGAAAATGGTCTTTTTCAGATTGACCTGGGTCTTGGATGTTTTGATATTATCTACTAGCTGTTACCTGCGGCTTCGCCCGCGTAATATATAGCCTATGTCCTTCTTGGTACCCTAACCTATGTATATGCAAAATTTCATAATGATCGGTTCAGTAGATACGGCGTGAAAGCGTAACAAACAAATAAACAAACAAACTCACTTTCGCATTTATAATATTAGTTGGGATATAAGTATCTATTGTAAAAATATAGTATCGTTGAGTTAGTATCACATAACATAAGTCTCGAACTTACTTTGGGGCTAGCTCAATCTGTGTGATTTGTCCGTATATATTTATTTATTTATTTTATTCCATGATGTTCGGTTCAATAGATAGGGCGTGGAAGTTATCAAACAAACTCACTTCCGTATTTAGAATATTAGTCTGGATTGGGACAGAAGAGGAAAGGTGGTAGGACACCTATTTACGACACGACGACTTGGCCAAGAAAATCATAGAAGGTAAAAGGGGACCGGAAAGGCCGAGACACACTTTCATGAAATAAATAGAAACTTGAATAATTACAGTAGAGAGAGATATACTACTGATAGAGAAGTGAAAATACTGGTAATATATGTTACAGTTTGTACTATGGGTAGCGTATAAACGGATTGCGAATATTTCTATCTTTAGATTTACAATCAATGATAAAATAAACTAAAACTAAACTAAAAACCAATAATTAATCTACCCAAAACCTACCTATAAAATAACCTAAACCTTATCTTTAAAATATTCTTAGACTTATTTTCATCATCATCATCAGGTCTTTCAAGTCTCCACTGCAGGAACACGACCCTCTCTGTACTACCAGAGCCATATACTAGCCTGAGTAGTCAGAGGATTTGGCCTACACTCTCCACGCCGGCCAGACGGGTTGGAGAGGTCTCTTTGATGTTAATAAGCTTTGTTTAGCTTGTGTTTCCTTAGTCGCCTTTTACGACATCCACGGGATGACGTGGAGTGGTCCTATTCTACTCTGCCGGGAACCACACGGCGAATTTATTATTAGACACACAGACTTATTTTATTGAATAAGAATAAATTTTAGAAAAATATATCACACTACATTCTACTGAAATGAATTATCCTAAAGTCCTTAGGAATTCTATACAAAAACTATGAAATTCAAGTGCCAAATCTATCCCACACTATCCGTTACCAATTAACACTTTAAGCTTTCTGTCAACGTGGTCTCGAAGCTTGCGAGGGCTCCACTTGAAACTTTGAAAGTTTAATTTATTAGGTGCCCTAGCGCGCGTGTCCATTCTCGAGCGATTTTCTTTAAAGATCTGGCTCTTGGAATATTTAAAATCTATATTCGGGAAGGTAAATTCGATAAGATTGTAATTATTTTGCAGTTTTTATTACTTTTCCATTTTAATGCTATTTCATTGGTAGATAATAATGATTTAGATTTTTGTGTATTTAAGTCTATTGTATTTTTTTCTATTATGTTTGTTATTTAAGAAGGTCTTTTAATTTTTTATTTATAATAAGTTTTGAGGCAATTTGGTTTAATTTTATAATCTTGTGTCATATTTGTCTATATATTAGGTACATTAACTTACGCGTAATAATTATTGTTATATTAAACGACTAACTTGACCTTGACTAACTAACTTGACTTGAATTTTCTGACTAAAAGTACGTAAGTTAAACTCTTTTGTTCATATTTTTTTAAATATGTATATTAGATAAACTTCTCATTTCTAAGTTTTAAGAGTAATCCAATAGATTTTTTAAAAAATTATATTTATTAAACTTGCACACCACAGTACAATCCAAACTCAAAACTTATTTTCCAAAAATTATTTTAAAAAAATCACAGCTTTCACGTCGTATAGTCGTGTGCAATGGAACTGTACATCAAAGTCCGTCATCGAGCCGTTGAGCCGTTGTGTTTATAATTCGCATGTAAAAACATCCTTCATCGATATGGCGACACCTACACAGCTACACCTTGGTAGGAATGTATGACTGCGTATCAATACGGCCACTGGAAAGTTCTGCACTTAGGGGGCTTAGACCATTAAACTAGCGACAACAGTAATTTTATTTTAGTACTTAATGAGATGAAATTGATGATTATATACATACTAGCTTTTGCCCGCTGCTCCGCCCGCGTTAATGCCTATCCCTCGGAAACAGTGATAAAAAGTACCCTTGTCCTATTCATTACTCTAACCTATGTGTATGCCAAATTTCATGATGATCGGTTCATTAGATATGGCGCGAAAGCGTAACAAACAAACAAACAAACTCACTTTCACATTTATAATATTAGTTGGGATGGGATATTAGTTGGGATTTTAACGGGCTATATCTTTATATTTTTTTGGTTAAATGAACAAATACAGGATACGTATTTGTTACATAAACGAAATATTTTTTTATTATCTAATTGGTGGACTAATTTTATATATTTTTTGGAATATAGCCTACTGCAACTCATTCGTAGTTCTACGACATAAATTTACATGTCCAAAATCTCAGTCTCTCTCTCTTTCATATGAGCGTGTTCCCCGGTTGCATCCTCAGCTTGGACGCTTCGTAACCCAGGTCCGATTTCCGGCTTTTAGTTCCCCACCATGTACAAAATGTATCCGCCACTTTTCGCTGCGGTTGGCCACTTTGGCCAGCCGGTACTTTCGTCGCCCCAGCTAAGCCATCTCACTTCTCCCTAGCCCTACGACCCAGCGGCCAACACGGTCACAGTTCACTCTCGTGTGACGTACTCGCGGCGGCGCGCGCGCAACCAACCTGCTTCCTTTTCCAAATTAATTTCAGTTAGCAACAATTGAATTCATAATTTTGAATTCATAATATGTAATTCAAATTTCTATATTTTTTTTAATTATTTGAATAGAAGAATTCCTTATTACTTTTTTTCTATTTACAAAACAAAAAAAAATATTTTTGAAGAAGCAGGTTCGTTGTTTAGTGTCATTAGTGAAATTTACCGGTCTTAAATTTTTGTAATTACCGAAATTATTTTAATGGTAAGTTTTTTATTACTTTTAATCTAATGCGTGTGAATATTTGAACTAACTTTTATTTTACTTCAAAAACAAAAAAAAACTTTTAAGGCGAAGTGAGTTCACACACTAGCGCCACCCAGCAATTAATTCATTTACTCCTAAATCAAATCAAATTTAAAAAATCTTTTATATATATGTATATTCTATTATAGCTGATTACCCTGGTAAATTACTTGTAGTATTTTTTTATGTAACTTTTCATAGATATTACAATCTAAGTTCAGGAGAACGAATTTTTACCGCCAAAAGTGGCCACATTTGGCGGTAAAAATTCGTTCGCTTAATTCATCAAATTAAAAATAGTGAAAACTTGTACCCATAATACTACAAGTAATTTACTAGCGCATTCAGCTATTAATTTTTTAAATTTGATATGATTTTGGACTTATAGAATTAATTGCTGGGTGGCGCTAGTGTTTAAACTCACCTCGCCTTAAAAACAAGTTCATTTGTATGCTGTAAATATTTTACAAGCGTTTTTTACTTATGAATAACTAGCTGTTACCCGCGGCTTCGCCCGCGTGATATATAGCCTATATCCTTCTCCGTACCCTTACCTATGTGTATACAAAATTTCATGATGATCGGTTCAGTAGATTGGGCGTGAAAGCGTAACAAACAAACAAAACACACTTTCACATTTATAATATTAGTTAGGATTAACGTAATCACATATAAAATCTTGATTTTTTTTAAATAGCTGCGCTTTCCAGCTACGCCTGAACGTGTATTATACATAGTTATAAACATTCCTCATAAATTACCCTGCCTATTGGTGAAAACTGCATGAAAGTCCGTGCAGTAGTTTTTGAGTTTATCGCGCACATACAGAAACGGGTTGTTCTTTTTATCGTATAGTGCTACCTACTATTAGACTTTAGTTAACCAACTACATAAATTATTATTCAATTGGTCTAAAATCGTAAACCTAATTATGAAAATAATAAAAGAACTCTATGTTTTCCGGGTTCGCCACGGCACAAAGCTCCCATTCATGAGTCAGTCGAATATTTTCCTTGAAATGTTGATTACCGAACAACTTACTGATTAGACGACGTTAAGAGACCTAAGCAATGGTTACTCTATATGTGATGAGGTACACACGTAAGCCGTTTTAATTTTTGGCGCGAATTTACCGTTACCGTTTGCCCGCAGCTTTACCCACGTGAATGTTCAATGAAACACTAGGCTTTTTCCAGGACTTTGTCCGTGTAAATTATAGCCTACTAGCTGTGACCTGCGGCTTCGCCCGCGTGATTTATAGCCTATGTCCTTGTCAGTACCCTAACCTATGTGTATCCCAAATTTCATGATGATCGGTTCAGTACATAAAACGTGAAAGCGTAACAAACAAACAAACAAACTCACTTTCGCATTTATAATATTAGTTGGGATGTCAACTTAAGATAGATTAGCTTGCTGAGGTGAAAGAATTTTGAAAATCGATGCTGTAGTTTCAAAAAAACGGAGCATCAATACAAACAAACAAACAAAGAATCAAATCTTTTCTCTATATAATTTTACACATCTTCGGGTAAATAATGGACACAAATATATAACCTTCTGCTGCCTATACGAATCCCCTTGTTTTGTTACTCCTTTTTTGGGGCAAGTGTGTGTGGTGTTTTTGTGGTGTGAATCTTACAGCATTTTTGAATTCCACAGATAAAGTGAGAAATGAAGATGGAGGTCTGCAGAAAACGACGTCCACAAAAACGCTAGCAGAAATCAAAGGTAAGCTTAGCAAACTTTTTACCCGACTTTTCCACCTAGAAGGAGGGTAATGTTTTTCTCGCGTATGTATGCATAAGTATAAGTTTGTATTGCTGCCTCCTGTAGCTAACGGCTTGACCGATTTTGAAGTGTGACGTATCATTTAGATTCGTTTTCTTCCCTGGAGTGTCATAGGCGATGCAACGTCAGCAAAAATAGACGTAAACTTTCAAAAAGGCAGACAGAGTTTTTATTTTTTTAATAAGCAGTTGTTATCTTTTACCGCTTTATCGTGGAGATCAATGGGATACATCGATTTTGGTCAAGAGGTTAGCACTATTTCGAGGTTTCCATACCTGAATGGTTACGACCTTCTTCTTCTGCTGTTTTATAAAATGGTTTCCACCGAGATTTCAGTGATTCTGCCAATGTCCAGTAAATTGAGATACTAAGTATCGGTGTTGTACGGTAAAGTTGTAACAAATAGATAGCATCAAAGATGGCGTATATTCTTTGATGTCTCGTGGTCGGGAGCTTATGGCGACAAGTCAATACGAGTCCATATAACAGTCCACTTTAACTATTTCACAAATTGTTCCATGAGCACGAGCATTTATAACACCAAACTACACCAATTTCATAGTATAAAGTCCACCAAAATCAATTTGCAAAATCGTCCAAGGTAGACCCCAACTGCACCCCTTGACTTCCCACCACATAACCCCGGGTTTAGACCTGACCCTATTACTAAGTTTTTGATGTCCGTCCGTCCGTCTGTCACAGAAATGTATCTTTCGAAACGTTAAAGGTAGAGACTTAAAATATTCACAGAATGTGTATTTATGATGGGCCAACGTTGCAAATTTTTATGATATTTCATTGCTCTGTCACCTAAGCGTATTTCCGGTTGCATCTTCATGGAAATCTGAAATGTCCACGCGCTCGAAGTCATGGGAAGAAGCTATGTTTTATAACTTCGCCAGTTAGTTGTATGTGTGACTTTATCTGTGAAATCATAGCCGCCAAATGGGTGGACGGACTTAAATGTTATCTTCTCACTAGTGGTCGCTCCAAAACGCATTTTTATTAGGGTTCCGTAGTAAACTATGAACCCTTATAGTCGCCATGTCTGTCTGTCTGTCTGTCCGTCCGCGGTTTTACTAAGAGACTATAAGTAGTAGAAAGCTGTAATTTGGTATGGTATGGTATATTAATCATGCCAAAAAAGTGTTAGAAAAAATCTCAAAATTTCCTAAATCGCCTTCTACGACATCCACGGGAAGACTTGAAGTGATTTCTACTCTGCCGGGAACCACACACCACATGGCACAAACTATGTTATATGGCAATAGTATTGGCCACTCACACATCAATAATAAGATTACATAACGGTTTATCAGTTACGAACTTGAATCTAACTGCCTCACTAACTGTTCTTTCGCTTGTATACAAGGGGTTCTGCAAACTAAAATTTATTGCAAATGGTAGCAGCAACTCTGGACCCCTCAAATTCATGTACCAACTACGAGCTTTCGCTCGCGTTAATATCGTTCCCTCGGGAACAGTACTTCTTATCTGGGATAAAAGGTATTACGTCCTTCTCCGTACACCAAGCAACATGTATGCAAAATTTCATGATGATCGGTTCAGTAGATAGGGCGTGAAAGCGTAACAAACTTATTTTCGCATTTATAATATTAGTTAGGATGGCAACAGTATTAGCCACTCGCACATCAATAAAAAGATTACATAACGGATTATCAGCTACGAACTTGAATCTAACTGCCTCACTAACTGACCCACAAGCGGTTCTGCAAACTGATAGTGTCGGGTGGCGCGTCCGTTGCGATGGAATTTTTATAGGCGACGCCGGCGGTAGTCTGGCTGCCCTACGGATCCGATTCATATAGGAAATAATAATACATATATACATATTATCACGTCTTTATCCCTTGCGGGGTAGACAGAGCCCAAGGTCATAAAAACTTAAGGCCACGTTTAGCGTGTTGGGCGTTAAGGCGGAAATTAGAATCACAAAACATGATGATATGCTATCACTTGATTCCTTAGATTTTCGCTGAATCCCTTGACCGGCTGTTACCGTGGGAAGAAAAGCAGCAATATTCTATATTTTTCATTTTCTCCCAAATAAGCATGGAAGAGAATAATAATTATGAGAATATAATACCCCTTATTAAAAATGAAGAAAAAATAATTGAATAATCATATATAAAAATAATAATAAAACGAATATTCATGAAGGCCAACGAAACATCAGACTCAGTAAAAAATCAAAATCTAACAAGTTAGTTATTTGGCTTGTTTTCAATCAGACACATACACACTGGTGAAAGGAAATTAAATTAAAGGTGCTGCGAGCGCATAAAAACTTTGCAGTCTCGTCGTCTAGTTTGACGACGGCCTACTACAAAGTAGGGAGTCATAGTCATGTATGACGCCTACCTTCATCATCATTTCGTGTAGGTGACACGGTCAGTCAACCATGCCGACCCTGGTGTCAAAGTTCTTCGGAACCATCTCTCGGCCTCTGACGTGGTCCCTTTAATGACGCCTACCATGTAGCACACCTTAAGGTGGCCCTTCCCCGACCGACTATCGTCAACGCGAGCATGGTCGAAAAGCTTGTTCCGTCCAGCGCAATGTCGGATAAAGAGGCAAAGTGAAAAGAACCCCTTGCTCTCGTCTCCCGCACACCTCTTACTGCCTCATGGAAACAACCTAGTGAGTACGTTAAGACATTGAACGAAAAATAGTGTGCGGAAATTTCATTAAACTTGTTTCAAGAAATACGTGTTTATTGGTAAGCCTTACAAGTTTATGAAAAAAACCTTGTACATCTAGACTCTCTATTACATTTGCAAGGTTTCTAAATAAATATTTTCTTTACTGTTACATTTAATGAGTACATTATAAACGCCCAAAGTTCACGATTTTTGGAGGCTAATACTGAAGTTTTTTCTCCAAATTTTGATTTTTCGTTTTGATAGAAACCTAGATATAGTGCACAAGATACCTATTAGTGGAAAATCTTTAAAGAAAGATTTGTTGTCTTACTTTGAAGCTTTCTAACTAATAGGTATCTTGTGCACTATATCTAGGTTTCTATCAAAACGAAAAATCTAAATTTGGAGAAATAACTTCAGTGTTAGCCTCCAAAAATCGTGAACTTTGGGCGTTTAGAATGTACTCATTAAATGTAACAGTAAAGGAAATATTTATTTAGAAACCTTGCAAATTTAATGGAAATTTTAGATGTACAACGTTTTTTTCATAAACTTGTAAGGCTTACTAATAAACACGTATTTCTTGAAACAAGTTTAATGAAATTTTCGCACACTATTTTTCGTTCAATGGCTTCGCGTACTCACTAGCTGGTTACCATGTGGCAGAAAGAGATGTGCGGGAGACGAGGGCAAGGAGCTCTTTTCGCTTTGCCTCTTTATCTGACATTGCGCTGGACGGAACCAGTTTTTCGACCATGCTCGCGTTGACGATAGTCGCTCGGGGAAGGGCCCTCTTAATTTGGTCCAATATTTTTGTAGGAGGTTGGCATTCTATAGGTTTATATGTCTTTGACATGGCTATTTGTAACAGGGGAATTCCGTTTGACTTCGATCATCATTAATTCAATTTTTTCAAAAGCATAGAATTATTTTTTTCCTGTCAGATTGACCAAAACCTCTCTTATCGCTTTTTGTTTATCAGTTATGAATGATTTCTATGTACACTAATAGATATATACAGGGTGTAAACGAATTTATTGAAATCTGCAATTTTTTTTTACATGTATAAACATTTATTGCGTCAACACTAAATTTCTGATTGTGTACTAGCTTGAAATCAAGTTTTGCGTTAATTTCACCGACCGAATGATATATTTTTCGGCGTTTTTGGTAATTCTATCCTGTTTAATTTTTGGTTTTGACCTAGGTAATCAAATCTTCTGAGGTAGTTTCTGCAGTTTTCTTATATTAAATAATGTGTTCTTTTAATTTGCTTAAAATACTCTTAAACTAATTTGAATCATGGGTATAGTCTTTATTTAGAAGGATGCCAATCAATTCAAAAATACCCTGTATGTTATCCAATTCGTTAATACCTAAGTAGCTGCTCAGGCGACAAGTGAGCTAAGGTGACCGCTCCGTGGCGCAGCGGTCAACACGCCAGCCTGCGACACCGGTCCCTGGTTCGATTCCCGGTCAGGTCATGATGGAAAACGATCTTTTTCAGAATGACCTGGATGTTTATCTATATAAGTATATGTTATAAAATATAGTATCGTTGAGTTAGTATCCTGCGACACAAGTTCACAACTTACTGTGGGGCTAGCTCAATTTGTGTGATATGTCCCTATATATTTATTTATTTATTATATGAATACATCTAATGACAAACAAACAACCAATCGCTGTTTCTCTTTATGATAGGTTGACTTGTTGCTAAGCAGAAGCACTCTGAATTCTTCAGGGTCTCGTGCATTAGTGACACTTTTTTTAATGTAGTGAGCTGAGCTAGTCATATAATATCTATGGTTTAGCTATTTCACCCTATTATTGATTTCTGAGTACCAGGTTCTATTCCCGGGCGGAAAAATACTACCAATTATATCCCAGTATCGTGGAAGTGAACCCCGGGCTCTGACGCATCATAGCCAAAGACGCAACCGGGAAAAAAATCTAAATGATCTCTAAGTACAAGTTACTTTAAATAAAATATAAATAAATATATACGGACAAATCACACAGATTGAGCTAGCCCCAAAGTAAGTTCTTAAGAAAGACTTGTGTAATGGGATACTAAGTCAACGATTCTATATTTTATAACAAATACATATATAGATAAACATCCAAGACCCAGGTCAATCTGAAAAAGATCGTTTTCCATCATGACCTGACCGGGGATCGAACCCGGGACCCCCGTGTCGCAGGCTGGCGTGGTAACCGCTGCGCCACGGAGCTCTATATGTCTATATGTTATCCGCATTTGTTATACTCGTAAACTGCTTAAATCTGATGACCGACGTGGCAGAGCTAATAGTGCGATTTTTTATTAACGTCTAGCCTTTCCCGCGACTTCGTTCACGTAAATTATAGTCTATGTTACTCTCTGATAATGTAAATATCTCGAGCTCCTCCGTGCTTCGGAAGGCACGTTAAGCCGTTGGTCCCGGCTGTCATCGTTGATGGCAGTCGTTAAGCTATGTCAGATGCCTTAAGGCAGCTTGAAAAATCTGACACCAGTGTTGGCCACTTACACATACGAAAAACGAAACGAAACCTTCTAAAAGCGAGCTTTTAACCTTAGTTTACTCATTGCAAACGAATGCAAAATTAAATTTTTCTTTGTAACATTGGTTCCGACTCAAGATATGTTTTGCTGAATGCTTTAGGGACGCTGCTTCCATGCTGGTTTTGGAAAAAAACGAAAAACAGAATAAACCGGCTGTTTATCTTCCAGCGCAGACCGTAAAAGCCGGTCAAGGGGTTGGGCGAATCTAAGGAATCACGTTATAGGCGATGCGGCTAGCAACCCATCACTATTTTGATGCCGCTTTCCACCTTAACGCCCACTAATACGCTAGACGTGGCCTTTGGGTTTTATGACCTGGGGCTCTGTCTACCCCGCAAGGGTTAAAGACGTAATGTTACATATTATACTAGCAGCCCTACCCGGCTGCGCCCGGGCATGTATTATACCTTAAAACCTTCTTCGTGAATCACTCTATCTATTGGTGAAAACCGTATGAAAATCCGTGGAGTAGTTTTTGAGTTTATCGCGAACAGACAGACAGACAGACAGACAGACGCGGCGGAGGACTTTGTTTTATAATATGTAGTGATAGTGATATTTAGGGATATAAATGTTTTATATTTAGGAATATACGTTCTTTCCACATAACTGCCGAAAGAACAGAACGTACTTATATATATACAAAACTGCCGAAAGAACAGAACGTACTTATATGTATATGAGTATCATTATACTATGAATGATTTCTAAGTACGCTACTTTGTATATGTTATCCGATTCGTAATAAGCAGCGACATCCGGAGTTAGGTGTCAGATGTGAATGAGCTCGTTGTATGGAATTTTATTTACGACTTGCTCTTTGACACGCTGCAACTTTTGGGAATATTCGCCCGCGTGGTATATAGCCTATGTTCTTCTCAGTACCCTAACCTATGTGTATGCAAAATTTCAAGATGATCGGTTCAGTAGATTCGGTGTGAAAGCGTAACAAACAAACAAATAAACAAACAAACTCACTTTCGCATTTATAATATTAGTAAGGATAGTTGGGATTAGGATTAGGATTAGGATAGGATAGGATTAGAATAGGATTTGTTTCTTATGATGCTAATTTCTATCTAAAAACTCTATAAAGAACACTTTAAATTTGATATCGATTAGTTAAGTGATCTTAAAGCTTCTTTAAAGTTGGGTGAATAGGACCAATTTTTAAAGCATTTTTAATTATACTGTACTCTAGTCCGCTAAATTTATAGCAACTTTTATTATGAAACCATTACCACAAACGAAATATTTCGTTTAGCTACCAAACAAAGTTACAAAATACAAGCTTGTGACGTCATAAATATGTAGACATTTCAGCGGTGCTTTTTCACGTCTAAAAATTAACGTCTAAAAACATGTGTCTTTAAAGTTTTATATCTGAAAGAGTTTTTCGTTTAGAAATGTATTTATGTCACTATTGTGTTTATTTTTGGCAGGTCTTTACATAGCAACACGATTTTTTTTGTCGACGCCCATTACCTTTGTTTTATTGACCGAACAAGCGATAAGTCCCTGTTTTAGCTTGGGCAAAATGTCTTTGGTATGTCTTTAAATTATACATTTGTTTCATCAAGAAATTTCAAACAATGCTGAAGCCCTGTGTTAAGTTAAATTAAAATTGCCCTACTACGAGTCGGGCTCGGGGTTCCGTAGTAGCAAGCTTAGATTTTTCAAAATTCCACCAATTTCAAAATTGTCAAAATTCCACCGTCCATAGGCTACGGTAACCGCTTACCATCAGGTGGGCCGTATGCCTGTTTGTCAACTTAGTAGTATAAAAAAAAATTTTTTTTCGCCATCAAAGATTATTTTGTTTTACATAGTGTTTGTATGAATGACAAAGTTATTTTTGCGGTTCATGCAAAAGCTATATCTCAAAAACTACTAATTATATCTTCTATAATATTATATTATACTATTATTCCCCCCCCCCCCCTATAGCTTAACTCTTTCCAAGGCAGTAGGTATATTCAAAATTCATTGTTTTTGGACTTTATCTCCGGAGCATAAGGTTCAATTTTTGGTGGCTATATATTAGCCACTGCCTTGAAAAGGTTAAAGTCTGTAGGGACGTTCGGTTTATCTGCCCCCGTATTTTTTTATAAGCACATTTGTCTATAAGTTAGCTAACCAAAGTTATTTCTATTTTTTTTCAGGATTTCCCCATAGACACAGTTTTCAGTGGTTCGGAATGACACCGAAGTAGTTCAACACCACATGTTAAAGGATATAACAGTAAGTTAAGTACTACTTTTTAGGGTTCCGTAGTAAACTAGGAACCCTTATAGTTTCGCCATGTATGTCTGTCTGTCTGTCTGTCTGTCTGTCTGTCTGTCTGTCTGTCTGTCCGTCCGCGGTTTTACTCAGAGACTATAAGTACTAGAAAGCTGTAATTTGGTATGAGTGTGTATATTGATCATGGCAAAAAAGTCGTAGAATAAAATCTTGAAAAAAAATTTTTTTTTGGGTAGCTCCCATACAAGTAAAGTGGAGGAGTATTTTTTTTTTCTTTATTTACCCATCGTGTGGGGTATCGTTAAAAAGGTCTTTGAAAAATATTGTGAGGTTGAGAACACCATTTTTCGATTTAGGGATCCGTTTCCGAAATATTTGGTTTTAAAGTGCAAAATTTTGTTAGAGGTACGTGTCCCCCCCCTCTATCTGCTAAACGGTTATATATGGATACGTGAAAAAAATTACAGCAGTAGTATATATACTGAAGTTGAAAGGAAAACTATCAGAGCTAGGTACTAAGTGCAAACTAAAAAGTTATAGGCAACCAACTTATAAAAAGTAACTGGAAAATGTAAAATTTCATACAAGCTTCATTGTTAGATGTTTTTGGTCGTTAAACTGTGAGATGCGAGTGTAAACAGTGTGAACTCAAAGTTATCATTCGCAACTACGGAACCCTACACTGCGCGTGGCCCGACACGCACTTGGCCGGTTTTTTATGAATAGCAATTTTCCCGTAAATTATATCAAAATCAAAACGTTTATTCAGGCCTATGCAGGCACTTTTTCACGGCATATTATATTTAAAATTATCTTATTAGATAATAAGTATTTATTAATTGTTCAAAAGCTACAGACTACTAGCGTTTCGGAACTCGAAACCGACCACTGCAGAGAAGAAACGCCGAAAGAAACTCTTATCGACAGTTTTGGTCGCCCACTCGCCTGAAGGGCTTAATATGATTACGTATATTTATTTCTTATTGTCTTTTTCTTTCTTTTCTTTTCTCTGTTTTCATGTTACGATTTCAATATACAAAGATTTATCATTTTTGGAACATGTTCATGTTAACGATCGAGTGTGCAAAGAAAATAAACAAATATTTACAGGTATGCCGTTCGGATTACACTTATTTCCATTTTTAGGGTTCCGTAGTAAACAAGGAACCCTTTTAGTTTCGCCATGTCTGTCTGTCTGTCTGTCTGTCTGTCTGTCTGTCTGTCTGTCTGTCCGTCCGCGGTTTTACGCAGAGACTATAAGTACTAGAAAGCTGTAATTTGGTATGGGTATGTATATTAATCCTGGCAAAAAAGTGGTAGAATAAAATCTAGAAAAAAAATTTTTTTTGGGGTAGCTCCCATACAAGTGAAGTGGGGGAGTAATTTTTTTTTCCCTATTTACCCATCGTGTGGGGTATCGTTAAATAGGTCTTTAAAAAATATTGTAAGGTTGAGAACACCACTTTTCGATTTAGGGATCCGTTTTCGAAATATTTGGTTTTAAAGTGAAAATTTTTGTTAGACGTACGTGTCCCCCCCCTCTATCTGCTAAACGGTTATATATAGACACGTGAAAAAAATTACAGCAGTAGTATATATACTGAAGTTGAAAGGAAAACTATCAGAGCTGAGTACTAAGTACAAACTTAAAAGTTATAGGCAACCAACTTATAAACTGTAAAATTTCATACTATTTTCATTGTTAGATGTTTTTGGTCGTTAAACTGTAAGGTGCGAGTGTAAATAGTGTGAACTCAAAGTTGTCATTCGCTACTACGGAACCCTACACTGCGCGTGGCCCGACACGCACTTGGCCGGTTTTTTTCTTATGCTTATTAAAAAAATTGATAGGGATGAAGTCGGTTTTTGTTTTTTTTTGTTTTAATATTGGTAAAGATTACAAGCAACTTATCCTTACTACAAGCTATTTTAATTTGACGAGCTCGGTGGCGCAGCGGTCAATACTCACCCGGGTTCGATCCCCGGTCAGGTCAAGATGAAAAATAATCTTTTTTAGATTGACCTGGGTCTTGGATGTTTATCTATATATGTATTTGTTATAAAAAGTAGTATCGTTGAGTTAGTATCCCATAACACAAGTCTTAATTAAGAACTTATTTTGGGGCTAGCTCAATCTGTGTGATTTGTCTGTATATATTTATTCATTTTAGCCTGTTCATTTGTTTGTGAGGTTCAAATCTTAGAACTCAATATCCATAATCCATGAGGAATACTGAGCGAGGAGCCCGTCGGCCCCATGAACGTGAGCATAATTAGCGCTTACACATGTTAAGCAATCTCGGCCGCAGTCCCCACTTGGATGGGTGAACCGTAATTGGCATGAAAAATATCTCAAACTCATGCTTCGAGAGCCTTCTCTGGCTTTTGGTTTCTTTATTCCACTATAACTTCATAACAGCTTATTAACTAATTTAAAATAAAAATATTAGTCAATAGCTCAAATAAGCGTTAATAGTTATATATTTTTTTATTAGTTAATAATTTTATACAGGGTGTTTTTTAATTCATTGGCATCCTTTTGAATAAAGACTATATAACCTTGATTGAAAGTAATTTAAGACTACTTTCGAGTGAATTAAAATTACTCATTTTTTTGCGTACGCTATCGAATTCGATTGCGCCTGTATATACAAAATACGTTTAAATACTGACAAGATTTTAAAAATATTTCTTTAGTAACTTATAAGTAAACAAAGTTTTATTTAAATGATAATGGAACATTTTATTAGTTCTTCTTCTTTATAAGAAAAAAAGGCTGTAATAGGAACGATCTACCTTAACGCCCACTATCAAGCTAAACGTGGCCTCTGGGTTTTATAACCTTGGGCTCTGTTTACCCCGCAAGGGATAAAGACGTGATGTATGTATATAACTATCTACCCTGTGAAAGATAGACGTGATAATTATACTCTGACACCAGGGTGTGCATGGTCGACTGACCTGCAGGCCTATTTGCTAACTTTTGACAGCTAAGGTGTACATCATTTTCATGGTAACTTCAATATTCATTGCTGCTTCGGTATGAATGACTATTTTTATTTAAGATATGAAAACCGTAATGGATGCTAAAGTGACAATCAAATCATTGTACACCGAGTTAGCAAATCGGCCGGCTGACCGTGTCACCTACACGAAATGATGGTGATGATTATACTTATATGTATATAGTTGTACTTATATCTTGATTTTCTTTCTTCTATTTTAATAAATTTACAAATTATTACGGCTAGTCTTTTTTAATAAAAATATGTTTATATTATTCCAGTAAAGTTCTTCTGGGTCCCGTAAGTCGACAACGTACCCCAAAGTAGTGAACGTAATTTATCGTGAGACTTCCTATAGATATTATGCTCATTACTTTGGATATGTTGTGCGAACGCTCTTCGAAAACAGCGGAGAAGAAGATGAAGATGAAGAATACCATTTTAAGGTGAACAATACCGTTTCAAAATGAGGAATACCGTTTCAAGACGAAGAATTTACAACGTAGCTCAGAAAAAAGTGATTGCTCCTTTCATGTCAATGTGTGTATTTTTCTTGTGGCTTGTGGCTGTGTTACTAAGTTTTTTTTGTTTTAAGGTAACCTAAAGGGTAAAAATGGAATGCTATAACTGAGACTTCGATGTCCGTTCGTCTGTCAACAGGCTCATGAAGTAGCTAGACAGTTAATTTTTTTTTACTGATGATGTTATTCTGTTGCCGGTATAATAATAAATACTTAAGCAGAATCAAGGGTTGCCATTAAACAAACACGAATGTATTGCCGTTTTTAGCTTGATATTCTAATTATGTATAAAAATGGAATGGAAACCTTCGTGCGCGTGCTTGATTTGCAACTGGCTGATTTTTTTTAATCTAGGGTTGAATCTGGCTCGGTATCGCTCTTTTCTTTGCTTCCATCCTTTTCTATCACGCAGCGACAAAGAGAGAGGGAGTGCGAACGCCTGAATCATCTATTCCACCGCGTGCGGTCGCACTCATTCTCTTTTTAAATCTGGTAAACGACGGTTCTGATTGATAAGACAGATAAGGATAGCAGCATATGATAGTGCGATGGCGTGCAGCAAAATGCAGTTTCACCCTAAGATATTTTATGGTTAAACTAACGTATTGAGGAACTTTGCAAATTCGTACAAAACTTCTGTGTACAATTATATATTTTTATATTTTAAGTATATTTCATTTATCTATTTTTTGAACGGTTTGGCCAATCGCTATTTTTATTGACCTTTCAAACATTGGACAACATACTCATGGAAATATAAGTACTCTTAATGTTACTCTTGATTACAAGTCCCCTCTTATTTCAAAATTCGGTTTCAGGTTTTATTTAAAATTTGATCAATTTTTTTTTTTAATGTAACGATCTGATCCGAATAAATGCGTCTATATACGTGAGAATCAGAAAATTACATTTTGAGAAATCTAACCTTTGTTGAAGAATATTTCGCAAGTCTCAAGTAAGCAGACACGAAGTGAGTAGTGAGTGGCTACCTACGCGTTGTCAGCCCTAACGCTAATGGCCCGGATCAAGGTGCTTGAACTCTCACATACAGGGAGTGTCGCCTCTGTACCTTTGGTCCATATTCTTTGACTATGGAAATTATTCTCATCTTCATTTCCTGTCGAGTAGCGTTCTGCTAGTTGATATTTCTATGTTAACTAAGTAGGATCATTTTGTAATAACTTACCAGTAGTCCAATGAGTAGGATCAGAGCGATAACTCCAATAGTGCTGACTGCGATGGCCACCGCAGGTCCAGAACTGGTGTCCTCTTCGCTCACTCCCTTCACTCTCGCATTAGCCTCCGTAGTCATATCCTCGTTGTAACTGCTAACATCCTCCAAATCACTCACAGATTTTGTACTGGCATCTTCAGAAGAAGATTCTTCACTGCCTTCTGTAGTTGTAGTTTCATGAATCTTGGCATTTTTATCTGTTGTTTCTTGACTATCCACTAAAGTTGTTAATTCTGGTGTGGTTTCTATTTCGACTTCAGTTGTCGTTTTAGATGTGGAAGTAACAATAACATTGGAAGTTTTAGGCGTCGTAGTTGATTTTGTGGCTTCTTGAGTTATGATTTCATTACTGTCACTATTTTCTTCTGATGTACAGTCTGTTTCCTCATGTAGTTCCGCTGGTGGTGTTTCAGTAGTACTTGGAATTTCTGTAGTTACATGTTTTGTTTGGATTTCTGTATTAATTTCTGTGACGACTTCAGTAACAATTGAAGTTGTTTCCGGTTGTACTGTGGTTTCAAGGGGAGTAGTTGTCTCTATTGGAACAATTATTTCATTAACAGGTGAAGTTATTAGTTCTGTTACAGGTTCCTCAGTAGTAATTTCGGTGGTGGTTGTAACAGGTGCAGCTATCGTAGTTTGCGTCATCATTTCGGTTGTATCAGGAACTTTTTGTGCCATAGTTACTTCTTCCGGAGAAATTTCTAATGTCGTTGAAGTAATGTCTGGTAGTATAGTTGTTGCCTCTTCCGATTGATCTGTGGTCATGTACATAGGTCTATAAGTAGTAACAGGAGCATCTATGATTGTAGTTTGTTTAGTTCTTGTAGGGAAAGCAGCGTGCCAGACTGTATTAGCCATCGTTGTCATAGTTGATGTATCACTACTTTCAGTACTTGTCACATCGTCTATTGGTACATATGAGAATCGAATTGTTGTTATTTCATAATCAGTAGTCGTAGGTTCTTTTGTTTCTTGAATCGTAGCTTGGTTTTTCTGTTCAGAACTTGCAGCAGTTTCATCTTGAGGAGGCGTGGTCACACTTGAAGGAAACTTGGTAATGGATTCAAAGCTAGTTGTCCTTGTGGCTCCAACTGTTGGTATAGCTTTCACTTTTAGAGATTCAGTTATAGGTTCTGCTGGCAATGTGACAGGTACTCCTATTTCTGTATTTATTTTCCAGTTACTTGAAGAAGTTGTTGTTTGCGGACTCATGCTTTCTGTTGTTTCTGTTGGCGTTGCACTTGCTTGGAGGGAAATAACACTCTCCGCTGGTAAAGACTCTGGTTTCTTTGGTTCAGTATCAGTTTTTGTCGTAGATTTGGGTTTCAGCGGAGGGAATATTGGTCTCCGTGAAAGCTTGTTTTCAACCTCTGTTATCTTTTTCGTTTCAATGTCATTATTTAATGTACTGGGTGTTGTAGTTGAAGAAATCATAGCTATTTCTTTTTTATCTGAAATCATAAAGAAATATATATTTATCTCTGTGTGTCAGCTCTATCTAATAAAATTATATGAATCTCATCCACTTATCACAATTTACATTTGCAATAAATGTTAGACTCGTTGCACTCATATGGATTCTACTAATTAACTAAATTGTTTGGCCATAATTCTAGAACCTAAATTGCATCAGCTTAAATCATGCATTAATATTAAATCAGCCAATTACAAAAAAAACCAAAGTAAAGAATGAAATTTGCATTTTAATTTAATTTGCACCATGAATAATGGGCGTGAAAAAAGTAACAATCTTACCTGTCACTTCTCCAACCTTCTGCAACTCGTTTTCATCAACACTTTTCTGCGTCGAGCCTGAAGAATTTACGGCACTCGCCAAAGACGGAGGACTTCTCAGACTCGCTAGCGCCCAAGCAGTCAACGTCGGGGGTATCTCCAGATCACTTATGCCTCCAGTTTCTGACGAACCTGATGAAGATGTCGTGTATCTGGTTGACCCTCTTTTCCATACAGAAGGAATGCTATTATCGGATATTGACGGGGAGTGAACAACCTTTTCAACACCTCCTATGTCTGTCTGCAAGACAGGATCAATTTCTGAAGATACTGTAGTCAACATCGTTCTGTTTGGTTGTCGGTATTTCGGCGTAGTTGAATATTTATCCCTTATATTAAAATGTTCCGAATAAATTGTGGTAGGTCTTGTAGGCAAAACTCTAGAAATGTTCCTTCTAGGAGGAGCCATCCAAATGGATTTGTTCTTTGGAGTAGTATGATGGAATCTTCGAGTCTGTGGTTTACTTTGAACAGATGTTGTATCTGTTCTGGATGTCACGCTATTGGGAGAATCTCTTGTTCCGTTTAAATTCAGTCGTTTAGAGTAACTTCGATTTCTTGTAAAGGTAGAAGAGTATATTTTAACTGTTCTGTCAGTAGAAGATATTTCATTAATAGGGTTTTGGGTTGAAGATTGTACATTAATAGTGTTTGCAGTTGAAACTGGTATTGGACTAACTGAGTTATAAATGTCTGGTAACAAACTCGAAACTGACAGATAATTTGATGATAATGTAGATAATGCTTCAGAACTAAGATTTGAATAAGCCATTTTCGTTGGTCCTGATGTTGACTTAGTTTGTATTGTTATAGACTTAGGAGAACTTTTATTTATAGTTGTTTTAGTAGAACTAATGACTGGATCCGGATAAGCACGTTTAGTAGGTCCAGAAATTGAAAAAGGATCTGGATATGTAGGTTTCGTTGGGCCAGAAAACAAACTAGCTCGAGATTCTTTGAGTGAAGCTAATTCTTCTTCGGCCGATGTGCTCATAGTCGGCTCGATTGGGAATGTGTCGTTGTCACAGTCGTCGTCAGAGTTTTCTATAGCGTACGTTTCTGTAGAGAGCACTGACATTTCATAATAAATACTTGTACCCTGAACATCAGATAGCTCTTTGTTAGCGCTGCTAGCACCTTCGTTGTCTCGGAGACGAATTTCTTTGGTATTTTTTATGTATACTGTCGATTTATTACTTGGTGTGTTATTATTTAAATTTTCTAGTCCTATATTTTCTTTAATAAAGTGTACATTAGTTGAGTTAGATTTTGATTTAGGTGCACTTGAAACTAACTTTTTCTGAATACTTTCAGATATTTGTTGGAACCTCTTATCAAAGAAGTCATTCTTTGGCGTCGTTAGTTCGGAACCGAAATTAAAGAAAGTGTCAGAACTATAAGATTCGTGATCCTCGTCTTTAGGACCAAAAGATGGGAAAAATGTAGAAAATCCTCCAAAAGACGGACTGCTATAGTCCTCCTTGGTTTTCTTGTCGGATTGTTTATATCCAGGGAAATCATTGTAGCTGGGTATTGAAAAAAAGTTACTATCAAAATCACTGGTAGTGTATTTTTCAAACGATTCCTTCTCTTCATCATCTTCGTCTTCATATTCCTCTTCTTCCTCACTTTGACTCTCCGCTTCCTTTTTTATAATTTTAGCAGAAGCCCCAGTAGTCGTGCTTGTGGTTGTACTAGAGGTAGTACTCGTACTGGGATTGGTACTTGTGGTTGTACTCGAGGCAGTGGTCGACGCCACTGGCATTTTTGTCCTCTTGTATGTTCTCATACTATCTATAATTTGTGCTGGCTTTTTTACTTCTGGTGTTGGAGTAACTATTATAATATTTGGAGTCTCTGTGGTGGACCTGACTCTCCTTAAAATAGATTCTGTAGTGGATTTAGCTTGTGGATTGTATCGTACCCTCCCCCTATGTTTGTATTTAGCATTTTTCTCTGTGTTTTCTTCTGCGGGTGATTCCTTAGGGCTAAGCTCATTGAGTGATATGTCTGGGCTCTTAACATTTTGTCTGAGCACCCATGAGGTGGTGTTTGCTCTTCCGATTCGCGGGTTCTTCTCGTCTCTCACGGTAGTCGAGGTCGTTTCGTGAGGTAACGCGTTTGCACTAACTTTTGTGCTGCTCAAGAGTAGTAAATGTACTACTAATGCTGCACCTGAAATGATACAATATAATAAACTTTACTAAATTACATTCAACCGGTCTGGAATAATATTAACTTGTTAATATTAGTGCTGTAATGTATAATAAGCGCTTTTGTGAATCTTCGATAGATAATTCTGTCTCAATAGGGATTATTATTTTTTCATAAAAGCTTTTATAAATATTTATTATCTTATGATTTATATGAGTAACATAACCAATAATTGGCAATCAAAAACAGAGATTTTTTTTTATTTCAGCGTAAATTCTAAATAAGTTGAGGTACAGTTCGCGAGGCCTAAGCTGAGCTTTGCATTTGTGTGAGTGCACATAGATAGTGTAGGTGTGACATCGGCTTATAGCGCGGCGCATCTCCGCCGCGCACCTGTCACACTTCACCCTTGTACTGGTAGCAGTTTGACGTATTTAATTCTTAATATTTTGTTCTTGTGTCCGATTTATTAGTGAAATGGCTGCAAACAAAAGTAAACGAAGAATACGAAACCCTTTAAATAGCCATGTAATAGAAATATTTTGTAATTTAAACAGTTATTTTAAAAACATGAACGATAAAGACGTGTCAAGTGTCAAATTTATTTTTAAGAGTTTTTGGTCTGACTCTACTTTTGGTGCTTACTCACACAAATGCAGAGCTCAGCTTACGCCTTCCGGACTGTACTTCAAATTTATGCTGATAGTTGTGATTTTATATTCATAGAGACATTAGGCTGTAAATTTCTAGGCAAGGAAGTAGTCTATTTTTTTAATTGTTTCGTTTCGTTTTAGTCATCAATATCATATCTTTTTATCTTTTAAGCCAGTTTATGTATATTTTGAGGTAGCTCTAGCCAAAATTGTATGTATACCTTAATAGGCTTGTTTCCTAAAAATATATTAATCAAGTTTTAATTTTAACTATTACATGGCCAATATCTTTTAATATATATTAACTAATCTTATTTATATATATTAAAATAAATAATAATATTATTTTGACCCAGAAAACCAGTTTAACGAAGTGATACAATGTTGACATAAAGGCTGTTGAGAAATTAAAAATAATATTTAATCTAGTAAAAAAGTAAAGTAAAAAGCTTACCTAAACATATTCTAACTGGTGACTCCATGGTCATTTCATTTTGATGTCAGTGGATGCCGTCAGTGGCGCGTTAGCATCACGTCCTTGGCATGGCCCTGGAACAAAAAAAAATATTTAAAAAAAATTACTTAATAGGAATTTATGCAAAAATTAAATTATGTCTGTGTTTGAAATGAATAATTGCCCTAATGCAAAAGACATCAACGAGCTTTCTCAAAAATAAAGTCATGTTTAGAAAATTATCAAGAAATTTTAAATTGACATCTATTCAATTATCAACAGTATATAATCTATTGATGATGTTGGTAGTTTAAAAAACAGAAAATTTTGAGACGTTTCTAAAATATGTTGATGATGTGATTGATAGATGTGTGAGTGATCAATAAATACTGAAAAACATATGATTTGTGAACGTTTGTCAGTTTTAAACTTTGTTTATTTTATTTACAAAATTGTTCTTTTTTTTTGTAGTAAATGAAGTCGAAGTATAAAATTATAATTGTAAACAACCCCGATTAACTGAATAATATCTATAGTCTAACGAACCTATATAACTTAAAAATAATAAGCCTTTTCTGTGAATATAATCTCCATCAAAATCACGAGTAAAATCAAATTATTTTAATTGCATTTACTCGTAGATAACCTTACGTGTCATCGTGAGAACACTGGGAATCAATGCACAAATTATTGAGAATACAGAAAGTAAACGGGTTAAAAGCAATATCCCCCA
The DNA here is from genome assembly GCA_963082605.1 of Rhodophaea formosa. Taxonomy (NCBI): domain Eukaryota; kingdom Metazoa; phylum Arthropoda; class Insecta; order Lepidoptera; family Pyralidae; genus Rhodophaea; species Rhodophaea formosa. The sequence goes on from OY720219.1 coordinate 2,056,943, forward strand.
GTTGCGTTTTTATGTACCTTCAATTTTAAAACTAACAAGGACGTACCTTTTTATTGGCACCTATATACATATAAGTATATACAGATTCTGTAAAATTCAAAGAAATGCTCTTGATTTATTATTTTTACTGGTATTATTATTTGGAGCAAAAAGATACTGGAGGTTAGAGATCCTTACCCAAGAACCACCCACCCATGTGCTTATTCAAGTTGATCCCAAAATTTAACTTATATAAATTGGTTATAAGTTGTACCTTTAGGGTTATATCTTATCCTAGAAGCTTTATCAAGTCTTTGATAGTCTCCACTTCAGGAGCACGACCCTCTCTGTACTACCAGAGCCAAATATTAGCCAGAACAGTCAGAGAATTTGGCCTACACTCTCCACGCTGGCCAGACGAGTTAAATAAGCCTCATTGATGTTTATAAGCTTTGTTTAGCTTGTGTTCCCTAAGTAGCCTTGTACACCATCCACGGGGAGATTTGTAGTGGTCCTATCTACTTTGCCGGGAACCACACGACTCATAGAGGTTTATAAAAAAGAAATTTCGTATTATAAGACAAGCTTCTTTAATAAATTAAAAAAAAAACACGAATACGTTGCAAAACTGTTACAGTCATCTCAATCAGTTGAGGTATTTACGAGTAATCGTAAAATAAAAAAAAATCTACATGGACTATAAAAAGTCACTCCTTTTTTGGGTATCCTTGTAAAAATAGACAGACTTCAATATATTTTGAACTCTTCGGACATCTCGCAAACAATACTTGAATCACACAGTTCTTGAATTCATTTAAGTGCATGGAGCAATTCTGTACTCTCGATAATTGTGACCAATTAAATGTGGGAACGTGTTATGTAAAATGAACAATATGGTGTAATGGGTGCCATAGCCGTAACGTCGGTGTGATTGAGGTATTGTTCCCCGATGTTTATACCAATGTTATTGTATTTACCCTTTTTTAGCAAAACGATGTAAAGTTTTTGATGCAATAATAGATACGTAGCATGATCTAGTGGATAATTATACGAGTAGCATGGTAGGTTCTTTAACTTTATATAACGGATTTTAGTACGGTTATGTCTATACAATATCATCATCATCATTTCGTGTAGGTGACACGGTCAGTCGACCATGAACACCCTGGTGTCAGAGTTCTTCGCAACCGCCTCTCGGCCTCTGACGTGGGTCCTTTAACGACCACCAGATGGCACCCGGGACCACTGGCTTTACGTGCCTACCGAAGCACGGAATCATCTTTCTTATCAAACAATCAGGTCTGCCTGCAATGTCCTAACCAAACTGGAAACAACTTAACAAAGTATGTATCCCGCGAGAATCGAACCCACGACCCCCGGGTCAACAAGGCAAACGCTTTAACCACTGGACCACGGAGTAATATAGTAAAATTTTATGAATAATTAAGGTACATTACATAACATAGCGATAAAATAATACACATTATTTTAAAACTATTCGTAATTCCTTTGTTTTATCGTAGGACATACTTAGAAGGGCTTCTCGTAAAACTTTTTAGAAGCACAAAGGGGGTAAAAACCTAGTTTTTTTAAATAAAAAGTCTAATGTAAAGTCGCCAAGAAATAGAAAAAACCCTAGAGGAGAATATAGTGATATCAGTGCAAACATTAATTGTTAAGTTTTTTTCTTCAACAAACTGCAAGAACAATGCTAGGAATTCATAATTATTTTGCCATTTTTAAACCAATTAAAATGTTGATTTTTTTCCAAGGTCCCAGGATCGATCCCATATGAAAATTTATTCATTTTGACTGGCTAATTTGATAGTTTGAGCGATAAAAGGTTAACACTAACACCGTAGTCATATTGCAGTTAAAATTTAATTTCATTTTGTAATCAACCCAAAATCACTATCCCACCTTGTTTCTTATTCGAGAAGCATAGATTAAAAAAAAACTTTCGACTTACTTTCGAATAAGGCTAACTTTATCATCGTTTGTATCTTCATCACATGGAGACATACAAGATGTAACATGACCCTCGACATATCCTTAAAGGGGTGAGTGACACCGTCAATATGAACAACTTTTGATATGTGATCGATGCTGGGAACTCAAAAAAAATAGTCAATTTCATACAAAAAAATTTGCCGCCCGGGTGAAATGTATGGGAAAGCAAAAATTTTTTTCGAGTTCCCAGCGTTGACCCCATAGGAAAAGTTGTTCATATTGACGGTGTCACTCACCCCTTTAAGGATATGTCGAGGGTCATGTTACACACTGTATGTCATGCTCCACCATCAGGTTGTGCGTAATAAAGTCGGATAATGACTTCCTTGACAACTTTAAGGGTGTTGTACTGACCTACAATCCAAGCCGTGAAGGTAATCATAATTATGAGACAAATTACTCGAAACCTTATTGGAGGGTTAAGTAGGTCAAACAGGATCTAGAACGAAGTGCGAAAAACTAGGACAATTAGTAGGATTACTCAAATTATTGTGTTTTTTCGTGATAAATGTAACGTAATGCTTTTATAATTTGAATCGTTAAGTGTATACTTTTGTTATGATTGATCCCTTTGTAAGTTAATTAGCAGGCCTGACGAGCTGCGCCCAGCAATGTATAATAAAATAAAATAAATAAATAAATATATACGGACAAATCACACAGATTGAGCTAGCCCCAAAGTAAGTTTTTAAGTAAGACTTGTGTTATGGGATACTTACTCAACGATACTATATTTTATAACAAATACATATATAAATAAACATCCAAGATCCAAGACAATCTGAAAAATATCATTTTTCATCTTGACCTGACCGGGGATCGAACCCGGGACCTTCCGTATCACAGGCTCCGTGTTGACCGCTGCGCCACGGAGCTCGTCAATACCTATAAACCCAGCCCTTACCAGCCCAGGAATGTATCATACTTATATACCTCCTTTATGAATCACTTTTTCTATTGCTGAAACTGCATTAAAATCAGTTGAGTAGTTTAAAAGATCTAAGCGAACAGATAGCGAAAGCAACTTCATTTTATACTGTGTAAGAATAAGGAAAGGATAAGGATAATTAGAATTCGAGTTTAGAAAAATAGAATGTAATAAACAATTACTATACCACCCCAAATGTTTACTACAGAATATTAGATCTGCAGTAGCTCTATGTAAAAACCAGTAGACAACTACTGGTTTTTACATAGAGCTACTGCTCACATCTTTCATTTTACTGGTACAAACCAGTAAAATAATTAAATGAAATTATTTTAATACGGTTATAACACGTTTATTAAATGATGGAAATAACTTAATGTTTCGAACAGTGTTCGTGGTCGCAGGTCACACTGTAAACTGTTCGAAACGTTAGATGTATAACGCGATAAGACCGTATTAAAATTAATTTTATTTAAATGTGTAACAATCGCTTAAACAATAGAATAAATTAAAAAATAATTACTTAGGTAACTTCGAATGACACTTATTCAAGTTATATATCATACGTTGGAAATATTTTTACTGAGAAACCTGAATATTTATCAAAATAGTTTAATACAAAACTTTACGTAAACACATTATCAACCTTAAAACAAATAAAAATAATTCTATCAATATCAAAGTCAAGGCAATGAGGATAATGGCATTTCAGCATGGTCAAGTATAGTCAATGGTCATATTTAAGATTCAGATTCAATCGTTTATTTAATATAGGTTTCTTTGAACACTTATTAATTGTCATATTTGTGTTTACAATTTTTACAACAAAAAATTTTATTGACGTCAATAATTACTTATGGCTAAGTTTAGGCCGCTTCCAAAGCGGAGTGCAGAAGAAGCGGCAACAAACTGCACAGCGCATTTTCTCCAAGCGAACTTAAGTGAACAGGGTTAAGGCTTGATGATGACTCACTAAGGTGACCCTCATCGACCATGTAGGTGTTGACAACTACGACATTGTCTATACAAATAAAGTAACCGGCTGAGATAGTAAATATTTACTTAGTTGCAATTCAAAACACCAAAAGATTGATGAAAACATCCTAAACGCAATTATTGAATGGGATCCCATACATATTTACATAATAAATTTTTTTTATACTTGGTCAATCCACAGATTGGTTTTAAGCACATTAAAACAAAATTCCGTATTGTTAATCACTCAGTTTGAGCTAGCCCCACAATAAGCTTTGAACTTATGTCATGGGATACTTACAACTATATTCTATTATTGATACAAGTCTACATAGAAGAAGTTATTACAGCATAATTATCTGTATGTTTTGTTATGATAGTTGTGTAGAAAACTTTTAAAAGAATCGCGAAATAATTTATCTTATTTGTTGGTGAGTGGTGTAAAAAATCGTTCTGCCGTTGCAAAATACTCTTTGAGATAAAAACTGACACTAACCAAACTGCTGTAGGAACCTATTTTAACGAAATTATGATTTATTTTGGAAGGCTATTCTAAAAAATAGGAAATATTTTTTTCAAATGTGTTTCAGGCTTCTTTGAGTAATCGGGGATTATCCGAATCAATGATTCTGACAAATTAAGAACCTCCTTCTCTTTTAATGTTGGTTAAGAAATCTGATTCAATTGTTAAGCTTAAAGCTCGAAACCGCTATTTCAATCACTAATGTCTAAATTTGTTTCTAAATGGGTTCTAAACACAACTCGACAAATATTCTAAATTCCTTATCATATTTCAAGGATATATGTAGTTATACATTCCTCATACTAAAAAAGAAAAGTAAATAGCATACCTACTTATTTTGATTTATTTAAATCTTTTAACTCGTAAACAACTTCTGTTTTTGTGAAGCTTATTAAGTTTCCTTTCAAATAACAAAAACGTTATCCCAAGGCAATACCAGCACGAAATATCAAGAGAATCGTGCACAGCTTGATATTTATTCAGATTTCCAAATACCACAATTAACCTTAACAAATCAAACAGTATCCATTGCACTATTGGTTTAGAGTATTTTAATATGCGTAGCGCAAACGCAGCGGTGTACTGCAATATTAGCAATAGTGTTGTAATAAAAGCTAAAATGGTAGAGACGCACGGTCGAGATCGTGACAGAATGCGCTTGCGCTCCGTTTACGACGCGTTAGTGATGTCGCGTGCGTTGTCGATAAAAAACTACGAATAAATTATTAATTGTCGATAAAAAACAGTTTTCCATGGCAAACCTGTTAACATCTACGATAGCAACAAACTTTTTATTCATAATTTATTAAAGTACATCATCAGGTCCTTTTTAAGTCTCCACTGCAGGAGCACGTCCCTCTCTGTACTTAACTACTAGACAGAGCCATATTTTAGCTTTTATAGCAGTCAGAAGAGGCCTATCAAAGTAAGTACATAGTAGCGTCAAATCCAGTTACTGAATCTATGGAATTACAGCTTTTATATTTCTTTGTATATTCTTCTTCTATTGAGTCGTAAAATGCATGGTGGTAAAATTATATATGTTTCGACCAGTGTTTTGCTACCGTAATTGCTCGTTCGTTTGCCTTACTAAAATTTTGTTGAAAGTAAGAAGTTAGGCTTTCTGGGCACACCAATAAGTGATAGATTTGATAACATTAATGATGCCAAGTCAAAAATATTAGACCAAACTAAGGCCTGCTATAAGCACATACAAAGTTGGAGGCAAAGTACAAAGTAGGCATAGTTAGTTCTACTAACTGGGACGACTGTCTCTACTGACGGCGACGTCGGCGCTGGAGTGCACTTTTCCACTCATCACTAGATGGCGTTAGTCTATGTATAGGCCACGCACTTTTCTCTACCTTTTATAATTTTTAAGATCTTGTCAGCAGATCGGTTTTCTGTCAAGTCTGTATCAGTTTTTAATATACAGTAAGGTACTAATTTTGCATAAATTTATCTATACCTTTTCACGAATAAATCTGCCTACACAGTGCCCGCCTAGCGCCAAATCCATGTTTAAGATAAACTGAAAAATTATTAATAAATTTACTTATTTAAACTGTAAATAAAATTGATTTCGTTAATAGTCCTTTTATTTTCTACAAAGTGGCATCATCTAAATGCCACTATCAAAAAAAAATACAAATTAGAGGTTGGGACCACATTATCATCATCAAGTCCATTTCAGTCTCCACTGCAGGAGCAGGACCCTCTCTGTACCACCAGAGCCATATTAGCCAGAGGAGTCAGAGGATTTGGCCTACACTCCTCATGGTGGCCCGACGGGTTAGAGAGGTCTCTTTGATAGTTACTTTCAAGCTTGTTTAGCTTGTGTTTCCTATGTCGCCGTCTACGACATCCAAATAAATAAATAAATAAAATAAATAAAAATATACGGACAAATCACACAGATTGAGCTAGCCCCAAAGTAAGTTCGAGACTTGTATTATGGGATACTAACTCAACGATACTATATTTTATAATAGATACATATATAGATAAACATCCAAGACCCAGGTCAATCTGAAAAAGATCATTTTCCATCTTGACCTGACCAGGGATTGAACCCGGGACCTCCGTGTCGCAGGCAGGCGTGTTGACCGCTGCGCCACGGAGCTCGACATCCACGGGAAGACTTGGAGTGGTCCTATTCAGCTCTGCCAAATAGCCCTGTTTATTTATATTATCGACATCGATCTTTTCTCCTCCACATCCTTACTCCAATAACGAGACACACGGCTTACACACAGCGGAGGGCGACACTCGAATTCTAACGAGCCTCAATTGTACGCTACGACCACTTAATTTGGACTCCCTTTACGCGGTTGTAAACACTTTAACTGACTTCTTTAAAAGGACGTTGTATTGAGTGTCAATGTGTATACGTATATAGTTACTATAATATAGATTTTTATGACTTTTGTATAGTTACCTTTGGGTCTCAGCTGAAAAACTATGCATATTAGAGCATGAAACACGCGTCAATTAGATTTGAATTTAAGGCCTCCAATAGAAGTTTAAACTGAATTGTATTACATTTAACCCTCACTCCGCTGTTAAAGCCAAATAGATGCATTTGAGATGTGCACTTACCTTGGACCTTGAGAGCGTATCCTAGCAGTATTTTTTCAGTATGGTTTCCATACAAATGTATTTCTCTATTTTTTCGCTGAAACTGATTCGAGAGGCATATTTTTTTTTATAAAATCTAGTACTATATAGGTAATAGGTATAATATGCTCCTATTTTTTATTTTTTTTCTTTTAATCAGTTATTTAGAGAAAATAAAACACAGGGACGTACCTATCTTAATAATAAAGAATTGTGCCTCTAGAAGCAGTTTCCAGCGAGAAAATAGAGAAATACATTTTTATGGAAAACATACTGCTAGGATACGCTCTAAATACATTGGACAGCACGCTGCTCTAATTTGTCTATATTGCAAGAACTTGGTAAAAAGACTAGAGGTGGCCGTTAAAACTTAAAGCATAATAAAAAGTCCGCTTGTTTAAAAACTTAAAAGCACGCTATATGCATTACCCCATACATGCTTAGTGTGTAAAGTTTTAAAATGGAAAACCTTAATTTTCCCAAACAATAATTAAACAATAACTGTTAAACGACTATTTATCAGTACTTTTAGTGATAAATGCAGCTCATTATTCATTATTCATAATTATGCACACGTGCACACTTCTAAACACGTCATAAATAATACTCAGAATATTTAATTAAAAGTCAATTGCGTTATCGAGGTAAGAAGTCAGTATCTTACAACATACGGAATACATACATATTATTATGCATTTATCCACTGTAGTAGATAGAACATAGTCTCTAGCTACTCCACTTACTACGATCTAGATAAATCTCTTTAGCTTAATCTGCACTCATCAATCACTCTCCTCATAGATGCTCTTCTGTTTCGGAAACTTCTTGAATGTCCTTTATTAAGAACGTCTTCAATCTAATCGCAGTATAAATATATACGGACAAATCACACAGATTGAGCTAGCCCCAAAGACTTGTGTTATGGGTTTAAACATCCAAGACCAGGTCCATCTGAAAAAGATTATTTTTCACCTTGACCTAACCGGGGATCGAACCACACCTGTTAGATCGATTCACATCCGGCTTTATTTATATTATTTGTTATTCTCCTTCCTCCGCAGAATCACCGCAATTTAGTCTTGTCTTGCTCCATCGAGCTCCGTGGCGCAGCGGTCATCACGCCTGCCTGCGACACGGATGGTCCCGGGTTCGATCCCCGGTCAGGTCAAGATGGAAAATGTATTTTTCAGATTGTCCTGGGTCTTGGATGTTTATCTATATATGTATTTGTTATAAATATAGTATCGTTGATTGAGTTAGTATCCCATAACACAAGTCTTTCATTAGAACTTACTTTGGGGCTAGCTCAATCTGTGTGATTTGTCCGTATATATTTATTTATTATTATTATTATTATCATCTGTATCGCCAGCTCAGCCTCATCAGGTGGTCATAAAACATCCATCACACATCATAATTATGATCTGTCTGTATGTAAGTTGACAATGGTCAGAACAAAATGCTTATCGATCTTCTGCATTTACGTTTGGAAGCGGCACTAAACTCAGTGAGATTCATTTAATTTATTGATATTGATCATCGTTGTGAAGCTATGACGATAAATAAATATTAAAAGACACCTTTATTATATAAAACCTTACCAAGTTGTGGAAGAAAAGTTTATTTGGTCATTAATAGAAAACGGCGATGACAAGTTATGAAAATGAAAAACCTATTAGTGTGTAAGTTAGATTCCTGTAGTTAGACAAAAAACCCTTTTCTTGTATTGGCGGAATAGATAAAGCGTACTAAATTAAGGAGTTAATGCTTCGATTGTACAAAATTTACAAAGCTGTGATTTCAGGCAATATTTTAAATCCACTGTCGTTAAGTTTTGAATACTACTCGTATTTATCTGACGGTCATATAAAATTGACGTCATTCATTGTAATACGATGTGCTATACCGAATCAGTTTCCAGAAATAACGGAACATAATGTTTGCCCGCGGGTACGCTCTGTTCTGGATAATTACCGCGCGCGTGACTGTGACATCGCACGCTCTGCAACGGAACCACAACGGAACTCCCAAGATATTAAGAAAAAAATAAATAAATAAAAAAGTTATAGCTCCAAAACAAACCTTGTAAAATTAAGTAGGCACACGTTTCTCATTCGGACGTTCTACAGACAATGTGACCGTCGCTGGCACGCTATAATCGTAGAAGGGCGGTGCGAGCCACATTTCGTGCTCTGTGGAACGTTCCTTAGTTAGTAGTGTGTAAACCCATTGAAGTAAATATGTAATGTAATGCCTCCTTTACACAACCGCCGAGAATTGGCTATCATTGCAATGTTTTGAGTGATAGGATAGAAGATCAATCTAGAGGGGATCACCATCTTCTACTTATAAGAATATTTATGTCATATAAAAATGTATCATGTTATGTAACAAAATCGTCGTCTCTGCGTTTTGTTATCTAACTATAGGGCTGCGCCTGGGTATGTACTATACATAAAACCTTTTTCTAAGAGTCACTCTATCTATTGGATAAAACCGCATGATAATCCGTGCATTCGCTTTTAAATTTATCGCGAACAAACGCAGGGACTTTGTTTTATAATATGTAGTGATAGTAAAAAAGTAATATATCATACGGCACTAAATGGGTGGATCATTAAATTGCAACACCGTTTACCGTACTCGCGAGTACGTTCTTGATTATTATAAAAAAGTAGAGTGGGTGTACAAATCCATTATTTTTCTATTATACTGCACAATAGTAGAATGTCGGAATATCTGAGCGACCTTGAACGTAAACGCAGATCGTTTGTCATTTCAAAAATGAGAACCAAAGGTCAAAAAGTCTACATTTATTTTGGTTCTAACTAATCAATGCAATATTCAAATTATTATCAGTTTCTCCGAACAAAAAGCGCTATTGCAAGCAAATCTAAATAGTGTTTATTTTTTCGTCTGTTTTTCGATGCGGTCTGGGAAAACGCCTAAAGTTAATCAGTAGATATTCTAAATTGCCTCCTGTAGTGATTTGTAAACTAAACTTATTGCCAATCGGTTTTTAACGGTTGGCAACACTAAGATCTTTGCTATTTGAACTTGGATTCTACAGCAACGAGCTAAGAGTTAATTTTCTTTGACAAAGTAGGAAATTCTGCGTTATTTGCGTGTGCAATAATGCATAAAAAATATTGCGACGTTAATTAATGCAATGATTTAAATATAACGGTTTATTTCCTTGACTTCATCCGGTTCGATCTGGGAGATAAGAAAAATATCGTAGACGCGAAATAAAAATAAGCGTGGCGTAGTATATAAGGAAAAACCATTAGATTTTTAAGGATAACCCTCCTGATTCTTCTGATTTTTGTTAAAAATTATCTACTGACTTTTGCTAAGAATCTAGATGGCCAAATCTAGTTCTATAAGTCAATCATAAATGTAAAATTTTGTACCGCGAAAAGATAGTTGACGTATTTTAATAAAACTTTTTCATGTTATAGCTGCTATCAGAAAAGCATATACATACATTAAATTACATATCATTATATCATATCATTATATACATATCATTATATACATACATATACATATCATTATATACATACCTACATTAAATTACGCGGACAAAGCTTGGGAAAAAACAGTTTCAAATAAAGAAAACCAAATTTACATTTTAAGTAATTTTAAAAATAATACGGCGAGCAATTTAAAAGCAAATTATTGTAATTTCAACAGCTTTACATAAACATACAGACGTCCGATCAAAAATAACTATAATTACTGAAATAAGCCACCGCTTTCACGAGTTCTGTAATTAGTACAGAAGCTGAGAGCAGTTGTAATCAGTGTTAATTTACTCTAATAATATATTGAAAGAAATTGTAATTAGTGAACATCGTGTTGGCGTGCAGGTTAAGAGAAAAGAAAAATGTAGAGTCAAGTGTAACACCAGCCACGCACGAAAAATCAGTAATACACGCGGAAAATAAACAGGTATAAATCATATAATATAAAATATAAATCAGGAGTAAATTATAATCTTGTAGTAAATCAAACGAGCAATTCTTGTACATAAAAATGAGTAGAAATTAATTTCTAGTCATCTACAAAAAACATCAAAACCTTACCTACTTATTTATTAATAAATATGTAGGCTTTTTTTCGGTGTATTTCAATGTTTAAAACTGATATGTAGTGGCCTAGAAAGTCCTGCAGGATAGGTGTCGCGGAGATAAAGGAAATTCGGGCGTACGTGACAAGCGTTTATTTCGGACTGTTAGAATTACCTTGACATTAGTCAAACGAGATCTAAGGATTACCCACCACCATTTATTATTAACTAACCTACATACATTACAAAAACAAATGTAAAAAGAAAAAAAAAACAAATGTAAAAATAATTGAGTAATCCTGCCCGTGTGGCATGATGCACTGCCGAAAAACTGCCTTTACGGATTTTAGGGCATAGAACACACGTCAATTGAGTTTGAATTTCTGGCCCCCTATAGAAACACAAACGTAATTGTATGGCCTTTTTTTTATTTTCACCCTCACTCCCTTATTTGTCTATGATCTTTATTGCCTAGAGAAAACATAAGGCAGTGGGTCGTCTGATACTAGTAATAGTATCTTCTTCGTAGTTTGTGGCATGATGACTAGATTCACTGGCTGCATTCCCCCGTTGGATAGCTATGCTATAATTCTGAAGCATGGAAGAATAACAGTTAGCACAATAGCTTTGCTTATCCGAATGTGAACCACAGAAATACGAAATACCTTGGTTTTATCTAACTATGATATTATGTCTAACCTTGTTATTCTTAAGGATAAGGTACTGTAGTAAGGAGGTTTCATTAAGATTTTGAAATGTTTTTGATGTATTCCAAAAGTAATGCCTTTGTTCCCCCCAAAAAAATAATAATAAGAGTATTGACACAGAAGTCATGCTACGTATGAAGACATAAATGTTAAATACATTATATATACTAAAAATCTTGCAATAAACAAGTAATTTAGGATCAGTGTGTTATCCTTTCAGCACGTAACCCTACTCTACCGACCGATGCTTTTACACAATTAAAGAATTTCTGGATTATAATAATATGTAGTGACATTTCTTTTAATAATTTTAATCAAATTAATTATTTATACATAGCTAATTGTATGATAAAACTAAATCCATGACAATTGTACATTTGCATGCTGTTTAAAACGGCTAAATAGGCTTGTACTTCCACGATTCAATGTCAACATTATGATACCAACCTTTTTAAGCAAATAAATTATTTTGAATTTTTTTCTATCCCGTTTACAGTACGTTGCGTTTTCGTCAAAAGAGGCTGTTTATAACAGAAACGCTGAGAAAAGGATCACATTCTCACTTTAAATCGTAATTCATATATTAGTTTGAAGCTTGTTTGAAGGGTTATCTAAGGTCTTGTCGAGCAAAACTTTAAATGATATTTCCGTTTTTATCTTACGATTTATTTCAAACGGCATAAGCACTGGAGCCCTTACAATTCACGCTTCCCGTTTATAGGGTACTAGCTTACTAAAAGTTCTAGTTGAGAGTTAAATAAATATAGGGACATATCACACAAATTGAGCCAGCCCCACAGTAAGTTGTGAACTTGTGTCGCAGGATACTGACTCAACGATACTATATTTTATAATATATACTTATATAGATAAACATCCAAGACCCAGGTCATACTGAAAAAGATCGTTTTCCAGCATGACCTGACCGGGGATCGAACCCGGGACCCCCGTGTCGCAGGCTGGCGTGTTGACCGCTGCGCCACGGAGCTCGACCCTTTTGCTTTGCCATTATTTCTGCAGTTCGGCCCTTCAGGCTATGCATGCAAATCGCGGCCTTTCAGGCATATGAGAGTTTGCTGTCTCTCCAAGCACACAGGCAACGCCCAAAGCCGAGGTCCTTCCCTCCTGGTGATGATCGCCTTACAGGTTATGGGCACTCTGCTCTCACCTCAATCTCCAGTAAAGTAGTGAAAAGCTCACTTGGAGCTAGCTACATACTTTGACTTTATATTCTCTAGACACCGTCATACCTTTATTTTAATGGATAAAAAACTGGCCAATATTTCAATACTTGTGTGCGTGACAGCTTTGCGTTATCACATGCGACTTGTCAATATATGCCCTCAAAATCCGTCAAATTGGTAGCTGTGTGTGTGCGCGACCGACTATGGGTTGGACAATAGCTTTTTCTATGCTTTTAGGCTATATACCTGTATATAATCTAAGGCGACATAGTCTTTTATTCTAAAATAAAAATAAGCTCTAGACAATCTTAACTATGTTGTAGACTCCTTTGTCCAAAACAATAGAACCTTAGCCCACTGAGACCGGCCGCCCGGCATGCTCTGCTAACCACAAATCGTGGTATCATTTCACTTTTGTTTGAGTGTATGTGAGCGAAAGTGCTAGATTTGCTATTCATCCCAAATTAATCATAAACAATCAAATTTTATTTTATGAGGCACTTTCTCGGATAATTTTCGTTGGTGGAGTAACGTTTGGCGTTGTGCCATATGGTAAAGCCATGTGGTCCCAACCTCTAAATCGTACTATTTTATCTATTTATATTACAGTTGCACATAGATGGCACAACTTTGTGTCTACCATATTATAAAAAAACCGGCCAAGTGCGTGTCGGGCCACGCGCAGTGTAGGGTTCCGTAGTTGCGAATGACAACTTTGAGTTCACACTATTCACACTCGCACCTTACAGTTTAACGACCAAAAACATTTAACAATGAAAATAGTATGAAATTTTACAGTTTATAAGTTGGTTGCCTATAACTTTTTAGTTTGTATTTAGTACTCAGCTTTGATAGTTTTCCTTTCAACTTCAGTATAAATACTACAGCTGTAAATTTTTCACGTATCTATATATAACCGTTTAGCAGATAGAGGGGGGGGACACTTACCTCTAACAAAAATTCGCACTTTAAAACCAAATATTTCGAAACGGATCCCTAAATCGAAAAATGGTGTTCTCAACCTTACAATATTTTTGGAAGACCTATTTAACGATACTCCACACGATGGGTAAATAGAGAAAAAAAAATTACTCCCCCCACTTGTATGGGAGCTACCTTAAAAAAATTTTTTTTCAAGATTTTTTTCTACCACTTTTTTGCCATGATTAATATACGTACTCATACTAAATTACAGCTTTCTAGTACTTATAGTCTCTGCGTAAAACCGCGGCCGGACAGACAGACAGACAGACATGGCGAAACTATAAGGGTTCCTTGTTTACTACGGAACCCTAAAAATGAAACCATTATTCACAAATTATATCTTATTGAAAATTAAAACAATATTTTTGACATTTTTGGCAACTTTTGGCTCGGATCAACGCCATCTTGTATCGAATGGAAAACAACTCTACAGAACCGTCGTGTAACTATGATCGCCTACCTTTTAGCAGGCCTTAATTAGTTGTTGGCACACTACGATAATATTATTGTCTTTGGTATGACTCTGAGTTCCAGCCTCGTCTATCATTCACTAAGCGTTCTTCTGTAGACTGCACTCTCAGTTGTAACGCATCGGAGTCCAGGGTCCGCTTATTAAGACAGCATTGTATGTTTGATTTTCGTGTCCGTAAGTGGTCAAGACTGGAGTCAGATTGCTCAAGCTGTCTAAAGGCTTCTTTAAAGCATAAAGCTGTTCGACTACCATCAATCATGACAACCGAGACCAACAGCTTAACGTGTCCCCCGAAGCACGGGGGAGCTTAGGAGATGTTTTTATGGCATACTACACCATCATCTCCTCACGAGAGCAGCCATGCTGTAACATGATTTGGCATCATTTTTACGACTAGCCTGATGCCAATAACTCCTTAACCGCAGCCTGTGAAAAGGGAAAACAGCTATCAGGGAATCAAACCCGGGTCCACCCGAGTCGCAAGCTGGCGTGTTAACCACTGCGCCTTGGCGGCCGTCAAATTTTAATGCTTTTAAGCGTTGTGGCTATATTTTCATAAAACTACATGCACACATACTAACCTAACCTAAAGGCTATCTTATTTACTATTATCTTTTATTTTTCATAAAAACTTTTTATTAACAGTATATTTGCGCCATTCTTCCCAAATGAATCATAAACAGTCGAATTTGATTTTACGAGTCACTTTCTCTGATCACTTTCAGTTGCACTTTGGGTTAAGTTTGCAATGCTTAACTGATTTTCTAAACAGATAAAACTTTTATGGTTTTAACTTTTTTATAGAAATCCCAACATGAAATGTGTGCATTTACATCAATTTTCGAAGACTTTTTAAGTACCAAGTTAAAGACCACTTTTATTGCATATTTGTTATTCATCATCATCATCAACAACATTCTATATCCCACCATTGGGTAATGTTCCATCTCAATGCATGCTATCCATAAATGCTTTTTGTATAGTTCTGATAAGGTGTTAAAGATACTGGTAAGGATGCAGTTTAAGTTATCTATGTAATACAGATTAATCGAAAAAACACCCTTATCCTTCGAACCAGCACGTCAAAATGAGCATCTTTTCCTATGGGACCAAATCTTGGGTTCTCAAAAAAAACATTTAACACAAAAGCGTTGAACCTACTATCGACCGTTAGTAGCCGGAGGTGGCACCGCCCACTTTTATTCAATAAGTATACTTACAAAAGACTTTCTATTTAAAACGACAGTTAAAAAATATGTTCTACTATTTTTTCTTATAGTATAAAACCCCAATTTACTGTAATCGCCAGGCAGCTGGCGTTTGCCTACTCATGATGTTATCACCACCGATGGCGACCAGAGATGATTCCGCCCACTTTCATAATCTTCTTTAGTATACAAAAGATTTCCTAATAGAAATTATTGATACGTAATAAATGTTCTATACTCTTATTACAGTATCATTATCATCATCATCATCATCATCAGGTCTTCCCAGTCTCCACTGCAGGAGCACGACCCTCTCTGTACTACCAGAGCCATAATACTAGCCTGAGTAGTCAGAGGATTTGGCCTACACTTTACTATATTATTACAGTATAAAATCCCCAATTTACTGTAATTAGCCAGGCAGCTGGCGTGTACCTACTCCTCATCTTATCACCACTTATGGCGACCAGAGATGGTTCTACCCACTTTTATAATCTTCTTTTGTATACAAAAGATTTCCTAATAGAAATTATTGATACGTAATAAATGTTCTATACTCTTATTGCAGTATAAAACCCCCAATTTACTGTAATTAGTCAGACAGCTGGCGTGTACCTACTCCTCATCTTATCACCACTTATGGCGACCAGAGATGGTTCTACCCACATTTATAATCTTCTTTAGTATACAAAAGACTTCCTACTAAAGATGATAGATATATAATAAATGTTCTACTATTTTTCTTGTAGTATAAAACCCCCAATTTACTGTAATTAGCCAGGCAGCTGGCGTGTACCTACTCATCATCTTATCACCACCGATGCGGACCAGAGATGGGTCCGCCCACTTTCATTCGTGATAGCGCAGTGACTCATCTCGGCAATTAGTAATATTGTAGTTACTTTATTATGCAAGTGGAGAACGAAGCGAAGTAAACTATTACGAGTAAATATGCAAAACGGGCAGGAATTATTCTAAATTTGTAGTGTTTTTGGCTCCCCTTTTTTATGTAAATAATTATTAGTTATATATTTTAAAAATTTCAATTAACTGTGAATTTACTTTACCTATACAAAAATGTTTATGAGTACCTAAATGAGATAATCCCCAAGGTTCTTTTTGAAAACTGGTAGAAAGAGATTAGATGTTATTTATTTACAGAGTTATTGTGAATTTTTCAGCTTTACAGCTCACAGAGCCACTAGTTAAGAGGCTTAGATCAGCAAAACTAACGCCACCCAAATTTTATTCTTTATTCTAAAACCAGATCAAATTTAAAAAATCGAAATCTGTAAGTACCTACTTCGGTAGTACATTTCTTGTAGTATTTTATGTATTATTTTTCATCAATATCATCATTATAAATTGAATAAATACTCTGGCGGTAATGAGTTCTAATCTAATGAGTTTCTTATTTCATAAATTTACCGGATGCAAAATCATGAAAAGTACAACTTAGAGTTTTCGGCAAATATAACAGTTTTTGACAAAAACGCTAAGAAAAGTTTTACTTTCTCACTTAAAACTGTAAACGGTAGTTCATAAAATAGATTAAAGAGTTATCGGCTTCGGAGAACAAAATTTTAAATGATAGGTATCTCCGTTTTCTGTCTAACGACTAATTTCAAATGGTGGCTGCACTGAACCCCGAAAAATTCATGTTGCCGTAAATTAATCTATTTGTTGAACCGGTCACTGTTTTTCTCGCTTTAATTGCTTGTCTAAAACAAGATAAATTAGAAAACTGAATCTAGACGGCCATTTATTTCACAATCACGCCTTAAATTTCATGAGAACATGGCGAATCAGTTTTTCACTAATTATTCGGGGCTCGATAGCCTAGCACGGTTATTGCTTGGATAAATGATATTCAAGAAAATCATTCCAGTACACAAGTGATAAAAGTTGTGAAACTTAATTTTTCTTCGCATAAAATATGATGGGCATAAAAAATGCATAAAGATTGCATAATAATATAGCGGAATAATTTGTACCTATGGAAAATAAGGTCTAAAATTTTTATGCGATTCATTAAATATTATGACAAAGAAACCGTTATACTATAAATGTTTTTTAAACTCCATAAAAATGCACAAAGATTGCTATGCATAATAATTTGTAGCTACCTATGGCAACCAACCGTGTGGCCAGCGTGGAGAGTGTAGGCCAAATCTTCTGAGTGCTCCGACTAATATATGGCTCTGGTAGTCCAGAGAGGGTCGTACTCCTGCAGTGGAGACTAAAAAGGACCTGATGATGATCATGGAAAATTATGCCTATTTTTTATGCGAATTATAATTACGGCAAAGATACCGTTACACTATTTTTTTAACTCTATAAAAAGCTAATATTTATATACTTCACTAGCAATGTTCCCGCAACTTCATCCGCGCAATTTATAGTCTATGTCACCCGCAGATAAATAAGCTTTCTATAGGTGAAAGAATTTTGAAAATCAGTCCTGTAGTTTCGGCTATTCAATGCAAACAAACAAACAAATCTTTTCTTTTTATAATATAAGTATAGAAGTATTGTCTCGTCTTGCAATAACAATGGAAATTCCACAAGATTACTACAAAGATATTCAATTACTTCTAAAGCTTCGAGCAACACGGCCTTCGTACTAAAAGGGAGTAGCCAGACGCTGCATTCCCCTCTGTCAAGGTACAAGCCAAATTAGGCATATGCATGTCTTAGTTGTGTGTAACTCATCTGCACACAAATTATAGTTTCTTTTTTTATGTCATTTTTTGTGACAATGTCATAATTACTATCAAGTGACAGTTTAAGTTTTGTAGGAGTGCGGAACAAAACTAGTGTGCACATTTCCCCCCGCAAAAAACGCCAGAAAATTTGTAATAGTAAATTGTCGCTTTGCCCACTCCCTCGAAGTTCTAAAGGCACGACAGTTGACAGTCAGAGAGAGACATCACAATGTCGCTATGGGTTAAAAAGAGATAAATAACTCGGGGAAAGTGGGCTCAAGGAGTACACAAAACTAATAAGGAAGCGACTATTGAGCGCCTTGCGCAATCATAATAGCTCTAAGGGAATGTACTCTAAATTGTGAGATTCACAATTTACTAACAATACAAACAAAACAAAATTAGTTTTTCTTCAACTAACATTAAACTGATTTTTGTTTATAAAACTATACTTACTTCTGGAGTCATTGTCGCAAATTCCTGTCTCTTGTGTTTTTATTAAGTACTAAGAATTTTCCTGCAAGTTCGTCCGCGTAAAGCCTTTGTTACCCACAGGTAAATAAGCTGTCTATAGGTGAAGGAATTGTAAGAAGTCGTGTAATCTTTAATATTTCTACGACGTTTCATACAACTATATAAAACTATGCACTAATAGTAAACAATTCATACTACAACCACGGAGGAAAAAAAATTACAACTAACAAAAAAAGTATTTCGTCATTATCGATTACTAGATTTATTCAGATGACATTTTTATCTTTTTAGTTAACGAACTATCTATTTTTACACTTTAACACATTCTTCAGTTTTATTCTGACTGGCAGTGGATGTACAATGACTTTTAATAAAAATAATAAAATATAAATATATAAATAAATATAAATAAATATAAATATATAAATAAATATAAATATATACGAACAAATCATCCAGATTGAGCTAGCCCCAAAGTAAGTTCTAATGAAAGACTTGTGTTATGGGATACTAACTCAACGATACTATATTTTATAACAAATACATATATAGATAAACATCCAAGAGCCAGGTCAATCTGAAAAAGATCGTTTTCCATCTTGACCTGACCGGGGATCGAACCCGGGACCATCCGTGTCGCAGGCAGGCGTGATGACCGCTGCGCCACGGAGCTCGTCTAAAATATAAATAATAATATAATATTTATTTATCTCCACACATAGTTCACATAAATCTATAAAACACAAAACATTTGGTAGAGGGAGCAAAATGAATGAAAATAAATCATGTACCTCTAGTTCCTACACTAGGCAGTGCCTGTATTGTAGGCAACTAGTTTATGACCTGAATTCAATTATTGTTAAATACAAAGAAAAAAAATCTAAAAACTATTTAACAAAAAAAAAAGAAAAAACAAAAGGAAAGTTGCTTGTGGTATGGAGAGTGTTTGTGAAATAAGTGTGTGTGTGTATGTTTCGGTGTGTGATGAGTGAATGTATGTCTAACATTTCATGGCAAACTAGGAGTGTAATAATTATTAGACCCTTTTATTTTTGGAACTAAGCTTGCCAGACGGTTTGCCAGGAGTGCCTCCGGATGATATAAGTATTACCTGTAGAATGGGCTATTTTCCCAAAAAAATATAATTAGTGCGTTAGTTAGATTATCCAAAAACATTTGACACGTGTTTTTTCTTTTGTCAATCAAACAAAAAATGACAAAGATATAGCCCGTTAAAATTGTGTGGGACGTCTAAGCCAGTACACTTTTTAGAGGCCTGTGATGTCACAAGCAGCATGAACTTTGACACGCTTTATCTTTGACATTTATTGTTTAATTAACGAAAGAAAAAATACGTGTCCAATATTTTTTGATTGTCTAACTGACGGTCTAATTTTATTATTAATATTTTGACCCAGGAAAATAGCCTCTCCTTTACTGACCCTAAATTTGTCTTCAAAATAAGTACAATTTACAATCTCACAGCTCAAAGTCAACAAATGACGATTGCAACAGTATCATCAAAAGGTCATTTGGATGATTTCCCTCTGTTACGTCAGGTAGGCGGATTATGCGTGAAACTGACGCTCCATTTCGTTAATTGGTTGCCAATGGTCTGATTAGGATTTGTGTAATTAATTCATCTAAACTAATATTATACCTTCCATGCAGGTTTGGGAGATAAGGAAAACATAGAGTATACCCGCTGTTTATCTTTCTGCGTAGAACGTAAAAGCCGGTCAAAGGGATTGGGCGAAAATCTAAGGAATCACGACAATAGGCGATGCGGCTAGCAACCCACTACTTTATTGATTCCGCTTTTCACCTTGTCGGGTCCTAACCACTAGATGATCACGGCCAAACTTAGGAAAGGAATTAAATGGAAATAACTGAGTGATGAGGAAGGACTGCGAAGAAGATTTGAATATGGAATTTGGATTTTAAAATGAATTATGTTTCGAAATAAAAGTGGACAGGATGATGATGATTGGGAAATGAGGTGAAAAGCAAGATGCAGCATGAAGGTTATCATGCGCATCGTTACAACCTTAACCCCCACTAACATGCTAAACGTGGCCTTTGGGTTTTATGATCCAACAGGCCGATTTGCTAACTCGGTGTACAACGATTTGATTGTCACTTTAGCATCCATTACGGTTTTCATATCTTAAATAAAAATAGTCATTTATACCGAAGCCGTAATGAATATTGAAGTTACCATGGAAATGATGCACACCGTAGCTGTCAAAAGTTAGCAAATAGGCCTGCTGGGCTCTGTCTATCCCGTAAGGTATAAAGACGTGATAATATGTATGCATGTATACTAATATTATTTTAGTTGTGGTAGAGCCACGCTAACGGCGAAATCCACTTTTGCTAGTAGCATGAATAGGTCGACTTGTTCGGGGAAGTACCACACTCTCACAGAAAATCGACATTTAGTAGCTTTACCGCTGCTATGCTTCGTTTGGTGAATGAGAGAGCCGGAAGCTCACCCCTTCTCCCCTCTGGGAGGGAAAAATAAAAGGCCGGCAACGCTCTTGTCACATCCTGGTCTTGCAGTTGTTCATGGGCAGCGGTGATCACTTACCATCAGAAGACCCGCTTGCTCGTTTGCATTGCACATGCATACTTGCATCTCAAGTCATAAAAAAATATAACTAGAGTGTATTTTTTTGTAGTTTTTAGGGTTCCGTACAAAAATTGAAAAACGGAACCCTTATAGGATCACTCGTGCGTCTGTCTGTCCGTCCGTCCGTCTGTCACAGCCGATTTTCTCCGAATCTACTGAACCAAATTAGGTGAAATTTGGTAAGATGGTGTAATCCTATGACCCAAACACGGATGTGCAAAGTAAATAAAGAATTTTTTGAAATAAGGTTCATTTTCAGGGGCCCAATTACAAAATTTAAAAAAATGTTTTGCAAACCTTACTGTGTCATATATCAAATAAAAGGGCTCATTATGAGGATCTCAAAAATTTTTTATTTTTGTTCGGGTAAAAACAATACTATTGATTTTATTCACGAAAGAAGGCAAAAATTGACCATTCCCCCCCCGTAACCGTATTAAAATAATTATATTTAAATGTGTAACAATCGCGAAAACATAAGAAAAGAATTCTTTAACTTGAAAATAAAGTGGTAAACTCACTATAATAAGTTCATCTAGGGAAATAGTTCACTAAAACACCACTAGATAGCGCTATGCGCGATAAGCATATTGTACGGAACCCTCATTGCGCGAGTTTGACTCACACTTGGCCGGTTTTTTTTTTGTTTTAGTTGAATGCGCTAATCTCAGGATCACAGTACCGATTTCAAAAAAAAATTCACCTTTGAATTGGACCGTTATCCCTGAGTGCCATTAGCTATGTATGTACCACAGGCGAAGCCGGAACGAACCGCCAGTTTAGTAATAAAATATTGACTTTTATAAGAGATTGTTATTAAATTGAAATTGTTATGTGAACTTTCCCATTCATTCTTCGGAATAATTATGAAGCGTCCATTATACAAATATACGCGTTGAAATATTTATTGTTATGAACACTAGAAGGGTCATTTAGTCTGTCGATTTGAACAACTTTTCCCATGGAACCAATGCAGGAAACTCGAAAAAGTTTTGACAAACCCAAAATCATAATCATCATAACAGAACCATACCGCACTTACATTAAAAATGCAAACAACTCCAGATCAAGTAGTTTATTATGATAAACATGCAAAACGAACCATTAATCTACTTCTTAATGACGTCATTTGGACCAAGATGGCGGCGCTAGATGGCGCGGTGACCCAAATGCCCATGGCTTATTAGCTGGTGTACTTTGGGCAACGAGCGAAAGTGTTGGAATAATTTTTTTGAATTTCTTTTGTTAACTTAGGAAAATCATGAGACAGTGTATCAGTAAATAATGCAAATATATGGCAAATATTTTTTTTAACCCAACTGCAAATATTTTGACAGCGTAAGAGTCCCACGAAAAGCCGAAATCCTATACAAACGTAGTTTGGTTTTAGTTTTACAACAGTTAAGCCAATCTCAACCAAATTTCGTATCTACATACGACCGGATAAGGCATATTGATGTTTCTAATCAGATTTCAATTTTAAAAACAATACATATACAAAATTACAGCGAGTAGAAGTTTCGTAACGAAAACTTCTACTCGCTGTAATTTTGTATAGGTACCTATTGTTTTTAAAATTGAAATCTAAGCAGATCTACACCCCGCTGTAGCTGCACTATTTTGTCCGTTTTCCCTCTTTACGCCCAGCAAAACGTTAAGTGAAGCTTGTGCACGGAGTATAATGGCATATGGCTCTTTCACCGGTCCCGTAAAGAATAAAGACATGATAAATTTGTTTGTAATTTTATAACTAGGTGTAAAGTAGTATGCCTAACAATGCTAAGTTCCAACAAAATGTTTTGTAACATCCTATAAATGGTAATAAATGAAAAAAAAACTCAATCGCAATAAATTCAGAATAAAAATATGTCCTTTTTTAGTTCTTAGAATTATTCTAATGCACTATCAGGTATTCACAACGAGCAACAAAGGGACACAAGATACAATGAGTGAAAGCGTTGTTTGTCATACAAATTATCATAAATGTGCCGCGTGGAGCCGCCGACAGCCGTGGCCAATAAATCTGTGGAAAGACCATGGAAAATCATTGTAAGCGGGTAATAGAGTTATAGCTAACGACCGAAAGACATTGACTAGTGGTACTTGTCTAGGTAATGAGTATTTTTAAATCTAAACTGTCGTTTTCATAAATCGAATCTACTTTAACGGAGATAAGTATCGTAGTAAGTATGCAACTAAGTAGTACAAATAAAAAACCGGGTAAGTGCGAGTCGAAAAAGTTTTTTTTTCTTAGTTTCAATTCATATTTACTGTTTTCATATATTTTTTCGCTTATCCGTGTTATAAAATTTCATGCCTTTCATGAGTATAGGTCCACTGTTGGTTTTGATTCCTCTAAAAATTGTAAGGAGTTATTTTGCTTCTTGTTCTTCCTTGCCCTTTCCCTATTTGGGGTCGGCTCTGTATGTCAACTCTCTCCAAAGTTTCCTGTTACCAACCATATCGGCTAGCTCCCCGTTCCTTCATATCAGTCCTCACACATTCCCTCCACGTCTTTCTCGGCCTTCCCTTTCCTTTATGTCCTCACACATTTAAGTGCAGCATCCTTTAAGCCAGGTGATCGGCATCCCTTCTCTCGATATGGCCATACCAGGTTAAACGATGGCTCTTTATTTTTTCCACTATTGGTGCGACTTTCAAACTTCCCCTTATATATTCATTTCGGATCTTGTCCATCTTTGTTACTCCACACATTCATCTCAGCATCCTCATTTCCGCCACATGCATCTTATGTTCTTCCTTCTTTTTGGTTACCCAACATTTCTCTCCATACAATAAAGCTGGTCTTAGGACAGTCTTATAAATCTTGCCCTTCAGCTTACACGGAATACGCTTATCGCACTTCACACCTGTCACCTGTTTCCACTACTTTTCACTTAAGCCATCCAGTATTGATTCTTTTTGCCATGTCCCGATCCACATTGCCATCGCTCTATAAGAGTTATTATGCGACTTTTGCAAATTGCGTCTTAATTTAGGTGGATACCTCTATTTTGTTCTCAATTCTCTATTAAATAGGTGGATATCTTAATTGGCTTCGAGACAAAGGCGTTCGGATCTCGTCGAGGAAATCCGGGGCCGAGAGGAAGGCGATTTCGCAATGGCCGACATACCGCCGTACGCCTAGTGCCGAGAACATAACGTTTGATTGCCAAACGCACAACCTGTCATTAGTAAGCCCAGCCCGCGTATTGAAGTATTCCGCTAGAACTGACTCACAGTTGCTGACAGTTTCTAGAGGTTTGGTTTATCTTGTGTGTAAGTGGTCAACACTGGTGTCAGAATTTTCAAGCTAGAGGCATCTAACATAGCTTAACGTCTGCCATCAATGATGACAGCCTGACTAAACGGCTTAACGTGCCTTCCAAATCACGGAAAAGCTTGAGACGACTTTCTAGAGGTGGCGCTAAGGTGCTTTTCAATCTCAATGGCGGACGAAGAAAGAACATCGCTTGATTGCAAAACACTCAAGATATCTTACCATTGAAATATTCAGCTAGAAATAAAATCTAGGAGCGTTAGGGTAGCAATGTTCACATTACTACAAGCCTAATCCGGTCTTAAAGTATTTCGTATAGATGTGATACAGTGTGTATTGGCACGCTGATTAAGGTCAGTTCTGCAACCTCCTTACGTAATGATACAACACAATAACAAAACAGAAAATTCCAACTAAAACATAACCAACCAACCAAAGCTCTTCGACACTTTATCAAATTTAACCAATTATGAATCTATTCTCCTAAGGTTATAATCACGTGATTTTGGGACATTAAGTTTATATCATCAGCAATTATCAGATGATTCATCTAAATATTAAGTAGACAATATTCACTAATATAATAGACTTTTAATTATTTTCATGCCTTAACTCTTCTCATAGGTACACTGTTAAATTCTATTTAAAATACTGCCTGGTTCGAAGCTTTACTTTTCAAAAGTAAATCGAAGAGCTAAGTCATTAGCCAAACATTAACGTCGTGTACCAAATTCGCTTGTCATCTCCATGCGTTACAACTCGGCGAGTCCCACTTTCTGTTTACATACAACAAAACGAATTACGTGTATTACAAAACTTATTACGAGAATCGGTTCGCCTATCTTAGATTATCGCGAAAGTAAATTGTTGTTTGGCGTGAATTGCTGGAAAATTGTAAAAGTATCTCGCTACTATCGCGCGTAGATCGTTGACATTGAACGTAAGAAAAAGTGCTGTGAGATAAGTGGACACAACATAGTAATGTTACATAATGACTTGCTTATTATGGAGGCATGAATAAAGATATGGAATTCTTTGGAATGGAAAATAATATGCCTAGCAATTATTAATATAATTCATCGAAAGTTTTTTTTCAAATAAATTACGTATTTATTTTTATACACCTTTTTGGTGTAATAGGTATCGATTGTAAAAAATATATATTTGTATTGCAGTGAACGCAATTCGTTCGCGTAGACCTGCAGTTTATATGTAGGGGAAAAGTTCTTTCGTTTTTGTATAGAAATTTTATGCATTCAAACAAAAGAGTTGTGACTTTAACAACAGAATTCTCCAATAAAAAAAACCCTTAAACTAACGTATTGCTAGACTTATTGGGATTTTAGTAAGTATATTCAACGACGTAAATCTTCTATAAATGTATTGAATTTCTTCGATAATCTAATACATTTCAAAAGACAATAAAACAGTTGGCGTAAAAAGATATTTGGACAAACCCTTTTTGAAAAAATAACCTTACTTTCAGACAAAAAACTTTTTAATAATAATATTATCAAAACGGAATAACCGAAGATATTTTTTAACAACTTTTTACATAAAAATACTATATAACTTTTTCACCGATTCAAAAGTTTTAAAAGGAGTGACAAGACGACGTCATACAAAAATCAATCGTTTTCAAATAATTGTCCATTCAAACAGTTCTTCCAGGTGGTCTATTTCGTATCATTTTTCTTAGGTTGATCATAGTCTTGAATGTTTAACGCTCTGTCACTTTCTGGTACTGGAATACCAGACTTCTGGCTCGCATGAACACCAAAAAGTAGGTCAAAAATTTGGTGATCTTTAATGGCGTTTTTATTTACGCCACATTACGACCTTCTCTTTGGTGTCAGCGGTTTAAGATTATACTTGTTTGTCGTACCGTTCTTCTTTTTTTTATTGACCAAACTAAGTACAAATTCCTAAATTGGGTACAAAATTATTTAACCCAATATTTTACCCAGGCAGAGAAAAGCTATACAACTTTCATTTGATTAAAATTACTTTTTCCTTGAGATCTCTAATTTATAAGTAAATAAATACAATTTAATTATTTTTTCCATAGAATACAAAAAGATAGCTTAAATGATAAAAAAAATCTGTTTTTTTACGAAGGTCCGAAATTTTAGGCAAAAATTCTACAAAACTACGTTCTCTACAAAACAATAAGCTAACAAGTAGCAATAATTCATAAAATAAAAAAATCTGACAAATTTTGGCAGGTTACATCCACCATGTTGATTTTTTTTGCTGATATTTGTATCTAATAAAATAAATAAAACACACACTGTACGGGCTGGGCATATGTCGTGCACGCCGGAGAAAGCGTAAAGATGCTTGCCGGAGCGCGACACCGCCGCACGCCAGGGTGGCTATTTTTGAAGTAACGAATCATCAAATCACAAGATATACAGTCATATCAAAGAGACATTCTGCAAAACAGACATTGTGAGATAGAGACGTTTTACGACTAGGGGACGTTTTGTGAAAGAGACATTTTGCGAACGAGCCTTACAAATCACACTCGTCTTAGTTACGAAATGCTATTTCGCCGTATTCTCGAAACTATCGCTTGACTACTCCAAACTATTGCTTCTCCTCGTTTCAGACAGAAAACTTTTGAAACGTTTCTATAGTAAGTACTGTTAAAATGTTAATGAAGTGTAGAGTTAAACGAAACAAATGGCCGAGAAAAATGGTAACAAACGACATCTAGATGGCAGGCAGTCAATGTGAAGTAAAAACTTTTTTCGACGTCAATGAAAACGAGCGGTCTAAATCGCGCTGGTTGCAATCATTCACCAACAAACAATTAAAAAATGCGACTTGGGAAACGCTAGCGTATATCACTTGATCAGTGAGTCACGCGTTCAAAAATAGTGCCCCAGGGTGGCTGCGCTGTACACCGGCAGACCGTCGTATCTGGTGCGAGTAATGTTGCCAGGTGTCCCGATTTGCACTAGCCTTCCTGATATCCAAGGCTCTATGGACAGAGAATTTAATAATTAAACTTATTGAAAACCAGTTTCAACTAATAGCGCAGCCATCGTGGTATCGTGAAGCTTTACTTAATTTATATTAGTTGTGGTAGAGCCACGCTACCGGCAAAACTCACTTCAGCTGGTAGCATGAATGGGCCGGCTCGTCCGGGGAAGTACCACACTCTCACAGAAAATCGACGTTTGAGTAGTAGTTTTACAGCTTCTATGCTTCGTTCGGTGAGTGAGAGAGCCGGAGGCCCATCCCCCCTCCCCTCTGGGGAGGGAAAATAAAAGGCCGGAACGCTCTTGTCATACCCCTGGTGTTACATTAGTCCATGGGCAGCGGTGATCACTTACCATCAGGTGACCCGCTTGCTCATTTGCCGTCCTCAGACATAAAAAAAAATACAAACAAAGTACACTAAAAAAGTCGCATTTGATCACCCTGGTCACGTGACCTAGGTGCTCAAATTCCGAGGTGAACAAAGTGGACTAAACGAGTGTACTTTGTTCACCCGGGTGATATCACCTAGGTGATCAAAGGGGAATAAACCGTTAGTCTGTATCTGGCACTGCCTTAATAGTATAAAGTCTAGTTATTTAATCATAACATCAAAATGCAATCGTCTGACGTTTAACTCAAACCAGATTCCCACCGCTGCCGCACGTGTTGCTCCGTCTGGATTGAACTTGTACGGCTACTTATATAACTGAAGCCCTATTGTGTGAACCTCTGCCTCATGTGCACTTGATCTCCGTAACTGATTTAACCTTTAATCTATTTATACGCCGCCATTTTTATTGCATTTAAACAGACCCCGACTTTGCACAGACCAGACATACCTATGCAATATGTTGTTATGTTGTTGGTGTTTATGAAAACCAGTCCAATCCTTAAAAGTGTGACTCAGTCCGTCAATAAGAACATATTTTCCTACTCGACTATTTAGCCACGCGAATTAAAAAAAAAAGAAGCAAGGTTTAAAACTTAATCATCATCATCGGGTCGTTGTAAGTCTCCACTGCAGGAGCACGACCCTCTCTGTACCACACTAGCCATATATTAGCCAGAGCTGTCAGAGGATTTGGCCTATACTCTCCGCGCTGGACAGACGGGTGGAGAGGTCTCTTTGATGTTTGTAAGCTTTGTTTAGCTTGTGCTTCCTAAGTCGCCTTCTACGACATCCACGAAAAGACTTGTAGTGGTCCTATTCTAGTCTGCCGGGAACCACAAGGCGCGGAGGTTTACAACTTTCTGAAGACATACTACATGTTGTTGAAACCACATAAATATCACTTCAAGTTTTCAAGTATTGCTTACGTAAAAAAATGTTTCATCTGGTGGTTAATATTTATACAGTCTGTAAATTGACTCTTGTCATTCCCTTAAAGGAGTGACTCAGCCCATCAATATGAACAACTTTTCCTACGGGTACAAAGCTGGGAAACAAAAAAAGAATTACTTAATATATAGCGCACTTATGTATGAAAATGTCGTTTTTCTTTAGTTCCCAGTATTGGTCCCATACCAATAGTAAGAATGGGCTAATTTCCTAAAAAAATATAATTAGTCCGTTTGTTAGATTATTAAAAAACATTTAACACGTGTTTTTTCTGTTGTCAATCAAACAAAAAATGACAAAGATATAGCCCGTTAAAATTGTGTGTGACGTCACTAGCCAGTACACTTTTTAGAGGCCTGTGATGTCACAAGCCCCCACTCATGAACTTTGACACGCTTTATCTTTGAGATTTATTGTTTAATTAACGAAAGAAAAAATACGTGACCAATATTTTTTGATTGTCTGACGGTCTAATTTTATTATTCATATTTTGACCCAGGAAAATAGCCTATTGTTCATATCGATGGGTTAAGTCATTCCTTGGGTATGTCAAGGGTCAATTACGTATAAATTATACAGTGTGTAAATTGACCGTAAAGTATTGGTGTATTGGAGTACTGAATAACCTTAATTACATTTATACACTGAAGCACAATCTTTTTAATTTTTTACCTTCTTTATGATTTTTTCGCAGAATTTTGTTTGATATTTACCTTTTTGTTTTATAAGTCCGCCACGCACATCCTGAAACAATAGAATTTACCGTTAATAATGTAAAATACAACAAAATACAAAAAAAAATATACGTCAATCTTTGGCGAAAGGAAAAAATATGACCTCAAAACTGATCATATAAAATCCCTATAAATCATTTACAGCAGTGTATGATCGCTAAGAAATTAGATATACAATTGATATCTAAATAATACAAAATAACAAAAAAACGTAAAAAATATCCAAAATTCTTTATCAGTAAAGCCAACAAAACTCACTAAAATAATAGCAGTGAAGAACAACGAAGTTTTTTTTTGTTGTTATATGTATGGATAGTTGTAATCATAGTTGGTATGGTGAATACCAATAACAATAGTTGTATCTTATTGCCATTGGTATGGCGTTCACTATCCATTATGATCATCCCCCTTAATTACCTATTATTTCGCCGTTTCAATACACATTGTATTATGCTACTGCCATGTATCTTTTACATATCCATATTTATTATTTAGCTGGTAAAGAGGGCTAAAAGAAAATGGTGTATAGACACCGACAACATTTTAAAGACAAGGTGTCAACGAGTTCAACAACGTACAAACAGACGACATGGCAAAAATTCCTTGTTTACTACTAAACTAAAAATCTGCATCAACTTCCTGTACCACCAAAACATCGGTTCCCCACGAGCCTCCACGCAAACCAGTGTGACAAAACCTAGTTATAATGCACCGCGAAGGCTGTAGCGCAAACTAATTTCGCCGGTACATGCAACGCCATTCACAAAAAGTAGGCGAGTACAAGCAGTTGACAGTAGTTTGTGAGTTACGACACACTAATTGGTTCACTTTTAGTTCCTGATTAAAATAGATGACTGAATAAGACCATTCTGAACAATTTCGATCGGCTGGGACTGTTCGAATTCAATCGAAATACAAAAATCGCACCTTGACCCTCGCCCTGAAGATTGCCTACTAATTAGGCTGAAACTGTCAGCATTTCCGATTAATAATTCGTGAGTAAACCGATTTATTATGATGTTTTATAAGAAATACAAAAATCACGTTTAGTTAAGTTTTTCGAAAGAAGATTTTGTTAAACTATTTAAAACAATTATTCAAAAAGTAGCTGTTACCCGCGGCTTCGCCCGCGTGAATTATAGCTTATGTCCTTCTCAGTACCCTAAGCTATGTGTATGCAAAATTTCATGATGATCGGTTCAGTAGATAGGGCGTGAAAACGTAACAAACAAACAAACTCAATTTCGCATTTATAATATTAGTTAAGATTAGGATAGTTAAGATAGGATTTATGAATATGTGGTGAGAATACAGACAAGTATAAAAATCTATTGAATGATTAAATGTTTCTTTAAACGCATCGATTAAGCCTACGCCCTGCCAATCGATAGATTAAGGCCAATTTACCCATTAACAAACAAATTTCTATTCCTAGAACCGGAACTGGCGTGAACTAGCCCCAGACAATCCTTGCGTGTTCGCTTGTGTCAACTATCGGGACATTTACCCTATCATTACTACACACCAATATTAAATGACCTATCAAATCTACATAATAACATAGTTATCGTAGGTCTATTGAAATTGGATTTATTCGTGTTACTAAATGGAATTTCAAATTTTATGACCTAGACAATAAAGGTTATTTTTCCGTCTGCATACATTAAGGCTACAGACAAAGGGTTGGTCATCAAAGGTGATCGACCCATATTTTCACGCGTAGGTCAATGACTGGACTTAATGTGTATAACATATTATTTCTATGAGGAAAGCGGCAACCATGTAAATGAAGGCCGATAACATCATTACCAGCAGAAATTGAGTATTTCATGTCATACACCCCAATCATTACATATCGGGTTCAAACCCCGACCAAGTCATGATGGAAAATGATCTTTTTCAAATTGGCCTGGATTTTTATCTATATAAGTATCTATTATAATACATGTTTCTGTTAATGGGTTTATTGCAATAGTACTATTGCTATCTCTAGTTGAAGTTGGATTTTGCACATACCTTGAAAAATTAATTCTTGTACTCTCATAAACGTTGAGTTAGTATCCCATAACACAAGTTTCGAACTAACTTTGGAGCTAGCTCAATCTGTGTGATTTGTCCGTATATATTTATTTTATTTATTTTAAACGTTAAAAAATAAATCATTTAATTTCGTTTAAAAAAAAGACAACAAGCAAACATAAGAACAGTCAGGGGTGTCAATCAGCGGTCAAAGAGTTTAGGGCTATCTAGTTAATTAATAATTTTTCACTGTTACTATTTTTGAGAACTCTTTCCTTAGCACAACGAAAAAAAAGTGTGCATTTTCCCCATTGGTTAGTCATTAGCAACTATATATATCTAAATTTCGAAATCAGATAAACATTTTTTTTAAGGATATGATATGATATGAGACCTCTCCAACCCGTCTGGCCAGCGTGGAGAGTGTAGGCCAAATCCTCTGACTACTCAGGCTAGTATATGGCTCTGGTAGTACAGAGAGGGTCGTGCTCCTGCAGTGGAGACTAGAAAGACCTGATGATGATGATGATGATATATATGTCAGGGGTGTCATTCTCAACCACCTGTCCAGGGGTTGCAAGTAAGGCGTCGGGTACGCGCGCCCAGCCTCACGATCTTCTACTTTCTCATCGCCAATCCATCTAAGCAAGTAGTATTCCAAATAATTTTATCCCGTTCTCCCAGTCCTACAATCTTCTAACCTTCCCTCGCTTAAAAAACAGCTTCGATGAGCAGCAGCGTTGAAACCAAAAGAATGGCAAAACCCTCAATAAATATATATATTTGGTCTGTATATTTTTTTTTACTTGGTCTGTATATTTTTTCGGAAATCCTCGAAGGAGGTCTATATCCAGCAGTGGACTTCTTGCGGCTGAGATAATGGTATACATGTATTTTAGTATTTATTATAATTTCAAATACTAATCAATCATATTTTCCACAGAGGCTGTTAACCTATTAAATAACACTTAATACCAAGCTCTTACTAGAGTTTCAAGCTAATCACGCAAAAAGTTAATTTCCTAAGCAATAACTTGTGTAAGCTCTAAGCTCATATAAAAAGCTCTACGCAATGCTACAAAAACAGGATAATACACTGTCGTAGATGATGGATAGGCCCGCCGGATTTGAACCCATTAACCTCGACGCCCTAACCTGCACGTTCCTAACATCAATGGTGACAGTGACAACTCATTCACAGTTGATTTTTGTTCTTATTTGTTATGTTCTTTGAATTTGAATTCACTGGTTCATCCACGGTTCATCAATGTAACAGATGACAAAATAAAAAATTAATCTTGTCGTGCGCAAAGAACTTGTTTTCTAGGATTTGCTGGATCCGTAGTAAACAAGGAACCCATGCATGATTCTCCATGTCCGTCTATATATCCGCGGCTTAGCTCAAAGACTTTACATAGAACTAGAAAACTGCAATTTGGTATGAATAGGTATATATTTTAATCATCTGAAAAAGTGGTGCAATAAAATTTTAAAATAAATAAAATGTAGTTTTACTCTCTTTACAAATACTCCTCTTAATGACTCCGTCCGTCCGTCTATCGCCAGGTTGTAATCTCATGATCCGTGATAGCTTGACCAATTTTTTATACTTATTTTGGCCTACGAATAAAGTGTAGATCTTGGCTATTGGTACTATTTAATTCGAAACTGAAGCTACCGTATTTAACAAGATACATTAGGTATATTCTGTATTGGACGAACCTTGTTATAGATATAATAAGAGGAAAATTTCAACAACCCTCTTTTTGGAAAAGTAGACTACCTAAATCAAAATGCAAAGTGATAAACTCTATGATATATTGACCGTTTTGGGCCCTTAAAGGGGGCACACTAGGCACAGTAGCGACGCCAATCATTTTATTCCTAATACTTTACAAATAGAAAGAAATTCAAGAATGTAAATCATATAAGCACTAGTAAATAACTTGAAGTATTTTTGGAATCATGTTTTAATATTATGAGAATCAGTCATGAAGAGAAAACGTGATGAACATGACGTGAACATGAAAAAATACATTTCCTTTGTTTTTTTGAGTTCTCAACGCAAATCCTTCTGGAAGAGTTGTTCAACTCAACTGCATCAGAAAATGATCAATATTTGTAGACAGGCGAAGAGACATTGGATTTAAACCCATAACCCCGTACCTTCCTATCAGAGTGGCGACAGTGGACAACTCTAACGAAGTGACTGACCAGTTGACCACAGCCTAATTAAAACATCATCCGCACGAGTGCGTGACCCACGTTGCTTTGCTTTAATTCTTTGTGTTTTAGTCATTTTTGATGTATTTTTTGTTTTCTTATGAGGTTTTACATCAGCCAACTAGCGGCACCAATAATTTTATTTCTTTTACTCCAGGTTATGTTTAAAAAAATATATAATTCAGTTCTTCGCTAGTTCCGCCGCCCTTACTTCCAGCGGCGCTACAACTCTTTGTGCTTGGCCTCTTCTACAGTTTTACTCCACTTGACACGATTACGCGCCTCCCTTCTGTAGTTGGTGTACTTCCCCATTTTCCTGAGGTCTTCCTCGATACAATTGATCCATCGCTTCCTTGGCCTGCCTCTCGGTCGCTTTGGTTGTGGTTTACATCTGGTTATTATTTTCGCAGCCCTGTTGTCCGGCATTCTTTCCAGATGTCCTGCCCATCTCAGACCATGTGCTTTGCAGAACCTAACTATAGTTTCGCCGCCAAGCAGATTAAAATAGAACTACTTCCAAGTCATCCCGTGGCGTTTTTGGAAAAGTTGAGTGCCTAAATCAAAATGTAAAGTGCATTACAGACAGGCGGAGGGACATGAATTTGAACCCATTAACCCTGTACCTTCCTATCAGAGTGGCGACAATAGACAAACACTCTCGGAGTGACTGACCACAGCCTATTTATAACATCAACTCGCACGAGTGCGTGACCCACGTTGTTTTGCTTTTATTCCTTGGGTTTTTGTTATTTAATTAGTTTTTTTTTTGTTTGCTTATTTAGTTTACATCAGCCAACTAGCGCCACCAATATTTTTATTTATTTTACTCACAAAACAGGTCAACTTTAAAAAAACTTATTCAGTACTTCCCTAGTAAATGTCTTGTAGTATTTTTGGTTATACTTTTCATCATTTTGCTTTTCCTCGACCTCTGTTCCGAATTCTATTAAATTTCAAATCCTTTATTAATTCCTATATTTTCTAACGCATATATCTAACTCTCTTGTTTGTTTGTGGTGTGTGTAAGTGGCCAACACTAGTGTCAGATTTTCCACGCTGTCTAAATGCATCTATGATGACTATCTATGATGGCAGCCGGGACCAAAGGTTTAAATTGCTTCGGACGGATTAGCTCTACATATTTCTATGCCACTTGCGGTCACCCAATCTAATCTCTTAGGCATCAATAAACAAAATGTAAAACAACTATCTGTATCATCATCATCATTCCGTGTAGGTGACACGGTCAGTCAACCATGCACACCCTGGTGTCAGAGTTCTTCGGAACCGCCTCTCGGCCTCTGACGTAGTTCCTTTAACGACTACCAGATGGCAGCCGGGACCACCGGCTTAACGTGCCTTCGGAAGCACGGAATCATCTTTCTTATCAAACAATCAGGTGATTCATGCCTGCAATGTCCTAACCAAACTGGAAACAACTTAACAAAGTATGCTTCCTGTGGGAATCGAACCCACGACCCGGGTCAACAAGGCGCACCCCTTACCACTGGAACACGCAGGCAGTTGTATACTATCTGTATCATGTATTTTCCTTCATTTATGCAAATAAACAATCATCAATATCATACTTATAATTTACAAGTAACTACAAGGAAAGAACTCGTTGTAGAACGGAAGTGTTAACCCGGAACGGAACCCACGCTACTCGCCCTCGACAACCTCGACTTTGAGAGTCGTGACCGCCTCGCAACCTGCCACTCTTTTTGTACAAGATCATCGCACGGAAACCAAAGCTGACTTACTCTAGCTAATTCTATTCAATTGTTTTTTTGTACAAACAATTAAACTACTACTTAAAGGTTTATTTTTATAGGTGTTTTTATGTATTCATAATGTTATTTTGATAAATAAGATACGGAAGAAAATAGCGGTTAAGTGACGCAATCTCTAATACGTATAAGAGGAATAGAATATGGTGGAGAATTCGACATGTAGGATGGAAGCGCGGTGGCCGAATTGGTAAGGCTACAAATACTAAAGACGCTGGGTCAAGGTCCTGACTCCTGCCCAGATATGGATATGGGAAAATATCCACTCGAGCAGGAGTCAGGACCACAAACTACGAAGAAGATACTATTACTAGTATCAGACGACCCACTGCCTTATGTTTTCTCTAGGCAATAAAGATCAAAGACAAATAAGGGAGTGAGAGTGAAAATGAAAAAAATGTCATACAATTACGTTTGAGTTTCTATTGGGGGCCACAAATTCAAACTCAATTGACGTGTGTTCTATGACCTAAAATCCGAAAAGGCAGTTTTTCGGCAGTGGTCAGGACTCTGACCCTGCGGATGTTTTTCCAATATCTTATTTATTAATAGGAGATATTACTGAAAGCTGTGCCGCCAGAGTGCGCCACTAGCACATACAGTAAAAAAGGTTTGACACTGACAAGTATGTACATGTCAGTGTCAAAGTCGCAATTAATTTGTGAAATTATACATTAATCTTTTATTAATTTGATTTTAAAATACTCCTATAAGTATTAAAATATAGAAATGCAATTATGCTGCGTATTCGGATATAAAATAAAGGCAATTTATTGCAAGTTTGACATACTTGTTAATGTCAAACATTTGTTTACTGTCTCTGCATTAGCTGCCCTCTGGCGGGAGAACATTGCAGTATTATCTCCCTAATAAGATTATCTATACGGAGGTTTTATGTCACTACGTCAAGATAAAATGGCGAAAGTAGGTAACTACGTTTCGAGCTATGTTTCGAGCATAAAAAAGAAACTTTATTGTTTGTCCACCATTAAAATAAAGATTCACTCAAAAATATCAATAAGGATAAAATTTTTAAAAAATTACCTAGTTTAAATATATTATCTGAATTTAGAGATAGTAGAAAATTAAAAGACAATAAATAATCTTGCGTATTATTTTTCGTAATTGCTATGTCCATAATAACTGTAATTATGCAAAGTGATAAATGTTCTCATTAGCCCACTTTTGCAAAAACTAGACGTATTTTTTGGTAAGGTTTGTAATAAATAATACGGTGAGTAAATTTTGCTAACAACGATTTTCCAAAGAAATGTTATATTTAGTATTACTTATCCAATAAAACTTAACACACAATTTGCTACCGGAACGATGAAAAATCAACTGATGCAAGACAAATATCTGCATTAGTTGTCTGGTAGTCCTTTCTTTGAATTATTATTTATAGGAATTTCCAGGTTCTTCCATGCTGGTTTGGGAGAAAAGAAAAAACATAGAATATACCAGCTGCTTTTCTTCCCGCGCAGACCGTAAAAGCCGTTCAAGGGATTGGGCGAAAATCTAAGGAATCACATTGATAGGCGATGCGGCTAGCAACCCATCACTATTTTGATTCTGCTTTCCACCTTTACGCCCACTCGATGCTAAACGTGGCCTGTAGGTTTTATGACCTATGTATATATGATAGTATGTATGTATGTATCCAAGTTCTTATTGTCTAAACTTAAATTACTCCTGAACTTTTGAATAGGTCACGGCTAAGATTTCTAATACATAGTAAATTTTTATTGCACTTTTTTCTTTGATTTGCGTACCACAACCGGTCTCAAACATAACACGACTAAAAATACACAAATTACATAATGGATAAGAACCTCTTGGTGCAATTTACTTGGACTCCAGTGCTCCTACACTTGACCCAGTGCTAACCGGAACGATGAAAGCGATCGCTGATGCAATAATCATTACCGACGTAATGTGTACAAGTGCGGAATGATAATTGGATTGTCATTGTCGTTGCTGGTCTGTTTGTGACCTATTTTATTTGCCGTGTGGCTCCCGGCAGAGTAAAATAGGACCACTCCAAGTCTTCCCGTGGATGTCGTAGAAGGCGACTTCGAAAACACAAGCTAAACAAAGCCTGAATCAACTTAATTTTTGAAGTGAAAACTTCTTTAGCGGCGCTGTGCACTTTTTGTGATGGAGGAAAAATGTTTAACTCGCGACATGTCACGTGACCGACCTATTCGTCAGATTGAAAATTCGTAAGACGGACACTTCGAAAATGCACAACGATAATATTCACGTTTTCACTTCTGCCGGAGTGCAACCCGTTTTTTTTTTATTATTAATTAACTCAAAACGAATGTAATATGGACAGGTACAGCGATCGTCAGCCAGGCGGAACACTCGCGGCTGGCGACACAAATCACTGTCGAAACTGACGGCCGCCTTCACACAAGCCAGCTTAATTGACTGGACGTGCGTTAGATATTGGCGAATCAATATTAAGGTCTGACACGGACGGACCGTGCATTTAAAGTAACCTAATTTAATAGCAAAGTTATTTATCGCCAAAGTTAGAAACTACAGGCCCATCGCTAGCTAAAGGTCTAGAGGACTTCATACAACATATTGGCGAATCAATATTAAGGTTGACACGGGCCGTGACTTTCATCATCATCAT
This sequence comes from Rhodophaea formosa, assembly GCA_963082605.1. NCBI lineage: Eukaryota > Metazoa > Arthropoda > Insecta > Lepidoptera > Pyralidae > Rhodophaea > Rhodophaea formosa. The sequence continues at coordinate 2,095,429 of OY720219.1, forward strand.
CAGGTCTTTTTTAGTATCCACTGCAGGAGCACGACCGGCTCTGAGCTACCAGAGCCATATATTAGATAGAGCAGTCAGAGGATTTGGCCTACACTCTCCGCGCCGACCAGTCGGGTTGGCCGTGACTTTGAAGTAAGCTAATTTAATAACAAAGATATTCATCGTTAAAGTGACACTACAGGTCCAACGCTACCTAAAGGACATCATACTGGCCAACTTAATTGACTGGACGTGCGTTAGATGTTGGCGAATCAATATTAGGGTCTTGACACGGGCCGTGACTTTCATCATCATCATCAGATTTTTTTTTAGTCTTTACCGCAGGAGCAAGACCCTCTCTGTACTACCAGTGCCATATATTAGCTAGAGCGTCAGAGGATTTGGCCTACACTCTCCAGATGGCCAGACGGGTTCTTTACCTACAAGCCACGGCATTTAAACAAAAAATTTTGGAAAATTAAAAAATTACTAATAACATATGTAAATGGAAATATTTAGGTATATAAGTTTAGTATATATCTAAATGTTTTTATTATAATTACTTAAATAAATTTTGTCAAGTTATTATTTGCATGCTGTGCATATCTGTTATAGATGTAAACACTAGATTAAGGTATTTAATGTTTTTAATGAATGTTTGTGTTTGCATTGTTGATGTGCCTTAATAAATAAAATAAATAAAATAAAAAAATAAAGCCATCATGCTAAACGTGGCCTTTAGGTTTAAAAGACCTGGGCTCTGTCTACTCTGCAAGGGAAAAAGACGTGATAGTATGTATTGTATGTATATACTACACAAATTGAGCCAACCCCACAGTAAGTTGTGACGTGGGATTCTAACTCAACGATTTTCTCATAAGATAATGGTACGGAACCCTTTATGCTCGAGTCCGACTCGCACATGTCCGATTTGTATTTTTATTTGATCTGATGATATTGGAGAAAAAGAATAAAATTTGGGGTGGCGCTATTTTCACTGATCTAAGTCTCTAATTTTTTATTTATTTATTCACATAATAATACAATATTCACAACAGCTTCGTCAAAATGGTAAAGTACAATCAGTCAAAAATACCACCCCGAATTGTACTCGGTTCAAAGGTCCCCATTGACTTGGACGTCTATTAGATGTTCGCGAGTTATACATATGTGTGTCAGGCAAATTAAGGTTCTTTATACTAAAAGTGACTCTTAGCATTATTTTTTTATTGCTAGAGTATTTATATAAGGCTAGTTTTTAACCGAGTGAGTGTAAGTTAAAATTTAAAGTAACAAATATAATGATTTAACGTCATTGTATTAATAAGTGTGCGAATAACTGAGAGTGACGGACCTAGCCCACCCTCTGAGGCCAAGTCGTTTTATTACAAGTATATTGGGGTTCTGCCCTAAGTTAGGGACGCTCGCTCGCTTCGCTCGTGTTTTGGACACAAGGAGACCTAACGAACCTAACCTATACTCTGTGGCCAAATTGTTTTGTTATATTGGATGACAAAGTCGCCCTCTCTGCATTTTTAGACGTTCACTTAGTAATTTAGATGCACGCCTGAAATTTTATTCAACCTTTTTATTATTTCCATTTATTTAATGATGCACTGGGACGTGAGGTAGATATTCGCAACCCAAATATGGACGTGACTTCTTGCATTTAATTTTTAATAAGCCAAAGTAATGACAGAGTCGACCGTAAAACTCCACTTAAAACTAAAATACTGATCTACGGCGTGTGGCCGTCAGCGAATGCTGGCAATTTTCGCGAGAGAGATGTGGGTCAGGCAAATTAAGTTCTTGACAAGGGACGTGACTCCTTGCATATCATTTTTAATAAACGTAAGTAGTATGTAATAGCGAAATGATCTTGGCAAACGGTAAAAGACGTTGAACACTTACAATCCTTTTAAATTGCATATGTCATTGACATAATACACGTATATATTTTTTCAATCTGTCAATATTAACGAGTACAAAATAGAACAGTTTGATACAAGTAATTAAATGATAAAAACCGGCCAAGTGCGTGTCGGGCCACGCGCAGTGTAGGGTTCCGTAGTTGCGAATGACAACTTTGAGTTCACACTGTTTACACTCGCAAAAAAAATTTTTAGAGTAGCTCCCATACAAGTAAAGAGGGAGTAATATTTTTTTTTCTATACAAACCCATCGTGTTGGGTATCGTTAAATAGGTCTTTAAAAAATATTGTGAGGTTGAGAACGTCATTTTTCGATTAAGGGATCCGTTTCCGAAATATTTGGTTTTAAAGTGCAAATTTTTGTTAGAGGTAAGTGTCCCCCTCTTCTATCTACTAAACGGTTATATATGGATACGTGAAAAAAATTACAGCAGTAGTATATATACTGAAATTGAAAGGAAAACTATCTGAGCTGAGCATTAAGAACAAACTAAAAAGTTATAGGCAACCAACTTATAAGATGTACTCGAAAATTTAAAATTTCATATATTCTCATTGTTATTAAAAATAATTATTAACAAAATGAATTAATTAAATTAAATTTATTAATTTTTTTTTAATTAAAATACTGTCGAATAACTGGCTTTGTGGATCAATAAAACACGTGGGAGATAAAAATCAATTTTAATTGACTTTAATTTAATACATTTGCAATTTGTTTAATCATCTTAACTTCACACTAATATTATATAAAAATTTTGTACTTCTATTTAATAGTTTGTGGTTTGAAAATATCAAGTATTTTTATTCTTGTATTTTTGCAAAAATTACTATTTTTTTCCAAATACACATTATCATCCAGTTATCTGGGCAGTTTCCTAGTTTAATTTCTTACCTATGTGTCTATAGCTTGCACATTTGAACCTTACGAATTATTTGAAGCTTTTTCTAATTTAAAAAAATACGTACGTATATTTTCAGCCGGTTTCATGTCGTTAACATGTCACTCAATTCTAGCAAAGTTTTCTTGCACTTGCGCATCTTGCAAACTCCAATCTATTGTAATAAATAAATATATTTTATATATTATATTTCTCTTACAAAAAATGGCCATAAAAACATATTTTCATTCAGTTCTATAAACGTAATGTTACTCAATTCGTGTAAAGTTTTTTACACTCCCTCATCTTGCAAACTCCAAATTGTAATAAATAAATAACTTTTTTTAACAAGAAATAGCCAAAAAAATCATATTTTCATTCAGTTTTATGATCATGTCGTTACTCAATTCGGGCCGAGTTTTCTTGCGCGGGCATCCAGCGGCTAGCGTGCGCGCAGAGAAATCATCCAGCTATGCATATTTATGGATGCGGCTTTCTCTGCGATGCATTTGAGGTGCATTCGATTCGTGATTAGTAATTGCTACTGTAAATGGCCGTGATCGTTTCAGGGAGGCGTTGGAGTTCAGACACCTGATGATAAAGAATGTCTTCGATAAGTACCGTTTAATATTGATAGCAATCTCCTGCGTGATTCGATACTGTTTTTGTGATGGTTTGTTACGCTGAAATGTTTCTTACCAAAAAAGCTTTGTTATATAAGGTAAGTTATGATATGGATCTTTGCCCAGCTGTGGACTGCTTGCGGCTGAGATTACGTTTACGTGTGTACACGAGTGACGGCATGAAGTGCGCTGTTTTACAGGGATATTTCATTGTACGTGTATAATAAGCGATGAATAAATTAATAACAATTTGCCAACCCTTCTTTGTCGCCCTTGGTCAGCCTACTCAGTCTGGTAGCAAATCCAGCAGAGAAAGGTCATGGATTTCATTTTGCTATACTCAAAACCTAAGTACTTAACTAGCAAATATTATAGGGTCTAAATAATAATAATAAACGTTTTTGCTCATCATCATTATTTAATGATTTAATTTTAGTAACTTATATGTAATAAACAATATTTCTATTTACTAAGGTAATTAAACTTTGACCTTAAACTGGAGAAATAAATAAATTTAAATATGATATCTTGCTATCTTTCGCCCGCGGCTTCGCTCGCGTTAGTGTCGATCCCTCGGGAACGGTACAGGAACAGACTCGATCGGTTCTTACGATCTGCGCAGCTGAACTACTTCTCTTCGCGCAAGAAAGTGTAGCAAAACCGATCGAGGGAATGGGCGTCAGGAATAATGTCAATAGGCGATGCAGGTAGCAACTCATCAAAATTTTGATTCCGTTCTCACCTACAAGCCCATCAACATGCGAAACGTGGCCTTAAGGTTTAACAGACCTACGCTCTGTCTTCCCCGCAAGGGAGAAAGACGTGATAGTATGTATGTTTAAAATTTTACCAACTGGAGAAATACGTAAATTAAATAAAATATCCACCTACGCCCCGCTGCTCCGCTCGCGTTATTTTGGATCCCTCGGGAACAGTACTTTTCTCCGGGATGAAAAGTAGCTTATGTTCCTATTAAATATTGTATGTTGTTTTTCGTATGTGTAAGTGGCCAACACTGGTGTCAGATTTTTCAAGCTGCCTTAAGGCATCTGACATAGCTTAACGACTGCCATCAACGATGACAGCCGGGACCAACGGCTTTACGTGCCTTCTGAAGCACGGAGGAGCTCGAGATATTTTTATGCCACTTGCGGTCACCCATCCAAGTAGTGACTGCACCAGGGGTTGCTTAACATACGTAAGCGCTCATAGAGCTCACACCCACTGGACCATCGGGCTTCTCATTAAATATTGTATGATAAATCCTTTTAAATAAAATATGAACTCTTGTTCGTAACAATCCTGCAAACGGCAGACAAGACACACGACATAATTTGAGCAATTGCCTCACGGCCGGAGAGCGGGCGGCAAGGTTGCGTCTGTTGCGATCATGTTAACAATGATAGGAACACTGCGAAGTACAATGCTTCATGTGCTATTGATATATGAGCAGCCTTCTTTTTTAGGTTTCCGTACCCAAAGTGTAAAAACTGGACCCTATTACTGAGACTTCGATGTCCGTGTCTCTGTCACCAGTTATATCTCATAAATCGTGATACGAAGATATTTATGTAGCCGTTATAACAACAAATACTAAAAACAGAATAAAATATTAAACATTCAGTGCCGGTGTTAGTAGTACAAGCGCCCCGGGCGAGATTTTTATGGGTGCCTGGTCACACACAGGGGCAAATCGGATCACCCAACCTGATTTTGATTCGAAACCCTCGACCCAGCGCCCTGGGCGGGCGCTCAACCGCGCGGCACCCTAACCTCTACTAGAGCTTGCACCCGGGAATTTTGGGCTTTTTCTATATTTTCAATTAAAACCGTGTTTCAAAGCGCTTGTGTAAAATGTGAAAATCTGGTTAAATTAAATTAAAACGGAATAAGAACAAAAAAACAAAAATAATATTTAAGAACCGGGAAGAATCGGTAATCCCGGTTCCGACCCCGTGTTTGTCCCAGTTCCAAAAAACTAAGAACCGATTCCGGTTCGGCAAAACCTAGCCTCTGCTGAGATCATAGTAAAATTAAAACTAATGACGTCATAAGCCTAGAAAGTGAAGGAAATCAGCTATTATTTATCTACGCTCGTTATGAAACCATGTACTCATCACGTACTCATAGTAATAATACATTAGCGACAGATATCGGTAGACTCATTGCAGGGTGAACGAACCTAATATTACGTCTCAGAGTTATACGCAAATTACATACATAGATTTATCATTTTATTAACAAAGTCACAAAAATAAACTTATTATGCTACTACCTAGTTTTACGACAGTATCTTTGCTGCAATATTATTTGGCGAAAGTTTTTTCATCCGGCTGCCTGCCTGACGCCAATCTCCTTGGGTAGATACAGACAAATGTTGAAATATCAATTATTCTTATAACTTAGATAAATAAATTACATTCTAAATAGTTATTTACATGATATACAAAGAAAGTTATAAAGACGGAATAAACTTACAAAATAACTTAATTAAAAATAAAACAAATTACATAAAATATGAAAAAATAACTAACTAAACTAAAACTAAAGAGACAGAAAAAGTAATATAAATAAAATGTAAATATGAAGGCTAGTCGAAAAGACCACCCCTGAGAGTGACTGCCTCAAATGTACCTATCCGGGAATTGAAGTCGGTGCTCCTCGTATAGCAGGCTCTAACCATAGCTTCATAGACATCTGATTATCTGAACGAAAATTACGCATTTGCACCCCAAGCATGATCGCTACAATTTGTCTAACGAGGTTTCCGAGAAACGCACCACCGGAGAAACCGTCATTACGCCGTATTACTTTTCTAGTTTCACTGGTAGATAATATACCACACCATAAGATTGTAGTTTTCATTTCATTTGCTAAGGGGTAAAAGCTGCGGTGGAGAAGGTAAGAGTAATTTCATAGACTTATTTTAACCTATTGGTAAGTTATTTACTTCCACGCATCTCTTCCAATTTATTTTACTTATTTATAAAGAGTTTATGTTCACGGTAAAAATATACAGAAAAATAACTTTGAACTAGAGATAGCATCTACGTACAATTCTGCTTATTTTAAATATAATCTCTTTCAATAGTCCTGTCGTAAGTAATAAAATACTGTTTATTAACTTCTTCATTATTTTTTAAATTTTGTTTTCCATTTAAGTACGTTGATATGTATGAAAAAGAAACAATTCTTATGTTCATAATGTAAACTCTAAACTCTTTGAAAAATCGCAAGAGCAGCGGCCATGGACCAGCAACCCAATCCATAATCACGACCACTCTGTCAAGAGTGTACGACTAAGAAGAGAAATAAACTCTAGCCTAAAAGCGTACCAAAAATTGCTTACAATTTGATGACATAAGTTGACATCATGACGCATGTGCTAACACAAAATGTTGAAAAACTGGCCAGTTTTTTAAATAATTGAAACAAAAGCATAAGAGAGTATAATAATATACAAAGAAAGTTAATATGTATGTAGATATGTACGTCTTTTATTGCAATATGTAAATATATATTGCAATAAAAGACGAGATGATCTGCAGGCCGTTTTGCTATCTTTTGTCAACTACGTTCATATTTTGATGGTCACTTCAATATTAATTACAGCTTCCGTATGATACACTATTTTTATGTGAAATAAGTAAACCGTATTGGATGTTAAAGTTACTAACAAGACGTTGTGCACCGAGTTAGCAAATAGGAATGCTGAATGGAGTATCTGTGGCCAGCGGCCGATTGGTGTCGTTCACCATTTGATCCTTGCGCTATAAATATCCATCCATTGTATCGTGTGGTGCTCACCAGAAATTACCCGACTGACCTCCGCTAGCCCGAGTCATTCACTATCATTTATCTGCAGTCATCATATCTCCAGCCAGACAGACTTTCAGTTATCATAATAGCTTGAATAACTATTACAATATGTTAAATAAACACTTTCCGATCCTTAAAGGGCGACTCGGTCTTCAATATGAAAAACTTTACTGGGAAATACGGAAAAAAATTGTCACCCTAGACATAAAAATTCAGCCGGCCGGATACGTGTAGTAATTTTTTCAGATAAAGTTATCCGCATCCCTTTTCGAATAGTTATGAAAGAATGGCTTATTAGAAGAAAACTAAATAATGTTTTAACTCACCCTTGAATGATAATCATACTATTTCTACATCAATGTGTAGTACAAAGCGAAACAATAATTATATTTAATTCATCATCATCAGGTCTTTTTAGTCTCCACTACAGGAGCACGACCCTCTCTGTACTACCTGAGCCATATATTTGCCAGAGCAATCATAGGATATATTCTTTTTTAAACTTTCGCGCTTCAAACACATAATTATTAATATTAACAGGACTTAGCACGAAATTGATAAAAGGTTCGTGCTAAGTCCTGTTAATATTAATAATTATGAATCATAGGATATATTTAATTATTGAGTTATAAATAATGACATCTGATTGCAATTAAAAAACTATGTTAGTATGTAAAAATTATTATAATAATTTAACACTGAAACTCGGCGTTTAATATTAAACGCCGAGTTTCAGTGTTAAATTATTATAAGTTTACATTTTTATCTTGATAAAATATAAATTAATAAAGTAAAAAATTAACTGCGAGCAAGACTAAAACTCATTAATTTTTTAGTCTGAATACTACGCAAATTTTGTCAGCAGCAATAAATTAATTAAATACAGACGGTATTGTCAAAATATAATTAGCAAAACGACCATTAATTAGCCAACAATAGACCATTAACAAATTGAATGTTTTCCTCAGTCGTTGACAGAATTCTAAGACAACAAAACGAACAACAACAGATATTTCTCAACACCAATTACAGACATTTATGTCCAAGATCTCCGTAGATCTTAATCATCAAATCTTCAAGCTACTTCCAACCTTATCACATATAATGATAAAGTAGAAGATTGATTGATAAAGTAGCGGATATACGACCTTTTGGAGGGATAAGTCGATGTTAAAGGCAAAAACGTTTGTTCCCAGTGGCATTGTGCAAGTATCAAGGTACTCGTGGTCTAGAATGTTCACTAGTGTTTGACCAACCCACAGCTAGCCTAATAGAAACATTTAGAGCACTAACTGTTCTTAGAAAGGCGTTCGACTGGTACTAGCATTAAAAGGTACTTAGTTGTCATGATCGTTATTTCGTTTTATAATTTTATTGATTCACTATTATGATACTTGATCGTGGTCATGTGGTCCCATCTCCTTTAATGGTACATAAATGGGGCCATAAGTTTATTCACAACAACAAACGAAGACAAGCGAAACTTGTATAATGGTGCTCTGCTGTTAAAAATGTTTACAAATATTTTCTAACATTCTTTTTAAAAATTAATTACCTTTGAAACATAATTATGTTTTAAAGGTATTTTGCAGACATATTTATAATCAATATTAGTTCTAATAGTTTTTATTTTCACGTTATTATGCATTTTTATCATGTTAGAAAATGTTAGTAAACATTGTTTTGGCAGCAGTGTGGGAGCTGGCTATAATTTACTCTCCGCAGATCATTTCCGGCTGTTCTTTTCAAAAACACTAGGACCACGCGGGACATAGCCTCAGGTCACGCGGAATGTAAGTGCCTTACTGCGAAATGAGACGGCTAAATAATATTAAAACCATTAAATTACGATAGTAATATATTCAGTAGTTGAGAGCGTGGAGAGAGGGTTATGCTCCTGCAGTGGAGACGCAAAGACCTGTTGATGATGATGATGAAATAGTTACTTCGCCAAAGACAATATAATACTAACGTACTTTCGCATTTAGAATGTTAGTTGTATATTATTCAAGCGGTTTCCCGTGACTTCATCCGCGTGGGTTTCGGTTTTATCAATTAAAAAGTAGTCCATATCTTTTGTCAGAATCTAGACTATCTTTCTACCAAATTTCATTTAAATCGGTTTGATAGTTTTGGCGTGAAAGCGAGACAGACAAACAGAGTTACTTTTGCATATATAATATTAGCATGGATTAGAGATACTAGTTGACATTAAACAAAACAAATAATTATGCTTCGTGTCGTATCATCCGCTTTTTATTTGTCGATATTTTAAAATCTATCTTGCTTTAAGGAAAATGAATTTATTATTTCTTAGTATTTGCGCTCGTGACCAACTTGGTATTGATGCAGACAGATTGGGATTGTAAAAATATCCTTACTGAACAGTTTTTTTTTTTTTACAAATCACACAGATTGAGCTAGCCCCAAAGTAAGTTCTAATGAAAGACTTGTGTTATAGGATACTAACTCAACGATACTATATTTTATAACAAATACATATATAGATAAACATCCAAGACCCAGGTCAATCTGAAAAAGATCATTTTCCATCTTGACCTGACCGGGGATCGAACCCGGGACCATCCGTGTCGCAGGCAGGCGTGATGACCGCTGCGCAAGTATATATAAATGTTAAGGTAATCCCAACTAATATAATAAATGCAAAAGTGAGTTTGTTTGTTGATTTGTTACGCTTTCACGCTATATCTTCTGAACCGATCATGATGAAATTTGGCATACACATAGGTTAGGGTACTGTGAAGGACATAGTCTATATACCACGCGGGCGAAGCTGTGGGTAACAGCCAGTATATTTATAAGTCGTATTTTCTGTGCCTCGTTCTCACTCTGAATATCAGAGTTCGTATTTATTTCCATATAAAATTACCACCCGTATGATAAGGCTTCTTCATTAACTCAAAATAAAAAAAAAAATATCCTAATAGTGTGTGATGCAAGCGAGAACCTACAAAAATATTTGAAATTCCTGCCCCTAAGGGGGTGAAATAGGGGGTGAAGATTTACATGGAATAATCGTGGAAAAATTGCTAGTATGTATCACAGATACGATGCAAATTAGAAAAAAAAATCATGTCACTAGAATATGCAGTTGGAAGGTAAATAAAACTGACCCCCCATAATTTAAAATTTGTTTGATTTGTTGATTGTTGTTTGATTGTTCATTTACCCCCATCTGTATGTCTGTCTGTCTAAAATCTAATTTCTAAATAATAATCTACACAAAAAATCTTCCACGCTGGTCTGGAAGAAAAGAAAAAAGTAAAATGTACCAGCTGCTTCTCTTCCCGCGCAAATCGTAAAAGCCGATGAAGGGAATAGGCGTGAGAAATAATGTCAATAGGCGATGCAGCTAGCAACCCACCACTATTTTGATTCCGTTCTCCACCTACAAGCCCAGCAATATTTTATAGACCTGGGCTCTGTCTACCCCGCAAGGGAAAAAGACTGATAGTATGTACCTATATATGTGCAAAAAATGCACACCAGGGGCTTCCCAAAAAGCTTAATGTTGTCCTCGTTTTTTACTCGTTGTATTACTACGAAGCGTCTGCAAATATTGTTGACATTGAACGCGAGTGCACGTGGGTGCTACGCTGCATATGTAGCACAACGCAACCGGTTTGATTCCCGGCAGAGCGCTGACACACTGCGCTCGAAACATTCAGAGGATACCGCACACTCCACTTAATTACTTTAATTTTCGGACGGCTTATGAATTTTATACCGGTAGGTGCCGTGTGGTACCCCGCAGAGTAGAAGAGGACCACTCCAAGTCTTCCCGTGGATGTCGTAGAAGGCGACTTAGGAAACACAAGCTAAACAAAGCTTTTAGACATCAAAGAGAGCTCTACAACCCGTCTGGCTAGCGTGGAGAGTGTAGGCCAAACCCACAGACTGCTCTGACTAATATTGGCTCTGGTACAGAGAGGGTCGTGCTCCTGCAGTGGAGACTTAAAACACACTCTGGGGCTTGTTCTCGAGAATTGCGGGAACGCCATATAGCTAGGGGCGTTGCGAGATTCCATTCTGTACGTTAATAATTTTATCTATTATATAGTTCCTTTTAAGTTGCTCGGCAAACCGATAATCCTTCTTCAGTCCAGCATGAAAAGAAATACATCCTTCCATTGTTCGAACTTTTCAAATGCTCCACTTCACTGACCTACTGGTCTCTAAAGATGATTCAGAAGGACACTACACACCGTGCTACTTATTATTTGGTTAACCAGTAACAATGGTATCAGTGAATGGGATCGGTAGACAGACAGTCTTTGAATGATTGGAGTGAATCATCTATGCAGAACTAGTTATCATTATTATTGACCGAGAAAAATATACTTTACTTTAGGTCAATTTATTTAGAACTAGCTGTTACCCGCGGCTCCGTCCGCGTGATATATAACCTATGTCCTTCTAAGTACTCTAATCTATGTGTATGCAAAATTTCACGACGATCGGTTCAGTAGATACGGCGTAAAAGCGCAACAAACAAACTTACTTTTGCATTTATAATATTAGTTAAGATAGGATTAGGATAATCTTCTAGTAATTACCATATTTCTTAATAACTGTTTCTTGGACATGTCTCAGTATATTAAATTATAATGAAGAAATTTGTTTTATTTGTTCATTGTTATGACCGTTATTTTTAATTGTTCTTCTTCTTCTGTTTTATATTATGGCTTCCACCGAAATTTCAGTGATTCTGCCAATGTCCAGTATAATGAGATACTAAGTATCGGTGTTGTTCGGTAAAGTTTTTCCAAGTAGCATCAAAGATGGCGTATGTTCTTTGACGCCTCGTGGCAGCTTGGGGCGGCAAATCTATACGAGTCCATTTATCAGTCCACTTTAACTATTTCACAAATTGTTCATGAGCACGAGCATTTATAACACCAAACTACACCAATTTCATATTATAAAGTCCACTAAAATCAATTTGCAAAATTGTCTAAGGCAAACTTCAACTGTACCCCTTGACTTTCCACCACAAACCGCTTTTAATTGTTATCAAATGTAAAATTATGAAAAGTAATAGCTAAAATACTTACTACAAGTAATTTACTAGCAAAGTACAGAATTAGATTTTTCAATTTGATCTGATTTAAGAGTAGAAGAATAAAATTATGAGTAGCGCTTGGTTTCACTGATCTGTAAGTCTACATAGTTAGCTAGCTTATACTTTTTATATGTCTATATTCAACCGAAGACGACTTTAATAAGTAGCATTATTTAAAAAAATAAGAATCGCGCCTGCTTTTTTCTAATTTTACGTCCGCCATGTTGATTTTTTTACTTTCCTACGAGACACCGGGGAAAAATACGTCTCTTATGACACCTCACACTTCAAAATCGGTTAAGCCGTTAAAGTGCGGCGAAATACATTCCACTCCTTCTGTCTTCAGTCGGGTAAAAAGAGGAAGGTGTCGCAACTACTGTTGCAACACTAAACCGGCTGCCATGACTTTTTTTATAGCAAAGGAAATCGGCACAGACCAAACAGACTTACTTAGATATGTTACACACTACGCACTTACATATAGTGGGGACTGGTCTGGTCGGCCTCTTTGAGACTACTTCATGTTCTGTTGTTTTTGTGATTTGCTCACTCGATCGTAAAAATAAACATGTTCCAAAAATAATAAATGTATAATAATATTGTAAAATGAAAACAGATGAGAAAAAAAAGAAAAGTAAAAAAACCGGCCAAGTGCGTGTCGGGCCACGCGCAGTGTAGGGTTCCGTAGTTGCGAATGACAACTTTGAGTTCACACTGTTTACACTCACACCTCACAGTCTAACGACCAAAAACATCAAACAATGAAGATTGTATGAAATTTTACATTTTCCAGTACATTTTATAAGTTGGTTGCCTATAACTTTTTAGTTTGCACTTAGTACCCAGCTCTGATAGTTTTCCTTTCAACTTCAGTATATATACTATTGCTGTAATTTTTTTCACGTATCCATATATAACCGTTTAGCAGATAGAGGGGGGGGACACGTACCTCTAACAAAATTTTGCACTTTAAAACCAAATATTTCGGAAACGGATCCCTAAATCGAAAAATGGTGTTCTTAACCTCACAATATTTTTGAAAGACCTTTTTAACGATACCCCACACGATGGGTAAATAGAGAAAAAAAAATTACTCCCCCACTGTACTTGTATGGGAGCTACCCAAAAAAAAATATTTTTTCAAGGTTTTTTTCTACGACTTTTTTGCCATGATTAATATACACACTCATACCAAATTACAGCTTTCTAGTACTTATAGTCTCTGAGTAAAACCGCGGACGGACAGACAGACAGACAGACAGACAGACAGACAGACAGACAGACATGGCGAAACTATAAGGGTTCCTAGTTTACTACGGAACCCTAAAAAGAAAGAAATATAATATAATCATTAATCATACAAAGCCCTTCAGGCGAGTAGGCGACCTATACTGTTGAAAAGAGTTTCTTTCGGCATTTCTTCTCTGCAGTGGTCGGTTCCGAAATGCTAGTAGTCTGTAGCTTTTGAACAATAATGAGTAAATGCATAATACTTAATAAGATAATTTTAAATGTGATTTGACGTGAAAAAGTGCCTGCAAGGGCCTATTTTCTGAATAAACGTTTTGAATCTTTTGAATCTTTTTGAATCATACAACAAATAGACGAAAAACTCAATAATTTAGTTAGGGATGCCTTTCTCATTTCCTTTATGTTATCTAAATGACGAACAAATATAAATATGATAAATTAAAATAGGTACAAAGGTGTAATATTAATTTAAAAAAATAGGTTCTGGATAGGTTACTGTTTTTGATTTATTGCTGTCTGTACCAAAAGGAATTAAAAAAAAATGATGAGTACTAAATTTACATATACGTTTTTTATTAGAACCGAATTTACAAGACATACTGCCACTCACCCAGAGTTACGTTGCACTCGGTCCGTATTTAAACATTCATTAAACACATTAAAGTTTGTTGTCCGAAGTCCGGAAATCAAATTTTAATATTGCTCGTTCGATTAAAAAGTACGGTTACGTATTTAGTTGCATATTTCTCTTCATAACTGACATAGATATTAAAAAATTACAACAGATGAAAAATTATACTTTACTCCATTCTAATTTGCATTATAAAACGGTTACTTAACATCAAAAAAACATTTTTAACAATGTAGATTGTATCACTATAGCTGCAACGATTGCACACCAATAAGTTATAACTGATATAGTTATTCAACGTATAAAAAACGTAACGAACAATATCACTTGGCAATGCTTAAAAAACATGTTCGCGTTGCCTTCACGGCAAATGATCTTGGTTTTTCGGTGATGATGATTGCCCATCGCTGATTTCGTACAAGGAGTCAACGCTCTAGTGGTTATCATTGGGAGAAAAAACTTGTCGAAGTACGAGTAGTAATCGCGTAATAAAGGTTCCGTACTACGAATATATTAAACTTTTAGTTGAAAACATTTATTTTTTAATGACTTAGAAAATGTCCTATGTCAAACAGTGGACGAGTATAGCTGATGATGATGATGATGAATTAGAAAATACTGTTATTAGTTGTATATGATTAAAATTCTTTCCCTCAAGTATTTAAAAAAAAATATTTTAAATTACTAGCCAGCGTGAAGGGTATAGGCCAAATCCTCTGACTGCTCTTACTATATGGCTCGGGTAGTACAGAGAGGGTCGAGCTCCTGCAGTGGAGACTTAGAAGACCTGATGATGATGATGATAATGACAGTTTTATCGCGTTTATAACATTATTTATACACCTAACGTTTTGAACACTAATATAAACAGCAAAGTAAATAAATAAATTACCGACAGTCGCGAGAATATTAGAAATTCATTCATTTTCATTAATAACTAGCAGACCTCCCCTGCGCCCGGGCATGTTTTATACCTATAAACCTTCCTCATGAATCACTCTATCTATTGGTAAAAAACCACATGAAAATCCGTGCTGTAGTTTTGAGTTTATCGCGAACAGACCAGACAGACGTGGCAGAGGACTTTGTTTTATAATATGTAGTGATGAAAAAGTTTTGTGTTTTTTAATGTGTTGAATGCATTGCAAGACATACTCTATCAGCCAAATGTAGATGGCTTAAGATATGAAAGATTCATAGCTGGTCCTTTACCTTGCCGTCCAGTTTTAAACACTTTTTATATGGAACCCTAAAAGTATGTTTTTCACCATCTGCGATGACCCAATTTTCAGAGCCACGCGCTATTTTCCTTTTATTTTATTGTTTTGATTGAGTTAACGATTTGAAATGGTCTTTTCGAATAACGTTCTTTCGAATACGGTCCCCCTATGGAAAAAATAGAAAGATTTTGAGTTAGGGGTAACTCAAAATCTTTCTATTTTTTCTGAGAATCCCAACTATTCCAAATCCAACTAATATTATAAATGTGAAAATGAGTTTGCATAATTGTTTGTTTATTAGTTACCCCTATCTTCTTGAAATTTGGGATACACGTTGATAATGTTACGAAGAAGGACATAGGCTTTATATCACGTGGGCAATAGCTAGAAGCACATAAATAGCACTACTGGTAGCGTAACAACTTTATATCTACCAAAATATGAGAAAATGGAAGCATTTTTCACAAAATATATTTTATTTCAAAAACTAAACAATATTTTTGGCACATTATTTATAAATTATATCTCAGTTTAAGCATGATTAAGTTAACGCGGATTACCTACCGCCATCTAGTGACGAGTGGAAAACAACTCTGCATGACCGTCGTCTATCTATGACCTTTAAATAATCAAAGTCTATGACCTACCTTGAAGCAAGTCCTACCTATGGCCTTCTCATTCACTGGAATTCACTGGATAGGTTTAAAGAAAAGAAAGTCACTTGTTAACACATATGCTCTCAGTGATTCAAAGAACTATACAAAAGATACAGGTTGTAAAACAAAATCTTCGAATACATTGTATTACTGGGTGCAAAGATAAATGTACTCATTTTGCAACACACGTCATTTATTAATCTGTGGTTGCGTTGTTGGTTGCACATGTATTATATTTATACCTGTTAATGGTTGAATTAAGATGTATGTGTAATCGTTTGTAAACCCAAATAAATAAAATAAAATAAGTCTTTAATTTGGCCCAAATTATTTTGTATGACGTTTGCAGTTATAGATTTAAAAAAAATCATGTTTGCAGTCTATAAACGATAGTATTCGATTGTCTTTGATTGAGCAGCTGGCAGCTGCTGAGTAAGTTAATACTACACTTTCTATGTATTACACTATACTATACGTACGTATTATATACTATGTTCAAATAATATTAGCTTCCATTATCTTTAACAAATTGCCGTATAGTATTAAAACGCTTAATTTTAGATTATTTAAAAATAAATTTAAGGCAATGTTGACAAATAAATGCTATTATAACATTAATGACTTTTTAAGTGACAATTTGACGAAATGAAATTAAATATTTGGAGCCGCCGGACCAGTTGTACCATTGAGAAGTACCATTAATGGTACAAATGGCACCGATTTATCCCACTAGTACCATTGATGGTACAAGTGGTACCAATCAATCGAATAACTTTAGGATTATATGGTACGAGTATCTTTGAATTATTGCTAATAATGTGACTTTTTTTCGTATTTTTATTTTCACAAAATCAGTTGAATATTGTACGTCTAATACAGGCAGGTCGGAGTGACACACTATATGTAACTATTATCTCATAAACCTGTGTACCACATTTATTTGTATTTGTATATAGCAAAAAGTAAATTACTGACGTCAACAATGTTCAGTCGAATAAAATATGAAAATTATTAGTTAGTGTTCAAAGAAACCTAAATTAAGCAAACGTTTGAATCCGCAATCACTTTTCTTGTGGGGTATTTTTTACAAATTTTTACCTTGGGAAATTGCAAACTGTATAAAAAACGAAATACCGGTGTGGTAGGTAACAAAACAAAACAGACAAACGAATTAATCAGACGAGCTCCGTGGCGCAGCGGTCAACACGCCTGCCTGCGACACGGATGATCCCGGGTTCGATCCCCGGTCAGGTCAAGATGGAAAATGATGAACCTTGGTCTTGTATGTTTATCTATATAAGTATCTATTATAAAATAAAGTATCGTTGAGTAAGTATATCCCATTACACAAGTCTCGAACTTACTTTGGGGCTAGCTCAATCTGTGTGATTTGCCCGCATATATATTTTTATATATATTTTTAATTATTTCTTTTAAAAGAAATATTGATAAGTATATACATTGGTAGTAATAACGGCTATAGTTTCGTTCAATCAATATACAACAATAGGTATTTGAATTTTTTGCATTATCAGTATATTTTATCATAGTATTTCAAAATCTGTTCGCAAATCGCAGTGCACTTTTTACGAAGCATTGCAATACAGTGCGTCACACTCGATAAAATATTAATTAAATTTAACGCCCGGCCCTTTCGAAGGTTTGGAGGAAAATGAGAACTCAATAACACCGCAGTGAATCGATTGCTTTGCTTCCGCTTTGCTAAAAATCTTTATTTCGTACTTAGCCTTGAGCAGTTTTACAAAATGATTTGTTATATGTAAGTAAATATTCTGGGATTCGTAGCCGAATGGCAAAAACAGAACCCTTATAGATTCATCACGTCTATCTGTCTGGTGGAAAAGGGGTGTGAAGTTTTACGCGAACGAAGTCGCGAGGTACTTACTATTTTATAATTAGTTGAATTGATATTTTCATTGAAACAAAAATTTGATATCGGAAGTTGACGTCATCTTTGAGAGGACTCGTTGATGTCTTTCGGTTCTGTAGCTTTACTTTTAAATATTACTTAATTAAAAAGAAAGTAAGAAAAATAATTTGTACAGACCCACACAGAATACATTCAATTTAGGGTAGATTTTTTATTTCCTGTTGAGTTAGGTACCAAGAATGGGCTACTTAGCATAAGGCATTGGGCAAATGACATCACGCCCTGCTGGTCTTCCGTGACTCGTTTTAATAGAGAATTAGAACGCTGCTGGGCTAGAGACTCACTTGTAATTGGCATACAAAATTAGAGCACTCGTTCTAGCGTTCTCAACAAAAGATATAACCTGTGTTATACCTGATCAAATGATACTTTCATTATCAGCATTATCTGAGCGTCTTCCGGATTCCTGTATTCATTAGCAGGTAATAAACATACTCCCAAAAAACTAAATAGAGCCAAAATATCATATAACTTTGTCACTAAAAACAAAACAACATAAAGTGTAAAGTTGAAACGCAGTGGTGGAAGAGGTTTTTAGCCGGTAAGAGACCGGCACCACCTGGGTCTCCCTTCCCAGGTGTCCTTGATGGATTTTCCCTCTTCCAGCATTAGTCTAAAAACCGGCCAAGTGCGTGTCGGGCCACGTGCAGTGTAGGGTTCCGTAGTTGCGAATGACAACTTTGAGTTCACACTGTTTACACTCACACCTCACAGTCTAACGACCAAAAACATCTAACAATAAAGATTGTATGAAATTTTACATTTTCCAGTACATTTTATAAGTTGGTTGCCTATAACTTTTTAGTTTGCACTTAGTACCCAGCTCTGATAGTTTTTCTTTCAACTTCAGTATATATACTATTGCTGTAATTTTTTTCACGTATCCATATATAACCGTTTAGCAGATAGAGGGGGGGGACACGTACCTCTAACAAAATTTTGCACTTTAAAACCAAATATTTCGGAAACGGATCCCTAAATCGAAAAATGGTGTTCTTAACCTCACAATATTTTTGAAAGACCTTTTTAACGATACCCCACACGATGGGTAAATAGAGAAAAAAAAAATTACTCCCCCACTTTACTTGTATGGGAGCTACCCAAAAAAAAATATTTTTTCAAGGTTTTTTTCTACGACTTTTTTGCCATGATTACTATACACACTCATACCAAATTACAGCTTTCTAGTACATATAGTCTCTGAGTAAAACCGCGGACGGACAGACAGACAGACAGACAGACAGACAGACAGACAGACAGACAAACAGACAGACAGACATGGCGAAACTATAAGGGTTCCTAGTTTACTACGGAACCCTAAAAAAGCGTCTTCCCGGTGACATCCTGTCCTCTGCTGTGGTACTTCAGAGCCCGGGGTTCTACCGTTACAGCAATAATGCTGTGATATGATGGGCATATGTTGCCAGAGCAATCAGAGGACCCCGCCTACACTCTCCACGCTGGCCAGTCGGGACGGGAGAGACGTCGCTGTGATGTTTATAAGCTTTGTTAAGCTTCTCTTTCCTAAGTCGCCTTTTACGACATCCACGGGCAGACTAGGAGTTGTCCTATTCTACTCTAACAGGAACCATACGGCAACTATTACGCCACAGAGACTATCCGTGATTAAAGGTACTTTTGTAAGTCCGTTAGGTTAAATTGAATTAACTAAGTTTCGTGCTTTAAAATCTTAAGCCTTGAAAAGATATAAGAGACTGTCGCACACCGCAATTGGTTACCTTTGCTCGCGGCGCGATGGACCTTGTCATAATTCACACTAGACATGTTTAGTATTAATTGTGGGCAATTTACTGTGGAGTTTATTACGACATAGTTCTAGTTTCGCGCGGTGATTGGACGTGTGGGTTTTGGACTAAATTCCTAGGAAACTAGTTAAAGGTACCGCTAGGAATATAATTTATGTATATTTGCTGTGAAACTGGGTAATGATTCCTTGTTATTTTAAATAACTTATTTCTGTTTAACTTAATGAGATAACATTACCTATGAAAGTTCGGGCCGTTGATTATTTAGAGAGTATATAGTCTGAGGTTGGAGCTAAGCTATTCTAAAGCCCACCCAACCGTACTAAAGAAAATGGTATTTTGAATTACTTTTTGGCTTTTTTATTTTAGTTCTATAACTAATATTGTGTATTATGTGTATTCGCCGTGGTTCTTGGCAGAGTTGAATAGGACCACTACAAGTCTTCCCGTGGATGTCGTAAAGGCGACTTGGAAAACACAAGCTAAACAAAGCGTATAAACATCAAAAAGACCTCCCCAACCCGTTTTGCCAGCGTGGAGAGTGTTGGCCAAACCCTCTGACTGCTTTGGCTTATATATGGCTCTGGTAGTACAGCGAGGGTCGTGCTAGACTAACAAAGACCTGATGATGATGTATTACAAAGAACATTTTTTTTTATTTATCTATAACCTTAACCTTCCCATGCCTGGACCTGCCCCAACACACGTAGCCGTCACATGCGGTCACACGCGCTCGTGCACGCCTGTACCAAACACCGAACACGCATGGTGATTAACTTTGATAAACAAAACAGATGTTTTTGGAATATTATTAATTTCATTATCCCTGTTACTCGTACAAGCATTAAGTGGGCTGTAATGGTTTTTCCCGAAGGACTGTAAATACAGAATCATCACGGTTGTAAGAAGTCAAAAGTAACACATGGCCTCCCCCAAAGATTTCTATTATTGGGGGGTTTGCCATACTCACCACACTTGGCAAACGTGTTGGTGGGCGCAGTTTGTTCGCTTATATCAGTTCCGACACTGATGCCCATCGTAACTGTTTTTTAAGCGATGGAAAAATAGGAGTTCCTCTGAATTGGGGAACTTATATAAAGGTTTTTAGGATGGTTCTAGCTCGGATGCATGCAAATCGCGGCCCATCAGGCATATAAGAGTTTGCTGTCTCTCCAAGCCTTGCGCACCCAGGCAAAAGTCCAAAACCGAGGTTCACCCCTCCTGGGGACCTTGGTGATGTTTGCCTTACAGGTTAAGGGTTTTTTTTTTAATCTATGCCTTTAGCAGTCTAGCGAGAATAAAGCACAATCTAAAACCCATTATTAAAAAAAATGCTCAAACCAAACCAATCTCAAATCCGTCCGCGTTATGAGGCGTGGAATTGTATTATTATAAGATATCCATAAGATTGTATAGCAACTTATATTGTGCGGCTATTCCTATAAACGCAATATTTAACATAGATGCCGAAGAAACTTCTCATATTACCTATACAAAAGCGACATGTGCGACGTCATGTGTATAGTCCAGTCCAGATATTCTGATTGGTGTGTTCTTACTTAGGTGGACGGCAACGATCATGGACTCGCCCAAAATATGTGACATCGCAACGTTTATTTCTTACAGAATTTTATAGACTATTTATATACCTTTAAATAATATAAGCTATAATAAACTAATTACATATTAAGTAATTATGAAAAATTAACCTGAAACTAAAAACCTTAAAAAATAGAATACAATAACTAAAATATATCATTAAAAGGAATCCGTTTCCGCAAGGTTCCGAAGATACTGGCAGCGTTCCCCTTTTGAATAGCTAGAGGTCTTTGTCCGAGGTAGCTGCCAGCTCTTCGGTCTTCTGTGATGTCGACTAACCTTTTTGCTACTTCCTTAAAAAGCCTTGTAGCGCCAGGACCCCAGAAACGAAGGGTCTCGACACCGAATGGGACAAAATCATATTCGGAGGATTATATACTTATTATTCTTTAATGTGCATATCTTTTTGGAAGCTCTTTCTTAAGCACAACGGAAAATAAATATGCGTCTTGTCTACACGAGAAAGATTGATAAGTGTGGCCTTTACGTTTTTTGTACGCAAAAGGTAAAAACGTCAAGAAATAAAGCAGACCAAGTATATTTATAAAGCAACAATAAAGCAATACAATAAAGCTCTATAAGTTGGTTTCCTCATTTCTGAAGATCAATGAAGCACAACGCAACAGGTCATTGTTCTTGGCAGCTTTTTAATGGAGCAGTTTAAGCTTTTCAATATCTGGATTCCTGGATTTTCCTTGTATGCCATGTTTTATTCATTTTCAAATATGGTCATCGTAACAGACCGAAACTAGTCAGCGGATCCGACGAAATTAAACGTGAGTAAAGCCGGGTTTTTATCTTGCGTAAGTTTCATAATTATTATTTATTCATTTAATTTCTATGTAGTTTTGTGTGATTTCATCACCCTTTCCAACGTTTTTTATAATGATAGTATATAGTAAAATAGACGCCATTTCTCAACTCCCCTGAAAAAAGTGTGTAATTACATGATTTTTTAACACCCAGTGACTGAAAGAGCCTAAATCAATATCGGAGAGATAGAAACTGACGCTAATAACACCTTCACACAAATCTGCAATCCTACGTATATTTTGAGTTGTTGTAAATTCGATACACAATTCGAAAATTTTCCATACTTAAAAGTGTGAATTCAACGTCTGTATTCGGATACTTATCACCTCATTAAAACATAATAAATAAATACAGTATACCTATATAGGGTAAAATCACAGAAATTGAGCTAGCCCTAAGTTATAAATTTGTAACATAACGATGCTATATTTTATCATAGATACGTATTGCTTATACATAAACATCCAAGATTCAGGCCAATCTAAAAAATATCGTTTTCCATCATGACCTGAACGAGAATCGTTCCAGGGACTACTCGTATATACACGAGTAAATTCATATTTAAAAGGTTCTGTTAAGGGGGAACAGTAGGCACAGTAGCGACGCCAATCATTTTATTCCTAATACTTTACAAATAGAAAGAAATTCAAGAATATAAACAATACAAGCCTTAGTAAATAACTTGAAGTATTTTTGGAATCATGTTTTGATATTATGAGAATCAGTCATTGAGAGAAAAAGTGATAACCGCCAAAAACGGCCGTTTTTGGCGGTAATCAGATTCTCATAATTCTCACTGATTCCGATAGTAATAAACATGATTCAAAAAATACTTCAGGTTAGTTACTAAGGCTTGTATTGTTTATATTCTTGAATTCCTTTCTATTTGTAAAGTATTAGGAATAAAATGATTGGCGTCGCTACTGTGCCTACTGTTCCCCCTTAACAACGATCTACATGGTCGAAGCTAACACTTACCATCAATTGTTTCGTATTCTCGCTTCCCGCAAAATTATAAATAAAACTTCATCCGAATTAAGGCATTCATAATTCTCTCGCAATGTCAACGGGGAAACCCGTTAGCACAGCACGCTTATTATCGCCGCCAAGTTTGTAAACAGCCTTGGCCAAAACACGCGGGAAAAGCCTTCTGCAGCCTGCTCCCACAGAATACCTGGTGATATTTTAATTAAAAGACGGCTTAAAGAACTTGCAAAAACAATAAATAAATATATACGGACAAATCAGACAGATTGAGCTAGCCCCAAAGCCCATACATAACACAAGTTTCAAGCGTACGTACGTTTGAAACTTGTGTTATGTATGGGATACTAACTCAACGATACTATTTATTTTATAAAGAATAGATACTTATATAGATAAACATTCAAGACCCAGGTCAATCTGAAAAAGATCATTTTCCATCTTGACCTGACCGTGGATCGAACCCGGGACCATCCATGTCGCAGGCAGGCGTGTTGACCGCTGCGCCACGAAGCTCGTCGAAATCATCAGGGAATCATCATCATTAGGTCTATTTTTAGTCTCCACTGCAGAAGCATGTCCCTCTCTGTACTACCAGAGCCATATATTAGCCAGAGCTTCCACTCTCAACGCTGGCCAGATGGGTTAGAGGTCCCTTTGATGTTTTTATGCTTTGTTTAGCTTGTGTTTCCTAAGTCGCCTTCTACGACATCCACGGAAAGACTTGGAGTGGTCTTATTCTACTCTGCCGGGAACCATACAACGGCATAACAATACTTCATTGCAAATGTAACATGTTTTCTTATGAAGCAATATTTAATGAAAATCATGACTATTTTGATTCCGGTTGCAACCTTTACGGCCATTAACAATATAAATGTGGCCCTTGGGTTTTATAAACTGGGGATCAGCGGCAAGGGATAGAGACGTAATTATGTTACTTCGTTAGATATGATTTAGAAAAAAACTTTTGGTTAAAGAAGAAGGAGAGTAAGTTAACAATAAGTTTCATTGAAGTACTGATCACCGTACAAATAATTGATCTTCACATAATTTTTTCTTTACCGATCTTTTTGTGATTTTTCTATTTGCATTCCTTCATTTGGGTGAAGATTTAGTTAGTTGTTTTAAAGTTTCCTTCAATTTTCCTGATATATTTCCTAGTTGCATCTACATCACGTATCCTGAATGAATGGATGAATGAATGAATGAATGAACGAGTGAATGAATCATTATTTATTGCACCAGTTTTAAATGAAATATTTAAAAAAATAAATAAACAAGTAGGCGAGCTTATCGCTTGAAGTGATCCTGAATCCATTAAGTGCGACACTGGCTTTAGTCTTATTATTGCCAAGAGAATCCTGGTGATTCGTTGAGTTGACGTGGATCCCCTGGGGGATATCGGTGGACTGACACATGTTGGTGATTACATCACAAAATTATTTTAAACTCAGTCTCTAACCCAATTATCTATTCTATATATAATTTTCTCACCCATGCCATGCTCTAAACGACATTAATTTTAACAATAACGCGTGTTTCGATTCACAAGTCGGTCGGTACGAATCGATTCGCCATCAGTACTCGGTTGCGCAATCGATTACCCAATAGTGATGTTCAATCGGTAATACGCTCCCGATTCTATTCGATTCGAGTTCAAAACATCTCGATTGCTGACCAGTCAAAGTCCTAATAATTGATTTGCATTGTGATGAGGTAATTTTTGTTTGGGTTGAACTGTAGGCTGTTACATAGGTACCTGCCGGCTAAGACACCATTTCCTACAACTATGCCAAAAAATCGCTTTTACACGAATTCCCCTATTTTTGCTTCGTTGAATGGGCTAAAGTATTATCATCTTGTAACTCTGTATTTAAGAGTCGCCTGGACGCGCATTTCTCCATACAAACGGAAAAAGGGAATTGTGACAATATTTGATAATTTTAGGGCAAAATTAAGCATCCAATCAATTAATCTCATTATAATCTACGTACGTTCCTATACAGTTTGGTTAAATTATCAAATGTTTAAGAATTATACGCCTCTCAAGATTTCCATACAAATTTGAAAAGGCTTGTAATTCTCAAACCATTGGTATTTTAACCAAGATGTATAAGAACGTACGTTGATTATAATGAGATTAATTGATTAAATTATTAATTTTACTCCAAAATTATCAAATATTGCCACAATTCCCTTTTTCCGTTTGTATGGAGCCACGCGTTTCCAGGCGACTCTTAAGGGCTCGCACTAGGCCAACTAGCGACACCAATAAGTTTATTAAGTGTGAACATCCATGGATAAACATAAAGATGCTTTTCAGGATTATGCTCAAAAATCGATCGCGGGTCGATTTTTGAGCATGCTACCTGAGTAAGGGGGAAGGGAATATTCATTGACTTTACTGTAAACAACATGCTCATTTTAAGCACATGTGTGCAGGCGTGTGCGGGACACAAGCATGCTCTTAGCAGCATGTGTATCTCAAAACTAGCATGTGTATTCGTAGAATACCATACAATCAATTGTATTGCAATAGCACAATCTATGTAGCAAGTGTTTGTAAGGTTGCAGCAACGGCGGGCGTATCATAGAATACCAATTCTATTCAAATGTATTCACAATGGGCTACGCTACGTGTACATAGCATTAGGCCGTTTATTATATACTATTACTGCTGATATAAATCAAGTTTGTTATGTGGTTGTGGATTGTGGATGATATTTTATGGCAGCGTTATGATTTTCAATGCAAATGTAAACATTTCTACTGAATCCGTTTAACGAAGAGACGCATTTTTTTAATTTAAAATATTGTTTTCTGTAATTTTAATCCTCGACATACAGAGATGTCGCCAATCATCCTTAGGGACTGATCGAGATGTTTTAGTCGCCTTCACTTCATCTCAAACACCTAAGATGATGAGATGAAGTACTCCTATTCTGGGCCGGAAACCACACAGCAAAACAATTATAATCGACTAGGTTTAAAATTATCAAAGATACTTTACAGAAACAAATAAAAATATTACTAGCATTGAGAAAAATACTACATTACTAGACAGTCATATCAAAAGAAGCTTCTGAGAGGGATAAAACATCGATTTACCTGATAAGTTCATCTGCAAATAGAAAACTGGTTTATTGACGCATTCCGTCGCCACTTAAAACTCGAATCAAAACAGGAGCCGTGTTTTATACAATTTTAAAGATATTCAATTATTTGGAGCCGCGGTAGGTAGTATGCAATACTTTTAGGGGTTTCGCTAAAAAAATTAATATATGATTTAAGATATTTATTTATATTATTATAATTATATTTTCTACTGTCTTGTTCTAACTTTTGTCCTTCTACCATTTGGCTGGTTTACTGGTAAAGATTC
Organism: Rhodophaea formosa; assembly: GCA_963082605.1. Taxonomy (NCBI): domain Eukaryota; kingdom Metazoa; phylum Arthropoda; class Insecta; order Lepidoptera; family Pyralidae; genus Rhodophaea; species Rhodophaea formosa. Next base: position 2,122,001 of record OY720219.1, read on the forward strand.
CTTCAAGGGATAAGTCCGAGATTGTATGTATACTTTTTCATATATTGTTATATTTCTGTATTTTCACAATAAAGATATTACAAAAAAAAAACAAGTACTAACATTTTCAAACCGTTTTATTAAGTCAGATAAATAAATAAAGTAATCTTGAAATTGCGACAACGATCATATACAGCTTTCGAATCGATCAAACACTTTTGCCCAAACAAAAATATTAGAAGAAAAGCAGAAAACAAGCAGCAAATAGCTTAAATATAAATTACTTCAATTATGTAAGTACATATAAATATGTTACAGATGATAAATAAAACTACTTCCTAGAAATAAAACTTATAAACGATTATACTGTAACACTGTATACTAAACGCGCACTGTAACTAAATATAGCGCCGTGTGGTTCCCGGCAGAGTAGAATAGGACCACTCCAAGTCATCCCGTGGACGTCGTAAAAAGCGACTAAGGAAAAACAAGCTAAACTAAGCTTATAAACATCATAGAGACCTCTCCAACACGTCTGGCCAGCGTGGAGAGTGTAGGCCAAATCATCTGACTACTCAAGCTTATATATGGCTCTGGTAGTACAGAGAGGGCCGTGCTCCTGCAGTGGAGACTAAAAAGACCTGATGATGATGATGATGATGTATACTAAAATAAACTAAACGCGAACACGAACGAACTTTTATATTTATAGGTTTAGTTTATAAACTGAACCTATAAATCTGAAAGTTCGTGCTCATGTGACATATTAGCAAGAATACTGGCTGCATTTTCAAGTTGGATTGCGACGCTTATCTAAAGCAGAAATAAAATTCTGACTGAAACTTTTAATAAGATACGATATGCTTAATTAGATTCTCATTTACTGTTTCCGGTTATAATTAGCAACTTTTTTTATTTTCAAATCAACTTTATCATTTCCAATTATTTCAAAAAACGGGGCAAGGTTGATTTTAGTATTATTTAGTAAGAGTCGCCGGAGCGTAGAGAATCATTGGACGCTATAAAAACTCTTACAATTAAAGTTATGGACGATTTGAGCGAATGCTCTGATGAACGTTTTGAAACGTGGCCTTCGTGGGCTTCGTGTCTTCACGGCCCTTCGGGCTTAACATATACGCCACTTTTAAGTAGTCTTAACTGTTTTTTCTCTCACATCATGCAAGTAGTTTTGAGGATACACTAATAGTTTTATTATTAACATCCTCATAATGTTGAGATGGTTTGGACATGTAGAGAGGATGAATAAAAGGAGACTAACGAAAGGTTTATATACAGCAGATGTCGATGGGACAGTCGGTCAGGGTCGGCCTCGACGAACGCATCGTGACCAAATTACGATCGTTCTTGCAACAGGAGAAAGAAGTGAAGAGTACCCGAAACCGGTGAGCATGCATGAAAAGTGTAATGAATGTGGATAAAGCGAAAGAGGTTTGTAAGGATCGTAGCAACTGGAGATCCATAGTCTCTGCCTGCCCCTATGGAAGAGAGGGGTGATAATATGTATGTATGTATGTATGATCTTCATAATTGTACATTTTTATTTTATAAATATATAAGGAGTATAATCAAAATAATCATCACATATTTTCAATTTTGATAGTATACCGAGCATTGTAATGCTATTTAAAAACCATTTAAGGAAGTCAATCAAATCGAGCTATCCCCACAGTACCTAAAACAGTCATTCATTCAACAAAAAAATGCAAGTCTTGTATCTAAAACAACGTTACCTATGCAAAATTTCATTATGATCGGTTTAGAAGTTATGACACAAACAAACTTTCTTTCGCATTAGTTATAATATTCGCTGTTGCAATCGTGTGTGCCAGCCCTTACATGCTGCAATACAGATGTGCGTCTTGCAAGTAGGCCACTCACAAGTAAGTCTTGTACTGCATACTAATGATCCTATGCTCATAGTACCTATGTACATAGGCACGGCATCGTGTGTAAAAGGTTATGTTGATTGATAACTTATGGTTAAACAAAATGAAATATATCATATACTTTCCAGATAACTGTAGTATCTACAAGATGAGAAGGATGCTGTGTCGACACGGCGGCCTAATTGGACGTAACGAAGCCGACCGTGAATATTCAGACAGGAAGACTTGTGGTCCTAGGAACCACACGGCTGAGGCATAATCATGGTATCTTATGGTAATACATACATACATACAAAGGCACTATCACGTCTTTTTCCTTTGGGGGGTAGAAAGAGCCCAGGTCTATGAGACGTAAAGGCCGCATTTAGCACGTTGGCATATTATGGTAAAACAAAATAAAGTATATCACCTACTTTCCAGAAAACTGTAGCATACTAAAAGATGAGAAGGATGCTGTGTCGACACCGCGATCTAATTGGACGTAACGGAGCCGGCGCGCGGAACTGTGCGCCGACCGTGAAAATTCTGGATACCGAGACGACCGCACGGATGGAACTCACATGCAACTGCTTTTATACGTGATATATTGGCTTTAGCTTATTGAGAACCTTACAAAAATTTAGGCACATTTTAATATGTCCTTTCCTTTTAAATGGGTCGTACTCGTACCTAAGTGGATGATGTATCCATTAAATGGGTCCTAAGTGGATTTATATCCATTAAATGGGTCCTAAGATGATGGATGCATTAAAATTGGGTCCTGTAGATCTATCTTTTTCTGTATTCAACAAATACCTGTTCACCTAGCCCAAATGTTTAAGCCGATATTAAAAATAGCACTTGCTATCTCTATACTCGTTCACTTTATTTGATTCCTATGAAATCCGATCTCTACGACTTTGTAGGAACAAATATTTACATGGCCTAACCCAAGTTTAAATAAAATATAAAGTAAACTTGAGAATAGTGAAAGGTGTGTAATCAATAGCCTACTTAAAAGATAAGAGATACCTATGTACATTGATCGATTTTAAAGATTACGCGAGACCCCGCGTCACTGCCGTGTGGATCCTGGCCGAGTAGAATAGGACCACTCCAAGTCTTCCCGTGGTTGTCGTAGAAGGTGACTTAGAAAAACTAAGCTAAACAAAGCTTACAAATATCAAAGAGACCTCTCCAACCCTCTCCTCTGACTACTCTAAATAATATATGGCTCTGGTAGTACTGAAAAGGTCGTGCTCCTGCTGTGGATACTAACAAAGACCTGATGATGGTAATTCAAGCCTTAAATATCAGTTTGAATCCCCCAATTTGTTAAATTGTGTGAAGAAAAATTAGAGCCATGAATAAAGAAATACTAGTTGGAAAATGTCCGAAGAAGACAATGATCTTGAAAATTTTTGAAAATGATCGTAAAATCGAAACTGGTTCGCTGCCGGAACTCTCGTATGCTTTTGATATGTCACGTGATTGGATTTCACGTGATTGGTCACGTGTTTCCTTGGCTTTTTATGATTGAGCAAAAAGTGCATGTTCGATTGTATGTAAATTAATGTTTAGTTCTACATCAGGTTTGCTAGCTAGATCTGAAATGATAAATGATAAAATCATTGTAATAAAACGGTTAAGTTTTGTTTCGATTATGGTAACAATAATTTAAGAGTTGCGTTATTTTTTAAATTAAAAAAATCAGATGATAAAGGATACCTGCTAGTGATTTAAAAAAGGTTGGTATACCTACTTGATAGCAATAAAAGTATGAATCTATTGTATTTTATTGTGCAAATATTCATTAGAAGCTACCTTTGTTTAGATACCAAAAATACTTACCTATTTGCATTCTCTATTTTGATCCTTCCGCTAAAAACAGAACCCACTTTGAAATTTATTTGTAACTTAAGTTTCTACTAAGAAAATAGTTATTTTAGCACTGTTCCTCTACGTTGAATATTGAAAACAATGTTTATAATGAATTCCACGGCACGCACAGTCGTTCCTCGTGACATGAGGTCGGTACTCAACACAATGCAATACATTCCTAAACACATAATATTATTTTTCAATACATACGATCCTTATGACATCGAAACTTGGATCGTCATGTTGTATTTACGGGACTAGGCCCTTTAACTTTACACCACTCACAAGTGTTCAGTAGTTCGTGAGTGTGATTTTTAACTGACTTCGATAAAGGAGAAGGTAATATTTCGGTTAATTGTACGTTTTTATAAATGATAAACCTGAATAAAATAACCTGATTATTAAATAAAAATGTATTTTTACAAACTGCTTTAATTCTTAACTTTAGTAAATTCCTTATCTGCTGAATTGCGATATCGTTTTATATTATGGCATTCGCAAATGTATTGAAAAACGTCGTATGATGCTCCTACTCAGTAAGCTGCCTATTATAGTCATCGGTTTTTTTACAATCCAGCCTACCGTACTTGCATTATGATGTACTATTATAACAATCAAGTGTCAGGTACTATTATACCGTGATTCATATTGTACTTATTTAAGTGCATTATGAGTTATCTACTTTTCAGTATTTTAGCCATATAGAATAATAGAATAAGGTACGAAGAAAAATCATGTTTGAAAATAAGAAAAATACATAGAAAAAGTAATTCTTTCAAAGAAAATGGCGTGTGTGGTGCTTTCATGCTGCAGTGAGTGGGCTAATGGCGTCTTCACGCTGTTTGGAGACGAGCTGGTGTGTTATTACGATCGGGACTCTCGCGCGTGCCTTTAATTCTAACCCCAGCGTGTTCAAAACCATGCACAGAGTAAAAATACCGTTACAATGGGAGCAGAGCAGATATGTACGAGTACGATAGTATTACATTGTCATTATATTTAAAAACGGGTCACTTACGTGCTATTTTGTCGGGATTGCCGACTGTAGTTTCGGACTCATCAGGTGTCCATTTTCAAGGCGAGTAGAGAAAATGGACTCCTGATGAGTCCGAAACTATAGTCGGCAATCCCGACAAAATAGCACGTGAGTGACCCGTTTTTAAATATAATGTATTTATCTTACGTTAGTTTCAATGATATATTACATTGTCTTTGGTGCTAGAGACTTTGGTCAGAGTATACCAGTGCAGGACTGGTATACTCTGACTAAAGTTGGAAAAGACTTCATCAGTGCAAAAAAATTGACATTCGCATACAAATTGACCGAGCTGAATATTTTATTATACAAATGTAAATTTTTCTCAGTTTCCAGCATTGGTTCCATAGGAAATGTTGAAATAAAATGAAATTAAATTTTATTCAAATTTGGATATCATATATCGCTTTTTGAACGTCATATTTTTTTATATTTGCAAAATCGTCAAACTACTAGCGTTTCGAAAAGACTGCTGAGAAGAACGCCGAAAAAAACTAAGTTCTGTTTTGGTCCCTCTACGTGCCTGAAGGTGTGCTAATCGACGAACTGAATCACCCGATTAAGGGTCCGAATCGATCTAAATTCCGCCATCCATGTATACATATGTACTTGGTCGCCACATAAATATAAATAGGTACATAGTCTGTAAACTATAGTTACTTTGGTTTGTTGAATGAGACTGTTTTCTTGATCTTAGATACTATTTAAACGTAACCTTTAGACTCTACTTATATGTTCGTCTCTTGTAAACATATCTACATATCAGTACACACATCTGTTATGTTTTTACATTAGGTTTTAAGGTAGGAGACGTAGGGATGTTTTTACAGTAGGTTTTTAAGGGACACAGAAGGAGGGTAATGTTTTTCGCGCGTATGTTTATATGTATGTTTTTATCTATGTATGTATTGTATGTAAGTGTACAATGTCTGTTCCGTTGTTGCATACTGTAGCCTAAACGGCTTGACCGATTTTGACGTGTGAGGTGTCATTTTCCCGGAGTGTCACAGGCTATGTAACGTATATGTATGTTTTTTTAAAACCATTCTTTTTTGATTTAAAGGACTGTGAGCAGTTGAATCATAAATTAAATCTATGTATTGAGTTTTTTTTTTGTGTTCGAATTTTGAACCGCAGTCACATGGACCTAGGTATACAAAAAACCACAATAATCACGGTAAAACCGATATGTTTAATGATGTTAATAACTGTAATTTTTTAAACTATAAATTAAATCGCAAGTCTAGTGAGATCTGTCAATTGGTCATTACCTAGACGTCTCGCAATTCTCCGGCCCGAACGCGACCATTGAACCCTGAAATGAATAAAGTACGTGTCGACATCTACGTCTTTTTTCTCAATAGAGCTGCCGATCTGTGTCCGATTCAATATAGAAACATTCGTTTTACATAATACGACCCAGGTGTCGGAGTTATTAGTCACATGTCATGGACTTTTTATATCTTACACGTCTTATTACCATACATAACATAATAATACAAAAGTGTTCTTGTATTGACCTTCTGACATAACAAAAAAATTGATTTTATGATTGGTATACCATGATTGGTCAGGAACTCAGGAGTGTCATCCTCAACGACCTGTCCCGTGGTTGAAGGTGGCGTCTCCCGAGCTGCTACTTTCTCATCCCCAATCTAGAGCAAATACTTACTATTCGAGCTAATCGTTTTTTTATTTATTTTTTTTTATTTTTTTATGTCAGAGGACGGCAAACGAGCAAGCGGGTCACCTGATGGTAAGTGATCACCGCTGCCCATGGACTAATGTAACACCAGGGGTATGACAAGAGCGTTGCCGGCCTTTTGTTTTCCCTCCCCAGAGGGGAGGGGGCATGGGCCTCCGGTACCTCTACCATGAGTTTTGTCAAACTATACTCGCTAGCGACTGTAGTAAACAAATTGTATGGAATTTTGAACAGCGCCCCTAGCGGATAGTCAAGGCACTAAAATACGTACCATGAGTCGCATAGTAAACGTGAACTTAACTACAATAGTAACGTTTACGCAACTACACTACACACACTGTAGTTAACTATCAGTTAACTACAGTTTCGGTACCATGAGTTACTTTTTTGACAGTTGCTATCGTAATTTACTATAACTACAGTAGTTACGTGAGTCACCTAACATTTTCAATGTGAGATCGTAATAGTTTCTTTGAGTTTGCAATTACTTTGTTTGTATTTCTATAATTTGAAGGCATTTTGATAATTTAGCTTCATGGCGGGGGCTGTCGGCCTATAATGATCATTTCGTATCTTCCAACGAATGGCGTACACGACGAAATAGGGGCTAAAGAAAGATTTTGTGAAAACCATAGGAAAGTGGGTGTAAACAGGCGGATTGATATAAAACTGTGTACAAGCAAGTTAAAGTTTGAAAATCTTCCTGGGGTCGGGTTTTTCGGTTGTGTGTGCCTTGTGGGAGTGAATATAGAAGATTGTGATCCAAGAACTATTTCGGTTGTGTGTGCCTTGTGGGAGTGAATAGAGAAGATTGTGATCCTAGAACTACTATATGTGTTTTAATTGAAATAAATAAAAACCTAACTCACTGTTTTTTTTTTTATTATAATAAGTCCAGTCATCATTTATTTGCTCATTCTCTTTGTATGCCTTCAGTCTTTGAAGAAGACCCATCCAACAGAAGATGCAAACTTACACACAAGACTTGTAAAGATGGTAACTATACTAATGGACACAAATGCCCTTACCATTCCATGTTTATTACTTAAATTCAACACAGGAAGATTTTATATATGTATAGGTATATGTTATTATACAATCAGTCCACCCCGGCTTCGTCCGAGGTATATACCTAGCCTATGGCACTCATGGATAACATTTCCTATCATATATAATACAAAGTACTCTGCAGTCCTTATGTACAGTGAAAGAATTTTTTAAATCAGTCCAGTAGTTCCTGAGATCAACGCTCTCAACCAAACAAACAAACTCTTTCGGTTTATAATTTATGTAGATATAGCATGTTATGTGGTGAACATGCTTTGGGTCTCTAAATCTGGCTGCATGTCTCTTTCTCTCCCCTGAATGCATACCTAGTTTCACCGTCAGCCGAGATGAATTGGAGCCCGGGATTGGATTTCCAGTTTATGACTAACATATGGGTAAATAGAGATTGTGGTACTTGTTATATTTAATTAAATTAAGTAAATAAAACTAGGCATCTTATTATATACTAACATATTATTTAGAATAAGAATAACATTCACTCCTTAATCATCATAAATTGCTCGCTCCTTTTCAACTTTGTTTATCTTCCACTAACAGTCTTCGGAGAAGGCCCACCAACTCTGTTATCCCGGAGGAAAGGCTTTTGACAAATAGTGTAGATAGTTGGTGATTGGCATGGTTTGCTGGTTTCCCAATACTTTTTATTTTTGATATTCATTTCTAGTAGCCTGCTTGACTAGCTCGAAGTCATACCTCTGGCTCATGTCAACATGTCTGAAACATAAGTAATACCTAGTTATTTTAACAATTTAATATAATATGCAAACCATACAGTACAACGCATAAAATCTTACAAGCGTTTCTATGAAAGATTTTAACATTTTGATGACTGTATGAAACCCACAAATGTCCCATCTTCAGAGAAAGTCGACACAACTGTAACATCGCTGACGATCTTACAATACGTCTACTTTAATCCACGCATCACAATAATAATTAGTAAACAACATTCTTCATTTAACTTACCTTGTTCTTTTTCAAAGTCTTGTTATCATCATGGATACCAATGAATCAAGTATACGACTTTCACATCAAACGAAGACGTATTTCGTCGCATTTTGTTTAGATAAAAGCTTCTTTTGCGCAATATACTAAATAATCTCCATATAAAATAAAACATGAAGTAAACAAAATCAATTAGATAAATAATTTTTCTTTCGAAACAAAATAACACTGCAAAGTTATGAATACGAATAAAGTTTTACAATAGACATAGTTGTGATTGCTTTTTAATTTTTCCGTATTATACTCTGGCAATGACAATCAACATTTTAAAATTTCATAAACGCTTCGGGAAGATAGGTTTTTGGCTTAATCGACAGGTTTTTTTTTTAATTTGACAATCTAGGTTAGTTACGCACTATTCGTTTACCAGAGTGAGAATAGTGTACTCGATAGCGTTTGTCGTTACGTTAAATTTAACTCATGGTACCTATCTAACGCAAACTATGGAGTATGCGTTTTCACCGTTACTACTGTAGTTACGTTTTGATAGTTTACTACACAAACTCATGGTAGAGGTACGGCTCTCTCACTCACCAAACGAAGCATAGAAGCTGTAAAACTACTACTCAAACATCGATTTTCTGTGAGAGTGTGGTACTTCCCCGGACGAGCCGGCCCATTCATGCTACCAGCTGAAGTGATTTTTGCCGGTAGCGTGGCTCTACCACAACTTAAATATAACTTTTATTCACCATAGAGTCGTAAAAAAGCGGCAAAAGGTTTCTAACTTTGTCTTAGTACTTTGTAAAACGTAGTAATAAAGCGGTTTAAGCTTTCTAACTTTTCCTTGTACTTTGTAAAACGTAGTGAAAAAGCGGTTAAATATTTCTATATTTGACTTCGTACTTTGTAAAACTTAGTAACAAGCGGTTTGAGCTTTCTTGATTTTTCTCAGTACTTTATAAAACGTAGTAATAAAGTGGATTAAGCTGTCTTAATTTGTCTTAGTTCATTGTGGAACGTAGTAATAAAGCGGTATAAGGTTTCTTAATTTTTCGTAACATTTTGCTATACGTAGTAAATAAAACGGTTAAGGGTTTCTTAATTTGTCTTCGTACTTTGTGAAACGTAGTAATAAAGCGGTTAAAGATCTCTATAACTTTATCGTGCAAGTAGACGACCAAACTCGCTATATTTAGTAAACAAGTTTCCCTTTCGTGATGTTTTTTGCACACAATGGCCGACTTGAGAAGGTCACACCATCTAATGCTGTTCACCTAGTACCAACAACAATATGACTTGTCAAAGAGATAATAATACTAAATGTTTTTACCAACCACAACTGAAGGTCTACGCTGAGATGAAGGTTCATTGTACCTATTTGGGAAGTTATTGCAAAAATTCATCATTAAGTATGAGATCTTTTTTATCACCACTGCAGGAGCACGACCCTCTTTATACTACCAGAGCCATATATAAGTATTAACCAGAGCAGTCAGAGGATTGGCCTACACTCTCTACGCTGGCCAGACGGGTTGGAGAGGTCTCTTTGATATTTATACACTTTGAAGTTTTTACGACATCCACGGTAAGACTTGGAGTGGTCCTATTCTATTCTGCCGGAAACCACACGACGAGATTACAAAGATTAACAGTACTTATAAAATTTTGCACGCCCAGAAATTTATGCATAACAAAATATGTATTTAGAATAAGTAGGTGCAGTTTTAACGAATGCAATGAGACGTACCCAGAATTTAGTACCCACTTTTTAAATTTATTTATAAATGTATTTTGGTAACCTTATTTATAATTATGATTTATATAATGCCTTTAAATAAAAACTAAAATTTATACATGCATATGCCTTTTTTAAAAGGATTTTGTTTTACCACCTAAAAATAATCTGATTCTCATAATCCAAGCATCTTTGATGAAATCTTTGGGTTAAAGCTGTACTTATAAGATTGTTCACGAAGTTATATTTCGTGCTGACATAACAATAAATGAAAAGTGATTAACTTTTTGCTTAATTTTTTGTGACATAAAGTTGCATTGTCAGGAAAATAATGGAAATGTCTAACTTTCGATGTTTTCTAAAGTATTTAACCCTTTCATCTTTACCCGTCTGTTACGCAAAGCGCGGCTAATGCTCTTTGCAGTCAGAGCTGAACTCTGTAACCTTTGATTTCGCCCGACGTCAATTAAAATATTTATATTTCTGCAAATGGCGTGAACTAAGAGATCAGCCTCCTTTGAATTATAAGAATCATTTTTTGCCTAAAACTAACGCGATTTTCTTATAAGGGTTAATTACACATAATTATGTACAAATTCATGATTTCTTTTTCTATTGTATCGTGGACTGATTTACCGATCATAGCCGACATGTTTTGAACACAACCGAAGGACTTCCTCAGGGCGAATGTTAAAAGTGACGCGCGCGCACGGTCTTCTTCAAATTTTGTGAGAAGAAGAAAGAAAAGACTTCTGGACATGTCGGCCGTGGTCGCTTATGTTATGATAAAGCAAAGAGAGAATATTTTTGACATAAAAATGACAGAAAAAACCCTAGCGGTAAGGTCTTCAATAAAATAAACTGGATTCAACGTAAGTATGTATCCAGAAGCAGGTTTTAAGAGACTCAAATACTGTCTAGTTACTACTTCAATAAAGTTCTTACTAATTACTTCTGCAAAATACCTACCTTGTTGTAAGGTCTAGGACTAAATCCTACTTCTCAAGGATAAATATAGTTTTGATTTTTATTAATATGTAAATTACCTATGATAAAAAAGGTCTGTTAAAAAAAATTTTGTTTATCAGATCATTTATCTTTTTTTTAATGAATAACTAGCAGCCCTCCCCGGCTGCGCCGGGCATGTATCCTAACTAATATTATAAATACGAAAGTGAATTTGTTTGTTTGTTACTCTTTCACGTCCTATCCACTAAACCGATCATCATGATGACTCTATCTATATTTAAAAACCCATAGATATCAGAATATTTTGTGTAAAAACCGCATAGATATCAGAATATTTACTAGAAAAAACCACTTAAAAATCCATTGCGTAGTTTTAAAGATCTAAGCAACCATAGGGAAGAGATTTTGTTTTATATAATTATAACTGAAGTGCATTTAACCTTAATCTTATTTACCTGTCACGAGCCTCATCTATACCGAAGATTGACTAACATTGAGGGGAAAAAATCGTTGTGCAACAAAGTCTTGTGCCTTATTTTTAGTACTACTGTAACGACATTGATAGCAAACATTTTTTGTATTTGAATTGAATTGGAACGTGTTTCAGCTTTGTTCTTATTTCAGTATTTAGTAAATATTATTTTAGTAAATACCTCACCACGGCAAATATAGGTACCGAATTTTTTACTCCACTGACAAAAATAGAGTGTACGTTTTCAGAATTCAGATACGTATTGTAGGTAAATATGTAAGTATGTATTTGTCTTTCTATATTCCACCACTACTTCTACGAGATTCAAAAAATTTTGAATGTTGCGATACCACTAGAATCCTTAGTGACATAGGCTACAATTTTTGTAGCAGGGAAGTCTTGTTTTTTTTCCGTTGAAATATTAATAGTTGAGAAGCGTTCAAACGGACTTTCCAAAGTCTTTGATAGAGTTAACTTATAAATAATATTGCTAAAATTAGCTTCAATTTTCAATTTCTTTTTCATATAAAAACAAAGACTATTGATAAATTCCAAGTCAAATCTTTAAAACTTAAGCATAGATATCACTGAAGCTATGCAATATACAGGATGATTGAACAACCCGGCAATATTTTAATGTCAGAATCAGAATCCATATTACAATATATAGATATAGATTAATAAAAAGAGGCGAAAAATTAAAAAAAAATAATGAGCCCCCATACAAATTCACCAATCAGCTGATCAAATTTATAGTATGTATGTATGGTAAGTTTAGTCTAATTATTGAATTTATATTGTAACGTCTTTTCTTGCGTAGTATATTCTATTAGGGATTATGATTTCATCATTAAAATTTTGTTGGCTTGTTCAGAATCAATTGGTATAGGTATTTGACTTTAGGCCCAGCATGTGATTTAACTTACTCGGTGTACTCGGTTCCAAGGTCTCATTGAAGAAATGTCAATGCCCTAACGTAGACATTGTAAAGATTGATAACGAGAGAAATGTACCTATTTTGAAGAACATCAATGTTTTCACCAAAGTAGGTAGGTATTAAGGCAAGATAAATAAATAAATATATACGGACCAATCACATAGATTGAGCTAGCCCCAAAGTAAGTCCGAGACTTGTGTTATGGGATACTAAGTTAACAATACTATATTTTATAATAGATACTTATATAGATAAACATCCAAGACCCAGGTCAATCTGAAGAAGACCATTTTCCATTTTGACCTGACCGGAGATCGAGCCCGAGACCATCCGTGTCACAGGCAGGCGTGTTGACCGCTGCGCCACGGAGCTCGTCAAATAGATACATTTTACTAACAGTAAATAAATACTTAGGGAAGTTAATTATGAGGCACTAACTACAAAGATAAACAGAGGTTACTTACCTTTACTTATATAAAAGCATTTAAGTACTCATTCCATTAATACCATAAAAACAACACTTTAGGAGCCCGATGGTCCAGTGGGTGTGAGCTCTATGAGCGCTTACGTATGTTAAGCAACCCCTGGTGCAGTCCCTACTTGGATGGGTGACCGTAAGTGGCATAAAAATATCTCGAGCTCCTCCGTGCTTCGGAAGGCACGTTAAGCCGTTGGTCCCGGCTGTCATTGTTGATGGCAGTCGTAAAGATATGTCAGATGCCTTAAGGCAGCTTGAAAAATCTGACACCAGTGTTGGCCACTTATACATACGAAAAACAAAACAAACAACACTTAAAACATATTTATATCTATACCTATTACATTTAATGTAAGTAGGTATGTTTTATTTAAAAAAAATGTAGTATACAATTTTATGTCTCGTACGTAGGTACCTAGTTATTCTCCAACCAAATCATTGTGTAATTAGAGATACCTAAGTGAATGCCTGTAAGGGATAATTCAGAGTATTGTATTTTTATAATAAATTCGTATTTAAGTACCTATGTCTATATCCAGTACCATAATATTTACAAACAAAATGTGAATAAAAATGATTTCAAGTAACTATAATAATATGTGTTCTCATGTAGAGAGTCAATATTTTCCGAAACACTTGATGTAATGAGTAAACAGCAGTTGTGTCAGGAAAGCCTTGTGTTAAGAGTCGCCTGGAAGCGCATGTTTTCATACAAACGGAAAAAGAGAATTGTGGCAATATTTGATAATTTTGGAGTAAAATTAATCATATAATCAATTAATCTCATTATAATCTACGTACGTTCCTATACAGCTTGGTTAAAATACCTATAGTTTGAGAATTACAAGCCTTTTCAAATTTGTATGGAAATCTTGAGAGGCGTATAATTCTCAAACATTCGATAATTTAACTAAACTGTATAGGAACGTACGTAGATTATAATGAGATTAATTGATTGGATGCTTAATTTTGCCCTAAACTTATCAAATATTGCTACAATTCCCTTTTTCCGTTTGTATGGAGACATGCGCTTCCAGGCGACTTAAACCTTGCAAGAAACTTACTTGAATTCGATTTTTTTTTTTTGGGTTTCATACCCGTCGGCGTAAAAACGGGACTCTATTATTAAGCCTGCGAATCCTGCGATGCCCGGCCGTTAATTCGTCCATTACAGAGCTGTTTCTATTGAAACGTTTTACGTAGAGACTTAAAATTTTCCTTCCTTTTGCCGCTATATCAACAAATAATATAAAAACTAAAAGGGGTTTCTTCCCTTTGATGCCATATCTCGATTCTGACTCAATTGCTACTTACTTATTTATTATGACGTGCCCAGCGTGCCAGAGACCTGCACATTGGTACAGGTGTACATGGTCACAGAGAGCGGCATACAAGTTGCTCAGTATTGGGCGAAAAATGGAATCTAACCATCGAATCGATAAGAAGAAGAATGACTACTGAGATGCCAACAATCCATGTAGAGTTCAGAGATGTTCTATGAAAGAGGTTTTACGCGTTTTTATTAATCAGAGTCCAAATACAAGGACAATGATTTTGTAGTGAAATATTGTACGGAACCATAAGTGCACGCGACTCGCACTTGGCCAATTTATTTTTCAAAGATCTTTAAACTAGGATTATAAAAGACACTGTTTATAAGACGCAATTTTTATTTAATGTATACGTTCTTTATGTTATTTAGGTAATTGTACTTATCTAGAAATCATACTTATATTTAAAATGTTTATAATTTTTCATAAAAACTTTTTTCAACTGACTTCGCAGGAAATTAAAAAAATCCAATGAATAAAAACGAAAATAAAAATTTCCTTCTTTATTCATTGGATTTCAAAGCACATTTCCATGACTTTTTCAATTGTTATCCAAAATTTTTAATAATAATACAAATTATTCAAATTTGTAGATATGTATTAATTGAGAAAATTATGGAAAAGTTCTTTCGCTTCCATTAAAAAATTGGTAAATACGAAACGAAATATGGACATTATTATTCAAAACACTAGATGAAAATTGAATGTAAACAGCAGTACAGGTGAGTCAGTAAAGCATTTAACCTGGTTACTGCAGGAATAGCGGAGACCAGCGACCTGGATACCAGTCTCGCAAGAAGTTACATATGTAGATAAATACTTGTAATGAGTACGATATAGCTATCGTAAGTGATTACTCTGTATATCAATAACGGATATTTTTTATACCGACTAGCTGTGCCCGTGACTTCGTCCGCGTAGAAAAAATAGCCTATGTCCTTTCTCAGGCTCTAGACTATCTGTACCAAATTTAACTGATATCGGTTCAATAGTTTTAGCGCGAAAGCGAGACAGACAGATATACATTCGCATTTATAATATGAGTATAGAAGTATAGATTCAATGTCACGTCTACGTTATTAACGGTGCAGGCAAGTTTTAAAAGTCGCGAGAAATTTCTTGGCTTTTTAATTGGCTTACAGACGAAAACAGGCGTAAGAAATAGTGACAGATAGGAATTCGGGGAATTTCAAAATAAATGGTTTCTAGGCTATCGCCCCTATTCCCTTAATCACATTTACGTTTTACGTGAAAATTAATATTTAACCTGAATCAGAAAAAAATCCTGGTCTTGGGAGTGAACCACATTCCTCTCATGATCGGTCATCAGAAAACCGATCAAGGGATAAGTTTATAGGTTTTATACAACAATTTAATGCCTAACCACCTTGCTATTCGCTGATTTTAGCAAAACAATACCTGGCTCTATCTACCACTATACTTGAAACGTGTCTCTATATGAAAATGAGAATTACTTATTATTTTTAATTATTCATTAATATACAATTAGTATACCACAAACAGGCATTTGGGAGGCTTATTTTTTCTGAAATATTCATGTTATAAAATATACTTACATATATCATGTACTATTTACATAATTAATTACCAAAAGAGCTATCAGAGTAATAATGAACATACGAAACGACTTATAAACACTCTTGTAGATGAATTATAACAACAAACACTTATTAAGGGTAACACGAGTACCTACTGCCGACTTACTGTCCTATTTTAAGTCAATTTATTTAAAATCCCAAAGCCGTAAGTATACCGTAAAAAGTTTGGGTAGGTTACTACTAATTACTATAGTTTTTAATCTCTTTCATCCCAAATTTTAATCTTAAATTATTGAATCTTTATAATCTTTCATTGCTCTCCTTATCCATAAAATCATTTTCTTATCAAAAAATATATGTATTCAAACCTAACCAAAATTTCTAAACGATTAGTCAATATGTCAACACTACTTCGCAACACCCTCAAATTACGTCAACTCAGCATTTCGCGCCAATCCGAAATTAATTAAAAATTAGTTTTATCAAAGCGAAACATCGTAAAAAATCACGTGTTATACCTTGGATGCTGCGCTAGTCCGAGTTCACAATCAATCCACAAAGCACTGCACTAGTTGAACACAATAAAAAGTTGATCACTGGTAAGTTATTATGACTGTCCGCGTTTGGGCAACACGTTTGAACGTCGAGGCGCGCGCGGTCCGACTGACTGAATGTAGACGATCTATGCCGGCCACCACTGGTCAGACGAGACGCGAGATAATAATTGCATTATACTATAAAGTATAGATAGTATAGAATAGTAGTAGGGCTAGCACTCCATCAATATTTTGATGCCGCTTTCCTCCTTAACGTCCACTGACACGATAAACGTGGCCTTTGTCTTTTATGACCTTGGGCGCTGTCTACCTCGCGAGAGATAAAGACGTGCTCATATGTATGTATGTAGAATAGTAGGTAAACTGCATTTATGCTCTATCACATTATGTAAGCAACAAACGCGGAGTCTAATGGTTTTTTGCTTCTAGGTGGTCGATTTGAGATCCTGTATTCTTAACGAAACTCTTAACCTATTGGTCGAGTTTCTTAAGCTTAACGATACCCAGATCTAGATACTTATCTAAAAGTAAACTATGGAGTTAACAACTAGTAGTGAGTACAGCTACTCTACCACTTGCCTTCCCCAACCACTGCCTTCCTTCTACTCTTCCATGCACTCCACTAATATTTGGTGACTCTACCCATGTATGACGCTTGGTAGAGTAAAGATCGAGTACTAACAACAGTCGCGGTGGTGTTCTAACTCTTCTTATTACGAGTAACACAATTAAAATTTACCTACTTTACCAAAACTGGTAGAGTTACCCAAATTAATAGAGTAGTGGGTTAATGTACGCGTGTACGGCATGCTGTAGAACTATAATATCTACGATACTTGGTAAGTTACTCTACGTACAATGGGGAACATGCATGAAAAATAGATTTTGAAAAATATGCCTGGTTATGTAAGCATCTTTGACTATAGGTAAGCATCTGACTCTATAAGATTGATTGATGACGCTTAATATATTTTTAGTCCGATATATAGATTGATTAAGTTCGTTTAAAATAGTGGAAAAAGTTCATTACAAAAGCTTGAAAATTTAATTCAAATTTAAAAATAAAAGTTTCAATATTGTATTTAGCATTTGCGCTCATAAATATAAATTGTTTACTTACTTTGTTCTACAAGTGTTTTTGTAACAGCATTAATTATCCTGGGCATTTAAACACCACCAAACCTAAAGATAAGACTGGGATTTGCTCCAATAATAAAGAGAAAGAGAAACTCGGTTCCTGAAACCTGTAAGGATAGATACTCACCAGAGTACCTGTGAGTACAGATCGCGCAAAAAAATGATACGATAGCCGTAATGGATTATGAGCTGACGACAGACACGATCAGTAGAGGTGACCATAAAAAATATTCTACACCAAAGTTGTCAAAAGTTAGTAAATAGGCCTACTCCTACCGCGCGTGTTCGTACCAGCCCCCCTATTTACTAACTCGGATGATAGGTGTCGATGCCTATCAATCTAGAATTTACTGTTACAATGCGGGTTTTGCTTGCTCGAACTTTTTATTTGAAATACAAAAACCGCATTGTAACACTAAATTCTTGATTGATAGGCATCGACACCTGTCATCCGAGTTAGTAAATAGGCCGGCAGAGCGCGTACCTATAAAGCAGCGCTGTTCTCTACAATCCGTAATTTGTGTGGATGCGGCGTTAGAAAACGAATAAATCGCGTAGATGCAGTGTTTGTCAATAAATTATGCGAAAGAGCCATGTTGCATTGCAAGAAAGCGTGCGCGGACAATCTAGTTTCTTTGGACATGCTACGCTGGGGATGGGGGATTCGTGTAAATATTTCGTTTATAGCTAATTGAAACGTCGTACGTCGAGCACACAAGATGAGAACCATCGAAATGGGTTCAAATAATAAACATAATATTTACTGTTGAAAAGAGTTTCTTTCGGCATTTCTTCTCTGCAGTGGTCGGTTCCGAAATGCTTCATAAGATAATTTTAAATGTGATTTGACGTGAAAAAGTGCCTGCAAGGGCGAAATTTCTTAATAAACGTTTTGAATCTTTGAATCATACACGTAAGTATTGTCTAATGTATATCGCCGCTCAAAGTACGTACACATGAAATTAACCATCGCAATTGGATTTCCAAAAAGTTTAGAACTTTTGGACTAATTGACCAACTAGTGCATTGATGAAATAAAAGTGGGACAGGCTGGACGTCTGCTGTCGTAAAATTTTTCGTATGATTTGTTGACATTTTTTTTTATCAGGTATACGAATAAAAATAACGCCGTACGCACTCAAAAGTTATAATAAATACATATTGTTCGCACGCATTGTCAGGGAGGGGCGTTCATTTCCACAATAAACAATATCTACATCGAACAAACAAGTTACATTATTTTAAAAAATTAATAGAAGAACCCGACCGCCGATATTGACAGTTTATGTTAACCATATTCATTTTTGCTCACTTTACATAGGCAATGACACTCCAGGGAAATGAATCTAAAGACACCTCACCCTTCAAAATCGTCAAGCCGTTTAGGCTACAAGAGCAACAACGGAACAGACATACATACATACGCGCGAAAAACATTACCCTCCTTCTAGGTATCAGTTAGTTTAAAGTAAGATTAGAAGAGATTAGATTACATAGAAACTAACTCATTGACTCATGTAGAAGGGACGGACGGAAGAACCAATATGTTGAATGTTTTTAGGGTTCCGTAATAAACAAGGAACCCTAAAAACTCTATCTGCTAAAGGGTTATATACGGATTTTTTTTTTTTTTTTTTTTACCTAGCCTATTGATGTTATGTCCCACTGCTGGGCGAAGGCCTCCCCCTTATTTTTCCATTCACTTCTGTCTATTGCAATTTCTGCCCAACCATGCAAAAACTTGTCAAGATCATCTCTCCAAATACGTAAAAAAAATTACAGCAGTAGTATATATACTGAAGTTGAAAGGAAAACTATCAGAGCTGAGTTTTAAGTATAAACTAAAAAAATGTACTCGAAAATGTAAAATTTCATCCAATTTTCAATGTTAGATGTTTTTGGTCGTTAAACTGTGAGGTGCGAGTGTGAATAGTGTGAACTCAAAGTTGTCATTCGTAACTACGGAACCCTACGCTGCGCGTGGCCCGACACGCATTTGGCCGGTTTTTTTAATGTAATAATAGACCATAATTTGATTACGTCATTTAATCTCAAACACTCTTTTTCACACGTCTGTACAAAAGTACTTTATCCTAACACTACTTGGTAATAAATAAACAACGGTTCAATAAATTATCGACAAAACATAAATAACATCAAAGAAAAATAGCCCATTTCTGATAAATAATGTGCAACATGGAAAACTTGTACCAGGTTCAAAATAGGATTTTCCTGGGTCGGTTGGAGGTTGAGAGAGTTGGAGCAATTAATCGTCCTACACCCGAATTTTGGATTTGGACGCCAAATAAGGGGTGTCATAAGTTTGACCGCTCTGTGTTTGTGTGCCTGCCTGAGGCACCGTAGCTCTTACACGGTTGACCCGATTTGAAAGCGGCCATTTTTTTCACTTGAAAACAAGTTTCTTGGCAATGGTTTGGTTGATGATCATCAGTTAAGCTGAAATTATTATTATTTTTTTTAATTTAATAATCTTGTAACTAAAACTTTGAAGCCATTGAGCTCTATGCAAATTACATTGCATAATTATTGCAGTTACTTTAGGCCTTACAACAGTTAGATTTAGGCCTTATTGCACATTTTGTGACTTCGATAATATAGACTACAAATACATATAAGAATTAAGTCACTAACACGTAAATAGATAATAATTGTTACACCTGCAGGCAGCAAAATTTCCGTATTCAAATTACTTATCAGCAAAGGGCTTTCAAAACACATTACAATCGATTACAAATACGGTAACATCGATAGGTACCGATAAATTGGTCAAGCGTGGGGCTCTTTGGAAACGTATTATTACTCAACTATCGTCCATTTACATTGGGCACTTCTAAAGGAATGTACAAAAGCACTGTCAGGTCTGGTCACTATTGTAACTTTATTTTCTTGAACAGTCGAAAAAATAGGTTCTGTTTCCAATTTGTTCTCACTCGATACAAAAATAGTGAAATCATAATGGATTGTTTATGTATGTACTAAAATTAAAAAAAAAGTAATATTTGGTAGCTTGAAAACAAAATAAAACATAGTTCATAAAATAAATACATAACAAAATGTTCAATTTATCATTTAAGACTTTTTACAAAATAATTAAAACAATATTATGACCAGATCATATACGATTCATTCAGGTGATAGATATTACCTCGATCACGAATAACAAATTAATAAAAACGGCCATTTATTTTTACACAATCAGACAGAATCTATTCTGAAAATTAAAATTAAAGTAAATATAATTTAAAGCCTCTTCGTCTATATCCATCCTTATGTTCTGTCTCTTTTCATCTTTATTTGAAGTATAAGGGGTAGACGAAAGTAGAAGGGTTAACATTTTGCTTTTTTCACTTTATATTTACAAATCTTATAATTAAGTTATATTTGAGGTCAAGGGCTATTACAACCTTTACTATACAAGGATCCAAATTTACATATTTTTCAATACAGTAAAATGTCAAAAACTGTCACAGTTGTATAAATTTACAAAAAACTAGATTTGTATATTTTGTAAAAAATTGTAGTATACTAGGTGTAATATTATGACAAATTTTTAAATAATATTTCTAATAAAATACGTTTTAGTACAATACTTATCTAAACCAGTAAATCTAAAAAATATAAATAGTATAAAATGGTCGCAAAAATACTTTGCCGCAAATTGTAAAAATTCCAAACTATCCTATTTATGATTCAGTCCTCCTATATATAAATTCTTGATTCAGATCTTTGATTGTTTAGAAAACTGCAAATAGGTAATCAATTCAGATCCACAATTTAAGGGAAGTGAGACCGACCGTTAGTTCAGTTTCGGCAAGTTTCGTAGAAGCAGCAAGGCAATTTTTCAAAATTGTCAAATTCGGAAATTTATGAGCGTATGCTAGCAGTAGTCCCGCTACTTGCAACGCGTTGTAATTTTTTTCACAGGTTTTTTATTGGTTTGTCTAAGTTTAGAATACTAAAATGAAATTAAATTAAAAACCCTCGAACCCACGATGCTAAGAGTAGAATAGTACATAAAATGCATAAAACTATTCATGCATTTTACATAGTGCAATTCAACATATTTCATTATATATATACGAACTGATTCTTATATCTGTTCGTATATATAAAATTGAATCGATATCGTATCTACTGATAACATATTTGGTCACAACACTATAACTATCAAACTTTATCTGTCATCGAGAAAATAAATGATTGGAACAAGTAGTATAGGATACGCCCATAATATACATTTGAAATATAGTGAGTTTGGGTGAATAGGTCTCAGTATAGTGGATTTTACGAAATTTTTGCAGTTATTATTCATTTCGGATAAAACCAAAACAGAGTCTGTTTCGGCAGTATATCCTATCTCGTTCTATCTCTAAAAATATTGCGAATACCATGCGCCATTTTTAAAAATGGCGATATTTTCCCTTTCTGGCAACATTTATAAATTTGTACATAGATTTCGTTCGTATTGATGTAGCTCGTTATATGCCCTTTTTTATTTTATTACATTTTATATACTTATAGTAGTTTACGTATTGAAGACACATTTTGCACCACAGTACAATTTTCAATAATACACACACTTCAATATTTGTCAAGAGATTGTCAATACACACAAGACCAAAAACACACTTGGAAATCATTATCTAAGTAGTTACAATAAGGTTAATTCATAGAGATATAGCCATATACAATGTGTTAAGTATTGAACTGGCGATAATTTAAAATTTATGTTTTAAAACGAACAAATCTTGTTGTGTTACCAAGTCTGAAATCGAAAAAAAGTAATGAGCTTTACAATAGTGCGTTGATTACCTACTGATACTACAAAATTGACGCGACTGTTTTGCTGCGCGCTTCGTGACTACCCCAGGCTGTAACTGAAAACCAGTGCATTGCTCTCCGAGTAATATACGCACTGAGACACTGCCTTTTGTACCACTGCGACACACAAACGATCACGCACCCACTGGTTTATTTGTTAAGTCTCTGTTTTGTAGTATGTTTTGTTTGCTTATTGATTGTATGTGTGTTTTTGATGGTACAATAAATCTTTTATCTATCTATCCATGATACAAAATGTATGGAGCAGCTGATATTTCTTTCTCGATTTCAGGCTTGTTCACAGAACAAAAGTATCTCGTTTTCATGCTTAGAACGTGAATTGAAATTATCGCTAGCTCAATTCAAACACGTAGTTAATAAAGAGTCATAGCAATATGAGAATAATATTAGCACAATAACTTTAGCAGATATCGTACTAAAGTTCAGTTTACACAGAAAATTGATTTAAATAGAAGTATTTCTTAAAACCTACAAATAATTCATTATATTCTCACTGGAATTATTTTGAAACAACACTGGATTGATATATTGCCAGTGCGTGAACTATCAGTTAAATTTATTTCTAAAATTCTGTATGTTACTTCGCTCGCAATGATTTACATAAACAAAAATATAACAAAAGTATAGAGAAGCTATAACATACGCGGTGGTAATATTAATTTATTACAAAATACGTGAAAAAAAGTTTCAAAAAAGGTGTAATAATAATATAAATAAAGCTAAGTTTTTGTACTTAAGGACATGGCATGTTTAAGCCTCGTAGGAAACATTAGATTGTGATGTCATTAGATTTAAAATTTAAAAAATATATATATATATAATATAATTAACCAACTGCCATTCCCTTGTGGGGATTACTCAGTCCGGCAAAATGAACAACATTTTTTATGGATCAAAGGGAATAACAGTTATAGATATAAATTTTCTGGAATCTCATGAGAACTTCGTACTATCCCGATCGGCAGCTACAGCAGTACCATGAAGCTTGACACAAAGTGACGTGAAGAACGGTGAAACAAATAAACAGGCTAAGCGAACGCCATTTCAAACATTAGCCAATTTTTTATACGCAGTTCAGTCCATGACACAGAATTTATTTTCACAAGAAAAATTTAGAAGTTAATCAAAAGGAACCAAACTTGCTTTAAAAATTTGACAAGTGTTTAAAAAGTCACCCGGTAGATAGAAAGACAGGAGGTTCGGTCAGTGATGTCAATATCATCCTCAACCGTATCTCCGGTGGTGCAGGTATGGCATCGGGTACGCGTGCTCAGCCTATCGAGCAGCTACTTTCTTATCTTCAATCCAGCGGAGCAAGTAGCATACCCTTCCCTGGACCAGCAGCGTCGGAATCGAGATAAGCCAAATAAACAGCGCTCACCAATTCGTCTGCCAAGCGGTGAGTCTCCTTCTAAATTGGGATGACATCGGGCGCGCGTCTCAATTCACATTCGCCCTGAGGAAGACCTCCGGATGAGGTCGAAACATGTTGGCCAGTAGCCGACTATTTACGTGAGTAACCCGTTGTTACATATTTTAATAATCCTCCTAAATTCTTGGACCATGTCCAGCAGAGGACTTCTTGCAGCTGAGACGATTAGACAGAAGGTCTAAGTCATATTTGTAAAGTATTTCACGCTTGTGGTCGTATCATCAAAGTTGTGTGTATCACCTGTAGTCATCATCTTGGCTTAGGAGTAGAAGGTGAGCACGGCGGCGTGGTTGCCCCGCACTAACAGCACGCGGTCGGCAGCGGTAGCGATGGCGTGCAGCCAGGCGAGGTAGAGCGGCGGCGGCACGACGCCGCGGCGGCGCGGCAGCGGCAGCGTCACGCACACGAGGCGCGCGCCGCCCGACTGCGCCGCTATAAGCTCGCGTAGACGCAGGTGACGGTGCGTGCGGTCGCGCGCCGCTAGTAAGTCCGCCTCTGTTATGCCAGCTGGAAGAGTAAATCTAATGCCGTAACCCGTAATAACCATATTTATGAGCAATTTTTAGTACTTTAATAACGTATTTCTGAATTTTTTATAATACTTCAAATATCAAATAATAAATTTTCTTCTTTTCTTCAATTTAGGCAAGTCCTTAGAAGGACATTAGATCCTTTAGAAGTAAAAACAACAGATAAAATTGCGGATTCGCGTCATCTTTCATACCTCACGCATCACGTGACTTCATGATGCGTTGCGTAATGCTAATCCACAAATTTCTCCCGTAAAATAATTCGCTCAACACACCTACAATTTTATTTCAACAAAACGTAATTATCGTATCTGCATTTTGAATCCATCGTCCAATACTGATATTTGAATAGGTCCTAACGCACTGCCTCGAGGCACACCGAACGTTGACACCTATTTTGTTTAAACTGAAATCTTTATTCCACGTTTTACTAATTTTATTGATTTATATCATATAAATTGCGAATAAAAGAATTATAAAATAACTCGCATCATATCTGCGTTATACACTTAGTTCTTTTTTTTTTCACGTACTAACACAATCGAATGCTTTAACTAATCTACAAACTGATAGGTACTAAACTCCATTTCATATGTTATAGGTAATTTTTATACATTCACAATGCTTTCTGATATACTTTTATTAAATCAAGAAATAAGACATGGGGAAAAAATCCACGCGGATCCAGGTTGTGCTGGACTAAGGCTTTATATTCATACTCACTAGTGTCGTTGCTGTCGTCACTGGTCTTGAAGGGCGCGATGAGCCTGTCGAAGTAGGCGAGAGTGGAGTCACGCGGCCGCTTCGTGATGTCGGGGATCATTTTTAGCGCCGAGTAGTCAATACGGAACTTTGATAGTAGAGACGCCATGCTACAGAAATAGAAAAGTTTACGTAATCTCCATCGAAACTGCAGGATTGAGTAATCAACCTACATTGTCCCACAAAGCAAAGGACTCCCCATATCTTTACTTACATCCCTATTTTATGCCATTTCCGAAATGTTTTCAATGGGGTCGACCCTTTTTAAAAAAACTCGTAAATGGCATCCAACACTATTTTGATTCTGATCAGTGCTCTATGGAAATCACCTAATTGCCAGGCAAGCGAATTTTCAAAATTTTCTTTAAAACATTATGTCATTAGGTATAGAATTTCGAAATTAGAATTTTCCGCAAGTTCGAAATTTTCGCTGCTTTTCTGCAATTGAAGAGTTAAAGTCCAATAACATGCAAAACGTGGGCTTTAGGTTTAATGACCTTGGGCTCTGTCTACCCCGCAAGGGATAAAGACGTGCGTGATAATATGTATGTATGTAAATGGCATAAATTAGGAATGTTGTAATCATCACACAACACTTCCTATACCTCGTCTCCTCAGACCATCTTCTGGAATACATTTTGTGAATGAAGCGACCCATCGATCTGGCTGGATGCATTCGACAAACGTGAACTGAAGTTGTGAAATTTAAAGTCACCAAACTCAATGTCATTTGAGTTTGGTGACTTTGAATTTCACATCGACAATCGAAGTGCTGTTTGACGCTCTAGTGTGGATTTTGTTACTCATAGAAAAAAATCCACAGTTAAATTTCTAAACTGCCACTTGTTACTTTTCAATTCAATGTTTCTTACTCCATAACGCCCATCATTTATAAACTAATTTGAAATAAAATCAGTTCAGTAGTCTGTTTTTGTTTTGAAAGTTTTTTTTTTTTTGTTTAAAAAATTGAGTTGAAAGTTTTTTGTTCTTGAAGTTGGTTTTTGTTTTGAAAGGTTGTTAATATGAATAAAACGAGTGATGAACTTACTTTCGCTCTTCGATCTCCATTTCCGTGTTCTTATTGGCAAGCGTGAACACGCGCAGAGGGCTGGACGCCCATGCCCGTCGTGTGGACAGGATGTATGGTAACAGCAGCGTCAGACCTAGAACAAATAGCATTTCATTCAGTTTCATGCAACCCAGGGTGCAGTCCCCACTTGGATGGGGGACCGCAAGTGGCATAAAAATAACTCGAGCTTTCTATGCCTCGGAAGACACGTTAAGCCGTTGGTCCCAGCTGTCATCATCATGTCAGATGCCTTTGGCATACTCACCACCAGATGGCATGGCAGGACGGAGGCGTTGACCTCGATAAATCGCTGTCATTGGATAATATTTAACAAGCAACATCAATCGCCACATTGAGGCTTAATCACAGCTTACCGGACCTGAAGTCTCAGTGCTGCCTTTTCAGAACACCCTCATTTAGTGTCTTTTTTTACATATTTGTTTTTATTTTTCCAATGGTGCATAGTACTACAAACCTCCGTCGTCGTACAGCCACCAGACGTCGACGGTGCCGGCCTGCTTCTTGGTGAACTGCTCCACCGAGGTGAAGGACGACGCGCGCCGCGTGCCGCCCCGCGTCAGCGCGCGCCGGACCGCACTGCCCATGCCTTCGCGGCTGTAAAGTAAGGTTTGTTACGAATAATTTGAGTTCGTTTGCCCTCTAGCATGATGAAAAACAACGCTAAGTTAGGGTAAGGGTAGTACACACACAAACTTAAATGCACTCTTCCCTTCATCACATATTTAAGGTGATACATGAGTCCAGTGCTACCCCCATTTGAAAGAAAACAAAGAAATCACTTAAAATTGTATTCTGTAGTGAGCCTTTGCCATTCGCCTTGAACCTTTTTAACTACTTTTTGAATTGTTGTGTACAGTTTAAAGTGAGAATAAGAAGTTTTACTTAGCGTTTCCGCCAAGAGTGGTAGTTTTTGACAAATTTGCTAGGAACAACTTCAATGCCTCACTTTTAATTCTGAACAATAGGTAATAAAGTCGTTTGAATGGTTATCTACTATGTAGGGCCCCGCAGAACGAAATTACTTTTTCTTCCAAATTGGGGCAGTATTGAACTCATATATCCCTTTAAGAACTTTGTTCTTCTAGGTAGAGTATTTTCCATCTTTTCCTATCATCATCATCATCATCATCAGGTCTTTATAGTCTCCACTGCAGGAGCACGACCCTCTCTATACTACCAGAGCCATATACTAGCCTGAGTAGTCAGAGGATTTGACCTACACTCTCCACGCTGGCCAGACGGGTTGGAGAGGTCTCTTTGATGTTAATAAGCTTTGGTTAGCTTGTGTTTCCTTAGTCGCCTTTTACGACATCCACGGGATGACTTGGAGTGGTCCTATTCTACTCTGCCGGGAACCACACGGCTATCTTTATCCACACGGTTATCTTTTCCTATCCTCCTCCCCAATCTCCTTGACGTACGAAACTTAATTTGCCTTCTCTTTTATTTCGTCTGTGAATGCCTTCCTTGGCCTTCTTTTTCCTCTCGTAAAGTCAATCTTTCCTTCTAAGATCACGAGGAAGTTCTAGAACTTGTTAGTGAGAAGAGAACTATTGAATTCTATACGAAAAAGGCGTGGAATGATGTTTGGCCATGTTATACGTCATCTTGCCTTGAAGATCCCTCAATTTTACGTGTCGAGAGACAGCGACGCGAGGTACTATGAGTTTTAATTTTAAGCACAAGGTTCCCAAAGCCCATATTTATTGCCATCTAAGCCCTGAAAGTTTGACTTTTATTAAATTGACTGATCAACAGTGGTCAGAAATTTTGTGTTGAATTTCTTGAAGTGTCGTATTGTTTTCTTGTGATTTTTGGCCAAAATCATGACAAAAAAGTTCTACAATGGAAACAGTAGCCAATAAATAAATATATTACGGACGTGTCACATTGATTGAGCTATCCCCTAAGTAAGTTTGAGACTTGTGTTATAATATGAACTTAAGAGTCGCCTGGAAGCGCATGTCTCCATACATACATACATACTATCACGTCTTTTTCCCTTGCGGGGTAGACAGAACCCAAGTACAAGCCTTTTCAAATTTGTATGGAAATCTTGAGAGGCGTATAATTCTCAAACATTTGATAATTTAACCAAACTGTATAGGAACGTACGTAGATTATAATGAGATTAATTGATTGGATGCTTAATTTTGCCCTAAAATTATCAAATATTGCCACAGTTCACTTTTTCCGTTGGTATGGAGACATGCGCTTCCAGGCGACTCTTAACAATACTATAGTTTAAACAAAATACGTATATGTATAGACAAACACCCAAGACCCAGGTCAATATATAAAAAAAATCCATCATGGCCTGTCCGGGGATCGAACCCGGGATCTCCAGCCTGGTGTGATGGCCATAGAGATCATCAACCCTACGCCTATTCCCATTATGAACGGAATCTCAGTGGGACCTACAACGATGTTATTGGACCGTTTAAAAGGTTAATCACTTACAATAACAACATATAACATAAAAAACAATAAAATTATTCACTTACCTCTCCTTTGGTTTCACTGCATCATCTTTGGGAGTCTGCCCCGTAGCGCCAGGATCAGCCGATACGCCAGCACGACGAAGTTGAGGGGAACCCATAGACACGTCTGATAGACTGCTGCCTATAGCCGACACATTTAAAAAATTAAGTATCATCATCATCATCAGGTTCTTTTTTTTTGTCTCCACTGCTGAAGCACGACCCTCTCTGTACTACCAGAAGCGTATTAGCCAGAGCAGATTTGGCCTACACTCGCCACGCTGGCCAGACGGGTTGGAGAGGTCTCTTTGATGTTTATAGCTTTGTTTAGCCTGTATTAAGTATTATAATCCCAACTAATATTATAAATGCGAAAGTGAGTTCGTTTGTTTGTTTATTTGTTTGTTTGTTTTTTACGCTTTCACGCCGTATCTATTGAACCGATCATCATGAAATTTTGCATACACATAGGTTAGGGTACCGAGAAGGACATAGGCTATAAAAAACGCGGGCGAAGCCGCGGGTAACAGCTAGTATTTTATTAATATGCAAAATAAGTATGGAGTCAAACAAATAGGTCAAAAAATAGTTTTTAGGGTTATTTAGGAAAGAAGAAGAAGAAGAAGAAAAATACATTTCATTTAACTAGTTGTACATCTATATCCTAAAGAGTCAGTCTCAGCATAGGGCTTCGCAGAGAAAATTGTTTTAACGGTATCTCCGTATTGTGTCTAATGATATACTTCAAATGGGCCATGAAAAATTCATGCTTCCTGTTAATTTGACCAATGAGAGCGCGGAGGTATAGTTGCCTGTCAGAAAGCACGATATGCCAGCAAAAAAATTAATAAACAAATTTTAGTAACATTACAAAAAGTCATAAAAAATTTGCTAAATAGCATCTAAATGTGACTTTTCTTAGTTTTTAGTTCTTTAGCTTTAATGGTCTTGCTAAAAAGTCTACGGCACGGTGCCGCACTACTGCAGAGTGCCGTATAGATATGTACCATATACATGTGGCTAGACCTTAGAGATGGCATAGCTGAAAATCAGTGTATAGCTCTCAGAGCTGAGTCTCTCAGTTGTCACTGAGCTATGACGTTTTTGTATTTCTGTAGCATACATATACATACAATTGCTTTATATTGTTTTTCTTTGTAACCTTTTTTTTTATTTAACTCTCTTGTAATGTGTTTGACTAGAGCAGAAAATCATCATCATCATCAGGTCTTTTTAGCCTTCACTGCAGTAGCATGGACCTCTCTGATTACCAGAGCCATATATTAGCCAGAGCAGTCAAAGGATTCGCCCTACACTCTCCACGCAGGCCAGACGGGTTGGAGAGGCCTCTTTAATGTTTGTAAGCTTTGTTTAGCTTGCATTTCAAGTCGCCTTTTACTTCATCTACGGGAAGACTTGGAGTGGTCCTATTCTACTCTGCCGGGAACCACACGACATGTACCTACACGCATAGTAGGCCTATTTGCTTACTTAATTTATCTACTTATAGTTTAAATTATATTTTTTTAGTTATAAGACAAAATTTATTAAATAATATTGGACTTCGGTGTTCAATATTTTGATGGTCACCTCATAATCCATTACGGCTTTCGAATAATTGTTTATTTTTACGCGACGGCACACGGAAGAGTAGCAAATAAACTGCTTTATCTATCAGATGATGATGCGAAGCGACTTACCGACGGAGTGGTTCAGGCTCTCAGTGGATTTGGACTCCTTGTAGTTATCGCCCATGGATCCTGCAGAAAGCGGTGGGTGATAAAAGCACACATATTAACATCGATAACATTGTTAGCATGAAGACCGCGTCAAACTTTATTGCGAGTCCGAACATCGCGCGAGTCGATACGCAGTACATGTCTAATATAAGGTTGAGCGGGGCGCGCGCGGGAAGGCGGGGCGCATACCACGCCGTGAGCAGCTAATATCCGACTCGCAATAAAGTTTAGCGCAACCTGTACTTGGTTAGTCTCTGATCTACCCTGGTTTCCAGCCTAATATTTCAGCTGGGAAATCGATCTAGGGAGATTCACTCCAGCGGCAAATCTCATGATTCTTCTGCTAACATAATATCTACATTAGTAAAGCTAGTAATGAAAAAGGTGCCGTAACTTAATTTATTCACATATTATTAATAACTAACAAAAGAAAAATGTTTATTTTATTAGTGACTATCATACATTTAAAGCATAAATAAGACAGATAACCGCTATTGTAATACTCAAACATAAAGCTTTAAACTATAGCCAGGAGCGAATAAACAACATAGTTTTTTTACTATGGTTATAGACTTTGCAATCTGAGACATACCATGTCTATGATAGACCTACTAATGATGCAATTTAGCGAGTCAATAGCCAACGTTGAATTGCTAACTGTCGCCATGTGTTCGTGGCACAAAATATCTCGATCTCGTTAAGTCGTAGGTACTGGCTGTCATCACTCATAAAAAAAAATATTGCCAAAATTAAATCTATGTACCTTCTCAATTAAAAAAGAATATACATTACTCATCATTAATCTTTTTGTTTTTTTCCTTCGTATGTGTAAGTGGCCAACACTGGTGTCAGATTTTTCAAGCTGCCTTAAGGCATCTGACATAGCTTAACGACTGCCATCAACGATGACAGCCGGGACCAACGGCTTAACGTGCCTTCCGAAGCACGGAGGAGCTCGAGATATTTTTATGCCACTTGCGGTCACCCATCCAAGTAGGGACTGCACCAGGGGTTGCTTAACATACGTAAGCGCTCATAGAGCTCACACCCACTGGACCATCGGGCTCCTCGATGGCAGACGTTAAGCTATGTCAGTGTGCTTGAAAAATCTGACATGACTATTGGCCATACACACAAACGAAAAACAAAGGAATTAGTTTTCCATTACCAGGTCTTCTTCTTTCGAGTCGTAGATGGCTAGTTTTATAGTTGCCTTGACCAGTAGCTTGCGACTGCGACTGCCCGGTCATTTGCCTTAAGGTCTATTTGAGTGCAAGAAACTGGACATTCAGGGCACACCAATAGGTGGTCCATTGACTTGGCAGCGCCACAGTTGCAATTACTATTGCTAAAAAATCCCACCTGACTCGGTTTTCATGGCATCTACCGACACCAGCGCAGAATCTGTTTAAAGACTTCCAAACTGGACAGGGCAGATTGCCTCCCGGTGGTAGTTTTTCGGCAGGTGAGGTGGCGTTACCAGGTCAGGTGATCAATAATCCAGAACATAGTTTGGAGACGCATACTTCAATGTTAAAAGTCGCAGGGAAGAGGAAAACAATCTAGTTACGGATACGCACGAGACAATGCCGCCAGGTCAGCAGCGGCGGCGCCAGGCACGGCCACGTCGGCCAGGAAGGCGCGGAGGTCATCGTCCAGCGCGTCCGCCGCTAGCTGCCCACCTTCCACGCGAACCAACGCTAGCGCCATGTGGACGTCCAGCGCCTTACTGCATAACAAATGTTCAATTTTTAACCTGTTGAGTGGCTGTGACTTGTTGCCGTGTGGTTCCCGGCAGAGTAGAATAGAGCCACTCCAAGTCTTCCCGTGCATGTCGTAGAAGGCGACTTAGGAAATAAAAGCTAAACATCAATGAGACCTCTCCAACCCGTCTGGCCAGCGCGGAGAGTGTAGTCCTCTGACTGCTCAGGCTAATATATGGCTCTGACTAATATATGGCAGAGAGGGTCGTGCTCCTGCAGTGGCGACTAAAAATGATCTGATGATGAATGACTAAAGGCGTTTATTGCTGTAGCGAAGTGCACTTCATAGTAAGTGCCATAACCTTCATGCTTAAGAACATGAAATTGTGTAGTTGAACCTACAACTATTTGCTCACCACGCCAAGAATCGAATCCGTAGCAGCAGTCGTGTTGCTGGCGAGTCAACCACTGCGTCACGTCTGTTACTAGATTAGGTAGATTATTGTCCATTGTTATTTTTACCAGTTCGATTTCCTCATAAAAATTCCAATAGTTCCGTGATAAATAAGTACAGCATATTTCAATTAAATTTTTACTTTATCCTGTTTGTTTAAATTTGAAGTAATATATCTAACATTGCTATAGTGAACGCCTTAACGAAAACAGATTAATGCTGTGTGCTTTTTAAAAATTGAGTATCAAAGATGAATATAAAACTATATTCAATAGTTTTTTTAGTCTGTTTTATGACTTTGTGCTGGAAAAGTAAGTAGCTCTTTGACTTTTCTAAATCAGAGGTAGGAAGTTCATCCTCACACGTGGAGGTTTAGCTATATAATTGTGTGTACCTGTATCTACTATGATATACAGTATCGTTGAGTTAGTATCCCATAACACAAGTCTCGAACTTACTTTGGGGCTAGCTCAATCTGTGTGATTTGTCCGTATGTATTTATTTACACATTGAATCCTAAATGGTTGCGTACAATCCGTTATGGACGGAATATCCAGGTACGCTAAAGTTATGGAACAAACTCCCTGCAAAGGTTTTGCCGAGAGATTGTATAACATGGGGTTTTTCAAAAAGGGCGTGTAAAAATTTCTTCAGGCAACGCCCGAGTGAACGCTTTCCACCAGATGGGCCGTATGCCTGTATAGGCCGAAACTTACCGGCCAACAGACGAGCTCCGTGGCGCAGCGGTTACCACGCCAGCCTGCGACACGGGGGTCCCGGGTTCGATCCCCGGTCAGGTCATGATGGAAAACGATCTTTTTCAGATTGACCTGGGTCTTGGATGTTTATCTATATATGTATTTGTTATAAAATATAGTATCGTTGAGTTAGTATCCCATAACACAAGTCTTTCTTAAGAACTTACTTTGGGGCTAGCTCAATCTGTGTGATTTGTCCGTATAAAAAAAAAATCCGACGAAAAAAACATGTGTTAGGGTTTCCATACTGTAGGTACTTATTTATCACGATTTTACGTACATATGTTACAGTTAGAACCCGTTTTTCATTAGAACTCGTTTTCCCTAGTTAAAACTAGATTTTACTTAATGCCTTTGTAATAACTAGAAAATACATAGTTAAAACTAGAGTTTACTACTAATGTATTTGATTTTCAGATAAAACTAGTTGTCACATCGAGCTTTACTTAAAACTAGCACTAGGAAACTAATTTGGGACTGAAAACAAGAATGCAATTAAAATTAAAAATTTATTAAATAGATCTAAGACACCGAGGACCATCTTACACTAAAGAAACATCGACATAAAGTATTTGCCAAGGTGATACATACATTTATCACCGTCTTTATCCCTTGCGAGGTAGACAGAGCCCAAGGTCACAAAACCCAAATGCCACGTTTAGCGTGTAAGTGGGCGTTAAGCTCGAAAGCGGTATCAACATTGATGGGTTGCTAGCTGCATCGCCTATTGAAGTGATTCCTTATTGTGTACTAGCTGTTTCCCGCAACTCCGCCCGCGTGTCGATGCCTATGTCCTCTTCAGGCTTTACACTATTTGTGTACTGAATATCATTTAAATCGGTTCAGTAGCTTTGTCAAAAAGAAAGGGGTTGTGTCGTATAAGGATATCATGAGAATGGCTGAGAATCGAGAGAGATGGAGAGTACTCCACCAACAAGAACACAGTTCTTAAATCAAGGATAGATAGATTTGTTGCTTTGGAGTGAAAGCGAGACAGACAGACAGAGTTACTTTCGCAATTATAATATTAGTATGTATTTCTATTAGCCGTGTGGTTCCCGGCAGAGTAGAATAGGACCACTCTAAGTCTTCCCGTGGCTGTCGTAGAAGGCGACTTAGGAAACAAGTTTAATAAAATAAACAAAGCTTACAATCATCAAAGAGACCTCTCTAACACGTTCGGCCAGCGTGAAGAGTGTAGGCCAAATCCTCTGACAGCTCCGGCTAATATATGGATTGGGTAGTGCAGAGAGGGTCGTGCTCATGCAGTGAAGACTAACAAAGACCTGATGATGATGATGATGATTAATTACAGCGTCAGAGGCGACAAAATGCTACGTATGCACAGCATGGGCAAGGACATCAGATGACATAGCGCCGGCTACTTGCGCGGGAGGAAAGTTGGACATGTTGAACGAAACAGACAGAGAGGTGTACATGAAAGATTGCGGCTCTTTCGGGTGCCTCAAGCGGAGACTGGAGTATGCAGACGACAATGGACACGATGGTAAGAAGAAACGGCAGATTTTTAAGCATGTGTGCACATACAACTGCTTGCGGCTATGAATGGGTGTACTGGACTTGTGCGGGGGCAGAGAGGCGCGGGGCGTGACACGTACACCTCACGTGAAAGATTGCGGCTCTTTCAGGTGCCTCAAACAGAGGCTGGAGTACGCAGACGGCAATAGACACGATGGTAAGAAGCGACAGATTTTTTTAAGCATGTGTGCAAGTACAACCGCTTGCGGCTATGTGTGGGTGTTCTGGACTTGTGCGGGGGCAGAGAGGCGCGGGGCGTGACACGTACACCTCACGTGAAAGATTGCGGCTCTTTCAGGTGCCTCTAACAGAGGCTGGAGTATGCAGACGGCAAAAGACACGATGGTAAGAAGAAACGACAGATTTTTAAGCATGTGTGCACATACAACCACTTGCGGCTATGTGTGGGTGTTCTGGACTTGTGCGGGGGCAGCGAGAGGCGCGCGGGGCGTGACACGTAGGTACACCTCACGTGAAAGATTACGACTCTTTCGGGTGCCTCAACCGGAGACTGGAATACGCAGTCGGCAATGGACACGATGGTAAGAGGAAAATACTTCATTAGTTTCGACAGTGCTACGTATGGGCAAGGACATCAGACGACATAACATGTTGAACGGAACAGACAGAGAGGTGTACGTGAAAGACTGCGGCTCTTTCGGGTGCCTCAAACGGAGACTGGAGTATGCAGACGGCAATGGACACGATGGTAAGAGGAAAATACTTTAACCCTCTAACATGCAAGGCAGTAGGTATATTCTAAAGTCATTGTTTGTAGACCTTATCTCCGGGGCATAAGGTTAAATTTTTGGCCATATATTACCACTGCCTTGAAACTTTAATACATACATACGTACATACTACCACTTTTTTTTTCCCTTGCGGGATACACAGAGCCCAGGTCTATTAAACCTACAAGCCACGTACTAGTGTTGAATTCACTTTGATACCACCAACATGCTAAATGTTGGTGGTATCAAAGTCAATTCAACACTTGTATAAAAATTTAAGTTTAGTAGTTTTTGGTGGAAAGTCGAGGGGTTCAGTTGGGTTTTGCTTTAGAGGATTTTAATCGACAAATCGATTTTAATCGACGTTATTAATGGCCTAATATAAAATTGGCGTAGATTGGTGGTATATATGCTCGTGCTCATGATCAATATGTGAAATGGGTAGACTGTCATATGGATTCGTATAAAATTGTCGCCAGAAGCTCCCATAAAGAAACCAAAGGTCCCACGCCATCTTTGATTGCTTGTTAAAACTATACATGGCGAAATTTTGATCGTTCTGGACCATTAAAGGGATGATTCAGCCCGTCGATATGAACCATTTTTCCTATGGGACCAATGCTGGAAACTCAAATTTTATTTCGACATTTTCATACAAAAGTGTTCAGCCGCCAGGACAATTTGTATAGGATTGTCGAAATTTTTTCGAGTTTACAGCATTTGTCCCATAGGAAAAGTTGTTTATATTGACAGGCTATACATGTATAGCGTACAACACCGAGACAGTTTGTACCTCTTTAAACTGGATATTGGCAGAATCGCCGACACCTTGGTAGAAGCTTTGACTATATACTCTCTAGACACTGTCATGCTCTTATTTCAATGATAAAAAAAACTGGCCAACTTTTCAATGCTTGTGTGCGTCTCAGTCAAAGTCAAAAGTCAATCATTTTATTCATCGTAAGATATTTCTATATCATTTGTGCTATAGAAATATCTTACGATGTGAACGTCAATTTTTTTCATAATTACAATTAGTTTACAAAAATATATTATTGTTGACGTCAATAATTTACTTACGGCTAAGTTTACACCGCTTCCAAGGCGGAGTGCAGAAGAAGCGGCAACAAACTGCACAGCGCATTTTCTCCAAATGACATCAACTTACAATCTACGACATACCTATTTAAAATCACTTAAGTGGACTAGAGCTTACATTGTCATGTCATGAATTAAAATTGAATTAGTAATAAATGCTTCGTGTTATCACACGTGTCACGCGTCCTGTCAATTTATGCCCTCAAAATCCTTCAAACTGGTAGCGGTGAGTGTGAGCGACCCACTATGCGTTAGACACTAGTTTTTTCTACGCTTTTAGGCTAATAGAGTCTTTCTAGGCTTTATATAATCTAAGGGTGGAAGCATGATATAAAGCAGAAGAAGTAGAATTAACTTTTACACGTCTTTTTTTCAGATGTAGTTATGTACGATCGCAGCTGTGCTGATTTGCAACAGGACGAGAAGTGCAAGTCAGTTGCAGTTAGACTTGGGTCTATGGTAGAGTGCTTTTGCCAGACAGACTTCTGCAATGGCGCGGTCATGCTGCACACACATCACGCGATTATAGCTCTAGTGACTAGTGTCTTAGCGGTGATTTTGTCTCGAAGGGGGCATGAGTAGTTTATAATTAAGTACCAACAGAAATTAAAACGTTTTAATATTATATTCGTTTTTTTTTTTAACTGTATTTGTATAGTAACCATCTTATATTAAAAATCCAGGCTCTTGTTATTATGTGGAAATGATTGCGAATAAATAATTACCTGAGACAAAATACTTAATAATATTAAAATTATTCCGTCAGTTATATAATCAAAAACGAATAATATTTTTTGATTATATAACTGACGAAGTAATACGTGTATAACACGTAATCTCTTTTGTCAATGAAACAATCCAATCCAGTTCTAAGAATAATAAATGGGAAAATGAGTTTATATATTTATTTGTTACCTCTTTACACTTAATCTACTGAACCAATATTCTTGAAATTTGACATAAACGTTAATTATGCTACGGTAAACAAAGGCTATTTATCACGCGATCAAGTCCGCGGGCAACAGCTAGTAAATTATAAAGATAAAACGCTTCAAAGTTTATAATGGCTTGTGACATGCATCACAGTTAACGTCACACAGAACTTTAAAGGGCCATATCTTTTTAATTTCTTGTTGGACGGTTTAATTATATTTTGTATTCCAGTCTATTTCCGGCGGTAAATAATAATGGAGTGGTTTCCCATTGCCTGCTTTATAAAAAAAAATGCTACATCTTTTTAATCATGTTGAAGCTTATTCCTGTATTCTTCGAGTCACGAAGCTAGTCATAAAAGGGAAAACTTAAAAGAGTAGGTAGTAAAATTAAGTATGTAGAAAACAAACTTACTGCATAACTTCAACGTAGTCGACCATGTCATCCCTGTCGCAGGCCACCCAGTCTTCCTTGAAGCCCATCATCAGGATGTTCGGCTTCAGCTTGCCTAGACCGCTGGTCTGCAAAACATCATCATCATCGGGTCTTTTTAGGTATCCACTGCAGAAGCATGACCATCTCTGTGCTACCAGAGCCATA
Source organism: Rhodophaea formosa (assembly GCA_963082605.1). NCBI lineage: Eukaryota > Metazoa > Arthropoda > Insecta > Lepidoptera > Pyralidae > Rhodophaea > Rhodophaea formosa. The sequence goes on from OY720219.1 coordinate 2,160,391, forward strand.
TATTAGCCAGAGCAGTAATAGGATTTGGCCTACACTCTCCACGCCGGCCAGCGTGTTTGTAAGTTTAATTTGTGTTTCCTAAGTTGCCTTCTACGACATTCACGGGAATACTTGGAGTGGTCCTATTCTACTCTGTCAGGAACCACACTGTATGCAAAACATTACATTTCATTACACTGTGCTGCGATCGATGCAAAATCTATCAAAGCTTATATCATAAATATTATAATACACAGGAATAGATTTGTAATAATAAAACTCAACGTCAGATTCGCGCAAAATCCGACTTATTGTTATTAATTACTTTTATTTTTATGTCGTGTGGTTCCCGGCAGAGTAGAATAGGACATACAAGTATTCCCGTGGGTGTCGTAGAAGGCGATTTAGGGAAAACAAGCTAAACAAAGTTATAAACATCAAATAGATCGATTCAACTAGAATATTTATTTATTTAAGCTTTAGGCTAGCGTGGAGAGTGTAGGCCAAATGCTCTGACTGCTCTGGCTAATAGATGGCTCTGGTAGTACAGAGAGGGTCGTGCTCCTGCTTCTTTACCGGTAGCCGAGAAACTCCCACCGGATAGCAATCTTCCCTGGTCAATCTGGAAGTCGCTAAACCGACTCCGGGCTGGTTTAGGAAGATGCCAGGCAAACCGGGTTATAAATAAATATAATAAATATATACGGACAAATCACACAGATTGAGCTAGCCCCAAAGTAAGTTCGAGACTTGTGTTATGGGATACTAACTCAACGATACTATATTTTATAATAGATACTTATAATATAGATAAACATCCAAGACCCAGGTCAATCTGAAAAAGATCGTTTTCCATCTTGACCTGACCGGGAATCGAACCCGGGACCATCCGTGTCGCAGGCAGGCGTGTTGACCGCTGCGCCACGGAGCTCGTCGGTTAGGTGGGATTTCTCCAGCAATAGCACGTGTGACTGCGGCGACGTCCAGTCAATGAGCCATTATTGAACGTGCCCGAAATGCGGTTCACTGTACACAAAGAGACCTCGAGGAGGCAAATGACCGGGCTGTTGCTGTGGCCGCATACTAGTCGAAATTATTGTAAATTAATAAATAAAAAAAATCCGGCCAAGTGTGAGTCAAACTCGCGCAATGAGGGTTCCGTACAATATGCTTCGTGAACACACAATGTGCAAAAATGTTTTATTCAATTGACTAGCGCTATCTAGTGGTGTTTTAGTGAACTATTTCCCTAGATGAACTTATTATAGTGAGTTTACCAACTAGCTTTTTTTCAACTGATAGACTTGTTATTTTTCCTGTAATCTTCAAGGAATGAACTATATGTTGTAATTTTTTCAAAATTTTTGGGCCCATTAGTTTCGGAGATCAGGGGAATATTGGCCTTCTTTCGTGAATAAAATCAAAAGTATAGATTTTAGCCGAACAAAAAAAAATTTTTTGACATCCTCATAATGAGCCCTTTCATTTGATATAATAATATGTATGACACAGTAAGGTTTGCAAAACTTTCTTTTAAAATTTTGTAATTGGGCCCCAGAAAATGACCCTTATTTCAAAAAAATCTTTATTTACTTTGCACATCCCTGTTTGGGTCTTAGGATTACACCATCTTACCAAATTTCACCTAATTTGGTTCAGTAGATTCGGAGAAAATCGGCTGTGACAGACGGACGGACGGACAGACAGACGCACGAGTGATCCTATAAGGGTTCCGTATTTAATTTTTTGTACGGAACCCTAAAAAGCAGACATTACGACTCGAAAAGAAGAAGAAGTGGAGATTAAGATAAGACCTAATGATGATATAGTATTGTGTAGTACCTGTATGAGCGCACTGGCGCCATCTTTGAAGCTGCTCTCGTCGACGAGCGTGTAGAAAGCCTTGATCTTCCTGCGCGTGAACCAGTGGTACGCGCGGCTGCATAGCGCCTCGCGCGCGCGGTGACTCACCTGCCCCTGCATGGGCACAGCGGGGACTTAGCAATAATATGGACCGGGCGCAGGCGACACAAGTGATACCAAAAGAATATAGTATAGTAATAAGGGGCCATTCAAGTATTACGTAAGCAGAAAAATAGCTATCTTAACCCCCTTCCCCCACTTGTTAGCAAAAGTAGGAAAAATTCTTTCCCTTCTTCCTAAGCTTACGTAAACATTGGTGACAATTTTCACAAAAAAAGTCAGTGTATTTTGCGAAATATTGCTTATGTCATCATCACGTCAACCCTCCCGTCCACCATGTCATCATAAATAAGCCAAGTCTATACCCCCACACCCTTTTACTGCTTACGTTATATTTGAATTTGAAGCCCCCGTTTGTAAATCTTCCAAATTTTATATTGCATCTTCATTTAATGTGGATGAGTGCGTCAGCTTGACGCAACCAAAGACTTTTATATAAACTGAGTTAGACGTCTTCTACTCCAAGAAACAGACAATTATAAGCAACTAGCTGTTACCCGCGGCTTCGCCCGCGTGATATATAGCCTATGTCCTTCTCAGTACCCAAACCTATGTGTATGCCAAATTTCATGATGATCGGTTCAGTAGATACGGCGTGAAAACGTAACAAACAAACAACGTGTGTTACGTGACGGGGACTGAGTCATCACAGAAAATGCTTAGGTGTGAGTTAAGCGCTACGGTGATAATAAGCTCCCTTTGAACCTTCAAGCAACACGGCCTCCCTACCGAACGGAGGGAGTGGGCAAACCGACAATTTACTATTACAATTTTTCTGGCGTTTTTTGCGGGGAGAAATGTTGCACACAAGTTTAGTTCCGCTCTCCTACATACAAAACTTAAACTGTCACTTGATAGTAATTATGACATTGGCACAAAAAATGACATAAAAAAGAAACAATAATTTGTGTACAGATGAGTCACACACAACTAATACATAGACATGCATATGCCTAATTTGGCTTGTACCTTGACAGAGGGGAACGCAGCGTATGGCTACTTCCTTCCGGTACGGAAGGCCGTGTTGCTCGAAGCTTTGAACGCTTCAGAATATGGTACGTACGGCTCGTCTACCTCAGTTTATATAGTAGTCTTTGGTCGTAACACGTCTATATGCTTTGATATATGCGTCACGTTTCTTAGTCATATCCTGATGATTCTTAAATCCATATACATACCGTTTCCAGGACGCCAATAGCCAAGCCTTGCCAGTTAGTCGACTGGCTTTGTTTAAACGGCTACACTTAGCCAAACCAGTCGCTAACGAACCAATAAGAATCACTGGCTTATGACTTATGTTTTTGCGTTACTGGCCTGGCTCTCTCGGCTACTGGCCTTGTGCAAAAAGCCCATAACAAAACCTAGTCGAAAACGGCTGGTGTTTTCGTCTAGAAGCATTTTACTACTTATATATTTATTTTGTTTTAATTTTTAATAAAATAAATTTCGTGAGTAATGCTTTTATTTTCTCATAATATGGTTAATACAAAGTTGTGACGCAGATAGTGGCGCCATCTATAAGCCACTGTCAGAAGAAATCATACGAATCTGAGGTCGGGACTTCATGCCCTAGGTTAAAACGGCCAACGAAGGATGGTCCCGTCAATGTATAACGATTTACTAGTACAAAGTTTATTGTCATCCCAGTCGGACGAGTACATACAATTCACATAAATTTAAGTATTAATAATGAAACACAATCTTGACAAACTTGTCGAAATAAACAAAAGTGCTATGCTACTCGTATGCTATGCTATAGGTACCTCCATCCTTTTTTTTTTAGACTCCACTGCAGGAGCACGACCCTCTGTGTACTACCACAGCAATATATTAGCCAGAGTAGCCAGAAGATTTGGCCTACACTCTCCACGCTGGCCAGACGGGTTGGAGAGGTCTTTTTGATGTTTGTAAGCTTTGTTTAGCTTGTGTTTCCTTAGTCGCCTTGTACGACATCCACGGGAAGACTTGGACTGGTCCTATTCTACTCCGCCGGGAACCACACGGCTTCAAAATAGTACAGTACATAAACAAAAGTACAGTTACCTAAAGAGAAAGTGAGAATTACCTGAATAATGTGCCCACAGAGCATCAATGAAAGCCCCTTAGTAAGCAGATAGGCAAAATCGGTGAGAATCGGCCTTTCTGCCGGGAAACCGGTAAGCACCAGAATTTGCGGCCTATAACAAGGTGTACAGTAGTTAGAAAATAATGCAGGCATTATTTGAAACATACTCTTAGTGTGACAAGCACCATTTTGCGAGTCAAATTCGCTGTTATTCGCCTTTTATAAGGTTTGCTGACAATGCTTATAATAAAACACTAATTGGTGGTAATGTGAGGAGGTGTTTATAGGCACGAGGCGATGCCGAGTGTTTATAATAAACCGACGACTATACTAGACAGCTTACCGTACGAGTATCATACGACGTTTTTCAATACATTTGCGATTACCATAAACAGAAACAAGATTGCAGTTCAGCAAATAAGGAATTTATAAAAGTTAGGAACTAAAGCAGTTTGTAAAAATACATTTATAATAATCTGGTACATTTACTCAGGTTTATTAATGCCAAAAAGTATATTGATAACCTTCTCCTATTCGAAGTCGGTTAAAAATCATATCTCACGAATCAAAAAAAAGTTTTCATGCTGAACTTGAAACTTTTTGCTCGGATTAAATGAAAAAGTTGCATCTGTGGCATTGGGCTATTGAGCGGTTGTGATTGGTGTAAAGTAAAAAGCACTAGTGCCGTAAATACATCATTACAATACAACTTTCGATGTCACAAGAACCGTATTATTAGCAAATGTATTGATAAATTATTTTTCAATACATTTGCTATTAATACGGTCCCTATGTCATATAAAAGTAGACCGTAATGTCATATTGATTGATAGTCATCAATCAATATAACATTACGGTCTACTTCGGCCCTTTTTCTTTACACCAACCACAATTTTTCTATTTATTTATTATTATCGCAAATGTATTGAAAACGGCGTAAATGCTCATACTCAGTAAACTGGCTATTATTGTCATCAGCTTATAAGCACTCGGCTTCGCCTATTGCCACCTCGAATTTAATATAAAGCTTACCGTACTTGCATCATAATGTAATATTAAGGCATTGTACTGTATAAATCCGATATCTAACGCTTGTTACAAGACAGTTTGCCAGATATAATGTTAAGGACGGCCAACCCGTCTATCTTTTCATACAAACGCTCGTACGTGATTATGGCAAGTTACAAATCTTTCTTTGAAGCTTTTTAACTAATAAGTATCTTTTGCACTAGTGCCTAGGTTTCAATCAAAACGAAAAATCTAAATTTGAAGGAACAACTTTAGTATTAGCCTCTAAAACCCGCGATTTTGGACAAATTTTATGTGAACTTTGGGCGTTTATAATATTCATTGTAACATTCATTGTAACAGTAAAGTAAATTTTTATTTAGAAACCTTGCAAATGTAATGGAGATTCTAGATGTACAACGTTTTTTTCATAAACTTGCAAGGCTTACTAATAAACACGTATTTCTTGAAACAAGTTTAATGAAATTTCCGCACACTATTTTTCGTTCAATGTCTTCGCGTGCTCACTAGCTTGTTACCATGTGGCAGTAAGAGGTGTGCGGGAGACGAGAGCAAGGGGCTCTTTTCGCTTTACCTCTTTATCTGACATTGCGCTGGACGGAACAAGCTTTTCGACCATGCTCGCGTTGACGATAGTCGGTCGGGGAAGGGCCCTCTTAAAGCGATATTACCTGTATTTTTAACGTGTTCCGTAATATTGCAAAACATCGTATGATACTCGTACTCGGTAAGCTGGCTATTATAATGATTGATTTATTATAAGAACTCGACGATAATATGCAACTTACCCTACATCCATCATAATATACAATTAATTCAATATGCTGTGTTGACCCGCTAATTGGCGCTTGGTATAATAAGACAGTTTGCCAGGAATAATTTTATCGTAATATCACCTGTAATTCTTAACGTGTTCCGTCACTCTATTCAGATGATGGACTCCTGAGAGTGCTGTTTTGTACGTCTGCGCTTGCGTAGTTGAACCCCAGTTCACATCTGCAATGAAAATAATGCTTCAGAACAATAACTCACACTCAAATGGGAGTCCAGTAATAGAACGCAGCCCTAATTTTAAAAATCCTACTCGGTAAGTTTTACTCGGCAAATTAATACGGCAAAAAAAGCCGCAGGTGAAAGCTAGTATGATTTAAAATATAGTGGATAGGATATGTTAATAAAACCCTGTCTGATCCGTAAAAGGGTGACTCAGTCTTATGAATAACTTTTCCTATTAGACTAGTGCTGGAAATTCGAAAAAGAAACTGTCATTCCCCTACACAGTTGTGTAATATAGTAATAATAACAATTTTGGACACACAACCGGCCATTTTTTGTACGAAAACGTTCATTTTATCGAATATCACACAGCCAACCCTACAAAGCGCTTGGCCGGTATTTTAAGCCGCTTTAAATAATACACACCTGGCTTCCTATAGGAAACTAGCAGGTACAGCGCTAGAAGACAGCCGAAGGTGACCAGCGCCGTGATCCACGAGATCACGAACATGATGGCCACGCACAGCATGGAGCCCACTAGTGACAACCACATGTTGTACAGCTGCAAAAATAAATCATCATCATCATTTCGTGTAGGTGACTCGGTTAGTCGACCATGCACACCCTGGTATCAGAGTTCTTCGGAACCGCCTCTCGGCCTCTGACGTGTTTCCTTTAACGACTACCAGATGGCAGCCGGGACCAACGACTTATCGTGCCTTTCGAAGCACGGAATCATCTTTCTTATCAGACAATCAGGTGATTCATGCCTGCAATGTCCTAACCAAACTGGAAACAACTAAACAAAGTATGCTTCCCGTGGGAATCGAACCCACGACCCCCAGGTCAACAAGGCAAACGCCTTAACCACTGGACCACGGAGGCTGTGAGAAAAAATTATTGGTTGCTTTTATATTTTTTTCACTAATCATTTTTTTTCGTGTCGCTGCGATGAACCCTTGCGGGGTAGACAGTGCTCAAAGTCATATAAAGCTTAAAGGCCACGTTAAGCGTGTTGGTGGGCATGTAGGAGGAAAACAGAATCAAAATAGAGATGGGTTGTTAGCCGCATCGCCTATTGTCGTGATTCCGTAGTCCAATCCCTTGATCGGCTTTAACAATAGGCGCGGGAAGAAAAGCAGCTGTTTTATTCTATGTTTTTCCTTATGCGATTCAGGAGATCACGAACATGATGGCCACGCACACCTCAATACTTTATTTGCAACCTTAATGTAAGTAACAGATCTTATTCTTATATATAATTGTAACAATTAAGGACCCTTTCGGGCGCAGCAATCGAAGAGGGGCTGATTTGTCAGTTTTAATAATTTACATATTACTTTACCACATTCATCTAAATCAATTGCGCATTTCATAATTAAAATTTTATAATTTAATATAATTAATTTATGGACATGGACCCCTCGAGCGATAACCACATGTTGTAAAGCTGCAGAAAAAATGGTTGCTTTTATATTATTTTCACTTCACTTTGTGATAGTGTCATCAACAGGCAAAGGCATGTGTGTGGAATATTTTTTTCGTGTCGCTGTGGTAAGTACATATACATACATAGATAATGTCACGTCTTTTCCTAACCTTGTTGAAATGCCTATACATTAGTGACGTCACAAGTCGGTATTCTGTACGGGTGAAAACATTTTTGGTATTAAGTATTTACTTTCTGATAATGGCTTTTACAATAAAAGTTGACTATATTGATAAATTAAGTGAACTTATATTAAGTGAATATATCAAAGAATAAAATTTTAAAATTTTCATACTTTTAAAAATGGTCTTGGCCACCCGACTTTAAAAGAACATAGTATAGTACCATTGGTACCATTATAGTATTATACAGTCCTCTTAGCCCTGTACCAAATAATATATAACTACACTACGCGAAAATAAATGTCACTTAAGCATCTGTGCACGTCAAACCGCTTGCGGCTATGTGTGGGGACTGGACGTGTGCGGGGGCCGCGAGAGGCGCGGGGGGGGACGGCCGTCGCCGACTGCCGGTCGCGGGCTGTGTGTTGTGTTTGCGTCTCTCGCACGGATAGCACCGCAGGCCGTGTAGCGTTATCTTGTAGTGTCAACCCTAGCGCTTACACACCCCGGCGCAAGCAACTATTGCCCGAACTCTCACGTCACAGGGTCTGCAAACTTACCCTGAAAGTAGGTCGCCATCCCAATGGTTTCGCCAGACTCGCGTGAAACGTAGCAAAGTTGATGAGCGCATACGCAGCCAGAAAGAAGTTGGAAATCAAAGGCGCGATCTGGTTCAAACCCCCTGTGGACAAGTAGAATCATATTATTCTACACATTTTAATGGAAATCTCGACCACATAAACATAAAACGTGAACGAATGAATGAATGAATGAAAGATTGAACATAGGAATGAATGAATATGGAACAAATGAATTATTTATTTATTTTTTAAGAAACTGAGTCATACAATTAATTAGAAAATTAAATGTTAGTATTTATTTAACGCTTTCACGCCCTCAATCATCATGATATTTTTCATACACATAGATTAAGGTACTGAGAAGGACTTAGGTCATATATCACGCGGACACGGCCGCGGGTAATAGCTAGCAAAAGTATATAATTATGAGTATATATAATATATATATAATATAGTATAATAACGACAAGAATGGCCAGTTGGCTGGGAAGATGCACCGCCGAATCCTTTGTACCACCAGCAGAAAAGTTACCTCCTGACCACGATTTGCCCTGGCCAATCTGGAAGTGCCTTAACCGCCTCAGAACCTAGGTCGGCCGATGCAAGGATAATCTGGTCAAATGGTCTTACACAGACAGCAAAAACAATTTCTGCAGCTGCGGTGCATCTCCACAGACAGTGGCACATTTACTGGTATGCCCAGCATGCCCCGCGACCTGCATAAAGCAACACAAAATGCAGTACAAGTTTCCCAATACTGGGCCAAGAAAAATATTTGAAATTGGTAAACATCGACACGCTAAGAAGAAGATAAGTATATTAGTTGATATTATGCAAACGAAACGCCGTGTGGTTCCCGGCAGAGTAGAATAGGACCATTCCAAGTCATTCCGTGGATGTCGTAAAAGGCGACTAAGGAAACACAAGCTAAACAAAGCTTATTAACATCAAAGAGACCTCTCCAACCCGTCTGGCCAGCGTGGAGAGTGTAAACCAAATCCTCTCATTACTCAGGCTAGTATATGGCTCTGGTAGTACAGAGAGGGTCGTGCTCCTGCAGTGGAGACTAGAAAGACCTGATGATGATGGTGATGAAGCAAACGAAAATTCTGATATCACTAAATCCGACCTTAGCTTATAACATGAGAATTATCAAAAAATAAAGAGTTATATACCGATTAGTATGAAAGCAGTAGCGATGATGAAAGTCAGTACGTAGCCACGCACAGGCTCGTTGTTGCTGCCGTAGCCTTTCGCGAACACTTCCAAGTACGGGTATAGTTTATCCTGACACAGCGCCTGCACATAATAAGTAAAACATATAAATAATAAATATATACGGACAAATCACACGGATTGAGCTAGCCCCAAAGTAAGCTTAAGTAAGACTTGTGTTATGGGATACTTACTCAAAGATACTATATTTTATAATAAATCAATCTGAAAAATATCATTTTTTATCTTGACCTGACCGGGAATCGAACCCGGGACCATCCGTGTCACAGGCCGGCGTGTTGACCGCTGCGCTACTGAGCTCGACGTATGTACTACATCTTATCTTATCTTCATTGGGGCCGATTATAAATCGGAAGCACGTCTAACCTTGGGGTTATTTTGTACTTACCCCATGCCTTACTCACTCACACGGTGATTCCAGAAGAAGGACTGCATAAGCTTCAGGATATCACCTGGTGTGTAGTGCCTGTAGTCCTCTAGATCAGGATACGCCAATCCGAAAAGGTCCATACGTACATGTACTACGTATATGTACTACATACGTCGAGCTATGTATAGACATTAACGTGATTCTTTAGCCCAGTCCCTTGACCGGCAATTATGGTCTGCGCGGTAAAAAAAAAGCAGTTGGTATATTCTTTGTATTTCCTTCTCTCCCAAACCATCATGAGAGGCCACAAAACTACCACTTTTGACTAAAATGCCAAACAAAGCTTCTAATTGATCTGAGTTTACTAAAATGTTGATCGTTTTGCGACCTACCTGAAATACTTTAGGCGCTGACACTAATGACGCCAATGCCGATGATAATGTTGCTGCGAAACATCCGCCGTAGATGAGCGGGCCGAAACCGGAAACTAGGCGAATTACCTGAAAACGTTTACCAAACCTCATTTTTAGGGTTCCGTACAAAAGTTGAAAAACGGAACCCTTATAGGATCACTCGAGCGTCTGTCTGTCCGTCCGTCCGTCTGTCACAGCCGATTTTCTCCGAATCTACTGAACCAATTTAGATGAAATTTGGTAAGATAGTGTAATCCTATGACCCAAACACGGATGTGCAAAGTAAATAAAGATTTTTTTGAAATAAGGGTCATTTTGAGGCGACCAATTACAAAATTAAAAAAAAAAGTTTTGCAAACCTTACTGTGTCATATATCAAATGAAAAGGCTCATTATGAGGATCTCAAAAATATTTTTTTTGTTCTGGTAAAATCAATACTTTTGATTTTATTCACGAAAGAAGGCAAAAATTGACCATTCCCCCCCCCTGATCTCCAAAACTACTGAGCCGAAAATTTTGAAAAAATTACAAAACATAGTTCATTCCTTGAAGATTACAGGAAAAATAATAAGAATTCTATCACTTGAAAATTAAGTGGTAAACTCACAATAATAAGTTCATCTAGGGAAATAGTTCACTAAAACACCACTAGATGGCGCTAGTCAATTGAATAAAACATTTTTTGCACATTGTGTGTGTTCACGAAGCATATTGTACGGAACCCTCATTGCGCGAGTTTGACTCACACTTGGCCGGTTTTTTTATTTTTTTTACGGACAAATCACACAGATTGAGCTAGCCCCAAAGTAAGTTCTAATGAAAGACTTGTGTTATGGGATACTAACTCAACGATGCTATATTTTAAAACAAATACATATATAGATAAACATCCAAGACCCAGGTCAATCTGAAAAAGATCGTTTTCCATCTTGACCTGACCGGGGATCGAACCCGGGACCATCCGTGTCGCAGGCAGGCGTGATGACCGCTGCGCCACGGAGCATTTAAACTGACTGACCCATCCAAAGTAGTTAATGATACATATGTATGTATTTATATCTGTTCTATTGTCACCTTATGTAGCCTAAATGGCTTGACAGATTTTGAAGAGCGAGTTCTCATTAGATTCGTATTCTTCCTCATCTCAGAGATTATGTAATGTAACGTCACAACGTAAGGAATCGTACTGTTTTGTAGGCCATACTGACAAGTTTTATTCACCCTGCAGTCCGCCATGGCCCAATTGGCTATATCGGCCACATTTTCAGAAGCGTCTCGTAGCTCAGTCCACTCAGCAATGACAGCTATGCTTCGCTAGTTTACTATGTAAAATTGACTGTATTGTCAAGGGAATAAAATACAGATTATGTTGAAGGTTAAGGATCTTACCTCGTTACTGTTCTGTAGGCCATCCTGACAAGTTTTATTCACCCTGCAGTTCGCCATAACACAATTGGCTATATCGGCCACATTTCCAGAAGCGTTTCGTAGTACAGTCCGTCCAGCAACTACAGCTATGCTTTCACAGTTCATTTCACATTAGATACTAGAGAGTATCCAATGTAAAATGGACTGTATGTCGAAGGTATAAAGCACAATTTATGTTGTAACTTTAGAATCTTACCTCGTTACTGTTTTGTAGGCCATACTGACAGGTTTTATTCACCCTGCAGTCCGCCATGGCCCAATCGGCTATGTCAGCCACATTCCCAGAAGCGTCTCGTAATACAGTTCACCCAGCAATGACAGCTATTCTTCGCCAGTATACTACGTAAAATAGACTGTATTATCAAAGGTGTAAAGTAAAGTTTATGTCGAAGCTTAAGAATCTTACCTCGTTACTGTTCTGTAGGCCATACTGACAGGTTTTATTCACCCTACAGTCCGCCATAGCCCAATTGGCTATATCGGCCACATTTCCAGAAGCGTCTCGTAGTACAGTCCACCCAGCAATGACAGCTATGAACAGGTACGAGAAGGTTGTGAGTAGGATAGCCAGTAGTGTGCCTTTGGGGATGGACTTCTGGGGATCCTGTCAAAAAAATTAAGACAATCGTAAATGGGGGGAAGAATAGATTTTTAAAATAGGCGTGATTATGTGAGCATGTAACTTTAAGATTGCCAAGGGAACTTAGTCTGATAAATCGATATCATTTTAAAAATAAACTTTTGGACATGTATCGATATTAAGTTTGTCCAAAAGTTTATTTTTAAAAAGTCCATTATGAAATACTGATAAAGTGACGCCGATCTTGAAATTTTTTTCACTGATATTCATATATTTAAGAGTTCTCTTCACAGCATATCGAAAAAAATGTGTGCATATCAAGTAACTTTTGGAGCTTACTAATAGTGGTGCTCTACATACTCATCTAGATGGATCTGTGCGAGATATTTTACCTTTTTGACCCACCCAGAAGAAAAGTAATGTATTTCGCGCGTATGTACATACATTGTTTACAAGTATTGTGATTGCCTGTTATTTACGTACTTACGGGTTTTGGACTTTTATATAATTATAATTATTATTTTTGTAAAAAGACTATACGTAGTCCGATCAATGAAAGACAAATTTCTTATATAATAGGAAAGGTCATTGACCGACTTTCTCATACACTAGGGCTATGGGCTATAAACATATTTTACCTTAAGATCGCCAGAAATGTTAGCGCCAGCCAGTATCCCCGTAGCCGCGGGGAAGAATATAGAAAATACTGAGAAGAAGTTGTGCTCCACGCCCTCGAAGTGGCGGTAGTCTGGCCACAAATTGTCGTACAGTATCGTCACTGTAAAGACAAATTATTCTTTGATTGATTTGATTGATTATACGGATAAAATATTAAAGACAAACAATTATTAAGTTAATGAGTCGATATCGATTCCGATGGCCCGGTGTGTGTAAGCGTTATTAGCGATTCCGCATGTTAAGCAACTACAGACGCATATGGATTGACCGCAAGAGACATAAAATATCTCAAGGGAGGACCTTAACAGATGCCAGGAGGGCTATAACAGATGCCTTTAAAAAATTTGACACCACTGTTGGTCACTTACACACCCAAAAAACGAACAAACAACTTAATACTCACTGTTATACCCAACAAAACCTTGAGCGATCTCCTCATCACCCTTCGGCCCTATAATAGACCCTATGCAGAAGTCGGCGATGGCCGCTAGGAGTATCACCAGCAACACTATCTGGGCCTTGGCCTCCCACTCCATGCCCACCATCACGATGCCGGTCAGAAGCACGATGGTTATGCAGCCGTAGATAGCTTGGTCCTGAAAAGTGGACGAAATTGTCTATAGTCTCTTGAAGAAGTTAGATCTAATTTTATTGTAAAATTCTTAATGACACTATCGAGTATCCCAAATGCATAGTTTTGTGAAAAGTCACATAAAAGTCAATCTTTGCATTTTTAAAGTCACTTTCTTAAGAGCGTATACTAGCAGTATTTTTTCAATATGGTTTCCATACAAATGTATTTCTCTATTTTCTCGCTGAAAACTGATTCTAGAGCCACAATTCTTTTTTCATAAAATCTAGTACTAAAATAGGAATGCCCCTATTTTTTATTTTTTCCAAAAAAACTGTTTTTGTATATTTTTTTCTTTCAAACAGGATTTTAGAAAAAAATAAAACATAGGGACATACCTATTTTAGTAATAGATTGTATGTAAAAAGAATTGTGCCTCTAGAAGCAGTTTTCAGCGAGAAAATAGAGAAATACATTTGTATGGAAAACGCACTGCTAGTATACCCTCTTAAGAAGCTAAGATGAGTTAAACTCATCATTCTATTATTTTACTCCTAAATCAGATTTAATTAAATGTACTTCGCTAATATTACTTGTAGTATTTTTGGTATCACAAAATCATCATTTGAAGTGAAGAAAATTACTTATTACCGCCGAAAGTTAATTCAAGTAGGTATTCAATCAAATGAGTGAATTTTACTACTAAATTTTACATTTTACATGAATTTCATAAAATTACATTTATTTTCATATGCAATTGGTAAAGTGCAAAGATTTTGATTTAAAAAGTGTATATATTTCAATAATAAGACAAATCAAGATTGTTTTTTAAAGTAGGTACTTACCTAAACAAACGGACTATAGCTATCTGGTATGCAAACCCATGAACAAATTCTCTTTAAATTGATTGATCGAGAGAATTTAAGATACTAGCATGCTGTGCCAACCTCATAAAACATAAGTGGGAAAAGGTATAAAAGATAAAGAACAGTATAGCCTTAAGATAAAAATGTTATAAAGATTTATCGTCAGGGAGCCGAATCAATTTAGTACAAAGGAATAGAAGTTTGCTTACGATTCCCCAACCTTGAGCCCATGACCGATACGAAAATAAAAATAATATAACCGTCAATATTTAGACAAGCATGAATGCGGTAATTCATCGGTCGCGTTGTATATTTGTTCAGTTTTTTACAGCTACTCTTAGTTTACAAACGACGAAGGCTGGAACCGGACCAAAGAAAATTGTTTACGATTGAAGTATTGCAAACATTTTTCCTCCACTTCCTGCATTATTGTAGTAGTCGCATTTGCCCGAGACTTGAAGATCCCTATGGAATACTTTTTCTGAATGTAGCCTTCTTAGTCACGTTACTAGCCGTATTCTCTCCATATCATCTGGTATCATCCGGTACCCATATATCTCCATATATCCGTTATCGTCCGTTTCCGTCTCTCCATCCCTGCCATCTGACTCCCGTGTCGTCCGGCTCCCGTATCTCGCCATCTGGTGTGGTCTAGCTCCGTGTCTCCCCATCCGGTGCCGTCCGGCTACCGTATCTCATCATCCGGTCTCCATCGGGTTATCGTGTGTCGTCATCCGGCTCCAGTCTCTCCATCCGGTGCCATCCGGCTCTAGTGTCTCTCCATACGGTGCCATCCGGCTCCAGTGTCTTTCCATGCGGTGCCGTCCGGCTGTCGTGTCTCGTCATCCGGTCTTCATTCGGCTCCCGTGTCTCTCCATCCGGTGTCTTTCAAACTTTTGCAGTACAGCATAACGAAAATAAAAAAATATATATGGTAACTCTATTAAGAATCGAGAAAAATGGATGGAAAGGGATACTTTTGCCCAGCACTGGGACATAGAAAGCTAGTTAGAGAAATCCCCACTCAACAGCACACAGCACATGTGCGTTCCTATAAGTGACGTTAATAGGACTGTTTGTCAAAAAGTCACGCACGACTTTGTAAATATGCATCACATTTAAATGCAGTTCTGTATACCAGAACTATTATGAATGCAGTCTTAGGGCCATGTCCTGCCAATTCATCAAGTTTAAGTATCATCATAATGTCGTTTAAGGATGTATGTGATAATTTATGAATCGACCAACGTCGTGTCTTTTGTCTTTAGTGTACGTAAAGGCTCAACCGTTCTTCTTCATCATCAGTTCTTTGGCCAGACAGGTTAGAGAGGTTGCTTTGTGTCGAACCCAACTCTCGATGATCATGTAGGCTGACTCAGGTATCAGCGTGATCAGAGACTCCCCAAAGCCGACTACGTACATAAGGCAGGCCACTGCATTCGCCATTGAATCAGTCGAAAAGATCAATCAGATCGAACGTCTGAACTCCGCGACCCAAGGACCTGGGTATCATATAAAAAATATCGGACGAAATGTCACCTAACTCATAGTAATGATATACTCACCCAACTCTTGATGATCATGTAGGATGACCGAGGTATGAACGTTATGAGAGACTCCCCAAAGCCAGTCACATACATAGCGCAGGCCACGGCATTCGCCTTTAATAAGATCAGTCCGATCAAACCTCTGAACTCCGCAACCGAAGGACCTGGGTATCATATTAAAAAAAAATCGGGCAAAATGTCACCTAACTCATAGTAATTTTGCACTCACCCAACTCTTGCCGATCATGTAAGCCGATTCAGGTATCAACGTGATCAGAGTCTCCCCAAAGCCGACCACGTACATAGCGCAGGATGGAGAAGATCAGTCGGATTGATCCTCTGAACTCCGCCACCCAATGACCTAGCTACATATACTAAAAATACACGTACGTTGACGAGCTCCGTGGCGCAGCAGTCAACTCGCCAGCCTGCGACAAGGGGGTCTCGGGTTCGATCCCCGGTCAGGTCATGATGGAAAACGATCTTTTTCAGAATGACCTGGGTCTTGGATGTTTATTTATGTATATGTCATAAAATATAGTATCGTTGAGTTAGTATCCTGCGACACAAGTTCACAACTTCCTGTGGGGCTAGCTAAATTTGTGTGATATGTCCCTATATATTTATATTTAAAAGTACATTGCGCAGGCCACGGCATTCTCCATGGAGAAGATAAGTCCGATCGAAAAATTCGGACGTAATGTCACCTAACTCATAATAAAGATGTACTCACCCAACGATCACTTAGGCCGAGTCAGGTATCAACGTGATCAGAGTCTCCCCGAAGCCGACCACGTACATAGCGTAGGCCAAGGCATTCGCCATGAAGATCAGTCGGATTGAACATTCTGAACTCCACGACCCAAGGAACTGGGTATCATATAGTAACGTCTTACTCACCCAACTCTTGCTGATCATGTAAGCTGACTCAGGTATCAACGTGATCAGAGACTCCCCGAAGCCGACCACGTACATAGCGCAGGCCACGGCATTCGCCATGGAGAAGATCAATCCGATGGAACCCCCGAACTCTGGACCCAAGGATCGGGATATCATGTAGTATGTGCCACCTGCAATATACAGGTTAGGTTAACTCTTTACAAGGCAGTAGGTACATATATATTCAAAATCCATTGTTTTTAGGGTTCCGTACAAAAGTTGAAAAACGGAACCCTTATAGGATCACTCGAGCGTCTGTCTGTCCGTCCGTCCGTCGGTCACAGCCGATTTTCTCCGAATCTACTGAACCAAATTATGTGAAATTTGGTAAGATGGTGTAATCCTATGACCCAAACACGGATGTGCAAAGTAAATAAAGATTTTTTTGAAATAAGTGTCATTTTCAGGGGCCCAATCACAAAATTAAAAAAAAAAGTTTTGCAAACCTTACTGTGTCATATATCAAATGAAAGGGCTCATTATGAGGATCTCAAAAATATTTTCTTTTGTTCGGGTAAAATCAATACTTTTGATTTTATTCACGAAAGAAGGCAAAATTTGACCATTCCCCCCCCCTGATCTTCGAAACTACTGGGCCGAAAATTTTGAAAAAATTACAAAATATAGTTCATTCCTTGAAGATTACAGGAAAAATAATAAGAATTCTATCACTTGAAAATTAAGTGGTAAACTCACTATAATAAGTTCATCTAGGGAAATAGTCCACTAAAACACCACTAGATGGCGCTAGTCAATTGAATAAAACATTTTTTGCACATTGTGTGTGTGTTCACGAAGCATATTGTACGGAACCCTCATTGCGCGAGTTTGACTCACACTTGGCCGGTTTTTTAGACCTTATCTCCCCGGGGCATAAGGTTCAATTTTTGGTGGCTATATATTTGCCACTGCCTTGAAAAGGTTTAATGTTAGGTTAAACATCGTTGACCCTCAAACCATCAAATCTGCCCGTCAATACGAACAACTTTTCCTACGAGACCAAAGCTGGGAACTCAAAAAAAATCGAAATTTTTAATACAAATGGCCGGGCCGACCGAACAGTCTAGTATGAAAATGTAGTTTTCAGCATTGATGCCATAGGAATAATTGTTTTCCAATTCAAGTGGATCCATAAAACCGTGTTTTGTTTAACAACATTTTTAGGGTTCCGTAGTAAACAATTATAGTTTCGCCATGTCTGTCTGACCGTCTGTCCGTCCGCGGTTTACTCAGAGACTATAAGTACTATAAAGCTGTAATTTGGCATGGGTATGTATATTAATAATCATGCACATGGAAGAAAAAATCTTGAAAAAAAATTTTTTTAGGGTAGCTCCCATACAAGTAAAGTGGGGGAGTAATTTTTTTTTCTCTACTTACCCATCGTGTGGGGTATCGTTAAATAGGTCTTTAAAAATATTGTGAGATTGAGAACTACATTTTTCGATTTAGGGATCCGTTTCTGAAATATGTGGTTTTATAGTGCAAATTTTTGTTACAGGTAAGTGTGTCCGCTCACTATTGGAACGCATTATTACAACCTTCAGTAACTCGGCGAGCACTTACTAGATTACGAGTATACTCAGATGATAGACGTACATTCTTTGTGTGCGTCATCGATCAATGTGGGAGTATCGAGAAATACGTGATATTTTATCAACAGACAATTGATTGACCTATGACTTATAGCAAAGGTGAAATAGACTGTTAATATTATAATAATATACCTTGTTGTTCTATACAACGTGTTTGGTATTGAGATAGCGATAATTAAAAACAATCACGTTCTCCACTCAAAACGAAAAACGTTTGTTCTGTGAACAAGCCTGAAAGCTGGGCCACCGAAACACTTTCATACATGGGTGGAGGCTAAAAATATCATATAAATGGCGAAATTTTGATCGCTCTGGACCCTTAAAGGGGTGATTCAGCCCGTCGATATGAACCATTTTTCCTATGGGACCAATGCTGGAAACTCAAATTTTATTTCGACATTTTCATACAAAAGTGTTCAGCCGCCCGGGCAATTTGTATAAGAATGTCGAAATATTTTTCGAGTTTACAGCTTTTGTCCCATACGAAAAGTTGTTTATATTGACAGGCTGAATCACCCCTTTAATGGTCCGGAACGATCAAAATTTCGCCATGTATAAACAAATATAAATAATCTGTAATGCCCTTCAGGCGAGTAGGCGAACAATAATGTTTAAGAGTTTCCTTCGGCATTACTTCACTGTTGTGGTGGGTTATGAAACGCGGGTATTCTGTAGCTTCTGAACAACAATTAATTGAATACATATTATTCATACATACATACAATCACGTCTTTTCCGCAGCGGGGTAGACAGAGCTCAGGTCTATAAAACCGCAAAGCCACGTTTAGCATGATCGTGGGTTGTAAGTGGAGAACGGAATCAAAATAGTGATCGGCTAGCTAGCCTATGCTAGCCGCATCACCTATTGGCATGATTCCTCAATCAGCTTTTACGATCTGCGCGGGAAGAGAAGTAGCTGGTACATTCTACGTTTTTTCTTTTTTCCCAGACCAGCGTGGAACTAGGATATATTATGTCGAGCTCCGTGGCGCAGCGGTCAACACGCCTGCCTGCGACACGGAGGTCCCGGGTTCGATCTCCGGACAGGTCAAGATGGAAAATGATCTTTTTCAGATTGACCTGGGTCTTGGATGTTTATCTATATAAGTAATCTATTATAAAATATAGTATCGTTGAGTTAGTATCCCATAACACAAGTCTCGAACTTACTTTGGGGCTAGCTCAATCTGTGTGATTTGTCCGTATATATTTGTATTTGTATATATTTGATTATTTGTTATTTTTGATACTTTTGTTTTTTTTTTTACATCTCGTGAGATACTTGCCTCCTTTGATGACTCCGTTGGTACTGATCGCTGACATAGAGAGCGCCGTGATCGTTGTCACCACTGACGTCGTCAGGATCAGCACGATTGACTGCACTGCCGACATACAATCATTAATATTCATAGCCCTTTGGCATGCCTACTAAAAAAAATATTAATTATTCCGTCTCAGATATTATCGAAAAATGTTTGGTACGTATTTTTTCTTTTTTCTATCAAACAAAAGATCATGGCCGGTAAAGTGTATCGGTCAGACACGTCATGCGGAATTTTAACGGGAAATACCTTTTTAAATGTTTGTTTGATTAAAAAATACGTGTCCAATATTTTTCAATAATCTACCTGACGGACAAATTAATTCTTAAAAAAAATATTGGAAAACAAGCCTATTTACTAAAATTAGAGGATATTGATCTACGAGATTATTTAAATATTTAAATACTTCTATATATGTGGTTCCCGGCAGAGTAGAATGGGACCACTCCAAGTCCTCCCGTGGATGTCGTAAAAAGCGACTAAGGGAACACAAGCTAAACAAAGCTTTAAAACATCAAAAATACCTCTCCAACCCGTCTGGCCAGCGTGGAAAGTGTAGGCCAAATCCTACTCTGGCTAAAATATGGCTCTGGTAGTCAGAGAGGGTCGTGCTCCTGCAGTGGAGACTAAACAAGACTTGATGATATATGTTAAGGAGGCATCCATCGGCACACACTCGACCCAGCCAAACTTGACCTGGGAGCTGCCTACCTAATAAGCTTGCCCCACTACCCACGACAGGCGCAGGAAGAGCATCACCCCCCCCCCCATATGTTGAGAAGACATCGCATCAGCACACCTTTGATCCAGCCGAACTTAACCTGGGAGCTGATCAATGGATGACTTACCAATGCCAGCCTGCCCCTGCATCACCCCCCATATGTTGAGGAGGCATCGCATCAGCACGCCCTTGATTCAGCCGAGATAGTCTTAAGAGCTGCCCATCAACCAACTTTGATAAGTATCAATGGATGACTTACCAATGCCAGCCTGCCCCACCACCCACGATAGGCGGAGGAACAGCATCACCCCCCATATGTTGAGGAGACATCGCATCAACACGCCCTTGATCCACCCGAATTTGACCTGGGAGGTGCCAATCGTTGGTGGCACCAGGTCCTTCTCCAGCGCTTGACCTGGCTGGGAACAATGATTGTGATAAATTGTACATTAATAAGATATAAGGACTTGAAATTAAATAAAAATATTAAAATATACATGGCGATATTTTGATCGTTCTGGACCCTTAAAGGGGTGATTCAGCCCGTCGATATGAACCATTTTTCCTATGGGACCAATGCTGGAAACTCAAATTTTATTTCGACATTTTCATACAAAAGTGTTCAGCCGCCCAGGCAATTTGTATAGGAATGTCGAAATTTTTTTCGAGTTTACAGCATTTGTCCCATAGGAAAAGTTGTTTATATTGAATGGCTGAATCACCCCTTTAATGGTCCGGAACGATCAAAATTTCGCCATGTATAGGGACAAACCACACAAATTAGGTAAATAGGAACTAACTCAACGATACTATATTTTATGATAGATACTTATTTAGATAACATCGAACAGACAAACATCGAAGAGCCAGGCAGATCGGTAAAAAAACCAGATGAGAAGATCATGGACTGACCGGGAATTGAACTCGAGACCACTCGTGTCGCAGACTGCCGTGTTAACAACCCCCGGCGTAGCTGAGGTCGGTTATTTTTTTTTATACATTTCAATTCACGGTAAGGTCCAATTTAAAGTAATATTTAAAATCGAGTATGGACTTACAGATAACTCTTACTAAGTATATTTAAACCTGTGAAATTAGATGAGATCGAGTTTTCTCCAACAGTTATGAAAAAGGTATTTTTAGATTCATCATTCATTTTCGTGTAGGTCGTCAGTCGACCATGCACACCCTGCGGTGTCAGAATTCTTCGGAATCGCCTCTCGGCCTCTGACGGTGGTCAATTAACGACTACCAGATGGCAGCCGGGACCAACGGCTTAACGTGCCTTCCACAGCACGGAATCATCTTTCTTATCAGACAATCAGGTGATTCATGCCTGCAATGTCCTAACCAAACTGGAAACAACTAAACAAAGTATGCTTCCCGTGGGAATCGAACCCACGACCCCCGGGTCAACAAGGCAAACGCCTTAACCACTAGACCACGGAGGCTGTTTAGATGAACGATTATGTATGATTGCGTAGTTAGAAGTCAATCATATCGGATATCCGCCGTGTTCGCTGCAATAGCGATCTATTTCCATCATCAATTACTCCCATCAAGAGGTTAACAATGCATCGTTGACGGGATCCTCACGGTGACGCACGGGTGACGGGTCGCGATCCCTTGGGCTTAATTAACTAATTACTATGAGATCTTGCCCCTATTGCGACACATTAGACTATGGAAGGTGGAAAATTCCGTATTGTAAAGACATCTTTCGCAGTATGGATTTTTAAATGCACCACTGCTAGCTCCACACTAAGTTGTGAACTTGTGTCCTGAGATACTCAATCAACAATGCGCAACGAGCTCCGTGGCGCAGCGGTCAACACGCCTGCCTGCGACACGGATGGTCCCGGGTTCGATTCCCGGTCAGGTCAAGATGGAAAATGATCTTTTTCAGATTGACCTGGGTCTTGGATGTTTATCTATATAAGTATCTATTATAAAATATAGTATCGTTGAGTTAGTATCCCATAACACAAGTCTCGAACTTACTTTGGGGCCTCAGAATAGTAAAATATTTGGGGCTAGCTCAATCTGTGTGATTTGTCCGTATATATTTATATATATTTATTTATTTATAATACCATATTCTGTAATTGATACTTAATTGATAAACATCAAAGACATAGGTCAAACTAAAAAAAATGTCTTGGACTGACTAGAGATAGAACCAGGGATCCTGCGTTTCAAAAACGAAGGCTATTTATTTTTCAACTAGCTGTTACTCGCGGTTTTACCCGCGTGATCTATAGCCTATGTCCTTCTCAGTACCCTAACCTATGTGTATGCAAAATTTCATGATGATCGATTCAGTAGATACGGCGTGAAAGCGTAACAAACAAACTCACTTTCGCATTTATAATATTAGTTGGGACTAGCTGTTACCCGTGGCTTCACCCTCATGATATATAGCCTATATCCTTCTCCGTACCCTAACCTATGTGTATGCAAAAATTCATGATGATCGGTTCAGTAGATACGGCGGGAAAGCGTAACAAAGAAACGAACAAACAAATAAACAAACAAACAAACTCACTTTCGCATTTATAATATTAGTTAGGATTAGGATAGTTAGGATTAGGATAGGATTAGGATTAGTTAGGATACTAGCTGTCACTTGCGGCTTTGCCCGCGTGATATATAGCCTATGTCCTTCTCAGTACCCTAACCAATGTGTATGCAAAATTTCATGATGATCGGTTCAGTAGTAACGCCATGAAAGCATAACAAACAAACAAATAAACAAACTCACTTTCGCATTTATAATATTAGTTGAACTACGAATATTATTAAAATTGAGTACATGGGCGCCGCCGTAAAGGCCGAAGACAATGGTGGAACAAATGAATCATTAAGCTACGGGTAATTTCCATTTTAACGCCCACGCCTGTTTGCCTCTGAAGATGTTATCGTTGTTTGCTATTAGATTTAAGTAGCAGAGCCATTATTGTTCGTGGATTACGCGAGATCAATTGAGATTAAGCGATTCTAGTTTTCTAGTGGATTTTGAGGTCGTAGTAACTTTGTTTGTATTTATCTAACTATAGAAATTGCATTTTACAGTGAATTCTACAGTGCTGCCCTCTTTTGAAATAAAATAAAATAAATAAAAATAAATATATACGGACAAATCACACAGATTGAGCTAGCCCCAAAGTAAGTTCTTAGTAAGACTTGTATTATGGGATACTAACTCAACGATACTATATTTTATAACAAATACATATATAGATAAACATCCAAGACCCAGGTCAATCTGAAAAAGATCATTTTCCATCTTGACCTGACCGGGGATCGAACCCGGGACCTCCGTGTCGCAGGCAGGCGTGTTGACCGCTGCACCACGGATAAAACGAAGATATAATTTAGAATTTTGTTCTGCGATAGATACCATGAAACTATTTTATGAACTACTGTTTACACTTCAGTTTACTTATGGTAGCTTAAGAAGTTTACTAAGGGTTTGCGCCAAAAGTGGCTGTTTTTGACCAAAACGCTACGAAAATTTTCATGTCCTCACTTTAAATTGTAAACAGCAGTTCAAAAAATAGTTTGATGGGTCATCTTTGGCTTCCCGGCACAAATTATAATGCTATCTCCGTTTTCTATCAAATGATTTATTTAATTCAAATAAAGGCAGCTCTGGACCCCTATTTACTAACTCAGATGACAGGTGTCGATGCCTATCAATCTAAAATTTTCCATTACAATGCGGTTTTTGTATTCCAAATAAAAAATTTGTGCAAACAAAACCCGCATTGTAACAGAAAATTTTAGATTGATAGGCATCGACACCTGTCATCCGAGTTAGTAAATAAGGGGGCTGGACCCCGAAAAAATCATGCTTCCCGGGTAATTTTCATTTTTTTTTAAAGATTTTTCTTTTATTACTTTGGCACGACTAATGTACCTAACATACCCATACCAAAATACAGCTTTCTAGTACTTATAGTCTCTGAGTAAAACCGCGGACGGAAAGACAGACAGACAAACAGACATGGCGAAACTATAAGGTCTCCTTGTTTACTACGGAACCCTAAAAATCTAAATCTGAATCTGTTCAAGAATTTAAGAATGTATGAATAGTATTCATTGAATACATACATTTGGTCAACATACGTTTAGAGATACGGTAACTACGGTAAGCCGTAATCTACTATGCTACGATTGGTGGACAAGGCCGATTAGACAATTATCTGCGGCAAACATCATTGTACTTCTGTTTTCTGTTTTTTTTTTTGTCCAAGCAGCAGTTTCAATATAAACAACAGTTCGACAAAATAGTAAAAAGCTTGTAACCCTGCTGTAACTCATGTGTGGACACAGGTAGATGCGTCCCTAGGGTACGTTTTTTGAAATTTCGCCGTTCGCAAACCAGCGGTTTTTCCATACAAAAATCGTTCGAAAACAATTGGTCACACGTTCGAAAATAGTACTCCTGGTCCGCCGTAGTCTACTACGATTGATGGACAAGGGCGATTAGACAATTACCTGCGGCAAACATCATTGTACTTCGAACTTTGTGTATTCTGTTGTTTTGTTAACGTCTTCGCAGCGATCATTATTTAGCTGTTAGTTGAACGCAGGTGAAGAGGTTTCGCGGAGCGATAATTTCTTACGTGTGATTAATCACGCCTCTATTCCCTACCCCCGTAGGGAATAGGGAATAGACAGCACAGATTGACCTGAATGTTTAACATATAGGTGGAAAAGAAGATCAAAATAGTGATGCGTTGCCGCATCGCCTGTTAATAGTCGCTCGTTTGACGTAATGTCTTCTATACCGCCCTTGGTACACAATGTACTATTAATCTCTAAAGCTCTGGCTAATACATAGCTCTGGTAGACACAGAGAGGGTCGTGCTTCTGCAGTGAAGACTAAAAAGATCTGATGATGATGACTATGAGAGAGAGACTCACCTTTCTGGAAAGCGAGGCGTTGTGCAGCTCATCCAGCGTGGGTCGCGGCGCCGCGTGTAGAGACAGCACATTTCTGTAGTTGTCCAGCCTTGGTAACGCTTCCCTGGTGAAATGCCTGTGACAAAGGAAGCCTTGATCTTTTATTTAAAACTAGCAGCTCTCTCCTACTGCGCCCGGGCAAGTATTATACTTATAAACCTTCCTCATGAATCACTCTTCACGATAGAATCAAATGTTTTTGAAACTAAAACAAATTTGAGTCTATCGCGAAGAGACAGACAGGCAGACTTTGATTTATAATATGTGGTAACAGTGATAATGATAGTGATGAACAAGCTTTTGCCCGCAGATGTATTCGTCACAATGTCGAACCACCAGGAATACTTTTTTCGGATAAAAGGTAGACTATATCCTTCCGCCTAACCCAGACAAAGTGAATGGAAAAATTCATGCTTTTCGGTTTTGTACGTATACGTACAAACAAATTAATAAACAACCAATGCATTTATTACTTTTTACTTGTTGTCAGAGGAAAGATGTGAATTAAGATTGCAAAGCTTCTAGTGCTAAAATGTGTGATGGTAGAAATGACAAATAAAAGCCTCAGTCTTTCAATTTTTATACTCTACTTACCTAAAACTCTTGCCGTATTTCGTATCTGTGGCTGTGAGGGGATCATCGCTCTCCATGCCTGAGCCTTCAGAATCTTCTGTAACGTTACCGTCTTGCCTGTCATCTTCCATCTGTGCCAAAGGAAAAGGTATTTCAATTCGAGATAAGATATCAATAAAACTTTCTATTTTTAAGAGATAATTGAGAACAATGTCGTTAAAAAGATACCGATCTTCTTGGTGAACTTATCAGTTGTTACTCTCTTAAAATATTTTTCTTTTTTGTTATAAAAAGGATATCTAAGTAAAATGGTATAAATATATGTATTGCAGCTGGCATTAAGATGTTAATACAATATTCGAATACAATTCAATGTTGTTTATGAATAAATGAAACGAATATTGAATTAAAGCTTGTAATATTGAATTAAAGGCGAAACGAAACGAAACGAAACGTTTTTTTGGTAGTACAGAGAGGGTCGTGCTCCTGCAGTGGAGACTGGAAAGACCTGCTGATAATGATGATGATGAAGGCGAAACGACAGTTTTTGCGGGAATATTTAATTGCCTTTATATTAGTACTGTAACCTCACTTATTATTTGTAGCATTAATTGTACATCCATAACCACCCTAATAAATTATTATATTTGTAAATGAAATTGTATTGATTAAAACAGGAAGTCAATAATAAATAATGTAAGCAACATTGATAGAATAACCAAATATAAGTTTTTATTATTATAAATAGTAATTATTTAATATAAATGTATTTTTAAAATGATCTACAATAATTAAATCAATTTATTTAGAAATGTAAATATATTATCAAGATAGTGTATTTAAGATGTCATCGGCCATATTGGCATTCGAATGTGAGCGGTGAAGACGAACGGGTGTTTTTGTATTGCTAAGTGATATTATACGTTGTAAAAAAATATCGGATGTTATTCCCACATCCTGCATATCTGAGACTAGCCATTAGTACTTATATTTAAATATTATTGTAATAGAAACTGTTCGTTCTCCTATTTAAACAAAAAAACACTTAGCCACAAGGGCGTTTAACTACCTGGCTCTTTTATCGATTTTATCACGCATGGACAAAAATGTATGTTGTTTCGGAGTCGCTAACTCCAAACGCACGATTTCCAATTATGTTTACCTTTGGCCATGAAATCGTCAATATTTCTTCCACCATGGTGAATCGGTGACACAAATTCCATAAGATAATAATAGTAAGGAATTCAGTTTTCGTCGTGGAAATATTTTTAGAGCGGTTTAAAAATATTGCATCGGTTAGGTGGAGTAAAATTTTTCAAGAGGAGATAAGGAGAGGTGCCCTTTGACGTCTGTAGTACCCACCTATCGCTCCTAAACGTGCGGTCTTATTCAATTAGAAATAGAATAAATAAAAATCGGGATGCAATGATAATGACCCTAAAATATTTTATGAGAACATTTTGTGTTTTCACGGGAGAATGATGAAATATATTAAATTGAGCGGGACGTCGTACAGCCTATAACTAGTAGACAACCCAGTCGCTGCTGACGATAAATTATTCGTAAAATTGTGTTGATAAATTTCGGAAATTTAAAGGAACAAACGTACGATACATGGCGGCCAGAATCGTAACCCTCCCTTCGGCTACGCCGTAGTCAGGTATGAGTACGGAAATACATAAATACACATAATGTCTACTCCACTTTCCTAAGAATAGGTCGTACTGATAAAAAGCTGTTACTGTAACCATAAACACAATTTTGAGTATTCGAGGGAAATGTCAAGTGTGCATTGGGTACGTTACTGTAACCAATGCACGTATGGCATGTCCCACGAATACTCAAAATTATCTTATTTAATGACATTTTTAAATCTCAGACCGTCTTTGTCGTGCTAGGTAAATTCGACAGTGACAGCACGAGAAAACTTTTTTAGTTAAGATGTCTCTGAGTATACAGGCGGGCGGGAAATCAATTTACGCCTTTTTACATTGAACACGAGTTAAAATTTAGTAGGTATGGTATTCATTATAAATGATTCTGCGTCTAAGATTTGTTTTGGGTATTTGCTACATTCGTCATAGTTTGGCAAAGATATCAAAGAGTAAATACATGTGCTGTGGATCAGGGCTGTCGATTTCAACATTGATATACCGTTCAAAGAGAATCATTACAAACGTAGCATCACTTGTATGTCCATTATTATAACAAGTTTTCATCCATCATACAACTATTAGTTATTTATTACTAGTAAACAGACTCACAAGTAATAACTAATCGAGACGAGATCAGAAGACCTCGTTAGTTTTATCACAGCGAACTCTCAACCTTTGCATACGATTTTTTAGTCGGAATTTTCCAAAGTATCAGTATTTTTCTCCACTACAGCGTACCACGTGTAAATGTGTGGTAAGTTAGCTACTTATAATTACATTGGTGGACTTAAAAGAGTTAAGAGTATATTTAAGTCCACCAATGTATAAATAAGTATCTAACTTTACGCACACATTTTCATTCACAGTGGCTCACATTTTCACTCGTTAACTCGTCGTGCCCTTGTTACCTTTGAATTTTAAACAATTGTTTCCAAAGAGAAAGCGTTTATCATCGATTGCATCGCTTTCCATACAATGAGTATGTAGGCGGATTTAAAAATAATTTTTATAAATTTTATTTAGATTGTGTACTTATATGGTATGTTAACGCTCTCTTAGGTAAGTATCTACCTACACCCGTATATTGAACTATTACTTCGGTCTGAGCCTGAGATTCGCTTTACTTTTCTCCTTCGCTTACTCTTTTCCAGGTCTTTCGGTCTACTTAGTAACCATTTTGCATATCATATTCATTGCAACTTACGTTGCATAGCCACAAGCTAGTACATTGATCTTAGTAAGTCTTTAAGAGTATCTATAAATTTGTAGAGGTACCTTCTTGTTATTATTTTTCATCATTATTATCATCATCAGCTTTCTAAGATTCACTGCTGGTTAAAAGCCTCCTTTTGTCTGAGCCACCTCTCTTTCTCTAGCCATCTCAATCAAGCTCTTCTCAATGATTTGCCTTGTATTTATTTTTACTATACTTCGTTATTTCCTTGACCTCCGTATACGACAATTTATGCCATTTCCTTTACTTCATATGTGAAAATTTTCTTTCTTTCGACAAATTCATCGTGTCCTATGTCTATAGTTTGTTCTAACGTTTTTTCTTAATTGTCAAATACAAGCACTTCCAGTATTTTCATTTAAAAGTATTCTGCTCTGTCTTATCGTTCAATGACATACCTGTCCAAGAATCAGATCATCATCTTAGCAGCGTCACCTGCTAAATTCACCCTTCTCATCAAACCCAAAGGGTCCATATTACTTCGTGTCCGTCATGCTAAATTTAGCGCCGCTCACGCATGTGGCTCCACATAAACTGATTCTGGAGAGGAGTTATTTATACTCGTCTTTTATGAGGATGTGTCCTTTTAAAACTGACCAACCATCTGCTTATCCAAAATTTAATCGCATTGCGACCTTGTGCACGTATTTGTAAAATATTCGAGAATTAGCTATCCCATTTGAATACATCAATCAATTGATATATGATTAACTTTTTTGGTATTTAGTTTTATTTATGGAAGATCTGCCCAAATTATTTTGAATTTATAAAAAAATATATAAATTTCAATGATTATGTTGGAAATGATACGGAAATAGACCGAGATAGTGTGAGATAATAAAAAGAGAACCCGCTTGTTCTGTTTTGTTACTAACACCGACGATAAGAAACCTGAAACCAGCTTAGAAGTTGTTGTATACAACGTCTTCGATCACGAAATTCAGAGTATGGTCCATCTAACTGACCATTGTCCCCTTTTGTCTATCGAGGGCGACATCCATAGGATACATGTGGCTGATCTGGGATCTGGAAGATTGTCGGATAAATCGATAGGCTTCCATTCTCATTAGGATTTTCCTTCTGCTGCAGACAAATCATCATCTCAGCCAGAGGAAGTCCACAGCTGGACATAGGCCTTCCCCAAGAATTTCCAAAATGACCGGTTGGAAGCAGCCTGCATCCAGCGCCATCCTTGCATACAACTATCCATTCGCAAATAATATTATGACAATGATGATAAAATCATCCATATATACGTCATCCCCAAACGTGTCTGTGTAATATTTGGTAATAACCCAACGTAATTTATTTGCTCAGTTGTATAAACTCGCGTCAGTTGGATTATGATTTCCATTCATGACTGATAAAGGTCGTGTGCAAGAAAGAATAATCGTAGTGGAATGTTTATAAACATGCAATTTTTCTACTTAGTTGTGTGTGATAAGAAATATTTATTGATTTATTTATACTTATTATGGCGTTACCAATGATTATACATGCATATAAGTGTATGGATATAAGTAAGATTTTATTTTAATTTTATTGAACTTTATGTTCCAAAATTATTAATGTAAAATTTGATACAAGAGAACTCTCTAAAATCTAAGAAAATACTAGTTTTTACGATTGTTGAAATCATATATTTTTTTAAATCTATGATTGAAATCATTGATTTTTTTAAAAATCTATGGTTGAAATACTTTATCTTTCAAAGATTATTTTGTAATTAGATTTTTAATTTTGTAAATACGTTTATTTTCTCTGAACCAACCTGAGTAAACAAAAGTTTCAGGCCTACGAAGCCTCGACAAACATGCTAAGCTAAACTTGGTTTACAGAAAGATAACCCCAATTCGATACCTTGAACTGTTTAGAACTCGACGGCTTTTACGATCTGCGCGGGAGGAGAAGCGGCTGCTATACCCTCAGAATAATACCTATTCTACTTCTTTTTTGTTTGTGGGAGACAACAAAGATTAAGCTATGATCAGCCAAGGAGGCCAGATATTCGTTTTTATCCTTAATGGTACAAAAAACAAATTCTATTACGAAGTGTAAAGTCCATCGTTGAACTAAAAAGAAAACCACTAATATTCACAAAACGGCGACCTGTGACGGCGACTGAGAGATTGAGGCTCTTTGGCTTCCTATGACTATGAAGCAGCTGCTCCAACATGTTTTTTTTACAATATAGGGTCATTGATCGATTTTCGCGGTTGACTCATATTATAGTTGAATCTTAACATTACCTTGTAAAGTATTGTTAACTGTCAATGCTCCAAAATCTTTCCATAAACCTACGTTCTTTTCTTACATAAACATAATAAGGTATGCCTTGCCAGAAGAAGTATAGCTATTGTTACTCAAGGTGGATCTGGGACGTATTATAAGTAGTGGTAGTTATCTTATTTTAATTCATGCAGGTAATGTTGTAAGTAAACTTTAAGTCCTGCTACTAGGTACGATATGTATCAATCATACAATGCCTGATTCAATGAAAAAAACTGTACACGTTAAAAATTTCCTAAGAAATTGCGTAAGAGCAGGCACTGCTGTGCAGCACCCATAAAGATGGGACCCTAAGACGAGGCTATAGGAAGCCAGCGGCGGCCTGCACTTATCCAATTCATCGCTATTATGATTTATTGGAGCGCCCAAGTAGGCGCCTCTGACCTAGACCGCGAAACGCCCACGGTCCAAATGCGGGCGATGTGCGGTTTTCTATCAAATCTAAAGTAATATTTAAAAAATACCTATTTAATAAACATATTGGAATATTTTTCAAATATTTCACCTGCTTAAAGCTACATTGAGAGAATCCTTCTCCATTTAGAAAGAATCTCAAACAGAAAAGACTCCAAAACTAGAAGAAATAAAGCTAGCGCCAAACATAAAAAACAATGTAACCAGAGAATTCTCAGTGATCGCTATTATGATTTATTGGAGCGCCCAAATAGGCGCCTCTGACCTCGGTCCAAATGCGGGCGATGTGCGGGTTTCCAACAAAGTCTACGGGTCTAATATTTGAGGAAAAATATTGTATTTGCATGTTTTTTGTAATGGATTAATTAAGTTAAAAACTTATTTTTCTGTTTGAAATATTTCATCTACATAAAGCAACATAATCGGCAAATTACCGAGGGTACACTAACTACCAAAAAAAATACTATTGAGTACATAGAATAAGTACTAGAAAAACGCTTTTTTTTAAATCTGTGATTACTTGTATCTGAAGAACGACAGCTTTATGTTTTTTCTAGGCAACAGAGACTATATTGGTGGAGCGCCCAAGTAGGCGCCTCTGACCTAGACCGGGAAACAACCGCGGTCCAACTTGGGCGAAGTGCGTTTTTTTATTCGCGAGTTTTTATCTATCGCAATCTGAAGTAATATCTAAGGAAAAAGAATATTAGTCCAGTCAATAAAGTAGTTGTAGATTGCGTAAGCACCTAAGCGGTTTACTAAGAAACTTATTCAGGGTGCTATGTCAAGAGTTTAATATTATATTGTGTTTTTATGGATAAACTAACAAAACTTATTGAAACTTTAATTCTATAGGTTTGTTAACGCACTGATAATACTATTTCTGATATATTCTTATAAAATTAAGAAATAAAGTATGGAAAATAATTCCACACAATTTGAATCTGCGGCTTTGTCTTTATACAACATTCCTGCCCGCGTGGAATTTTTCCCATATCTTATTTCTTAATTTTATAAAAATTACTGGAATATTTTATTAATACGTCACCAACTGTCCACGTGTCGTGGTCAAATAATAGAAGAATAATGCCATTTAGAAAGAAGAAACAGGAAAGACTCCAAAATTAGAAGACATTAAAGATAGCATCAAACAAAACGGTTGCGGCAACATATTCCTGAGGAAGAGGATTATGGAGGAGGCCCAGACTCGAAAAACGCCCCGACTTCGCCATTGATACATACCTAGCCTATGGCACTCAGGGATAACATCCTATCCAACAGTGAAAATTTTTCCAAATCAATCCAGTATTTCCTGAGATTAGCGCGTACAACCAAACAAACACTTCAGTTTTAAATTATTTGGATGGATAGATTAGCGCCCAAGAACCAGTCCTAATCCTAATATACGAGCGATGAATGTGTGGGTGTTATCAATTATCATCCATGTTGTCTATTATTTTATCCTTATCTACTTCCGACATATGAATGTCCGGTTTGATGTGTGATGTTATGTCTATTTATAGAGATGCAAAAACAAACCACAACTATACAGTGTTTTTAACCGACTTCAAAAAAAGGAAGAGGTTCTCAATTCGTTGTAATGTTTTCTTTTATGTATGTTCCCCGATTTCTCGAAGACGCCTGGAAAGACTTAAGAAATTCTTTTTTTATTCGATAGGTAATACTTTACAGATGGTCCTATTAAATTTTCGTCAACATGTGTGGAGCGCTTTTTGAAAAAATACACAAAAACCACAAAGTATTTTTAAAGGTATGCCGTTCGGATTACACTTATTTCTATTTTATTCTTGTTTATTAAAAAAAAAAACTGGCCAAGTACGGTCGGGCCACGCGCAGTGTAGGGTTTCGTAGTTGCGAATGACAACTTTGAGTTCACACAGTACACACTCGCACCTCACAGTGTAACGACCAAAAACATCAAACAATGAAAATTGTATGAAATTTTACATTTTTAAGTTGGTTGCCTATAACTTATTAGTTTGTTCTTGGTACTCAGCTCTGATAGTTTTCCTTTCAACTTCAGTATATATACTACTGCTGTAATTTTTTTCACGTATCCATATATAACCGTTTAGCAGATAGAGGGGGGGACACTTACCCCTAACAAAAATTTGCTCTTTAAAACCAAATATTTTGGAAAGGAATCCCTAAATCAAAAAATGGTGTTCTCAACCTCACAATATTTTTTAAAGACCTATTAAACAATACCCAATACGGGTTATATATATAATATGGGTTTGTATAGAAAAAAAATATTACTTCCTCTTTACTAGTATGGGAGCTACGCTAAAATTTTTTTTTCTACAACTTTTTTGGCATGATTAAAATAAAAAAAAATAACTTTTTTCTCTACCACTTTTTTGGCATACCCATAATTATAGCTTTCTAGTACTTTTAGTCTCTGAGTAAAACCGCGGACAGACAGACGGACATGGCGAAACTATAAGGGTTCCTAGTTTACTACGGAACCCTAAAAATTTGGTTAAAGTCGGTTTTTGTTTTTGTTAAAAATATCTTCAATTAAACAACCTGGAAAACGGTAAGCGATTCCAACATTGAATTGAAATAAAACAAAGTGTGTGTGAGATATCATCGAAATATGTAACATACGGGTTACTCATGTATAAAATCCGACAGGATTCACCCTCATCAGGACGTTTAAAACATAAGTATTTAACACAGTGGGGTGTCTCCAATAATGACCTCTGTGACTGTAACGCCATCCAGACTATGGCTCACCTAACGACCGACGTGTCCTAATTGTCCCTCCACATGCAGTATTAAGGACCTGAATGAGGCAAATGGCAAGGGTGTCGCCGTGGCCACCTACTGGTTAAAATCAATATGATATATAACCATATCGACTCGAAAAGAAGAAGAACACAGTAACTATGTTGGTATCTCATGTAAGATTCAATCAAAAGAGTATAAAATCTTCACTAGAAAGGAAAGTTTTCGCTGTGTTTTTCCAAATGATCACTTAACTGCAAATCAGGTTTGTCCGATTGCCGGAAAGAAACTTTCAATTATAAAGTGCATTGGACTTTTCAACTTCCACAGCAAAAATGAAAGTATCATTAAGTATCTAAGTAAAGTACTTATACCTCTGTTGCGGTAGCGGCAGCTGGTATATGGTATATCATAGTAGTATATAATAGTATATGGTATAGTAGTATGGGAAAAAAACACGCGGGCAGGTTAATAAGAGTACTATCAGAATATAATATTTGTTTGTCTGTTCTATACTTTCACGCTTGAACTACTGAGACGATCGTCATGAAATTTTACAAATACCTTGTCCGGGTTACGTAAAAGGATATAGTGTGTACAAAAGAATAAATGAAAAAACGTACGGTCCCGGGGGAATCGTCCATAACGCGAACTAAGCACCGGGCAAAAGCTAAGTACTAGATTTAAAAAAATAATTTCGCGATTCCGCCAACGTTGGGACGACACCACACAAATTTAAAAAATTACACGGTGTCCGTTTACACATGGGCCACACCCAACTAAACTCACTTTTACATTTCCGAAATTGTTATAGCAAGCCGGACCGAGCTAACTTCCTACAGATCCCGCCAATGTTGGGGAGAAACCAAACAGTATTAGAAGAAAACACGCTACCCGCTTACACATGGGCCACACTTCAACTAAACTCGCTTTTACTGGTTAAAAAAACATTACCGAGATTGTTATAGCAAGCCGGACCGAGCTAACTTCCTACAGATTCCGCCAAGGTTGGGATGAAACCAAACAACTTTCAGTGTTAGAGGTATGAATGACGAAATAGACGAACGATATATCGTTAAACTGTACTCGGATAGTAACTTTATATTATCATCATCATGTCTTTTTTCGTTTCCACTACAGGAGCTCTCTGTACTACCAGAGCCATGTATTAGCATGAGCAGTCAGAGGATTTGGCCTACACTCTCCACGCTGGCCAGACGGGTTGGAGAGGTCTCTTTGATGTTAATAAGCTTTGTTTAGCTTGTGTTGTGTAGTAGTATAGAGAGTAATATTTTATATGCGTATCTATGTACTGCGTTTTCCCTGAACTACTAAAGGACAACACAAAGCTATAAGCTTTGTTTAGCTTGTGTTGTCCTTAGTCGCCTTCTACGACATCCACGGGAAGACTTGGAGTGGTCCTATTCTACTCTGCCGGGAACCACACGGCGGAACTTTATATAACTACAAGGTAATAACAACGAGCTATGAAGAAAAAATGAAAAAAAAAAATATTAAATATTAAAACTATGAATATATGCAAAAGAGAGACAGATAAAAGTGGATGGACGGACTTCGGAGGTTTAGTAATAGCACAGAATTAATAATAGAACTAACGTAGTAACCGACCGCCGTGTGGTTCCCGGCAGAGTAGAATAGGACCACTCCAAGTCTTCCCGTGGATGTCGTAGAAGGCGACTAGGGAAGCACAAGCTAGGCGGAGCTTACAAACATCAAAGAGACCTCTCCAAGCCGTCTGGCCAACGTGGAGAGTGTGGGCCAAATCCTCTGACTGCTCAGGCTAGTGTGTGGCTCTGATGGTACAGAGAGGGTCGTGCTCCTGCGGTGGAGACTAAAGAGACTTGATGATAACGTAGTAATAGCATCACGTTTTGGCCCTTTGGATGTGAAACTCTATAAACGAAGATATTTTTATGGCAGCGTTGTCGTTATTATAAAAAGGAAAAATTTGATCGTTTGCATCGAATAGGCTCCGAAACTACTGGATCAATTTTCCGAATTCTTACACCTATACATCATCATCATCATCATCAGGTCTTTCTAGTCTCCACTGCAGGAGCACAACCCTCTCTGTACTACCAGAGCCATATACTAGCCTGAGTAGTCAGAGGATTTGGCCTACACTCTCCCGCTGGCCAGACGGGTTGGAGAGGTCTCTTTGATGTTAATAAGTTTTGTTTAGCTTGTGTTTCCTAAGTCGCCTTTTACGACATCCACAGGATGACTTGGACCTATACATACAAAAGTTAATTTACCTGCGGATGACATAGGCTATAATTTATCCAGAAGAAGGGAAAATCGGTAGTATATAACAATTGAACTCGTTTCGCGGGTTTAGATTTCGTTTGAGGTATCTGTAACACCATACTCGATATTAAGTAGGGGGTGAAGCGTTGTTGGCGATAGTGTAGCTTAGGGTGCCCAGTCTAAAAGGGGCGAATTTATTTAGGGTGGATGCCAAAAGGCGAGAAAGGGACACTAAAAGTCTGTAATTCTTGGGAATTTTACCAGACTCTGCCTAGAAAATGATAAGCTACTTGCCACTATAAAATGAGAGCACTCACTCAATCCTTTTATTAAATTAAGAAAAAGGATACTAGAAAAAAATCCATGCAGACAGTATTCTTCCCGTTTCTTATTTCTTAATTTAATAAGAGTACCTATATCAGAAGGCCGTGTGGTTCCCGGCAGAGTAGAATAGGACCACTCCAAGTCTTCCCTTGGATGTCGTAGAAGACGACTTAGGAAACACAAGCTAAACAAAGCTTCTAAAACATCAAAGGGATCTCGCCAACCCGTCTGTAGTAGTACTATATACTGTGTGTAGTACAGAGAGACAACTTTGAGTTCACACTGTTCACACTCGCACCTCACAGTTTAACGACCAAAAACATCTTCTTCTTCCTCACCTTATCCCAAAAAACATCTAACAATGAAAATTGTATGAAAGTTTTCATTTTCCAGTACATTTTATAAGTTGGTTGCCTATAACTTTTTTAGTTTGCACTTAGTACTCAGCTTTGATTGTTTTCCTTTCAACTTCAGTATATATACTACAGCTGTAATTTTTTCACGTATCCATATATAACCGTTTAGCAGATAGAGGGGGGGGGACACTTACCTCTAACAAAAATTTGCAAAAATTTTTTTAAAACCAAATATTTCGGAAACGGATCCCTAAATCGAAAAATGGTGTTCTCAACCTCACAATAGTTTTTAAAGACTTATTTAACGATACCCCACATGATGGGTAGGTAGAGAAAAAAAAATTACTCCCCCACTTTACTTGTATGGGAGCTACCCTAAAAAAAAATTTTTTTCGAGATTTTTTTCTACCCCTTTTTTGCCATAATTAATATACATACCCATGCCAAATTACAGCTTTCTAGTTCTTATAGTCTCTGAGTAAAACCGCGGAAGGACAGACAGACAGACAGACATGGCGAAACTATAAGGGTTCCTTGTTTACTACGGAACCCTAAAAAAAGATGTTGATTGGACTATGTGGCCACAAATAACTTTTAATTATGCAGCAGTTTTTTCTCAAATGACAGCTACAATAGCTTATAGCTAGCATTGTGTCAACACATTGAGGGGGTGGGGTTCATATTTCTTGTGGGAAGCCCCCTATCTATAGAATAGAAAGGAGAAACCCCCAATAAATGTTCACTACGCCAGTTCCAAGCACCATATATCTTGTTACACTTTAACTATGACTAAGTTATGAACTAGAAATGCGCAAAATGAAGCCATATTGCAATGCAATTTATTACAGAAAACCTTTTTGATAAATTGATTTGTGAAGATTAAAATTAACTTTTAGTTAAAACATTTCTTACTGTACTCAGCAGAAAATATCATGGAATTCTACAATTTTGTAAATATTTTACTTTGTTTAGAGGAACAGTAGTGACACCATAAAAACAAGCTTCCTATTGTATTATTTCCACATAAAACATACATGAACAATGGCTAGTTACTGTGATTCAGCCGTTATCTATGATCATAATATTAACATGGAAACACAAACACATAGAACCAGCTGAGATATGAAGAGGATATGAATCTATGTTTTTAAATTTGGCTTTCTCACGGAGAATGTTTTTTGATCTACAGGTCAATTTTATCTCAGAAAAGTAATTACCTATACCACGACTTCATCCACAATTATAGCCTATGTCACCCACAGTGTTTTTATCTTTCTATAGTTAGGTGAAAATCGGTCCAGTAGGTTCCGAGCTTAGTTTAATGCAAATAATCAAATCTCTTCTCTTAAGAATATAATTACAGATAAGTGACCTGCCGCATCTTTGCATGTATAATGTCTTACACGTATGTGTAAGACATTACACAACCTTTCTGGAGACACACAATCGCATTAGTAAAAATAGAAACCACAACTTTGTTTAACATACCTTCAGAATAAAATGATGATTAAAATAGATGTGAAGAAGTTAGGGTCTCTCCCATTTCCAATATTATTTTCCTATATTGCAATCTTGAGAACTATAACATTGGGATAGGTATTTTTAATTACCTTTTACATCTTAAGGAATAGGAGTGTTGACTGACTTAAGTAAGTTAATTTCTTTTAAACTTATAATATAAAGCACATAATTACATTTTATAAAATGAATAAATATTTAAGGTCCATTTACTTAAAAATTAAGCATACATTTTTTTAGGGCATGTACTTACCTAGAGGCTAAAGAAATGATACTTGCCACCCTCATTACAAAACATAATTTTTCAAGCAGCAGAATATGTGGGAAACAAACAGCAGATTTTTCAAAAATTCAGAGTCGTAGCCGGCGAATCTGGTGGCGGTGAGAGAAAGAAATTTATATTTCTAATTGCTTACCTGAAACCTAGTAGCAGATGGTTGATCTTTGAACCTCGACGGCTTCTCTACATCACGGAAGCTACTTTTAGTCATGGGAGACGAAGTGGCTACGATCAACGGCCCGTTGGTGGACGCATCCGTAAGAAGCCGGTCTCTTTCGCCAGCATCCTTACTTCTGAACTGCAAGCCTGCCTCCACATCGTCGCTTTTCGAAGGCAGCTCTGTCGGATACTGAATATTCCCATTCGTTGCTGCCATCGACTTGGCAGAACTAATCTTACGGAATCTACCGATGATAACATCATCTTCATCGTTTACAGGCACTGCTAGCCGGTCCGTCGGCACTGGAGCCACTTTGGAATTATCAGTCTTCACCGGACTCAGTTCTATATCTTTCTGAGGAGAAGTCATGTTAAATGAAAACTTCTTGATCAATATTTAATTCAAATTCGAGCTCATATTTTGCGAAAAACGCGCATAAATTTCCGGTAGCTGCTGCAGACCACAAATACTGATTTGCATATTATCCAGACATTTTGAGACCAGTGCAAATATTGCCGGTTTCAAAGGAAGGCATTACGATACAATTTTATTTCATGAATTAGTAATATGAAATAAAAATAAATTCGAAAAGGATTACGATTCCAAAGAAACAAAATACAGCACGTCAGCCACTCGAGAAGTTTGACAAATGACTGATGAATGAATGAATGAATGGCGTATGTATATTATTGTGAATGAATGATAGTTGGCATCATGCATCATGCATGGACACAAGTTGAGCACAGAGAAGTTGAGGCACGTTGACACGAAACTAGTAATAATAATAATATAATATTTATTTATCTCCACACATAGTTGACATAAATCTAAAAAATACAAAAAATTTGGTAGATGGAGCAAAATGAATGAAAATAAATCATGTACACTAGGCAGTGCCTGTATTGTAGGCAACTAGTTTATGAACCTGAATTCAATTATTGTTAAATACAAAGAAAAAAAAATGTAAAACTATTTTACAAAAAAAAAATAAAAAAGAGGAAACAAAAGGAAAGTTGCTTGTGGTATGGAGAGTGTTTGTGAAATAAGTGTGTGTGTGTGTACGTACATACACTGCTTGTTTTGTTTCGTTGTAAAATTAATGAAATGGAAGAAAAATAAGAAGTCTTATCCCCAGTCCCAGAATATAGTAATGTAAATGTTCTTAAAGTATGGCAATAAAAGGCTTTTTATTTTTAGGCTTAAAGTTTTTCGGTTACAAAGTGTGTCTGTCGCTCGCAGCCAACTATTTAAAATAGCCCATTTATCAAACAGCTAGCCCATTTAAAGTTTTGAACAACCTATTATTATGGCAACTGTTTCGTTGACAGTTTATACAGTTCTTAAGGTGCCCGCAGGCGATCAAGCTGCTCGATCAAACACGTATATTTTCTACGTGTTTGATGGCCTGTTTGATCATCTGCGGCCTTGCTTGACGCTTAATCAAGCAAATCTACGTGATTGACATAGATTTGAGTTGACACCCTTAACCAGGTGGCTGCGATTGCGACATATATAAATTTTATCTTCTTCACTACGTTGACTTTACTGTTTTGTAAGTGGCGATATCCACATCTTTAAAAAAACACTTTTTCATTTAGCAAATACCTATCATATTACCTAATGAAAAAGTGTTATTTTAAAGATGATATGAGAGAAGAGGCAAATATTGAAAACTATAATGGGCAATAGAAGAAAAAAGGAAAAATGCTGGTTCACTTATTTAAACATGATGTTGTAAATGAAACATGTAATAAATGTTAACTTTAAGAAAATAAAACAACGTGCCAAAGATAGGAAGGGATATCGGGAAATCACTCACACAGCAAAAACTGACAAGAGCTTGGCTTAAATAAGAAGATTGTTTTATTTGCGTATAAGTGTTTGCTAGAAAACATGACCTTCCTTTTGTGATAGTGTAAGACTGTAAAACAATGAGATTTTTTTTCTTTTCGTGATTCAGCATTAAGTTCATGTAAACGTGTTTCATTCAACAAATTAAACTAGATAACCTTCAACTTTCATTCATATATGCTTTATTTTATTTCACTTCACAGTTTCACTCATTCACTGTCACGCACGCACATCAGATCACTGTCAAGTGTCAATGTCAACGTCAGTCAGAGTTGAGTTGAGAGTGGAGTGGACGGACACTATCGTTTTAGAAAGTTTTAGTTTTATTGAAAAATATTAAATCCTTTTAAAATGGGATTCGATAATGCCCGAATAGTTTTAGATAGCCCCAGTAATACTTACTACGCGGGACAAACAGTAAATGGGCGACTCATATTTTCAAGAGACAGGGTCAAAAAATTTAGAGGTATGTATACCCTACAGAATATCAGGCGCACACTTTAATTTTTTTGGGTGTGTTAATGGCCAACGCTGGTTTCAGATTTTTGAAGCTCTATATGCACACACTTATGTCCACTGGACGATTTTAATTAAGTCTGAATAGCTTTATTACACCCACAACTAGACTCAATT
This sequence comes from Rhodophaea formosa, assembly GCA_963082605.1. NCBI lineage: Eukaryota > Metazoa > Arthropoda > Insecta > Lepidoptera > Pyralidae > Rhodophaea > Rhodophaea formosa. The sequence continues at coordinate 2,202,176 of OY720219.1, forward strand.
GGTTTATAAATATATTTTAGCTGTCATATACTCTTCATTCAGCAAGTGGTACCTCTGGTCTTACAGGCGTCCATAGGCTTGGGTAACCGCTTTCCATTAGATGGACCATATGCCTGTTTGCCTACTAAGCGAATTGTATAAAAAATATCTGGGAATTGGTGGGCTTTAGTATTCTCAAGTTTACAAAAGGATTACCACTTTCCTCTTCATTATGAAAGAAAGAAAGAAATATATTTATTTGGTACATAAAACCAACAAACATATTGAAATAATTTTAAAGCATGGAGTTGAAAACTCTCTAAAAATCAATATTGTGGGGAAGAGCAAAGCAAGTTGTCTTAAAACCAATCCTGAGCATAATTAAAAAGTTCTTGCTTAGCTTTTCTTATCCTACCCAATTATTATTAAAGCAAGATATATAATAATGAATACTTATAAAGACTAACATACCTACTACTTAGTACTTTACTTTACACATTGGAACTTTAACTTCCTACAAAAACTGCAAAAAGAAGTGAGTTTCGTAATTTTTATTCTTTTCTTTCTTCACTAATTTATGTAGTAAGTTGTGTTTTATATCATTTGTAAACTTATCAATTTAAAAAAAAGTGCTACAATTTGCATTAAAAAGCTTCCTAACCAAGTAAACATTCTGGTGCATATTTTCCATATGATTTTGAATTCTAACAGCTGACTGTTGTCAGCTTTCGAAATTCGACTTTATGGCATGCAAGGAAAATTAATTTTTATATCTTGAACTAATATTATAAATGCGAAAGTGAGTTATATGCTTTCATGCCGTATCTACTGAACCAATCATCACGAAATTTTGCATACACATAGGTTAGGGTACTGAGAAAACATAGGCTATATATCGGTACTGAGAAAAACATAGGCTATATATCACACATGTGAATCTGCAGGTAATAGTACAGCATAAAGTGTCATTTTGTATGTGACTGTCTATCTAGCTGTTATACCTGATTGAAGGTAGTAAGTGGTAATTTTCTTAATTTTCACTATACATCAACTACTTATGTAGGAAGTAACTGTAGTGAATGATAATTACCATTCACTACAATCACTACAAAAGTGTACAATTAATAGAGAATTCTCTGACATAAAATTGATTCAAATAATATTTTTTTATATAGATATAAATTTCGTAGACAAAAGAGACTGCGTCCCACGACACAGGAAATCCTAGTGAGGGACCAGTGTTATTGTAAATACTATGAATGTATTTTGAGAGCAATAAAGAATTTATTATTATTATTTATTACTTTTATCTGTGAGCACTTTTTTGTTTCTGTTCTCCACCTGCAAGCCCATTAACATGCTAAATGTGGCCTTTAGGTTTTATAGACCATGGCTCTGTCTACCCCGCAAGGAAAAAAAGGCGTGATTGTATGTATGTATGTATTTTAGTCAGGAAATAGAATTGCAAATAATTTGGAATCTAGAATGCCTACAAATTGTGTCTAAAATTAACAAATGCTTTGCATAACAGTGAGGACTCAATGAATACAAAAAAGCTGGTGGCCTTGGCAATGACCTGTTCAAATATGAGCTATAAATATATTTAGCATTAGGTTTACAATGTGCTGGCTAGTGTTTAATCTACCCATTGAAACCGGCAGACATGGCATGGTTGTGATTAATTATACTACAATAATATAAATACATAGTAACATCAACACAAAATAACGAGTAAGAATATGCAACACACCATTCTCAGTATTAAGTATATGTGAGAATTGGTATTTCACTCTGGTGATTGGTGATAAAAAGCATTGCTCCTTTGAATAAGCATTGTTTAACATGCCTTCTTCTACAAAAGTACCTAAGTCGCGCAGGCATATTTTCCTATCTCCTACACTACACCCTACCTTTGAAGACATAATCTTTAAGAAAATTGGCCCCAGTTCTTTATTTCTTCACGCACACAACAACATTACCCACACAATGAGACGTGTGTTAGCATTGGACAAATTCCCAAGTTATTAACGTCTCACCTGCACGAAATATTTATATCTTTACTAGCTTTTGCTTCCGTCTCCGCTCGCGTTGGTGCATAGGGTAGCCTATATCGGTTCAGTAGATACAGCGTGAAAGCGTAGCAAACAAACAAACTCACTTTCGCATTCCTAATAGGTACTAGCTGTTACCCGCGGCTTCGCCCGCGTGTTATTTATAATCCTTTTATAATCTTACATCCAATAGTATGGGAGTATACTTTTCTGTGTGGCCCAATTTATGCTCATAGATAAGATAGATAAGTACCTAGTATCAAACAATAGACAATATGCAGATGGCTAGTGTGCATCGGCATCTGCAAATGTTGATGTCATTTCATCTCGCTATAACACATTATCGTGCTGCACAACTCCCCTTTTAGTGCGTGTTCACACCAAACGTATAGTCAGCCGCCGATTGTGAGCAGGTACAATTGGCCCATATAATAGTAATGGCGTATTGTCGGTTTTTGGTGTGAACGAAAAAGCGAATATGTATGGAATTACAATACACTGCGTAACGCTCGCTCACTGCCGGCGGCTGACAGTCAGTTTGGTCTGAACACGGCCTTAAACTACAAATATTATACGTGTCTCGTTTCTGTTTAACAAAGACAAAACTTTTTAACAAAAGAATTAATCCGCCGATAAAAACTACGAAAAGAAAACATCGATCATCCCCTGATTTCCTACCCTTAGAATAAGAATTTTGTTTCCAAATTTTTATGGGACCAATTTTGGAGTACAGTACTACCACTTAATTATAAGTTACACCGATGTACCTGCGCAGAAATCAAATTTCATGGCGCTAAAATATCCGTTTGCTATTGGCTGATGAGTACGCGCCATGCTGCGTCTCGGCCATTCTCAGCAGGCGAACGTACAAGTATTGTGAGCGAGAATCGAGATAGCAATAGTCTTACTGCTTTTGGATTTAAAATCTTATGTTGTAGCAATAAGTTCGTTATTTCACTGATGTTCTCATTCGGGCCGAGTCGGCGGTCGGTTGCGCTATTCTGCGCCATCGAACAATGCCGATGTAATTTATTAATGTGGTACTACTGTATACCCTTTGCAAAAGAAATATCTTAATCAGACTATAGTCTGTAAAAATTTAGGCGCAATTATACGCGTCGACTTGTAAACCTCCTCCGTTTCCGAGTTCCGTACCCAAAGGGTAAAAACGGAACACAATTCACGAGACTTCGTTGTCTCTCTGTCTGTCTGTCACCAGGCTGTATCTCATGAACTGTGATAGCTAGACAGATGAAATTTCCACAGATGATATATTTCTGTTGCCGCTATAATAAAAAATACTAAGAACGTTACGAAACCTAAAATGTATGTTTACACAACACATTACTCGGAAGTCTGCGACGTTAGTTTATGGAAGATCCCGTTCAAAGATTAAATTTCTTTTACTTTTTATTTTGTAACATGGGCCGGCACAGACAATGACTGCATTTATTTGCCAAAAAAATTGAGTTCAAGGCTAGGCAGTGTGGATTGATAAGGTTAAGTAAAAAACTCGCTGTTTTTAATCATTACCGTATGTGTCGAGTGTGGCTCAATGGCCCAGGCGTAATCATTATTCGCTTATGCGTCTTAAGCAATTCCATGTGTTGTTACTTCAAAACCATGTTAAAGTTTATAAAAAAACCATGCAATCCTGGTACTATTGGTCGGACGGGTCGAATTGATCCAGATGTATTTCGAAGTCCGAAAAAAATTTACAACTTACACTTGATGGGCCCTGCGCCTGGCCTTATTATAAACCTATAGGGATATATATATGTATACCTAGACGAACTTCTCTGACTCTGGCTAATATAAGGTTCTGGTAGTACAGAGCGCTTCGTCGCAAAATGTCCCTTTTCGCATAATGTCTCTAGAGTGTGTCATGCTCCTGCAGTGGAGACGAACAAAGACCTGATAATGACATAATCTAGGGGTACAACCAGCGTTTATTATCGCATGCCACCACATCTTGATATAGTTCTGTGCATGCCACATATCGCGGAGCGTTCAAAGTTGTGCATTACTCTTGATTTCTCAAGTACCTATCTTCCACGCTGGTCTGGGGGAAAAGAAAAAATTTAGAATGCACCGGCTGCTTTTCTTCCCGTACAGATCGTGAAAGATAGAGAATGGGCATCAGGAATCATGTCTAGGTGATGCGGCTAGCAACCCATCACTATTTTGATTCCGTTCTCACCTACAAGCCCACCAACATGCTAAACGTGGCTTTAAGGTTTTACTAACTCGGATGACAGGTGTTGATGCCTATGCCTATCAATCTAGGATTTATTGTTACAAATGCGGTTTTTTGTATTTGAAATAAAATCTTCGAGCAAGCAACAAAATCCGCATTGTAATAGTAAATCCTAGATTCATAGGCATCGACACCTGTCATCCGAGTTAGTAAATGGGGGGCTGGGCTCTGTCTACCCCGCAAGGCAAAAAGCCGTGATAGTGTGTATGTACGAATGTTCTCAAGTATAACCCATTCTTTTTTACAGGCATCTATGTCCACATGCGAGGGTACTGCAAAGTCCACTGGACGTCGCAAGAACGCAACATGAACTCCACCAGCGAACACGACAAGTACAGGACGATCACCCACGAGTCGTATGAGGACTACTTCGACCAGAGAATATACCTTATTGGAAGCTCGTCTGGTAAGGCAATTTCGATAAATATTGAACTCTATTTTTATAAAGACAGCGCCGAGTTTGGCTCGATACTACATCATCATTCCATGGCAGAACACTGTAAATATAGATCAATCAACCACGAATCGTATGAGGACTACTTCGACCAGATATACCTTATTGGAAGCTCGTCAGGTAAGGCAATGTCGATCAATATTGAGCTCTATTTTTATATAGACAACGCTGAGTTTGGCTCGACACTACATCATCATTCCATGGCAGAACACGGTAAATATAGGTCAATCAACCACGAATTGTATGAGGACTACTTCGACCAGAGGTTATACCTTATTGGAAGCTCGTCAGGTAAGGTAATGTCGATAAATATTGAACTCTATTTTTATATAGACAACGCTGAGTTTGGCTTGACACTACATCATCATTCCACGGAAGAACACGATAAGCGCAGGACGATCTACCATGAGTCCACGAATCTTATGAAGACTACTTCGACCAGATATACCTTGTTGGAAGCTCTTCAGGTAAGGCAATGTCGATCAATATTGAGCTCTATTTTTATATAGACAACGCTGAGTTTGGCTTGACACTACATCATCATTCCACGGAAGAACACGATAAGTGCAGGACGATCTACCATGAGTCCACGAATCTTATGAAGACTACTTCGACCAGATAAACCTTGTTGGAAGCTCTTCAGGTAAGGCAATGTCGATCAATATTGAACTCTATATATTTGTACGAACAGCGCCGAGTTTTGCTTGACCCTAGACCATGAGACGTCATACCAACATGCATTCCACGGGAGGACACGATAAATACAGGACGATCACCCACGAATCGTATGAGGACTACTTCGACCAGAGGATACACCTTATTGGAAGCTCGTCAGGTAAGGCAATTTCAATCAATATTGAACTCTATTGTTATACAGACAGCGGTAAGATTTGCTTGACGGTATTAGAAGTCAAGAAAGAGTAGCATGCATTCCACAGGAGAACACACTAAACACAAGGCGATCAACCACGAATAGAATGAGGATTTTTAAAACCTGATAACAGCAAAAATATTGTTATTTCAGCCTTATACTGAAATAGTGTTAGAGAAAAATTTAGCTAAGTGATAACGGTGACCCTGATAAGCATTAAACCATGTACCTAGTATGTTTTTAAGTGACTTTTTCTACTTGCCTGTTTTTACATATTTTTGAACCGTGCGAACAGTTATAATATATTGCTCCTAATTTATATACTAATATATAAGGGTTCGTTGTTTGGTTGAACGCGTTAATCTCAGGAACTACTTACTGAACCGATTTCAAAAATTATTTCATCATTTTCATCATCATCATCATCATCAGGTCGTTTATAGTCTCCACTGCAGGAGCTCGACCCTCTCTGTACTACCAGAGCAGTCAGAGGATTTGGCCTACACTCTCCACGCTGGCCAGACTGGTGGGAGAGGTATGTTTGGTGTATGTAAGGTTTGTTTAGCTTGTGTTTCCTAATTCGCCTTCTACGACATCCACGGGAAGACTTGGAGTGGTCCTATTCTACTCTGCCGGGAACCACGCAGCAAAGCACCATTTTTTAGGTACGTTATCCCTGAGTAACATAGGTTATGTAGTACCACATGCGAAGCCGGAGCGGATTGCTAGTCGTATATAAAAAGCGGTCGTTTGTGATTCTGGTGGTTGCTGATGGTAGTACATGATAGGTTTCCGATTGTACCTATTTGGAACCCGACGGGACTGATGATACCAGATGATATTTATCCGATTGTACCCAATTGGAACCCGAAGAGACCGGTGGTATTGTAACTTATGAAAAAAAAGAGTGTTTAAGTTTGAAGTTTAATTTAAGTTTTAAAGTGGTGGAGGGGTAAACTCCTAAGTAGGGAAAAGTCAAGAAAAATAGGTTTAAATGACAAGAGGTTTTATTTATTGTCGTACAATAACATCTTAGGTACTCTTAGTGAAGAGATATAACCGTAATCTTAAAGTTAAGATAACAACAATGAGAAAATAAAGAAATAAAGGGGAGGGTTGTTGGCTAGTTTGGCTGGTCCCTTGTGAACGCGTTTATATTAAGGTAAAGTAGCATACTATTTAAAGTAGAAGTTATAAGTAGTATACTAATTTAGGTAGTACTTAAAGATAAGTAGAATAGTGGTATTGAAAGTAGTATTTATGTAAAGGTAAAACTTCCAACCAAGAAATTTATCCCCGTAATTAAAGAAAAAGAAAGAATCCTCAAGTCAGCAGATGAAGGATTTGACTTGCCAGCCGATGAACCCACTCCTCGGACTGACACCTCAGCCAAACAGCACTTTAGTCAGGTACTCCGGACAGACACTCCAGACTGACACCTCAGCCAAACACCTCAGCCAAACACCTCCTGTAGTAGTACACAATAATGCATTACAACTAGGTACAGCTAATTACAGACAGAAGATAAGGGGAAGTTACAGACTTTTACATTAACGGTGACGTCGCACCCAGAACAGCATTTAACAGAATAACTACACTTATTTTAAGAATAATTAATAGATCTAGCTATTACAATGAAAAGATAGTTTCAGATTATCTTAATAAGAAATACAACGCACCAGAGGCATGATACCATTGATGGTGGACGCTTGTGGCGCTGGATGCACCGAGCGTCTCCATCGTAAAACAATCTCAGGCCATGCATCATGGTCCCTATTTGACAAAACTAATATTGTAAACAGTGACTAAAAGAGATAGCTCTAGTAGCACAAGATATTAGTGGGTAACAAACAATAAAACTATATCTGAGAGAACTTTTACACAGAATTTAGTTCTAACAGAAAGATTACATAATTCCTACTTATTTAAAAGTGTGGGGAGAGTGTTTCTGAAGATAGAAATGTAGAAGAGGTTATCGCATACCTGTAACGGAGGCAGAAAAACGCTTCTGGACTACGGCAACCGTTGAAACCAACAACAGCAAGGCGATCACGCCGACACCGAAGAGTACCAGAAACTGTAAGAGAATGAAAACGATTATACACGAATCACTACCAAAACGCACGCATGGGTGTGCTCTCACACGTGTTCAACTCACCGGTTTTATCTCAGAACAACAGGAACCACGAATAACGCTCGCAGCAACGTCGCCTTAGGATTCTTCCTCAAATCCCAGAATCAGCAGCTTACAGAACAGAACAACAGACAGCCCACAGCACAGAACTTCTCAGGGACCTGCACGCCAGCACGCGCAGCCCGAAAAAGACACTTCCTCCTACCACTGACTTCCGACGACCGAAGCACGTTCGAATCATATGCTCAAAACTATGAACCACAACACAACCACTTAACACATTTTAAATAAATTAAGTAAGCTAGCGAACTTGACTTAAACAATTAATGGGTAGCCTATTAATTGCTATTTTATATAAAGAAAGGCTAAATATAAAACAATTACTTAATTATAAGTAAAAATTCAATACGTCAAAACAATGTAAAGCAACACTTCCGAACGCACCATTTCTGCGTTTCGTTATACACACAGCAGCAAACCGTTCATGACAAATCCGACGTAACATTTTTACTAATATCTAGAACGTATAGTCGTAGAATAAAAGAAAGTCCATTTACTATCTTCTATAATGATTTTAGAACTCAAAACACAAAATAGTTAAAATCCCAAATAATTACAAAGAAATATCTCCACAGACAACAAACTTACCAGAAACTAAACGTCAACCTGTCACTTCTGTCAGATGTCAAACACAGCAAAACAAGACTATGTTTACCTTTTCCTTACAGACCAAAACATTCAATATTTCTAGATTCAAAGTGAAACTATTAGAAAACCGGGAATAGAAGGATTCGTGAAAATACGAAAAGTGGAATGAGATATAGTTCAGTGAACGTATACGGTCAAGGCAGCTTGAAATAATGTAATTTTATAGGCTATCTCATGGTAAGCAACACTTGCATAAAATTAGGTGTTACAGTACCCCCTCACCCGCCAGAATTTTGCGAGGTAACGAGAAAAATTCACGCTGGCCCCCAGCATCACGATCCAACTAAAATTCAACCTAAACCTTTAATGTCTTTTACATGACACTCACTCCTCCTGCCATTCTCGTCTTCCACCAAATACACTAATTTAGATAGCTTCTTCACTACACGACATTTTTCAAAACGTGGAGCTAATTTATAAGAAAAATGTTTCGCAGCATCACTACGCACATGCGTCCGGCGCCAAATGATATCATCCTCTACAAACTCAACATCCCTTCTACGCCTATTGTAATACTTAGCGTTCCTCCAGTGCGATTTTTTCAGTTCTTTATCCACTTTCAGAAATATTTCCTTCAACACGCCTATCTTATCGAGGTAGTCAGCACGACAACTAACAAGAATATCATCTATATCCTCACTATCTCCGTAGATAGAACCATCAACAACAGCTTCACGTCCATGAACAAGCAGAAAAGGGGTAAAAGTAGTAGTGTCATTAACAGCAGTGTTAATAGCAAATTGAATTTCACAAAGATGTGAATCCCAACTTCGTTGATCAGTACCAACAAGTGCAGCTATTGCCGTGACAATAGTACGATTATACCGTTCTACAGTATTTACTTGAGGACAATAAGTAGGAGTGAAATGAATTTGTGGTATTCTATACTTTTCAAACAACGCTCTCACATCGCGTCCTATAAATTGCGGTCCATTATCGACGATAACGGTTTGTGGAACCCCATGAACTAAGAAAACATGGTCTTCCAAGCGTTGAGCCACTACTTTACCAGTCGCACGTCTAAGAGGAAACATCAACACATATTTTGAAAAACAACAAACCACTACAAGCAGATATTCATTCTGTTGCCGAGACCTGGGCAGTGGGCCAACTAAATCTACGCTGATACACTGGAATGGTCTACGACACACCTTAGGATTTCCAAACAAACCAGGAGTAGTTTGATTAGGATGTTTATATGCTTTACATGTCTGACATTTCGACACGTACTCTTCAACATCCTTATACATATCAGGCCAATAAAAGCGAAGACGCAAACGTTTATACGTCTTTTCAGTCCCTAAATGAGCACCTAAAGGAGAATCGTGATTCTCAGTAATAAGACGTAGTCTTTCATCCGAAGGTACGACTTCCTTCCAATCAAAATCTCCAGTTAGCGAAGACTTACTCTTAGTATAACGATAAAGTATACCATCGATTATTTGGTAGTTAGGACAGGTTTGAGGCCTGTTCTGACAACGAGAATAAAGATTATGAAACCAAGGATCGGTTCCAGCAGCATTTATAACAGAAACCGGTACAGAACGGGATAAAGAATCAGGAACAAGGTGATCTTTACCGCGCCGATGCTCAATAATAAAATTGTAGGGAGAAAGTCTGCAACCCCAGCGTTCCAAACGCCCGGTAGGATTACGAAGGTTAAGGAACCACTTTAAACTAGCGTGATCCGTAATAATCTTGAAAGCTTTAGGACCTTCAAGGTAGGGCCTAAAATGTTCTACCACTTGTACCACAGCCAACGCCTCTCTTTCAGTAGCAGAATAGTTACGCTCTGCACGATTCAACGAACGACTATAATAAGCAATTGGATGTTCTTCACCGTCAAAAGACTGAGTCAGCATGCCTCCAATACCAACATCGGAAGCATCAGCGTGCACAATAAAAGGAAGAGAAAAATCAGGACATGCCAAGACAGGAGCAGACGTCAAAGCACTTTTCAGCTGCAGAAACGCGTGTTCAGCTTCAGGAGACCAAACAAACGGTGGCCGGTTTTTCCGAGTAGAAGTTAGAGCATTTAAAGGTGCAGCAATGGTACTAAACCCTCTAATAAATCTTCTATAGTATGAAGCTGTCCCTAAAAATCGTTTAACATCTTTGGGGCAAGTAGGTATGGGAAAATCCGTAATGGCTTTCACCTTCTCAGGGTCAGTTCTCAATCCTAAATCATCCACAACATACCCAAGGTATTTCAGCTGCTTCCGAAACAGACAACACTTCGACAAACTAACAGTCAGATTAGCAGAACGCAAACGCTCCAGCACCCTCTTTAAGAGATCAATATGCTCTTCGAAAGTTTTAGTGGCGACGACAATGTCATCCAAATAAATAAATACACGCCCTCCAAATTCAGGTCCAAACAGTTTATCCATCAGTCGTTGCTGCGTAGCTGGCGCAGAGGTCAGACCATAACACATAACTTTAAATTGGAAAAGTCCCCGCGACGGAATAGTAAACGAGGTCTTCTCTTTAGAAGAAGGAGTAAGAGGGATCTGCCAAAACGCAGATTTTAAATCAATAGAAGAAAGGAAACATGAGTCTCGAAGTTGATCTAAGATGTTAGAGATATAGGGAAGAGGATAGGCATCGTGTTTCGAAACCTCATTAAGTTTTCTGCTATCTAAGCAAAAACGCATCTCACCATTAGCTTTAGGAACCATGGTAATAGGGTTGTTCCAAGGACTACAGCTCGGCTCAACTACATCCTGTTCAATCATTTCGTCTAGTTGACGATTTAACTCACGAAGTTTATCAGGGGACATCACATAATAACGCTGTTTGATAGGAGTCGCGTCTCCCGTATCAATGTGATGGGATATCAGATGAGTTCTACCTAAACCCTTCTTTTCAGCTGAGATATCTTCAAACATTTTACAAACATCACCCGCCAATTTCTTCTGCTCTTCCGTTAAAGCATCGAAAGGGTGTATACGATTAATTTGCGACACAGCCGCTTCAGCAGGTTCTTGAAAAACTATTAGATCTTTCCGATCCATCAGGCTCAAGACATCAGGCGCAACCTGAAAAGCCTTCCAAAAGTTGATACCAAATAATAAAGACGAGGATACGCCTGGTATCACAAAAAACTTAATCACACGCAACACATCATTTACCACAACAGGCAAAAACATATATCCAGCGACTGGAGAGGTAGATCCATTCGCAGTCACAACAGAATCTATAGAATCATGCTGATGTAAGTCAGCCAGGTTAGTAAAATACTCCACAGCAGAACCACCAATAATAGAAATCTCAGATCCGGAATCTAACAACCCAGAAAAAGGAACACCACCAATTTCTACATTTAAATAAGGACGAGCGTCCCGACAAATATTTGAGCGGACCGTCGCTACGTTACGTTTATTATTTTGAAAAAACACCCGCACATAATCACACCATTCACGCCACTCCGCAGGCGTAGTTAAACGACGGCCCTTCTTTACGCGTTTTTTGTATCCGGCGCAGATTTACTTTTAGGCGCACACTTCAGACAGTTAGCAGCAGTTACACCTTTCTCACCACAACGGAAACAAATAATAGTACGAGGCTCCGTACATTCGAGCAACGTATGATCACGAACACGACAGCGTACGCAAAACTTATCACTAGGTTTAGAAACAACATCACATCTGGAACGATTCGACTTCCACTTATACGCAAGGTCAGGAGCAACAGCATTCTGAATATTTTTTGGAGGCTCAGTGAACAATTCAGCCCTCTGTTTAGCTGCTTCCAGCTGCCTACAATATTTTTTAAGTTCAGCCCACGACTGAATATTAACGTTCGCTAACGGGATGGAATATGAAGGTCTTATATTAAACTTCACTATACTCAACTTCTCTTCATCTCCAATAGGCATCCGCAAACGAGAGAAATAATTAAACATAATATTCATATAACACGAAATAGACTCATCAGGACCCTGACTCCTAGATCTAATTTCTTGCAGCAGGCGATGATCGTAATCATAAGGCAGAAATTCTTCCGATAATAAGTTTTTTAAAGACTCCCAGTCCCTCACATCACTGCGTACACTACGATACCACGAAAGAGCCTCATCAGAAAACAATTCAGCTGCAGAATTAAACAACTTCTCTTTAGAAATATTCCTAGATAAACACAACTCCTCTATCCTCTGAAGAAAAGCTTGTACACTGTCCTTCCCATTAAATTTAAGATTAAGAGAGTGAACGAAAGAGTAACGATCACAAGTTACCACAGGCTTCACACCAACAGACTCAGCTTCAGCCACACCAGACTCCCCAGGAACTACATCTACAGCCGGCTTAAAATCAAAACTACTACTAAAAGAATGATACAGCTGATCAATTCGTTTCAACAACAGGACGAGACGATCATCTAATTGCTCCTTCAACGTTACATGCACTTCCTCAACAGGCTCAACACGACTCAACCTATGAAAGATATGGTTACCCAAAGCCTGGATGCGATATAACCTTTTTAATAAAAGAGTTTTCTGATTAAGGATCGCCTCTAATTCAGAAATTTTAGAATGAATAGTTTTTAATTCCGCTTCTACATCACCTTCAAACACACTCACCTCATCGCTAGGTATTTCTTTAGCCAAGCGTCTAATTTGAACACGTAATAAATCAACAGATTTCTCTGGTACAGCATCACGTATAGCCACTTCGTAAAGGAGCTCATCTTTATTCAAAACGTTAAAACGAATAGGGCGTTCTTCCGTCATGTTGAGATACAAACTTAAATTATAACAGATAAGTTACCGCAATTAATTTACAATTGTAAAATAAATTACAATATTCGTATAGAAACAGTGTACACAGTAACCTCACACAATATTACTAAACCGTAACAGAAGTTCAATTTAATTATTCAGACTTATCAGCAAAATAAGTATAAAGGACCAGCCAATCCGTCATTGAGCGAAAGACCAGTGACAGAGAGAAAGCACACTAGACCAACAAAGTCCCTGTTCGGGCGCCATGTAACTTATGAAAAAAAAGAGTGTTTAAGTTTGAAGTTTAATTTAAGTTTTAAAGTGGTGGAGGGGTAAACTCCTAAGTAGGGAAAAGTCAAGAAAAATAGGTTTAAATGACAAGAGGTTTTATTTATTGTCGTACAATAACATCTTAGGTACTCTTAGTGAAGAGATATAACCGTAATCTTAAAGTTAAGATAACAACAATGAGAAAATAAAGAAATAAAGGGGAGGGTTGTTGGCTAGTTTGGCTGGTCCCTTGTGAACGCGTTTATATTAAGGTAAAGTAGCATACTATTTAAAGTAGAAGTTATAAGTAGTATACTAATTTAGGTAGTACTTAAAGATAAGTAGAATAGTGGTATTGAAAGTAGTATTTATGTAAAGGTAAAACTTCCAACCAAGAAATTTATCCCCGTAATTAAAGAAAAAGAAAGAATCCTCAAGTCAGCAGATGAAGGATTCGACTTGCCAGCCGATGAACCCACTCCTCGGACTGACACCTCAGCCAAACAGCACTTTAGTCAGGTACTCCGGACAGACACTCCAGACTGACACCTCAGCCAAACACCTCAGCCAAACACCTCCTGTAGTAGTACACAATAATGCATTACAACTAGGTACAGCTAATTACAGACAGAAGATAAGGGGAAGTTACAGACTTTTACATTAACGGTGACGTCGCACCCAGAACAGCATTTAACAGAATAACTACACTTATTTTAAGAATAATTAATAGATCTAGCTATTACAATGAAAAGATAGTTTCAGATTATCTTAATAAGAAATACAACGCACCAGAGGCATGATACCATTGATGGTGGACGCTTGTGGCGCTGGATGCACCGAGCGTCTCCATCGTAAAACAATCTCAGGCCATGCATCATGGTCCCTATTTGACAAAACTAATATTGTAAACAGTGACTAAAAGAGATAGCTCTAGTAGCACAAGATATTAGTGGGTAACAAACAATAAAACTATATCTGAGAGAACTTTTACACAGAATTTAGTTCTAACAGAAAGATTACATAATTCCTACTTATTTAAAAGTGTGGGGAGAGTGTTTCTGAAGATAGAAATGTAGAAGAGGTTATCGCATACCTGTAACGGAGGCAGAAAAACGCTTCTGGACTACGGCAACCGTTGAAACCAACAACAGCAAGGCGATCACGCCGACACCGAAGAGTACCAGAAACGGTTTTATCTCAGAACAACAGGAACCACGAATAACGCTCGCAGCAACGTCGCCTTAGGATTCTTCCTCAAATCCCAGAATCAGCAGCTTACAGAACAGAACAACAGACAGCCCACAGCACAGAACTTCTCAGGGACCTGCACGCCAGCACGCGCAGCCCGAAAAAGACACTTCCTCCTACCACTGACTTCCGACGACCGAAGCACGTTCGAATCATATGCTCAAAACTATGAACCACAACACAACCACTTAACACATTTTAAATAAATTAAGTAAGCTAGCGAACTTGACTTAAACAATTAATGGGTAGCCTATTAATTGCTATTTTATATAAAGAAAGGCTAAATATAAAACAATTACTTAATTATAAGTAAAAATTCAATACGTCAAAACAATGTAAAGCAACACTTCCGAACGCACCATTTCTGCGTTTCGTTATACACACAGCAGCAAACCGTTCATGACAAATCCGACGTAACATTTTTACTAATATCTAGAACGTATAGTCGTAGAATAAAAGAAAGTCCATTTACTATCTTCTATAATGATTTTAGAACTCAAAACACAAAATAGTTAAAATCCCAAATAATTACAAAGAAATATCTCCACAGACAACAAACTTACCAGAAACTAAACGTCAACCTGTCACTTCTGTCAGATGTCAAACACAGCAAAACAAGACTATGTTTACCTTTTCCTTACAGACCAAAACATTCAATATTTCTAGATTCAAAGTGAAACTATTAGAAAACCGGGAATAGAAGGATTCGTGAAAATACGAAAAGTGGAATGAGATATAGTTCAGTGAACGTATACGGTCAAGGCAGCTTGAAATAATGTAATTTTATAGGCTATCTCATGGTAAGCAACACTTGCATAAAATTAGGTGTTACAGTATGGGATGGTACCTATAGTACCAGATGAGACGCAATGAACACGATGGTACCCAATGGCACACGATGTCAGGCATATATGTTATACATGCCTGACATCGTGTGCCACCACCACGATAATACGCACCTTTGAGTGCTAGTAGTCTCGTGCGACCATTCGTATATTGGTTCAAAAATAGACCCAATCAATATTAATATTAACCATGATTAGCGTGACGAGTGACGGATCGATTCTACCAGTTCATAAAGTGAGCTCTTGCATCTTCATAGTTATATCAGATAAAGACATCTATATATATAAAACAAAGACGGGTTTGTTACAACACTTATAACTCGAGATCTGCTGAACCAATTTCCATGGTTGTTGATTCGTTGGATTTGTCTCCGCCACGAATAGCAGAATACATCTTAAAAACAATGAAAACTCGATATGTGTAATGAATACTTAATCATTGACTGTTAGGCGGTACGAAGTTCGCCGGGTCAGCTAGTTATATTATAACAACGGGTCACTCACGTGCTGGTGCGGGATGTTTGGGATCCACCCCCGCGCGTCCCGCACTCGCCTTGAAAATGGGCTCCTGACGAGTCCGAAACTATAGTCGGCAATCCCGACAAATAGCACGAGAGTGACCCGTTGTTATATATAATAATCTTCATTGTTAAATAGTTTTTAAATAGCATTACAATGCGCAGTATACTATAAAAATTTAAGAATAAAGCTGAATAATTCGCCACAGCCCCCCTATTTACTAACTCAGATGACAGGTGTCGATGCCTATCAATCTAGGATTTGCTGTTGCAATGCCGTTTTTGTATTCCAAATAAAAATTTCGAGCAAGCAAAACCCGCATTGTAACTGTAAATTCTAGATTGATAGGCATCGACACCTGTCATCAGAGTTAGTAAATAAGGGGGCTGGTCATTTTAATCTTCATAGTTGTTAACAAAGCCCTGCTAGACTTTTAGATAGGAATTTACCCGTCTTTTGAAGACATTCTTTACATCAGATAAAGCATTTAGACAAAGATTACAATTCAGCCACCATAAGCGTTTTACTAATGGATCCAAATAATGTTATCTAATGAAGTACCATATCAGAGATTATATTAAGTTCCATTTCATTGTGTCTCATAGATGACTCACTAGCAAAAGTAGTTTTCGTAAGCAGGTTAAATAATATAAAAATGTCTATTCTGATGGCAGACAGAGAAAGAAACAATAAGTTTTCGAAACAAAAACTTAGACTTCTTATTATGCATCCAGAGCAAACAAGAGCTTTTTGATATCACGTATTTACATACATACTATCACGTCTTTTTCCCTTGCGGGGTAGACAGAGCCCAGGTCTATAAAACCTCAGGCTACGTTTAACATGTTGTTGGGCTTGTAGGTGGAGAACAGAATCATAATAGTGATGGGTTGCTAGCCGCATCGCCTATTGACATGATACCTCACGCCCATTCCATCGATAGGCTTTTACGCTCTGCGCGGGAAGGGAAGCAGGTGGCACATTCTACGTTTTTTCTTTTTTCCCAGACCAGCATGGAAGAGATGTTGTTAGTTTTTATTTTAATTAGTATACCTAATATAAAATATAGTATAGTTGAGTTAGTATCCCATAACACAAGTCTTTCTTAAGAACTTACTTGGGGCTAGCTCAATCTGTGTGATTTGTCCGTATATATTTATATTTATTTATTATATTTATTTATACCTACTGTACAATGGATTTGGCTTTAATTTTGCTTATCTACAAATTGTGTTTACCCAGTCGTTTCTAATAATAAAACTAATACGTAAGCCTTATAGGCAAGACGAGGTCTGACTGAAAAAATTGTTTACGCTAAGAAGTAATTTCAACAATTTAACTTCTGAGCCAGGCACTCTCAGGGGTGGTCTTTTCGATTAGTTATTTATATTACTTTTTCTATCTCTTTAGTTTTAGTTTAGTTAGTTATTTTTTCTAAATTTATGTAATTAAGTATTTTTTGTAAGTTTATTCTGTCTTCCTATCTTTCTTTGTATAACATGTAAATAATTAATCATGAGTTAATATATGTACAAAGTTACTCATAAACTAATAAAGGTGACAATTATAATTTAAGTACTTTCCTACGACTTGTTTACTTTCCTGATATAATTCAAGTTAATAAGTTACGTAAGTACCCAATATGTAATTCTTGATAAAGTCGGTTACCTCAATCACAAAACAAGTTCACAAAGGCGCAAATATGCCTTACTTATCCACTTTGACCGAAACACAAGAAATAAAAATAAGTTGGCTACACCAGCTTTGCGATTGCAGAAAACTAAGCGTTCATTTATGGGTCTCGGAGCAGGCTTCTATAATAAAATTCCCGCAGAAATATCGGGTCTATCTTTACATAAGTTTAAAACTGCTGTTAAAAACCAGTTAGTAATAAAGGCATATTATTGTATTAATGATTATTTAAATGATAAAAATGCGTGGCAGTAATTTAATTGATTGTAATTTATTGTAATTAATATAAATAACATTAGAAATAAATAAATACTTGTAAAATTTTGTAATCAAAGCCCTTCAGGCACGTAGGGACCAAGTCTGGATTGAGTTTCTTTCGGCGTATTCTTCTCACCAGTGGTCATTACGAAACGCTAGTAGTTTTTCGATTTTGCATATTAAAAATAATAAGAAAGTAAAAAATATGACGTTCAAAAAGAGATACAATTATCCAATCTTGAATAAAAATCTTTGACTTTGACTTTTCTTTGCTGCTGAATGGCAAGATAAATAACCCACTTGCTTTATCGTGGAGCTTTTTTACGCTCCGTGTGTATTCAGGCAGTTACGTAACAGGCCGTGTGGTTCCCGGCAGAGTAGAATAAGAGCACTCCAAGTCTTCCCATGGATGTCGTTGAAGGCGACTTAGTAAACACAAGCTAGACAAAACTTATAAACAGCAAAGAGACTTCTCCAACAGACGGACCAGCGTGGAAAGCACTGGACAGATTTCAAAAATTATTTCACCGGTGAATAGGTATGTTATCTCTTAATGCCTTAGGCTATGTTTGTACCACGGGCGAAGCCGGGGCAGACTGGTTGGCAACCTTAAGTGCCAACTTACCGTGGCGGTAGTAAATAATGTCTGTTATGCCGTAAACGACAAATGAGAGACAACAGCTCTATCCGAAATATTATTATTATTTTAGCCTATAAGAGCCTGTGGCTGACTACCGGTATGTATTTTATAAGACCCAGTTTTTTTACTATTTTTCTCACTCTCATCCGTATATTATGTAATACATATGGTTATATTTACTCCTATTCGAATATCTTAGGGTTTATACAAAAAAATCTACTAACATACATCATGCATATGTAAATTATAAGGTTTTCAACATAGATTTAAAAAAAAAAAATTTCGGTTTTCAAGTAGGTGCATTTATTTGAGTGGAGCCCGCTGGCTCAGTGGTTGTGAACATCATTAGCGCTTATGAAATGCCACGATGTTAATCACCTGATAATGGTCTGCTACTGTTATTTTTAAATAACATTAACTATCTATTTTTAAATTTGCAAATGGCAGACGTGGTAAAATACATTTAATTTTGTAAATTTTTTATACCTGGCCTACCCCCTTGTTCTAGCCATTATCACCACGCCGGGCTTAGCGAGTCCTCACGTCATGTAGGTTGGTATAGGTGAATCACTACACAAAAAACTGTGTCTGGTAAAATACACACCGGTAGCCAGTCACTGGCTCTTAGGCTATATGGCCATAACGTGACGTACATTTCTCCAGGTGACCACCATCTCCCACCCGGCGAGCATGACTTCGGCTTCAGCATCCGTATCCCGGACAACTGCCCCTCAGCCTTCGAGGGCGAGTACGGCCACGTCCGCTACGAACTCAAGGTCGTAGTGGACAGAGCCTTCAAAGAAGACCAAGAAATAACAGCGCCAATCAAAATACTGTCACCGCTGGACTTGAATATGGTGCCAAATGCTCGGGTAAGTAATTTAGACGAGAAGTATTGAATATTTAAATGAGACTATAGACAAAAAATGCGAAAAGAAATGACACTTAAGAGTCGCCTGGACGCGCATGTCTCCATACAAACGGAAAAAGGGAATTGTGGCAATATTTGTCAATATTGGGACAAAATTAAGCATCCAATCAATTAATCTCATTATAATCTACGTACGTTCCTATACAGTTTGGTTAAATTATCAATAGTTTGAGAATTAAGCACCTCTCAAGATGTCCATACAAATTTAAAAGGCTTGTAATTCCCAAACTATTGGTATTTTAACTTAGCTGTATAGGAACGTACGTAGATTTTAATGAGATTAATTGATTAAATGCTTAATTTTACTCCAACATTATCAAATATTGCCACAATTCCCTTTTTCCGTTTGTATGGAGGCATGCGCGTCCAGGCGACTCTTAAGCCGCTTATTTATCGCCGACTGCTTAGGTCGAGGGCTGTGTGTGTTGTGTTTGCGTCTCTCGCACGGCTCGCACCGCAGGCACGAAGTGAGTAATGAGCGAGTATCAACCCTAGTGCTTACACGCCCCGGCTCAAGGTCACAGGTGCCCGAACACTCATATTCAGAGAGTGTCACCACTGCGCTATAGAGAAAGGGTCAAGGTAGTCAAGGAAAACCGATAGTGTCCGAAGTATCCCTATCGATCCGAAGGCTGACAACTGCCCCTCAGCCTTTGAGGGCGAATACGGCCACGTCCGCTACGAACTGAAGGTCATAAGAATTAACGGCGCCAATCAAAATCCTGTCACCGCTGGATTTGAATATGGTGCCAAAATGCTCACGTAAGTGGTTTAACCGAAAAGTATACTGTTTTTATGAGACTATAGAGAAAGTCCAAAGTTGCCCATAAGTAAACCGATAGTTTTCGAAGTATCCATATCGAGCCACCATCATCATTATCATTTCAGCCGCAAAAAGTGTGCTGGACATAGGCTTCTCCTAAGGATTTACAAAATGACCGCTTGGTAGCGGCCTGCATGCAGCATTTTCTCGTCCAACCACCTCGGTCGGTAAGTGTCTGACGCTGCGATTGCTGGTACGTGGTCGCCGTTCGAGAACCTTTCTGCCCCATCGGCCATCGGCTCGGCGCGCTATCTGCCCCGCCTACTGCCTTTTCATAATCGTTCCAATAAACAACCTATTGCAATCCTACTGGCATTTTTTCCGTCCAACTATAACTACTATAAGTGACACTATTTCTACGTCTGTTACAGGAGCCTATCCAGATGAAGATAGAGGAGTCTTACTGCTGCTGGTGTATGAATGCCGGCTCCTCTGAGACGCTGATCAAGCTGCCCGCATCGGGCTTCTGCCCCGGACAAGTGATTCCCATCGAGCTCAGCTGCATCAACCGCAGCACGGAGGACATTGACCTCAAAGTGGTTATTAAAAAGGTATGTAGTACCAAACTAGATGGCGCTACGCGTGAATTAGAACGCGCTATGAGAGTTTTTACATTGTTAGTGACAATCGCGTATAGTAACTCCTCCCGCTGCATGCGACCCGCGCTCGCCTAGTAAATATACGAAGACGGGCAGAATAGTTAGATGTTCGTCGAACAACGAATGTGACTCTTTCGTTATTGCAACGCAACCTGACTTGTCGGCCAGTGTTAAAAATGTAGGTCTAATGTGGGCAGCTCAACATTATGTCAAGGCTGTGGGATAATACTTTGACCTTGTCTCTAGCTTACTTTTTGTGTCTCTCTCTCTCTTTCTGTCTGTCTGTCAGTCTGGGCCCATCCACTTGCAAATGGGGGCCCTTTGGTGATGATCGCCTTACAGGTTGTCATTAATACAATATTATGCCATTTTAAGTGATTGATTTTTAATAGCAGTTCTAATGGCAAAGCTAATATTTCTGCTGGAATTTTATTATAGAAGCTATATGCTTCTATAAGAGGCCTAAAATAGAAAAAAAAAATTCAACATATGAATTGCAAACAACATAATATTTGCAAGGGGAAATAGTATGTTTTGCGAGGGGAATGTCGAGATATTTATCTCTTTTCTCTAAGTGATTCTCTAGCGCCTTATTTATATAAAGACTTTATAGCGCGTTTTTGAAGGACGAATATTGTATTAACTTTAGCTGATTTATCTACCCCACAGTAATATCCCAAAGGATATGATACTACAAAAGGAACTGAAGCGCGCAGTATCAACGTAATTCAGCTGGTTTCTTCTTCTAACAGCTTGAGGATGGTACCTCTGACCATGTGAAAGAAATAGTGATAGAGCCACGCTACCGGCGAAATTCTTTGCTGGTAGCGTGAATGGGCCGGCTCGTTTGGGGAAGTACCACACTCTCACAGAAAACCGACGTTTGAGTAGTATTTTTACCGCTTCTATGCTTCATATGGTGATTGAGAGTACTGAAGACCTATTTTCTCCCCCCTCTGGTAAGGAGAAATAAAAGGCCAGCAACGCTCTTGTAACACCCCTGGTGTTGCAGTTGTCCTTGGGCAGCGGTGATCACTTACCATCAGGTGACCCGCTTGCTGATTTGCCGTCTTATGACATAAATAAAATTCACCAGTAATTTCTTCACAGGAAGTGACGTTCAACGCACGCCAGCGCCCTGACACTAAGCACGAGCGG
The DNA here is from genome assembly GCA_963082605.1 of Rhodophaea formosa. Taxonomy (NCBI): domain Eukaryota; kingdom Metazoa; phylum Arthropoda; class Insecta; order Lepidoptera; family Pyralidae; genus Rhodophaea; species Rhodophaea formosa. The sequence goes on from OY720219.1 coordinate 2,224,333, forward strand.
TCGACCGTACTGGAGGAGAAGCGAGGCCCGGTCCCGCCGCACGTGACCAAGGCCTGGAATGTGGAGCTCATCGTGCCTGAGGTGGAGGTGCCCAACTTGAGGAACTGCTCCTTCATCGACATAGAGTATGAACTCAAGGTAAGTCATCATCATTTCGTGTAGGTGACACGGTCAGTCGACCATGCACGCCCTGGTGTCAGAGTTCTTCGGAATCGCCTCTCGGCCTCTGACGTGGTTCCTTCAGCTGGGCCCAACGGCTTAGCGTGCCTTCCAGAGCACGGAATCATCTTTCTTATCAGACAATCAAGTGATTCATGTTGCAATGTCCTAACCGATCTGGAAACAACTTAAAAAAGTATGCTTCCCGTGGGAATCGAACCCACGACCCCAGGTCAACAAGGGAAACGCCTTTACCACTGGACCAAGTCAGACGAACAGACTATTAGATTGTTTTTATCTAACGATTGAGGAGATACTATGATTAGTAACGTCGCACGTGACCAAGGCCTTGGCCGTGGAGCTCGGCGTGCATGAGGTGGAGGTGCCCAACTTGAGAAACTGCTCCTTCATCGACATAGAGTACGAACTCAATGTAATGAAGGCCCATCGTGTATCTCCATACAAACGGCGAAAGGGCAACATGACATTTTTGTTAATTTTGGTACAAAATGAAGGATTAAATCAATTTATTCCATCATAATTTATGTACGTTTATAACAGCTCGGTCAAAAAAGTGGCCAAGTGCGATTCGAACTCTCCATGTAAGGTTCCGTAGTAGCAACTTTTACTCTCAGCTCGCACTCACTGCTCACTAATTAGGTCAAGAAAACCTGTATCTAGCAAGATTTATAATTATAATTTTAGGTAGGTTTTAGATATATTAGTACAGGCTAAAATACATTATATTTAGTACATTCTTGTGCCTTATCTATGCAAACAATTAAGTGACATTATATTTTCAGGTGACAGTATCTCCAGGAGGCTGCCACGAAGACAGTGAAGACAGCTGCAACCTGATCTTCGGCTCCATACCCCTCGGCGCCTCGCAGCCCCTCCGCAACCCTCAAGCCGTCGCCCCCACCCACGCGTACCAACCGGCCATCACCAGCCAACCACTATCCAATCCATACCCCAACCCCTACCCAGGATATCCTAATGGTAATCAGTATCCTAGCCCGAACCCACCATACCCTTCTGGTGTACCAACTAATACTCCCTACCCTACGAATACTCCATATCCAGTCACAACTTCCCCGTATCCTAACAATCCGTACCCGCCGGCACCACAAAATGCTGGTTTCCAAAACTCGGCGAACCCTAGCCCTTACCCACCCAACCAGACATCCCCATTTCCTAGCAATCCTTATCCCCCATCTCCGTACCCACCTGGCCCTACTCAAGCAGAAAATCCACCCTATCCCCTCACCCCACCGGGGTCGTCTCATCCCGCTCCTGATCGGGTATCACCTTCCCGCTATCCCCCATCTCCGTACCCACCTGGACCTACTCCAGGAGCAGAAAATCCACCCTATCCCCTTACGCCACCAGGGTCGTCTCATCCCGCCCCTGGCCGAGTATCACCGTCCCATTATCCCCCATCTCCGTACCCACCCGGCCCAACTCAAGGAGCAGAAAACCCGCCCTATCCCATCACTCCACCGGGGTCGTCTCAGCCCGCCCCCGGCCGGTTGTCGCCGTACCCCCCGGCCCCGTATACTGCCCCCGTGTCGACGGGGCTGAAGACGGGGACGTTTGGGTTCATGCACGGGGATAATAAGAGCGGTGCCAGTATGCCACTGTTGCCGGAAGGAGCTAATGTACCGATGCCTAAGGTTAGTTCACTTGTGAATAAACAATGCAAGAAAGTTTATAAATCTTAATTTTTATAGGTTAAGAAGTAAGATATGGGAAGAAATTCCACGCTGGCAGGATTCGAACTAAAGCGTCTTTGTTTTTATACGTCATACGCATTACCAATAAGGGTTTTCAGAAATCCAGGTGGCGACACTGAGCTGAGAGGTATTTTTGACAGCTGCTGTCAAAATCCACCAATCATGTTTAATCATAAATTTTATGATTGGTGGTGATTTTGACAGCTCGACCTCTCGACACAGTGCCACCACTTGGGGGAAAAACCAATTCTGAAACCCTCAGTCGATAAATTATGTTTCAAGTTCCTTGTTTAAATAGTATAAACGAAACAGAGGCGGCTGACTCGGCCGGCAGTCACGTCATTCTAATATGAAATGTATAATGAGGTGCAGGGGGTTCAATTTCCATACGTAATTTTACTTGGATTACATGGATGTAGGACCCTGAAGCAGACGTGTTTCCTAGAATGTCTACAAATCTTTGATGCATGCCGCTTCCAACCTTCCAGTTTTTGTCCAGCAATGGGCTAATTGCGGCTAAACTGATCATCATCATCAGTTCGAGTAGGTGACGCAGTCAGTCGACCATGCACACTGATGATGCTTTCATTGTTTCAGCCCGCGACCCCGAACCCGTACGCCGCCAGCGCGCCCGAGCCGTCGACGCCTGACGACGCTAGCAGTACGTATTTATTGCACATTGATGGTCACCTGCATAAGTCCACATTAAATTTGCCTAAGGCATCACGTCCACGGGCGTGAGAATAGCGACGATTTTATCGTTGCGCCAGTTATTTCTATACCTTATCATGGGTCTACACACGGCGATGTTATCGCCGCGACGAGGCAAAGTGCGAGCGAATGTCAATCGTATTGCCTACTAAATAGAATCATCATCATCAGGTCTTTTTTAGTCTCCACTACAGGAGAATTACCCTTTCTGTACGACCAGAGCCATATATTAGCTAGAGCAGTCAAGAGGATTTGCCCTCCACTCTCCACGCTGGCCAGAAGGATTGGTAGGTGAATATAATAAATAATAATATATTATTATTATAAGATAGGAGCGCGCACTCGTCGCGATTTTCTCGCTCGTGGAGGCTATCTCTAAGAGTGGACTATATAGTCGCGCGAATGTTTCCTGGGTATGAAACAAACCAGGAATGTGTCAAATGCTGCTGCATTAAGAGGTTATACTAGCAGTGCGTTTTCCATACAAATGTATTTCTCTATTTTCTCGCTGAAAACTGCTTCTAGAGGCACAATTCTATTTACGTACAATCTATTACTAAAATAGGTATGTCCCAATGTTTAATTTTTTTTCTAAAATCCTGTTGAAAAGAAAAAAGATAGAACAAAAACATTTTTTTTGGAAAAAATAAAAATAGGGGTAGTTTCCAATTTTAGTACTAGATTTTATGAAAAAAGAATTGTGGCTCTAGAATCAGTTTTCAGCGAGAAAATAGAGAAATACATTTGTATGGAATCCATATTGAAAAAATACTGCTATACGCTCTTAAGGATGCGCTAGTCGGGAACTCGAACTCGTCAGCGCACGTGGCTAAAATGCGTGCTATTTCTTTGAGAAAGGGATAGAATCGGTTTTGAACAGTGCGGAACTATTTACAATGATTTATAAGCACATCAGAACAACAGTCTAGTGTGTGCAAACACAAATATTGTTGAAAATCTAAATCTTCGTCGTCTAAAAATTCGCGAGTATGCGTTTGGGAGAAGTGTTCTTGTGATAAAACAGCTGAATGTTTTTATTAAAAGTAAAATAATTTATATTTTTTAATAACCGGACTATGCTTGTATGAATTTTGTTTTAGAGATTTTATACTCCTTCTAGTATTTAATTGTGCCCAAAGTTGCGTTAAAATTACGTGTTAAAACGGAATGTTTTGAGACTCATAACTTTTAAAGTACTTATAATTTTACAATTATGATTCCATACAAGCATAGATAACGACAAAACATATCGAAAGAATTAAAAACTTTAAACAGACGATACCAAACAACGGAGTCATCACCCTACAGAATTTGTATGGCGAAACACCTGACTAGCGCACCCTTAAGCGGGGATGCTACGCGAGCGAACGAGATTAGACGGCGATTAAACCTAAAATCGGAGCGTTATTCATCGCGCATTCCGTCCTTCAGGAAATAAGGTGTTTTGGAACCTTGAGGTTTATTATGTTATTAATTTATTATAATACTAATTAAAACATGACAGCATTTTCAACCTAATCTATATGGTATAAGGTCTATGATGTTTTCTAATTTAATGCCTCCCTAATCAGTGCAATCAATTGTCACCTTTAGGCTGTATATGGAATATTGCAGGTGACCGTACCTTTCGGAAGGGGTTATCCTGGCTGTCAATATGATCTCTCACACATAATACATCATGGTTATTGAAAAAATCCGAATTAAACTACTGAACTGATTTTGCTTTGAATGGGATGAATTTGTTAGATCCCAGACCCAAGCCAATCTGTAAAATATTGTTTTCAATCATGACCTGATCGGGGATCGAACCCGGGACCATTCGTGTCGCAGGTTTGCGTGATAACTAATAATCATCTCCCTATTCACTTGTCAATATTTATCACCACAGAGCCCCTGATGCCGGGCGGAGGCTTCGACAATTCGCAGCCGCCTCCGTACAACCCAGCCTTCGCCAACCAGAAGACTAACTGAACTTCTCTATCTTAATCCCTAAATTGTACGTGATCATCATCATCATCAGGTTTTTAAATCTTCACTGCAGGAGTACGACCCTCTCTGTACTACCACAGCCATATATTAGCCAAAGCAGTCAGAGGATTTGGCTAACACTCTCCATGCTGGCCAGACGGGTTGGAGGTCTCTTTGATGTTTATAGGCTTTGTTTTGCTTGTGTTTACTAAGTCGCTTGGTAAGACTTGGAGTGGTCCTATTCTACTCTGCCGGGAACTACGCGGCAAAATTGTACGTAATACGTGGTTTAATACATCAATTAATGAATTAGGGATGGGGTCCATATAGCAATGGGTATTCTCCTTTGGAACAACAGACTTCGTACTAGTTTGTTAATATATTTTCAGTCTGTCAATCAGCTTTATACTGTAGTTATAGGCAGTCAAACTTTATTGGGAGTCCGAACATCGCGCGAGTCGATGCGCAGTACACAATATTAGGGTAAGCGGGACACGCGCGGGGAGGCGGGGCGCGTACTGCGCAGTGAGCAGCTAATATCCGACTCGCAATAAAGTTTGGCGCGACCTGTACTATGGAGACTTAATGTACATCACAAAGTGCCATATTACTTATTGAAATAGAAAGTTACTACACAGTCGCGTCAACTTCGCTGAAGACGTTACAACCCCTCCCACTTCCGCAGACCGCTACCCGCGCTCCGAAAATTTGCCATCGGACGTCATAGACAAAGTTGACGCGATCGCGTAGCTTAGTGTAGTGTATGCAACGTGTAATTTTACCCTCGACATACCCTATCATCATCATCTCGTGTAGGTGACACTGTCAGTCGACCATGCACACCCTGCTGTCAGAGTTCTTCGGAACCGCCTCTCGGCCTCTGACGTGGTTCCTTTAACGAATATCAGATGAAATACATACATACCCTTCAAGTAGGTGACTGAGCCCGTCAATATGAACAACTTTTCGTATGGGATCAATGCTGGGAACTCGAAAATAACTTGTGACTTGATGAAAATAACTTGAACTCTACTACGGGATAAATTGCTGGGAACTCTTTGGACAATTTTCGACATTTTCATACCAAAGTGTATTGACGGTCTGAGTCACCCCTTTAAGGATATGTCGAGGATCAATTTTGAATATTGATTACAAAATGACAGAATCACAATACATTAATTAATTAGGTAGGTACTTCTAGTTCTAGGATTGGTTGAGTTGACTCGCCATAAAGACATGTTTTTTCTGCGTTTGTATTGATATATTTTTTACTATTTACAAATCTTTTGAAATTACTTTTTTACTAAATGTTATTTACATCTTGCTCTTGTGTGTTTACCTAAGCGCACAATACCTCTAAGCGTAAGTTAACTAATAATATTACAAAAAGGTCTTTCTTAGAGTCTTGGTAAGAATTTGTACAATTTTACTAACAATTTACTCCCTTATTCATAAAAATTAACAATCGTTTATTAAACCAACAACCAAAAGAACGAGACAAAACATATTGTAACTAAAATATTAGTTACAATATGTTTTGTCTCGTTCTTTCAATGTCAAACATTAGAGAGTGGGATAACGACAAAACATATTTTAACTAAAATAGGTTTAATAAGCGTTTGTTAATTTTTATGAATAACGGGGCAACATTTTAGTTAGTTCGAAGTAATGTTGTAATGGAGAAATATTTAGGTCGAAGGCCAAATTTCAGCAACTTAAGCGCGAAATTTAAGCGATCGATCTTAACATGGAGGTAAAAGGATCTCGGCTATACAGGGAAAGCGAAGAAAATGGAAGGAATAAAGTAGGTACATTATTGTGATATTAGGAGTAGATATGCTAGGCGCTAGTTAGCAAGTCAAAAACGCACAGTGACCTACATCCAGGTCTATCTTAACCCCATTGAGCACGTAATAATCATTATGAGGTCTTTTTTAGTCTCCACTGCTTGAGCATGATCCTCTCTGTACTACCAGAGCCATATATTATCCAGAGCAGCCAGAAGATTTGGTCTACACTCACGCTGTCCAGGGTTGGAGAGGTCTCTTTGATGTTTATAAGCTTTATTTAGCTTGTGTTTCTTAAGTCGCCTTCTACGACATCCACGGGAAGGCTTGGAGTAGTCCTATTAAACGCAAAACTCGAGGTAACCTTATGAGCTCGATAAGACTGCTAGCAAATAGTTAATAGATTCAGATTGCGGGGGATTAGTGTACCATTATGGAACAAATTTAATGGCCTATACTGAACTGCAACGTGAATTAAGAGTTAGTCCTACTTAGAGCGAGATATGCGAAAAGGTTAGAAAGTGCTTTTCCTTCCTATTATTAGTTATGCAAGTAAAGTTTTGATATTTTTCGATCGCTTAAATTTCGCATTTTTAGGGTTCCGTAGTAAACAAGGAACCCTTATAGTTTCGCCATGTCTGTCTGTCTGTCTGTCCGTCCGCGGTTTTACGCAGAGACTATAAGTACTAGAAAGCTGTAATTTGGTATGGGTATGTATATTAATCATGGCAAAAAAGTGGTAGAATAAAAACTTGAAAAAAAATTTTTTTTAGCGTAGCTACCGTACAAGTAAAGTGGGGGAGTAATTTTTTTTTCTCTATTTACCCATCGTGTGGGGTATCGTTAAATAGGTCTTTCAAAAATATTGTGAGGTTGAGAACACCATTTTTCGATTTAGGTATCCGTTTCCGAAATATTTGGTTTTAAAGTGCGAATTTTTGTTAGACGTAAGTGTCCCCCCCCTCTATCTGCTAAACGGGTATATATAGATACGTGAAAAAAAATACAGCAGTAGTATATATACTGAAGTTTAAAGGAAAACTATCAGAGCTGAGTACTAAGTAGAAACTAAAAAGTTATAGGCATTCAACTTATAAACTGTAAAATTTCATACTATTTTCATTGTTAGATGTTTTTGGTCGTTAAACTGTAAGGTGCGAGTGTGAATAGTGTGAACTCAAAGTTGTCATTCGCAACTACGGAACCCTACACTGCGCGTGGCCCGACACGCACTTGGCCGGTTTTTGCATTTATAAATAAAAACGCTTTTACCGTCTTATTTAGATTGATAATATTAGAGGATACAATTTTCTGGCAACAATTTGCCGACTTGTGTATAAGTTAATTGTAAGTGATATGAAACATTTTAATTTTTTAACTGTCACGTAATGGATATTATTATAACTATGCATAAAATGTCAAGGTTTTATTGTTACATGGGATGCACAATTTGGAATTTTCATATCTAAGAAACAGAGGTCAATGAATGCAATTCGCTGTCTAACTGGTGCCTTGAATAACAACAAGTCAATAAATATGTACGTCTTAGTCTTTATTTTTATATAAGCTGTCTTTTCCGACTTTATCGGCTAAATTAAAGCCTATGTTACTCGCCAACAATGTAGCTTTCTATAGGTGAAAGATATATAAATGTTTGAGTTCTATCCTAACTAATATTAAAAATTCGAAAGTGAGTTTGTTTGTTTGTTTATTTATTTGTTTGTTACGCTTTCACGCCGAATATACTGAACCGATCATCATGAAATTTAGCATACATATAGGTTAGGGTACTTAGAAGGATATAGGCTATATATTACGCGGGCAGAGCCGCGGGTAAAAGGTAGTTACCAATAATCAAATTTGTTTTTATAATATTGTTCTAGTTAAAACAAAAAGTGATTTCGTTCCTAACAGCCATAGATATCACAATATAACAGCATTGTTGTTCAACTGTATAAAAAGTTACCGAATTTACTTTGATGTTACCACCTTTGTGTATAAGTATAATAATTGACGTAAAAATATTTTAGGCCACCTTAGTCTACCATGACGGCAAGGAATTAAGCTTACTTGTGCCATGCCACTAATGTTTCAAAACTAAAATTTGGTTTTTACTGTGACGTATAAAATAAAAATAGATAAAAATTATAGAAAAAGGATATAATTTTATCATGGTTTTTATTTTACCATAGATTGTAATATTAAGAAATAATATTTTTATAGATTCATATTTCATGCCATATTTGTAATAGTTATTTTTATATCTTGTTTTGACATTGTAAACTGTGGTGCTTTATTATACTATACGTACGTTCTTCAAATCAATAAATGTTTATTACTTCCGAAACCAATTTTATTTATGATATTATATGTATTGTAATTTTATTACCTCAGGTGCGGATGCATTGACGCTCATTGCTTACCCCGGTTGACTGCTTCAGTACTGATCAGTGCTCACCGAAATCGCCTACGTAACAGACAGAGAATTTTCATAAAAATGATTTTTCGACGTTTTTTGTCAACCACCTACATTATAGGTGATTATGGATGTGGTTCTCACGAATGGTCTCAGCGTTGTCGCTAGCGCATCACTGCGCTCGCGTCGACTTTAGCCACTGCCTTCTTTCTACATGTATAATAGTAAGATAGCCCTCAAAATTAAACACCGACACATATAATAATAGATATATTTCTTAAACTACTACATACATTAAATACATATAGACATACTATAGATAAATTATCATTCGGCCCAGCCCCACAGACCGTGACTCTCCCGGATGGTCTCAGCGTTGTCTCGTCGCTGGCGCGTCACCGCGCTCGCCTCGCCCTTAGCCACTGCCTTCTTCCTTTCCATCTTCTTTTGGCGGATTTCTAAGTTCTTCTTCACCTGAAAAATTCATTTTTAAGTTACCTGTAATCCACGGCACTAAATTTAGACACAAAAAAGAGCGATAAAAAATTGTAACATAAAAACCGAATGACCAATTAAAAATAAAAATTATCAAATTTTTAACAATGTTGGTTTTTCGTGTATGCAAGTGGCCAACACTAGTCAGATTTTTCAATCTACCTAAAGGATGAACGTGCCTTTTGAAGCTTTAGATATTTTTATGCTACTTGCAGTCAACCATCCCAGTGGGGACCGCGTCCAGAGTTGCTTAACATGGGTAAGCGGTAATAATACTCATGCCCATTTAAACCCCCATCCAAGCCCATTTTTATCAATATTGACAACTTTTATTATGCGAAATAAGCGGCTCTGCGCCTTATGCTGTCAGGAAAATTAGACAACTGACCGATGTTGAAACCGCGCGTTATATTTTAGTTACTTTCATAGTGTTATGTCTCATAGAATTTTACTATGGGGTAACGCTGCAGAAGTGAACACAATATTTATCATATATTATAATTTATTGTAATTAATAATTTTATTGTAATTAATATAAATAACACTAGAAATAAATGAATACTTGTAAAATATTGTAATCGAAGCCCTTCAGGCACGTAGGGACCAAGTCTGGATTGAGTTTTTTTCGGCGTATTCTTCTCACCAGTGGTCATTACGAAACGCTAGTAGTTTTTCGATATTGCATATTAAAAAATAAAAATAATAAGAAAGTAAAAAATATGATGTTCAAAAAGAGATACAATTATCCAATTTTGAATAAAAATCTTTGACTTGAAAAACTTTGAAATTATGAAAATAATCTCCAAATATTTTGTTTTATTGGGTAAACATAAAATAACGTGAGCCTTACCTGCTGCTTGACGACCTCTGGCGCTATGGTGCTGGCAGAAGTATACGTCCTCATGGACCGTACGTCCGACAGAGCCTTCTCGATCATCGCCAATCGATACTTTTGCGAGTTTTTGTCTAAATGTTCATTCTCCAAGGTATCAGAAACTTCCTCTTTTGTTTCTTTATCTGCCTGTTCGTTGTGTGGGCCTGCGTGGTTGTGTACCGCCGGCACAAGGTTTGGTGGTTCGTCTTCTATGTGGAGGTTTTTGGTGAGGTCTGTGATTTTCTGGATGGACTTCTTTTCGTCGTTTTGTATGGAATCGTCAACCTAAAAAGACAAGAGATAAAACTATTACTCAAAATCAAAGTGTTTGTTTAGAAAAAAGGCCGTGGTAGGCAATTTTTACGTCAAATTAAATTTTAAAGTATCTAATTTAATTAATTAATTTAGGTATATTAATATTTTGTAGGATCGAAGATTTTTTTACTCTTCATATATTTGTGGCATCCTACATGAACGTAAAAAATTGCACTAGAAATCCAAAAGCTATTCCAGAGCTCAAATAGTAAATGAATTAAAAAAAAAAAAAACATGTACCTCTCGCCGTAACGCAGCCAATTCTTCCTCGGTATATTTGCTGTGGTCTTTTTGTTCCTCTTCTTCTTGATCAGAGCCTTCCTCATCGTCGCTCACCGCGAGACCGATGCCCATTTCCTGAAAAAAAAATGTAAAATATTCCAATTTAGTCTGCAATATCAAGAAACACCAAAGTACATTGTTAATTCCCATACACAACACCTTCGTTACGCTTACGCTGCTTTAAGGACTTCTGTTCGGACCCTGGATCCAGATGTGGCTAAGGTCTGGGGGGCGACGCGGTATAAGATATGGGAAAATAACTCACGCGGGCAGGACCTTCGTGTTAGTCTTTATACGACTACGCCTTAACAATTTGGCCACCGCGTTCAATCCCATCCTCTAATAAGCATTAAGACTTGCGTCACCTACCCCACCATTGCAATGCAACAAATGTGCTATTTCGCAATGAAGTTGAAATTCAACTATACTATATATAATTTCTTAGTATTTTCATCAGAATTTCATTGTGAATACTTTATGCATTTACAAAATATTAAGGACTGAAAGTTTCAATATAGCAATCTAATAGCAATATACAAACTAACAAGAGGTTGTCGTCGACGTCCCTGGCCCGCTTGTACCCTGAGCACGCGACCTCGGTGTCCAGTTGGTCGTCGCGCTCGAGGTCACTGAACATGGGCTCTGTCTACCCCGCAAGGGATAAAGACGTGATGATAGTATGTATGTACAGTAGTACCACGTTTATAAGTCGCATCGGCATTATTCGATGGCGCAGAATAGTACAAGCTACCACCGACTCAAACCGAATGAAAGCATTAATAAAATAACGAACTTATTGCTGCTGTATAGGATTTGAAATCCAAAAACAACAGGACTCGTGCTATTTCGCTCACAATACTTGTACGTCTACCGAGAGTGGCTGAAAGTCCGCATGGCGCGTACACATCAACCAATAGCGGACGGGTATTTTCGCGCCATGCAAAAATTTTACTTCTGCGCAGTACTTCGGCGTAACTTAAAAGGTACAGTATTGTTTTTTTGAAATAAATGTATTTGACCAACTTGCAAGAGATCGTCGTCGACGTCCCTGGCCCGCTTGTACCCGGAGCACGCGACCTCGGTGTCGAGTTGGTCGTCACGCTCGAGGTCAGTGAACTTGGGCGCGGTCTCGCTCTCGTAGCCGAAGCGCTTCTTGAAGAACTCGCGCACACAGCGCACGTCGCGGTCGAAGTAACTACGACAAGAGAAAAATGATATAATCATTTTTGTGTTGATTTTAGCTTTGTTTTTGATCATAATGTTGAACTCGTTGAAGTCACCGTGAATCACTCCGCAGTAGCCGATTGACTGTACTTGGCATGTGATTCCTTACTTTGTTTGCTTTTAAAATACTTCACCATCATTAGGTCATTTTTGTTTATACTGCAGGAGCAAGACCCACCCTGTATTACCCAGAGCAGTCAGATGATTTGGCCTTCACTCTCCACGCTGGCCGGACAGGGTAGCGAGGTCTCTTTGATGTTTATAAGCTTTTTTTAGCTTGTGTTTCCTAAGTCCCTTCTACGACAACCACGGGAAGACTTCGAGTGGTCCTATCAAACTATGCCGGAAAGCACACTCCTTTAAAATACTCACAGTTCAGCATTAGGGTGTGCAGTGAACACCATCTGCGGGAAGTCAATGATGATGGGGTGTCCGTCCTAGTTGATAGTGATGTTGAACTCGTTGAAGTCACCGTGAATCAATCCGCAGTCATCATCATTTCGAGCAAGTGACACGGTCAGTCGACCATGCACACCCTGGTATAAGAGTTCTTCGGAACCGCCTCTCGGCCTCTGACGTGGTTCCTTTAACGACTATTAAATGGCAGCCGGGACCAACGGCTTAACGTGCCTTCCGAAGCACGGAATCATCTTTCTTATCAGACAATTAGGTGATTCATGCCTGCAACGTCCTAACCAAACTGGAAACAACTTAAATATGTATGCTTCCCCGTGGGAATCGAACCCACGACCCGCGGGTCAGTAAAGCAAACGCCTTAACCACTGGACCACAAAGGCAGAATCCGCACTACTACTAATAGACGTATTTTTTCGCCAGTTGTGATGCCTTCAGGTATATACATGAGTTTTTGCCTTGCCTGCACTTTTCTATGGCACAGGCTACAATCAGTTTCACATTTCGGGGAGCAATACCTGACGGAGAGTACTAATAGTGCAATGGTGTAGGCTTTAGGTTTTTTTTTAATACTTACAGTTCAGCATTAGGATGAGAAGTGGACACCATCTGCGGGAAGTCGATGATGATGGGGTGTCCATCCTCGTTGATCATGATGTTGAACTCGTTGAAGTCGCCGTGGATCACACCGCAGTTGCCGAGCCGCACTATTAGGTTCATGAGCTCATCGTACAGAGTTTCTGGGTCATCAACAGCGGTGACGTGCGTCCTGGAACAAATGAGCCTTTTGCTTGCACTTTATGTATGTTGAGGATGCCTATTCACCGAAGTGGGCTCGCGGAATGATGAGGGAGGAAAAAGTCAACCAATACTACTACTTTTCAGGATTTTTGGCTATTGACAAACGTGGCATATATTATTTTTCTTTATTCCGTCATAAATTCTAAATGCCTCAATGGATTTGGTTACTTTACATCTCGAATGACATTGGTTAAATATTTTTCAAAAGCCATTGTGTGTGTCACACAGTTTCTCAGTAAACACTAATCGAGTTCAGCGTGGAAATTTGAAAAACGAAAATTATTTATCATTTAAATAGGTAGGTATGGCTTTAAATACTTAATCTAAAACTCTTAATTGCATTGATTTAGAAGTTTAATTTTTTACAGCTTTTCCCAAGCTTTTACGTTTCATTCTTGGGAAAAGGTTAACCAGACGATAATAAGAAAATGATCCTAACAAAGTTAATCGTTGAGTTACATTGACATACAGTAAAACAACTTATTAATCAAAGTTGAGTTAGTATCCTGCGACACAACTGCAACAACTTAAAATACTGTGGGGCTAGCTCAATTTGTGTGCTGTGTCCCTATGAATATACTAAAAAAAAGAGGATGCTTCAGAAAATCTACTTACAAGGGTCCTCCATGCACCAGCTCCATGACAACACAGTGTCTGTTAAAATCAATTGGCTTTGGCACTGGGAATCCTCTGTCGTACAACGCCTTCATGTAGGCGAACTCCTTGGTGGCGGATATCCGAGACAGGTAGAGCCAAGAGGCGCGGTTGCGGTGCGCGTGGTAATCTCGCTTGCCCTTTATGTTGCGAAAACAGGTGCGGCCCAGTCTGCAAAGAGAATCAACTCAGTTGTAAAAAAGACCTTTGCAATACTGTGTCCTACCTACCACCTGCAAATGCTAGGACCTATAATAGGCACACTGAAAAACTGAGATGTGAGCGAAAATGAGGCACACATCCTTTGCACTCAATGGTCCTTGACAAATGACCTTCAACTGACCTGTGAAGTTTCAAGCACAGGGGATTTCGGTCCTCATCAGCCACTGTGTAGATATTTGACTCCTTGCCCACTCCGATCTGGTTGCCAAAGGAAGCAATTACTTTCCTGTTGGTCAGAGCTTTCAGGGCCAAATAGTCGTAGCCACTGTTGGTCAAGCGATAGCCATCATCTGAAAAAACACAACCTTTAATCTTCTATACAATCACTACACATATTATAAAACAAAGTCTTCCTCCGCGTCTGTCTGTCTGTCTGTTCGCGATAAACTCAAAAACTACTCCACGGATTTTCATACGGTTTTCACCAATAGATAGAGTGATTCACATGGAAGGTTTTAAGGTATAAAACATGCCCGGACGCAGCCGGGTAGGGCTGCTAGTAAAATATAATCAGAGAAGCAAAGGATAAAAACCAAAGATTTTGTGAGGGAAAACTATAAAAGAAGCAGAAATGCAGAATTAATGGTTTGTTTTTATATGTTATTTTAATTATAGCTGACTATAATTATCTAGTATGGCCCATAGTTCAATTTATTACACATTTTCTTTTGCACATTGTATGTTGAGTGAGATAAAGAAACAAGAATAAAAAGAAAATGCTGACAATCCTTAAACATACATCATTCTGTGTCCTTTGACTAATATAATAGGCAACAATTGTGGTAAAGAAAATAAAATAGATGTAACTCCAACATCTATTTTATTTTCTTTCATCATCATCAGGTCTTTCTAGTCTCGTACGAGAGTCACATACAAGCCTGAGTAGTCAGAGGATTTGGCCTACACTCTCCACGCTGGCCAGACGGGTTGGAAAGGTCTCTTTGATGTTAATAAGCTTTGTTTAGCTTGTGTTTCCTAAGTCACCTTTTACGACATCCACGGGATGACTTGGAGTGGTCCTATTCTACTCTGCCGGAAACCACATGGCGTATTTTCATACACACATATTTTCTTTACTACAATTTTATTCCCTATTAGGTATATTTATCAGGGAAAGAAATGTTAATTAACCAGCCCCCTTATTTGCGGTTTTTGTATTCCAAATAAAAAGTTCGGGCAAGCAAAACCCGCATTGTATCAGTAAATTCTAGATTGATAGGCATCGACACCTGTCATCCGAGTTAGTAAATAGGCAGGCTGGTCATCATTGTTTACATACATAGATTTGTTATTTTTAGGCACTTCATTTATAATTATATGAATTGTTATTCACAGCTATATTAATATGAATAATTATCAAAGTAAATAATATTTAGCTTAGATTAGAGGGTTAGGGACAGTAACACTAACTTATTTATAAATACAATTTAATGTGATCCTTGCATAATAGTTGTAAAGGCAAGCAGTAATTAAATGAAATACAACTAAAAGATATTTAATTATAGCCTTACAGTGCTTTCCACGTTCATACGTAAGCAATCTGTGTTTGCACAGTTCTTTCATCAATTTGTGGACTCCGCCGTGACGAAGGTTGGCTATCGAAGCCACCAGAGACCCGGGCACCAGCTCGTGGTTCTTCATACCCATTTCCACCTGAAAATTAGACGCAATTAGATAAAAACCATAATATTTGGTATACTATATTTCACAAAGAAAAGTAACCTTACCGCGGTCAAGACTCGGAAGTCTTCGCTAGTTAAATAGCGCAAGATAACAACATCTAACTTGCCCATGTTGCACCGTTTGTATTAATACAGAGAAATTAAATTATTAGCGAAAAAATAAATAAACAACCCAAATCTCCACACCACACCACATGTATTTGAGAGTTAGAATGAAATGACATTGACATATGAATAGGTGACAGTTGACAGTATTTTTGTCACATAATCTACGAATCCATGATATTTCTTTTCTTATTATTTTACAGCCTTGTTGTTGTCTTAAAATATGCTTTGCTGCGATACGATATTGATTAATTTCATTCCGCGCTTGTTTCACCTCCCTCTTCACTAGCTACTCGTTCTTCCTCATTAATGGGCTCGATGGTTGTCTTGGAGCTCTCTACACGACCGTTATACTCGCGGATGTACAGAAGTTGCAAATACGCCTCGACACAAAGAATCTGCAAGCAAAAACATACGCATATACGAGTACATTATACTTTACATTATACGTAAAAAAATAATCACTTGATTGAAGTGATCGGCTACATTAATCTATAGTTCTTCAGCCATGTGGAAGTTAGAAGACTCGCTGATTCGGAGGACAGTTGTTTTTTCCCGACTGACCCAGCCAGAAGAAGGGTATGTCTTTTGCTTATATGGATATGGTATGTTAGCATGTCTGTTCCATTGTTGCTTCCTGTAATCTAAACGTAGGCTATGTAAGGTCAGCAAAAAATAAATATGGCGGACGTAAACTGACAAAAAGGCAGTCGGGTTATTTATTTTTGAAATATCGATGTTTGTATAAATACATATGCGCTGCGCCTGAAGCTACTGGCAGTAAGTGCCTTAGGTAAGTACATAGCACAGACCCTGTAACAGATCATAATGCTACTAATGAGCATGTTTATGTCCCGCCCGCACGTGACCCTATGCCTTCGAGCAACACGGAAGGGAGTAGCCATACGCTGCATTCCCCTCTGTCAAGGTACAAGCAAAAATTAGGCATATGCATGTCTATGTGTTAGTTGTGTGTGGCTCATCTGTACACAAATTATTTTTTCTTTTTATGTCATTTTTTGTGACAATGTCATAATTACTATCAAGTGACAGTTTAGTTTTGTATGTAGGTGTGCGGAACTAAACTTGTGTGCACATTTCCCCCCGCAAAAAACGCCAGAAAAATTGTCATAGTAAATTGTCGCTTTGCCCACTCCCTCCGTCCGGTACGGAGGTCGTGTTGCTCGAAGCCCTATGCACACAAGTACCAACTATTATTCATTCTGGGCAATACTTAAAATAAGAATGTCTTTTTCCTATTGTAGTATGAATAATGTCATGTCGTTCCTTCCTCTTTCCAATCCCTGCCTCAGGCAGCATGCTTAAAATCAAACCGCGATCGATTTTTGAGCATGCTATGTAGGTTGCTTGTTTTATCCATGGCTGTTCACCCGTGCTACTCGGTAGTATGCTGTATGCGCTCAAAAGTAGCACGATGCAGCCGATCTGCTTGCTATCATTTATATAGACGTCATGGTACGAAATAGTTGGGCAGTTCAATTTAAGCGGTCTTTCTGTGTTTTCTGGACTTACTTAGTCATGCCTGAATCTGCATAATAATGCCGGATATGGTAGAAATCACAAAGCACGTTAATCACTATGCTAATATCGTGCACTCATTTTTTTTATTATGATTTTCCTAAAACTAAAACAATGTCCTTACCCTGGCTATGTCAGAGAATCCTTCCAATTTCAGAGTGTAACCGAAAACACTAGTGGATATTTTGGATTCAGCCACGATCAAGTAGTTGTCTTCCGTAAATATAGGGTAGTTGAGTATCTTATACTGGCCCGCTTTGACAGGACATGTTATCCTTGGAAAGAAAAGGATCAATAAGTGACGTGAATTCAGAGCCAGACTAACCAATGCCGTTGTCATAATAAACGGCGTCAGCACTCTGGGTAGCCCTAACATTATCATCGTTAGTCGTGCTATCGTAGACGGTTTGCTAGGAATACTAGGGCTACTGCCAAAAAAAATGCTACGCTATTCTTCTATTATTCCAGTCCTTCCACTCTATTGTACAATAAAAACGGTACAACAAAAATATTATCATGGGACGGTTCATGCACGCATGAGAAAGAGGCATCTAACGATGTATCATTCATTTATATGTATGACCACCAAGTTATATGATTACCTTGGGTGAACATAATGGAAAAACATGCTATACATCTCAAGTTCTTCAGAGTTGTCATCATCTTCAACGCAGCCTTTAGAAATTACGGAAAAATCTTTGAAGTAGTCGCAAGTGTCCAAATTGCGGATATCTTGGCACTTTTGCATAGTTCCCTGAAATAAGGTAGGTATTGGGTACGTTACTTTACTTCTTTTTATCACAGTATAATTCGTTATGTTGTATTTTTATCATAGAAGTAAGAATCTCACTTCAAGGATAGTATAAAAACGCCGAATTTTTTAATCTACCCTACCATATTCGATTATTCCATCACATTCCAGCTGACTGCGAGAACGAAAACTAGACCTAAGTGCAGGCAACTTGAGTATTTGCCTTCATTTCTATACAATATGGATAGAACCAGTGGCGTAACAATAGGGTGGCCGGGCTGACAAAATGCCACGGGCCCCCGACCCACGAAGGCCCCGGCCCAAGAGGCCGCGAGCTCAAAAATATTTTATTTTATTTGAAAAGTATATTTTTATAATAAATAAATATATACGGACAAATCACACAGATTGAGCTAGCCCCAAAGTAAGTTCTTAAGTAAGACTTGTGTTATGGGATACTAACTCAACGATAATATATTTTATAACAAATACATATATAGATAAACATCCAAGACCCAGGTCAATCTGAAAAAGATCATTTTTCATCTTGACCTGACCGGGGATCGAACCCGGGACCATCCGTGTCACAGACCGGCGTGATGACCGCTGCGCCACGGAGCTCGTAATAATATAACATACTAGGGACGTATACAACGTGTAATTGAGTACGCTGTAAATCTCAAGTTTATTAAATTAAAATGAGTACATCGTGAGGATTTTTACGGATAGGGCCCCATCAAAAGAATTTGCCACTGGCCCCAGATGGTATAGTTACGCCACTGGATAGAACCTGTTGTGCAAATGCCACACTCGCAAAGACTCAAGTAGTATCTCTATATAGTTTGTGGACTCAAGACCTAGTGGAGTCGTCGAGGCATGATATCTATCTACTAAAAAGAAGACCTTCAAGTCACTTGTCTGATTATCTGGTAAAAATACCTTGATAACCCAACCGTTCTCAATATCCATGGAGATATTGAACCCCCCACTTAAAGATGAATCGTAAAGCCTCGTATTTAGGCTCATCTCCGATACAGTGACGTCAGTGCTAGGGCTTGCGTAGCAAGGCCCTATGCGCGTCGCCAATAAGTTCGTTGGTGCTAGGCCTGTCCTCACAACACTAAATATATTTGTAATTACAAGTACACAAAACAGTAATGTGGTCATGGTGCAGAATTATTGTGGAATGATCTCGTATGATGAGTTTATCTCGTAATGTTTATTTAATTGCCCTATAATAAGGTCGTATTTTTTCGTACAGCTGGTTCTTCAGTGTTCATTAGATAGATATAGATATAAATAAAATTAAGTACAGATATGAAAAAAAATGTTTACCTTATAATAAATAGGTACTTAGTCATATTCGGACTTTCAGTCATTCCAACAGCATCGGAGCACCGGGTGTCGCCAGACGTATATGTTGGCTAATGGCTCTAGATTATATTGATAGAAATTGATTTAAACCTTGTAATATAAGTTACACTTGTTCATGATATTGCGACTTACACACACGATTCGTTCTATTAGTTGTGAGTTTGTGAGAACTATAGGTACGTAAATTTCAAGCTAAACTTGTTGACGTGGCCAACAACACCTTTAAAAAAATATTTTTATTTTATTGTGCTTCCACGGAAGACCAATGTTGCCGACTGTTATATGACAGTCAGCAGTGTATGCTGAGTGGAACTCACTTTCAGTGGTTTAAATATAACGGTTTAATTTTTTATTTTTACAAAATTGGAGAACTGTACGAACTTTATGTTAACTATTATTAATGTACTGTACCATTTGTAAATCACTGAATAAAGATTTTTCTATTCTATTCTATTCCTCAGCTGAGTAGACACAGTCCCGGTTTCATTTTTCTGTATTATATTAACGATGGAGCGAAGTGGTTTTAAAAGACTGGATAGAGTCCCGAATGCTTCGCTTCGCTTAATGATAGGTCTAGCTGATGTGGGCTTCAAAGCTGCCAAGCTGAAGTGGTATTGAG
Source organism: Rhodophaea formosa (assembly GCA_963082605.1). NCBI lineage: Eukaryota > Metazoa > Arthropoda > Insecta > Lepidoptera > Pyralidae > Rhodophaea > Rhodophaea formosa. Next base: position 2,244,458 of record OY720219.1, read on the forward strand.
CGGGTCACTTTGGCAGAATGCCGCCAGAGAAATAGGCCAATAAATTAACTAATAATATTGTAATAATCTTCGTAGGCCAAGAAAACGATGGCACAATGATCTAGATGCTTTTCATCGCAATTGGTCAGAAGTGGCTCTAAATCGCGATAAATGGGAGAGACGCCTTTGCCCAGCAGTGGGACAATTAACATGTTAATAAAAAAAATGTACTAACGCTTTTTTAAAACACTGGAGTTGCAGGTTTCCATGAGCGACAGTGATCACTTATTATCAGGTGACCCGCTTCACCCGACCTGTTGACCGGAAGCTGTTGAGGAAGACATCTTTGACCAGACATACCTGACGCCTCTTATGAAATGGTATTGCTTTATAACTACCAATTCAAAACCATCGATGCCGTATTGTTTTTGGTTTTACCTTTATATTTACTTATTATACTCAACACAAGCTATCGTGTTATATTATACGACAGTTGTAAAAGGAAAATAACGAAAGGGGTTCGACTGTCCTGAACCCCTTTCATTACTGCAAGAGTTCGCATTACTGTTGAGAAGGCTCCGATTTTGCTTCCACTGTCCTTACTAGCTGTTACCGCGACTTCGTCTGCGTTGAAATTCGGAATTGGATGCGGAAAGAAATGGAAAATGAATGATACAACATAACGGCAGCCAAACTTTTACTTAACAATGAAAAGAAGCCTTCCTTTTATTAAAGTGAACCAGTTGCAAAATACAAACTTTAATCCAAATCCGTTCCTATATTTAGGCGTGATTAGTAACAAACGCCCAAGCTCTCGCATTAGGTTTTTCGAGACAAAAAGCAGTATACCCTAACAATGTGCAACATTTAATTAAAATCCGTAAATGCTGTGTAGGCATGATTGAGAACAAACACGCAAATATACAAACTTAGAAACGGACATCGTGGTGCCGTTTTGACGGCGAAATTTCAAAAATCGTATCCTGGATCCTGGGGTACGATTTCGGAAACGACCTAAGGAAACGAAAATGACTCGTATTTCCATACAAAAAAGCTCGAAATGGTCAGACGTTCAAAAATAGTACCCCAGAGACGTTAGTCTAGTATTATATTGTCTTTGCCAGAGGTCACTTTCAATTCAAAAATAGTACCCCTGACCTTCTGTTTCGATGGGACAGTGACATTGACATGACAACTAAAATGTAAACAAACAAACCGAAACAAGTGGAAGGCGTGAAAAGAGGACAAACCACAGAATTAATAATAGTACTAACCATAACTCTAAATAATAAATTTAATTATAATGGATGCGATGGAGTCCAAAAGGGGAGTAAAGGTAACTAACAAATTTATTTTTTCATTATTTAACATGTTGTGAGGTTAAGCTTACACATCTTCTTTTTTCTTTTATGTGAAATATACAATTAATCTTTCTAGGTGCTTTGTCTTCTGCCTCTAGAAAAGTTAATTATGAATATTTATAATATCCAACCGAGGAAGTGTCCATGAAGATATAACGTACATTCTTATCAAACTCTCTATTTATAACCTATCATCTGTTGAATTATAATATCTATGCTATCATCAATACATTTCAGAGGAAGAAAAACACTAATCTGGAAGCCGATCAAGTTATAATCGACAACACTGCTCCGCTGCCCGAAATTATACACAATCTATACCACCGGGAAACTACATTCAGTAAGCCTTATAGGCTTTACCACCAACTGCTCGCCCAACGGAGATACAAAGGAATTGTCTCCGCACGAGACAGGGACTTGTACCACTTCGCCCTCCCCGGACATCCATTAAATGCATTCACAGAAGACTATGATGGAGAAATTAATTACTGTTACTTCGAAAAGTTTCCCTACAGAAGTTTGTTGCCCAAATATATCTCAACAATGAAACATATGGGAAAAGATGACCCAGTCACTGAATTGCTGAAGAATAAAAATGAATGGATGTACAAAATACAGAAACAAAAAAATTGTAAGTTAAGTGTATTGAAATTGAAACAGCTTATTTCCGCAGGGACCAAAATCAAGCTTATTGCCAAAATAGCGACATGGTGTCCAGTAGCTGTAAAGTGTGACTTTTTAGCTACTGGACACCATGTGATACACATACATATTGTCACATCTTTTTCCATTGCGGGGTAAACAGAGCCCAGGTCTAGAAGACCTAAAGTCCACATGTACCTTTTTGGTGGGTATATAGGTGGGTAACGGAAACATAACAGTGATGGGTTACTAGCCGCATCGCCTATGGACACAATTCCTCAGCGTTTCGGCCATTCCCTCGTTCGGCTTTTATCGATTCGTTCTGCATGGGTAAAGGAAATTAACAAGGAAGAAGAGAAAAATATTATAGACATTTTTTCTTTTCTTCCAGCCCAGTGTGGAAGAGTTTGATAATGAATGGGAAATACATATTGTGATGTGTACTAAACAGAGTTCATATTTGCATAGCAAGACAATTATTCTGCCAGGATGTTTAGTTGTGTTTTTGATGCAGTCCAAATGAAACTTTATGGGATGAAACTCGGAAGATCACGTGAATCGATGCGCAGTACACAATATTAATCATAGGTTGAGCGGGGCGCGCGCGGGAAGGCGGGGTGCGTACTGTGCAGCTCGCGTCTAATATCCGGTCCGCTATAACGTTTGATTCAGACTGTAATAATGTATTTATCTGTTTCTAGTGTGCCTTGGTGTTGCTGGAAGAAAAACGAAAATCGAGCATTTGAGTGAAGAAGTCATGTGTGTTCCTAAGTACCTCGTAGACCTGGCCGCCCACGTAGACAGTGATCCTGATGTGAACTTCACGGACTCCTATAACTGGTACTACGGTGGCAATGGAAATCTGCAGCTTGTTTGCGTGCATTGGGTGGACTATTTGCTGCACAGTGAATTTAGTTGTGTTTGTAAGTATTTTTCAATAATCCAATAGTATGTGGAGTCATTTCTTTTGAAATTGAAGCTTATTAACTGTATTGATTTTTAATTTAAATGTTTTGTCAGGCCCATTTGGCCTTACTTCATGGACTTGTGACAGATGATAGCTAAACTCTGTATCAGCTGAAATTAAACTTTTAAAATAATGAGGGGCAGAGCTATTATTGCACTTAGTTATTCAATTTAAATTTATTTCTTTCATAACAAAACATATATGTTGAAATTATATACATGTAATATTCATTGCTTATTTATTTAACAGATATTTTTATTCTTTTCAGCAATAACAAGATTTCACAAAGAACTATTGATTATTGACTATGATGACACGACTTCTTTTGATTGTGAGTACAACATACTGGAAACCATATGTTCTTCAGGAAACATTGTAGCGTTGCGGACAAATTTCAAAGTATTCATCTTAAAAATCATAGACAATGATGGAAAACTGCAGCTAGAAAAACTGGAGTCATTTGATTCGGAACATCCATTTGTAAGCATAGCTTTTGATAAAGTTCACACCAACATCCTTTATGTGACTGATCTGAACTGTAAGCTCACTATTGTAAATATAGATAGAATGACAGGTAAAACTGTGCAATTGAAGAGAGCTAAAGATTCTTTACTTAACAACTGGAATACTGTTGTTGGTGCCTCTAGAGGTATTTATATGCATGTAGATAAGAAGAAAATAACTGGGTATGACAAGAGAACTCATAGACCTGTTGACACTTGGGATGGAGTGTCGGGTATTGTTGATGAGATGGACTGCAATGCCTTGTCTTCCGCCTTTCAAGTTGAAGACAGCCCAAACCTGTACTTCACCACAGAACATCATTTATTCCTCATGGATTCTAGGTGTAGTCGAAAAAACAAGTTGAAAGTTGTACAGAGGTGGACGCATGGCATGCAATGTGTACCAACATATATTTCAGTGCGAAAGGCTGAAATGAACAAGGAATTAGTGTTTTTGAGTAGCCAGTGGTGCGAAGATATGTGTGTAGTTAGCAATTATGCCGATAGATTGACCAGGGCGACAGATATTGATGGTGTAGCTATTCCGTACCGGCCGCCAAGCGTTTTCAATGCTTTGTATGAAGCTAGACAGAAGCTACTATGCATGGATATGAGTAATCCTATAGATGCTAGGTTAGCATACTCGATCACTGGCAAAACAGAAGTGGATATTGGGGATAAGTTTGCTATATTGATGCAAAACTCTGTCGGTGATATATCTAACCATACTCTCTATCCTTTATACATGGAAAATCTTTTGGAAGATGATGCGGTACAACAGTTGGATAGTTGGGCAAAGAATTATAAAATTGAGAAGAAGCCTTTTGAAGTAACTGGAGTTTATGATTTTAGTAACATTTGGAAAGAACTGAGAAGAATGCCTGCGGAATTTGATGGCATCAAGGCAGAGATAGAGAAAGTTAAAGATATGCCTTCTGAGGAGGAGATTATTGATGTTTTCAGGAATGAGGAGGTGATGCCAGAGTTACTAGATGCGTGGGACGCTATCAGCAATAATCCAGACCAGTCATATATGGATTTGAATATAAATGTACACAGTGAAGGTGAATAAACAGTTAATTTGCAGTTAAGGAGAAATTTTATATGCGATAGTCGAGCTCTTAAATGGCGACGTGTTGATCATTTTCGGACGACCCCATCAGGATCTCCGGGAGTCGGTGGACAAAGCATGCAAAAGACAGCGATTTGTGACGATCTGTGGAAGATTCCTATGTCCAGAAGACGATGTCCCTGGCGGATAGAAAGATCATTTTCTAAGCAATTGATACTGTTGAAATGTGACTATGAAGGAATCAGGAATACTGATATTAATGTTAATATTATGGTTGCAGAAGTAGATAAAGCTTGATGACATTATGGTGGATTTTAGTATGATTGTGACAAAAAGTTGCTCAGAAGACTAACATATCAGTTGAGCAGATTGATGAACGAGTCAATAATGGTGTTTCATACAATCTCCAAATGCGCAGTACCGATTCCCATATCTAAACGTCTTCATCTGAATATAGCCTTTGGCAATTCTGATCCTGCAAGGAAAAGGAGAAAAAGAAGAATGGTGGTTAAAAATAAAACTATTAATTTATCAAACGACTATATTTCCTATCTATAATGACTGAGTTTACAAACACTCCCGCATACACGCTAAGCAGTCGCGCCAACATTTACACATAAAATTAATTTACCAACATAACAAATGCTTCTAGATGCGATTTTAGACTTTGCGATTCAGGTACTAAGGTCTAAAAATATCTGCATAGGGAAAGTTTAAAACCGCATCTGTATCTTTAACAGAACGTTGGGTCGTCAACCGAAAACAATAAGTACTTATAGGTACATGCTTACTTTACATTATAGACAAAAATATATTTGAGAAAATATTGCATTTTGTACAAAAACATTGGTGATAGGAACAAATATGTCTTTATAAAATAGTGACGTTGCCAAACGGAATCGATTAAATATAGTAGCATATATTTGTACGATCACCCCAATAAACTGTAAAAACAATATTATATTTTTCCCACAAGGTCCCTTTGATATTAAAACATTCAACTGAATTAAAATTGCACAAAATTTTGACAATAGGAAGCGTCATTTATCGAGTCAATTCAATTGCGTTCATTGACCTTATTACGCATCTATACGTATATATAATAACTCTCTCACATTAATTCGCGCTTTTGACGCGCAATCAGGCGCAGGAAGTAATCCCATATGCATGTTTTTAAAAAACTACCACAATTCATAATTTTTAATTTAATTAATTTACAATTTATATCTTAACTTGTGCTGTTTTTTTTTTTAAATACGATTTTACATTTTGTGTTCCAGAGTAATTTAAACTACCCCATAAGATTATTTCATTATTAACACTGAGAATCGGTGTAAAGGTTTGAACGCATATTTGCTAACATCTAAAGGACCTGCAACATCTAAAGTACATGCTACACTAAGGATAATCGCAACAGATCTTAATTATAGCCAAAAAGGTAGCTTTATGGTTCATTAAAATAATCAAACATTTGCTAGTATTCTAAGTATCCAGACCGTTGCATTTAACATAAGAAAAGGAGGAAATACCGTGTGAGGTGGTTTTATTTTAAACCATTAGATAACATTGTAAAGGACACATTTCAAGGTTTGCAGATACCAAATAGTCCGTAGATCCTGGTAGCAGTCGTCAACTTCATTTCATGATGGTTGTTCTCAGTATCTGTAAGTAGAATTAAAAAGATTAGGATAAAAAATAAACCAACTAAATGTCAACTATAGTATGTTCCAATAGAAAGTGGAAAAAGGGTCAAAGCCCTTTTTTAAGTCCTAAAAATAAAAAATTCTAGCCATTTCGCCGAAAAACTATTGAAACTTATATCTTCAACTGACCACGTAACTTTTTGTATAAAAGTATAGATACAGGTACGAGTATATTATACACAATGCAAGTGCATGAACACCAACCTGTAGTATTTTCGTCTCACGGTCTTTTTGCACAGAAGTATGCTCTTTATAATTTGAACAATAAGTAAAGAAAATAAGAAATGGTGAAAAAATTCCACGCGGGCAGGACTTGAACCTGCGTCTAGATCTCAGTACGATCTATGCGTTGCCAATTACGCCACCGCGCTTCAAGTTCCGGCGCCGAATTTCTCCACCATATCCCATTCCTCTTACACGCATCTAGGCTTGCGTCACCCAACACAACTACCCCACTTTTACAAGTGCGGTATTTGATTTCAACTCATTTTGCAATGGGGCTTGAAGCGCGGTGGCGTAATTGGCAACGCATAGATCGTACTGAGATCTAGACGCAGGTTAAAGTCCTGCCCGCGTGGAAGTTTTTCACCATTTCTTATTTTCTTTATTTAATAAATAAGGTGAAAAGCATTGTGAATGCAAAATAAATCCCATATAAACTATTGAACAATAAGGGTAAATATCGTATATCAAAAATAAACAGTTTTATCAGGGTACGAAGGAGAAGACGCTTCTATATATAGATAGTTCAGACAGACTACCTAGCGCCTGGTGAAAGACCTTAGCCAGTTCCTGGTGAGCGGCTGGACCTGCTGGCTCTCGCGTTTCTGATGATGGCCTGTTTTCCTAGACATGATGATGATGAGACGTACCTAGCGCCTGGTGAAGGACCTAAGCCAGTTCCTGGTGAGCGGCTGGTCCTGCTGGTTCTCATGTTTCTTCTATTGATGGACGATTTTCCTAGTGCCTTTTTTTAGACAAGTCTTCCCGTGGACATCGTAAAAGGGCGACTAATCGACTTAGGAAACAAGCTAAACCAAGTTTATAAAAGAGACCCCCCCAACGCGTCTGGCCAACGCGTAGAGTAGGCCAAATCCTCTGGCTGCTCTGGTAGTACAGACTCGTGCTCCCGCAGTGGATACTAAAAAAGACTTGATGATGAAGTTTTTTTTATTATGAGACTTACCTAGCGCCTGGTGAAGGACCTCAGCCAGTTCCTGGTGAGCGGCTGGTCCTGCTGGCTCTCGCGCTCCTTCTGCTCCATTTGCTCCATCAGCTTGCGCTGGTTCTCGCGGAACATGGCAATGGGGTCGTCGAACTGGCTGTAGTAGGTTAGGACTTCGCGCACGTCCGCTACCTCCGACATCGCTATCGCTGGAACAAGAAACAAAATAAATAAATAAAAATAACTAAATAAATAAAAAAATATATATATATGTCGCGAATTTTGAGTGCTCTAGCACAGAATAAATAACTGTTGTAACGTACAGAACGGAAACTCGCAGTGTCGCGCAATAGACGGTTTTGAAAACAACTGTTCTTAGTCGCACGTTACGCGCCATCTCTAATACTCGTAAGTGCGTTAAACCCCGCCAAGTAAAAAAAACTGACATTTTGATATGCTTTAAAAGCACATGGCTTAGCTACCCGCCAATCAAATAAATAAAATAAATATATACGGACAAATCACACAGATTGAGCTAGCCCCAAAGTAAGTTCTTAAGACTTGTGTTATGGGATACTAACTCAACGATACTATATTTTATAACAAATACATATATAGATAAACATCCAAGACCCAGGTCAATCTGAAAAAGGTCATTTTCCATCTTGACCTGACCGGGAATCAAAATAAAAAACAAAAAATATATGTGTCGCAAATTTTGAGTGCTCTAGCACAGAATTAATAATAGTACTAGCGTAAAGAGGTAAACTTTTGAAATTTCGCCGTTCGCAAACGAGCGGTTTTTCCACACAAAGTTCGTTCGAAGACGAATGGTCATACGTTCAAAAATAGTACTCCAGAAGGTCGAAGAATAGAACTCGCAGACCCTCGCATTAGCCGTTAAATTAACTGTTATCAGTCGCACGTTACATAACTCTTATTCGTACGTTATACTCCGCTTATCAAAGAAACGATATTTTGAATGAAAGCATATGCCATATTTAAAGCTCAAAAGGGGGAAAAGCGTTCAGGGGGCCTAGCCCCCAGCCAATCAAAGGAATAGACAATCTGATATGTTTTAAAAGCACATGTCATATTCAAAGGTCAATAAGAGAAGTTCGGAAGGCACAGTTTATGGAAATAACAGACAAACTTATCAGTTTGTACTTTTAATTAGCTTATGTCATATTCAAAGCTTAGTAGAAGTAGGCGGTTCTGGGGGCGTAGGCCCCCGCCAACTAAAATAATATACATAATGATATGTTGAAATAGCACATATCACAGGGAAGGGGGACACAGAATTAATGAATTTGACACAAAACAAGTCAAACAGCGACTTCGCAAAACATTTTGCACGAAATCCACATTGCGAGTTTAACTAGCACGTGGGCGGTTCATTTTTAGGGTTCCGTAGTAAACAAGGAACCCTTATAGTTTCGCCATGTCTGTCTGTCTGTCTGTCTGTCCGTCCGCGGTTTTACGCAGAGACTATAAGTACTAGAAAGCTGTAATTTGGTATGGGTATGTATATTAATCATGGCAAAAAAGTGGTAGAATAAAATCTTGAAAAAAAATTTTTTTAGGGTAGCTCCCATACAAGTAAAGTGAGGGAGTAACTTTTTTTTCTCTATTTACCTATTGTGTGGGGTATCGTTAAATAGGTCTTTCAAAAATATTGTGAGGTTGACAACACTTTTTTTTGATTAATTCTGAAATATTTGGTTTTAAAGTGCGAATTTTTGTTAGAGGTAAGTGTCCCCCCCCCCTCTATCTGCTAAACGGTTATATATAGATACGTGAAAAAAATTACAGCAGTAGCATATATACTGAAGTTGACAGGAAAACTATCAGAGCTGAGTAGTAAGTACAAACTAAAAAGTTATAGGCAACCAACTTATAAACTGTAAAATTTCATACTATTTTCATTGTTAGATGTTTTTGGTCGTTAAACTGTAAGGTGCGAGTGTGAATAGTGTGAACTCAAAGTTGTCATTCGCAACTACGGTACCCTACACTGCGCGTGGCCCGACACGCACTTGGCCGGTTTTTTTTCTAGCAGATATACACATATTTAATTAGGGATAATGATTTCGTCATTGAATTCTATATAAATATCAAAGCACTTACTTTGCAACAAGTTGGCGAGGTCCAACAAAGAAGTGTCGTCGTCGGCTCCCTTCCACTTCTTGAGGATCAGCGAGTTCTGCGGGTGGAACTTAGTGGACGCCTTGTTCCAATCCACCACTATCACCTGCAATACGGTAGTTGCCTAATGTTATGATTATATAAAATTTGTTTCTAATGAGACTAATTTCTATCTAAAAACACTATAAAGAACACTTTTAATTTGATATCGATTCTTTAAGTGATCTTAAAGCTTCTTTAAAGTTGGGTGAATAGGGCCATTTTTTAAAGTATGAAAATCTTTAATTACAATTATACTGTATTTTAGTCTGCAAAATTTATAGCAACTTTTATTATGAAACCATTACCATAAACGAAATATTTCGTATAGCTACCAAACAAAGTTCTCACGCCACCCATACAAAATACAAGCTTGTGACGTCACAAATATGTAGGCATTTCAGCGGCGCATTTTCACGTCTAAAAACATGTGTCTTTACAACTTTTATAACTGTGTTAATTTTTGGTAGGTCTTTACATAGCAACATGAAAAAAATTTTAGTCAACATGCCCATTGTCAACAATTCACGTTGTATTTTTTTGTTTAGTTTTTAAAGTGTGCGAGTTATTTGTATGATATTTCAAGCTGGCTAAAGGCATCTGGCGTAACTTAAAAACTGCCATCAATGATGACAGTCGGGATAGACCAAGAACAGTGATCGCAACTTGCGGTATCCAGTGGGGACCGCGCCCGGGGTTGTTTAACATACGCAAGAGTGAATTATGCTTAATCAAGTCATAAACTCATAGGTAATATTAAAACTTACGCGAGATAAATTCATTATGAAAACACGGCTTTACTCACGTTTTATTACGAACCACATCTGTCTGTTAGACTGAAACTAGTAGGCGGATCCGACGTAATAAAACGTGAGTAAAGTCGTGTTTTCATAATGAACTCATAGGTACTAGTATCTGGTAAAGCCCCCCCCCCCCCCAGATTCCCAATCCCCCTTTTGCTCCCTAAGTAAAAAGTTGAGTATTCTTAAAATACTTCTTAGCTAGCGACTAGCCACCCATTAGAAAAATACTTGTAATTCATTCCAATATGTTTACAGCGTTCTGGACTAAGGAGGCCTTAAACATAGCCGAGGCAAGGTTGATAGAAAGAATAAATTTATTTGCTGGCTGTTCAGACAAAATAAGATATGCATACCTTAGACAGATCTCTATTTAATCCATCTAGATTCTTCACGTGCACGCCGTCTATAAAATGCGTAGAGTCTCGGAATAGCCTATAGTTGATCAGCTTATTCTCTGGGTCCAGTTTGTCTATGACCGGCCAGATCATAAACACATTCTCTGTGGTGAAGATCACTACTTCGAAATTTGAATTGGCTACGGTTTGCAGGAACTGATCTAGGCCTGGTCGCTTTTTGAACCTGGAATTGATAGAGATCATAATAGGATGGTTGGTTGATGGCAATAATAGGTACTACTACGAGTCTAGACTGCCAGTGCCAGCCTCAAACAAAAAATACGGATGACCTATGTGGTCTGCTGGTCATCCTGCTAGGCTGGCATCGGAGGTCCCGAGTTCAATCTCGGTCAGTTCAAGTTGGAAAACTATGACATGTAACATGACACAAGTCTCGAACTTACTTTGGGGCTAGCTCAATCTGTGTGATTTGTTTGTATACAAAAGAGGACATATCCGGGCCCTGTTACTAAGTATCCTATTGCCATCTTTTGAACCGTAATAGATAGACACTTGAAATTTTCTTAGAATGTGTAAATCTATGAATTTTGTTATTAGTTGCTATAGCAAAAATTAAATAAAAAAACGAAACCATACAAAAGACTTGATAACGTCCTCCTTTTTTGAAGTTGGTTAATTAAGGGATATAATAACTTTTTGAGCGGTTTTCTAGATAAATATAAGACACTATGGCCCTATGACTCGCAATTGGCCGGTTCATTTATCATCTCACCTCCATCCAGTCTGGTAGGACCAGTCGGGGTGCACCAGTACATCAGTGAACTCGAGCACCAGCGTGTAGGTGGGCTGGTAGGGCGGCGGCAGCGGGTCGGGCAGCAGCTTCTCGCGGGACGGCTCTTTGATCATCTTGGGAAAAAGACAAAGAAATGTGTTTAGTACAGTCTGAATCAAACTTTATGGCGGTTTGAATATTAGCTGCGAGCTGCGCAGTACGCGTCCCGCTTACCCCCACGCGCCCCGCTGCACTGCACCTAATATTGTGTACTAACGCATCGACTTGCGCGATTTTCCGAGCTAAAGTAGCCAACATAAAGTTGGATTCGGACTGTATATAATATGAGGAAAGAAATAACTTTTTGGGCAAGCACAAGTTAATTAGTAGAAGATTTTCTGTAAGTATACATTTTCGATTACCCGTGGGAATAACCACTGATTAAAGTTGGTATCCTGTTATCTACAAGCAAAGAATACCACATTTCATATGATTTAGTCCAGTAGATTTGGAGCAAATTAGATATGACAGACAGACAGAGGCGTAAGTTTGTAAGTGACGCTATAAGGGTTCTGTTCATTAATTATTTGTGCAGAACCCTAAAACACATCCCTCTGTACGTATCCTCGCACATCTTTACTGGAAATGCACCATAATAAGTTTCAAAAGAACAGTTAAACCTACCTTTTCATAGAAAGTAAGCTCTTTCCATGTTCGCTTTAGATATTGTAGAACTATTGGCTGGTTGGAAAACTCGTCCTCCAAGATCTGGCCGTCGTCGCCGCGCCTCGGAGCGCCCATCTCCACTACGAGGCAGCCACCCATGACTGTTAGGGCTCCGCCGAATACGCCAAAGCTAAAGAACAAAGATTTTAGTACCAGTCTTGGCAATTATGATGAAATGGTTGTGCAATTCATATGTCAATCAATTTTTCCACATTTTTTTTTCTTTGAATTAAATCAGAGAAATAAAAAAAATATAAATAATCTATACCATCAAGTCTGTTTAAGTCTCCACTGCAGGAGCACAACTCTCTCTGTACTACATGAGCTATATTAAGGGAAAGCAGTCAAGAGGATTTGGCCTACACTCTACCAACTGAACGTTTTTTTCTAGTGGGCTAAGCTATTTTCTATAACTAGACCACCTTTTGAGTGCAGTAGATTGGCAGTAGATGTCTTTTCTTGTCTTTATTTTGTACCAAAGTCAAAAAAAGAATTTCAGAAAAATTAAAATGTTACCCAATCTTCATCCGTCGCCAACTCTTCTCATTCTCCTCTGATTTCTCCTTGTTCTCCTTGTCAAACTGCTCCTGCTCCTTTTTGATAACGTGCACATCGTCGCTGCTCAGCGGCGCCTGCGGGAAGAACCGGCCCAAGATGTCTACTTTCTCTGGTTTTTGCTCTTTTTTATCTCCTGCAAAATGAAAAGAGGATTATAAACATTTGCTGTCCAAGTTACAGTGGCCTTGACGAGGCTGATAGCAAAGTGGGCGTGAGCATCAATAGCGCTTCTGCATGATAAGCAATCCTGGGCGCAGTCTCCACTTGGATTGGTGACCGCAAGAGCACAGTAAGCCATTGGTTCTGGCTGTCATCATAGATGACAGTTGTTATGCTATATTAGTTGCATTAAGTATCTTAAAAAATCTGACACCAGTGTTGACCACTTCATCATCATCTGGTCTTTGTTAGTCTCCACTGCAGGAGCACGACCCTCTCTGCCTGCCAGAGACATATATTAGTCAGAGCAGTCAAGAGAATTTGGGCTACACGCTCCATGCTGGCTACTTATACACACGAAAAACAAAGAGTAACCACTTGGTACCTATGTGATTTTAGACACTGCCTGTTGGGTTAGGGGGTAGAGTGTAGCAAAGCGTGTGCAACATTTGAAACAAATATTTAGACATAAAATTTGAATGCTTGACACCAATTTTATGTCTAAGATCCTAAGAAATAACCAAAATTAACCTTTAATGGTCATAAAATTCTCTTTTGTTTTTACTACAAATTGAAATTGAAAATTTTAGAATTAGTTCCAGAAAAAGGGGAAAAACGACAGAGAAAAATGATTTTTTTCATGCCTTTATATATCAACCTTAATATTTAGAGTTATTTTAAAACTTATAAAACTTGTGCACTCTTTGTTACACTTTGATCAGCTGCGGCCCTATATGGAATAAAGTTTTAAGGACTTCTATGCTGTTTTGGAAGAAAGAGTATTTTAAAATGATGATATGATATGGTCATTAAGAAGAATGGGATTTCCTATCGATAGAAGGCTGAGAAATGGACACATTTTTATCACACACAATTGGCCCAAATAGGAGGCCTAAGTGTGGAAAATATCTCACGGAAGAAATAAACAGTATCTCTGGTCAAATTAAGAAGTGCTACACCCATTTTCTAATTTTTTAGTCCACTTTTTTACCATATTGAATTAGGTTGATGCCACATGGGCATTGCTGGAGCCCTGCATTGTTGCTAAGCAACGGCAATGATCTCGAATCTTGGCTTCTGGAAATGTTGCAAGATATAGGAAAAATAATATAAGGAATACTGAGTAAATTTTTAATCCAACTTGTGAATATTTGGCACAGTAAGAATATAATTATCATCACTGCTAATATCACATCAAATAACCTAAGTAAATTAAGATATATCTGTTATGAAATAAAGTTAATGCAATTTTTGAACATCACTATACAGAGCAACGCTTTAAAACCACGGTAATATTTGGAGGAATTAAATTATAGGTAATATTTAAACTTATAATGTATTTTGTTCTGATTGACGAAGTGCGGTTATTATAAGTTTCTGACATCCAGATAATGTAAGTAAGCAAATATTCCAATTATTTAGTAACCATACGAAGTCGTTAGTACACAAATAGAGGGAATAAGAGAAGAAATAAAAACTAACCTATATTTTCGGTGGAATAAGTTCGAACTGGATCTGCGATAAATAACCATTTTTTCTGTTGAGAATTTGTTACATTGAGCTTTGAGGATTGATTATATACTGACACAGTTTTTGATAAACTAAATGCTTTCCTAAGAGACATATTTAATTCAATAATTCACATTTAATTCTTCTCACAACATAAAATTGAATAATTTCGCAAGCCGTACAGAAATTGACATGACAACTGACAGTTAGCATGACAGATAATACAATGACATTTGCGGACATATGACTGACCATAGAGAAAGAAACACAAATATCTGTCAATGTCAATCACAAAAAGTGTCAGATGGTCAGATGTTATTATTCCTAACTGACAGTTAACTGTCATAGTGGTCATCTGTCTGGCAGATAAATAGCGCGAATATTAGCGGATTTTATTTGTATTTCATTAAAATAAAAATGTGGTTAATATATTGATTGTTTTAGATTGTGATCGATTCCTCAGAATGTCTTCTCAAAGAACCCTGGATAAAAAATACTCTATGCTCAACTTTGTTCAGAAAACTAGTCGAGAATCCAGCAGGAGCACCAGTCCCAGGTTTTATTTACGTTTGAACATACATATGATGTAATTACATTTTGTTATTAGTGTTATGGATGGTGTATCACTGTGTGTATTGCGTTTCAGTGGCAATAAGGAACCAAATACAGAAAAAAAATCCAAGTTTGTGTGGAAATCCAAATCGTCTACCACTGCCATTACATCTTCTAGCTCTTGTAAGTTTGTCTTCCTCACAAGCATTGACATATTATACAGTATATCAGATACACAAGTGTCCATATTGTAGTGCAGAGAGGTAATGCAGCAAATGCAGGGTTCTGGGGACTCTCTGTTTTATTTTTAATTTTTATTTTATTATATGTAACAATGAAAAAAAAAAAAAAATACAAATTATAGTATCCATTAATTGTATTTTTGATGTTCCAGGGACACCACCATTCAAGAAACTTACAAATGATGACTCAGCACCTAGTGTAAGCATGACTAATTGCAATGAAACTAAAACAAAAGAAAAGTGCTAAACTATTCAGATGAGGCGATTTGATTCATACTATTGTGATATTTTAACTTGCAAGCTTGCATTTTGCTATGAACAATATTGAATACTAGCTGTTACGCCCGTGGCTTTGCCCGTGCGATATATAGCCTATGTCCTTCTTAATACCCTTACTTATGTGTATGCAAAACTTCATGATGATTGGTTCAGCAGATGTGGCGTTAAGCGTAACAAACAAACTCACTTTCGCATTTTTAATATTAGTTAGGATAGTTAGGACTAAGTCTTGTTGCATAATAATCATGTTTTTTGGGCAAGGGCTAATAACACAATATGCAATTCTTATTTTATATTGAAATTATATAATAATTATTTTATTGCCCAGCAGTGGGACACAGCAACATAGGCTAAGAAAAATTTTTTTTATTTTATTTTTCTTAGCCTATTTATTATGGTAGAATAGGGAATATGCATGAAAAAAATATCTGTTATCTTACCAGTTTATCCAAAAATATTCAATAGTAAAGTGCTGAAAGTGAAAACAGAATAAAAATTGGTTAAAAAACGTTACAGAATACACTCAGCCAAAAAGAAAACCAAGTACTAGGCTCTCCAAGTGTTTTACCAAGTGCTAAACTGAGCAACAAGGTGGAAGCTCTTAAAAGCAATGAATACAGTAAAAACCAGCTTGGACATATTAAGAGCAATGAGTATGGCAGCACACAGGACAACCAGAGCAATGACATGTTTGATGCCATGGATGTGGTTTGTGTCACTATTTTTATTTGCCTTTGAAATAATTGAATTTCACTTATATTAGTAGTACAATCTACTAGTATGTATTTCAACGTATCACAGTGACTTGCACGATGGTCCCCACCATTCGAGATACAGGTTAATTCCTAGTTCGATGGTGTGGTGCTGAAATGCAGTTGCTAAATGTTATACAAACATACACATTTATTAATTGTAAAAAAGAGATATGACAATAAATAAATATGACAATAAATATATTATTGATCATATTCATCAGTTCCTTTTTGGTCTCAACTACAGTAGAATGACCCTCAGTACTACCAAAGCCATAAATTAAGCCTACTTGAAGCAAATGAACAAAACACAAAACATTTGTGTTATGTAAAAAAAATATGAAACATAAAATCTTGATATCAATCATATATGCAAAAAATATTTTAAAAAAAATGTATTCCATTATTGTTTTATCCCGTTTCCAGGATAGACTCCTTTAGTTTAGTTAGGCAGACACATGAAAAATGGAGAACTTACTAGCTTAACTTACCTTTGCCAAGCATCAAAATTCAAATTTTTTAAAGAGACATTTTTTTGTAGTAATTGTTCTCTGTGTGTGATTTGTTCCTTTATTTCTTTTTTCTTTCTCAGGATGATGAAGCAAACTACCTCCCAGACGTTTTTCCAAACAAAACTCCAGAAAAATCCAATAGATCTGTAAGAATAAGTGCCACCCCTTCTCCTCCCAAAAATAAACATGAAAAAAGACCCGATAAGGAAAAGCAAGATAAAGATAAGAGTTCTAGGACTCCAGACAAGAGCAGTCCACAGAAAGACAAGGATCCTCTTAGAAATCTGAAGCTCGATGACTCAATATCAAAGTTTCTGAACAAAGTTTCTCAGAATCCAGCATTGAAGAAAGTGAAGGTGAGGTGATAATCATAATCCTTACTTATATTATGAATGAGAAAGTGAGTTTGTTTGTTTGTGACGCTTTCACGCCCTATCCACTGAACTGATCATCATGAAATTTTGCATACACATAGGTTAGGGTACTGAGAAGGACATTGGCTATATATCATGCGGGCGAAGCCGCGGGTAACAGCTAGTCTATAAATGTATCAGAGTTCTTCTTTTTCCTAAGTAGAAATATTATTTCATCCATCCATCCATCAGGTCTTATTTAAGTCTCCACTGCAGGAGCACGACCCTCTCAATAAATTTAAAATATCATTTCAACTTGTAATTATGTATTTCGATATACTCTTAAGAATAGATTCTTAAAATATTCTTAATGATTGGACCTTCATAGCCTACAGCTAACAATATGTTTAGACAATAGCATGTCTTAAAACATTACAATTTTATGTATATTATTTTAGGAAAAAAACACCTTAAAATACAAAGAAATAGATGAGTGTAAAACTATTTATATAGAACTACTAGAGAAAATAAGCAATGCCTTTGACAGAATACCAAATTGCATCAAAGAAAAATTCCCTGGTTACGATAGCAAGACTTACAGTAAACTAAAATATTTGAAGACTAAACTAAAAACTGCCATACAACAAAAACCTGAAGAAGAAGAACTAACTCAAATGCTAGAATCTCCAATCAAAGATAACAGTGGAAATAAAACAAATGGTTACGAAAGTCCTTCTCTTTTAAACTATGATGATGATTTAAACGACTTTGACCTTGAAAGTAGTCAAATTCCTGGCATAAAAACTTTTGATTGTAATAAAATAAAAACAGCGGACCTGAAAACATCTACACCCGATCCAATAAACTTTGATAAGCCAGGACCAAGTAAAACAATATACTCTGATTTGATGGCTAAGAAATCTTTGTCGTTTGATGCGTTTTCGCCTTGTAATTCCTCTAAGAATATGGAAAATTGCCTGCGATCCGAAAATTTATTAGAAACGTCAGAAACAGATAATAAGAGTAAAGGTAAATTTGTGTTCAAACGGCCATCGAAAACAGCGGAAGAGCTTAGTAATAAATCTACTCCAGTAAGAGATGTCCCTTCAAGCACTCTTGAAAGATTAAAAAGTGCTTCAGAGAAATTAAAACCATTAGTCAACGAGGAACCACTGAACATAGCTCCAGTTGGAAATAGTTCTGTAGAGTTCCAGCCTCCACAATTTAGTAAAAGTTCCTTGATGAATTTCAACAAGCCTTGTACTATTGTATCTCCTATTGTCAAAGAGGATCCTATAGTTGATGATGAAGATGATTATGAAGTACCAATTGATATGGAAGATGATGTGGACTTACTCACACAAGTTGGAGATAGTGTTATTAATTTAAGCGACTCTCGTTCAAGCTCAAATGTTGAAATAATAAATAACAAAGAGATTCCAATAGATGATGATGGCTGGCCAGAGTATAGGATAGAGGATTTCGAGGATGACATGGAACAAGTGGGTAAAGACAATGACGTGGAAAGTGCAAAAGATAGTGACGTCATCAATTTGATGGAGCAGACCGTCATCAGTGATGATAAGAAGCCTAAATATGAAGGCATGGGAGACTTTCATGCAGGCACAAAGAATGATGGCATCACAGGTAGCTATTGTAAAAGAATTATTATATTTTATGCAAGGAAAAAATTAAAAGTTATTAAATGTTTGGTATTATTACAGGCGAGTTTGATGGGCTCAACTACCCCCACTCAGGCCTGATGATGGAGATGTTCAAGGAGAAGTTTGGTTTGAAGACTTTCCGCCCGAACCAACTGCAAGTCATCAACGCGACCTTGCTGGGACACGACTGTTTTGTGCTCATGCCGACGGGAGGCGGTAAGTCATCATATATTTACTTGAAGAACTCTGTCGCTTAGGGGTAATAATATAACAAAGACCCGATCATTCACAGGCATGTGTCGTCGTCCCCCCCCCCCCTATAAATAAACCACCCTTAATTAAATGGAGAACATCTTCAGGCTTTTGATGATTAAAAATTATTGATTTTAATTTAAACCTTTCAATATTAAAATCTCAAAATCAGGATCACTAGTAAAATATATTTAATTTAAAAAAGTCTTTGTCTTCATCATCATATATTATATCAGTCGTCATATCTTGTATCCGGAGATCGAACCCGGGACCTCCGTGTCGCAGGCTGGCGTGTTGACCACTGCGCCACGGAGCTCGACATGGATGGTCGAATTTTTATGAGGACTCTTAATTTTATTTTATTCTGTAACCATTTTTCCTCCTGTTCCTCATTCTAATATTGCCAGGGCGTTCAACATCAACCTGTGTATCCTACCTAATATTGTGAATGCGAAAGGGCGGTAATATATTGGTTTTTCTGTTGTTTCTCGTTCTCTTGCGAATGGAAGACTGTATTTTTGTTTTTCTTTTGTGTCTCGTTCTCCTTTCTGAACATTTTCCAGCTTGCCTTCTCAGCTGTTGTTTGTTCCCAGGTAAATCCCTCTGTTACCAACTGCCGGCCGTGCTGACGCCCGGGGTCACAATCGTCATCTCGCCGCTGAAGTCCCTCATCTTGGACCAAGTGAACAAACTGCTCTCTCTTGATGTGAGTTACGTTATTTCCTTAACTTAAATCAAGGGTTTTTGTAGATATTACTTTCGAAGAAAATTCAGTTTTCTGATCTTTAGGTCAACTTAGAAGTTGGAAGTGTCCGTTATTACATTTAGAACCCCATTATAGCTTATCCGTGTGGTTTTCGCCAGAGTAGAATAGGACCACTCCAAGTCTTCCGTGGATGTCGTAGAAGGCGACTTAGGGAACACAAGCTAAACAAAGCGCATAAACATCAAAGAGACCTCTCCAACCCGCCTGGCCAGCGTGGAGAGTGTAGGCCAAATCCTCTGACTGCTCTGGCTAATATATGGCTCTGGTAGTACAGAGAGGGTCGTGTTCCTGCAGTGGAGACTAAAAATGACTTGATGATATCTTATACTACATAGATACAGATATGATGTTTTAGTTAAGAAAATCAACAATAGAAACCGGTGTTACAGTACTCTAGTGCTCTCTCTCTCTGAAACTTAAACTAACTTAGTTGAGTAATATGAAAGGCAAAAAAGAAACATAGTACATTTATTATAATACTAGCTTTTACCCGCGGCTTCGCCCGCGTAATATATAGCCTATGTCCTTCTCGCACCCTAACCTATGTGTATGCAAAATTTCACGATAATCGGTTCAGTAGATACGGCGTGAAAGCGTAACAAACAAACAAGCTCACTTTCGCATTTATAATATTAGTTAGGATAGGATTTATTGCACTCGGTCCAGTGCGGGACTACTACAATACTTTCATCAGGTCTGATCTTCCAACCCGTTGCCCGCAGATCCCGGCCGCCCACTTGTCGGGCGACGTGTCCCTCGCAGCCTGCGACGAGGTCTACCACAAGCTGTCGATGCGGGAGCCCTTGCTCAAGCTGCTGTACGTTACTCCCGAGAAGATCAGCAGCTCGGCCAAGTTTCAAAGCATGCTGGACACATTGTACTCCAGGGACAAGATCGCCAGGTAAAACTATATAAACTGAGGTAGACGTGCCCTACTCTTAGAAACATACATTTTATAGCAATCGTGTCACGTGATGGCGTCTTCACGGTATAGAGTTAAGGTGTGAGCAAAGACAAGTGTGAGTTAATTAACACCGCAGCTAAGCGCTACGGTGTTAAGTAGCTCCCTTTAAACGCTTCAGAATTTAGAACGTACGGCTTGTCTACCTCAGTTTATACAAAAGCCTTTGGTAAAACCCAATATTTTGTCTGTTTTCTGCATAGGGGAATGTGACGGTTCCTCTCATGCTAATAGCAGGGGCAGACGCAGGATTTTTTTCTGACAGGGGCACAAAATTCGCAATTCCAGTCAGAAATAGAACGTGTTTCGCTATGTTATTTTATTTACATATTTAACAATTCTGATAATTTGATTTCCTTCTAAGTATGATTGATTGAGAGATTCCATCACATCAGTGATGGATTCTCCGCTGTACACAAAAATACCGTCTTGGCATCACGTGCCCCCATGCGTCTTACTTTCTGCTTTCTGATATCCATTTCTCCAATTACCCTGTCTCAGGTTCGTAATCGACGAGGCGCACTGCGTGTCGCAATGGGGCCACGACTTCCGGCCCGACTACAAGCGGCTGTTCATCCTGCGCGAGCGCTTCCCCCGCACGGCCATCATGGCGCTCACCGCCACCGCCACGCCGCGCGTGCGGATGGACATCCTGCACCAACTCAAGGTTAAACTAACGGTCAAATCATACTAGTGCAGAATCGAAGTGAAGCAAAACGATGTTAATTGCTAAAAGAGACTAAACTGTATTGTAATATTTCACAGAATGATGGTTTTCTAAAACGCTCACCACCAGATGGCAGTACTGAGGCGATCCTAGATAAGCCGCTGTCATTGGACAATATTTGACAAGCCCCAACAATTGACACATTGTAGTTTAATCACAGCTTATCGGATCCGGCACCCTAGTGCTGTGCCGCCTCTAATTTCGAAACACCCTCATTATGTCGACATTCTTCTATCATCATCATAAACATCATCAAGTCTAATTTCGCTCGCAATCGACGAGCTCCGTGGCGCAGCGGTCAACATGCCTGCCTGCGACACGGATGGTCCCGGGTTCGATCCCCGGTCAGGTTAAGATGGAAAATGTTCTTTTTCAGATTGACCTGGGTCTTGGATGTTTATCTATATAAGTATCTATTATAAAATATAGTATCGTTGATTTAGTATCCCATAACACAAGTCTCGAACTTACTTTGGGGCTAGCTCAATTTGTGTGATTTGTCCGTATATATTTATTTATTATTTATTTATTTAGTCTCCACTACAAGAGCACAACCCTCTTTGTACTACCATATTAGCCAGAGCAGTCAGAGGATACACGCTTCACGATGGCCAGACGGGTTAGACAGTTAAACGGGACATACTTATGAAGCTGTCTTATTATATAACTCGGACGATTGTTAGCGACTCTTATGAAGCTGTCTTATTATATAACTCGGACGACCTTAGTAAAAAATATTATTAAAGATATAGCTCCTAACCTTGCCTTAATATTTAATGAATGCGTTGTGACCGGAACATTTCCAGATTTAATGAAATGTAGTAAGATTATACCTTTGTATAAAGCGGGAAGTAAGGACGATCCTAATAATTTTCGTCCAATTTCAATTTTGCCGGTTCTCAGTAAAATTTTTGAAAAAATAATTTTCAAACAGTTGCTCGAATATTTTAATAAGAATAAACTTTTCCATAGTGAGCAATACGGTTTCACTAAAGGTCGTTCTACCACTGATGCGGGAGTTGCTTTACTGGCGCACATTCTAGAGGCATGGGAAAAGTCGCAGAATGCAATAGGAATATTTTGTGACCTCTCTAAGGCCTTCGACTGTGTAGACCATGAAACCCTCTTAAATAAATTAAAGTATTATGGAATACAAAATGAATCTTTGAGACTTATTAAATCATATTTAGCAAATAGAATTCAAAAAGTTAGCCTAAATGGAGTAAAATCTAATGGGTCCGTTGTAAAAATGGGAGTTCCTCAGGGATCCATCCTAGGGCCCTTATTATTTCTCATTTATATTAATGATTTGCCTTTCCATGCCTGTGCCTGTAAAGCTGTGTTATTTGCTGATGACACATCACTTGTTTTTCAAGTTGATAGACAGAAGACAAATTTTGACGATGCAAATAGCACTCTTGCTCAGGTATTAGATTGGTTTACAGCTAATAATCTCCTTCTTAACGCTAAAAAAACGAAATGTATTAAATTTTGTACGCCTAATGTTAAGCATTTGCCCACTAAAATAGTTGTTAATGATGAAGTGGTAGAATTTGTTGACTCTACTAAATTTCTAGGAATAACTCTTGACTCAAAGTTACAATGGGGTCCACATATAACAACTGTTGCTGCAAGACTAAGCTCCGTAGCTTACGCCGTTTGGCGAATAAGACAGCTGACAGATGTTGAAACCGCACGCTTAGTTTACTTTAGCTATTTCCACAGTATAATGTCTTACGGGATATTGCTCTGGGGAAATGGAGCAGACATAAACAGTATATTCGTTTTGCAAAAGCGTGCTATTCGATCAATCTATAAACTTGGGGCTAGAGATTCCCTAAGAGAGTTATTCAAGGAAATTGGAATTTTAACAGTTACATCACAGTATATTTTTGCAAACATACTGCACGTACATCAAAATATTGAGAAATATGTCAAAAATTGTCAAGTTCATACGTACAACACTAGAAATAAGAATAAACTTGCCGCAAGAGCCTTTAGACTACATAAAACAAGTAATACGTTCTTAGGGCTTAGTATTCGTTTTTATAACAAAATTCCAGAAAATATTACAGCTTTGCCCTTTCCAAAATTCAAAGAACTTACAAAAAATATTTTATTAAAAAAAGCTTATTACAAAGTTAATGACTATTTAGCAGATAAGAATGCTTGGAGCCTTGGCGTTGTTTGAGACACGCTTGCTATTTGTATAATAATAATATGTTTTTCACAACCAATTGAAATTGTATAGAATCAACTATTTATTAATTGTAAAATATGTAAATGTTTGCGATCGACAACTGTAGATCAGGGTCATATTTCTGTTTTGACAATGTCTTAGAGGCTGAGTAGTCATGCTCACTAAAATGTTCAAACTGGTGGTGGCGTTATGTGTCGGGTCGTTGAGTTCCCTCTAATATGGTTGAGTTTAACGATGGCTGACCCATACGTCAACTCGTGAACGGGTGCTGCCAGTGGGGACTGGTCTGGTCGGCCTCTTTGAGACTACTTCATGTTCTGTTGGTTTTGTGATTTGCTCACTCGATTGTAAACATAAACATGTTCCAAAAATAATGAATGTATAATAATATTGTAAAACGAAAACAGATAAAAAAAAAAGAAAAGTAAAAAAGAAAGAAATATAATATAATCATTAATCATACAAAGCCCTTCAGGCGAGTAGGCGACCTATACTGTTGAAAAGAGTTTCTTTCGGCATTTCTTCTCTGCAGTGGTCGGTTCCGAAATGCTAGTAGTCTATAGCTTTTGAACAATAATGAGTAAATGCATAATATTTAATAAGATAATTTTAAATGTGATTTGACGTGAAAAAGTGCCTGCAAGGGCCTATTTTCTGAATAAACGTTTTGAATCTTTTGAATCTTTTGACTAACAATGGTCCATGCTTGAAATCAATAATTGTTTCTAGGTGACGAACTGCAAGTGGTTCTTAAGCAGCTTCAACCGGCCGAACCTAGCGTACAGGATCTTGGAGAAGAAGCCCAAGAGCATCAACCAAGAGGTCGCAAACATCATCAAGGAGAAATTCTTCAGGTAGTCATCATCATCATTTCGTGTAGGTGATACGGTCAGTCGACCATGCACACCCTGGTGTCAGAGTTCTGCGGAACCGCCTCTCGGCCTCTGACGTGGTTCCTTTAACGACTACCAGATGGCAGCCGGGACCACCGGCTTAACGTGCCTTCCGAAGCACGGAATCATCTTTCTTGTCAGACAATCAGGTGATTCATGCCTGCAATGTCCTAACTAAACTGGAAACAACTTAACAAAGTATGCTTCCCGTGGGAATCGAACCCACGACCCCCGGGTCAACAAGGCGAACGCCTTAACCACTGGACCACGGAGGCAGTTGACCTTCAGGTAGTGTCTTTCCTTTGGTTGAAAAAGTTGTGTATTTGTTATTGTGTCGCAAAAAGGGTCTTGAACGGCAAGCGCAACGTCGGACACCCACCGAACAGGTGGTCGGACGACCTGTCCAAGGTCGCAGGGAAACGATGGAAGCAAGTCGTTTCCAACCAGTCGTATTGGAAACCTTGGGGGAGGCCTATGTCCAGCAGTGGACTTCTTGCAGCTGTGATTATGATTGTGTAGTTGCCAGTTAGATAATCATTGGCGGTCGTCGACCTTTTCCCACGTGTCTATTAAAAAACAATTAGAAGTATTATGTGTCTGAAAGCAGCGCTTAAATAAAATTTAGTTTACATTTGGATTATAATTTCGCCATTGTGGCGAAACTACTGAGCAAATGTGCTAGCTAATATGTTGGCAACTAGTATAGCCATCGATATCATCATCGGGTCTTTTTTAGTCTCCACTGCAGAAGCACAACACTCTCTGTACTACCAGAGCCATATATTAGTCAGAGCATTCAGAGGATTTGACCTACACTCTCCACGTATCAGTATGGCCAGCATACTGATTAGAGAGGTTTCGATGATGATTGTAACCTTTATTTAGCTTATGTTCCCTAAGTCTACGACATCCACGGGAAGACTTGGAGTGGTCCTATTCTACTCTGCCGGGAACCACACGGCAACTCGTATAGTCATTGATATATTTTTTGATTAGAACTAACGTGAGAAACTAACATTATTAATATGTAAAATACGGGTCATTCACGTATGAAGTCAGCTATAGGCGCTAACATCAGTGCGGACTGGGATGACTTCGTGCGCGCGTCTCAGTTCACATTCGCCCTGAGGAAGACCTCCGGATGAGGTTGAAACATGTCAGCCAGTAGCTGACTTCACACGTGAGTGACCCGTTTTTTACATACTAATAATGTAATTGATTATTTTTAGGGATTCTGGCATCGTATACTGCCTTTCGCGCAAAGAGTGCGACAACTTGATGGCGGACCTGCGCAAAGTGGGCATCCAGGCGGCCGCCTACCACGCGGGGCTGGCTGACAAGAAGCGGGAGACTGTTCAAGCCTCGTGGGTGGCTGATAGGGTTAAAGTGGTATGTACAATGCTGCATTACGCACCTTATACAGCCCTTAGTACCCTTTTAAGCAAGAGTGCGGTGAGACGTAAGCAAGAGTACGTTGAGACGTAAGCGAAAATACGATGAGACGATAGCGAATGTACGGAGAGATTTAAGCTAGAGTATGGTGAGTCGTAAGTGAGAGTGTGGAGAGATGTAAGCGACAGTATCCGTACTCTTACAAGAAGAGGGAGACTGTGCAAGGGGCCTGGGTGCCGATAGGGTTAAAGTGGTATGTACAATGCTGCATGGTACCCTTTGTATATAACCTTTTAGTTCGCGAAAATTTTCCGTGGATACGGAGAGATGTAAGCGAGAGTACGGCGAGACGTAAGCGAGAGTACGGAGAGACGAAAGCGAGACTACGGAGAGACATAAGCGAGAGTACGGAGAGACGTAAGCAAGAGAAGAGACAGACGCAAAGGTGCTCCCACACAGCAGTTATATAACGTTATATAACAATGTGTAATATAATAATATCAATACAATATCAATAATGTTATTGTTTTATAACGTTATATAACTGTTGTGTGGGAGCACCTTAAGCGAGAGTACGGATAGACGTAAGCGAGAGTACAGAGAGACGTAAGCGTGCAGACAGTTTACTTGTACTCAATGACGGTTTTCGGAATCGATTTATTCCCCAGGTGGCGGCACTGTGAGGCGAGGTATTTTGACAGCTGCTATCAAAATCCACCAGTCACGTTTAATCATAAATATATGATGAAAAGCATCAGTGATACTATGGGGCATATTTACAGATCTGTGCGACGATCGCCTTCGGCATGGGCGTGGACAAGGCCGACGTGCGCTTCGTGATCCACCACAGCATGCCCAAGTCCGTCGAGGGCTACTACCAGGAGGCCGGGCGCGCCGGCCGCGACGGGGACCCCGCCACGTGCCTGCTGTACTACTCCTACACCGATGTTATTAGATATAGAAGACTTCTGGATAGTAAGTGACTTTTAAAACTCACCTTAGCTGCCAAATAGGTAGTTAGGATACACTGTAACTTATTATGCCATGTGGTTCCCGGCAGAGTAGAATAGGACCCTCCAAATCTTCCCGTGGATGTCGTAGAAGGCGCTTAATAAATACAAGCTAAAAAAAGTAAAAAGTGTAGGCCAAATTCTCAGACTGCTCTAGCTAATATATGGCTTAAGTAGTTAAAGAGTGTTATTCTCCTGCAGTGGAGACCAGAAGAGACCTGATGATGGATAACTTATTATGAATTTTCAGTGGAACGCAACGCGACGCCAGAGGCGAAACGGGTACACATAGAGAACCTTCTCCGAATGGTGGAAGTTTGTGAGTCAGTCACTGAATGCCGGAGGGCGCAAGTACTGGCGTATCTCGGAGAGAAGTTCTCCAGAGAACAGTGCGTGGCGTGGAAGCGGACTGCCTGCGACAACTGTCTCGCTGAACAGAACTTTAAGGTGAGTGAACGGGCGTCTCCTTTTTCATACATGTATCTGTGTACGTGTTTTTTTGGCAAATAAAATATTCGAATGGTGGAAGTTTGTGAGTCAGTCACTGAGTGCCGAAGGGCGCAAGAACTGGCGTATCTCGGAGAGAAGTTCTCCAGAGAACAGTGCGTGACCAGAAAACGGACTGCCTGCGACAACTGTCTCGCTGAACAGAACTTTAACGTAAGTGATCGGATCACGTGTATCTTCGTGCCAATCTCGTAAACGATGAACATACATACGTTATATCATTTTCGATTCCAAGTGTGTAATAATCATAAAATTTATGATTAAACATGATTGGTGTATTTTGACAGCAGCTGTCGAAAATACCTCTAGACACAGTGTCGCCTCCTAGATTTCTGAAAACTCTCATTACATACTTGGAATCGAGCTGTTAAACTCCACCAATCATTAAATTGATGATTAAACATGATTGGTGGATTTTGACAGTTCGACCTCTCGACACAGTGCCGCCACCTGTGAAGAAATTCAATTCTGAAAACCCTTAGTGGACTATTTAATTTTTATTTAACTTAGTGGTGTCTAATACTTACTTTTAGTGTTGTTTATATTCATTTAGTCTAGAGATCGTAATCATGTTTCTTTGATGACTTCTAATTGTCCTGTAAATGACCTTTTGTTACCTTTCTTGTTTCCTATAGCTCAGTCAATATCGACATCAAACATTGCAAACGCGCATGTATCGGTGATTTTTAGGGTTCCGTACAAAAGTTGAAAAACGGAACCCTTATAGGATCACTCGAGCGTCTGTCTGTCCGTCCGTCCGTCTGTCACAGCCGATTTTCTCCGAATCTACTGAACCAAATTAGATGAAATTTGGTAAGATAGTGTAATCCTATGACCCAAACACGGATGTGCAAAGTAAATAAAGATTTTTTTGAAATAGGGGTCATTTTGAGGGGCCCAATTACAAAATTAAAAAAAAAAGTTTTGCAAACCTTACTGTGTCATATATCAAATGAAAGGGCTCATTATGAGGATTTCAAATATATTTATTTTTGTTCGAGTAAAATCAATACTTTTGATTTTATTCACGAAAGAAGGCAAAAATTGACCATTCCCCCCCCCTGATCTCCGAAACTACTGAGCCGAAAATTTTGAAAAAATTACAAAATATAGTTCATTCCTTGAAGATTACAGGAAAAATAATAAGAATTCTATCACTTGAAAATTAAGTGGTAAACTCACAATAATAAGTTCATCTAGAGAAATAGTTCACTAAAACACCACTAGATGGCGCTAGTCAATTGAATAAAACATATTTTGCACATTGTGTGTGTGTTCACGAAGCATATTGTACGGAACCCTCATTGCGCGAGTTTAACTCACACTTGGCCGGTTTTTTTTATATATTGTAGAGACCAGTTAGAATAGTCTACACCCAAGTTCGCAACTTTTTTACCCCTGTGCTACCCCTGGGGGGCCCGAAAATGTGGGACTTTTTTCAGTTTTCACGAAAAACTACCTTAAGGATGCCTTTTTCGAGTATCTTTGTCTATTCTTTTATGAAATACACTAAATTATCTACCGTTTGAGTATAATTTGAACTCTCTGTGACTTATAGTTATTGAGTAATACATTGTCAAACCATGCCCATTTTTTCCCAAATTTGGCACAATTTGGAGTAGTTTTGCTTTTCGGGCCCGTAACAACGAAACTAAACATCTGACAGGAATGTTGTTATAAAATAAAAGACAGAAGACTGCATAAGCTTTCAAATGAGTGTTATTTTATCTTTTAACCCCTTAGGGGTTGAATTAGGGGGTGAAGTTTAACGCAGACAAACTCGCGGGAAAATTATTATTATTGTAATATTTTTAGCCCGTGGACGTGACGGAGGAGTGCAAGCTGATCGTGCGCACGGTGCGCGACGTGAACTGTGCGTCGCGCGCGCCCTACACGCTGCTGCACGTCGCCGACGCGCTCCGGGGCTCCATGCAGGCCAGGCTGCAGCCGCTGCAGCGGACGCCCATACACGGACGGTTTGTTTTTGTTTTTCGTGTGTGTTAGTGGACAACACTAGTGTCACATTTTTCAAGTTGCCTAAAGGCATCTGACATAGCTTAACGACTGCCATCAATGATGACAGCCGGGACCAACGGCTTAACATACCTTCCGAAGCACGGAGGAGCTCGAGATATTTTTATGCCACTTGCGGTCACCCATCCAAGTGGGGACTGCGTCTGGGGTTGCCTAACATACGAAAGCGCAAATAATGCTCACGCCCACTAGGCCATTGGGCTCCTCAAACGGACAGTGAGCTGGAACCTTCATGCGGATTCCCATACACGGCACATGTGTAAAATCTTCTCGACTTCCGATTCGCAGTAGTTAACACGCCAACCTGCGAAACGAGTGGTCCCGGGCCCCAGGTTTGATCCCCGGCCAAGTCACTATGGAAAATGATCTTTTTGAGATTGGCCTGGATCTTGGATGTTTATCTATATAAGTATCTATTATAAAATATAGTATTATTTATTTCGCTTCGTTGGTTTCTCACCACAAAAACAAGAGAGATAGCGAAGGATTACATATAATTTTTAGAAAAACTGGAGAAATGATTGTCCCCCTAGATGGAGACATTAACTATTGTTTTTTTATGTTTTCGCGATTTTTTCAACAATTAAATAAAATTAATTTTTTTTATACGGTTTTTATCGCGTTTATTACATTATTTATACACCTAGCGTTTCGAGCACTTTACAGTGTTCGTGGTCGCAGGTAGACTAAGTTGACTTTGTGGATTTTGCAGTTCTTATAAAATACTAGACAAATGTCAATGTGTACTGTATAAATAATGTAATAAACGCGATAAAAACCGTATTAAAATAATTTTATTTAAACATAAACTATTATTTGTTTTTTTAAATTTATATATTTTAAATATCAACAAAGCTTAAGTCTTATTACCGGAGTCTCCCTACCGGTGTCTACTTGTGGCTAATTTACTGAAGACAGAGACTGATATAACAGTTTTATTCGCAGGTGTAAGGCGTGGCAACGCAGTGACCCTCAACGTCTGCTCCGTCAGATGGTGGTGCGAGGGCTGCTGGCCGAGAAACTTGTGGTCAGCAACGACATCGCCAGCGCTTACCTCGTGTTGGGACAAAATGTTGATAAGTAAGTTTTATTTTTTTATAATAAAAAAAAAACAAACAATTTTTAGATTTTATAATCAAAAAGCAACAAGTTTCTCGGCCAAGGTGCAATTAATAATAGTATCTTGACCGAGAAACTGATTGTGGGTAACGAAATCACCAGCACACAGGTACCTACCTTGTGTTGGGACAAAATGCTAAGAAGTAAGTGTTTTTTAAATTGTATCTTAGCCGAGAAACTTGTGGTTAGCAACGACATCGCCAGCGGTTATCTCGTGTTGGGACAAAATGTTGACAATTAAGTTTCATTGTTTATAATTTAAAAAAACAATATTAAGTTTCTCGGCCAATTAATATTGTCCCTTGACCGAGACACTTATTGTAAGCAATGATATCGCTAGTACATACTTTGATAAAATGTTGAGTAGTAAATTGTTTTTTTATTAATTGTACCTAGGCTGAGAAACTTGTTGTCATTAGAATTAAATAATCCAAATAAGTTTTTTTTAAAATTTAATAGTACCTTGGCCGGGAAATTTGTTGTTGTACCTTGTATTGGGACAAAATGTTGAGAAACAAGAGGTCTCTTTGATGTTTATAAGCTTTAATTAGCTTTGTATTCACTAATTTGCCTTCTACGACTTCCTCGGGAAGACTGGGAGTGGTCGTATTCTACTCTAGGGGGCACAAGTAATTCAGTAATGGGCATGTTGACTAAAAATTTTTTCATGTTGCTATGTAAAGACCTGCCAAAAATAAACACAATAGTAACAGAAATACATTTCTAAACAAAAAACTCTTTCAGTTAAAGAAGTTTTAAAGACACATGTTTTTAGACGTGAAAACGTGCCGCTGAAATGCCTACATATTTGTGACGTCACAAGCTTGTATTTTGTATGGGTGGCGTGAGAACTTTGTTTGGTAGCTATACGAAATATTACGTTTTTGGTAATGGTTTCATAATAAAAGTTGCTATAAATTTTGCAGACTAAAATACAGTATAATTGTAATTAAAGATTTTCATATTTTAAAAAACGGTCCTATTCATCCAACTTTAAAGAAGCTTTAAGATCACTTAACGAATCGATATCAAATTAAAAGTGTTCTTTATAGTGTTTTTAGATAGAAATTAGTCTCATTAGAAACAAATTTTATATAATCTTAACATTAGGCAACTACCGTATTATGTACATAATAGATTTTTAAATTCGATATGATTTAGGATTAAAAGAATTAATTGCTGGGTGGCGCTAGTGTCGTCTTGAAAATCCCCGTATTTTTTCAAGACCAGTCCCATATATTCTTGTAAACTTCAGACTGATGAATGGCGGTCAGCGAGTTCTGTTCCCGATGAAGGTGGCCGACAAGCCCACCCTCACGCTGTCGGCCCCGGCGCCCGCGGCCGAGGGCGCCTCCACAGTGGACGTGCTCATCAAGAGGATCGAGGAGAGGTGCTACGCGGACCTCGTCGAGGCTTGCAGGTCAGATTGCCTAGTGCAAAACGAAATACATATCTATGTGGATTCGTATAAGAACAAAGCTCACCGACGTAGCTCAGTGGATAGCTCTTGGAAGTGGCAGTGGGCGAGGCAAATATAGCTCTTTGAAGTGGCAGTGGGCGAGGCACATAGTGTAAAGAATAGATCGCCGAGGAGAAAGGTTTTAGGATGGCGGACAACGAGTTCTGTTCCCGATGAAGGTGGCCGACAAGCCCGCACTCACGGTGTCGGCGCCACAGCCTACTGAACTGATTTTCGTTTAGTTTTTTTTGTGTCATAGATAATTATATCCTGAGTGTTCTTGGCCATGTTTCTTGAAAATCTATTCAGCCGTTTGAAGATCATCAGCTCTTTTCTAGTTGATGAGGGGATCTAACTAATTTCTATATGACCGATCGATTCGAAATTTGGTACCGTGTTACTTCAATGATATTGAAGGATCGGAGGGTTTTTAAAATTATTATTTCACTTTTGTTATGCAGAGAAATGGCAGAAGCTCGTGGTGCATCCTTAGCCACAGTGCTCCCTCAAGCCGCGCTCAAGGCCATGGCCAAGCGCCTGCCCGAGGCCGAGGCCGAGTTCCTGGCCCTGCCGCATGTCACCCGCGCCAACTACCACAAGTACGGCGTCAAGCTGCTGCAGATCACTGCCGCCTACGCCGTCGAGAAGATGGGTCAGTATTACCCTTCATCATCATAATCATTAAATATTCTTTAGTCTCCATTATAGGATCAAGGCTGTGTGGTTCCCGGCAGAGTAGAATAGGACCACTCCAAGTCTTCCTGTGGATGTCGTAAAAGGCGACTAAGGTAACACAAGCTAAACAAAGCTTATTAACATCAAAGAGACCTCTCCAACCCGTCTGGCCAGCGTGGAGAGTGTAGGCCAAATCCTCTGACTACTCAGGCTAGTATATGGCTCTGGTAGTACAGAGAGGGTCGTGCTCCTGCAGTGGAGACTAGAAAGACCTGATGATGATGATGATGATGATAGGAGCACGACTCATTTGTGGCGTAGAGAAATGGTGGAAGTTCGCGGCGCGCGCCATCTACCAGAAATACAGCGACACTGCCGCCTGCGCCGTCGAGAAGCTGAGATGAAGTGAGTCATCATCAGCAGTGAATACTAAAAAGTATGCACTGCAGGAGCACGAGCCTCTCTGTACTGCAAGAGCCATATATTGTGGTGTAGAGCAATGGTGAGAGCTCGTGGCGCGTCGGGGGCAACTTACGTCGTCGAAAAGATAGGTAATTTTTACCCTTCATTATCATCATCAAGTTTTTTTAGTATCCACTGCAGGAGCATGACCCTCTCTGTACTACCAGAGCCATATAATATGACGAGCTCCGTGGCGCAGCGGTCAACACGCCAGTCTGCGACACGGGGGTCCCGGGTTCGATCCCCGGTCAGGTCATGATGGAAAACGATCTTTTTTAAATGACCTGGGTCTTGGATGTTTATCTATATAAGTATATGTCATAAAATATAGTATCGTTGAGCTAGTATCCTGCGACACAAGTTCACAACTTACTGTGGGGCTAGCTCAATTTGTGTGATCCCTATATATTTATTTTATTTATTTTTTTATTTTTTATATATTGTGGTGTAATAAATAAAATAATAAAAACACGTGACGCGCGCCAACCACTACAAGTATGGCGTCAAGCTGCTGCAGATCACTGCTGCGTACGCCGTCGGGAAGATGGGGGAGTCCTCATCATCAGGTCTTTTTTAGTCTCCACTGCAGGAGTACTTCTGTACTACCAGAGCCATTGTGGTGGAGGTCAGCTAGACGGAGAAAAACACTTTTGCTTAGCATGAATGGGCCGGCTCGTCCGGGGAAGTACCACACTCTCACAGAAAAGCGACGTTTGAGTAGTAGCTTTACCGCTTCTTTACTTCATTCGATGAGTAAAGGCCGGAGGCCCATACTACCGGAGTCATATATTAGCCAGAACTGTCACAGGATTTGGCCTATACTCTCCACGCTGGCTAGACGGGTTGGAGAAGTTTCTTTGATGTTTATAAGCTTTGTTTAGCTTGTGTTTCTTACGTCGACTTCTACTATATCCACGAGAAGACTTGGAATTGTCACAATTCTACTCTCTGTTTCTTATTATGATAAATAGTTTATTTTCTGTTATATCGCAGGTCTCCTAATGCAGTACCAAGACGAGCTAGAGCAAGGGAAGCCTGCGCCGAAAACGAGCGACTTCAAGGATGACGATGACGACGGCGCCGGCTCGGGCTCCGACACGGACTGGGGGCGACTGGCCCGCAGCGCTGATACCAGTGTCAGCTCAGGCCGCGGGCGGGGGCGGAAGACGTACCGCGGTGGGGTGAGGAAGAAGTGAGTGGAATTATACATACATACTATCACGTCTTTATCCCTTGCGGGGTAGACAGAGCCCAAGGTCATAAAACCTACAGGCCACGTTTAGCATCGTAGCGGGCGTAAAGGTGGAAAGCGGAATCAAAATAGTGACGGGTTGCTAGCCGCATCGCCTATCAATGTGATTCCTTAGATTTTCGCCCAATCCCTTGACCGGCTTTTACGGTCTGCGCGGGAAGTAAAGCAGCTGGTATATTCTATGTTTTTTCTTTTCTCCCAAACCAGCATGGAACTATGTAGCTTTTTAAACTTTCACGGTTAACAAAATTAGAATTAGACATATCGGGATATTTACCGTGATTATTGTGGTTTCTTTGAGTTACAACACAAGAAAGACAGTTTTAAAGGAACCACAATAATCACGGTAAACATCCCGATATGTCTAATTCTAATTTTGTTAACCGTGAAACTTTAAAAAGCTACATAGTTCCATGCTGGTTTGCGAGAGAGACTGGCCCGCAGTGCTGATACCAGTGTACCGTTTGAGGAAGTGAGTGGAACTATGTAGCTTTTTAAACTTTCATGGTTATCAACATGAAAACAGAAAAAAGAAAGCCCTTTAGGCGAGTAGACGACCAAAACTATTGAAAAGAGTTCCTTTCGGCGTTTCTTCTCTGCAGAGGTCGGTTCCGAAACGCTAGTAGTCTGTAGCTTTTGAACAATAAATAAATACGTATTATTTAATAAGATCATTTTAAATATAATAATACGTGAAAAAAAGCCTGCAAAGGCCTATTTTCTGAATAAACGTTTTGATCTTTTTATTTTTAATTAGACATATCGGGATATTTACCGTGATTATTGTGGTTTCTTTGAGTGACATGAAAAGAAAAAACTACAAACAAAGGAAAACAGTTTTAAACAAACCACAATAATCACGGTAAATATCTCGATATTTCTAATTCTAGAGTGGAACTATGTTGGGAAAATAAAAAAAAAGGCCGTTTTAGGGATCCGTGCCGAAGGGCAAAAACGGGACTTCACTGTCCGTACGTCTACTTATCCGTCCTTCACCAGGCTTTACCTCATGAACCGTGATAGCTAGACAATTGAAATTTTCACAGATGATGTATTTCTGATGCCGTTATAACAAAAAATACTAAAATCAGAATAAAATAAATATTTAAAGGGGCTGACTTTTTTACCATTTTATGTTTGATATTAATAATAGGCTCAGGTAGACGGTTCATATTCATAGAATATTTAGTTGAATATTGCCTTCAAAAGTAAAATTTACATGACAATTAAATGAATTTATATTCAAGATATTCAACAATCATGATAAATTTTGACTCATTTGCTCGACAGTCTAATGTTGTAAAGCATTGTATGTATGGTACGAAAACCTTCATCGTCCGACTCGCACTTGGCCGATTTTTGTTTAGTCCTTATTGTCTTAATCCCAAACTACGAAGAATATACTATTACTAGTATCAGACGATCGACTGTCCTATGTTTTCTTTAGGCCATAGAGACCATAGACAAAATATTCGAGTGAGAGTAAAGATGATGAAATGCTTTAAGTTTCAAATTTTACTGTAAGCTACAGGTTATTAAAGATGTTACATACAATTTATAAAAAGCGTGACGCCCTGCAAGGGCACACAGCAAACAATGTCATACAATTAAGTTTGAATTTCTAATGGGGGCCACAAATTCAAACTCAATTGACGTGTGTTCTATGCCCTAATATTCGTAAAGGCAGTGGTCTTAATCGTATAATAGGTTCCGTCGCAAGAAGACGTCGTCACCGAAGAAGAAAGCCATCCGCGGCGCCTACAGCGCGCGCGGACGCGCCCGGGGCGCCGGCGCCAGTGCGGCCAGCGCCAAGCCCTTCTCGGGTAAGCCTAGCGATTACTTCACGCTTTATATTCTTTTCATCATCATCATCATCAGGTCTTTTTAAGTCTCCACTGCAGGAGCATGACCCTCTCTGTACTGCCAGAGCCATATACTCTCTAGGCCCGTCTCCCTCTCTCCTCTAGGGAGGGAAAAATAAAAGGCCAGCAACGCTCCTGTGACACCCCAGGTGTTGCAGTTGTCCATGGGTAGCGGTGATCACTTCCCATCAGGTGACCCCACTTGCTCGTTTGCCTATAATATATAATAATGACATAAAAAAAAAATTGACAGTTCAGTTAGAGGATTTGGCTAACACTCACCACGCTGGCCAGACGGATTGCAGAGATCTCTTGGATGTTTAGAATTTTTGTTTAGCTTGTGTTTCCTAAGTCGCCTTCTAAGACATCCACGGGAAGGCTTGGAGTGGTCCTATTCTACTCATGGATCTAAGAATAATCAGGATATGCCCTTGAAAAATGTAACAATGACGCACATAAAAATCCCTACACTCGTGTCGCGACACTAGCGCACGCACACATCGGCACAAAAATCCCTACACTTTTCCCCGGTCGAAATGTCAAATTTCCCAAATGTCAAATGAGTACTTACCGCGAAGTTACGTCCTATGAATAGGTATATTCATATATCCTCCTGCTGAGTGGTAAAAGAGTGTAAAAACCACAGCAAAAGACAACAAGACGGATGGTATCACATATCATCAGTAAGTACTGAGTATTTCTTGTTATTTTCAAGAATAAACACACAATAAGGCAGATGGTATCACTTATCACCAGTAAGTTGTTTTTCTTGAATGTTCTTGTTATTTTTAAGAAAAAAAACACATAAATAGGAAGATGGTATCACTTATTACCAGTAAGTACGTAAGCATTTCTTGTTATTTTCAAGAATATGTAGGTATTTCACTCAACAAGAATATGTAAGAATTTAACTCAAACTCTATCTTTGTTTATTTACACTGAAACAACACCACAGTACTGTTATGTATAAAGTCGGATAGTGATATTATTTATTATACGTAATTATTTAAGTCTTTTCAAAGTATTATTTTCAAAGTAAACTAGCTAAAATGATTTTGTTATTTTTGCACCAAAATAAATTTACGCGCCATGTTGGACTGTAAGTGTTGCCATACTAAGATTTCAAGATTCCCATTTATCTTTTTTTTATGACTCACTTTTCTAAGGTTCCCCATTGGTGATGTGGATTTTAAAAAAATAGGTTGATTTAATCAGGTAAAATAGAAATGATGCATCATGGCTGCCATCAAAATTTTCACATGTTTGTTCAAAACATTTCGATGAAAGTGATTTTTATATAACAAAAAGAGCTTATCATCATTTGATAAAGTTAGCGTGTTCAAAAAAGGTAAGGCCTGATTAAAATTTTATCCGACTTCAAAAAAAGAAGTTGTGTGTTCCTTTGCATGTTTCATAAGTCATAACTATTTATGAACAAGTTTGGAAGATCAATGTATGAATGAAGCGAGCTGATGATGTTGGTAATTTTTAGGGTTCCGTAGTAAACTAGAAACCCTTATAGTTTGGCCATGTCTTTCTGTCTGTCCGGCTCTCTATCCGCGGTTTTACTCAGAGACTATAAGGACTAGAAAGCTGTAATTTGGTATGGGTATGTATATTAATAATGCCAAAAAAGTGGTTGAAAAAATATTGAAAAACAATTATTATTCTATACAAACCCATAGTGTTGGAAATTATTAAATAGGTCTTTAAAAATATTGTAAGGTTGAGAACACCATTTTTCGATTTAAGGATCCATTTCTGAAATATACTACGTGTGGCCCGACACGCACTTGGCCGGTTTTTTATGTGCAAGATTTATAATACTGGAAATTTCTTGTTTTTGCGATTGTTACACATTTAAATAAAATTATTTTAATACGGTTTTTGGGTATTTTGGAAATCATTACGGCCACTTTTTTTTTTAAAATTTCGATTTGGGTTTTGTTTTCGAGGTATTTTGGGGTGTAGGTAACAAAAATGAGGGAACTTTCGATATTCAAGATGGCCGCCACCATTTTTCAAGTAAATTCGACGTTTTCGTTGCTTTTCGGGTATTACTATTGACTTGTCATAAAAAATAGACATGCATGTTGATTTGTAGGTTTGGGGAGTAGATTCCAAAAATTTTGAAATCTGACTCTTATGATTATCTTCTTTACACAAGTTATCTTAATAAAAAATACCAATGAAGCGGATTTTTTTAAAATATATTTATACTAGCCTATATCCAACAAACTAGTCGAGTGAACAAAATCACGTGGATTCTAAAATTGAGGCCGTTTTTTGGAATCTCCTCCTCGAAAAACCCATAAAACGGCATCCTTGTCGATTTTGCATAAAAAGTCGCGTCCGCCATTTCGGATTTCAAAACTGACGTCATTATCGAAATCTTCGTCCCAAAACACCTATACAGCAACACTCATATCAATAATTCATAGATAGTCTCACCTGCCTCATCTTGGATTCCAAAACCAACTTCATTTTCAAAATCTACGCCCCGAAAATCTTATACAACGACACCCAAGTTGATTTCATATGAAAAGTTGCGGCCGCCATCTTGAATTCCAAAACTGACGTCATTATCGTAATGTACACCCCTATAAACCTACACAATGACTATTTAGTATAGAATGCTGTAAATAATAAATATAAAATGCTTCTGTAATACTAATAATACTTTTAGTTAAAAAAAAAAACAAAAAGTTATACTCAGAGGAAGTAAGAACTACAAAGCGTCAGTACCACTTACAATTTATTCACCCCATTTATTGGGTAATTTTTGCCATCATGGTCACCCCATGCACACACATGTGACGTAAAGTAAGCGTCACTTTTGATGTGTCTAATGCCGGGTCCTTATTATTCCTAGGTCCATGATTCTACTCTGCCGGGAACCACACGGCAATCACTATTTTCAATACATTTGCTAATATGGTCCTTATGATATCGAAACTTAAGTCGTAATGTTGAATTTTTGTTATAAATGTTAATAAACTACGGAATTAAACAAAGAGTTACTTTCGATGCTGATTTATTACTGACTTGATACCGAGACGTCACACCACAGATTATTAATCAATTATAAAAGAATGCCTAAGGAGTTCTTTACCTTTTTATAGTAAATAGGTTGGTTGATTATATACTTCAATTTTACGGCCCGTTTACTTTACACCAATCACAGCTGCTCAACAGCCCAATGGCACAGATGTACAATTGAACCTTTTTCATAAAATCCGAGCAAAAAGTTATCATGTTCAGCATGAAAACTTTTCCCTTATTCGGGAGATGTGATTTTTTAACTGACTCCAAGAAAGGTGGCACCTAATTTATCAATTCGGTTGTGTATACTTGTATTTAATGTAAAAAAAAATAAAACCTGAACAAGTGTACTTTTACAAACTGTTTTAATTCTCGAAATAAAGACATACAAAAATTAAAAATAAAATATACAAAAAGATACAAGTTTGTACAATTGGCGGCAAATACAAAATGCATGTATTTGCCGCCAATGCATCGCAAATGTATTGAAACACATTGTATAATGCTCGTACTTAGTAAGCTGTCGTATGTATTATAGTCTATATAACATGCACTCCCGCACACGATCTCCGGGAGGGGGGTGCCTGAAAAACAGCGTTATGCTTGGACCTTGCTCCGCGCTCTCCAAGCTGAGGCTTTCCTTTGCCATAAATCTAGGTGTCATAATCAGTGGCGGCTCGTGACTCAAAGACCAGCCCCCCTATTTACTAAATCGGATGACAGGTGTCGATGCCTATCAATCTAGGATTTGATTTTACAATGCGGTTTTTGTATTCCAAATAAAAATTTCGAGCAAGCAAAACCCGCATTGTAACTGTAAATTCTAGATTGATAGGCATCGACACCTGTCATCCGAGTTAGTAAATAAGGGGGCTGGTGGTGCACGTCATAAAACATGCCTAAACAATATGAATAATTTCTATATGCAGAAATAATTCTCTCTCTTATTTAGATAGGCATTTTTCATTTACATATACTTAATGTATGATGATAAGATTAATAAGTAATACAAAACATAAAAACAGCGAAAGTAAAACACGAACAAATACAAACGTAAGACAATTTACGGCGAAAACTACCTAATCCGAACATTTCCGAACGTCGGCGTTCGTCCGGCGTCGGGCCCTGTGCGGCGCACGAGCTTACGCTAAACTTCCATACTAATCTTCCGTCTCACGCGACAGGCGTTTCGTCGCCTTCTCAATAGTAGCTGTACGGGCACGCTGCGTGTGCTGAGAGCAGCGCACGGCAAATTATTTTGTCAAGCGAAAATAAGACTTATTTTGTTCCGTACATGACTGAGTATCATTTGACAAAAAATTAATATATTTTTTACGTAAAACTGCTTATTTATTTTTATATCTATGTAATTTTTTTGTATATATTTAAGCTTAAACTGGTAGTGCGCCGCACGAGTGCACTTAAGGGGGAGCCGCCACTGGTCATAATGTATATGTCGCCATTTCTTTTTTATTTAAGAAGGTACATAGATTTAATCAATTATTATTTTATTTATTTATAGTTTTCAGCTTACCGTACTTGCATCGTAATGTACTATTTAGAAAAGGATGGCTTATTCAAAACATTTTCAACC
This sequence comes from Rhodophaea formosa, assembly GCA_963082605.1. NCBI lineage: Eukaryota > Metazoa > Arthropoda > Insecta > Lepidoptera > Pyralidae > Rhodophaea > Rhodophaea formosa. The sequence continues at coordinate 2,285,478 of OY720219.1, forward strand.
ATCCGTTTTTTAAAAGGGAAGTTATCAATTGACCCGTATTCTGGAAAAGAATACGGGTCAATTGATAACTTGTTTGTTTAATTCTGTTGTCTGTTATAATGAAAACGTTTCGCAGGCGGCGGCAACAAACTGGGCAGCATGCCGGTGCCCCGCACCGCCACGCTCAACACGCGCCCGGGAGTCTTCCAGAACGCTAGGGCCAGCTTCCTGTGAGCCCCGGTTATACATTTATAACGTACGTATCATTATCGATGTGATCACTTAAAAAAAAACCTACACACACACCATAAAGTGTCTATTAACACTTTCAAAAACTGGCCATAATAACCATCAATAAGATTTTTCCGGCCGTAGATAATATTGTACGTATTTTCATTGCAATATCGTTTTTTGATTAAGTAATGAGTTCCAAATTTCGAAATACCTTTATTACTTTTTTTTTTAAATAACACGCATCCTTGACATTAGTTTCGTTGCTGCCATTGCCAAGTAGGTAGATTTAATGGTTATAAAAATTAAATGAAGAGGGAATGAAAAAGTGATGACGAAGTAGGTATGTATACTAACCGAAATTCTGTATGGGGCAGCGAATAAAATCAACAAATAGTTGCTAAATAAGTCGAAAATGAAGTATGGAAAAGTTTATAGTACATTTTCTGAAACATATAGATGCTTTATAGTGTGTGTTTGTGTGTAGAAAAAGTATTGTATGCAACTGTTCGTAATTAGGCTTTGAAATACTCATGTGATCTTATTATGAAACTCGCTTGCGGTTCGTTTTATAAACTCACATTCAGACCCCTATTTCTTAACAGTTACATAAAGTACTAACTTGCATTTTATGATTGCTAATGGAACATACTTTTCAATTTAACAAAAAAATGCTTGCTGGTCAAGCCACATTGTTCAAAATTCAATCGTTTTTAAGGTGTTAATTGGTAAAAGTGCCTGTTTCTGCATCGTCTTAGTATTGATGTAATGAACTTAAAAAAGATTGTAAATAAATTCCATTGATTACGATACCAAATGCTTCTTTCTTTCTTCTTTTAAATTATGGCTTCCACCGAGATTTCAGTGATTCTGCCAATGTCCAGTTTAATGATAAATAAATAAATAAATATATACGGACAAATGACACAGATTGAGCTAGCCCCAAAGTAAGTTCTTAAGACTTGTGTTATGGGATACTAACTCAACGATACTATATTTTATAACAAATACATATATAGATAAACATCCAAGACCCAGGTCAATCTGAAAAAGATCATTTTTCATCTTGACCTGACCGGGGATCGAACCCGGGACCATCCGTGTCACAGGCCGGCGTGTTGACCGCTGCGCCACGGAGCTCGTGGCTGATATATGATATACCAAGTATCAGTGTTGTACGGTATGTGGCATCAAAGATGGCGTAAGTTCTTTGGTAGCCTCGTGGGAGCGTCTGATGCCAAATCTATACGAGTCCGTTTAACCGTCTACTATAACTATTTTACAAATTGTTCTCGAGCACGAGCATTTTAACAACAAACTACACCAATTTTATATTATAAAGTCCACTTAAATCTATTTGCAAAATTGTCTAAGGCAAACGACAACTGTACCCCTTGACTTCCCGCCAAAAACTCGATACCAAATGCTATTATTTTGCCTGATACATGTCAAGATTCGCCGTGTGGTTCCCGGCAGAGTAGAATAGGACCACTCCAAGTCATCCCGTGGATGTCGTAAAAGGCGACTAAGGAAACACAAGCTAAACAAAGCTTATTAACATCAAAGAGACCTCTCCAACCCGTCTGGCCAGTGTGGAGAGTGTAGGCCAAATCCTCTAACTACCCAGGCTAGTATATGGCTCTGGTAGTACAGAGAGGGTCGTGCTCCTGCAGTGGAGACTAGAAAGACCTGATGATGATGATGTCAAGATTTAAACAATATATCATCGATTAGTATACCTTTTAAGAGTCTACATCGTATATCTATACTAATATTATTAAGGGAACAGATTTGGTTGTTTGTTTACATTGAAAAACTATCTTTTTCAGAGTGACCTGGGTCTTGGATGTTTATTTATATAAGTATATATTATAAAATATAGTATCGTTGAGTTAGTATCCTGCGACACAAGTTCACAACTTACCGTGGGGCTAGCTCAATTTGTGTGATATGTCCCTATATATTATTATTTATTGAATAGACAAAAAACTACTGCACCGAATTAAAATTCTATTACTTATAGATAGCTAATTTGTCTGCGGGTGAAGTAGGCTATAATTTACGCGGGTGAAGTCGCGGGAAAATTGCTAGATCTCCATAACATGAAATGAAAACTAGGCAACAGTTTTCTTTAAAGTGACAAATGCGCGGGCAGTATAGTCTACCGTGTAGGTACTACGAGTATTTGGACGGACCGCCTGTATTATATTATTTTATAGACACATTTTATCACTTTGGAAATGTCTATTACACACTATAAAATCTTTTCTTCTATAACTTTTCCTACTAATGGTCGGAACAGCGTGTCCGCTTCCACACTATAAAATGTAACGTAATAATAACAATCTGAGACAGATTTTAAAATTCTTTATTATCATTTGCCTACTCCTGCACATGGATGATAATCTTCATGGCCTCTCCGGTCTTGGCGAATTCTACAGCTTCTTGTGAGCGTTGAAGCGGGAAGTGATGCGTGATGAAGGACTTCAGGTCCACCAGCCCGCGCGACACTGCTGCCAAGGCCGCCGGGTATCTGTGGGATGAAAAAGATAGTACCAATTACCAGTACCGTGAAACTCCCAGGCCAGTCTTGATGGGATCATTCAAATATTACGTAAGCAGTGAACGACTTGGCTTATTTTTATCACATGGGGGACGGGGGACGGGGGACAAGGGGGGGGGGGGGGGTTGACCTGGTGATGTCATAAGCAACATTTCGCAAAATACACTAACATTTTTTGTGAAAATATTAACAATGTTTACGTAAGCTTAGGGGGAGGGGGGAAGAACTTTTCTTACTTTTGCTGACAAGAGGGGGGGGGGGCTTAGAAATAGCTTTTTTTTTGCTTACGTAATACTTAAATGACCCCCAAGTCCCAACCTGTTTGTCTCGCTCGCATTTTCGAATATTCTGGCTGTCGGCGGTCGGGACCGAAAGTGTGTGGAACTTTCTTGAAACCAAAAAGATCGTATATTAGAGAACGAATGGGGCGGGGATTTTTTTGGGGGTGTTTTTAGGGTCTCTGGCAAAATATATATATATTTTTAATAATATATTATTTTGGGCAAATGAGCTTACGGAACCCTTGATGGTAATTGTCATCATCGCACATCGAAATCCAGAGTGCTTGTTAACCTGCAATTAATAAGAATATAGCCTGCGTGATCTGTGGCTGTGCAAACTCATCGCAAAGCCTTTCGTTCAGTTACGGGAAACTAAAAAAACCTACGCACGTGTTGGAAATCCGGTAGGAGCCCCGAATGTCGACCTCGCGCAGCACTGCGCCGGTGAGCGGCAACTCCGTCGTGTCGCCGCCGATGCCCACGATCGTCACCACGCCGCCCGTGCGCGTTATCTGATGGAACAAATAATAAGTTTTCTTTATATGAAACTAGCTGTAACCCGCGACTTCGCCCGCGTAATATATAGCCTATGTCCGTACCGAAGTAGACGAAGAAGTAGACCGTAGGGTACCGAACCCTAACCTATGTGTATGCAAAATTTTATGATGATCGGTTCAGTAGATACGGCGTGAAAGCGTAACTAACAAACAAACAAATAAACTCACTTTCGCATTTATAATATTAGTTAGGATTGGGATAGGTTAGATATATTATGGCCTAAGATGAAACGAGCTTACCCAGAAGAAGCCTATTCATTTTATACATCATAATAACTACATTTGGTTTACTGTTTACATTTTGTATACTAGACAAATGTCAACTTAGTCTACCTACGACCACGAACACTGTGAAGTGATCGAAACGTAAAGTGTATAAATAATGTAATAAACGCGACAAAACTGTATTAAAATTAATTTTATTTAAATGAATCAGTACGTTTCATAATACTGCAATCTAACGGTGACTTTAACAACTAAGCTTGGTAGAGCGTTTACCAGAGCGCGTTCCTCTGGTTGAGCCATCTAATCATCATAAGGTTTTTTTTAGTCTCCACACCCTCTTTGCTGCCGTTTGGCTTTTCTTTGGTGCCGTGTGGTTCCCGGCAGAGTAGAATAGGACCACTCCAAGTCATCCCGTGGATGTCGTAAAAGGCGCCTAAGGAAACAAGCTAAACAAAGCTTATTAACATCAAAGAGACCTCTCCAAACCGTCTGGCCAGCGTGGAGAGTGTAGGCCATATCCTCTGACTGCTCGGGCTAGTATTGTGGCTCTTTTAGTACCGAGAGGGTCGTGCTCCTGCAGTGGAGACTAGAAAGACCTGATGATGATGATGATGACCCTCTTTGTACTACCAGAGCCATATATTAGCCAGAGCAGTCAGATGATTTGGCCTACTTTCTCCACGCTGGCCCGTTGGGTTGGAGAGGTCTCTTTGATGTTTATAAGCTTTATTTCGCTTGTGTTTCCTAAGTCGCCTTCTACGACATCCACGGGAAGGCTTGGACTTGGTCTTATTCTATTCTGCAGGGAATCACACAACGGCGGGTATTTCTCTATGAGCAGCGTCAAATGGAATCAAACTACAAAGTGTACAGTACCATCATAGCGACTCGCTGCGCAGGCGCAAACCCGCACGCGTCCATAGTGACGTCAGTCCGGCAGCCCACCATCTGCTCTATGGCGTTTGCTGTCTGCTTTCTCTATAACTAGCGTCAATGGAATTCTATTGACGCTAGTTATATAGCTAGCTTTATATCTAGTGACATAAGATGCATAACGGCGGCTGCACGCTCGCGGGCGTCCAGTGTAGCGTGGCTCTTAGCAGCGTCAAATGGAACTTAACCACAAAAAAGTGTACAGTACCATCATAGCGACTCGCTGCGCGGACGCAAACCCGCACGCGTCCATAGTGACGTCAGGCCGGCAGCCCATCATCTGCTGTATGGTGTCTGCTGTCTGCTTCTCGGTGTACTCTTTGTCTAGAAGGGCCGCGCTACACTGGATTGGCATGGAATGGCATCGGAAGCGACGCGTCATTTCAAAACAAGCTATATGTCTAGTGACATAAGATGCAAAACGGCGGCTGCACGCTCGCGGGCGTCTAGTCCGCGCGAGTGCGCGCCTGCCGCCGGCCGGCGAGCCACGTTCAAGCAGTTATGCATCTTATGCATTATAAACAAGCTTTATACATAGTGAATGTATAAAGCTTGTTTTGAAATGACGCGTCGCTTCCGATGCCATCCCATGCCAATACAGTGTAGCGCGGCTCTAAGCAAATGGAATTAAACTACAAAGTGTACAGTACCATCATAGCGACTCGCTGCGCGGACGCAAACCCGCACGCGTCCATAGTGACGTCAGGCCGGCAGCCCATCATCTGCTGTATGGTGTCCGCTGTCTGCTTCTCTGTGTGCTCTTTCTCTATGAGCAGCGTCAGGTCAACGCCTACGGCCTTAGCGGTGTCAAGTCGGGATTGTACGACATCTGGGAACAGTAATCATTTTTCCTGATAATGACAATTTTCATCTTAATTTGACCGGGGATCGAAATCAGGACCTCCGGTGTGCCAGCCTGGCATGATGACCCTAGTGGTCACAGAGGTCGTCAAAATCCTATTTTAGACTTTTTATTTTGCTTTTTACTACCAGGAAAGTTAGGTATACCTGTCTCAAGAATCTTACCTCTACGAGAGAAAGACATTATAGGTACCTGTAATAAGAATCTTAGTAGCGCCCATTGCTCTGGCAACCATAGCACAGAGAACACCAATGGGTCCAGCGCCGAAGATCACCATCTCCGTCCCCAGTTTGATGCCCGCGCGGTTGCACGCGTGCGTGGCGATGGCTAGGGGCTGCACGGCTGCGCCCTCCTCCATCGACAAGTTGTCTGGGATTCTAGAAATTATATACTTTTAGTCTTATGACAAGCATTTCTATATAAGAATGGTACATACAATAAAATATGAACCTTCTCCTTATTCGGAGTTGGTTAAAAAAGATGCGATGCCAAAAAATGTACTTAGCCAGTCTTATTCGAGGATATGCATGTAAATACTATCATTTAGGATTTTTGAAAATATAAAGAATTGTCTTACTTATGACAGAAGTCGGCAACGTGTTTGTAGTTCAATGCCACGTCAAGAACAATAGCTAGGGCTGTCGCATACGTTGTATCTCCCCCTTTTACACATCTCGCACGCGCGCCAGGGCTGCATCGACACTATGTATAAAACTTCTCGGTCTAGACTTAGAGATTATCTCTTAAAAATCACTCACTTGTGATAGAAGTCGTGTTTGTAGTACTGACACAGGTTGCCATCGACCCCCGTCGTGGAACAGTAGCCAGGGCTGTCGCATAAGTTATGTCTCCCCCTTTTGCACATCTCGCGTGCTTGGGAGGATCGAGTCGACATACAGTTGTGACTGAAGTCAGAAACGTGTTTTTAGTACAGGTAGCGATTAACCCCCATCATAGAAGAATAGCCAGGGCTGTCGCACACATTCTATCTCCCCCTTCACACACTAAAGCTTCTCGGTCTAGATTTAGAGTTTGTCTCTTAAAAACTTACTCACTTGTGACAGAAGTCAGCAACGTGTTTGTAGTACTGACACAGGTTGCCATCGACCCCCGTCGTAGAACAGTAGCCAGGGCTGTCGCATAAGTTATATCTCCCCCTTTTGCACATCTCGCGTGCTTGGGAGGATCGAGTCGACATACAGTTGTGACTGAAGTCAGAAACGTGTTTTTAGTACAGGTAGCGATTAACCCCCATCATAGAAGAATAGCCAGGGCTGTCGCACACATTCTATCTCCCCCTTTTACACATCTCGCACGCGCGGCAGGGCTGAGTCGACACAACGTATTAAGCTTCTCGGTCTAGATTTAGAGTTTATCTCTTAAAAAATCACTCACTTGTGACAGAAGTCAGCAACGTGTTTGTAGTACTGACACAGGTTGCCGTCGACCCCCGTCGTAGAACAGTAGCCAGGGCTGTCGCACACGTTGTATCTACCTCTTTTACACATCTCGCACGCGCGGCAGGGCTGCGTTGGCTCGATAGCTACTCGGTCGCCTATCTTTAGGTTTTCCACTTTGGATCCCACCTGATGAAAGCAAATTTGATTATTTGACTATAAATATATCTATAAAGTTATAGTTGTAAATCAAACATTAGTGTTGAACGGGCAGAATATACTACCTTTGCGACATAACCGGCGCCCTCGTGGCCCATCACAATGGGTTCCTCCAAAGACTCGAGCCCGCATTTGCCCGTGTGGTACATCTTCACGTCGGACCCGCAAATGCCGACGCAATCCATCTTGATCAGGACATCTATAAACCAAGATCATCATCATCATCAGGTCTTTTTCGTCTCCACTGCAGGAGCATGACCGTCTCTGTACTACAAGACCCATATATGTAATTGCAAATAATTGTTTCTCGTGTGAGACATTTTTTTTACGGACACTCATATAGAGCTAGCCCCAAAGTAAGTTCGAGACTTGTGTTATGATTTACGAACTCAACGGTACTAGGTATAATAAAGACCAAGACCCAGGTCATTCTGAAAAGGATAATTTTTTTTTACCTGTGCGGGGATCGAAACCGGGACCACCCGTGTCCCGCCAGGCTGGCGTGTTGACCTCTGCGCCGCGGAATTCTTCATTGTTATATATTTTTTTAAAAGGTATTACGCTGCTTTAGTACTCGGTCAGTAAGTCAAGTCAGAAAATAATTCTTTGGATGGAATTTTTGGGAGTTAAGATATGAGATTAATTAGGTAAGTATTGCAGGCAGAAAACAAGTACTAAGTAGGTACCTACTGTAATAAACAGCTGATACCGCCGTTATCTTTGTATTTGAAGATTGCGCTCGACGAGAGCCATTTAGATAACAAATGTTTGTAATATTTAACATCTCATAAACATGATTCTTGTTTTTAATTTAATATTATGACACTAATAAATGAAACTGTAAAGTTTGGTCATGTTTGTAGGAAAATATGTCAACGGAGTGAAACTATCAACGGCCTTCCGTGGCGCAGTGGTTAACACGCTAGCCTGCAAACAGGCCGGGGTGCCTGAGAAATATTTTTTTAATAGGTTGTTATTATTCCTCATAGCGCAACTATTTTGAAGAGCACCTAATGAATCGCAACTAAATTATTACTCGGAGCGCAACTTTTAGTTGCGCATACGATAGTAGGTAGTTTTAGATATTAAAATTTTAACCCGAGAATCGAATCCACGTTCAAATAAAGAACGTGCACTACTTGTTATCGATAGATTCAGTTAGTTCCCAGCTCTATTCAAAAGTTAAAGATAGGTGCGCTTCGCGAAATAAAATTTTATCGTATAAAATTGCTATCGTGAGCGCAACTTAAAGGTGCTGAATATCTTTCCCCAAGGAGCATAATTCGAAAAAAGTATGAAAATAATTGGGCTTATACTAAATATTGGTCTGCTGATTAACAGATTTGTATAGGGACCCGGGACCCAATTTTTGTTCATATTTCGGTCTATTTTCCTTGGGGAAAGTTGTTCAAAATGATCAGTATTATATACTGGATATTATACAAAGTGGAAGGGACATACCCGTTATAAATCGAACCACGGTTTAAACAATATCATTATTGTATAATGAATTTAAAATAACAGCCAAAAATCAAGAATAAATTTAGGCGTTTGCAGCCGCCCGGGCGATTTGTATGGGAATCATTGCGATAGGTTGTTTGTTTGTTTTTCGTATGTGTAAGTGGCCAACACTGGTGTCAGATTTTTCAAGCTGCCTATTGCGATAGGTACCCTCTCTAGTTACCTGCATGGTCCCTGGAAATATATTTACTCACCTTTGTCGCCTATTTCCGGAATGGGTCTCTCTACCTAGAAACAAAATTCTTTGTCATAACATAGTATGAAGACAAAAATTTAAAAAACAAGCAAGAGTAGCGAATAGCTGTCCCTTTATACCTTAGAAGGGTTGTCGGCAGATATGCAGCCGGCCGTAAGAGCTTTGCCGAATCATAAGTGTAGCTTCCCGTCCCGCGCTGACGGTAGAAGCCGGCTCAGGGAAAACGGCTTATTTTTTTTAAAAAGACGAGCTAGCTCCAACAGAGCTTTTGCTTACACCGAACTTTTTGAGGTGAGAGAGAGTGCCCTCAACCTGTAAGGCCATCACCAAGGGCAAGGTATCACCAAAGGGGCCCCAGGAGGGACGCATCTCGGCTTTGGGCGTTGCCGGAAATATGCCTATTAGGCAATTTTATCAAAAAGCAATGCCGCTATCCCTATTTTGATCCTCTTTTTGCCTGTACGCCTAAAAACACGCTTAACGTGGCTTTGGGTCATAGGCCTTGGCCTCTCTATAACCCGCCAGGTATAAAGACGTTATAATTTGCATGTATGTCTCCTATCAATGTTTTGTTCTGCGACGCCGACTAATTTATAACAATAATAAACAAAAAATGGATGATGATCATCATCAGGCCTCTTTTTAGTCTCCACTGCAGAGGCATGACCCTCTTTGTACTACCAGAGCCATATATTAGCCAGAGCAGTCAGAGGATTTGGCCTACACTCTCCACGCTGGCCAGACGGGTTGGAGTGGTCCTTGATGTTTATAAGCTTTGTTTAGTGTGTTTTGTAAGTGCCTTTTACGATATTCACGGAAAGACTTGGAGTGGTCTTAATCTACCGGGAACTACACGGCTAAGTAATGGTTAATAATTTATAGGCAATTTTATTTTATAGGTAGGTTTACTTGTCAGTTTTTTTTAGTTTTAATATTTAAGGATTAAGTTAAATATGTAATCAATTTACATATTTAACTTCAACAGGAAATGTAAATAATGAATACGTGCAATAATAGTACTCACTACTCTAAGGTCCATGGGTCCAAAAAGAACCGCTGCGTAATTTTTCGCTGTCATTTTATTTTTAATTAATTTAATAAAAACACTACTAAACTTGTACAGTAGTGGGTTCAAACTATTTGACCGAAATGATTGCAATCTTAAAACAATCAGAATTACTTATGTAATGCCAGTGATATGGTAGGCACAAACTACAGACGTGAATAGTAAATAAATATATTGCGTTGTCGATATTACCTACTGATGTGGAAAATGTGGTTATAGAAACCATTTTTTAACTTACTTTGCTTCCAACGGCGCTACAACCCTTTGTGGGTCTTGGCCTCTTCCACAGTTTTTCTCCACTGGACACGGTAACGCGCCTCCCTTCTCCAGTTGGTGTACTTCCCCAGTTTTCTGAGGTCTTCCTCCACACAATCGATCCATTGCTTCCTTGGCCTGCCTCCCGGTCTCTTTTGTTGCGGTATCCATCTGGTTATTATTTTTGCCCTGTTGTCGCATTCTTTTCAGATGTCCCGCCCATCTCAGCCGCTGTGCTTTACAAAACCTAACTATGGTTTCCTGCTCCATTAGTGCTTCTAGTTCGTGGTTCATTCGAATGCGATAGTGTTATCCGTCTCTCGCACAGGTCCAAATATCTTTTTGATCACTTTTCGTTCGAAGGTAGCAAGTCTCTGTTCGTCTTTTTGGGTCATCGTCCAGGTTTTGCAAGAATTACCGTAAAAACGAGAGCTTGTGTGTAAAACAATTTCCCATCGCCACAACATGTCCAACGGGCCCATTTAGGACGAATTGCAGAAAATCCAAATTAATTAAAATTTCATTCTGCTATTCGCCCCATGTTTATAAATGGTTTAATCAGTAGAAAATGTGTTAGGTAAGTACTATAGAAATAATAAACATTGAATTTCTCAAACTTCATAAAAAATGTTGAAGGTTTATCGAGGGCCTTGCAAAACATTTTTTTTTCATAAATAATGTTTTTAAAATTTTATAATTATATGAACAGTACTACAGCAAAATTAAACAATCCTAAAACACAAATATCTATATATTTGTCTTGTCTCAGTGACTGTGCTAAGCATTGCTATAGTAAGGTTTAACGAGCTCCGTGGCACAGGGGATGGTCTCGGGTTCGATCCCCGGTCAGGTCACGTTGGAAAATGATTTTTTTCAGGTTGACCGCTGGGTCTTGGATATTTATCTATATATGTATTTGTTATAAAATATAGTTAGTATCGTTGAGTTAGTATCCCACACAAGTCTTACTTAAGAACTTACTTTAGGGCTAGCTCAATTTGTGTGATTTGTCCGTATATATTTATTTATATTTTTCTTATACCAAAATAAGCTTTTTTATATAGGTCAAACGCTTATCTCGCGATATATTTTGCTCCTAGCCGTCGGGACCAAGACTATACTATCGTTCCGTTCCTGGATATAGCTAGATAGATAGCACTATATAGGTTATATATGGATAGCGGAGGCGTTATTAAGCCTCCCTTATCCATTCGTCCGTCTGTTACCAGACCGTCTGTGACAGGGACCTGAAATAGGTTGACTTGAAAATTTCACAGAATGTATCAATTATTATTTTACTAACTATAAGTCAATCATCATCATTTCGTGTAGGTGACACGGTCGGTCGACCATGCACACCCTGGTGTCAGAGTTCTACCGCCTCTCGGCCTCCGACGTGGTTACTTTAACGACTACCAGATGGCAGCCGGGACCAACGGCTTAACGTGCCTTCCGAAGCACGGAATCATCTTTCTTATCAGACAATCAGGTGATTCATTCCTGCAATGTCCTAACCAAATTGGAAACAACTTAACAAAGTATGCTTCCCGTGGGAATCGAACCCACGACCCCCGGGTCAACAAGGCAAACGCCTTAACCACTGGACCACGGAGGCAGTTGCTATAAGTCAATATAAGTCCGTCCGTGCTATGTCCCTTTGGTGTTATGTGTACATATATGTGTACATAGCACGAATCTTTTATTTTTCTGTTTCTGCCAACAATCGTGGTTTCAGCGAGAGAACTCGTCAATACGTCCAGTGCCGTGCCAGTGGCACTGATGTCAGTTATTTGAATTTTGTCAGTGTTATTTGAATAATCAATTTTTCATCTTATTTATTTCTTTACTGCCACCACGTCGCCAGACGTCGATTTAACAAAGCGTTCTAGAGATATCGATTAAAGGTTTTCGGAGAATCAAAATTCGATATATCGGACATAAGCGTGACTCACACACATATAAAGAGGAGAAGGAATGCGAATAAAACACTATTGAAGATACAGAACAGGCAGGAAGGGACTAAGGCTTGAGGAAGTTAGGAGTAAAAAAAAACGGTAACTTTACAATATTTTTATTAAAACTTTTGTACTTTTTATTCACAACATAAAACATATTTGGAGTGAAAATATAATATATAAATTATATAAACGTCTCCCTATTATAATAAATAAAATCATAGATACACCCTGTAAAATTTAGGAAGGTACACTTACAATTATGTACATTTTTTATGCTATGAAATATCTATCTACATTTTAATCATGATTTACTGTTCACAGTTTGCTACTATCTTTTGTACATATCTATTGCTACAGTTTATAAACATTTAGCGGACAACTTAGCAATTTTTTTTCTGTGATGTATGAAAATGTATGGAGGTGTGCATATAGCGATCGGAGTCGCCCATGTATAACATAAAAGTGGCACTCATTCCATTCAGAACAGGTAGTCTGCGTTCGTACGTACTTTTTTATTTAAAGTTACGCCAGATGTAATAATGAATACTTACTAAAGAAACGGTCTTATTTACGTATTTTTATAGTGTATAGTATAGGCTGAGACATGTCGGCGATGCTGATCAACATAGTTACGTACAAATTCAGTTTACCTGTACTGTATAGGCTAGTTAAAAAACCGCGTGATACAACCTGTAATATTTAATGCCTTTATGTCGTAACTATTATATTTTCTGTGGTTAACCTATCTCTAATGGAATCGCTATAAAGCATCTTGATAAATCTTCAGAGTAAAAGTATAAGGTTTATTTAAATAAAGCGCAAATATTTTAAGGTCTGGCAACTATAGATCATATAAAAATTCTTTAGTTGCAAATTTTAAGGAATCAAAACGGTAGGTTTTTTTTTAGTTTTTGTAAATATTTTGCTGAGATAATCCATAAATTAGTTGTTTCAATGGTCGGTTGTTGGATTATTGCGTTTGTTTTTCTATATCAATTTTTTTAAGTATTAAATTAGGCATAAATTTATCTCTCTTTCTCTCTTGACTACTCAAGGTCAACCAATTTTCAGAATTTAAATTGTCTTTCAAATTTGACTTCTAAAGCACCCCCTGGCTTTTAGGTAGTTACCAGCCCGTAAAATAGTTGCGCTTAATTTAAATGGTTCTTAAACAAAGTGGAAAGGACATATTCATAATAAATCAAACCATGGGCTATACTAAATAACTGTTATATATAAAGAAATTAAAATAACGGTCAAACAAAAAAAAAAAAAATCGGCGTTCCAGTACAAATCGTCCGGGCGGCTGCACACTTTTGTATGGAAACGGCTGTTATTTTAATTTAATTATACAACAATGATCTTGTATAGACCGTGGTTCAATTTATTACGGGTATGTCGCCGGGAGTCGGTGGACTCCATATGCTCAAGACCGCAATTTGTGGCGATTTATGGGGGAGGCCTATGTCCAGCAGTGGACGTCCCTGGCTGATAGATAGATGTCCTTCCACGTTGCATATCAGCACGTTGAAGGCCGATATCAGGATTTGAAACGTTGTTACTAGAACTTGACGGGGTTGTTGGTGTCCCGGGGCTGCACGTGGATCATTACTTTGATGCCGAGCCCCTGGCGCGCCGTCTCGTAGGCCTCCAGCGTCTGCTCCATGTCAAAGTGGTGACTCACCAGCGGCTTGATGTTGACCTGCCCGCTCGCCACCATCGACAGTGCAATGGGGTACCTGGATAGGCGGGAGGTTAAAATGTATAGAGCGAACAGATACTGGCATTTTTTTTATGGAATAGAACGGCAAACGAGCAAGCGGGTCACCTGATGGTAAGTGATCTCCACTGCCCATGGACAACTGCAACACCAGGGGTGTGACAAGAGCATTGCCGGCCTTTTATATAAATTCTATATAAATTATATCTACACTAATCCTAATCCTAACATCCTAGGTTTCGGTTTAAAGCATTTATTTCTCATAAGAACGTACAAATTAGTAATCGTCGAGCTCCGTGGCGCAGCGGTCAACACGCCAGCCTGCGACACGGGGGTCCCGGGTTCGATCCCCGGTCAGGTCATGATGGAAAATGATCTTTTTCAGAATGACCTGGGTCTTGGAAGTTTATCTATATAAGTATATGTTATAAAATATAGTATCGTTGAGTTAGTATCCTGCGACACAAGTTCACAACTTAGGCACCAAACACACGAGCAGCATTGTGCTGTCGACGCAGCAAACTGCAGCAGTCGACGCAGCAAACTGCAGCAGTCGACGCAGCAAACTGTAGCAGTCGACGCAGTAAACTGCAGCAGTCGACGCAGTAAACTGCGTTGACAGCAAACGTTGTCGGCTGCAGTCCATCAATGTCGACAGCTTGGTATAGTACAGGAGCGTCAGTATCAAAATGAACTTCGAGGAAGAAACACTATTGCTGCTTTAACTACGTCGACGCAAACGTAAAAGACGAAATCGTGCAATATGGGTTGACGAACTATTAACGTTTAAAGAACATAGTGATTTCTGTACTCTTTATCCACTTTTACGGAAAAATCACAAATTTTTTTACAATTATTTTCGAATGTCGATTGCATCATTTAACGAGCTAACTGCTTCTTTACGAGAGTCATTAACTCGCAAAGTGAAGCTTAACTGATGCAATTAAACGGTCTACGTCAATAACGTTATCAGACATTTTTTTACGTGTGGGCGCTTGCTCTATTTGCAGTCGACTGACGAAACATTGAGCGCGCAGCGCGCCGCTGCATGCCGCCGCTAGATGTCGGCGCCCGCGCCTACGTGAAGTTAATGCAGTTTGCTGCGTCGGCAGCATGCAGTTTGGTGCGTCGACTGCTGCAGTTTGCTGCGTCGGCAGCATGCAGTTTGGTGCGTCGACTGCTGCAGTTTGCTGCGTCGGCAGCATGCAGTTTGGTGCGTCGACTGCTGAAGTTTGCTGCGTCGGCAGCATGCAGTTTGGTGCGTCGACTGCTGCAGTTTGCTGCGTCGGCAGCATGCAGTTTGGTGCGTCGACTGCTGCAGTTTGCTGCGTCGGCAGCATGCAGTTTGGTGCGTCGACTGCTGCAGTTTGCTGCGTCGACAGCATGCAGTTTGGTGCGTCGACTGCTGCAGTTTGCTGCGTCGGCAGCATGCAGTTTGGTGCGTCGACTGCTGCAGTTTGCTGCGTCGGCAGCATGCAGTTTGGTGCGTCGACTGCTGCAGTTTGCTGCGTCGACAGCATGCAGTTTGGTGCGTCGACTGCTGCAGTTTGCTGCGTCGGCAGCATGCAGTTTGGTGCGTCGACTGCTGCAGTTTGCTGCGTCGGCAGCATGCAGTTTGGTGCGTCGACTGCTGCAGTTTGCTGCGTCGGCAGCATGCAGTTTGGTGCGTCGACTGCTGCAGTTTGCTGCGTCGACAGCATGCAGTTTGGTGCGTCGACTGCTGCAGTTTGCTGCGTCGGCAGCATGCAGTTTGGTGCGTCGACTGCTGCAGTTTGCTGCGTCGACAGCATGCAGTTTGGTGCGTCGACTGCTGCAGTTTGCTGCGTCGGCAGCATGCAGTTTGGTGCGTCGACTGCTGCAGTTTGCTGCGTCGACAGCATGCAGTTTGGTGCGTCGACTGCTGCAGTTTGCTGCGTCGACAGCACAATGCTGCTCGTGTGTTTGGTGCCTTACTGTGGGGCTAGCTCAATTTATGTAATATGTCCCTATATATTTATATTTATTTAATATTATAAATGCGAAAGTGAGTTTGTTTGTTGGTTCTTTGTTTG
The DNA here is from genome assembly GCA_963082605.1 of Rhodophaea formosa. Lineage (NCBI taxonomy): Eukaryota > Metazoa > Arthropoda > Insecta > Lepidoptera > Pyralidae > Rhodophaea > Rhodophaea formosa. The sequence continues at coordinate 2,301,492 of OY720219.1, forward strand.
TTACGCTTTCACCGCCCATCTGCAGAACTGACCAGCACGAAATTTTGCATACACATAGGTTAGGGTACTGAAAAGAACATAGGCTATTTATAACACGCGGGCGGAGCCAAGGGTAAGGGTATTATATAACGTGTAATTTTTTCCGCGATTCGTCCCAGTAAAACTTCATCCCCTTAGTGCTCACTCGCTCATCATGAAAGGAAAAATTTGGTACTGGGAGTACCTACCAAATTAGGAAAAAGTAGTTTCGGCTGTGCGTTAATATATAATCAGTGAGACAGGTTTGTTTTTATACAGCGTGGAAATTGAACTTAGACATACCCTCAAAGAGGTGAATCAGCCCGACAATTTGAATATGCATAATGCAAGGCTGGGAACTCAAAAATTTTTTTCTTCATTATCTATCATACTTACAAAGAGTGTCTAGTCATTTTCAAGTGTTCAGCCGCCAGGACTATAAGTATAGAAAAGTAAAAAGAAAACTTGTTCCCAGCATTGGTCCCATAGGAAAAGTTGTTCATATTGACGGTCTGAGTCACCGCTTTAAGGGAGTGTCGAAGGTCCATTTACACGCTGTATAAGCATAATTAAGGTACAAGGTACAAAGACAAAATCGCACGCTAGAAACCTTGCTCGCGTGGATTTTTTCATCATATCTTATTTCTTTATTTATTAAAGGATAAAACTTACTCATTGACATATCGGAAGATGCCCATGATGTCGACCTCCCTGGCGACGGCTCCGGCCAGGGGAACTGTGATCTCCGGGTTGCCCATGCCCACCAACAGCGCCTTACCGCCGGACTTGGTCGCCTGAAACGAAAAAAAATATAAAATACTTTCGTGCGACAGAAGATATGTTAAGCCGCTGGTCTCGGCTTTCAAAATTAGTGGTAGTCGTTAAGCTATATCAGATGCCTCTAGGCAGCTTGAAAATTCTGACAATAGTGTTGGCCACTTCACTTATACACACAAAAAACAAACCAAACAACTTACTTTTAATCACAACTTGACGAATGAGGAAATAAATGGTGTGGGACCAAATATAGAACCTTGAGACACTCCCTTCTCCTTGAGATACTTGGCAAAAGATACTTAAATGACACTCCTTGATCCTCATCTATTATGTGTACGCCATGTGATTCCCGGTAGAGTAGAACGGTACTACTGTAAAGTATTCAAGTGGATGTCGTAGAAGGCGACTTAGGAAACACAAGCTTAACAATGCTTATATACATCAAAAAGACCTCTCCAACCCGTCTGGCCAGTTGCTGGCTTATTTAGAAGGGTCTATTAGTAGCCTATTATCTGAGGAAGTAACGCACAAACTCGGTCTGATTCTCGGACGCTCGGACGACACGGTGCTGGTATCGAATTTGGTAACAATATAAATTTCGAGCAATTAGTGCATCTTCTCGACCTGCTCTGTCTTATTGGAATCCTTGTTTACGAGGGTCTATTACAAGCCTATCATCTAAAGATGTAACGCCCTAGCAAACTCAGTCCGACTGTGACAGTTGACGTCGAAGCTGACACCCGTGCATCGAAGGTAACAGAAAGAGTAAGCCTACAGGACGACAGCCAAGCAGTTCGTGTAACTTCGTTACTAGTTCTGCGTCGTTAGAATCCTTGTCAAAGAAAGTTTAGTACAAACTCATCATCTCAGGAAGTGACTCACCAGCAAACTCAGTCTGACAGTGGACGAGACGCCGCTGGCATCGAAGGAGACATCAGGATGACACCCGAGCAATTCGTGGACCTTCTGGACGAGCTCTGCTTCGTTGGAGTCCTTGCCGACCAGGAGGGTCTGGTCGGCGCCCATCTCCTTGGCGAAGTCCAGGCGGGATTGTAATACATCTGGATATATAAAAAAATGATTTTGTAGATAATGTCTTTCATAATACCTTTTCAGATTCTTCGCTACCAGGAGACCATTATAGCAAATATTTTTGCTAACTGTTACCAGAGAAGGCTCCTGTAGATCAGTTTATGAGAGAAAAAATCACTAACATATTTTTTATACATTGAATTTTGGATAAATAGAGTTGTTAGCTTAAGGCTTATTAAAAAAAAACTTTCGCGTCATCATAAGAAGTTTAAATAACTAAAAATAGTGAAGATAATTGTTTACTGCTCCGAAATCGATCATCTTGTCATCTTATGGAAGTCCCACCCTTCGCTTGACTATCCTGATATATGATGATCTATTAAAACCAGGCTGATCTTTGAGCTGTACAGTACGCGTTTCAGCTACTTTAGTGTTTATTTATTTATTAAACTTTACGGACGGCTGGCAGAGAACTGGCCCATTGGCTTAGGCTAGTTCGCTGCCAGTATTCCATAAAGTTTGGGTAAGTGCTGAAAACTCACCAGTGACAAGCACTTTGGCGGCACCCATAGCCTTGGCGGTCAGCATGATCATGAGGCCAATGGGACCAGCTCCAAGAACCAGCACGGTGTGACCGGCGCTGACGCCTGCGCGCTTACACGCGTGCACGCCCACCGATAGTGGCTCCAACATAGCTCCTTCTTCCATGGTTACATGGTCGGGAAGTCTGGAAAAAATAATAGAATAGGTATTTAGGTGTGTAAATAAAAAAATTACGAAATAAATGGTGAGGGACCAATTATAGAACCTTGAGGCACTCCCGTATACATTTTACACGAGGTTGCCGTGCACGGGCGGCGTTGCGCAGAAGATGACGTCCGAACACAGGGCTTGCAAAAGTCCCAATAGCTTGTACTGTAAGATGTATTACATACTTGTAGCAGAAGTCACCGGCCTGCTTGTAGTATCTGACGAGGTTGCCGTGTACGGGCGGCGTGGCGCAGAAGATGATGTCGGGACACAGGTTGTAGCGGCCGGTCTTGCAGAAGTCACAGTAGCGGCACGGCACGCCGGGTTCGATGGCCACGCGGTCTCCCACTTGTAGGTGCTTTACTTTGGAACCAACCTGGAATGAAATTAAATTACGTATGTTTTAAAACCTGATTTCAGCCGCATAAAGTCCTTTGCTAGACATGAACCTAGCGGAAGGAGTCCCGCACTTTATGCGAATCAGGGGGCAACCATGGCCCCTCTGACTGCAGAGGGGCTGGCAATTTTATCTCTAAATGCCTTAAAGTCACGCGCAAAAGATGCAACAATCACGAGTACCATATCTAATCCAAGACAAGTAAATGGAGGTGTTACAATATCATTACTCCACCTATTTTTTCCTCATGTAATATTGATAAGTTCATACATTCGTACTATGATATTCACCTTGATTGCAGGCCGCTTCCAACTCGTATTGGAAATCCTTGGAGGAAGCCTATGTCCAGCTGTGGACTTCTTGTGGCTGAGATGATGACCTTTCTATGGTAACTATGGCTACGAATACTACCTACCTACTAAGACATTTCGACATTTACATACAGATGTGTTCAGCCACCACAAAATGTATGGGAAAGTAAATAAAAATACAAGTTCCCAGATTTCATCCCATAGGGAAAGTTGTTCATATTGACGGTCTGAGTCACCCCTTTTATGAGAACGAGGGTCAAGTTACAAATACAAATACAAATACAAATAACTTTATTTTGCCCAAATGTGGTATACATACAAGATCTTATCATTATAAGAAGAGGTTCTCACATTTAACCAGACACTGGCATGCAAAATGTTCTGAAGTTAAAAAAAAAAAAAAAATATTTAAAAATTGAATTCAACTAGGTACATGCTTAGAACAATGATCTTTATAAATGTCATACTCTATTCAACAATGTTGGTACTTACAAGTGCATGTCATATAATAATTAGATTACACAAATTAAATTAAAAAAATAATAATTAATTAATCAAATCAAAATACTCGTCAATAGAATAAAATGTATTGTTGATCAGCCAGATTTTCAAATTTCTCTTGAATGAGTTTAGAGGCAAAGACTTTATATCCTCACTGAGTCTGTTATAAATTTTAACAGCCATTTGGTAGCTGTTGTTGCTAAATACGGCTGTCGTTGTTTGTTGTAGGTTTAATCTATTGGGATGCCTACAACTGTATTTATGTGTTTCGCTCTTTTTTTTAAATAAATTCATATTACTTTTAACAAACACACATATTTCGTAGATGTACAAGCAAGGGACTGTTAGGATTTTCAATTCTTTATAGAGAGGTCTACAGGAAGTGAGTGAGTCAACGTTACACAGAGCCCTTACACATTGCTTTTGAGCTTTAAGAGCACGATTCATATGACATGAGTTTCCCCAAAGAAGGATGCCATAGCGAATCACAGAACCAACATAGCCATGATATGCCTGAAGTGCAACTTGTCTGGTACTTATTCTAGTTAATCGCCAAAGAGCATATGTGAATGAATTGATTTTCCTGCAAACTTTATTTATGTGCGCTTCCCATGTACACTTGTCATCGAGGGTAATCCCTAGAAATTGAGTTTGATGCGATTCCTCTAGGGTTTCATTGTCATAACTAATATTTAAATTACATTTTTTACCATTTTTATTTATAAATTGTATGTATGTAGTCTTTTTTAAGTTCACTTTTAAATTATTACTATTTAGCCATTCTATAATTTTTAAAATTGTATTGTTAATGTCATCATTGTACGAATTAATGTCTTTACATGTTATAACAACAGATACATCATCGGCAAAGAGAACACAGTCATGGGTTGTTATATTAGGCAAATCATTTATAAACAGCAAAAATAATAAGGGTCCCAATATACTGCCTTGAGGAACGCCGACTCTATTTGGTTCCATTGACGATTTAAATTGATTGAGCTCATTACCTTCATTAAGATTAGTTATTTCTACATACTGCGTTCTATTTCTGAGATAACTCTCTACCCATTTATTGGCTATACCTCGTATACCGTAAATATCACATTTATTTAAAAGAATTTCATGCACTACAAAATCAAAGGCGTTACTCATGTCGAAAAAGGCAGTTGTGACAGGTACGCGTTTGTCCATTGAGGCTAGAATTTTATTTATAAGATGAAATGATGCTAATGACGTGGATTTGCCTTTTTGGAATCCATTTTGTTGTGGTTTTATTATTTCGTATTTATTTAAAAATTGTGTTAGGCGCACGTGCATGGCCCTTTCAAATATTTTCGCTATCACCGGAATTAGTGATATAGGTCGATAATTATTGACTAATTCTCTAGGGCCCTTCTTATAAATGGGCTTAATCTTCGATACCTTCAGTTGCTGTGGAAATACCCCAGTAGTGAATGAGAGATTTATGAGATAGGTTAGGACAGGTGCAATCTCATTTGCGCAATGTTTTAAAATATTTGTTTGTATATCATCATATCCGCAAGAATTTGTCGCTTTTAAAGATTTTATTATTTTCACAATTTCATAATTGTCAACAGGATTTAAGAAAATACTAGCTGGATTAGATTTTATATTTGATGTATTTGGTTTCGTTTTTGAATTATTTTTGTTATTTGTTAAATTGATAAAATATTTGTTAAATGTATTAGCTATATCGATCGGTTTATCTACAATGTCATTGTTATTTTTTAATTTATCTATGTGTGTATGCGTTGGTTTATTTTCCGTTTTGGTTTTTATCACTTCCCATGTAGCCTTACACATGTTTTTAGATTGCATAATATGTCTAGAGTTAGCCAATCTCTGTGACAAATGTATACATTTTTTTAATAACTTTGAATAGTTTCTATACTTTGTTTTATTTGTCGAGTTAGAGGTTTTATAATAGTTAAACCGTAGATGTCGTTTTGTGATGGTGGATTTCTTTAAGCCTTTCGTGAGCCAGTTTGACATACCTCTTCTCTGCACTTTGATTTTCACAGTTATTGTTGGGAAACAAAGATTGTAGAAGAGCTTGAAATTATCATAAAAATCATCAAATGCTAGATTCATGTCACTTTCTGCATATACTGTACTCCATGATAAACTACGTAAACAGTTTTGAAATTTTGCAATATTCTCTTTGCAGTAGTCTCTTTTCTTGGTATATAAGAATGTTGGTTCTTGGACTTTAGTAGGTATTGCAAATGTTATGTACTGTGCGGTGTCATGATCTGATAGAAAAAGAGTATGCGTGCCGCTTTGATCTACAGGGAAATTGCTTATAATGTGATCTAGGCAGGCTTCATTGCGTGTGGGAACGTTGATGTGAAAATTAAAGTTATAGTTTGATACAATATTACGAAGTTCCCTAGATTTTTTTTCACTTAGTAAATCTATGTTTAAGTCACCTGTTATGACAATTTTATATTCAATTTTGAATTTTAGTTTGTCAAAAAGTTTCTTCAACTTTTCGTAGAATCGTTCTAAGCTAGAAGATGGAATTCTGTATAGACAAACCATAATACATTTGATTGAGGGTATAAGCGTTGCACAGCATTCGAATAAATAATCTTCAGTAAATTCATCTACTAAGTTACATTCCTGTGTTTGTATGCCTTGTCTACATAATATGCAAACTCCACCTCTTTTTTGATGAATCCTAGAATATGACGCAGCTAGATTGTACCCTGCAATATGCAAGTTACCCTCACTACCCGACTTTATGAAAGTCTCACTGAAGCACAAAATATCATAATGGTGACCGTTACTTTCTAACTCTTTTAAGTTAAGTAGCAACAAATCTGATTTATCAAAGAGGCCGGCTATATTTTGGTGGAAAAGAGATAATTCCTTATCATTTTTGATATTTTTATCAGTGTTAAGTTTATTTCCACCGGCAGCATTGTAGTTGGTTTTGCAAGTACTGATATAATGCTGTTTATCATTCATACATTTATCCTCTTTTGTTTTAGTTGGTACGAAAAAACGTTGCTGTAGACTCTAACCTCGGTTTATTCGCATTACATTTGGGAAAATAATCTGTGATATGTTTTTGGACAACTTTTTTTACAATTTTTAAGGGGCTTATGGTTTCCTGATTTTTTTTTACTATTTTGAAATAAAATGGTATGGTCCCTTTTCTAAAATTGTTTTTAGCATCTGTCTTTCTGTTTTTACAATTATATTTGTTAGAACAATTTTTAAAAGATAAGTATTTGTTTTCATAGTAAATTGTGTCAATAGTTATATTGATTTTATGCGACAGTTTAGATATTAAGTCTCCCTCTTTACAATAATGGCTCGGATCAATAAATTTACAGTTGGTAAAGTTTTTACAATATGTAGCTAGCAAAGCATTTAATTGTCTTTCATTGAGAAAAACGCTGTCTATTACACCTAAAACAATAACTGTCAATTTTGAGAATCGTTTTAAAAAGTGACTTATCTCAATACACAGTTTAGTTGGGTTATCGTCATAATCTCCCACGTTGATAATGATTATGTCGCTAGAGTTAACTGCTAGTCGCTCCGTTGATTTAAATATTTCTTCGCTTGTCGCTCCGGGTTTTGTTAGGCCAGTTACTTCATATTTCTCGTAAGGGGAATTTTCTCTCGCATGTTAGATCGATGAAGCAAGGCCAACGCATAGTTGACCTCCATATATTAATATGTTGTTAGATTTTTCAGTGACTTGGTGTTTTGTCGTGTCAATATTAGTGTTATCGTCAATTATTTGTCCTTCTTTGTTTTGTTTCAATTTAGGTTGTAATATTTCTGGTTCAAGGTACTGTTCTATAGTGTCCCTTTTTTCTTCTTCTTGTGCTTGAATTTGGCTACTCTCGTTTAAAGTTTTTCTTTTCTTGTTGTTTTTATGTGTAGACTTGCAAATGCTTTCCAGATGTTTTATTTTCTTTTCATTATTTGATATCTTCTTTTTAAGTGCGCAGTTTTCTAATAATAGTTTTTCTATTTCGGCATCGGCTGTTTGAAGTTTTTGCTCTAATTCCACATTTATTAATTTACTTTCTTCTAGTTCATCGTCATTATTCTTTAGCACGGATAGCTCCGGGCAACTTCTATTCAATGTGTCATTTCGCAGGACGCAGCTGTCAAAAGAGTCTTCTTCTGATAGGGAGCTGAAGGAATTTTGTAAGGGAACATTGTATTTTCTTTTAGTTACATATTCAAATGACTTATTTTGTACTGATTTTGATTCTTTTTCTTGTATATTATCTTTTTGTTTTGGAGATTCTTGTGTCTTGGACGTTATTCCTATTTCAGGCGATTTCGATTGTTGAGCTTTTGGTGTGCTAGTAATATTTTTATGTAGTCTTTTATCAAGTTGGCATTTGTTACAAGTCCACTTTATTTTTTTGTCTTTGTCCATTTTTATTTATTTTATTTTTTATTTTATTTATTTTAAGTACACATACAGACAGTTTACAAATTTGCATTTCATACTAATAAACTAGTAACAAATGAACTTATAAATATAATATTGAACTAGTAAATTGTCCAAACTTTGTGTACATAGCATGATCAACATAGATGAGCCATTAACAGAACAATAACAACTAGTAAGTAGTAAGTAACTAAATTCATAAACAATAAGGTTAGTACATAACCAGATAAACTTAAGAAAATAATGTTTTTTATTTTATTTTTATAACAAAGTTTTCACGAAACAGTAGCTGAAATATGGTATTATGTATATTTGCATGTTGAAAATAAAATTATTTTATTACTTTATTAAGGGAATAGCTTTATGATAAGATTGCGGAATTGTCTTAAGCTTAGACCAAAGATATCTAAACCGTCTATTTTGGCATTATTGTAAGATCTACACATTACTGAAACAGGATTGTTTAAGTTTAAAGTTATAAAGCTTTTCTGTATTTGTACATCCCAAATCATAAGTGCATTTGCAGATAAAACATGTAAGGTAATGTTTATCCTTAATTAATTTACGACATCTGGCACATTTTATTTTTTGTGTAGTAGACATCTTCCGTATATTTTTGTGTTGAAAAGCAGTCAAAAAATTGAATTTTATAAAAAAAAACTACAACAATTTAAAAAAAAGAAAAATTTCTCAAAATATCGTTCGTTCGTACTGTAATTACTGGGCCAGGCCCGAACCCGCACGCTGTGAGTCGCTCTACGGCGCGGAGTCTGACGCGTTAACCACTGCGCCAGTTTCTTGTTAGACGTTGAGGTGAAATAGGCTAATGTACTCGTATCCTGCTTATATAGGTACAATAGTAGTTATTGGATTGACAAGCTTGTCGCGCAGCAAACACTGAGTCATACCATGAATATGTCCGTCACGGTAATGAGTCACATTCACAATCACATCACAGTTCAACACGCTGTATATCATAGAGAACACGATAATAAAAGTCAAAGAAGATGCTTATGCGTAGAATTCAGTTTACAAACATGTGACAACAGCATCTTTATGCTCTTGTTCCACTTCCGTTTATAATTTGGAATGTATAACCTGTACTTAGTAGCTCTAAGAAGTTGCTAGTAGATAAGGTATTTTGTCGTTTAGGAATCCCAATCCTAATTTTGCGCAAATGCAACATTTTGCGTCATGTAAACGGAATAGGTAGTTATGCAAGGCTCCCCTTATAGAGAAATAGTAATGATAAATGCTTATAGTGCACTTTCCCTGTAATGCGCCCACGCAGAATCAGGCCTCCGTGCTGTGCTTACGCGGCATCGGCCAATCCATTGTTAAAAGCATTAAGTTAGTACTAAGCCAGTCTGTAATTAGCTCTCCTACAATAAAGTTCTTTCAGTTAAACTTAAAAGTTTTTAAAAAGCTCCCTCCGTCGCTGTCACTTAAGTAGGAGTAAACATTTCTTCTGCCTACACTTTTATCTTTTTGATTGTATTTGTAACTGTCATAACAATTCAATTAAAATGTTTTATTTTCACCGTAGGTAATTAATCGGTTAACTTGTTTACTGTTTACGTAGAATGGCGTGTGTTATCTACAGCAGTTATCTTAAGTATGACCTTCATGTTATCAATGTTAACTAAGAGTTAAGTAGTCACTTGTCCAGTCAAAACGATGTGTCTTGTGTGTGACATGGCATTAATCAAAATCTTAATGACTTGTTTTTATGCACTTATCTATTTGGCTATATTTAACCGCAACGTTGTGCGAGTAATTAACCCTTTAAGACCCTGTTAATGCATAAAATGATAAGAAAAAAGGCGCTTAAATGTTAGTATTGGGAATAGATACATATTTGAGCCTTTTGTGGTTGAAACCATGGGTCCGTGGGGTCCATCAGCCCATCGTCTCTTTGACTTTTTGTCAAAGAGGCTTATTGAGATCACGTGACCAAAGGGCTGGCAATTACTTTGCACAAAGATAAGCATTGCCATCCAACGTGGCAATGCTGCCAGCCTTTTGGGCACGTTACCGCGAGGTGATGGTTTGCAGGGACTGTATAATTTGTAAATATTTTAATTAATTTTAAGTAGTTTTAATTACTGTTATTATATACGGATAGAATAGAAAAGATAAGAGGAGTCCAATCTACAATATTGAACTTTTTTATCATAATCCAACCAGTAGTTATTGATTGCAAAAATAACTTCTTAATAAACTGAACTAAACGCATTTATTATCTTTTAGCTATTACCCGCGATTTTGCCCGCGTGATATATAGCCTATGTCCTTCTCAGTACCCTAACCTATGTGTATGCAATATTTCATGATGATCGGTTCAGTACATAGGGTGTTAAAGCATAACAAACAAACAAATAAACAAGCTCACTTTCGCATTTATAATATTAGTTAGGATTAGGATTAATTAGTACTAACGTAGCTGAACTAAAACTTCTGTAGGCACAAGTCTCAATATATTTTCTATAGACGAGCTCCTTTTCTAACATCGCCCATTTCATAAGTTAGTACAGGGTGCGCCAAACTTTATTGCGAGTCCGAAGTTCGCGTGAGTCGATGCGCAGTACACAATATTAGGTTAGGCGGGGCGGGCGCGGGGAGGCGGGGCGCGTACTGCGCAGCTCGCAGCTAATATCCGACTCGCAATAAAGTTAGGCGCAGCCTGTACTACTTACTTTCGTGAATCGTGGCCAACCAATCGCATCCGCGAGCATCGTTTGCAACTGACGTGCGCGACCAATGCGACAATAACAAAGAATCTTATACACACAATAATCAGACTGAAATTGTATGGTGCCCGTTTCGAGGTTAGCGTTTGACGCGCCACATGCGTTAGTATGTATCGTACGGAAGTGTACCTTTAGTAAATAATAAAATAAAATAAATAAATATATATGTACATACCACACAAATTAAGCTAGCCCCACGGTAAGTTGTGCACTTGTGTCGTGGGGTACTAACTCAACGATACTATATTTGATAATACATACTTATTTAAATAAACATTCAAGACCAAGGCCAATCTGAACAAGATCATTTTCCAATATGACCTGGCCGGGGATCGAACCCGAGACCCCTCGTGTAGGTTGGCGTGTTAACCACTTTGCCACAGAGCTCGTTAAGTTAAGTGTACTTTGGTGATAAGTATCTAGTGAATATTAAATAATAAGTACCTACCTACCTACAAATATCAACTCATTGTGATATGAATTGCAGGCTTAAAAAGCATTTAATTGCTGCTACTGATACCTTATCACCACCTTATACCTTGTTCGTGAGGTGTTATTTTTATGGAAGTACATTATATAGGGTATTATTATAAGTAATAATAAGATTACCAGATTGTGTTATACTTTCTAGCAATGATATAATGAGTTTGAACTTCAGTTCAATGTCAAAAATGTTCGCCAAAAGGTACCTATACTTACCTATACTCCATGTCGACTTATAACTTATTTGTAAAAAGAGTATTATGTTCTTCCCTCATAACAAAACGGGCGTGGTGACTCTTTTGAGAGGCTTGCTTTTGAACCTTGTCACCTTGTGTAACCTTACAAGGTTCAACACTAGAGGACCAGTCTGCGTTCGAAAGCGCCCGAGAACGCCACGTTTTTCAATAGCTCCACGCTAAAAAATTCGCCCAGGTGGCAATTTTAGTGCTATCGTAATAATTCAAACGTCAAAAAGTGCGTATAGTGACGGCGGAGGCATTCCCGATTGCCTCCCACTCATTTTCAAATTTTCAACTAGTGAAAAGTGTGGAAAACTGTGAAAAGTGTAAAAATTAAAACTTTGAAGGCGTGCGCCGCGCGATTTATCGCGACGACCCCCAGTTTTTATTGTGTCTCCGGGAAGCCCTCATCGAGAAGTACGCAGCGACATCCCTTCCAGATTTTTCCGACCTCCCCCCGAAGAACAGGAGCCAGAAAAACAAAAACCACGTGGCCACGAGGTCGGTGAAGGAGAGTCGTGCGGAACAGTCTGAGTATATTCCCGGATGCTACAGCTGGCGAGCTCACTGGAGGCGCTTTTTACATAATTTTACCCCCCCTGGGTAAAAAGATATTGGTTAATGAAAAATAAAATTTTAAACCTTACCCACACCCACCCCATTAGAGACGCGTGGGTTTTGACAACGTGGACACAACCACCTAAACACTCTCCTTAAGTTCTGCAAAAAGAAAAATTTTTTGGACTTTTAGTTTTTGTAATATTTTTTAAAATCTGAAAATTTTATGTTATTTTATTTTTAATCGTTTTATTGGCTAAAATTAAGTTTTTATAATTTGTATAGCTGGAGAACTCCAGGTGCTACCGGTCGGCGTTGGAATCTCCGAAATCGGACGATAAATAAGGGAGTTACAGCTTTTTCGGTGAAAAAATTTTCTTTTCCCGGAAAACGCTGAAAATCGCTTTTCCGACAGCTCAGCTGTATAGACCACATCGCGCCGATTTCGGGGATACCAAACTCGATAGGTTTGTGGCGACGGGGGCCCGAGAAAACCCGGTTTGAATATTCGCCGCCATCTTGGCCGCCATATTGGAATTTTTCAAACCGGCATAACTCCGCTCCCCTTCGTCGTAGAGACTCGGGATCTTCTCCTAACTACTTGGGAATTGGTGCTCTTCAAGCCCAAGAGGTCAAAGGTCAAAAATTTGACCTTGACCTTGTGACCTTTTCTGACCCCAGACCTCTAAAGAGGGTCAAAGCCCAACTTTCGTGCCGAAAACCGCGAGCTTCTACGTCTGTTTTTGGCGGAGATACGTTAATTTGAAACTTTGGCGGCCATTTTGGTCCGCCATCTTGGAAATTTTTAAACGCCTGTATCTCTGCTTCCAGTGACCCTACAGACTTGCGGTTTTCGGCACTCAACTCTGCAGGACAGAGGCTTTTCAGCCAGAGAGAGACATTGACTCTACATAGAGTCCCTTTACAACTCTATGTAGAGCCAAAACATTTTTTGACTGGGGATATTTGTTGAGCCCACAGACACAACGCAGGCTAATATTTTAGGATTTAACCAGGTTCTGTTGAGAAAACTGAGATAAGGAGCAATAAAGCTCAATTTTAGCCGGGTTCAACAAGTTTCTCTTCGGAGAAACTTCGGAAACCAATCTCATCTTCCCAGTTTTCTCAAACCCTGTAAATTGACCTTTTATAATTTAATTTATTGATGCTATTTAATTTAATTTAATTTTAATCTTAATTTCAATTGTTATATGTTTTAACTCTTAATTATTTAATTTTATTTATACAACTTATACAAATTTACATTTTAATAACTGACTCATACCTCCATCATGATAAGGACTCCCGCAACCTCTGCTAGGGTGAGCAAGGTGTTGTTCACGGAGCCAGACGAAAGTGATCTGAGATCACATAGATCTCAATTTAGCCCCATCAGAACCCCACGCTATAACACCCATCGCTCCTTTATAGAAAGAAATCCAGACGGGCTAACAGAGGAAGCTATGAACAAAACATATGCTTGCCTATCTACTGAAATTTACAACGAGGGATATGAGCAGTTACAAGCGTCGGGGAATATTAAAACAACAATAAAAAATACAGTCTTGGAGTGCCTCCGAAAACTTCACGATTTAGTGCAGGAGGAGGAAATGTTAAGAAGGGACACTATTCATTATTTTAAAAATATTGCCCCACCCCCGCCTCCACCTCCGACTTCTACCCCGGCCTCTCACATCTGTAAAATTGAAGAGATCAAAGACCTGCTCAGCGAAAACGTGCGACAAATTAAAGAAATTAAAGAAAAATTGGTAGAGCAAAACCAGCTCGCCAAAGTCGATACCTACGCCAGCATCACAGCAGCAGCGAGACCCACTCATTTCGTCGGTGCCGCGGGAAGGAGGGAGACCCTACATTCCATAGTGGTTACCTCCAAGAACGAGTTGGACACTGGCGAAAACGTGCTAGAAAGAGTGAGAAAGGAAGTGGATGCGAAAGAGGGCTGGATAGAGGTCAGAAAGGTTAGGAAAGCCAAAGATGCCAAGGTCGTTATTGGCCTAGCTACAAAGGGGGATAGAGATAAGTTAAAGGAAAAACTTAAAAATGTAAATTCCTTCAGCGTCGAGGAAGTGGAAAACCGGGACCCGCTTCTGATTGCTATAGGCATCCTCAATTCTAATAAGGATGAGGACATAATCAAGGCCTATAGGAATCAGAACCGGGACGTGTTTCGCGGCCTCGAGGCTGAAGAAAATAGGGTAGCCATTCGCTACAGGAAGAAGGCTAGAAACCCCCTGACCAGCCACGTCGTGCTGAGCGTGTCGCCGTCTATTTGGGCTAGGACTCTTGAGAGAGGAACGGTCCAAATAGACATGCAGACTATTAGGATGCTGGACCAATCGCCATTGGTGCAATGCTCCCGCTGCTTGGAGTACGGCCACAGCAGGCGGTACTGCAAGCAGGAGGAAGACTTATGCAGCCATTGCGGGGGACAGCACCTGAAAGCTCAATGCGCGGAATGGCTGGCCAGGGCTCCAGCCTCATGCAGTAATTGCAAAAAGGCCGGCGTGGCTGACGCATGCCATAATGCATTTAGCACTGAGTGCCAAATTAGGCAAAAGTGGGATGCGATAGCCAGGTCGGCCGTGGCATATTGCTAAGGGCAAGCAAATGGCTTTTCTCCCCTTCTATGATCCAAATGTTGTAACCGACTGTGGAGCCCACATCTGGCCCATTCTGCTGCGTATGCTCCTTCTCGTTTATATAGCGATGGACGAATGTAGCACATTCGTAAACAAAATTATTTTGTATAAACTGCTAGCAAGGAACGGAAAGGATGTAGCAATAAAGGTGGAGTGGACCCATGTGGGCGTCACAGACGGAACACGTAATTAAATTGAAAAATTTAGGCTCATATTGAAAATATGATGTTAATGATCAGGAAGGGAATTCAACCCTTGTGAGATATAATATATTTACGTAACATAAGTACCTGTGAAATTGTAATATGAAAACCTGTAATATGAAAAAACATATAAAATGTAAATAAATATGATAATCACCAAATAAATAATATTATACAAAGAATATTACAATATAAATAAAGATCATAAATGTAAAGTAAAAGGCAAAGTAAAATTGTAAACAAGAATTATGTTAAGAATTTATTATGAATACGATAAGTATATGTATAAGGTAACGTAAAAGTGTAAAGATAAGTAATTGACGTATAATATTAATTTAATTAGTTAACGTGTTATGTAAATGTAAAGAAAAGAAACGTGTGCATTTATTTCCCCTCTTTGAGTAATAAATAAAAAAGATATATGTATAATAGAATAGTTAGACGGTAATCCCAACCGTAAAAAGAAAGAAAGCTGAAGTATGAACGAGATAGTATGATGAATGGACGTGCGAGAGGCAAAAAAGCGAGAACTAGTATGAATGAGTATAGTAAACACAGGCTCCGATCATGTTGGAGGTAGTCGTAAAAAAAAAAAAAAAAAAAAAAAAAAAAAAACACTAGAGGACCTCTTAAAACCCAAGGTGGTTCTCCCGCCAAAACCTTAACCTGCCTTAACCATACAAGAATTTAACAGGGTCCAGATAAAATAAAAAAAAATTGTTCTGCGGTCCCTAGACAACCCTTCATACTATTTTATTGACTACTGTTTACAGTTTAAAGTGTGAAGTGGCAGTTTTTGACAAAAGCGCGTAGAAAAGTTTCACGTTCGCTTTTTAAATACGGGATCACACTGATGTTGAGTTTAAATAAACTTATGTCAAATGTAACTAAATTGATTTAAAAATATAGGCCAGTCAATATCGACATCAAACATTGCAAACGCGCATGTATCGGCCATTTTTTTTTAATATATTGTAGAGACCGCTAAGAATAGCCTACACCCGAGTTTGCAACTTTCGTTACCCTGTGCTACTCCTGGGGGGCCCGAAAGTATGGGCCTTTTTTAGTTTTTAGGAAAAAACTACCTTAATTTTTTTTGCATTTTTCGGGTATCTTTGTCGTATACTTCTATTAAATACACAACATTATCTACCGTTTGAGAATAATTTGAACTCCATACAAATTGGCCGATCAGCAGATCGGACTTAGAGCATTAAATGGAACGGCGAATTTTTTTGTTATAGTTTGTGGAAATACACGTCTATGCACGCTCTATAACAGTTGCGTTAACGATATTGATTTTACTGATTCGTTGTCAAAAATACGGAGTATATTTTTTTCTCTTTTCAGTATTTTTCTATTTTGTTTTTAATTAATTATTATATATTTTTTAAATTTAAGTATATTTAATGTTTGCTATGATGTATACGTACCTTGCCTGGAGTTATTTTAGATTTATTTTTGATAAAATTTGTAATTAAAAATAATGTATTGTATTAAAAAATATTATATTCTGGCGTATTAACGGCGGCCAATATACATATTTTTAATTTTTTGTTAGAATGTGCATTATGGCGTTTGTCAGTAAGAGGTTGTGCAATTAGTTCATTAATGGTTTTAATTGTTTACGGCAAATTTTACTGTAACAAATAAATGAAACAATAATAAAATAAATATGTTCTGTATCATAGACAAAACTTTTTTATTTTATTTTCCTAGCCTGTTGGTGTTGTGTCCCACTGCTGGGCAAAGGCCTCCCCCTGAATGCTCCACTCGTTTCTATCCTGCGCTATATCTATAGCATAGACAGAACTAGCTTAAAAAAATGGCTACTAGCATAACCTATAACCTATTAAATATAAATAATAAATATATACGGACAAATCACACAGATTGCGCTAACCCCAAAGTAAGTTCTTAAGAAAGACTTGTGTTATGGGATACTAACCCAACGATACTATATTTTATAACAAATAACAAATATATGGATTTACATCCAAGACCCAGGTCAATCTGAAGAAGATCATTTTTCATTTTGACCTGACCGGGGATCGAACCCGGGACCATCCGTGTAACAGGCCGGCGTGTTGACCGCTGCGCCACGGAGCTCGTCTCTGTTTAAAAAGTCAGCCTGTATATGGTATTGTAATGTCTCTCTATTAACATTTGCACAAAAATTAAAGTAATGATTACTTTAATTTTTTTTTACTTTTTTTTACTTATTTTTTTTTGTTTGGACTCTATTTGATAATTATCTTACATATATATTTGTTATTGTATAATCCTACCCACATGATTTTGCTGAACAAAATCTTTATCAAGTTTATTAAATAGGTAGGTATGTAATGCGTTATCAAGTTTATTAGGTGAGTAGATAACAATATTATTAAATATACTTACTTTAACAAAAATATTATAATACTGTTGTAAAATGTGTGTGTCGGTACTATCGCGTTGGGAATACCTATTATCACATACGTATGTAAATTGTCGTGGTTTCTTATAATCATCTTAAGCAAACTTTGATAAAGTTGAATAAACAATAAAACTGAGAGACATTACCAAGATCCTCTCTCTCTTAAATTGTATGTCTTCTTGTTTATAAGTAAGATCATAGATATTATAATATAATGGTTAGATGTATGTAGGTCATAAACTTATTCCGAAATATACAGCCACACAATTTTAGAGATGGGTTTCAGCCAACCGACTAATTTCTAATTTAAAATTCAATATGGGTGTCATTTACGCTGTATTTTGGGGCATTGATCACAATATTGACGTCAATTTGCTTATCCAAAATGGCTGCCGTCACTTATCATGACTCCAACAAAAATTAGCATTAACCCTGAATCTAAAGATGGTGTTTGGACACTGTTAATATTTTTTAAAGACCTATCCAACGACAACTAGTTATTTACAATAAGGGATTGGTGATAAAAAATATGCATACCCATCTTTAGATGAATGGGTAGAACCCTAAAAACAGGTAAATTTGTATCAAAGATTACTGACACCACTTTTCAAGAAAATTAATGTGTAATTTTCACGTTATTTCTGTGATCTTAACACAACAAAATTTACATCCTATTAACAAAATCATAAATAAGTACGTTGCAATTTAAATGACAAATGCTTCAAAAATAAACGGTGTAATTTGGCTAGAACAAACATACATACAAGATTCAACATAAGTACGTTGCAATTTAAATAAACGCACGTTAAATGATGTTATTTTAACTTTAAGGTGCTTCCGATTGCACAATAACCATTTCCGTTGCAAGCGTTTTGTTGTCAATTTTACAGTAAGAGCTTAGATAATCAGACACACATTCACAATTATTATGAGTGGGCAGAAGAGTTAAAAAGTAAGTTTCTTATTATCTTAGCTCTTGCTTAAAAATACATACTATATTGGACACTTTTCTAATCTGATATGGATACATAAAGTTTGGTTAAAATTGGTTGGAAAACACCAATTCAAAAGGATAATAAATTTAAAAAGACTTACAATATTACTAATTATAAAATTTATAGCAACTTTAGTTTAAAGCCATTTACATAAACGCAAAATGTAACATTGCTGCCGACTAAAGATCACACAGCAACTACGGAATATGCAAAAGTAGTGACGTCACTTGTCTGTTCTTTTTTGTTATCGACATTTACGCTGAGAGAGAAAACAATGTGACTAATTAACCTTTATATCTTAAAGAGTTTTTTGTTTAGTTATAAGTATTACTATTTTTGAGAGATCTTTTCATAGCAAATTCAAAGAAAAAGGTGTGCAAGTCCCCAATGCATGGGTTGAAGGGCACTTCGTCTGCTTCACCCCTTAAAAACCTAAAAGAGCCTCTATTTACCGCGCCTAGAGCCATACCAACAAGGAGTCGCTCGAAGCACTAAAACTTTCATGAGCCCCATTGTAGGTTTGCCACAGGACTTAAATGTTATAGTTACGCCACCTGGTCGCCTGAATTAAAATAGTTAAGTTTGTTATCCCCTATGCAAAGTACGCTCACGCACAAGCAATAGATCTCTGGAAGGGGTGACTGAAAAACAGCGTTGCCATTACCCATGTGCGTTGAGACTTCTAACGCAAGCTGGGGCTTTCCTTTGCCTAAATTTTAGACTAAGATGCGTAATGCTTAAATATTTTTTTTTACTCATGTATCAATGAAACTATCAGACCCCTTGATTGCTTAAGCACTCATCATTGCTCTATGAAATCGCCTAAGAGCCAGGCGGGCGAATTTCAAAAGTTTACTATAACTTATTATGAAATAAGGTATAAAATTGCAAATTTCGAATTTGCCGCGAATTCGAAGTTTTCTAATTTTCGCCGCTTTTCCCCAAGCCAAAAGTTCATTAGTTTTTTCAAAAAATCGCGGTTATATCCTACGTTCATATTTATAACAATACGTTATATGAAGTACCTAGTTACCCAGGCGGCCGTGACACCTCGTTGCAGCGAATCTGCTGGGGCTATTCAATTGACTTTCTGGAGTGGACACAATTTATATTAATATATATGTAAATGAACTATGAAACAGTGACTAGATCGATTTAGGATGATGCGCCATTTAACTACATATATCTTATAATAGATGTGTTCACACTTACAAATTATTTATGGTGTTCATAATACAAAAGATTCATAAAAAATATAATTAGTGCGCCAGTTAGATAATCAAAAATATAGGACACATTTTTTCTTTTGTCGATTGAACAAAAATGATAAAGATAAAGCTCGTTAAAATTTTGTGTGACGTCACAGTTTCGTACAATTTTTAGAAAACTATGTGTTAATATGTATGTATTGTTAGTGTCCAATATTTTTTGATTATCTAAATAACGGACTAATTTTATATTATTATTTTGACACAGGAAACTAGCCTATAGCAAACTTTTAACTACCTGTGTAGTCCAGTTAAATAGTGGATTATTCAACTGGATAAAATGCCGTAGCAGTACTTGCGTCGCATAGCCAAATGTTTTTTTACTTATTATGCAAAGTATTATAAATTACACTTAGTTCAAGGCTGGCAGAACTGGTTGCTACGTCAAGCTATTGCGTCGTACGTACGTAGGTGTGTGTGGCGCCACGCTTGTTTACTGGGTAACAGCAGACACACCCTTGGCACACCACACTTATTATTCTCCTTCAATAGTAGGTACCAATAGTATCGAAATTGTATACTTTTCTATTTGGCCCACTGTTTACATTTTACACAAGCAGTAGCCATGGCAAAGATTAGACTTTAGCTGTATTCGTTACCGTATTTATGTATCGTACTCGTACCTATTCACTTGTATTCTTGATCCATTGTGGATGTCCTTCATGTGACCTCAAACATGGCAGTAAGTAAGTATAATTTTATCAGTATTGTATTGCAATAATTGCAATGAGAATTTCATTGCAATTATTGTTTTATAATAAAGTTTCAACGAGAGCTTTTTCGAACGAGAATTGCAATTCCTTGTTATCCTGACCACCGCTTGAGGTTTCCGGGGACATTCTTGAGCTTAGATGTCATGTCAGATACATAACATCCATTGGTGGCCACGAGTGAGTTATCATCACATATCAGATGTTTCTGGGACATTAATTAGATCGAAAAACAAAAGAAGTGACATAGGATAGGACCACTCCAATTCTTACCTTGGATCTCATAGAAGGCAACTTAGGAAACAAGGTAAACAAAGCTTTAAGCATCAAAGAAACACCTCCAACCCGTCTGGCCAGCGTGGCAAGTTTAGGCCAAATCCTCAAACCACTCTGGCTCTGGTAGTACAGAGAGGGTCGTGTTCCTGCAGTGGAGACTAGGCCAGATGATGATATACCTTAGCTACTACGCCGGCGGCCTCGTGCCCCATGATCATGGGCTCCTTGAGCACGAAGTGTCCGCAATTGCCGCTCTGCCAGTAGTGCACATCGGAGCCGCAGATACCGACGCAGTCCATGCGCAGGAGCACCTCTGAAACCAAGAAGAACAGGTTATTCGTAAGTTTACATCATCATTTCCTCCCCCAAGGATTTCCAATACGACCGGTTGGAAGCGTCCTGCATTTAGCGCCTTCCTGCGACCTTCCTTCGTCCGACCACCTGGTCGGTGGGTGTCCAACGCTGTGCTTGCCGGTACGTGGTCACCATTCAAGAACCTTTCTGCCCCATCGGCAATCGTTTTTCGCGCTATGTGCCCCGCCCACTGCCACTTCAAAGAGCTAATCCGCTGGGCTATGTCGGTGACCTTCGTTCTTCTACGGATTTCCTTGTTTCTGATTCGATCTCGCAGAGAAACACCGTTTATATCTATCCTTCCCTTCCCTTTGGCCTTCCCCATAAATTGCCACAAATTGCGTTCTTGTGCATGCCGAGTCCACCAACTCTCGGCAACCTCATGAGGTCGTTCATAATTTTATGCTAGTAAAGATTTTATCTATAGCTATAAATAAATAAAAATAGTTTTCCATCATATTATAACCAAACCACCACCAAAATGACTGTTTTTCATAGTTTTGATTGAAAGATAAAGTTATATTCGCGGTTTATGAAAATATCTCAAAAACTGCTCACTAACTATATCTTGTTTAAACCAACTTCCGTTGAAAGTTTTCATCAAAAGCACATTGTGTTTTTCTAGGTTTTTCACCTCTTATTTAAAAGTAACAGGAGTAACACATTTTACCACTTTGGAAGTGCTTATCTTTCAAACGATCGACTTTGAGGAAAATAGGACGCTGAATGTTATTTTTAAAGACCTATCTATAAAAAACCCGCACGATATTTATGATGATTTTTTTATTTAGTTTCAGTTCCCTCAACATTGAACACTTTTCCAGAAGATGACGAAATTTTTTTGCATGAAGTTTCCTGCATTGGTGCCATAGGAAAAGTTGTTCATATTGATGGGCTGAATCACCCCTTCCAGAACGATCAAAATTTCGCCATAACCTATAGTACCTAAACTAGTAGCCATGCCATTGACCTCACTAGCATCGGAGCGTTCTATTTAAAGGTGTCATTGGATTGATCGGAGGCGGTTTTGAAAGTTCATTATCACAGATTTCACACTACTAAGTTTGTAGGAAAATACTTAGACCCAATATGGTAATAATGGATTTCCTATTTTTCAGATTCATACTAAACTTATTATTTAAGTTTCATTAAAGGTAGAAGCCATAATTAGCCACAGCAGTCAGAGGATTATGATTATGGCTCTGATAGTACAGAGAGCGTCGTGCTCCTGCAGTGGAGACGAAATAAGACCTGATGATGATGATGATGATGATGAAAGGTAGAAGATTAAAGTTTCATCAAGGTAAAGGATATGATGCTCAGGAAGCCCTTATAGGTTTAGTTAAACTCATCTAGCATTTTTCCTGTAACTTCAACCCCCATTTCACGTTCTTAGGGGTAGAATTTCTAAAAATCCCTTCTTAGTGCTTAATAACATCATGAAAGGAGAGTGTAGGCCAAATTCTCTGACTGCTCTGGCCAATATATGGCTCTGGCAGTACAGAGAGGGTCATGCTCCTGCAGTGGAGACTAAAAACGACCTGATGATGACTTTGTAAAATTCATAAGTAATGTTTTCATCGTTCAATACACTGCAATCGGGCATCGAACCCGCGTTCTTCAAGTCAGTGTCACGGTCGGTCGTTATGCAGATTACACCTAATTATAGTGGTCGCGTGAAATCCAAATAAGACTTTGTTAGTTACATTATTAGTAACACAAGTACAGCCGGCCTATTTACTAACTCGGATGACAGGTGTCGATGCCTATCAATCAAGAATTTAGTGTTACAATGCGGTTTTTGTATTTCAAATAAAAAGTTCGAGCAAGCAAAACCCGCATTGTAACAGTAAATTCTAGATTGATAGGCATCGACACCTGTCATCCGAGTTAGTAAATAGGGGGGCAGATCAGGGGATGTGACGGTCGCTCGAGGGCGCGAGTGTCATTCCGTGCTCTGTGAGCAGGATACACACATGCTAGTTTTGAGCATGCTTATAGGCATGCTGGGACACAAGCACGCGGCCTGAACATACGTGCTTCATGCTTGTTTGCGGTATACAATACAACACAATGAATACCCTTCCTGCCCCTTCCACCCCCGCCTCAAGTAGCTTCCTCCAATTCGACCAGCGATCGATTTTTGAGCATGCTACTAGCAGACCTCCCCGGCTGCGCCCGGGCATGTATTATATTAGGTATACCTTAAAACTTCCCCAAGAATCACCCTATCTTTTGGTAAAAATCGCATGAAAAACCGTGCAGTAGTTTTTATGTTTATCGCGAACAGACAGACGCGGCGAAGGACTTTTTTTTAAATATGTAGTGATGATTTTCTTTAGTATGACACTACGGTTTGAGTTGATTGTACTATATTTGCTAGTAAAATATTTACTATTCCAATGGCTATTTAAAATAATAATGTCTGAGCTACATAATTTGTTAAATGACTTTAATTATGTAAACCTAGTCCACCTAATACCTATCAGTCAACACCCAATTCATTATCAAATCGCAGTGCGCGTTATATTTACACTAATGTCATCAATCACATCACTATTTGACTCTTGTTTTCCACATAAACGCCCGCCAAGCCAATACCCTGTTGTTGTTTTTCGTGTGTGTAAGTGGCCAACATTAGTGTTAATTTTCAAGCTGCCCAAAGGCATCTGACATAGCTTAACGACTGCTATCGATGATAGCAGCCGGGACCAACGGCTTAACGTACCTTCCAAGGCACGGAAGAGCTCGAAATAATTTTATGCCACTTGTGGTCATATCCAAGTGGGGACTGCGCCCGGGGTAACATGTGTAAGCGCTATATAATGCTCACGCCCTCTGGGCCACCGGGCTCCTCCAACGTGCCAACACGCTGAACGTGGCCTTTGGACCTTATAGCCAAGCTCTGTATACACCTTAAGGGATAAAGACGTAATTAATAGGTACCCGTCTTTGTTTATTTTACAATATCGTTTGTTTTGAGCTTTTACTCTTGAAGAAAAAAGAAAAAACGTAGAATGTATCAGCTGTTTCTTTTCCCGTGCAGATTGTAAAAGCCGATCGAGGGAATGGGCGTGAGGTATCATGTCAATAGGCGATGCGGCTAGCAACCCGTCACTATTTTGATTCCGTTCTCCACCTCCAAGCCCACCAACATGCTGCGTGGCCTTTAGGTTTTCTAGACCTGCGTTATTTACTAACTCGGATGACAGGTGTCGATGCCTGTCAAATCTAAGATTTACTGTTACAATGCGGGTTGTGCTTGCTCGAACTTTTTATTCCAAATACGGAAACCGCATTGTAATAGTAAATCCTAGATTAATAAGCATCGACACCTGTCATCCGAGTTAGTAAATAGGCTGGGCTCTGCCTACCCCGCAAGTGAATAATACGTGGTAGTATGTATGTATGTATGTTTTGAGCTGCCGTGCTGCTTAATCTTGTCGATCTAATAAATGATATCAGATAATTATTTCCGAAGATTATTTTTTTATTGCTTTTGTCATAGTGATTATAATGTCTAGCCTTTGAACATACTATTACGTTTCTTCAATTAAGTACCTATAATTTATGTTATCAAATTATTTTAAGGTGGAAAATAATAACTGCCTCCGTGGTCCAGTGGTTAAGGCGTTCGCTTTGTTGACCCGGGGGTCGTGGGTTCGATTCCCACGGGAAGCATACTTTGTTAAGTTGTTTCCAGTTTGGTTAGGACATTGCAGGCATAAATCACCTGATTGTCTGATAAGTAAGATGATTCCGTGCTTCGGAAGGCACGTTAAGCCGGTGGTCCCGGTTGCCATCTGGTAGTCGTTAAAGGAACCACGTCAGAGGCCGAGAGGCGGTTCCGAAGAACTCTGACACCAGGGTGTGCAAGGTCGATTGACCGTGTCACCTACACGAAATGATGTGAATGTGGAAAATGTTATATTTTATCTACAGCGTGTTTATTGACTCTTATCATCATTAGGTCTTTTAAATAAATAAATAAATATATATGGACAAATGACACAGATTAAGCTAGCCCCAAGTAAGTTCGAGACTTGTGTTATGGGATACTAACTCAACGATACTATATTTTATAAGAGATACTTATATAGATAAACATCCAAGACCCAGGTCAATCTAAAAATATCATTTTCCATCTTGACCTGACCGGGGATTGAACCCGGGACCATCCGTGTCGCAGGCAGGCGTGTTGACCACTGCGCCATGGAGCTCGTCAAGTCTTAAGTTTAGTCTCCACTGCAGGAGCAAGACGAGCTGTACTACTAGAGCCAGAGAAGTCAGATGGTCTGGCCTTCACTCTCCACGCTAGCATAACTATTTATTAATCTTTGACGCTGGCCAGACGGGTTTGAGAGGTCTGGCCGGCCAGACGGGTTGGAGAGAAATTGACCCTCGACATAAAGAGGTATCTCAGACCGTCAAGATGAACAAATTTTCCCATGGGACCAATGCTGGGTGCTCGAATTTTTTTGACTTTCCTATACTAATCGCCCGGATGGATGATGAAAATGTCGACACTAACAGTACCCGCTGTATTATTAAAAAACAAATGAATGACAACGTATACGTAACGTAATATAAGTAACAGAGGAGCAGAACGGATCAATAGCACCTTCAATCACCGAAGTTATAATTTGTTTGAGTTCCGTGATCCTCAATTATCAGATATGGTAAACTCCCTGGGTGTGATATAGTGTCACTAAACGTTTTATCTATCTCTAGTCTGGATTATAAACCCACCCTGGATTGTAATTTTGCCCACATATCTTGTTCATCCAATTGGCAATCCTATGCCTACCCCGTGCTGTAGTCTCTTGGCTCCGGCTCTTGGCGTAGTTTATTGGCAAAGTATAGCACATTCTCTTCCTATCGTGAGTGGAAACGTGAGTGACATAATTCACCTTATTTTATGATTGCTCCACCCAACGCGTCAACAGGCGTGATACAACCGATTTTAGATATAAGTAAATTACTACATTACGATACCTACTTCGACGATATGCACGCATGACTATATAAACACTTTATTTGCTAAAATAGGGTCAAAATACAGATGCACGCATTAGTAGATAAGTCCATTATGTTTGTTAGTCTAGTACTTAGCGGTTCACAAACTTTTTTGCGGCGTACCCCTTTTGGAAAGCAAAACTGAGCCCTAAAATTGATTTATTGCACTCACAGCTATTACTATTTTTTGGGTTTTCACACACACATCACAATGCTTTTCTAATACTCTTATTATGGAATAACATGTGGTGAAAAAGTGCTGCCCCTTGGATTTTTAACCATATATTATTTCTAATATTATAACGAGAGTTAATTTCTATTATTGCGGTTTTTCAAATTGTACAGTATTTTCGCGGAGTTGCCTCACGGCAACTCACGGTTTTGCGCCACGCTGGGGTACCGCAGAGCAAATTTAAAAATGGCTGGTCTAGTATTTGGTTTGTAAGTTTACCTTGAAGAGGTGACTCAGCCCGTCAACACAACGGGTCTTTAGTTGTTTCGCACCACAAGCGATTCGGACCCAATATAACCAACTTTTTCTACGGGGCCAATGCCTTCCTATTCAAATAGCTCGGCCAGCTGACGGTCAAATTAGATTTCTCAGCACGCCACCAAGGTAAAAGTACGAACACGTATTGACGGGCTAAGTTGCCCCTTCATCTTTATACACGGTAGGCAGTTTGATGAGTTTACTCACCATCGTCGGTTATTTCTGGGATCGGAGTCTGTACCTGTAAACAAAAGAAAACAGGGTCAATTTTGTATTAAGGTATCATGAACGGTCGTGGAATCCCAAAGTTTTGTTGGTCACTGCAACATCCATTACTGGTTATACTGCGTGTAAAGTGTAAATTGACCCTCGACGTTCCTCACTTGACTGAATGGTTTTTTTTTGTACTTTCCCATACTAATTGCCCGAGCACCTGAAGACTTTTGTATAGAAATGGGTTTTTTTTGTTTTTTTTTGTCCCATAGGAAAAGTTGACGGGCTGAGTCAATTTACACGCTGTATAAACTGTATGAATGTCGAAGTGACCAACAAAACTTTGTACAAAACTGTTTAAAAAACTTATACCGAGAAATAAAATGCTAAATTTTCATATTAGATACTTGTTACAGGTAAGTAGGTACTGGCAAATTTGTTCTCACGTTAACAGTTAAAATAAACTAGGTAAATGAAGCATTAATACAAAATAAAATAAAAACAGAAGATTAAAAGTTACGACACATAATCCAGCGGTAATTAGGTCCTTCTACAGTTCTGTGGTTATTTTATTTCCAGTTATTGAGCATAGTTGTTACCTACCATACCACAGAAATCTACACGGAAACCGATTGCCGGCTTAGGGACGATCGATAAAACGGACATAGCATCTTTCCTGCTGAGGTCGAAAGAACATTATTAAAATATATATTTCAGTTACTTTATGTTAACTAATTAAGACCGCATACGATACCTATGTGATATCTGTAAATAACGTCGCACAAACTCGAACACATCATTCATTTTACAAAAATTTAACTCGACATTTTTGTAATTCCTAGAAAGTGTGAGATGTTAAATAATAAATATAGCAATTACGTTTCAGTTGATAATTTTACCTTAACTGATATGAACATCTAACTAACCCAATCGTGAAAAATGTAACTCACAATTTAAATTTTAAAAGCAAAATGATTTAATTACAATTTTATACTGTTCCAAAAATTGCTAATTTACCAATTGCTTGGGCTAACAAAGTGAGACTGACACTATCCTATAATTTATGTATTTTTGTGGTACACTTTAATGAAAAAATTACACCTTAGTAATTTCAATCACTGCCTAGATGTGTTAACTCTTGTTCATAAAATCTCGAGCCCTCATAAAACATCGCTTTTGTCAAGTTTTAATAAATATCGACTTACCAGCCTCAAATCCTTGGGCTTGACGAGAAGTGCGCTGAGGTTATCCTGAGACATGGCGACGTGCGGTTCACTGGGCTAGCTCCACGCGACTGAATGGCACTGAATGGCTTGCTCGCCGCGCCACGTGCTTATTTGAATGGAGTCCACATCACAACATACACATACAGTCTGCGAGGCGAGTACGTTTGTACGCACAAATGTTATCTTACTGATAACATCTGTTGGTTTGCATTCATTAAAGTGGACCTTTTACGGCAAAAAGCGGTGATTTATGAGATTTCGCGAATGGCGAAGATAATTATTGAAACGATAAAGACGCAGACGAAGTCGCGGGATATGTTAGGTAACATATCTAGACATAAATTGAAATCGGTAAGTACTATATTATTATAGCTCAAGCCAGTTGTGGTAGTTTTTCCAACGAGTAATTCCACGACTCGTCCCAAATACCTACGGCACATTTGGGACGAATTACTACAATATTTTCATTCTGTAACTCGTCCCATTTCTTTTGTATGGAGTTTTAAATATTATCGACGCTTAGAACAGTGAGTGAGACAAGATACGAACTCATACTGAGTTTCTCAGTAAAATGAACCAAACAAATGCATGCATGTGGAGTAGTGTTACTTAACTGATAATAAAAATAGGTATTATCCGGTGACAATTTACCACAAGGACCAACTAGTAGTCACATCACAACTAGTTGTGCGTGTGCCATCCCATACCTATAAGTTTTCCTACTTGATAAGTTCTCTAAACACTGCAGCATATAGTGTCGCTTTTGAGGGGCGGGATTAAGACTAATGAAATAGTTACATAAGACTTACTTTCCTGTGTAAAGAAAATAAACCTGTTCTTTTGATAATAAAAATAGTATTGTTGAAGCCTTTTGATAAGTCGTCTATTCAGATTACGATCCCACTTCTTCACACCATGTTTTGGTCGGTGCATTATTATAAGTATATATAAATTATAACTTATTTATTACTGAGAATACTAAAGTGACGATAGTTTTAATATTTTTACTCGTTCATCCATCTTACCTTATCCGTGCAAAGCCTGGATTAGTTGGCATTATATTCTTAAAGTTAACGATAGTATTGTTTACCTACTTATTTTTTTCAATACCTACGAACATATTGTTGGTGCCTCGAGTTCATGATATTACCCACTCCGAAATTATGAATCGATAGCTGCCCAATACGACAGATCGTATTTCTTCATGTCGTTCAAATATTTGGTTCCAATTTCAAACGGCGATAAAGAAATTTAGATGTTTGATAATGTGGATATGACATATTTCGGAGCTAGATATACTGATTTCTGATGCACGCCCTTCGAGCAACACGGCCTTCCGTTGTGTGCACATTTCCCCCCACAAAAAACGCCAGAAAAATTGTAATAAGTAGTAAATTGTCGCTTTGCCCTCTCCCTCCGTCCGGTATGGAGGCCGTGTTGCTCGAAGTGCATGCCCGATAGGTATACTAGGTAGGTACATTCGGATTATCCTAATCCTAACTAATATTATAAATGCGAAAGTGTTTGTTTCTTTGTTACGCTTTCACGCCGTATCTACTGAACCGATGATCATGAAATTTAGTATGCACATAGGTTAGGGTACTGAGAAGGACAAAGGCTATACAGGTGTTTTTTAATTCATTAGCATCCTTTTAAATATAGACTGTACCCATGATTGAAATTAATTTAAGACTTCTTTTAAGTAAATTAAAATTACACATTTTTCTAATTTAAGAAAAGCTCAAAAACTACCTAAAACGCTTTGATAGAGGCCATTACTTTAGATAAAAACCGAAAATGTAAAATATTACTGAATTCCCAAAAAGGCCGAAAAATAAATTCATTTAAATTACGCAAAACAAGTGATTTTAGGCCGGCCAATTTAGTGTAAATGCAAGAAATGTATTTTCTTGTAAACATTTTTGGGTATGCTAATGAATTCGATTACACCCTGTAGGTATATCACGCGGGCGGAGCCGTGGGTTACAGCTAATATAATATTATAAATGCGAAAGTGAGTTTCTTGTTACGCTTTCACGTTCTACCTACTGAACCGATTATCATGAAATTTTGCATACACATAGGTTAGGGTACTGAGAAGGACATGCTATAGGTATATCACGCGGGCGGAGTCGCGGGTAACAGCTAGTTTTATATAATTATGCAGGCACACGAGCATACAAAACACTGATTGTAAGTGCCATCGTCGCCCATGGACATCTGCAACATCAGAGTATTTTTAACAGATCGCTCCCGGCCGGTCATGGCTTTCGGGGAAAGAGTGGAAGAATCCTAATCCTAACTAATATTATAAATGCGAAAGTGAGTTTGTTTGTTTATTTGTTTGTTACGCTTTCACGCCGTAGCTATTGAACCTTCGAGCAACACGGAAGGGAGTAACCATACGCTGCATTCCCCTCTGTCAAGGTACAAGCCAAAATTAGGCATATGCATGTCTATGTGTTAGTTGTGTGACTCATCTGTACACAAATTATTTTTTCTTTTTTATGTCATTTTTTGTGACAATGTCATAATTACTATCAAGTGACAGTTTAAGTTTTGTATGTAGGTGTGCGGAACTAAACTTGTGTGCACATTTCCCCCCGCAAAAAACGCCAGAAAAATTGTCATCGTAAATTGTCGCTTTGCCCACTCCCTCCGTCCGGTACGGAGGCCGTGTTGCTCGAAGTATTGAACCGATCATCTTGAAATTTTGCATACACATAGGTTAGGGTACTGAGAAGGACATAGGCTATATATCGCGCGGGCGGAGCCGCGGGTTAAAGCTGGTGTTATACAAAAAATTATGTAAGTACAAATATTTTTGTACTTTCTCTTTTTTGTAAGAAATCCTATTTCATTTATTTTTCAAGCAACCTCGTTCCACAACATCACAGAGCTAGGAACGTCTCTTCGCTCACGCCCTGAGCCACATCGAAGTTTTTTGCTCTGTGCACAACATAGGTAGATGATGGGCGAGAAAAAAGGTCTAGAGAAACGTTGTGGATCGCTAGGCCTCGAGATGATGAGCAGGAAGCCTGTTTCACTCTACCAGATGCCCTCCAACACAGCCGAACAAGCTTAGATTAATAATTGGTCTCCGCGCGCTACGACGCGGAGACCAATTATTAATCTAAGCGAACAAGTATAAAAAACGCAAACACTTGGCCCTTTTGCATCTGTGGTCCGGCAGCTGCGCGTACGGCCTTTGTGTTTTTTTTTTGCACTCGGTCAACTCCGGTCGCCGACCGCTGCAATGCTACAAAATAAGGCTAACACAGAAATAACTACCTATGCCCGATTATTTAGGTCAAGATGACGTATGCGTTACTCCAGCCGAAAAGTATCTCTTTTCGAAAATTGACAATGACAAATAATTAGAGCCTAACATAGTATAAAAGTGCCTGAAAGTCTTGAATGTGTGCCGCCAGCCGTTTAAGGGTATACCTTAAGGTGTTTAAAAGACAGACGGACGGACAGACATTGAAATCCCATTTTTCCCTTTGGGTACGGAACCCTAAAAAAGAAATCCTATTAAAAATTTAAACGACATCGTTCAACGATTTCGCAGAACTCATTTAATTCATATGACAATATGTTATTTTGTGGCTTATTATGGAAGTAGCATATAGTGCGTATATAATACATAGCTTTTATTATAATTCATTTTTGTTTTATTTCGAGTGGGTCATGCTGTAAAGTGCTTGACAAAACAAATTAAATTAGCCCCAAACACATTGAGATATAACTATAGAGAAGACACCGCAAATCCTTACTTTGTCCCGTTCAACTGTGACACTCGCGCCACAACTCACTCAGTCGGTTGTTAGCTCTTTCGCTTGTGGTACTTCCCACGATTAATAAACAAAAACTTGGTCAGAATCATAAAAAATGCCTTGTTGTGTATTGAGTTATTGCAGTAATAACTTATCGAACACTGTACAGTGCAAAGGAACAAATTTTCATCAGCAAATACATTATTTTTTACAAAAAAAGTCAATATGATTACCTCCCGCCATTTTGCATTATGTTGACATGTTGCTATAGAAACGCGTGAGAGTAGCAAATATAGCGCTGAGGTATTGAGTTATGTATGACTAGCTGATGCCCGCGACTTCGTTTGCATGGACTTTATGACTACGGCTTAAAATACCTTAATACGAACTAAACATACATAAGAAAATACTTGTAGCAGTGTTATAAAATTGTATGTCATTGCATTGACTGTTGCTAAATACTGGAGGGATAAAATATAGGATTCTTTCAGACTTTCTGAGCCACCGGCACGATAAGAAGAAGACTTCATAGCTAGCTCCAAGTGAGCTTGCGCTACTTCACCAAACTTTGAGATAAGGGCATAGTGCCCTCAACCCATCGCACATCTCCAAAGGATCTTCGCGAGGGACAGACCTCGGCTTTAGGTGTTGCCTGTGATAAACTGCCTCCGTGGTCCAGTGGTTAAGGCGTTTGCTTTGTTGACCCGGGGGTCGTGGGTTCGATTCCCACGGGAAGCATACTTAGTTAAATTGTTTCTAGTTTGGTTAGGACATTGCAGGCATGAATCACCTGATTGTCTGATAAGAAAGATGATTCCGTGCTTCGGAAGGCACGTTAAGCCGGTGGTCCCGGCTGCCATCTGGTAGTCGTTAAAGGAACCGTGTCAGAGGCCGAGAGGCGGTTCCGAAGAACTCTGACACCAGGGTGTACATGGTAGACTGACCGTGTCACCTACACGAAATGATGATGATTAAATACTTCAACACAAAATGCTCATCGGTTTGAATAACTTTTGCTAAGGCGTAATTTAAATATTTCTTATAGTTTACCTGGACCATTATGGTTCTGCTTGAGGTGTTCCAAATCTCAGATATTAAATAATTCAACAAAAATACTCATCATGCTTAACAACTTTTGCTAAGGCTCCACTTTTATAATTCTTATTGTTCAGCTGGACTATTATGATGCTGCATCTGTGTTCTATTTTTCGAAATCATTTCTACCTTTATGTTGCCCCGGTTTAAAAGCTATATAGCAAAAAAGTTTCATCCGAATCCGTCCAATATTTCCGGAGATAAACGTGATCATACATACAGACAGATAAACAGAAGAAATTAAAAAACGTTTTTAAGTGTCCCTCTATCCATTTCAGTCAAAAATACTAAATGTACAGACAAAATATTTTGACTGTTTTATTATATGTATAGATTGGACGCTTCGTTATTGTTTTAGCGCTGCAGCGCTTAAATTTTAAATTTCGAGGAATGAAACAATGCCAATATAAGGTAGTACTATATCTCAATGCCCAAACACGATAAATATTCTTTGGTGCTAGTTAATTCCAAGTAAATTATAACCTTTCCTGACAACTCCATCATCAGGTCAAGTCTAAAGTAGTTAACATAATTTTTCATTTTCATCAGACTTACATAAGTACACAAAATTTGCTTCAAAATAAGTTGCTTACAAAAATATTAAAAAAATAAATGAACCGACTTTATACTTTCCTAGTGACTGAATACACACTGAATGAGTCTACCTAACTCAAAAACTACTGTCCTTGTTACATAATTGACGTAAAATAAAGATAAATGAAGTATAAGATGTAGAAAATGAAGTATGAAGTTATTAAAAAGCTGATGGCACCCTAGCTTGTTACCTTAACAAATTCAGAACCCAAGGATTGACAAAAAAATCATTTCATAAATAAGTAGTTCTAATACAAATGGTAACATACTTATTTGTCTTTAATCTACAACGGAAATAACGAAAATAACAAACAATTGACTGAATAAATAAACTTGTATATTTCTTAATAAATAACCGAAACTAGACAATAATTTCGCCACCAGCACAGTACGACACTCACGCACGATACAACACATCGGGGAAGGACAGCGCCGCGAATACCGTCAGCACGAGAACCGAGTACACCGTCACCAGGATGTCCCGCTTCATCTTCAGCATCGGGTCAAACTCCTTCGACTTTAAGCACCTCATTTTCGTCACTTGTTTCGATTTTTTTCTAACATCTATCGTCTCAATTTCTTCCATCACTGGTGCTAGAGTTGCAATCTTCATAGGCACCTCATCTATTTTTGTTAAGACTTCTTCGACTTTTTCTGCTGTAACCTCATAAGGCTCAAGACGTTCAATTTTATCGTGAGTCAATTCCGAGATTTTCATTTGAGTATGATTTAGAGCATCCAAATATAGATTGTCGCGACAAGAAAACATGGTCTGAGTAGAAGGTTCATTCAAAACGCCTATGAGGGAATTGGAGACACTAGTGCTCGTGTTTACTGTGACAGGGAAAAAGGTTGACGGTACATCAGTACAGGTGTTGCTGTATTCTTTGGCCGGAACGTCAGCGTCTACTTCTTTATCAACATATGTCGGCTTCTCTTTAGGCAAAACGTCATCCCTTGGTTTGTTATTCTCTATATGTTGTCCTTTCATCTCCCGATCATCACTTTGGGTTAAATAGAAGGAGAGAGTACTAGGACTAGAATCTAACATCCTCGAAGTGTTGAGGGCAGTAATGGTAACAATGCCGTTTGGGTCTATCCCATCGTTTTCTAAGGTAGCAGCATTGTTCAAAAAAGTCTCCAATTGACGGGATTCCAAGTTATCGTTTGGGATATTTAAGACTTGTGCCTGAGTTATTTTCTGTATTTCATTTAGTAGTCCCACCAGCATGTCTAAAGAGTTTGTGTATTCAATATCTTCTTGCGGACCTTTTTCGACATTGGCGATTTTATTGTCCTTGTGTTCAGGCGACAAAATATTATTATTCGTTTTCGGTAATTTCGAATCTTCTTCCAAGATAGAATTTTTCTCTCGCAAGCGGCTCTGAGTTTCGGAGAATGATGATGCTTCATTTTCGAATACCTCAGGATTCTCATTACCACAAGACGTTTCTTTCGTCCCGTTGGAATGAGAATAACATCCCAAAGCTACATTTGATAAATGTCCTTTGAATGTCTGGCAGGTGTAGTCCTTTGTCGAACTCGTTTTGTTGGACTTGGTATTCTCGTTGTCACTTATCGTGGTTTGTCTTTCGTCTTCATGTGTATGCATTAAAGACTTCATTACTTTTCTCAGTTTGCGATCGTTGTTAAAACTATGGTATTTTGGAAAAGCGTAGCCGACGGTCGACACTTGCCTCGGCATGGGAGTGCGACGCCAATCTGCACTAGGATCAGTCAATATCGGCATAGTTTTTTGTAGCTCCGAAATATTGCTGGTGAATGAACACTTGGTCAATTCAAAGTCCTGGGATAAAGATGTTTTTACCATGACAGAGCCTACGTCACCCGATTGTACTCCTACGATTAGTTGCATAGATTGTTTAGGAGTTATCGTCAAGTTTTTAATGCGTAGGCGTTTTTGGAAATTACCAATAGACATTTGGCTGTACAGTGCATTCTCCAGTCTCTGTAGTTCACTGGACGAACTTAATGGTTGTGCATCGTGTTTCATTTCAGAGCGTTCTGGAATAACAATCTCAGCTTTGTTCTGATATTCTTCGACAGCTGTTTGGATATTGTCTTTGAATACATCGCTAAGATCACTGTCGTAGTGCATAAGGCGATCTACCGTTTTAGACGGAGTCTCTTCGACTGACGCCCGATCCGTGGATTTTTCTTCCAAGCCTTCAGAGAGAGCGCTGAGAGGCGAGGTGTGAGG
Source organism: Rhodophaea formosa (assembly GCA_963082605.1). Lineage (NCBI taxonomy): Eukaryota > Metazoa > Arthropoda > Insecta > Lepidoptera > Pyralidae > Rhodophaea > Rhodophaea formosa. The sequence continues at coordinate 2,337,265 of OY720219.1, forward strand.
CAAGGCGTTTTTCACCATGGAGTCAATGAGATTGTGAAGTTCGTATCCTATTGTGGCGGATTCCTCGTTGGGCGGGCTCGACGTCATTGAGGCTGGAAACAGTTATGAATATGTGGGAAGGTATCTCTATGAAGGAGCAGTGCCACAAATGCGGATATAAGTGGATGGAATGTAGGGGCGTAAAAGGGAAGGGTAGAGCATAGAAAATCTACCATGCCCGGTAGCTCCACATGTGCCTCTTGGGATGAGAGCTCAGGTTCTACAAGGTCGCATGTTGACTTTAGGTGTTTACGTTTTCGCCTACAGACAACAAAGTGTAGACAACGTTTTGACCTTGGTGGCGATTCGTATATCTTTTGTCTCTTTCCGAACGGTGTGCATAAAATAGACAGGAACTCTATCTTTCTCTTTCATATATGGAAAGATATAAAACATACACTCTGTTGTATGTAAGTAAGATCTTCATATTATCTTTTTTTAAGACATAGGACGGCGTGCTATCGCATGATGGTAAGTGATCACCGCTGCCCATGGACAACTGCAACACTAGGGGTGTGACAAGTGCGTTGTCGGCCTTTTATTTTTCCCTCCACACACACAACGAACGAAGCATAGCAGCGGTAAAGCTACTAAAATAGAACGTCGATTTTCTGAACTGTTTACTCACATAGGTCGATGTCGCTAGGCAGCAGTGGCACCCGGGACTTCTTGGCCAGGCGCTGCTCGCTGTGCGGGCTGCCGGTGCGGCCGTAGTGGCTTTTCACGTATGACTCAACGGCTACCATTTTTTCTTTTCTGTAAAGCCAAACCGTATCGGCCGGTTATTCGAGGGGGCTCTGCTCCCCGCAACACAAAATCAAATCGGAGAAAGCTAATATAAATAAATATATATATGGACAAATCACACAGATTGAGCTAGCCCCAAAGTAAGTTCTTAAATAAGACTTGTGTTATGGGATACTAACTCAACGATACTATATTTTATAACAAATACATATAAAGATAAACATCCAAGACCCAGGTCAATCTGAAAAAGACCATTTTTCATCTTGACCTGACCGGGGATCGAACCCGGGACCATCCGTGTCACAGGCCGGCGTGTTGACCGCTGCGCCACGGAGCTCGTATCGATCTCATATCGTATCGTATCGAATGTAAAGTAAGCAAAGGGGTAATAAGCTGGCTATTAAAGTTATCGGTCTATCATACGAGTAAGCACTCAGCTTCACCTCGAACCTATAAGCACGACGACTATGTCATGTCCTGTATAGCCAGCGCCCCACCAGAGCCCGCATAAAGTACTTACTACCTATCCTATTTATATTATAAATGGAAAAGTTTAAATGTTGAGCTCAAGTAATTTAGATGAAATTTTGCACACATATAGTTTACTACCCAAATAAACACAGAATATTTTTATCTCGGAAAAAGTTTTTGTTTCCGGGGGATCGACATTAAAGCGAGCGGAGCCGCAGGCGAAAGCCAGTATTGTCAAAGCTAATATGGTAACGTCAGAGAATTCTATATAAACTGAGGTAAAAAAATTTGCTCAACATGCCAATTTTTTCCGTCTAGCCCCCTTTCGCAACGCGCGATAAGGAACTTCGTTCCTAAACTTGACTCACAGCGTGTCGGGCACGTCGGCCGCGTGGCAGTGCTTGTGGGCCGCGTCGGCGCCGCGCCGGCTGCGCTTGGAGGCCGGGCTGCTGCTCGCGGAGCGCCGTCTGCCCGAGCTCTCTGCGACACCAGCTCTTTACAATCGCCATCGTCATCAGAACGACCCTCTCTGAACTAGAGCTATACAAAGTGCAAGGGACATACCCGTAATAAATCGAACCACGGTCTATACTAGATCATTATAGTATAATGAAATTAAAATAACAGCCAAGAAACAAAAATAAAATTCGGCATTTCCATACAACTGTGCAGCCGCCCAGGCGATTTGTATGGGCACGTCAAAATTTTTATTGACTGTTATTTTAATTTCATTATAGGTACTAAAGTGATCTAGTATAGTCCGTGGTTCGATTTATTACGGATATTTCCCTTCCACTTTGTATATTAGCCAGAGTAGTCAGAGGATTTGGCCTACACTCTCCACGCTGGTTAGACGGATTGGAGAGGTATTTTTATGTTTATTAAGCTTTATTTAGCTTGTTTCCTAAATTACCTTCTACGACATCCACGGGAAGACTTGGAGTGGTCCTATTCAACTCTGCCGGGAACCGCACGGCTACTCACAATAATTTCGATTTACTTATTTGCAAATGTAGGTGTTGAACTCTTCAACCCGTCTGGCCAGCGTGGAGAGTGTAGGTCAAATTTTCTGACTGCTCTGGCTAATATATGGCTCTAGCAGTAACAGAGAGGGTAGTGCTCCTGCAGTGAAGACTAAAAAAAGACCTGATGCTGATGTAGGTGTTACAAGGATCTTAAAATACTATACAAAGTACATTACAGGTATCTGCTACATTTAAACTTTCGGAATGCAAGAATAAAGTACCTTAATAAAATAAAGTAGGTATTGATAGCAAGTAGAGACCGACCGAAACAGAATGTTCTAGCAAAACCAAACCTTTTGTTCATGCCATGGTTTCGGCCGAAACCGAAAGATAATATAAAAGAGCGTATAATAACAATTACTTAACTTATTGTAAGTACTTTTAATCTACTAATAAGAAATTACAGATTTTTAAAATCAAAATGTACAAAGGCATTAAGTCCACCTTTTGTAAGTACATTATTTTTTTAAGTTGTGCAATAAAATATAAAATAAATAAAGTATCTATAAATACTTAAAAGTATTGACCAACTACGAGACTACGCTGACTATGGTCGAGACATTAATTTACCAGTGGTGCTATTTTTGAAAGCGGGACACTCGTAGTCGAACGATTTTCCCATACAAAAATCTTTCGAAGACGAGTGTTAATAACCTTCGGCCGTGCCCAAACTCACGGGGAGTTTGGGCACGGCCGAAGGTTCAGCCGATTTTATGGCGAAACCTAAACTATCGCCGGAACTATTTTATCTAACTATTCAATCATCTAATTACCAATAAAGGGTTTGACCGAAAAATTTCCGAAAAACATGTGGTTCCTAACTACATTTTAATTCTACAACACCATTTGTTTGTTACCATTGTTAAAGCAATAAAGCTCATCCCATACAAGTAAAGTGGAGGACTATTTCTTTTCTCTACTTACCCATCGTGTGGGGTATCGTTAAATAGGTCTTTAAAAATTATTGTGAGGTTCAGAACACCATTTTTCGATTTAGGGATCCGTTTCCGAAATATTTTGTTTTACTAAAAAGTTATAGGCAACCAACACTTATAAAATGTACTGTAAAATGTAAAATTTCATACAATTCTCACTGTTAGATGTTTTTGGTCGTTAAACTGCGAGGTGCGGGTGTGAACAGTGTAAACTCAAAGTTGTCATTCGTACACTTGGCTGGTTTTTTTTTCTACATATTATCACGCCTTTTTTCCATACGGGTAGGAGAGACTATGGATCTCCACTTGCTACGATCCTGTCAAATCCCTCTAGCTTCATCAGTCTCCCCATGCATGCTCTCCGGTCAATTTCAAGGTACAATCTAAATAATATGCAAGAAATAGAAAATAAATTCACCTTTACACACCTATAGTGGGTGGGGCGGGCAGCTTGGCGGGGGCGGTGGGCGCGGGTGCGGGCGCGGCGTGGGGCGCGGGCCCGGCGTGGCGCGCGCGCCCGCGCCCGCAAGGGCCCGCCGGCGCCGCCAGCCGCTGCAGGCGGTCCGCCATCAGGTTGCGCCCGTACTTTGTTTGGTACTCTTCGCTGTGAGCCTGCAACAACACTAAGATGGTGGGCGAAGCGAAGTATGTATATTTTTAAAAATTAACCGTGCTAATGCGTGGAAAACGAGGGAATACAATTTCTAAAAAATATACGACTACAAATTATATTTTTTATATATCCAGAGTAAAGGCTAGCTATTCCCGGTTTTGTTTATTTTTCTCCGGTTGACACAAGAATCTAATTCGATTCGTAAACACCTAGTGCCACCCTCACAATAAAGACGAAACGACAAAAATAAAATCCAATGGTTTAGGCTTCAGAGCTCGCAAATCAATATACCTACGGGAAAATAAATCGATACAAAGAATGAGCCGTTGACAAGAGCACCACACAGAATGACAAAGGTTGACTTTGAAAATCGACGTCGACGGCGGCGCGCCGCCACTAGGGTCGCTGGCCGCCACTCAACTTCAACAACCTTAACTGTTTAAAACCAAACCTTATTTGACTATACCTTAATTCTGGTCTAACTGAATATAAGATATATACATTTATATATTTAGCCTTTTTGACTTGAAAGGAAGAAGAGCACCATACCTGGACGTAGGATTTCTTGGGCTGCGCCAGTGTGTTCAGCCGCGAGTTTTTCGAGGGCCCGCGCACCGCCTCGCCCCGCGCCTCCTTCACCTCATCTATTATTTCAGACATCTTCTTTTTCGCGACCCTGTCGTATTTGTCTCTGGACTCGTGGGTTCCAGGCCGAGACTCCACCAGCGGAGGCTGTTTCTTTTCTCTCGGCACTGTGATGACGAAGTTCTTCGATTGTTCACCTGCTTTGAGATGCTGGTCCAGCCGCGACCTGCCCTTGGCCGGGCTCTGCCGCGTAACGCGGTCGCCAGCCGCCTCTTTCTTAGGCTTCACTACCCTTTCTTCTGAAGTTTTTTGCCGATTCTTCTGTGCATTATCAAACTCGTGGAGCAACTGAGAAATAGCTTTCAAAGGATTCTCGGGGATCACCTTTGGCGCAGAGAAGGCGACTTTCCTATGATCTTTCTTAGGTTTCTCCGGATCTGCCTTTGCAGTCTGACATTTAGTGCTGATGATAACTTTGGGGACGACGTTCGCCGCTACTGCAGTCGTTTTGTACGTCGGTTGCGGCGTTGTCTCATACATGGTGGCGGCGTTGGTGATGTTGGGCTTGTTGAAACTGAAGTTGCTTGTTTCGGAGGACGTCATGTGGTGCTTCAGGCTGGTGCCACTGTCGCTGCCCTGGACCTCCGAGCTCTCACGGAATGTGGTCCTATCTGCGACGTAAGATTGAAGCGAGCTAAAGATTTTCGACGACCGTTCTGCTGACTCGGGTTTACTGAATTTCTTGAGTAGCCCGTACAGCTTCTCAATGCTCTTCCTGCATTCCACGGTGGAGACAACCTCCACAACATGAGGCTTTTCCTCGGGGGATTTTGGGTTAGGACTGTTGTAGGGTACGACGTCGTGATTGCTTTTCTTCGCGACTAAACGTTCCAGGTTTTCTTTAAAGCGGCATGGTGAATGAGGTTTTTCTGGACTGTAATAGAACAATGATTATTTGCAAACTCAAAATGACTGACGAGTAGTATCTACAAATAATATAGTTTTTTATTATTTATGTACAGGCCGATTTTGGACTCCATCGCAATATTTTAAGTCTCGGAATCAGGATTATAATAATAGATCGGAAAGATAAGAAAAAACATTTGCACATATTTCAATTCCCATTATCCTGGACATGTACATGTACATTTGTAGACTCCGAGTAGATAAACCGACAAGCACTTAGTGAAATCTTTGTTATACAGAATAAAAAAAAAACGCTTTGACTTACCTATTCTCTGGAGCTTTCGGGGGGAACTTGAGTTCGAGCGACACGATGGCCTCCTTCTCAGAAAAGTCCGCCACGGACGGGATCAGTTGCTTGAGCAGTGTCAGGTTCGCAGCCAGCTCTGCAGAGTCGAGCGCGGACGAAGTCGACGGCGACAGCACTTCATCTTACGTCAAAAACAAATAATCGGTATCAAGAGGAAGGTACAACAATATGCAGCGTGTATCCACTCGACATAACTCAAAACTGAAATATATCTCCATACGGAAGTGTTCAGGCGCTCGGGGAAATAGTAAACAAATAAATAAATATATACGGACAAATCACACAGATTGAGCTAGCCCCAAAGTAAGTTCGGGATTTGTGTTATGGGATACTAACTCAACGATACTATATTTTATAATAAATACTTATATAGATAGACATCCAAGACCCAGGTCAAACTAAAAAAAGATCATTTTCCATCTTGACCTGACCGGGGATCGAACCCGGGACCTTCCGTGTCGCAGGCAGGCGTGTTGACCACTGCGTCACGGAGCTCGTCAAACAATAGCAAAGTAAAACTTTTGCTAAATGCATGAATGGGGAGGTACCACACTCTCACTGAAAATCGACTTCTGAGTAGTAGCTTTACCGCTTCTATCCTTCGTTCGGTAAGTAAGAGAGCCGCAGGCCCATCTTTTCTTCTCCTCTGGGGAGGAAAAATAAAAGGCCGGCAACGCTCCTGGAACACCCTAGGTGTTGCAGTTGTCCATGGGCAGCGATGATAACTTACGAACTTACTTTTAAGCGAAGTTCCAAACAGAATTTTCTTGAAATGCAACTTTAATATTACTCCGAACAGAAATACTTTATCTAAATTTCCTCTATCCTTTCTTTCTATTCTCTATAATTAATTCTCGAGTATATATTTTTACTTTATGTATATCACACACCGAAACATACACACACACACACACACACTTATTTCACAAACACTCTCCATACCACAAGCAACTTTCCTTTTGTTTCCTCTTTTTTTTTTGTAAAATAGTTTTAGATTTTTTTTTTTTCTCTTTGTATTTAACAATAATTGATTTCAGGTCTTAAACTAGTTGCCTACAATACAGGCACTGCCTAGTGTAGGAACTAGAGGTACATGATTTATTTTCAATCATTTTGCTCCATCTACCAAATGTTTTGTGTTTTATAGATTTATGTCAACTATGTGTGGAGATAAATAAATATTATATTATTATTATTATCTAATACTTCGTATACATGCACACAATGATTTGATTACACACCTAGTTGTGAGTTTGTGAGAACTATGAGTACTTATATTTCAAGCTAAACTTGTAGACGTGGTCAACAACACATCTAAAAAATTATTTTGATTTTATTGTGCTTCCACGGAAGACCAGTGTTGCCGATTGTTATATGACAGTCGGCAATGTATGCTGAGTGGAACTCACTTTCAGTGGTTTAAATATAACTGTTTAATTTTATTATTTTTACAAAATTGGTGAACTGTACTAACTTTATGTTAACTATTGTTATTGTACTGTACCATTTGTAAACCACTGAATAAAGATTTTTCTATTCTATTCTATTCTTACCAACAGGCGACCCGCTTGCTCGTTTGCCGTCCTGTCATAAAATATAAATGAGCCGTAGGAATAGTCGATCATATTGCTGTTGTCACCAGTTGAAGGGAGTGTAAAGCGTCAATTTACATGCTGTGTTTGTATATAAATGTCGCAGGAAAATGAGGATACCAAGGATTTTACGAAATCCCTAGAGATACCACTAAATCTGAATTTGATTTATTTGATTTGAGTTAGATAAACGACATATCACTGACACTGTATTAGCATTTTGTCGTATCACTATACTTTTTAGTAGAAGACTTATGAACAAGATTCTTGAAATTCTTGGTGGTCCTCATTTCCCTGCGACATATTTATTTCCAAGCTGATTTAGGAGAAAAAATAAGCCGGTCACCATAAAATCGGCTCAGAAAATGGTTAAAAGCAACCGAGCCATATAGCAGTCGCGATGTTTCCAGATGAGAGTAAAATTTTTTGAAAGTTGTTTTCTAAAAATGTTACTTTGCTAAATCATTTTATCTGACGCTTCCTGTAACATACTTCCTTCCGGTTTCACAAAATCACTCCCACAGATTTTAGAAAAGCGAGAGGAAAGATAAGGACGTATCAAAAACACCCTAACAGCTTTACTGTTAAACACGGCCTAGACTTTACTGTTAAACCGACTGTACCTTGGTACAATTCTTTTTTAGAAGTAAAGTCAAAGTTAACCTAAACCAACATTTCAGGATGCCAGTCCAGTGGAGCGAAGCGAGGTGGTGCAGCAATGAGCGAGGTAAAAATCCACCAATAGAATTGTATGTAAATTTCCGCTCCGCAATTCTATTGGTGGATTTTTACCCCGCTCACCACTCCACCACGTATCTCCGCTCTAGTGGACTGATATGTAGCCGTATGTAAGTTACAGAACGCCCACCTTCCCCTTTATTCTGCATGTACATCATCATTTCTGTCTCCGCTTCGTCTAAGTAGTAATGCTTGTTAAGAAACTGCTTCTTCTTCTCAACCGGCAGCTGCAGCGATACTTCCGTCTCTCCGTGAGACTGTTCTTCCGACGTGTCAACGTCCTCCTTCCTGCCTTTCCGAAATTTATTCTTCTGTTTGTCGATCGCTGCTGTTTGGCCGTAAATTGAGTCGTAGAACGATTTATTAGTAATTGACAGTTTGGTTACAGAACTAGACGTTTGTGGCGTAAGAGCCCCCTTTCCGTGCTTGTGTTTCATGATCTTGCAGCTCTCGCTCAACGCTAACTTCTTCTTCTCGCGCCGCTCTCTGATTTCTAGAAGCTTCTTTCTCTTTTTCTCGTCAATCAAGTGAGATTTGTTCTCGTAAGGAGACTTTATGCGGACTTTCGTAGCTGATCTCTTTTTAGTCATTTGTAATTCTTGGAAGTCTTCTTCTAAACTTTCTTCGGGCAATGAAGATTGTATGTCCAGTCTTTGTATGGATAAGGATAGTTCATCAGGTGGGGTGGCAAAAGAAGCTTCTTGGTAATGGTCGTAATTCCCGACTCTATGCTTGAACGCACCTCTGAGCGATACACTACTGTCACCTACTTCCTGATCAAGATGACTGCTGTACACGAATGGATGCCTGGATATTTCGTCCGACAGCGCTTCTTCATATTCTAAAATTTCCTCGACATCATTATTTTGAGGATCTTCACTTACTTCATCTTCGTTGTTTAACTCTACAATTTTTTGGTTAGTTGGTTTCCGTTCTTCATTCACAGAAACAGGAAGCGCAATGATTGATGTTGATCCTGGAAAATAGGGAAATATAGTCAGAATTTAGAAATTTTTTATGAAATAAAAAGTGCTATCAGGAAAAACCTTTAAACCGCAACCTTTCAGTTAACACGAATATCGGTGCGACATAAGCAACTGGCTAATCAAAGCGCAAGATTCGTAAACGGCCCCGGAGAGAAGAATCATCGACGTTGGCATGTCCAAAATATTTCCAATTTAGTTTCGTTTAGATTGGTATGAAAAAAGTAATGTTATGTCGAATAATAGGCACCTGGGTTCCAGGTATGAGGGGCGTTTATCCCTTCAACTCATAATTCGTGCGTTGGGAGATAAGGGGCGCTGACAAGATTTTCGTACCTAGACGCCCTTAAGAGGGTATACTAGCAGTGCGTTTTCCATACAAATGTATTTCTCTATTTTCTCGCTGAAAACTGCTTCTAGAGGCACAATTCTTTTTACATACAATCTATTACTAAAATAGGTATGTCCCTATGTTTTATTTTTTTCTAAAAACCTGTTTAAAAGAAAAAAATGAACAAAAACAGATTTTTTTGGAAAAAGTAAAAAATAGGGGCAGTCCTATTTTAGTACTAGATTTTATGAAAAAAGAATGGTGGCTCTAGAATCAGTTTTCAGCGAGAAAATAGAGAAATACATCTCTATGGAAACCATATTGAAAAAATACTGCTAGTATACGCTCTTTATAGTTAAGACTAAATATATATGAATATTATATATCCCAGTCAGTTAGGTACACTAACTACACACAGCGTAATGTTAGCTCGCTAGTATAATATAAATACAGAATTGACAAACATGTCATAATAAGCGGACGTCATAAAAAGCGGTAGTAAGTGAAAAAAAAAAACTTTTTTAGGTAAGTAATACTTATTTTTATCGTATAAGGTAAGTAAATACTTATTGTTTTCTTATGTTTTCGCGATTGTTACACATTTAAATAAAATTATTTTAATACGGTTTTTATCGCGTTTATTACATTATTTATACACCTAACGTTTCGAGCACTTTACAGTGTTCGTGGTCGCAGGTACACTAAGTTGACATTTGTCTTGTATTTTATAAGAACTGCAAAATCTACCGCCTAAAATATTTATTGATAACGTTCCGGATGTACGCAGTATTGGCTCACGGTGTCTGAAGGTCTTGCAGTCTTCTGCTTAGCTTGAGATTTGATTAAATTGATGACTGGGTCCCAAGCTGGTGGTAACTGCCAACCGTCCTCTCTATTGAGATTAGGATGTTTTTTAATTTCAATAGCCTCACGAAGCATTCTTGGAATGTATCTGTTTTCTTTTGTAAGGACTTGAGGATTATCAAAACGCATATAGTGGTTGGGTTTGTCTAGGGCATGTTCACAGACTGCAGACTTCGTTGAGCGCCTATGCTTCATGTCAGCAATATGTTCTTTTATACGGGTACCGATGCTTCTCTTTGTTTGCCCAATGTATGATAAACCACACTCACAGTCAATTTTATAAACTCTAGCATCTTGTAACGGGATATTAGATTTGACAGGTCTTAAAAGTAGGTTTATTTTCTTGTGCGGCTTGTAATAGGTCTTGATTGAAGCACGCTTAAGTATATTACCAATTTTGTCTGTAACTCCCTTTCCATATGGTAAGATGGCAGGAAAGCGATCAACTGTGTGAGGCTTTGGGCGGCTTCTGTGATGTGTTTTTGGGAGGTTGAGGTTGTTGCTTCTTAAAACCGATTTTACTCGTTGAAGCTCCTCCTTGAGGTGGTGGGTGTGAGAGAGCACATGGCATCTGTGACACCCACTCACATCACAGAAGCCGCCCAAAGCCTCACACAGTTGATCGCTTTCCTGCCATCTTACCATATGTAAAGGGAGTTACAGACAAAATTGGTAATATACTTAAGCGTGCTTCAATCAAGACCTATTACAAGCCGCACAAGAAAATAAACCAACTTTTAAGACCTGTCAAATCTAATATCCCGTTACAAGATGCTGGAGTTTATAAAATTGACTGTGAGTGTGGTTTATCATACATTGGGCAAACAAAGAGAAGCATCGGTACCCGTATAAAAGAACATATTGCTGACATGAAGCATAGGCGCTCAACGAAGTCTGCAGTCTGTGAACATGCCCTAGACAAACCCAACCACTTATATGCGTTTTCATAATCCTCAAGTCCTTGCAAAAGAAAACAGATACATTCCAAGAATGCTTCGTGAGGCTATTGAAATTAAAAAACATCCTAATTTCAATAGAGAGGACGGATGGCAGTTACCACCAGCTTGGGATCCAGTCATCAATTTAATCAAATCTCAAGCTAAGCAGAAGACTGCAAGACCTTCAGACACCGTGAGCCAATTCTGCGTACATCCGGAACGTTATCAATAAATATTTTAGGCGGTAGATTTTGCAGTTCTTATAAAATACTAGACAAATGTCAACTTAGTCCACCTGCGACCACGAACACTGTAAAGTGCTCGAAACGTTAGGTGTAGGGGAGACCGAGGTGTTTTGAAACAAAGGTGAGTTGAAACAACGCTGATTTTTCGTAAACGAAAACAGTTAGCGAGCTGGCAATGCCACGTAGCAACTGTTCCCCGCAGCCCGCAAGCCTCTCAGTAGTCGCCCATAACTCTGAGTGCACGGTTGCGTCGTTTTAGGTTACACGCCGCCAAATTCGCAAAACGTAAGTATTTAACGTTTTACACAAATGATTTTTTCTAAGTAATGCGTTTGGGTTTGAGTGAGTGGTGAATAAGTTTTGATGCCTTAATAACTAAAGATTTAACCTATGACAAGATAACTGCGTATTCCTATGTGTTTAGCTTCAGGATTTTTACTTTATCAGATATCGGGTCGATTTTTGTCACCGAGGAGATTTGAAACAGACTGTTTCAACTCACCTCGTTTTACTTTTGCATGATCGCTTTTCACATATGGTGAGGTTTATTTGCTTATTTTCTTTCAGCATGTCCACCGACTACAAAAGGAAGACTGGCAGAGATATGGCTAGTATCGATATATATGGCCAGCCGTGGCTGGACCATCAACTTTTCGCCTGAAACTATCCGACCTTTACCAAAGGCTCCACCAAGGAAAAGAAACGAACAGACGATCAAGATGCAAATTGCAATTTTGACAGATACGTACTCCTGTAAGAAATGAATTGGCTGCAATTGAAGTGGCTAGAGCTGCTAAGAAAAAAGTAAAAAACCCAATTACGAAACTTCAAATGCCCCAAATAAAAAATCCAAAATAGTAAGCAAAAAACCTAAAAAAAATCTAAGAAAAAAGGAAAAAAGGACTGTGAAGATGAAGAAGCTGATGAATGCTATTGTATTTGTTGTTTTGAACCATATTCGAATAGCAAAGCCAGAGAAAAATGGGTCCAGAGAATAGAAGACGAGAGAATAGATTTCTTTGTTAAAATTTTAGAGCATATCTCAATACTTGACTGTAAAGTGCCTGATTAGATTAAGAATACTGCTTTAAGTGCCGTGTATTATTTTTTTTGAAGTTGTATTTGAATAAATACTTTTTAATGATATGGTTGTTTCTTTTCTACAATCCTTTATATACCAACAAAAAAAAATCTGTTTCAATTCACCTCGGTCCCTGTTTCAATTCACCTTAGCATAAGGGGTGTTGAAACAAAATGACTTGTGATGCTAAAGTCGATTTTTCTCTGCTGAATTCTCATCTAGATGCTCTGCGTATGTCTCATTCAAAAGTGTAAGAAATGAACTATCAATTAATACTTATTTCAAAATATTATAATTCATAGTATTTTTTTTATGAAGCAAAATGTTTAAATTGTTTCAACTCCCCTCGGTCTCCCCTATAAATAATGTAATAAACGCGATAAAAACCGTATTAAAATAATTTTATTTAAATAAATACTTATTTTTATCGTATGACATGTCCACCTGTAGCTGATTTCATACGTGAATGATCCGTATATTTCGATATAAATCCTTGTTTAGACAAAATAAATGAATATAAGTACAGTAAAACATTCTCACCGTCAGTCAAGCTCGGCGGTGCCTGTAAGATCATAATTGAATTGATATTGCTGACCACATGGCCAGACTCGGATCTCTTCAGTTTGAGCACCACCTCCACCCGCGAGTCTTTCTTGGCCACCTTCTTCCGCGCCTTCTCACAACTGATGATCAAGTTGTCGTCCCACTGCTTGCTGAACAGCCGGTACGAACCGCATATTATCTTCGGCACTTCCAAGAAAATTTTCTTCTCCAATATTTTAGACAGATATCTTATATCCATCTCAGAATGCACTATGTCATCCCAAGTAGTTGTCCTCCCCGTGCGTTTGCGCTCGACGTGCAAAGGTATGCTAGTGGAAGCGGCTAAGATTTTTTTATTCGTGTCTGCGTTCGCGGTATTTTCGGCTATTTCCCTCCATTTCTCCCTGGCCTTGTCGGTCAAGTAATCGCCGTTGCTGATGCGTTTGAGTTGATCGATAGTATGCTTCACGTATCGGATGATGTTTTCCATGTAAAAGTTGTAATTATCCTCCAAGCGTTTGCAGCAGATGTAGTCCAACAAAGACGACGGTAGCACCGTGTTGTCGAAACTGTTGGAACTGGACATGAGTTTTAAATTGTCGAGTTGTTCCTTCACTGTCGCTGTTTTGAATAGAATGTCGGTTCCTACGTTGGACATTTTGATTTCTAGGTCTCCGAATTTATGGCAGAGCGTGTTTTCTAATGATGGCGGGTTGTTGAAGAGGTCGAGTCTCTCCTTGTTGATCAGAAACACGTCTGTGGGGGCGAGGTCGTGATTGCCGAGGACGTCGTCGGCATCAGACTCTGAGTCGACGTCCTCACCCGAGTGCACGACGGTCTCCACGCGCTGGTTGGAGGGCGGGCTGCACTTCAGCTCGGTGGCGTCCGACATCAGTCTCGTGCCTAGGTCTATGTTTTTGTAAAGGATTACTAAATCGCTGTTTGTGAGTGGGTCATCTGTAAGAAATGAAGAAGCCATAAAGTTTATACTTACATCTCATGTAAAAAGAAGTGTTTCCCGAGATCTCCAAGGTTTTGTCATACGCACACCTATGCGCACATCTAGCTAAAGTCGCGCGAGGCCAAACCCGGATAGATATAGTTATGTTTCTTACATACTCATTTTCACAAAAAGTAGCCATTTTTGACAGAAATGCTAAAAAAAGCTTCATGTTCAAACTTTATTGTAAACAGTATTTTTAAAAATCGTTTCAAAGGTTTTTAGGGCCTTGAAAAAAATGTGATCATCAGTGCTCACCCCCGTCAGTGCTCACTGAAATAGCCTAAATACGATTTATTTTTAAAATTGCTATAAAATATATAGATGAACTAAGGTCTAAAATGCTTTGCACAATATTTTTAAATTTTGCTAATGCAAATTTCTGCCAACTGTCTACGGGGCTTGGATTTAGAATCGTGCGCCCCGATTGCGACTGAGGGCAGAAAAGATGATAGGTTCAGGTTATTTTTTTTTATGACCACACGGAACGACTTAGGGCAGAAAAGAAGTTAGGTTCAGGTTATTTTTTTATGACCACCCGGAACGACTGAGGGCAGAAAAACACACGGGCGCACGATTCTAAATTTCAACTGTCTACGGTCTAGGCAAATGGTTTATCGACGCCTAATCACGGCTGAGAGTCAAAAGAATACAAGACTTACCGGAAGGATTCAAAGTGTGGTTTTTCGCAATAATTTCGAACAGTTCGCTGGCCGTTTGGTACTCATGCGAGTCATCCTCCCTCGGGACCACCCTCCCCTCTCCCGCCCCCTCCTCTGGAACCCGGCTGATCAACATATCTATACATAAATTTACACCCAACTTTCCTCAATATAAACGTAGAAAGATTCAAAATGTAAATATATAATGCTTACAAAAACACTTATGACAAAACGTTTTTATTAGAATTTTTAAGTCAACATTTTTCGAATGGATCGGTAGGATGTCAGGTTACGTAAGATGTTTTGAATTTAGAATGTTAATGTCGACGTAAAAATAGGTTCAATATGAAATATCAGCTCCAACAAAGAGACCGACTTTTCAAAAAGTTTTCTTCACTATACTTCTAGGTATTTAACAAAAAAATATTTTTATGTCATCATCATCATCGGGTCTTTTTAGTCTCCACTGCAGGAGCACGACCCTCTCTGACTGTCAGAGCCATATACCAGCCAAAGCAGTCAGAGGATTAGGCCTACACTCTCCACGCTGGCCAGACGGGTTGGAGAGGTCCCTTGGATGTTTATAAGCTTTGTTTAGCTTGTGTTTCCTTAGTCGCCTTCTACGACATCCACGGGAAGACCTGAAGTGATCCTATTCTACTCTGCCAGGAACCACACGGCATCCGGGAACCACACGGCATATTTTTATGTCTTTGGATTTAATTTAGCGTATAGGTGTCGCAGTCATCTGGTTGAATTTGCTATTTGATTGAATGACCAGCGCGTTCATTGAATGGCGACATTTAATTACCTTTTGAGTTCCGCGCGCCTCTATAGAGTACATCGACCCCGCTCCGTCAAAATCGGACAGGCCCGAGGCAGAATCGCCTCTATAGAGGCGATTCTGCCTCGGGCGACTTGAAGTCTTATAACTTTCCAACTTAGGATATTTTTGGCCTGATGATTTTTTGACAGCAAGAAAATTAGATTCACCATACAATCGTTCTTTATTCAATCATTGTTTTCATTCAAGAAATGTCACAATTTGGTTCGAAAGTTCACTCATAAATCTTTGACAAATCGTGGCGAGTTCTAGTTGGAAAGTGCCGAGTTGTGTGTGTTTTTCGAGTATTTTCGCATAAAAGGTAAGTGGAGTGTAAAAATATATCTTTTTTATAGTCTATTCAGTTATATAAGGTATCAACAACTGTATTTCATGGTAAATTTTGTGTATAAATCAACTTTCAAAATGAAGCATAACATCTTCGCGCGCGGTGCTGAGACTTGTTGATATTTTTATGCCTATAATCTACAAATATGATTGATCTTGCTCATGATTACACAGTTTATTCATGTAGAAGTACATTTCTACATATAGAATTAGATTTTAAACCATTTTCATTCAAAAATCAAGCCAGTGAATTCGAGTTTGAAATATACGTAGATATACACGCTTCGACGACAGCGCGAGAACGCGATCTTTTTTTCACTATAACTTGAAAAAACAGCTTCAAAACTATTGAAATCGTGCATTATTACAATGCTTATTTATCTAGAAAAGAAGTTATGTGTATTGTATAAGATTTCGATGAGATTTTTAATAGTTAAAATATATTCAAATTCGATTATAAGTAACATCTAACGATTTACGGGGCTTTCGGTTTTTTTTATTTTCTATATACCTGTACTTATAATTCGGTATTTGCCTAATGTTAAGATTATATAAAATTTGTTTCCAATGATACTCATTTCTATCTAAAAACACTATAAAAAACACTTTTAATTTGATATCGATTCGTTAAGTGTTCTTAAAGCTTCTTTAAAGTTGGGTGAACAGGACCATTTTTAAAAGTATGAAAATCTTAAATTACAATTATACTGTATTGTAGTCTGCAAAATTTGTAGCAACTTTTGTTATGAAACCATTACCATAAACGTAATATTTCGTATAGCTACCAAACAAAGTTCTCACGCCGCCCATACAAAATACAAAGTTGTGACGTCACAAAAATGTAGGCATTTCAGCAGCGCGTTTTCACGTCTAAAAATTTACGTCTAAAAATATGTGTCTTTAAAACTTCTATATCTGAAAGAGTTTTTTGTTTAGAAATGTATTTCGGTCACTATTGTGTTTATTTTTGGCAGGTCTTTACATAGCGACACGAAAATTTTTTTAGTCAAGTAGCCAATTATACAAAAAAAAAATAAGTTTAGGTTTTGGAATAAGTGAGCTATATAAAAAACGTAACATGTAATATCTAGCTACTATAATTTGTTTGCAATAAATTCAACAAAGCCACGCAGCGCGTGAATAGAGAAAAAAATTGTTAAATATATACGGACAAATAAATATATACGGACAAATCACACAGATTGAGCTAGCCCCAAAGTAAGTTCTTATGAAAGACTTGTGTTATGGGATACTAACTCAACGATACTATATTTTATAACAAATACATATATAGATAAACATCCAAGACCCAGGTCAATCTGAAAAAGATCATTTTCCATCTTGACCTGACCGGGGATCGAACCCGGGACCATCCGTGTCGCAGGCAGGCGTGATGACCGCTGCGCCACGGAGCTCGCTCGAGCACGGAGTTCTTTATTTACATCGCGTTTACATTATATTTTTACTATGGGCGTATACTTTTATTTACCCTTATTGAAAAGCTTATATATTATCAAAGAATGATAAATGAAACTCTAGATTTCCAGCTCGTTCTAGAAGTCAACACGAATATTTAACTTTGAACGCATACATTTTTACTACAATGGCACCTTGACCGGCCGATAACAAATAATGTAAACATCATAAACCTGTCTCATAAGTATAAATAATAAGTTCAACTCAATCCCTTCTCAGAACAATAACTACGACGGCTCTAAATGTAAACACTTGGCGACACGAACATAAACAAAAAGTCAAGTGCGGAGCGCGCAAAAAATAAACACACGCGCGGAACACTTGAAACCCGAGCCGCGCGCCCGGCCGGCGTTTCAAAGGTTAAATGACTAAAGGGCAATTCGTCATGTCGTTGAATGTAACGTTCAACGTCAACTCTCGTCTAACGTTCTTAATCGAAAAAAATATCAACACCGTGCCATCTGTTCGAGCTGTTTGACGCCATATTTGTCTTGGTGAATACTAACGCCGCAGTGGTAAAAAAATGAACTAAATTTGAATCACCTGACTGATTTTATGTCCGCTCTGTTCAAAGGGCTATGTTACAACCCGCTAACTAGATGGACGTTTAGCGACGCTTGTTTAATCAACGTTTGGCCTATTCATTCAATTAAACGTGGTCATTCAATGAACGCGCTAGTCATTCAATCAAATAGCAGATTCAACCTGATGACTGCGACATAGGCATGGCAAAACACTCGGAGCAATAAAATATTCTGAGTGAAATACGTCTAAATACGAAAATTGTTGCTCCAATTGTATCCAAATCACTGAATAAAGATTTTTTTATTCTATTCTAAAATATCATAGTAATATCTACACAATTTTTTATCATTTGATGATGATGAAAATCTGTGTAGACTCTGATGTAGTTTTCGTGTTATATTTCCATCTAGGACCCAGTCTCGAATATTGACGGTGGAAAATAAATATAGTTTTAGGCTTAGTAGCACTAGCAATACAAGAAATTAAAGTCACTTGTACTTAAATCGAATTTAATAATTTCCTAAGTAATTAAATAAATATATTTTAATACATTTTTGTAATACATTATATTCGGGAATGTCATAATATTTTACGTAAGCACATTCTATCAGTCTTAAAATTAACAGCTTAATAATGTACTGTAACAAATATATCTTAGGTTAATAAGATTGAACCACAGAGGAAACAATACTAAGAACAAATCTTAACAGATTGATTGTAAGTACATATTTTAATTTTAATTAAGTTCTTCCATTCAGCAAAGCAAAATACAAGAGATCATCTTCTTACCACAAAGGCGGTGTGCTGATAATTTGTAAAGGAATTTCGATCCATATACAACTGTTTATCAAAGTTAGCCTTACTACCTTAAGGACGAAATTCGTCCGCAGTGCAGACTTCAAATAAACTGAGGTAGACGAGCCGTACGCACCAAATTCTGAAGCGTTCAAAGGGAGCTATTTAACACCTTTGCGCGTAGCTCAGACCGAAACTCTGTACCGTGAAGACGCCGTCTACGTCATGTGACACGATTGTTTTTAAATGTCTGTTTCTTGGAGTAGGGCACGAAGAGCACGTCCACCTCAGTTTTTATAGGAGTCTTTGGCCAGGGGTCGACCAAAAAAGGCCATGATCTGACCAAGGTCGCAGGGAAACGCTGGATGCATACCTCTTCCAACCGGTCATTTTAGAAATACTTAGCAGAGGCCTATGTCCAGCAGTGGACTTCTTGCGGCTGAAATGATGATGATGATGCTCGAACAGATGTAATGAAAGTACAAGAACCGAATGCGGTCTATGTTTTAACATATTTAAGCAGGGGTCCTGAACAACGACTCGAGCAGTTCGGGTTCCGTGAGGTCTCGCTTGTAATTTTGCGCCAACTCCTGGATCAGATGGCGACGACGCACGTGCGGGGGTTGGTATCTGTAATAAAGACATTTATTTACTTCAATACTTTGACTTCGTCGCGTAAATTATTGCCTATGTCACACACAAATAAAATAGCTTTCTATGGGTGAAAAAGGCGGAGTGCCGCGGGCCCAGCGACGTGTATCGGGCTATGAGACTCACAGGTCGGTGTGCAGCGTGTCGCGGCGGGCCGCGTCGAGCGCGGCGCGGCGCAGGCAGGCGGGCAGCAGGCGGGCCGCGACCAGCGCGCCGTCGGGCAGCGCGCCGCGCGCGGCGGGCCCGAGCGCGGCGTTGGTGACGCGCACGCGCACCAGCCCGCTGCGCGCCGCGCTCAGGCACACCACCGTGGCCTCGTGCCGGCGCCACGGCAGGCCCGACTCGCAGTGCCGGAGCAGGTCGTCTGCGAACAACTCCGTGACTTAAGCAGTGATCGGAACCAACATAGAGTATATTTATCTAGACTTCAAGTAATGAATGCTATGGTTATATCCCAACTTCGCAACTTATATGATAATAGCAAAAGTGAGTTTGTTTGTGTCAGCAGGCAGCAGCGTCGGAACCTATATAAGCCCAACTGCGCTCGCCAACCCGTTTCCCAAGCATGGTGAGTATGGCAAGACCCCTCCAATCATAAAAATAATAGGAGGCCTATGTCCAGCAATAGACTCTTACGGCTGCAATGCTGATGATGATAAGTTTTACTTACCGATCGGTAAATTAAGATGATCTTCGAAGTCTTCAAGCCAAATGACGAGGATCTTCGTTGTAAAGTCTCTATTGCGCCGTCCACTGCCTATAACGAAACATAAGACAATCATTTCGCACATAAAATAAAGTATAAATCATCCTGCTGATTCTCCAGTACCACTGGAGATCGAAAACCAAACCACTAACCGGTGAGTCCCTGCGTCGGTTGCTTATCTAGCTCTAGCGATAGCGCTCGGAGCTTGTCGGGCAGGCCGCGTGCGCGCTCGTTACGCTCGTTTCGTTCGTTGCGCTCGCTCTCACTCACGCTGCGCTCGTACGAGGGCGCGCCCGAGCTGTTGCTCGACACATCCCAGCAAGAGCCGGCTGATTTATCTGCCGCTCGGCTAAAATTAAAATAAACTATCAAGTGCGAGTCGGAATCGTAGACTAAAGGGCGGGACACATAGAAAAGGCGTAAGACGCGGACGGGGCGCCGTCGCGACTTTTGAAAACACATAGAAAAGTCAGGGCACAGACGTGACGCTTGGCGCTCGGTAGTTGTGGGTGATGTGACAGCGACTCGCGAGTCCCGGCGCCCGTGCCTCACCCCGCCCGCAACCCCGTTTCGCCCGTCCTCCGTCCGCTCCGCCTGAGCCCCGTCCGTTCTGTGTTTTACCATAGGGCGCAGACCCGGCACAGACCCGTCGCAGACGAGTGAGCGTCGTGTCTGCGCCCTGCCTTTTGTGTGTGTTTTGGGTCGCGACGTTTCTAAACATTTTGTATGAAAAAGACGCGGAGGAGACATGTCTGCGTTCCGTTCTCGCTCTACGTCTTTTCTATGTGTCCTTCGCTTAAGGTTCTGTTCCAAAATAAGATATTTAACGTATAAATTAGCGACTGATTTTTGATTCGTACTCTTTATGTCTTATAGATACTAGTAAAGTATTACTTTTTTGGCAATTTAGGTTCTTAAATATTCGTGTACTTTATATAAGTTAATAATTAACCCCTTGGTTGCTTAAGGACTGTGCGTTGCTAGAGTAAAATAAAATGGAAATAAAACAAACTAGGTATATCAGGAATATTCATCAAACCTGGCAGACACACAACCTCCATCCACGTCAGATTTAATACTGTCATATCATCGTTTAGGCTAAAAACGATGGAGCCGTAAACCTAAAGAAAGAAAGAAAGTTGCGGTCGTCACTCGCCTCGCTCGCCGACAGAACCACGAAATATAACCTAACCTAACCTCACCTAAAATTATATCTAGTTCATTATCTTATCATATTCATTGAATATATTTCCTAACCTAACCGTCATAAAATTAAAACGAGGTTGTTATCACATTCATTGTACATAACTAAACCGACAAATTGCAACACTGGCGTGACGTCACAGCCCGCCCCACTGCCCGCCATAACACCATTGAAATCATCACTGCGCGCTCCGCCGAGCGAAATCGTCACTTCTTACCGAGTAGCCACCCGAACGACATAAACTTAGCTATAAGTTCGGAAGGCGTAAGCTGAGCTCTGCATTTGTGTGAGTAATCACCAAAAGTAGAGTCAGACCAAAAACTCTTATAAATAAATTTGACACTTGACACGTCTTTATCGTTCATGTTTTTAAAATAACTGTTTAAATTACAAAATATTTGTATTACATGGCTATTTAAAGGGTTTCGTATTCTTCGTTTACTTTTGTTTGCAGCCATTTCGCTAATAAATCGGACACAAGAACAGAATATTAAGAATTAAATACGTCACACTGCTACCAGTACAAGGGTGAAGTGTGACAGGTGCGCGGCGGAGATGCGCCGCGCTGTAAGCCGATGTCACACCTACACTATCTATGTGCACTCACACAAATGCAAAGCTCAGCTTAGGCCTCGCGAACTTTACTACTGTTGATACTGTCCCTAGTGGATTAAAATGCGCGCTGTTACGCTAGCTGTGTATTTAATTTTAAAAGCCTGATCATCAGCAAACCTGCTACATGCCATCATTAAATAATCATCATCATCATTTTCATCATTTCAGCCGCAAGAAGTCCACTGCTGGACATAGGCCTCCCCCAAGGATTTCTAATATGACCGGTTGGAAGCGGCCTGCATCCAGCGCCTTCCTGCGACCTTTATTAGGTCGTCCGACCACCTGGTCGGCGGGTGTCCCAACGCTGCGCTTGCCGGTACGTGGTCGCCATTCAAGAACCTTTTTGCCCCATCGGTTCTTCGCGCTAATTGCCCCGCCCACTGCCACTTCAAATAGCTAATCCACTGGGCTATGTCGGTGACCTTGGTTCTTCTACGGATCTCCTCGTTTCTGATTCGATCTCGCAGAGAAACACCGAGCATAGCCCTCTCCATAGCTCTTTGAGCGACCTTGAGCTTTCTTATGAGGCCCATAGTAAGGGATCATTAAATACGAGTATACTGACTGGTAAATCACGAATATTTATCAAACCTGGCAGAGACGCAGCCCCCGTCCACGTCAGACTTAATACTGTCATTGTTGCGGTCGTCGCTCGCCTCGCTCGCCGACGGAACCACAAAGGCTATCTCGCTGGTCGCGTCCGACCAGTACAGAATCTGAAAGGATGGAGACATATATGACTTGTATGACTGAAAAAACGACTCCAAACAAAAACATTTTAACAACATTACAACATCCAGGCTACGTCTATGCAAGTAAAATATCTAAGCGACTTCGGGTTTCAAACTAATAAGTCGCATAAATTTTAAAAAAAGTACTGAATCGATTTTGCTGAATTTTAAATAGAACTAATTTCTTCTTCTCGTGTCGATGGCTCAAAATGTCTAAAAAATCCTATATTGTATCCCTCCAGTATGTTGTAACAGCCACGAACGTAACGTTGACGTATAGAGCTACTGATTACTAGCTTAAGTAATAGTCGGCGGGACAAGTGGATTAGGACAGTGACCAACATGACGAGCTCCGTGGCGCAGTGGTTACCACGCCAGCCTGCGACACGGGGGTCCCGGGTTCGATCTACGGTCAGGTCATGATGGAAAACGATCTTTTTCAGAGTGACCTGGGCCTTGGATGTTTATCTATATAAGTATATATTATAAAATATAGTATCGTTGAGTTAGTATCCTGCGACACAAGTTCACAACCTACTGTGGGGCTAGCTCAATTTGTGTGATATGTCCTATATATTTATTTATTTATTTATAACATTGCCATGTCTAAAATTAGCAAAAAAGCCTGTTCCATGGTTAGAAAACTAACAGGTAATTCCCCTAACCCCTCGAATCCGGGCACTGTTACTGCTAACCAGGTGGCTCATCAGCTTATGTTAAATGTTAAAGCTCCATGACGTCTTCCCAAAAGAACCAAAATACCTGATCAGGATTGCTCTGAGTCAGACATTACAAAACCCTTTGATGTTGCCGATATTGTTACTGCGATAAGGGCGCTCAAAAGCGGGAAAGCTGCAGGGTATGGAACTAATTGGAAAGTAAACACTGTTAAATAAAAAATATTTTTACAAATTGGTTCATAAATCGTTGCCTTAGTGCTTATTTGTTCTACCTAACATTGGTTCCATTTTCTAATAGACGAGTTCATTTCTCTAAATATTTTAACAAAGAAGCTACTGCATTTTTATGATATAGTAGTCCTGAAAGTTTATTTATTAAAATTAACATTATCAAATTTGATCCTTTAAAATGTAATTTGACGAGAAAAAGTTCCTGTTCGGGTTTTTTAAATAACGTGCTTGAAAATTTGTAACACTTAAAGTATCAAATAAATAATTCTTTCTAATGTTTTTGCGATTGTTACACGTTTAAATAAAACTAATTTAATACGGTTTTAAATAAAGGCGATAAAAACCGTATTAAATTAATTTTATTTAAATATCAAATAAATTTATTTTTCTGTCTTTCAAAGGCCTAATTTCTGAAGTGGCATTTTGACTATAATATATTGTTCACACGGTACTGACTTGTTCCCGTCCGTCGTAGATGCATGGCGCTTTGTCCGTCGCGGGGGAGGTTTCGGGCACGCCGTCGGGCGCGGCGTCGTAGCTGCGCGACACGTGCCCCGCCCAGCCGCCGTGACCCCGGACACGAACCGGACGGCCCAGTCTGCAGGCAAGTTCACATTTAATACACTTCTAGGTTTTTTGTATCAACTTCTACTTAAGTTCACGTCTAAAAAGATTCATTCAATAAATTCGCGTAAAGCCTTTCATCGGGTGGGTCTTACTATTTCCACTGAGAATAACCATTGATGGTTATTCTGATACTACATGTATCACTATTTCCATTGCGTTTTAAAATCACGACGCCGACTTCACGGTCGCTTATCAGCCGCCGCAGTTTCCTTTACCAATCGATAAGTACTGGCCACTTGAGGATGTTTTTGAGTTTGTGGTGGGAAGTCAAGGGGTGCAGTTGGGGTCTACCTTGGACGATTTTGCAAATTGATTTTGGTGGACTTTATAATATGAAATTGGTGTAGTTTGGTGTTATAAATGCTCGTGCTCATGGAACAATTTGTGAAATAGTTAAAGTGGACTGTTATATGGACTCGTATAGACTTGTCACCATAACCTCCCGACCACGAGGCATCAAAGAACATACGCCATCTTTGATGCTACTTGTTACAACTTTACCGTACAACACCGATACTTAGTATCTCAATTTACTGGACATTGGCAGAATCACTGAAATCTCGGTGGAAGCCAATTTATAAAACAGAAGAAGAAGAGGATGTTTTTGATGGATTAATTGTCAATAAGTCGACAGTATTACGTAAACATTCTCTTGTGACCAAAACCTATAAATTTCTATAAATAAAATGGAAATTTCTGTAATTAACAGAGGATGTAGGCAACTTACTACATTTACGCAAAATAACTACAAACAAATACATAAATATATATATAAAATATAATAACTAAAATATAAGTACATAATATAAGAATATATATATTTAATACTAAACAAAATGTAAATAATACTTTATTGTATGCCTATATATGGATATAACATAATATACTACTTAAATAAATTCTATCTACATTATTTAATTACATAAATAGCATTATTATTTAATTCATAAGTAAAGTCGGGCGAAACCCGTAGTATGCAACGCGCATTGTATTCCGTAGCACTGTATAGCTATACCTACGGTGCGCCGGACGATGCCTACGCGCATCGCCCGGCCGCCGCAGTCGAGAATTTGCCTTGCCGCGCGGAGCCTGTGTCGCTCGCACCTCGACCGCGCACACTCGATGCATTACGTACTTACGATTGATGTACCTATCGCTTTCGCTTGCTATTTCTCTGAACTGTTTTCTTTCTTTCCTAATCTTTCACTCTTCTGTTCTCCTTCTGTATGATTTCTGTGTGTTTGTGGACAATAAACGTCGTATTTGGACTGTGCATAGTGCTTATTTTCATTACATACATACACGTTACACCCAGACACCTAAAGAGGAAAAGGAAGAATTTTGCTTTTCAAGGGATACAAGTACCTACACAAGATATTGTGTATATAAGAACGGCAATATTTTTTGGCGTTGTAATAAACGCCACAGAACTAAATGTACTGTCGTTGCCACTACCAAGCCTAATTGTGAATTAAAATTACACAGTCAACACATACATTTTGAACTGTCCTAAACAGGCTTGGTATTTTTTGTTTTTGCGTCGAAGAGAATCCCATCTAATCCCAACTAATATTATAAATGCGAAAGTGAGTTTGTTTGTTACGCTTTCGCGCCGTATCTACTGAACCGATCATCATGAAATTTTGCATACACATAGGTTAGGGTACCGAGAAGGACATAGGCTATTTATTACGCGGGCACTTACACATACGAAAAACAAACAAACAAACGCGGGCGAAGCCGCAGGTAACAGCTAGTTTTTCATAAATCACTCATAATGGTAATACTGAGACGGTTTGTTAGATAAATCGGGTATCACTATTTCCATTCGATGTTTTTCACGTCAAAGGCTATTGTGAGACGGTTTTGCAAAAATCTGGCAGTATCAGAATTTCCATTCCAATGGAAAATGGAAATAATGAGACCCACCCCTTTCATCATCATTAGGTCGTTTTAGTCTCTACGCCCTCATACACATGATATGACCGCATGACAAAAAGACCTGATAAAACTAAAAATGAAGATACATACCCTCGTAGCAACCGCACGAATCCCGGCGCCACAGTGTCCAAACTGGACACATTGGCCACTATATCGTTGGCATTCGTCTGTCCAGCGTTCGCGCAGAACAGATGCACGGTTAGTGGTCGTTTCGCACCGCACGCGTCGATTCGCCGCAGTGCTGCGGAGAACCCGGGGGCCGAGTCATCCAGGGACGTCAAGCGGGGCAGCTGACCCTACAAGAAAAAAAATAATTTTAAAATAAAAGTGGACATGACCATTAAAAATGGGCGTGAGCATTTGGATAGGTGTCCGCAACTGGCATAAAAATATCTCGGGCTCCTTCGTGCTTCGGAAGGCACGTTAAGCCGTTGGTCCCAGCTGTTATCATTGATGTTAAGCTATGTCAGATGCCTTTAGGCAGCTTGAAAAATTAGACACCAGTGTTAGCCACTTACGCACACGAAAAACGACAATAACAATATAAAATTATGTTTCAATTATTTAATATCAAACCATATATATATCTTCAGCTATTTATAAATTATAAATGTATGCCAAAACAATATTTTTGATAATACAAAACAAATCCATCTTTACTTACACAAAGTAAATAAACTTAAAGCTTACCTTCTTGTCTCCGCCGATGTTCAGGTAGCCGAAATGAGAGAGGAACAATCTCGCAGTCTGGAACTCTGTCACTGGCTCCGGGGGAACATACTCTTCTGGAGTCTGCAACCGTAAAGATAAATTAATTTCTTCATTAATTTATTCTTCTTTTTTTATTAAATAAAGAAATATATACTAACGGATAAATCAAACAGATTGAGCTAGCCTACGTAAATTCAATTATTCTTGATTTTATTATTTTGAATTTTTGTAAGAATCTTTTCAGGTGGTATTTAGACTAGAATAGCAATGAAAAGGGAAGGGAGTGGAAACACTTGAATGAGTCCTTTGGCATTAGGGGCACACAGACGATGGACGAGGAGACAAAGTGAAGAAATAGAAATTGTGCAGGGTTGGAAGTCCAAACGATAGAAAATACGGTAGAAAACGGGGGTGCCGGAAGTGAAAACTTGAATATTAACGTTGTCCATTTTACGAATTTTCAATCTGACGAATCCGTCGGTCACATGACCTGTCGAGTTTAACAGTTATTCTCCATCAAAAAAGTGCACAGCGCCGCTAAAGAAGTTTTTACTTCAAAAATAACCCTTTAAACCATTGAAATCCTATCGAGGGAATTGGCGATATTCTAAGGAATCGGTTTACTATCCGAACGCATAACTTTTTTTTGTATAAAAGTTGTTTCGCATAAAAATATTTCGCATAAAGGTATGTTACGCATAAATTTTCCATACAAAGTTTATGCGTAACATACCTTTATGCGAAATTTTGCTCAACGAATAAGGAAGATTTTAAAGAACGTCCATCTTTAGAATTGTACCTAATAAAATTGGTGGAATCTTACAATCTCTCAAGACTAAGTGACGAAGACCATATTTTTATTTTTCTGAAAAACTTGTTGAAAAATATTTGTTCAGTTGCTTGTAATGAATCTTCGATTTATTGAAATGTCAATTTGAATCGGTGGGTTATACCGGGTAGGAAGTTCACATCAATTTGGGGCCGTTCTGCGGTTCGCCGGGTAACCGTAGGAATTACATTGGCAGGCAGCGTCGTATCGTATCGGTATACGATACTTATCAGTTTGAGTTTTGTGTAGTTTCTGTTCCAAATCCGTGAATCTATATTTAAATATTCGCTCAACGAAGTCTGCAGTCTGTGAACATGCCTTAGACAAACCCAACCATTATATGCGTTTCGATAATCCTCAAGTCCTTGCAAAAGAAAACAGATACATTCCAAGAATGCTTCGTGAGGCTATTGAAATTAAAAAACATCCTAATTTCAATAGAGAGGATGGTTGGCAGTTACCACCAGCTTGGGATCCAGTCATCAATTTAATCAAATCTCAGCTAAGCAGAAGACTGCAAGACCTTCAGACACCGTGAGCCAATACTGCGTACATCCGGAACGTTATCAATAAATATTTTAGGCGGTAGATTTTGCAGTTCTTATAAAATACTAGACAAATGTCAACTTAGTCTACCTGCGACCACGAACACTGTAAAGTGCTCGAAACGTTAGGTGTATAAATAATGTAATAAACGCGATAAAAACCGTATTAAAATAATTTTATTTAAATCTATCTATCACTATTAATCGCTCTATAACAAACGTTCTGAAAGTATGCGGTAGACGGCCACCGTAGCACAGTGTTTACCACGTATAGACCGTCGTCCCAACGCGATTTTCGACGAATTTATGAATGTATTTTATTGCTTTAAACATGGTCATATGGTGATGGTAAATATCAAATTATGGAAACAAATTTAGTCAGACAACGTTAGGTGTCCCATGAAATGAAATATTATATACAGTTGAATATTAAATGTCAGTCTATTTTCAATTATTTTACAATCAAACAAAGGTCTTTATAAGGTTATAAAGCAAAAGAAGAAAAACTCACCACGTTGTCCTCACTCTCCCTCACGGTCTTCTCGATGGCGGCCTGTTGTTCAAGTAGCTTGAAGAGGGTGGAGGCCTCCGGATCGTTAAGCTGCCGCAGCACCGACTCGAGGCTCGGGAACGCTGCGTCCCTGTTGAAGGTTGTTCAGTTGGTTGTAGTGGGGACTAATCATTATCAAATATAGCCAAACTACAGTAGCTTTGAAGAGGGTGGAGGCCTCCAGACTTGGGAATGCTGCGTCCATACAAGGTTTTTCAGTTGGTTGTAGTGGGGATAAATTGATATTAAATATAGATACGCTATCACCACTGTCGTATCATTTGTGACGTGTTTATGGCGTTTAATACAAACTGGAGAGACGCTGCAATTTTACACAGAATGCGCCACGAGCTACATTTACCAGGTAATCATACTACAACTAAAATGATATTAATTAAGATTACATTTTACGCCGTGTGGTACCCGGCAGAGTAGAAGAGGACCACTCCAAGTCTTCCCGGGGACGTCGTATAACGCTACTTAGGAAACACTTTCAAAGCTTATAAACTTAAAAGAGACCTCCCCGACCCGTCTGGGCAGCGTGGAGGTAGGCCAACTGTTCTGGTAGTACAGAAAGGGTCATATGCACCTGCACTAGAAAGTAAAAAGACCTGATACTCTGATAATGATGAAATTTTATTTACATTTCTTTTGAATAAATGCGTAATGATGAGATAACTGCTGAGTACTGACGTGGCGCAGGGCGGCGCGGCGGGCAGCGGGCGGCAGGCGGGCGCGGGGCGCGGCGGGGGCTCCAGCATGGGCACGGGCTAGTGAGAGAGAGGGACTGAGAGAGAGAGAGAGAGTACTGACGTGGCGCAGGGCGGCGCGGCGGGCAGCGGGCGGCAGGCGGGCGCGGGGCGCGGCGGGGGCTCCAGCATGGGCACGGGCTAGTGAGAGAGAGGGACTGAGAGAGAGAGAGAGAGTACTGACGTGGCGCAGGGCGGCGCGGCGGGCAGCGGGCGGCAGGCGGGCGCGGGGCGCGGCGGGGGCTCCAGCATGGGCACGGGCTAGTGAGAGAGAGGGACTGAGAGAGAGAGAGAGAGTACTGACGTGGCGCAGGGCGGCGCGGCGGGCAGCGGGCGGCAGGCGGGCGCGGGGCGCGGCGGGGGCTCCAGCATGGGCACGGGCTAGTGAGAGAGAGGGACTGAGAGAGAGAGAGAGAGTACTGACGTGGCGCAGGGCGGCGCGGCGGGCAGCGGGCGGCAGGCGGGCGCGGGGCGCGGCGGGGGCTCCAGCATGGGCACGGGCTAGTGAGAGAGAGGGACTGAGAGAGAGAGAGAGAGTACTGACGTGGCGCAGGGCGGCGCGGCGGGCAGCGGGCGGCAGGCGGGCGCGGGGCGCGGCGGGGGCTCCAGCATGGGCACGGGCTAGTGAGAGAGAGGGACTGAGAGAGAGAGAGAGAGTACTGACGTGGCGCAGGGCGGCGCGGCGGGCAGCGGGCGGCAGGCGGGCGCGGGGCGCGGCGGGGGCTCCAGCATGGGCACGGGCTAGTGAGAGAGAGGGACTGAGAGAGAGAGAGAGAGTACTGACGTGGCGCAGGGCGGCGCGGCGGGCAGCGGGCGGCAGGCGGGCGCGGGGCGCGGCGGGGGCTCCAGCATGGGCACGGGCCGCGGGCACGCCGCGCCGCCCCGGGCCGCGCTGCGGGCTGCGCCCCGGCTGCTCAGCGACCACGCGAAGCGGCCCCAGCCGCAGCGGATGATCACTGCACATTTGGGTTCACAACTGGCGTTAATTGATGATATGATAGCAAACAATCTAAGTAACAGTAAATTATGATGTAAGTACAGTAAGCTAGATATCATACTTAAGGAAACCTAGTGTTTAATAATAACCACATGACTTTATAAGACAGCAGACTGAGTAAGACTTTCATTTCGTGTTTGAATTGCACTATGCAAGATTATTTGAAAAACGTCGTACGATGCTCGCATTCAGTGAGCTGTATATTAAACACTCGATTTCGAACAAAAAAAAGTCCTCATGATGATGTAGTTACAGTACCTATGAGCGTGGGCTGCGGCTCCTGGCTGTTGGCCAGCGGCTCCTCGAGCAGCGACAGCAGCACGCTGCCGTCGGCCACGTAGTGCCGCAGCCGGCCGTGGCCCAGCGCCGACAGCCAGCGCTCGTCCAGACGACACCAGCCGCTGCCGCTGCCGCCGACCCCGGTCTATAACATCGACATCACCTTCAGATGACCTTCATCACCCAACGGAGATCAGTAGTGGTTTTTGTTTAGAAACTCCAAGTAGATGCTGAGTTAGGACCATTTTGGGAGACTCTTGTGTAATATTTAAGATTTTTTTTTTGTTTTTATTTTACTTGATTTTAGTTTTTCTTTTTATCTTTTTTTGCTATGTATGTTTTTGATTCTCCTAAATAAAGTATATCTCACTCTTCTCTTTAGATTCAAAATACAACATCTTTTTTTTTTCAAATAAACAACGTTCGATTACCGAGCCAGTTATGACGTTTTCTGAAAGTCTATGACTCCAGATTTTAAGTTCCTCAAAACTCCGTATCATGCGTTTTTGACCACATTACTCTATTTCTTTAAACTAGAAGAATAGGTTAAAATGTCTCCCCTCTGGCCCAGTTCGACGAGACGCCCAGTATAAGTTAGACATCCACAACGACAACGCGGTAACGGTACAAGTTCCATACCTGTTCCAAAATCAGCATGAGCAGCGACTCCGCCGCATCGCGCACTCGCATGGAGACAGGCTTCAGCTCCTTCTCGTCCTTCATCTTCGGAGGCTCGCCTGGTTTGCCTGCAATAAAATGTTAAATATACAAGATCTCTTTATACATAAAATATCCCCTACATATAAGTAGAATGTATGTAGAAACATTTTTTATTCCACTCCACAAATAATCGCTATTGTCGAAAACACTAGTGCCCGACCGCATGACTTCAAAGAGTATAACCTGGCTGGCTCTTTGGTCCTGAGATGCCGACGACTTCTATCAAGTTGCCAGATAATCTTTGTCATGTAATACTGGGCATAATCAAGAGGCCAGACACGCATAGGCTACAACCACACTGGAGTAGAGATACCTGGAACGTGCCCGTTGAGGTCGCTCGCACTGCTCACTGACGTTTCAACTAGGCTAGCATAACTTCAAAGGAGGTTAACCTGGTTGGCTCTTAGTGTCTGAAATGCCGAGCTCCACTACTTCCATCAACGTAGCTAGACAATCCTGGTCAGCAAGTAATACTGGGCCAGTAGTAGTATAGCTAGAAGGCGAGGCAGGCATAGTCTGCCACCACACAGGAATAGAAATCCCTGGAGTGCGCCTACAGAGGCTTCCCACCCTGCACTCTGATGTAGGAAGTACTAGGCTAGCATGAATACAAAGGAGGTTTACCTAGCTGACTCTTGGTGCCTGAAATGCCGAGCTCGACGACTTCCATCAACGTGGCTAGACAATCCTGGTCAGCAAGTAATACTAAGCATATCCAGGAGGCAAAGTAGGCATTGACAGCCACTACACAGGAGTGGCGTTCTCTGGAGTGCGCCTACAATGGCTTACCACAGCACGCTCTGATGAGGCTCTGATTTATAAAGTACTAGGCTAGCATGAGTACAAAGGAGGCTTACCTGGCTGGCTCTTGGTGCCGGAAATGCCGAGCTCGGCGACTTCCATTAACGTGGCTAGACAATCCTGGTCAGCAAGTAATGCTGGGCATAACCAGTAGGCGAGATAGGCATAGGCAGCCACTACACAAGAGTGGCGTTCTCTGGAGTGCGCCTACAATGGCTTTCCACAGCGCGCTCTGATTTATAAAGTACTAGGCTAGCATGAGTACGAAGGAGGCTTACCTGGCTGGCTCTTGGTGCCTGAAATGCCGAGCTCGACGACTTCCATCAACGTGGCCAGACAATCCTGATCAGCCAACAGAGCTGGGCATAACCAGGAGGCGAGACAAGCATAGGCAGCCACTACGCAAGAGTGGAGATCCCTGGAGTGCGCTTGTGGAGGTCGGCCGCATTGCACGCTGATGTAGTCGCAGATCCAACGGACGGCACGCTTGCGCTCGATCGCTTCTATAAACGAAGGATTAATTTTTCATACATTAAATAAACAAAATAGCGTTCATAGCAGTAATTAAACTTCATAAATTTCTCAAATTCTTGAATAAACCTCATTTTTAGGGTTCCGTAGTAAACAAGGAACCCTTATAGTTTCGCCATGTCTGTCTGTCTGTCTGTCTGTCCGTCCGCGGTTTTACGCAGAGACTATAAGTACTAGAAAGCTGTAATTTGGTATGGGTATGTATATTAATCATGGCAAAAATGGTAGAATAAAAACCTGAAAAAAAATTTTTTCAGGGTAGCTTCCATACAAGAAAAGTGGGGGAGTAATTTTTTTTTCTCTATTTACCCATCGTGTGGGGTATCGTTAGAGGTCTTTCAAAAATATTGTGAGGTTGAGAACACCATTTTCCAATTTAGGGATCCGTAGTGTCCCCCCCCCCCCCCCTCTATCTGCTAAATGGTTATATATAGATACGTGAAAAAAATTACAACAATAATATATATACTGAAGTTTAAAGGAAAACTATCAGAGCTGAGTATTAAGTACAAACTAAAAAGTTATAGGCAACCAACTTATAAACTGTAAAATTTCATACTATTTTCATTGTTAGATGTTTTTGGTCGCTAAACTGTAAGGTGCGAGTGTGAATAGTGTGAACTCAAAGTTGTCATTCGCAACTACGGAACCCTACACTGCGCGTGGCCCGACACGCACTTGGCCGGTTTTTTTATAAACGTATTAAACCTAGTCTGCATTCTGTCCCTGTGCAAGGCAAAGACCTCCCTTTCCTCATTCTAACTATTGCGGTAGTAGGCCATAAATAAATAATAAATATATAGGACATATCACACAAATTGAGCTAGCCCCACAGTAAGTTGTGAACTTGTGTCGCAGGATACTCACTCAACGACACTCTATTTTATCATATATACTTATATAGATAAACATCCAAGACCCAGGTCACTCTGAAAAAGATCGTTATTCATCATGACCTGACCGGGGATCGAACCCGGGACCCCCGTGTCGCAGGCTGGCGTGGTAACCACTGCGCTATAGAAGGCTATAGAAGACCATCCTTTCAGATAGGACTGAAGCTCGTGTTTCTATCGCTTCTATTGGCCCACAATTCGTCAGGCATTCGGCAGACATTTCAATCACACCTTAAAAAAATGGTTTTGAACATTGAGATATAACTACTAGAGAAGACACTGCAAATCCTTACTTTGTTTCGTTCAACTGTGGACATCGCGCCACAACTCACTCAGTAGGTTGTTAGCTCTTTCACTTGTGGTACTTCCCACGATTAATAAACAAAATCTTGGTAAAAATCATAAAAAATGCTTTGGTGTGTATTGAGTTATTGCAGTTATAACTTATCGAACACTGCACAGTGTACAAATAATAAATACAAATTTTCATCAGCACATTATTTTTTACAAAAAAAGTCAACATAATTCCCGCCCGCCATTTTGCATTATGTTGACATGTTGCTATGGAAACGCGTGAGAGTAGCAAATATAGCGCTTTTTTACCGCTTCGTTTTAGCGCTGCAGCGCTTAAATTTTAAATTTCGAGGAATGGAATAATGCCAATATATTATAAGGAACCTCCTCTAGTACTTATTATATCGAAATCATTTTTTTGTACTACTAAGTAGGCAAACAGGCATATGGCCCACCTGATGGAAAGCGGTTACCGTAGCCTATGGACGCCTGCAACACTGACGGATTGCCACTCACGCATTTCTTTCAAAACCTACTGTACACAACATACTTGACACTGACTTACCGATTACGAATTCTAGAAGGCATGTAAGTAAAAACATTATTTTAATACCAGGATAGATGTACTCTATAGTGTGCAGGTTTTCTTAAGATATTTTCCTTCGCAATATTTTATAGTCAAAGATTCGATCAAGTAGACGAAACTAGATCCATAGTTACCTACCTACAAATATGTATTAAGTAAGATAGTCCCAATTCCAATCCAACTAATATTATAAATGCGAAACCGAGTTTGTAAATTTGTTGTTTGCTTTACACTTTATCTACTTTATTTAAATATTTTAAAATAAAGAATACTGAACCAATCTTCTTGAAATTTGGCATTAATATGGATAATGCTACAGAGAAGGATATAGGCTATAATATCACTCGGCCAAACCATGGGCAACAGCCGGTTTCATATAAAACTTTCCTTGCCATAGCCGCCATTACTCAACGTGAACCTTAACCTGGTTTAGCGGAGTGTAGTTTGGCCAACCCAGCCAGCAGGTCCAACGCGGCCAGAGACACCTGCAGGTCGGCCTTCCACGAGGAGATGAGTCGGTGGCAGACCAGGTATGTCGCACGCACCACTAGCGCCGCGCCTAGAACAGTCAGCTTCGTTCACTGGAGCCACAAAGCACGGAATGTCGCTCGCGCACTTCTAAAGACGAGTGTAATAATACCGCGTGTCAGCCCGCGCCCGGCTGGTAGGCGAAAGTCGCATACTCAGCCGGTTAGTTCGTACTAAAAAAAACGAAGTGCCCCAATGTGCTGTGATATGGTATCATAATTACACTAAAAGGGTTGGTCGACAAATTTCCGACGTAAAGTATATTACAAATAAGTAGACAATAGCAGATTGTTGCATTTCTACAATGAGCGGTTTTCAAAGTGACATTTAATAAACAAAAGGTTTAAGGGTACGCTAGTCAGGTGTTTCGCCATACAAATTCTGTAGGGTGATGACTCCGTTGTTCGGTATCGTCTGTTTAAAGTTTTTAATTCTATCGATTTGACTTGTCGTTATCTATGCTTGTATGGAATCATAATTGTAAAATTATAAGTACTTTAAAAGTTATGAGTCTCAAAACATTCCGTTTCAACACGTAATTTTAACGCAACTTTGGGAACAATTAAATACCGGAAGGAGTATAAAATCTCTAAAACAAAATTCATACAAGCATAGTTTGGTTATTTAAAAATTAAATAACTTTACTTTTATTTACAACTTTCAGCTGTTTTATCACAAGAACACTTCTCCCAAACGCATACTCGCGAATTTTTAGACGACGAAGATTTAGATTTTTAACAATATTTGTGTTTGCACACACTAAACTATAGTTCCGATGTGCTTATACATCGGTGTAAATAGTTTCGCACTGTTCATAACCAAGTCTATCCCTTTCTCAGCGAAATAGCACGAAAATTAGCCACGTGCGCCGACGAGTTCGAGTTCCGGACTAGCGGATCCTTAAGGTCGCTAAGTGGCGTTGATAAAAAGACGAAGAATCAATGTCATGGAAGTTTTTTTAACTAAAGCCGTGGCCTAATTTGACCTGCATCAACGCCATCTAGTGCGAAATCCTTAATAAACGGTACCGCCCCCTGACACGCTTGTTCGGTATGAAATATGTTGAAAAGGCGTCTCTAGTTGCGCGCGAGCGACAGTCACCTTCCCCTGCTCTGTAACGATCACAATCAGACAGTTTAGGCGGAAACGATAGTAGCGACATTTGCGAGGAAATAGAAGGTAACAATAACATATTTAACGACGTATTCTGCAAATTATTTTTTATCATTTAATATATATTTCAAATTTCATATACAGCATGTAAATTTACCACCGACATTTTCAGTCTGTCAAAATGAACACCTTTTTTCGTATAAAAAGTTGCGTGGACTAATCAATACCGACGACGCAAAAATAATTTCACATTTGCCTCCCGAGAACTTTTGTATGTATGGAAATGTCGTTTTTTTTCGAATTCTCTGCGTCGTTCCTATGGAAAATATATTAATTTTGATGGGCTTCGATAAATAGCGGTGGTTAATTTATACGCTCTATATAAAAAAATATACTTTTCATATTAGCACGTCGAACGCTTACAGGCATACCATAAGTCCTAAAAAAACAAAGTTAATATCAGTACATACCAAAATACATTATTTGTATAATTTCAGGAGAATAGACTATATGTATACAATATTTCAGAAGAATAGATGACAAATGATATTACTGAAATAAAATAAGCAAGCATTAACATAAAACATAAAGCGAACCAGACTGCCGAAGCAGACTGTTTGTTTGAAATAATGTTTGACAGAATTCTAGAATTTTATAATAGACAGTCAATCCTCAATCCTACGCGAATATCTGATGTTTATGATAGTGTTTAGGGACTACAATACGTGAATGAGCAGTACATTATACTCGTACAAGCATCTATGTATTAGCCACAAAACCTATCTTATTCATAAGGAAATCGAGTGACGGCAACGGTTTATAAAGAAAGAAAAAAATCAGTTTCAATCAAGAATTTTCAAACGGTTAATTTGCAGTCAGAAATTGTTTTTATACGAAAAGTTTATAAAGTTTAAAAAATGTGATCATCTTGTCGAATTTTATATAGGCGATAGTTGGCTAACGCCCGAATACTCGGAGGCAAATTACATGCATCTTAAATAAAAACGTTCTCAAATCTCGTTCCATCAATGTCTAGATAGTATCCTAGCAAGGCGAGGACAACTTGAGATTTAAAAAAGTCATTTTTTAAGATTATTTGAGTATTCGGGGTGACTGGTAAATGAATATCATGGACTGAAATTATACTTTTTTTCTTTTCGTTAGTATCTTAAAGTTTGTGTCCTTGTCCTCAAATAATACCAGTTGTGTTTAGCGCCAAAAAACTATTCCTGTAAACTGCTGCTGCGGAAATTTGCACATTCAAAATTTTATAAAAATCTAATACAAAGCATTTAAGACTTTTTTCAATGTTTTTTTATATATCTTATAAAAGTTCTCTGCTTGGTTATTCAAGCGCATTTTGGTCAGCACTGATCAGTGCTTCCACAGCTGCCCCAGCAAAAACATATCTGTACACAAATAGCCGTTCAAAAACATTCTTGAGAAAAAAACTCTTTACATGAATTACTACTTTGAACCGTCAAACATCATGTCAGGTGCATGCAGCAAACCAAAGTGTTTACCGAAGACGGGCGAGGCGGGGTCTAGCTCCCTAACGTCGGCCGCGAAGTCCTCGAGCGACGCGTGCCCCTCGCGCCCCTCGCGCCCCTCGCTGCCGCCCGCGCTGCTGTCCGACCGCGCTACAACACCCCCCACTTTACAGAACACTGGTCATTTTTTATTCTACCCGCCACCAATCTTTTTTTACTTTGAGCTAAACTTTTTCATATTTTTAAGAAATTTTTATATTGAAATGCTGAATGCAGGCCGCTTCCGACCGGTCATTTTGAAATCATTAGGAGAGGCCTATATCCAGCAGGTGACTTCTTGGGACTGAAAAGATGATAACGACGAAAATTGATGTGAATTTCAATAGGCATGACCGAAACAGCAAAATAAACGTAGCGTGTGAGTGACACTAGTGTGGAATACAAACGTGAGTCGTAGCGTGAAATATTCGCTGCAATGACGAACTGAGTGGCAACTGTTCTTTTTTAAACTCTATAAATATTATACAGTGTATGTTCTACAAAACATAATGCTCGATAACACATTGAAGGTTAGCTCATTAGATTTTCAGAAATTCTACGCATAAGTTGTAATGTAACTAAGGGAGCTAACAGACGGGCGACAGAGTGTCGGCGACCAGGGTCGCGAGAACACGCCGACGTACTGTCGTTAGTCTGTATGGTCATTTCTGAAATCTCGTGTCCATTGGTATTGGATAAAAGCTTTAACGTGTTTGTTTTGTTTGTGTTTTTCCCATACATCTTCAGTTTCAAATCCTTAAATTTTTTGTGAAAATGATACCAATGTTCCCGTTAACTTACGAGGAGTGAGCTTTTCTTATTTTTGCCGACAAGAGCTGGGAGGGGCTAAAATAGCTGATATTCTACTTATATAAAACTCGAACGGACCGCAACGATATTGATGCCGTTCAGTCATAATTTTATCAAGCTGTCTTTCAATGTGTTCGCGAGCCTATTCTCTGGAAAAATTACAGTGCTCTATCAAAATATGATGTACCTAATGAAATATACTTTACTCAACAGAAGCAAATGAACTTACCCTTATAATCGGTATTGTGGGACAACGTAGAGCCGCCGGCGACGGCCGACAGCTGCGCGGGCGCCGCTAGCGCGTTGTGTCGCACGCACAGGTACAGCGCCGACAGCAGCGGCACGGCCAGCGCGTCCGACCACTCCACCTGCACGGCCGACACGCACGTCAGCGACAGCTTGCCGCGCATCAGGTCGCCTAGCGTCATGCCCGCGCTGGAAGACGACACAATGTATGTGAGTGAATAAATAAATAAATAAATATATACGGACAAATCACACAGATTGAGCTAGCCCCAAAGTAAGTTCTTAAGCAAGACTTGTGTTATGGGATACTAACTCAACGATACTATATTTATAACAAATACATATATAGATAAACATCCAAGACCCAGGTCAATCTGAAAAAGATCATTTTCCATCTTGACCTGACCGGGGATCGAACCCGGGACCATCCGTGTCGAATAATAGCACGGCCAGCGTGAGACCGCTCCACCTGCACGGCCGACACGCACGTCAGCTCGCCTAGTGTCATGCTCGCGCTGGAAGACGGACAGACGATGGAGAGCGTACATATTTATATAATTTTATTCGATGAGCTATAGAAATAATTCACTAATATTGACACATCAATGAAAAAATACCTGAATCCAAAAACTCGGACATTTAATCGTTTCATATTTTTGACCAGACACATGTGACGTCACACACGCCGTTTTTTTTTTGAGGGTTATATGAGATATTTGTTTTCCTGCTTTATCAAATATTGCGTTTAAGGGAACAGCATTATTATAAAAGAAAAACAGATGGAGTATCTACTGCCATTGTAAATTTAAATTAAGGTACATCCACACAACTCCACATTACATCCTGGAAACTCCGGCACAGGTAGTCCCTTGTAATGGTACGGGAACGCGACCAGAGACAAGAGGGCGATAATAGCAGCTTTGCGGAGCTCCCGCTTGTCTATGGTGCCGCATTCCAGCTTCACACAGGATGCGGTCTCGCGCTGTTATGAAGTCCGGCACTATAAAGCTACTTACTATTCATTACATCCTGGAAACTCCGGCACTGGCAGTCCCTTGTAGTGGTACGGGAACGCAACCAGAGACAAGAGGGCGCTGATGGCGGCCTTGCGGAGTTCCCGCTTGTCTATGGTGCCGCATTCCAGCTTTGGCTCTCGTTCAGACAGGATGCGGTCTAGCGCTGTGATGAAGTCTGGCACTAGGACTAGGACGCCGTCTAGATCTAGGCTGTAAAAAATAAAAATAACATAAATCAATTAATTTTCTTAGTTACATAATTAGTCACAATGTTTACACGGAATATAGCCTTCTAAAGGCTGTGAGAAAAACCTAAACGTTTGTATTTAAAAGTTTATTGCTCTATACTTGAATGAAGGTTCTCGAAAATTCGTTCCTGGAAGGGTTCCAACAGGGGTTACCAAGTTATCGCCTTAAAAATCAGAATAGTTGTCAAGGATATATAATATAATAAGAGGTATAATCTTTCAGAAATAGTATTTTCGCAGGATCTTTAAAAACGCAAGCAATATCGCAAGCAAATGCTAGTTATTTTTATAAGCCGCAACATTTTGCAGCGCCATTGTTTCCATAGCAAATTTGGCACAAAACTAAAGTGAAACTTACCGGAACAAGTCAGCAGCGTTGAGAACCACAGCAGCCGCAGTGGCAGGGTCTCGTAACCCATACCGTAGAGCGGCCAGACAGCGCGCCAAGTATGGTGCTAGAACTTCCTCCCGGCTTTGCTTGGAGCATAGCACTCGGCATACTGTGCCTAGGGCTTCCGCGCGGCCTATAGAGATACACAAGCAAAATATAGCAAGAAGTCATATTTTAATAAAGTACAGTCCGGAAGGCGTAAGCTGAGCTTTGCATTAGTGTGAGTAACCAAAAGCAGAGTCAGACAAAAATAAATGGTACTATGTATCGTTCATGTCTTTAAAATATGTAATTAAATTACAAAATATTTCTTTTACTTGGCTATTTTAAGGTTTTCGTAGTCTTCATTTACTTGTGTTTGCAGCCATTTCACTAATAAATCGATCACAAGAACAAAATATTAAGAATTAAATACCAGTCACGCTGCTACCAGTACAAGGGTGAAGTGTGACAGGTGAGGAGATGCGCCGCGCTTTTACCTGACGTCACACCTACACTATCTATGTACACTCACACAAATGCGAACCTCAGCTTAGGCCTCGCGACCTATATGAATATGTAAGAGACGAATACTGGTGTCAGATTTTTCAAGCTGACAAGCATCTTACATTACTTAACGACTGCCATGAATGTTGAGAGCTTAACATGCCTTCTGAAGCACCAAGGAGCTTGAGATAGAAAAATATGCCACTTTCGGTCACTCATCCAAGTGGGGTTGCACCCGGGATTGCTTAGCATGCGTAAACCTAATAATGTAAATAGGGTCGGCAGAAGTGCGGCTGAAGGCGCAAGACAGCATGGTTTTTTATTAGCACCCCCTCCCTCATCATCATCATTTCGTGTAGGTGACACGGTCAGTCGACCATGCACACCCTGGCGCCAGAGTTCTTCGGAACTGCCTCTTGAACCACGTGGATTCTTTAACGACTACCAAATGGCAGCCGGGACCAACGGCTTAACGTACCTTCCGAAGCACGGAATCATCTTTATTATCAGACAATCACTTTCATGCCTGCAATGTCCTAACCAAAATGAAAACAACTTAACAAAGTATGCTTCCCGTGGGAATCGAACCTACGACCCCCGGGTCAACAGGCAAACGCCTTAACCACTGGACCACGGAGGCTGTCACTCACTCACCTCCTCGTCACGGCATACGCATACTGTGTAAGAGACAGCATCCTGGACTCACCAGGTTGATAAGCCAGCATGTTCAGTTTATACTGAGCGTCGGACAGCGACGGCGGCGGCGGAGTACCGTCGGCACGAGCTAAAACAAGACCATTTTGTGATTAAAACCGTAGGTATAACAATTCTACAGAAATAGTTATGGTAGAACCACGCTACCGGCTAAATTCAAATATACAAAAAAAAATTACGGTAAACGCATTTTTGCCATGTGGTCCCCGGCGAAGAATAGAACTATTCAAGTCTTCCCGTGGATGTCGTAAAAGGCGACTTAGGAAACACAAGCCAAACAAAAACATCAAAGAGACCGCTTCAACTTGTCCAGCGTGGATGGTGTAGGCCAAATTTACTGCTCTATCTAATATAAGGCTCTGGTAGTACAGAGCGAGTCGTGCTCCTGCAGAGGTGTCAACTTCGGCTTTAACCACTGTAAATACTTATTGTATGGAACAAAGACAGAGGAATCATGGTGACTGTACCTGGAGCGACGTATACTGGAGCCGTGCCCAGCAGAGCTGCCTCAAACAGCCACTCCCCGAACAGGTGGAAGATGGAGTTGACGCGAGGACGTAGCGGTGTCAACGGCGGCTTGTCGGCTTCGGCCACTGTACACAGATATTTCCATAAGTCACGGACGGAAAATACCAAAAAATACTAGATACAGTCCTTTTAACTCACTTTCCTGGTCGCGTGTGTACACGTACAACGCACATACACATTTTCTCTATGTGCGCCCGTTAGTGCCTTCCATAATTTCCATAAAGAAAGTACAGTCAGCCCAAATTGGCATTTTTAATATGATATTTTTAAACTAGTAACTGTACGGAAATATATGATTTTTATACGAAAAACATCAAACGTCCCAGTCGCACTTTCAAAAATAGAAAAGTTTCAGCAATATCATGGTTGTCCGTGTTAAAATACTGTTTATTACGTTACGTTCACAAGTGTAATTGCAATTTATATACGCGACACAAACATCCCTGAAGGGAGAGTTACTGAAATCAAAATACTGTACTATAGATCTAATCGGGCCGTGTTGTTCCCAACAGAGTAGCATAGGACCACTCCAAATATTTCCGTGGATGTCTTAGAAGGCGACTTAGGAAACACAAGCTAAACAAAGTTTATAAACATCAAAGAGACCTCTTCCATTCGCCTGGCCAGCATGGAGAGTGTAGGCCAAATCCTCTGACTGCTCTGGCCAATATATGGCTCTGGTAGTACATAGAGGGTCGTGCTCCTGCAGTGGAGACTAAAAAAGACCTGATGATGATGATGATAGATCTAATTTGTATACCTTGCGAAGATATGGAGTTAGGTGGCGTGGTGGGCGCCACGCTGGGCGGCCGACTGCTCGTCAGCCCGATGAGAGACGTGCGAGGAGTACCTATAGCACACGAAATGTAGTGTTATGTTTGTTTGTATTCAATTTACACTGGACGTGCCAGCGCGCGTCGGATGCTATGAAGGAATTGTTTGTATGTACTTAAATTTCAAATTTGAATATTTTTTTGAAAAAGTATCCTCTACGATCAAATAAAAATATTTTATATTTAACAAATACAAGTGGTTTGTTGGCTTATGAGACAAGGTAAATTTGTAATACTTATAGAGAGTTTTTGCTCACGCTAGCTCGGTCAATAAAATATTCTGATGAGTAAATTAAAAAAAGTACTATTTTAAATTAACCACCATTTTTTTAAATTAAATATTAAGATTAAATAATAATATGTGCGGTATGTTCACTACCAATCTTAATTCACAACTGTTGGTAAACTTATAACAAGGCAGCGAGATATTTTAGGCGCCTTAATTGCTTTGGCGTAAATATCGAGCTCCGTGGCGCAGCGGACAACACGCTAGCCTGCGACACGGGGGTCCCGGGTTCGATCCCCGGTCAGGTCAAGATGGAAAAAGATCTTTTTCATATTGACCTGGGTCTGGGATATTTATCTATATAAGTATATATTATAAAATATAGTATCGTTGAGTTAGTATCCTGCGACACAAGTTCACAACTTACTGTGGGGCTGGCTCAATTTGTGTGATATGTCCCTATTTATATTT
The DNA here is from genome assembly GCA_963082605.1 of Rhodophaea formosa. Taxonomy (NCBI): domain Eukaryota; kingdom Metazoa; phylum Arthropoda; class Insecta; order Lepidoptera; family Pyralidae; genus Rhodophaea; species Rhodophaea formosa. The sequence goes on from OY720219.1 coordinate 2,380,907, forward strand.
ATTATCATAAAAATAATATCTGCTGATGTTATCTCGAATACTTTTAATTTGTACATGTTATTGCTATACTGAGGGCTATATAAATTTAATTTTACTGTAAGATAATACAGACTTTTTAATTTAATATTCTTGTCACTAGACTTGTCAACAAAACAGGTTTATAAAAATGTAATCCAAGAAGTAAATAAACCACAAGTTGCGAAAGGTATAGATGGAAAAAATAAATAAAAAACTAAAACCCTCTGTCATTAACTTCAGCCCAACACAACTAATAATGTACACCCAAACTAAAACAGTGCTCACTACCCCGTAACCAAGAAGTGTGGAAACATAAAGAAATAATATATGGGAAAAAATTACACGCGGGCGGGATGTCAGATATTTTCCCATATCTTATTTCTTTATTTTAATAAGAATATAATAAAAATAGCATTGTGAATGCATAAAAAATAAACTAAGTGTGGAAACAAAATTAAAAAAAAAAAAAACAATCTTGTGATCTCAAGCTTTCTGTACCGGTTTATGAAATTAGAACTTCTGTAGTCAGATTCTTATAGGTGTGACATTTTTACCAAAATATAATTGTACCTACATTTATTTAAGTAAAAACTTCCGGTTTTGGACTAAGAAAAACTAATATGCGTTTCTCGCGTCATTAAAACGGCAGTCCTTGGGTATTTTTTAATCCGTGTATCGGCTCAGAAAACTTGGAGACGAACGCAAAACGCCATTTTACCGACTCGCCGAAAGCAAACCATTTAGTTTCTTCTCGTTCTCTTTGCCTTTATTTTAATTAAAATAGAGAGAAATACAGAATACAGTTTTTGAAATTATAAAGTGTCTTGATTTAACCGACCACACTTATGCTGCTTATCAAATATTATTTAATCGTATTATTTAAACAGCGCATCATCGCACCGAGTACTGTACGAATCAGTGCTTCCATCTAGTATCAAACGCATCAGAAAACTCCCATTTAAAATACTCTTTTTACAAGCAAAGCGTGAGTCAGCGTCTCCCAAATACTTCTATATAAACTGAGGTAGACGAAGTGTACGTGCCAAATTCTGAAGCGTTTAAAAGGAGTTAACTAACACCATTGGGCTCTGTACAGTGAAGACGCCGTTGTCAACGAAATCACGTGACACGATTGCTTTTAAATGTCTGTTTCTTAGAATAAGACATTTTTTTAATGGACTCTGTAGCTAGCTGTAAGTGAGCTTTTGCTACTTCACCGGACTTATTGAGGTGAGGCAGAGAGCCGCCTGTAAGGCGAATATCACCAAGGAGCTACGGACCTCGGCTTGGGCATTGTCTGTGTGCGCAAGGCTTGGAGAGACAGCAAACTCTCATATGCCTGATGGGCCGCGCCGCGATTCGCATGCATAGCCTGAAAGGTAAAACTGAGAAACCTGAAGGGCCGAACTGAGAAACCTGAAGAGACGAACTGAGAAACTTGAAGGCCCGATTTGAGAAACTAAGAAACCTTGGAGTAGGGCACGTCTACCTCAGTTTATTACACTCTCACCATACATACCCTTCTCCTGCTTATCCTTATCGCGGGGTCGAGCAGCAGACACGCTGAAGGACTTGGCGAGGCGGCGATGCGCGGGCGGCGTGTCGCCGTCGCCCGCGTCGGCGTCGCGCGCCAGCGGCAGCGACCACCACTCCGCGCCGCGCCCTACACCGCCACACACCCCGTGCTTTATACATACTCCGAGCAGTCGTGGATCGTGGCAGTTTTTTTTCTTTTTTACGAAGCAATGAGTTTTGATGTTACGACAAAGGTTTCATTCTAAAAATTCTTAAATTACAATGAATACAACTTTTTTTAAGAACTGCCGATAATATTATTTCGTCAATGAGGTTTCATTCAAAAAAATCCTGAATAACAATTAATTCCAGTACTTTTAAGAAATGCTGAAGATACTGTTTCGCTATTAGTCTGTAGCTTTTGTAAATAATGTAAATATTACTAAATTAGATACTTTGCATTTAAATATATTCTAATATTATCATAAAACTAAGGTATTAATGCATCTGAACACAAAGTATTAGATAATCATGTAGATGTTTCATGACCAAAATCTTCTTTGGCAATTTCATTCAAACTGAGAAAACAGATGATTGATCAATAACATAAAATTTTATAGTCTGAAATTATTAACCTCGGATATCTAAAGTCACGACTGCCATGAGTAGAAAATGTGTGAAGATCAATTAAGGCGCATAGACAAAAAAAAACTCCCATACAAACGTAGTTATATGATAAAAACTCATAGATTCACATCTCGTAGAGAGAATTTCAAATACTGAAAAGATTTATTTGTATGAGAATTTGCATTGATCACAGAGCAGGGAATGACTGTCGCTCGCGCGCTACTAGAGACGCTTTTTCAACACATTTCGTACGAAACAAGCGTGTCAGCGGTACCGTTTATTAAGGTTTTCTACTTCTGACAAAGCTTACCTCAGAATGTTGTTAATTAACCTTTTTACTGTAGGTGTGATACCATAACTCAGCTCATTGGGGCTTTTATACGTTTTTTCTTTAGTACGAACTGACAGGCCGAGTATGCGACTTTCGCCTACTAGCCAGGTGCGGGCTGAAACGCGGAATTGTTATTGCTTACGTCTAGGGCGCCGGCGGCATTCCGTGCTCTATGGCTATAATTTTGCGCTGTTTTAAGCATAGAGACTAAGCAAATTCAGACAATTCTCCCCATAAGTTTGACGAGAAATTAAGGAATTGAAACACCACCCCACACAATAGAAAATAAACCTTCCTCCACACTCCCACTAACGCTGACCGACCGCCCCGCCGTGACCCTCTATAATTTACAATATCTAGTCCAACTTTGTACAAGTCAACAATAAACGCTATATCTACTTGTTATCTTATAAAGTTACACACAAAAACTAAATTTTGAAATAAAATACAGCGTATAAATTGACCCTAAAAGGGCTCTGAACGCGGATGTCTCCATAAAAACGGAAAAAGGGAATAGGATATTTTACTAGGTCAAAATATTAGTAATAAAATTAGACCGTCAGTTAGACAATCAAAAAATATTGGACACGTATTTTTTCTTTCGTTAATTAAACAATAAATGTCAAAGATAAAGCGTGTCAAAGTTCATGAGTGGGGGCTTGTGACATCACAGGCCACTAAAACGTGTACTAGCTAGTGACGTCACACACAATTTTAACGGGCTATATCTTTGTAAATATTTTTTGATAATCTAACTAACGGACTAATTATATTTTTTTAGGAAAATAGCCTATCGGGTCAACATTTGATAACTGGTTAACTGATTTTAAACTGATTAATGGTTTGAGAATTGTAAACTATTTAAAATGTTGAGAGGCTTATATTTCTTAAACCATCCACGTACGCGCACAACGACTTTAATAATGCATGCATTTTTTTCCAAATTTTACCCAGTTTGAAATTCAAACTCCTTTAATTGCCCCGCGCCTTGTCCACATTAAGACGAGCTCCGTGGCGCTGTGGTTAACATGCCAGCCTGGGACATGAGGGTCCCGGGTGCGATCTTCGGTCAGGATCACACAACGATCTTTTTCAGATTGACCTGGGTCTTGGATGTTTATCTATATATGTATTTGTCATAAAATATAGTTACGTGGGGCTTACTCAATCTGTGTGATTTGTCCGTATATATTTATTATTCCTTAGACCATGTGCTCGAGTAAGATGGGGTGCAAAAGCATATACTGCAATATACAAAGGCATCAATGCCGGCGGGCGGTCAGTCAGTAGCACCATTAGGCCATGTGCTGAAGAAGAGTGTGCAAATAATTCCCTAAACAAGAAGAAAAATCACCATCGAAATCAAATTCTACTTTTCCCCAATTACTTAAAAAAAAATGATTAAATTCCAAAAAATAAACAAAATAAGAAGCAAACCTCTAAACATTCTTTGCCTATTATCAAAATTGAATTAAAAAAGTGGATATTAAAATAACACACACCAAAAAAATCCATTTATTTTTGAGTATCGTCCTACTAGGGACTTTAATTCCAAAATAAAATATTGTCTGGTGGTTCCGCATTACACGATACATGAATTGAAATGCAACACTGAACCCCGACAAATTCTATAACCAACAAATTCATCATTTGTTAATTAAAGAATTTTCGGACTAGAAAAGCGGCATAGTAAAACTCGGTCTGTAATGTAATGTAAGGTGACGTAATGTAATATAATGTGACGTAATGTGAGCACTGACCGAGGAAGGCATCGACGTGCGCGGCGACGCCCTTCATGGCCTTGTGGAAGATGGCGGGCAGCTGCGCCAGGCACGGGTGCTGGCTCGGGTCGCGCGCGCCCTCCTCGCACGTTATCGAGTACTAGGGGGTAAATAACTCATTTACTTATTTTTAACCGACTTCAAAAAAAGGTGGAGGTTCTCAATTCGTCATAATCTTTTATTTTTTTATGTATGTTCCCCGATTTCTCATAGACGCCTGGACCGATTTAAGAAATTCTTTTTTGTTCGATAGGTAATACTTTATAGATGGTCCCATTAAATTTTTATCGAAATATGACGAGCGCATTTTGAAAAAATACACAGAAACAAAAAAAAAATCACACGAATTCCGTTCGGTTTACACTTTTTTCAATTTTATTCTTATGGTTTTATTTATTCAAACAAATTGATAGGGTTCATCATCATCATTTCGTGTAAGTGACACGGTCAGTCGACCATGCACACCCTGGTGTCAGTGTTCTTCGGAACCGCCTCTCGGACTCTGACGTGGTTCCTTTAACGGTTTTTGATTTTTGGAATTTTTTTTTAAATTATCTTATTATTTTTTTATCTTCTTCTTCTTCTCGAGTCGTAATGTCTGCTTTTTATTTATTATTTTTTTATCATTCGGGAGCCCGATGACTTAGTGGGTGTAAGCACTGTAAGCGCTTGCGCATGTTAATCAACCCCGGGCGCAGTCCCCACTTGGATGGGTGGCATAAAAATATCTCGAGCTTCTCCTTGCTTTGGAAGGCACGTTAAGCCGTGGATTCCGGCTGACATCGTTGATGATAGTCGTTAAGCTATGTCAGATGCCTTTAGGCTGCTTGAAAAATCTGACACCAGTGTTGGCCACTTACACATACGAAAAACAGGAAAACAAACATTTTCTTATTGCATGCAAAGGAACCTCCCCATTCAAACATGGACCTAGGAATAATATGGACCCGGCATTAGACACATCAAAAGTGAAGCATAACTTACGTCACATCAAGTCACATGTGTGCAGCATGTATTTGACATTTGGGAAATTTGACATTTCGTTCGACCGGGGAAAAGTGTAGGGATTTTTGTGCCGATGTGTGCGTGCGCTAGTGTCGCGACACGAGTGTAGGGATTTTTATGTGCGTCACTGTTACATTTTCCAAGGCATATCCTGATTATTCTTAGATCCATGCATTCAAAGCGCCTATTGATTCAACAAATCGAATCATGTGTAGGACTATGTGTTTGTGCACAACCGTGTGGCTCCAGAGTAGAATAGGACCACTCCAAGTCCTCCCGTGGATGTCGTAGAAATGAAATGAAATATTATTTAGAACGTAGAAGGCGACTTCAGAAATACAAGCTAAACAAAGCTTATAAACATCAAAGAGACCTTTCCAACTGGCTGCTCGTATGGACAGCGTGAAGAATGTAGGCCAAATCCTCGGACTGCTTAGGCTAAATTATGACTCTAGTAGTATAAAGAGGGTCATGCTCCAGCAGTAGAGTCTAAAAAACACCTGATGATGAAGTAGGACTATGGATACCTGAAGGAAGTCCGGGGTTTGGCTGAAGAGGTATGGGCGAGAAAGTCCACCGTGTTGCCGATGGTGTGCAGAATGCGGTACCAGCTCTGGTACCTTATACTGTACTGTACTGCGCTCATGTCCGCCTGTACTAAGCCTGCATCTTCTTCACCTATAAATCGAATTCTGTGTAGGAAGGATACATGCAGAAAATCCAGAGTATGGCTGATGAGGTGCGGGCGACACAAGTCCACCGGGTTGCAGATGCTGTGCAGGATGCGGTACCAGCTCTGGTACCGTCTTCTGCGCTCATGTCCACTGAAACTAGACCAGTGTATTCTTCACCTATTTATCGAATCGAGTGAACGAAGGATACCTGCAGAAAATCCGGGGTTTGGCTGATGAGGTGCGGGCGACACAAGTCCACTGGGTTGCCGATGGTGTGCAGGATGCGGTACCAGCTCTGCATCACCGCTTCGGCGCTCATATCCACTGGAACTAGACCTGCGTCTTCTTCGCCTAAAATAAATAATAAGTACCGATATTGCAATATACAAATAATTGACTAACGCATCAATATTTACTTAATAGCTGACTTTTTTTACAATTTAGGAATTTATTTCATACCATCAAATGTTCCTATACATTTTGATATTCCCATACGTTTTTCCCGGGCGGTTGAGCTCTTTTGTATACATAATCGATTTATTTTTGAGTTCCTAGCAATGAATCTCATAGAAAAAGATGTCTATATTGACGGGCTGAGTCATTTTAAGGGTTTGTCGAAGTTTAAGTTACAAAGCTGTATATATTTTATGTATTCTATAGGGGTCATGTTGACAACTCACTGATGGGCATGGCGGGGAACAGCGGACCGTACATGTGCTTGAGCAGGCGCGCGGTGAGGCACAGCGACGCGCGCGTCCACTGCTCCGTCAGCGGCGCGCGGTGCCGCCAGCGGATGCACTGCTCGCGCAGTGTACGCCACAGCGGCGGCGACGGGAAGCATCTGTGCGGTAAGACAGAGTTAACAGAGATAGCATCGTCTATTCTGGCAGGGTCGCCATGAGGCGTCTTCTTAAGGTTGAGGAGAGAAACTTCACAAAACGACAAAGATGTTAATTGTCTTAGCAACAGCAATGGAATAATAAATTTACTAAAAACTATAACTAAGTATCTCTAAAACATATTGCTTATGATTCACTCCATGTTATACGTGCCTGTGTCCTAATTATTAACTAGCGCGAGCGAGTTACTATGCTCGACCGCCACAAATGGAAGATCTACCCTTTATTACGGTCGAGCATAGCACCTCGCTCTTGTTACATCTATCATAATTGTTTATCACTTTGACGTTTCGTACAAACTGGAGTTGCGCTGCAACTATACACAGAGGGCGTTACATGATACATTTAAAAAGTCTATCTATTAAGGTTGTCACTAATATACGGCCTACCTGTAGCACGCCAAGATCCACACTTCGAACAGCACACACAGCACTCGCTCGCACAGCTGCTGAGCGGCCGAGTGGAGCGGCGCGGGCGGAGACAGCAGTGCTGATGTAGCTGACAGCAGCAGCAGTGCCCTCCACTATCCTGATCTAGGTAGCCACTACCACAAACTTTTTTTGGTTGTCGCTATCACACTTACCTGTGACACGCCAAGATCCACACTTCGAACAGCACACACAGCACTCGCTCGCACAGCTGCTCGGCGGCCGAGTGGTGCGGCGCGGGCGGCGACAGCAAGGCCGATGCAGCCGACAGCAGCAGCAGCAATAGGGCTCTCCACTCGCTTGCTCCAAGGTTGCCACTACCAGCCAGAGACCGAGCAAGACGCAACACGCGGTGGCAAAGCACCGCTTGCTTGCTGATCAGATCCGGACCTGCAAATATGACACATTGTATAACAATATTACATTAAGACCTTGTCCCGAAATAAAATGGGCGTATTCGCCGCGAATATCTCGTGCGTCGCGCAACGGCCGCGCGTATTAACCGTATAAACATTTTGACTTTCTTTTCCCTCGATACGTGTACAGGAGTTCGCGCGTTGACTGGACGCGTCAAAAGACACGACAAGGCGTTTCTAGTACATCAACTAGCGCGCAATACGCGCGAGTCGCGAATCTGGCGAAGTGCACGCAATTTACGCGCGTATTTTGAATTCGCGCGGTGGTTGTGGATACGATGTATTGGCCTATTTCGCTTACGTGTGAGTGATATGTATGGCGCAATAAAGATATATTGTTTTGGAATTCGCGCGATACTTATCGCGGCGAATTCGCCTCTTCTGGACAAGGTCTAAGGCGGCTAGCGATTTTGCAAGGCATTTGGAATTGCACGTTCGGACGGAAGGTTTTAAAGCTCTACAAAGTCGACCACGATTTGCGGTCTTCTTTTTACAACGTACATGGCAGTTTGGGAAAGCTTCATTGGAGTTCCGTAGTAAGCAAGGAACCATTATAGTTTCGCCATGTCCGTCTGTCTGTCCGCAGTTTAAGACTATAAGTACTAGAAAGCTGTAATTTCCGGGGGTAAATATATTAATCGCGGCGATAAAGTGGATAAATAAAATGAAAAAGCAAACTTCAGAAAAATATATATTTTATTTTACAAAATCACTTATGCCTGCCAATCATTTGGCCTGCGGTGTGTGTTCGGTCACCTCCTGCCGGGTCCCATATATTACTAGAAGACTTGGTAGACCAAGAACGCGATAGCGCGATGAGTTAGATAAATTTAACAAAGAACGGAATATAACTCAAGACAGGATTGAATTGAGGAAGTGGAGGGAGGCATTTGCACAGTAGTGGGATGCATGATGGCTCGAAATAAATAATGATTAATGAGTAGTGATAACTCATATATTTGTGACAGAACATCCGCATCGCATTTGAAAGCAATAGCGCTTGTAGTTGTAGCTATACTGTATATAGCTACAACCACAAACCTACAATGATCTTTTGGCACGTGACCATAATCTTGTAAAGTGTCACTTTTGGAAGATAGCTGGAATTGATGTTTGTTGCGGATGTTTCGATCTTTTAATCCTATTTATAAAACTAAGAATATTTTGTTAGCTGGAAGTCTTAATTACACTCGTAATTACACACAGCGTCGCATTTTAATGTCATCCAAGTGCCAAATGAGCATTGTCGCATTGTACACCGAGGTTGAAGCTAATAATAGATACATAAAGGCTAATGTTTTTAAAAAATAACAATGCTCAAGCTGTAACGATACAATGTGTAATCTATGTACAAACTTACCCAGCTCCAGTTGGTATACAAACGAGAGACCTTGCAAAGAGAAATAGGTGAGAAGAATTACTACCTTCCTTTTGAAATACCAATATTTAAAAAATGCCTAAACTGTACTTTACTTGAGAATTATTTACAAATGAATTTACAAAATGTGAATGAAGAAGTTATGTTATGTCATACATAGTAAATTAAACCATTTAAAAGACAATAAGCATCAAATTATTATATACGTGTTAATGAAATGACCTGAACTTAGTTTGTTCAGAATCAAGAGTAGAATCGATTCCAAAAATAAAAAATGGGTGTCAAATTTTACCAATAAAAATATTTTAAATACCGCGTGTTTGATCATTACTCAACTCTATCAGGCGATGGCACGCGAAGCGGCAACGTCGCGCTAGATCGCGCGTAATAACCTTAGACGTTTAAATTTAAAAAAAAATGCTAATTACTTCATAAATAATACGATAATATTACATTTAATAATTTATATAATTCTTTTATAATAAAAATATGTTGGGGTGTCTGAGGTTTTGCGCTTTTTCATTAACACATTGTATAAATTAGTATAAGAAGAAAACAATGTGGAAGATTTTCACAAGAGTAATTATGGTGACATAGGAATATGTACCAAAGTTAAAATTCAAGTTTCATAGAACCGTAGAGAAAATAAAGTAACAAAGTAGTTAAGTTTTCTGGTTACTTAACGTAAATACATATCCTCTGTGGATAACATTAACAATTACAATAAAAAAACTTACTCTCATCTGGTCTCGGTACGAACAAGTTCTGCAGATGTCTCAAGATCTTCCTAGCATATCTGTGTGGCTGGTCGCGCACGGGCGGAGGGGTGGCGGGCGGGGGCGGCGCGGGGGGAGCGGCGGCGGGCAGCAGGGGGGACAGCCACGCACAGCACACGCGCACGCAGTCGCGGACTGCTTCATGTTCGGTAAGGGGGAGACCGAGGCCGAAGCGAATTACTTCTAAGACCCATTCCACCTGGAAATAACAATTTTAGTAAGTGTCACTTGACTGAGTCTCTTCCTGACGTATGGGAGGGTGTGTTTATGCACCTATGTCAAATGAAGAGCGACTTCGGTTAGGTGTAAAGCAAGACAGTTGACACATGACACCCTGGTCTATTGTTTATTATCATTGCACACTTGATTGTTGACATAAACATGTTCCAAAAATAATTACAGTACTACCACTTTAATAAGTTACACCGATGTACCCTGTGCAGAAGTCAACTTTTTGCATGGCGCTAAAATATCCGTTTACTGTTGGCTGATGAGTACGCGCCATGCGGCGTCTCGGCCACTCTCGGCAGGAGGCGTACAAGTATTGTGAGCGAGATAGTAATAGTCCTTCTGCTTTTGGATTTAAAATCTTATGTTGTAACAATAAGTTCGTTATTTCACTGATGTATTCATTCGGCCCAAGTCGGCGGTCGGTAGCGCTACTCTGCGCCACCGAACAAAACCGAGGTAACTTATACACGTGGTACTACTGTAACCTATAAGGAATTGTAGCTGTGTAACATGAGAACAGAAATAAAACAAAAAGACAAATAACTAAATATAATCAAACAAAGTCCGTGAGGCGAGTAGGAGACGAACTGTTGAAAAGAGTTTCTTTCTGTGTTTCTTCTCTGCAGTGGTCGGTTTCGAAACACTAGTAGTCTGTAGCTTTTAAGCGACAATTAATTTTCTGAATAAATGTTTGATTGATTGTTTTCTTCTAGTAGATTGACATTTCCACGCTGGTTTGGGAGACAAGGAAAACATAGAATATACCAGCTGCTTAACATCTAGCGTAGATAGAAAAGCCGATCAAAGGATTGGGTGAAATCTAAGGAATCACTTTTTAGGCGATGCGGCTAGCAACCTAGCATTGCACTATTTTGATTCCACTTTCAACCTTGACTACTAACACACTAAGGCGTTTGGGTTTTATGACCTTGGGCTCTGTCTACCCCGTACGGGATAAAGACGTGAGGAAATGGACCTAGTAGGCAATAGTCTTTTCAGGAACTGGGCAAAACAGGCAATGGTCTTAACAAACAGTGGTAAAAAAAACTATGATCCTTAACGTCAAAAAGGGTGATAATATGTATGTACGTCCTGATTAGGGTCGCAGGAAGGCACTGGATGCAGGCCGCTTCCAACCAGTCGTATTGGAAATCCTTGGGGGAGGCCTATGTCCAGTGGACTTCTCGCAGCTGAAATGATGATGATGATGTATGTATTGCTTGTTTGACATTACCTCGGCATCGGTAGCGAGAGGGCTGGGCTCGTGGCTTGCCAGCTGCCTCACCACGGCGAGCACTACGTCGCGCCCCCCGACGGCGCCCAGCACGCCGCGCCCCCCGCCCTCCAGAGGCAGCGAAGACCATTCTGAGTACATGCCGCCACAGTCTTTGTTCTATAAAGAATTTAATTTATAAGAACAAATAGTTTCGGCTTAGTAAATAATGATTATTTAAAATATGAAATGAAGTGAAAAAATGCCTGAAAAGGTCTATTTTCTGAATAAAATATTTGAATCTTAAAGGTCTAGAAAAATCATAAACTTTAAAGTCATAGAGCTACTAAGTAAAATCAAATCACAGTCAACAATTTTTGCTCAAGATGCACTATCAGTAACCACGGATTATTCCAAAACTAGGAGAAGTCAATCCAGTTTTACAATAAGTACCTACTTTAACAGAATTATGGAAAACATGAGTATCACATATAGTTATGAAAATGAAATACACAATGCAAAGGAGGTAGAGTGTAACTTAAACTATGAATGGGATGCACTATTTTTATTTTTTTATAGAACTCATCACGTAATATAAGCCAATTTTTCTTATCAACTAATATTTTTATTTGTTAAATTTTATTTTAATTACATCAACATGACAAGAAGAAAAAGATTTTTACAACACTCAATAATTTAAAATACATACATCCTCCATCAATTTTTTATCAGCCAAACTGCCAAACCACATAACATGTGAAACTAAATCAGTTGTTTCTGTTAATATTGCTCATGATATTGAATTACAACATGATAATATTGAATTATTTAATCTGTTTACATGAGATAGACATTATTAAAATTTGTAACAATGGGTTACATATATGTGGTCATGTACAAAATTGATGGGTGGGATAACTTGAATTTAAAAATTCTGTAGATTGGAATTAAAAGTACTCACTTTATTTCATTTCATTTCATTCATAAAACCCCAAATGTTTTGTTCCTTGTAAAAATTTAAGTGCTATTTTGTATGAAATTATTTATTGCATCACTGCGCTTTAAAAATCATATTGTTGAAGAGCATGGCAACTTCTATTAGATACAATCCTCAGAAATAACAAATTTGTGCAAGGCTTTTCTGGAGCTCACTCATGTTTTAACCCTATCTGGTTGTCTTCCTTCAGGTGAAAGTTAGAGATGTGTGCACGATTATTGCGGATCCAGTTGATATTGTTACATATTTCTACAATCATTTCGCATGAAGCATTTTACATTTTCTACATAATTAGTAAATAGGGATAGTGACTACCAACATCTCTAGTTAGTACAGTCATTTTATGTACATAAAAAACTTTCATTTATTATGATTACTAAGTCTTGAACCTTTTTTACACTATTTTATATTTATGGGACGGAAGGATAGTAATTATAGAATGATATTTACCTTGTGGTTGACTCTGTTGAAGATACCGACATTCATAAATAAGAAATAACGGTGTACACCGTTAGTACCACTACGCCTTTACGAACAACACAAATCACGTATATTTAGAGTTTTATACAAGTCTACAACGCGCGATGACGATCTAATTATGTGTGAAGAATGTAATCTGGTTCACTACCCTTCAAATAATAGCTAGAGTAATGATTTTCAGTTATTTCATTTATTTTCTGAAAAAACTCCCAACACAACACGAACGAAATTATTTAATTTCAAGTCAGTCAGCAAGCCTGTCATTTGCCTTACTTTCTCGCTCTTTTTCCCAATTGGAAGTAAATAGGTGTAAAAGGGACAGATTACCTGAAAGCTGTGCTGCTGGGGCTGCTGGTGCTGCTTTTTGAAAGCAAGCAAATGTCAATTCAATATCTTTCCGTGCTGACAAATGGAATCTACAGAATATGACATTAGATTTTCTCTACGTAGGCAAAGGAAACTATGATTGTTGATTGTTGTAAACCAACTTTAAGACCGAAAAAAATTCATGTCTGTGAGATACCTACACGCTAGTACGTGTACATATATCTCCATCTTCGAGCAATACGGCTTCTGTACGAAGGCGTGTTGCTCGAAGATCTCCATCCATGCTTACTTGTACCTACCTACTTTATATTTATATATTATATTATATGTGTCTTTTCATTCCTGATGGCAAGCAACCGTCGGCGCAGTCCCCACTGAGATTGCCGAGCGCAAGTAGCGTAAAAATATTTTGAGCTCCTTCATACTTCGGAACGTAGTACATAAGTATATCTCCAATTCTCCATGTTCGGAAGGCACGTAAAGAAGACAATAGAAAATTAAAGCCGTTGCTTTAGGCCATTGTTGGCAACCGCAGATGCCTTGAGGCAATTTAAAAAATCTGACATAGTGTTGTCCACGTACAATCGGGGGAAGAAAACCCTGACCCATACGAAAAGAATTTAAATAGGGGTAATGGTTTATCTGCGCCCTACTATACACACACACGAAAATATAATAAAAAGAAAAACGAGGATAAGCTACTCGTAAATGAGACCGTTCTGTGTATGTTATCTATCGATAGGTACCAAAGATAAGTGCGGACCTACCTCCCTATAACGTACCTTAAGTGAAGATACGTGATACCTACCTATGTAGATTCTTCACATAACATCACATCACATTCATATGAGTACCGCGTCCAGTGCCTCCGTGGTCCAGTGGTTAAGGCGTTTGCCTTGTTGACCCGGGGGTCGTGGGTTCGATTCCCACGGGAAGCATACTTTGTTTAGTTGTTTCCAGTTTGGTTAGGACATTGCAGGCATGAATCACCTGATTGTCTGATAAGAAAGATGATTCCGTGCTTCGGAAGGCACGTTAAGCCGGTGGTCCCGGCTGCCATCGGTAGTCGTTAAAGGAACCACGTCAGAGGCCGAGAGGCGGTTCCGAAGAACTCTGACACCAGGGTGTGCATGGTCGACTGACCGTGTCACCTACTCGAAATGATGATGATGATGAGTACCGCGTATGCACGCAACGTACCTTCGTCATGTGAATGGATTCTGTTCAGGTGCGGTGAGTTCAGAAACAGTGGTTGGAAAAGCAGTGTATTTAAAAAAACTAAGACTTAACCATAAAAAAAAAATTACTGTGTAATAGTAGACGTATTGAGAAAGAGCATGTAGAGATTCATTACATAATAGATCATACTTCACTCGATAGAAAAAAATCGCAAACATTGCTCTGTTTGACACTCAGAAGCAGTATATCTTAATGTCTTATTTTATATTAATTTTTATAAGTCATACATACTATTGAATACATGGGAATACATGGAATAACGATGTAAAAAAAAACATTAAGAAGTATTTTAAATTTCTACTAAAGTCTTTAATACTGGTAGGGGTACCAGCCGGTATATCACGGACATTCCGCGCCGCCCGGCCCGCGCTAGTGTTTGTCGAGACGTTGCGAGCGTCGGACCTGTGTCGCGCTCCTGAACGTCCATCACGTGACTCTTGTGTTTGAAATTATGGCAAACAAAAAAAAAACACGGGGAAGAGATGGAAGGCTAAGCGTCATAAACACATAATGTACATGAAAGCCGTACGCTTAGATCATATTTTTGAGTAAACTGCAAAGTCGCTACAGAGGAGCTCTAAACGAATTCATCAGAGTCAAAGCTTTATTGAAACAGTTATTTATTATGTAAACAATGTTAGTACTTAGGTACATATTTAACTCGATGGCCCAGTTAGCGTACACATTTAAAAGCGCTTATGCATGTCAAGCAACCCTAGGCGTCGTTTCCTCATGGATGGATGACCCAACATACATTTTAAGTAGGTAAGTACAATTTATTTCGTCACATCATATAACTTATTTGATATTTAATTCCAACCCGTATTTTTTAATATTTATTTTAGAAAAATGGACATCATTAGTAGTGGACACACAAAAGAAATAGATAAAGGACCACAACACATACACGACGATGAGTAAGTTAGTCGATCTTCTTTTCATGTATATAAGTAGCCATTCATTACTGATATAATAATTCTAGACAACTGCTTTCTAATTATGAGATAAGAGATTAAAATATATTTTATTTATTTACTAGCTTGCGCCCGCGACTTCGTCCGCGTAATACTTCCGGGATAAAAAGTATCCTATATTCAGTTTATTCTCTATCCCTGTGCAAAATTTCATTCAAATCCATGTGGCCGTTTTTGCGTGATTGAGTAACAAACATCCAAAATTTCGCATTTATAATATTACTAGCTTTAGCCCGCGGCTTCGCTCGCGTTAAAAAGTATAGTTTGGGGGTAGAATTGATTAAAATCCTTTCTTAGCGGATGCCTACATCATAACATCTACCTGCATGCCAAATTTCAGCCCGATCCGTCCAGTGGTTTGGGCTGTGCGTTGATAGATCACTATGTCAGTTAGTCAGTCACGTTTGAGTTATATATATTTAGATATTAAGAAGTTGGATTGGATTTTATTTTAAACAAACTTTACAAATTTGAGATATAAAACTAATACATTTATTCATGTCTTTTTTATTTTTGTTCTCATTGTTATAAGCTTTTACTCAACTTCCTCTTTTTGTATGTGTGTGAGGACTATGTTAAGTGTGTATATACGCACGCACATGCATGTTTGCGTTTGTATGTGTGAATCGGCTATCAATGCAATATTATGAAGGCATGGATCTGTATTGCTGATGAAGGATTTTTATACTATTTTATTGATTACAGAAATACCATGGAGAGCGATTAAGCTGAGAAAGTAGTTTTTGAAGAAACAGGAAATTTAAATCAGCATTCAAAGAAGATGACTCACCGATACGTACAATTTTTCTACGAAAGATCAAAAATATATAGAAGAATATGATTTTAAGTCCATAACAAAAAAAAAACAGTGCCCAGTGTAGGTCGATTTATTTATTTTAGATTCCTTTTTTTTCCTCCTTTTTAATTCTTCTTTGTTCAAAGCCTTGTTTACGAGTGTCAAAAACACATGGGTGAAATAAAATCAGGAATTGACAACTGTCATGTCAAAGTCATCTGTATTAGTGTTACAACTCAAAAAATGACGGGGTTCAGCTTTCATTAGCCACACTATAGTCTAGATAGATATCAATTTATAAAAGATGGCATATTTTTATTTGTTTGCATGTTGAGGGTTAAGAGGTTGCAGTTTAGCCAATTGGCTATCCTGGAAAGACCTTTTGAGCACTATTTTGAACAGCCTCCCAGGAGGAACCAGTAAAGTTTCATCAGCATAAGAGAAAATGTTTCCACATCTATATCCATACTGCATAGGCTGTTTATGTATATAAGAAACAGAGTGGGGCCTAACACGCTTCCCTGTGGCACTCCAAAGGTGATATCACTCAGTTCACTTAGGTGCTGTCCTATTTTAACATGCTATTTACGGTTGAGCAGATAATCTTTAAAAAGATTTAACGGAATGCCTCTCATGCCTATTATTTCCACAAGGTAAGTGGTTGATACTGTGTCATATCTAAGAAGACAGTGACACATTTATTATTATTGTCTACAGTTTTAGAGATCAGAGATGTAAGATCAGTGACAGCATCTTCCGTCGATAGACCTTGTTTAAAGCCATATTGTGATGGAAAAAAGATGTTAAAAGAATTTAGATAGCTAACTTAATGTTTATTCATCAACTTTTTCAGTATTTTAGCAATATTTAAATATAATTGAATGCCATAGTTTTTTTGAATTGATCTTATTTTGGATTAGTTGTCGATCATAACTTCTTTTTAATTTTTTGATTTAATTGTTACAGTGGTTGCGATATGTCCTAAAGGTTATTTTTTAAATTTAATTTTCTGGGTCTGTTTTTAACTTTTTTTGCATATAACTATTTCTATTTCTGACGCAACGAAGAACACCCACTGTCATCCAGGGCTTAATTATGCGATTATTGCACGTAATCACAATAGTGATAGTATGAGAGTGGAGGCATTCTATTAATTTATGCAACAAAAACTCAGTCATTATATCATTGAGTGAAGTAAGATCAGCTGCGAAATTACCCTCTCTTAGATTAGCTATCGCTTTTTCAAAGTAAATAAATATTTTAGTTTTACTGTAAGTATTCGTGTTTGCTAAATTTGAAAGTATTAAAAATATCGTAGACTGATCAGTGACAGAAGTATTTTCAACACTTATATTTGCTGAATGTCTGTTTTTGTCAAGTTTCAGAATGAAATGGTCTAGGCAGTTACCCTGTCTTGTAGGGAGTACATGGCCTGGCAGCAAACCGTGCGTGGCTAACATATTTAATAATAATATGTAGATATAAACTCGTACTCTGGCTAATATATTGCTGTGTTAGTACAGAGAGGGTCGTGCTCCTGCAGTGGAGACCAGTGGCGGCTCGTGACTCAAAGACCTGGTGGTGCACATCATAAAACATGCCTAAACAATATGGATAATTTTTATATGCAGAAATAATTCTCTTATTTAGATAGGCATTTTTTACTTACATATACTTAATGTATGATGATAAAATTAAAAAGTAATACAAAACATAAAAACAGCGAAAGTAAAACACGAACAAATACAAACGTAAGACAATAGCATTCTCAATAGTATCTGTACGGGCGCCCGCGGGCGTGCGCTAGGAGCGGGTGCATGGCAAATTATTTTGTCAAGCGAAAATAAGAATTATTTTGTTTGATACTTGACTGATTATCATTTAACAAATAATTAATATATATTTACGTAAAAATGCTTATTTAATTTTTATATCTATGTAATTTTTTTGTATATACCGCACGAGTGAACTTAAGGGGGAGCCGCCACTTTTTCTTAAATAATACGACATTTCATATTTTTAACTCTTCTGGCAATTTATTATAAATTTCTATGCACATAAAGATTCAAGATTCAATTTTACTTTTTGAATTTAGGAGTAATATCTAATACCAGTCTATTCAGATTTCTTGTGTTACGGGGATATTATATCTTTGGCTTTTTTAAATAATTATTTATGCTTATGAACAAACGTGCCTATTTTATATATTAAAAAGTGCTGGGAGAGATAATAAACCTCTTATTACTTTTGGACAGGAAAGGACAGGACAGGACAAACTGAGGGCCAAGTGGGTGAAGGAAACGGGACCCAGTCACTCGACAAAGAGGCCCTCGGGTGGAAGGCGTGTCAGTGTCAAGATGCAACTACCCCAGCAGACAAAATTGAACACCGATATGATTATTTAAATTTGCTTAACATTTAGTTTATTTCAGGTTAAATGACAACAATAATAAAAAAAAATATTGTGATTTAATATGTTTGTATTACTCTGCCCAAAAGGCAATTGACAATATGGATTATGCCCTGTCAATTTGATTATTTGATTAATTTTTATTATATTGCACGCTCATATTGGTCATTTTCCATAATGACCGGGCATTATGTATAATGCCCAATTTATCACTTTGTCCATAACATATATACTGAAGTTGAAAGGAAATTTATCAGAACTGGCTGACTACTAAGTACAAACCTAAAAGTTATAGGCAACTTATAAAATGTACTCGAAAATGTAAAAATTCATACAATTTTCATTGTTAGATGTTTTTGGTCGTTAAACTGTGAGGTACGAGTGTGAACAGTGTGAACCCAACATTGTCCGACGCACGCGTGACCCGACACGCACTTGGCCGTTTTTTGTTTTATTGTGCCAAATAAAAACATAGAAATCTTGAACTAAATCCACCCTTGTAATATTTATCGGTATATTCATTCATCAAATTTTGTCGTTAGTAGATCTCTTATATCGCGTTTTAAGGGGCTATACCATTAGGTTATTGTAGTTATTACCTTTCTAATTACTAATCACATCATGTAAATAAACTTTCATAATGTACCAAATCAATTAGAAACAGCCGATACAATCACTTAACGCTTTGTCTCTGGGTTCCTCTACTCTGTGAGGCGACAGAGAGCGGCATATTATCGCGCTCCCTCACTCCGCCGTCACCTCATGCCCGCTTCACCCCCGTGTTTTGTATGCGGCGTGGAATTGACAGCGTCTTCAGAATTCAGAACAATATTGTGAGCTTTTGAACCTATGGTATGGTATGATGGACAGAACAGAAAAAATGGACAAACAGCGAACAGAAGTTTAGGAAAGAAATAAGATATAGTGAAAAATTTTAAAAATAGGTACGTGTAAATAAAATCAATTGCACTTCAAATAGATATTTATTTAACTTTTACTGAAAACTGAAGTAGTTTTTTGGTATCTTCCAGTAGATATGTAAGTACTACAATGCATTCGCCCTTTGGCAGGGGGAGTGGAAAATTCTTTGGTGGTAGCTCCACATTGTAAATGCCATAGATTCCCTGAAAGAAAGATAATAAACTTAATTAATGATTAGGTAACGAAACAAAAACGTATTTTGCCCCTTTTACCCGACTAAAGGGTTAGTATGTGATTAACGCGTTTCTTTTGTTTATAACTATGTAAATTTTTATAACTAGATGATGTAGATTTGGATGGTAGGTATATTGATTTTTCGTACAGTCATTATACCATCCAAATCTTCATCATCATGTATTGTTAGTCTCTACTGCATGAGCACGCTAGACCCTCTATTAAGGTACTATCAGTACTACGATACTATGATTGTACTTATTCAAGTGCTGTTACGATTACGAAGGAGAAACGGGGCAAAGTGTTTTCTAACTTTTTCTTCGTACTTTAGGTGTGTGTATTGATGAGTTTTTTTTATGTCAAACATAAATTGATCAGTGATCTATAGGAATGCCAACGAGCAAGCGTGTCGCCTGATGGCAAGTGACCACCGCTGTCCACTATGACTATTGTACTATACCATTTGTAAATCACTGAATAAAGATTTTCTATTCTATTCTATTCCATGGACAATGCTACACCGGGTATGACAAGAGCGTTGCCGGCCTTTTATTTTTCCCTCCGTAGATGGAAGGAAGGATGGGCCTCCAGCTCTCTCACTCACTGAATGTTAAAGTTACTACTCAATCGTCGATTCTCTGTGAGAGTGCGGTACTTCCCCGTGGACTAGAAAACAAAGCAATGACATATCGTGCAAAAGTATATCCAAATAGGGATGGTGTCAAGCAGGCAGCTGACTTAGTTACCTACATCATTTTACAGCATGCATAGTAATAGTAACATTAGCCGCCGCTGTTCAGCCGGTATTTACTAACTCGAATGACAAGTGTCGATGCCTATCAATCTAGGATTTACTGATAAAATGCGGGTTTTGCTTGCTCGAACTTTTTATTTGGAATACAGAGGACTTACTGGAGGACTGGGGCATTTCGGCAGCACTTCGACATACGACTGCAAAAATTCTCTTATCCACTTTATATTCAGTAAAACACAGACTTTGTTCTTCAATATAACGTCTTTACCTCCGAACTTCTGTTTGTACTCTACTATGAACTGAAATAAATTAATTGTAAGGGTACGCGCACATTATGACGTGCCGCATCGCAAATCCGCATCCGCTTCAGCGGATTGAAGCGCTTGCGGATTTTTGCAATGCGGCACGTCATAATGTGCGCGTACCTCTACTTCTATGGCGTCCCTTAAATGAAACCAAATACATTATGTACCTACCTATCTAATTATTTTATATCTGTTCAAGACAGTGGCAAATATATAGCCACCAAAAAATTGAACTTTATGCCCCGGAGATAAGGTCCAAAAACAATGAGTTTTCAATATAACTACCTACCGCCTTGTAAAGGGTACTGCCTATTATTCTCCTGCAGCTTCGCGTAAGGCAGATCCGTAGGAATGTCCCCGGGATGAAAGATATAGCTCTCCTCAGGTGCAGAAGGTCCGATCAGTGTTCATTCATTCATGTTGACTGCGTAAGCACTGATCAGTGATCACCGAAATCGCTTAAGTACGTAAAAGGCGGCCTAGGGTATTTATTAAAAAATGCTATAAGGTGTAAAATGCTTTGTATAAGGTAACAAGTATATTTTACTAGCTATTACCCGCGGCTTCGCCCTCGTGATTTATAGCCTGTACCCTAACCTATGTGTATGCAAAATTTCATGATGATCGGTTCAGTAGATAGAGCGTGAAAGCGTAACAAACTCACTTTCGCATTTATAAGTTACCATAGCAATATTAGTTAGGAAATAAGGATTATGACGTTTGACAATTTTCCGCCAAACATCCGCACATAGTTTTTTGGCGCTTAACGCAACCGAAGGGGACGGTCTGCTGATATTGGAGCCCGTTGACCGACCGATCGAACGCCGTATCAGTAAAACCTGTACCTATATTAAAAATACATATTTTTAATATAGGTACAGTCCGAATCAAACTCTGAACATCGCGCGCAGCGATGTGTAGGACCGCAGAACACAATATTACAAGGAACATAAATACTCCTTACAGGAGCAATACAGGGTGTAAAGGCTAACACCGTTGTCCTTCAAACCATGGATACGTAACTCTAAAATATAATTATTAAGAAAATATTTAAAAAGAATACACCATTCGTTTTATAGAAGTACCACGATTTGTTATTCCGATATTTTGCGTTATTTCATGGACATTACACGTGTCAGCGACCTTTTGATAGGCGCCGCCGCCGCTCCGGGGCGCGGCTTCATTGACAATGCTACATACCTAGATTACTACGCGCGTGTGTAGTAGGTACCTAGCGTAAGGTATTCGGGTGAAGTTTGTTTATGAAAAAGAAGGACTTTTTTTTCGAAAATACTTTCTTTTAGATTATGATAGTATTGGACTCTATTCATGATTCTGAATAACTGGTATCAAGGATAACGGTGTTAAACTTTACACCCTGTATTAGATTCAGCGGGGCGCGCGCGGGGAGGCGGGCCGCGTACTGTCCAGTGTGCAGCTAATATCCGAGCCGACATAAAGTTTGTTTCAGACTGTAACTACGAAATAGGTACCTACCTAGTTTATTTGTTTATAATATAAAGGTGTCTTTAGGTACAAGGGCTAGGTTCTCTGGCAAAATAAACAATACCGTAACATTGTCGCCCCAAGCGTGCAATGTGGTGACCGTAATGTTGGATTTATAGGGCGCCCCTCTTCGCGTCCTGAACGTGAAGGCTGTGGGGTGCTCTATGTATTGGGGATCGTAGTAGTCGATCACAGCACGTTCTTGTTGCAACTGAAAGACAAACGACATTACATGCAACCAAAAGTTTCCCCAAGGATTTGGTCTATCAAATCTGGATGGGTTGCTATAAATATTTTCGGACCTTATAGTCGTCGTCACACCATTTGATAGTTAGACTCCGTCGGTAAGAAATCATTATTGCGAAATTAATTTGTATTCCTTATATGCCACCCACTGCCACTTCAATAAGCCATTTCTTCCATACCTGTATGTATATACTTTGCATTGGGCATTACAAGGGGTGGGTGATATGGCTTGTAGTACTTGTACACACAAAACCATACTTACATGACTATTGACAGCACCTTAGAATAAAGAATTTCTATATTCTACGATATAGAATTTCTATATTCTAAGGTCAGCACATAATACTCTTTCATCTTTGTCTTTCATATAAAAAACCACATACCTAACCACAATATTGAAACTAATTTGATTACTTTTAATATAACTCAAAGATTCTCAATCTCAACAGCACAAAATACTCTTTCATATAAAAAAAAACCACATACCAAACCAAAATATTGAAACTAATTTGATTAATTTTAATATTACTCAAAGATTCTCAATCTCAAAGAGAATAAATAGATCACAAAGATTGAGCTAGCCCCAAACTAATTTGCGAACTTGATAGAGATCATCATCAGGTCTTTCTAGTCTCCACTGCAGGAGCACGACCCTCTCTGTACTACCAGAGCCATATACTAGCCTGAGTAGTCAGAGTATTTGGCCTACACTCTCCACGCTGGCCAGACGGGTTGGAGAGGTCTCTTTGATGTTAATAACTTACACAATATCCAAAGTGATCATTAACGAATATAAACACCAAATTGATCATTAACAATACAATCACCATGTTTCATCACCTCGAAAATATAATTTACATCAAACCAAAACTGCTCTTTTTAACCGAATTCATTGAATAAAAGGTTACATCTGCAACAATTTGTATACATATTTTTTAAACGTACCTACAATCGCCGAAAAATAATAACCCATAATTTTTTTATCGCCTAATCTAAACGGTCTTCCTTCAAATTAAATAAATCACTACCAATTACTCCTATAGAAAACACTAGCCCATGTTTTTTATAAATTGCCTGATAACAAAATGTACAATAATTTTGTTTAATTTGTTTGTTGTGAGTATTCAAGAAAATAATCACGTTAGTTTAGTTGTAATGTTTGCGTGTTTGGTATATTTTTACAAGCTTACATGCAATTATTTAACGTGCCTTGTAAGTTTGTTTGTAAGGGTCAAATCTTTCAACTAAATTTTGAAGCTTTTATCCATAACCAACCATAACTAATCAAGCTGAAATTTTGTGTACTTATGAAAGTCAGATGACAATATTGTAGCAATGTAGACCTGATCTGATGATGGAGTAACCACAGGCATTTCTGATCTAAAGAATATAAACACATGTGTTTGAGCTCATGATTTGACTCGGCAAGCACTTAACAGTGTCAATCAATCTTATAAATCAAGCCACAGAAATGTAATTGCTTGAAAGAGACTAATTTAATATTAAAACAAGGTGACAAAATTTGATAATTTTTATTATAAAATTATAAAAATCAATAAAACTGAAGACATACATAACATTGAAAACATTTATTATTACTTAGTTTGATAGTTTATTCAAATCAAAAGCATTAGGCATGAAAATCTAATCTGACAAGGCATCTGGTTGTAAAAGTTTAAATGCTGTCATAGGGCCGTGCTACACTGGATTGGCATGGGATGGCATCTGAAGCAACGCGTCATTTTTTGATTTCTAGCTCAACCATGGCTCAACCAATAAAAATTTTAATATATTTATGTATAGTATGTGAAGCTTATAACATAACAGATATTAAAAAACTACAATCTCCATTTAATTTTAGAATATCTTAAAATGGCAAAAAGAGAAAAAACAATTTTAGACTAGATACAAGTTTAACACCCAACCCAATACCGAAAAATTTCAATTTAACAAGCACCATTCTTTGGGCACATCACAGAATGTGTTCTAAACTCAATAATTTTGCCACAAGTTCCTTAATCATATTCAAGTCCAGCAGTATTTACTTTTGATGGTGCCATGCTGCTGGCCTAATGAGACGAGGCTCTAATGTATTGCCGATAATTGGCAAGATGAAATTCCATGAAGAGGTAAAGCTGTCTAGCAGTACCTTGATCTACTTGCTTTACAATCAGAGGTATAATGCTCTATCTCTTCATTTACTCATCTCCCTTGCCATCTCCAGCAGCGCACACTTCCTCATATTTCAACCTCCATTTTGTTGCTTCCTCTTCCAACTCCTTCATCCTTGCCCTCTGTTCGTCTCGCTCACTCTTCACTTCTTCCAACTCCTGAGTAATTTCTTCCAATCTCTGTAGTTCTGATGCCTGCATAGTGTTATTTAACACCATAGTTTTTGCTGATTTGACTGTATCCTCTGCTTGTTTTATTATCTGCTCAGCTTTCAAACTGAGCTCATCTTGAATTATCAACATATTGACAAGTCTTCTTATGACGAAAGCCAGAAAAATAGCAAATCCCGTTATGTAGAAATTTCTCTGAGCCCTGAACAATTTCACGTTACCCTTCATTTCGCTGGCTAAATGAACGTGGCCGCCTTCAGAGGAGTGCGCGTATTTCTTCATTTCTCTCACAGAGTCCATCAAAAACACTCCCAATATGCCGAGCAGGACGTAGAAGTAAACTGCGGCGTGGTTTCTGAACATGTAAAACAGACGAGATTTGAAAAACTGATGCCAACGCCGTGGGCTAAATATAGGTAACATCATGAGGATGACCACGCCGATTTCAAAGTAGAGGTAACCTGCGATGAATGTCCACTGGATCGACATTTTTTTAGAGATTCTGCAGCAGTGTGATGGATCAAATTCTGCTTTTATGATAGTTTGTGTTGATTATTTCTAGTTGATACACAGTTCAAGTTCTAATAGGAATGTAAAATTAACTACTATTTGTGAATCAGTAGAATTCTGGCTAGATACAATTGCAGCTGCACTGCACTTGCACTTGCACTTAGTTTATTTGCCGTAACGTAAATAATGACAATTACAAAATATGAAAATACGACAATGACATTTTGACAGTTTTTTTCTTTCGGTTTATTTATTTGACCGCAGAGTACAAGTATCGGCACGAAAGTCTAGCGGTGACCTTCAATGCGCAGAAGTCGAAAAAAAGGTGTCCAAAGGGAGCGACAGGGGTGAGGGCAGGTGTGCGTAAGCGCTCATTGGCTCTCCAGTCGTTCTCTGTCCCGCGCACCGATACGACGCTCCGCTGACCTCTGGTGTACTGTCGCGTACAAAATTGTTTTGTTATTACTGTTACTTTTACTACCGTTTTGTTTTTTTTTTGTAATTGTATATCGATTGTTAAGTTTTAGTTGTTATTGACTGTTATCGTTTGCGTTTTTGTTAAGTTTGTGGTTATTTGTGCTTCAATATGCCTAACCGCAAGGCCACGAAAACGCGCGTTGCGCGGCGGCGACGGGCTTCGGAGACAGGCGCATGCGGCGGAGGCAGGCGCATGCGGCGGAGGCAGGCGCACGCGGCAAGGTGTTCACGAAAACGGGCGGTGCGCTCGGGCGGCAGAGCACAGTAGACGTATTTAGGTCACAGAATAATAATTACATTCTTATTTTGCAATGACATTGTATTTGTATTAGAATGTCATTGTTATTTTGGGTTGCACAGAACACAGAATGGGTTGTATTAAAAATATTAATCTATGCATTTTTGTGGTACACATTAATGAGAAACTTTCACACCTTTAGGCTTGGGGTTTAACATTTTGATTTATGTCTAGATGTATTATCTACCAGTTCCCGCGACTTCATCCGCGTGGGTTTCGGTTTTTTAATTAAACTTAGCAAGCCCTTAGGGTTCCGTATGCAAAAGATAATAACGAGACCTTACTACCTACCCTCCGCTATCGTCATCGTCATCGTCATATCGTCATCGTCATCGTCATCGTCATATTGTCATCGTCATCGTCATCGTCATCGTCATCGTCATCGTCATCGTCATCGTCATCGTCATCGTCATCGTCATCGTCATCGTCATCGTCATCGTCATCGTCATCGTCATCGTCATCGTCATCGTCATCGTCATCGTCATCGTCATCGTCATCGTCATCGTCATCGTCATCGTCATCGTCATCGTCATCGTCATCGTCATCGTCATCGTCATCGTCATCGTCATCGTCATCGTCATCGTCATCGTCATCGTCATCGTCATCGTCATCGTCATCGTCATCGTCATCGTCATCGTCATCGTCATCGTCATCGTCATCGTCATCGTCATCGTCATCGTCATCGTCATCGTCATATCGTCATCGTCATCGTCATCGTCATCGTCATCGTCATCGTCATCGTCATCTTCATCGTCATCGTCATCGTCATCGTCATATCGTCATCGTCATATCGTCATCGTCATATCGTCATCGTCATATCGTCATCGTCATATCGTCATCGTCATATCGTCATCGTCATATCGTCATCGTCATCATTACCACTGGGCGCCACCGGCAAAAACCGGGTACGACCAGGCACCACCAGGTACTAATAAACACGATCACGATCATTGGGCACGTAAAGTAGACCATCGACTTCGACTACAATCTTGTTACATCAGTTCCCAACTTCCCATTGAATTCCATTGGGCTACCATCTACTTCCATGTTTCTACTACCGAAAAACACTCCTTCTTAACATCCAAACAAAAGTAGTAAACCAAACAAATGGTAACAAACATACAGACGAATTGAAGACCCAGTCCTTTTTAAAGTCGGTTACAAAATAACAAGAATATAAAAAGTATCAAAAATCAAATTTTAAATATGTACATTACAAAATAAATATTAT
This sequence comes from Rhodophaea formosa, assembly GCA_963082605.1. Classification (NCBI taxonomy): domain Eukaryota; kingdom Metazoa; phylum Arthropoda; class Insecta; order Lepidoptera; family Pyralidae; genus Rhodophaea; species Rhodophaea formosa. Next base: position 2,408,246 of record OY720219.1, read on the forward strand.
TTTTATTTATATAGTACAAACAAACAAACTTACAGTTCAATTTAGAACCTCTTTCTTTTTAAGTCGGTTGAAAATTACTAAGAATGTATAATAAAATGAGTACATTAGAAAACATTCATAAATTTTATTATAATTTAAAATTATTTTCCCAATACATCCACCTAATCACTCCCGCACTCGTTCTAACACAAGGTCGGGCACATCGTGCCATCTCTTTCTACTTTGGCGCAAGGCTGCCGCGCTGTGTTTGCGCGCATCCGTGCCGCTCAAGCGTTTTGTTCGTGAACACCCTCTAAGATTTGTATGACTTTAGTCAGAAACGCAGGCGCCTGCCTCTGCCGCGTGCGCCTGACGCGCGTACTCGTGAACGAGCCGTAAAGGAAATACTGTTTTAAGAAGACAAGCGCGTAAAATGGTATATGACGTGCACTGTTTTTTAAAGAGTGAAACTAATGGATTTATTGATTCTTTGAAACAAATTAAAAGTCAGATTGACGATGCTACAAATATGTTAATCAGTCATTCGGATAATCTCGCTGTGGACTTAAACCAGATGAAACAAATTGCACAGAGTATTAAGATGAAAAATTTAAAATTAAATAGTGTAATCAGTGATTTAGGAAAAATTCAAAAAAGAACAGCAGAAGCCACAAAAACATCAATAGCAACGGTGAGAAACATCTCCACCCAAGCTAATAGTTCCGATTTGCTCGCAGTGTTTAGAACACCTGGTAAGAAGCGGTCTAGAGCAAAACCAGTAACTAATATCGATAATTTCGACCAGGGGGTTATAAAAAGATGCATTCACAATTTCCATACAACTAATAATGAACTTCCCACAATTGCAAAGCTGCAACACAAATTAGAGCAAGACATAAATTTCCAAGGCTCAGAACGAAGTCTTCGGCGAATTGTCAAGGATTTGGGGTTCCGGTGGAAAACAACGAAAATAATCGTAAAGTATTAATAGAAACGTCAAATATACGATTGCAAAGAATCGAATACTTACAAAAATTAAAAGAATATCGTCAAGCGGGAAAGCATATCGTATATACAGACGAGTCTTACGTAGATTCTTCCCACTCGACGCCAAAAGCCTGGACTGATGGTTCAACGAAGGGCATTAAGAAGCCAATTTCCAAAGGACAACGCGTTGTAATTGTCCATGCTGGTTCCGAAACGGGGTTTATACCGAATGCGTTACTTACTTTTAAGGCTGGTACTAAATCAGGCGACTACCACAATAATATGAACTACGAAAACTATGAGAAATGGCTCAGAACGCAGTTAATGCCCAACTTACCACCAAATTCCGTTGTGGTAGTCGACAACGCTGCGTATCACAACAAACAATGGGATCTAGCACCAACCTCACACTCAAAAAAGGCGGTCATGCAGGCTTGGCTCACGGAAAAAGGTATTCCGTATGATCCAACTTTACTAAATCCTCAGTTGTATGCTTTAGTAAAAGCTAACAAGGATCGATTTAAAACGTTTTGTATAGACCGTATCCTAGCCGAACAAAATCACAGAGTGCTAAGACTACCGCCATACCACCCAGATCTCAATCCCATTGAAATGGCGTGGTCCGCTATAAAACAATATGTAGCAGGCAAAAATGTAAAGTGGAATCTCAATAGATGTATAGACCTTATAAAGGAAAAAGTTTCCCTAATGGGTGAACAGGATTGGGATAAGTTATGTAAAAAAGTAAAAGACATTGAAGAACAATATGGAAAAAGCGACCATGTCGTAGACATGCTCACAGAGGAATTTATTATTTGCGTTCCTGAAGACGACTCCGAGGAAGAAACAGACGATTCTGATGATGACGACGAAGACAGAAATAGCCCCGAGCCTGGGCCTTCATCAAGTAAAAGACCTTGTATGGAGCAGTCAAACGTCGAATTAATGGAAGGTGTGCTACCATTATCCGACTCAGATTAATTAAAACTGTTCTTAAATTTACTTATTTTTTTAAATAAAAATTGTCAAAACAATTTTTAATTTATTTCTATCCCTCTATATTAATTGATCCTATAATATAATAACCGACTAACTGTCTGGAAAGTAATAAACTATAAGTTTTAACGTTGAGAAGATCCTTAAGCCAGCTACTCTACCTACCACTACGAAATAATAATAGTCATTATAAATAAATTGGGCAGAAAAAAAATTGTGATGACATTTACAACTTTGTAAAATTTTATCTAGATCCGTTCAGCTATTTTCAATAATTAAGACATCCACCCGTACAAACATGTCCATTTACTATTATGATATTAATGAGATGAAAAAAAAATTGGATTATTGTAATCACATAACAATTGTGTGCGCGATAGTACCCATGCGCAGCTATCCCCTCCACTTTTTGTTCAACGCTAGACTTACGTGCCGCTACCGTCCTAACTCCTAAAGTACATTTTCTTCTTTAGAGCGGCCGCATATTATCAGAAATCCCTGTTAGAAAAATTCTGACGCTCGCCGGAAGCTTGCCGCTTTGCTTAATTCTATGTGGTGATAGTTCTTCTGTTAAAAAGAAAGACATAAAATTAAGTATTGACAAGCTTTTAGAGCTTAGTAATAAGACAGGTTGTAAATATATTATTAGTAGCTTACAATATACAAGACTCTGCTGCAGATGGCTGCAGTACTTTGTACAAAGCAGAATGTAGACAGTTCAAAAAATGTTAGTATTAACATTGTCAGTATTAGTAATAATTTAAACTAAACTTTAAGACAACGGCCAGAGTCAAACGTTTCAGCATTTTTCATCAAAATATGCAAGGCCTGGCCAGCAAGCTATTAGAATTAGAACTATTTTTAGATACTGAGTGTATTGATGTACTTTGCTTAACAGAGCACTGGTTTCAAGAAAAACATAATGTACAATTAAATTTCAATAATTACAGTATGTCAAGTGTGTTCGCCCGAAAGGCCGCCATCCATGGAGGCAGTATAATCTTAATTCTAAATGGTCTAAAATGTAAAGAGCGAAAGGATGTAGCTGGCCTTACGGTGGAACGGCAAGTAGAGCTGTCCTGTATTGAACTGGATAAATTCATAATAGTATGTGTTTACAGTCCTCCTACATCAGATTATAACTTACTTGAGACAATTATGGAGGATGTTCTTAATAAAATAAGTCAAGGCTCCAAAAAAATTATAGTATGTGGTGACTTCAATGTCGATTTATTAAAAAGTAACAAGGAAAGTATTGGATTTGTTAATTTATTTAAGTCTTTTGATTGTGAATATCTTTTTCTTGAACCAACTAGAGTAACAGAAACGTCAGCCACATGTCTTGATAATGTTTTATGTAGTTGTGAGGCTCTTGAAAAAAAAGTAGTCAAAAAGATATCATCTGATCATTTTGGATTATTAGCCGTTTTTTCAGATATTGATACTAACATTGATTTGCCAAAAGTAACTTATAGACCATCTTCAAAATCTAAAATAGATAAATTTAAAAGCAAAATAACAGAAAAAATGCCCATTATTTGTGATAAGAGGGATAATCCGCATATTCTTTATGAAAAATTATTTAAAACCATAGACACAGAATTTAACAAAACTTTCAAAGCTAGGACTCGTACTATATCTAGTAAAAAGAAATTCTGTAAATGGGCTACTGTAGGGATTTATAAAAGTAGAAATAAATTATATGATTTGCTGGCTATGAAACAATATGACAGAAGACCTGAGTTTTTAAATTATGTCAAAAATTACTCTAAAATATTCAAAAAAGTATGTACGTTAGCCAAGTCTCTATATTTGTGTAAAAAAATTGCCAGTTCCGGGGACAAAATAAAAACGACCTGGAACATTATTAATCAGGAAACGGGTAAAATCAAACAACGTGATAATGATTCTTTAAAACTACAAGTTAATAATCAAAAGTTTGAGACTGATGCCGAAGTTGCTCAATGTTTTGAAGATTTTTTTACTGAAATTCCTACTAAGACAACTGCCTCGCTTCAGTCATCATCTCAAAAAGCTGAAAAAATATTACGCGATAATATACCTGAATGTAAGGATACTTTAATTTTTGAACATGTGACACCCCAAACGATTATCGATACCTTTAAAGAATTAAACATAAAGAAAACTGGGGATATTTGGGATATATCCGTTTCCTTAGTAAAAAATATTATTAAAGATATAGCTCCTAACCTGGCCTTAATATTTAATGAATGCGTTGTGACCGGAACATTTCCAGATTTAATGAAATGTAGTAAGATTATACCTTTGTATAAAGCGGGAAGTAAGGACGATCCTAATAATTTTCGTCCAATTTCAATTTTGCCTACTAAAATAGTTGTTAATGATGAAGTGGTAGAATTTGCTGACTCTACTAAATTTGTAGGAATAACTCTTGACTCAAAGTTACAATGGGGTCCACATATAACAACTGTTGCTGCAAGACTAAGCTCCGCAGCTTACGCCGTTTGGCGAATAAGACAGCTGACAGATGTTGAAACCGCACGCCTAGTTTACTTTAGCTATTTCCACAGTATAATGTCTTACGGGATATTGCTCTGGGGAAATGGAGCAGACATAAACAGTATATTCGTTTTGCAAAAGCGTGCTATTCGATCAATCTATAAACTTGGGGCTAGAGATTCCCTAAGAGAGTTATTCAAGGAAATTGGAATTTTAACGGTTACATCACAGTATATTTTTGCAAACATACTGCACGTACATCAAAATATTGAGAAACATGTCAAAAATTGTCAAGTTCATACGTACAACACTAGAAATAAGAATAAACTTGCCGCAAGAGCCTTTAGACTACATAAAACAAGTAATACGTTCTTAGGGCTTAGTATTCGTTTTTATAACAAAATTCCAGAAAATATTACAGCTTTGCCCTTTCCAAAATTCAAAGAACTTACAAAAAATATTTTATTAAAAAAAGCTTATTACAAAGTTAATGACTATTTAGCAGATAAGAATGCTTGGAGCCTTGGCGTTGTTTGAGACACGCTTGCTATTTGTATAATAATAATATGTTTTTCACAACCAATTGAAATTGTATAGAATCAACTATTTATTAATTGTAAAATATGTAAATGTTTGCGATCGACAACTGTAGATCAGGGTCATATTTCTGTTTTGACAATGTCTTAGAGGCTGAGTAGTCATGCTCACTAAAATGTTCAAACTGGTGGTGGCGTTATGTGTCGGGTCGTTGAGTTCCCTCTAATATGGTTGAGTTTAACGATGGCTGGCCCATACGTCAACTCGTGAACGGGTGCTGCCAGTGGGGACTGGTCTGGTCGGCCTCTTTGAGACTACTTCATGTTCTGTTGTTTTTGTGATTTGCTCACTCGATCGTAAACATAAACATGTTCCAAAAATAATGAATGTATAATAATATTGTTAAATGAAAACAGATGAAAAAAAAAGAAAAGTAAAAAAGAAAGAAATATAATATAATCATTAATCATACAAAGCCCTTCAGGCGAGTAGGCGACCTATACTGTTGAAAAGAGTTTCTTTCGGCATTTCTTCTCTGCAGTGGTCGGTTCCGAAATGCTAGTAGTCTGTAGCTTTTGAACAATAATGAGTAAATACTTAATATTTAATAAGATAATTTTAAATGTGATTTGACGTGAAAAAGTGCCTGCAAGGGCCTATTTTCTGAATAAACGTTTTGAATCTTTGAATCTTTTGAAGCACCCCGCATACTATCAGAAATTTTGATCCGGCAGCTTTTGAGCCCAGTCGTATTTCATCTGTATGCTTACGCACATCTACCTATATGAATGAAGATACGTATGATATTGCTCTTAGCGCTTTTTTTATTTAAATAAAACAAATCGGCCAAGTGCTAGTCGGACTCGCACATGAAGGGTCCCGTACCATTATCTATACAACATTAGACTATCGGGCAAAAACTGCAACGAAAAACATGTTCTTAGTACGACCGCCATTAATATTTATTTAATTTTGATTTAATTATTTATTTTTAAAGCGATGAATAAACAAATAAATATTTTGTGAATATCAGAAGCGTCTACCTGTTGCCGTTATAAATAACGAGCAAAAGATGGCGAAAAAATCACGTTTGTTGTATGGGATCACCCCTTAATTATTATCTATTTTATTTTGAATGTAGTGTTTATGGTTATAGTGGCAAAAGCAAATAAGTACCTACATCATCTATGAAAATTTTAACTGTATAGTAATCACGGTTTATGAGATACATCTTGGTGACACACGGACATCGAAATCTCGTAATTAGGGTCCCGTTTTACGCTTTGGAACCCTAAAAACCTTGATATTGAAATATGGATTTCAATACTTAATTAATATTTGGCATATTCGCTCCATATCTAAGTCTCTGTGTATTTTATTCTGGTAATTTTCATCATCGCGTTCCACAAACATGGATATTTTTACACATCGGCAATTAAATCTTGAATTAAGCTAATTTTCGTCAAAAACGTAGGTTCCTAAAATACAACCAAACACGTGTGGAGCGTACGGCGGCGGACGGTAAACTGACGCGAATTTCTGATAGTGTGCGGGGCCTAGTACAAAATGTATGGAAAACACGCCTTCCGCCATTTCTAACAGAAAAAATTCGGACGTCCGGCTGAGGTGCCATCCGGCGGGCATCAGAAACGGACGACCCGTTAGAATTTTTCTAACAGTGTGCGGGAGCTAATACAAAATGTATGCAGCGAGTGCCTTCCGGCGAGCGTCAGAATTTTTCTAACAGAAATTTCTGATAATATGCGGCCGCTTTTAGTCGTTCACTCTTGTCCAAAGAACTTATCACAAACTATATAGAGATACTACGGAACTTATATACTCTTTGCTCTTGTCAGAGTGGTCGTGGTTGCGCAGACGTGACGTGATACATGGAGAGGTTTTAGGTCGGCCGGCTTTTTCGAGGATTACTCTTTCCACGATGTGCTTCCGTTTTCTGTCTGTTTGTTACGTTTCACGTACATTGGACCATGGTTGACTCGGTAGCTTTTGTAATAAGGTCAGACCAGCGAGTTGGTGATCGGCCGCGAGATCTCTTGCCTTCCACCTGGCCCTGGACGACTAGTCTCACCATCGAGTTCTCATTTCTAGAGATATGGCTAAAGAACTTAAGTACTCGCAGCTTCACAGTTGATAGAAGCCGGTTCTTTATATGAAGCTCTGTGAGAATGGAGGCATTTGTGCGAAACGCCGTCCACGGGACTTTAAGGAGGCGTCTCCAGCACCACATCTCTAATGCATCGATTTTGCGACAATCTTGCTGTTTCAGGGACCAGGTTTCGGCACCATAAAGAAAGATAGGGAAGACAAGACACTTCATCAGTCTGACCTTTGTCTTCTTAGTAATCATCCTGTCCCCCCAAATCTTTCCCAGCCGCTCTACTGCTGATCTGGTGATGGCGCAACGTCGTCTGATCTCGTCACCACAGCCTCCAGAGCTAGAAATAGTAGAGTCGAGGTATACATAGCTGTGTACAACTTCGCAGATAGCTATGTTCTGGACATTTGATTCATGTTGTTCAGCCCGGTCTACTATCATCATCTTTATCTTGTTTCTGTTGATGGCAAGTCCGAAATTATGGCTAGTTGTCTCGAGACGTGTCAGAAAATCTTTCATATCCTCCCCTTGTTTGTGTCAGTAGTGTCGTATTATCCGCGTACCTTAAGTTATTCAGCACACGTCCCCCAACCTACGTACTGTACCTAAAGACCTAAAGTACATACATATCTGGATATGAATCTTTTCATCACTGTGCATATATATCCTTTCCTCAATAGCTTCTTTCAGCTCTTAATTAAAAAAATATAATGTCAATGTCACGTGTCATCTCCCAACAATTTTGACGTTTCGACCGAAAAGAAACTGGAAAAATCAAGGAAAAATTGTCAATCGTCCAATAAAAATATGATATTGGTTTGCTTTTATTGAATATCATCTCATTAGACAAAATGGCCAGTATAGAATTAGATATATGGCGTGGAGAATGGGGCCTCGCCTCGATTGATTTAGAATGTTTAAAAGTTTTGGTGAGTATACTTCTATAACCTCTTTCGACGATGTTGCCTGGCCGGTATTTAATTCTAATTATTGTTCTCACAGACGTATATGAAATTTATTGGTGTCCCCGTGCGAGTTCGAGAGGCTAATAACCCGTACTTTACTCCAAAAGGAAGGCTCCCTGTCATGAGGGATGGCCGCACAGTCCTGACATGTTTTGAAGAAGTTGTTGACCATTTGAAGAGTTTGGTAAGGTGGTCCTCTTTATTTTCACCTTATGATTAAGTTTTATCATTAAGCTGAACATTGCCTCCAATTTTAACAATTTATTAGACAATTTTAATTGACTTAATTGTTAAAATTGGAGGATACTATACTTTTTTATTTCTTTTTACATAATTATTCATTTGTGATAGTTATAATATTGACCACTAGGTCACTATGATTACGAAATAGGCATAATCATCATAAATATTACAATTTTGTAAGAGATTTTTAAAAAATAGATTTAGCTCTTGATATTTAATTCAATAGGTACATAGGTACTTAAATTGAATTATGGACTTTGTACTTTATACAAATAACAGTGCGTTTTCTATAATCTTACCAAGCAACGGCATTGCAGGCAATAATATTTGGTATTTTGCTAAAAATATGTTTAGAAAGAAATATGATGCAATATTACAAAACTCCACCTGGTACAAAAATTGTTTTATTGTCTCTGCCACAAACAGTATTCAGAGCTCCTATATGTGTGTAGTAACATCTTTTCTAAAAGTTGGGATACAGTGTAAATAAGGTCTTTTTTTATAATAAACAGTTTAGCTTAACCTGTGAAGCCCGATACTTTTTTTTTTCGCGACCTTAAGTGTCGTTTTTTACACATTTTCAATTAGTTTCCTTTATTTCCAGCACTACAGCACAGATGTTCATCTAAACACAATGCAAGCGGCAGAAGCCAGTGCGTTCACACAGTACCTCCGAGATAAACTGTACCCCGCATTCCAGTACACCTGGTGGGTGGACGAGAAGAATTATGGGGAAGTCACCAGGCCTACCTATGCTAAAGCTCTGCGGATCCCATTCAATTTCTTCTACCCGTCCCGATATCAGAATGCTGCTAAGGAAATGATTGATGCATTGTATGGAGAACACACAGATCTTAGAGAAATAGAGAAGACAGTAAGAAATTTTGTAGATTACTTGTAGTGTAAAACCAGGAGCTTTTAAATGAATCAGTATCCAATTGACACATTAACAAAACATGGTTTGTAAAAAATTACAACCTGTCATCACTTCAGCCATGAGAAGTCCACTGCTGATCATAGGCCTTCCGCAAGATTTTTTTTCTTTCCATGGAAGGATATTGCCATACTTGGTGAGTATGGCAATATTCTTTCATATAGCATAGTTTCTTTGACTTTTTGTGCTGATGCATTGGGGACAGATTGGAATTTGTTGGATTTGGGAATGAATGGGAGGAAGCAAGTATAGCTTGAGAGATTGAGTGTGCATGCCTGATGTCATTCCTGCAACCACTGGACAGGTGGACGTTTTCCATATCACAATCAATAATTTATTTAAATTTATAGACATTCATAGATTTAATAACTATGGCAAAGACAATATAATACTAACATATAGACTGCTTACGTACAAAAATATTGGATCCAATTAAGGCCTGCTACAAGATTGGTGTCATAGTTAAACGTCTGCATTGCTGAGTTGCTGTCCACTCATGACTAAATTGCATTTATCCGTGTTTGCATCACTGACCATATAGTTAGAAAGTGAAATCGAAATAATGATGGGTTGCTAGCCGCATCGCCTATTGATGTGATTCCTTAGATTTTATATAATCTCTTGACTGGCTTTTACGGTCTGCGCGGGAAAAAAATCTGCTGGAATATTCTATGTTTTTCTTTACTCTTAAACCGGCATGGAAGTTGGAGAAGTTTAAAATATAATTATATTTCAATAAGTTGAATTATCATTATCGCAATGGATGGCATGCATTGAGAGAGGCAGTGGGATGCAGAAGGCTGTTGATGATGATGATGATGAATTAAATGTTGAGATTGGAGGGTTCAGGCCAAATCCTCTGACTGCTCTGGCTAATAATAATAATATAATAATCTTTATTTCACTTCGCGTATTATTTGATCCAACTATATCATAGGTATAATACTCTCATTAAAATACCCTTTATGAGGGTTAATATAATAAAGGGAAAAATAAAGAAACTAAAATCGAACAAAAATATGGCTCTAGTAATACAGATAGGGTCATGCTCTTTCACTGAGGACTAAAAAAAGACATGATGAAGAAGAAGATGATTTAAATTTTATGTGAAATCTACTTAAGATAACTTAAATCTTTTCCAGATTTACAACGAAGCAGAAAAGTGCCTCAAAACCCTATCAGACCGTCTCGGGGAGAGTGAATACTTCTTCGGCAACCGGCCGTCGTCGTTCGACGCGACGGTGTTCGCGTACCTGGCGCCCCTAGTGAAGGCCCCGTTCCCCAACTCCACGCTATCTAACCAAGTGAAAGGGATAGCCAACTTGTCGAGGTTCGTGGCTAGGATCCAGCAGAAGAACTTCAGGCATGTCACTGATGGTAAGAACCCATTTAATACTATTTTACAAAATAACGAGACTTAAAAACACAAGCTAAACAAAGGTTATATACATCAAAGAGACTCTCCAACCCATCTGGCCAGCGTGGAGAGTGTAGGACGAATCTTCTGACTGTTCTGGCTAATATATAGCTCTGGTAGTACAGAGAGGGCAGTGCTCCTGCAGTGGATACTTAAAAAGACCAAATTCTGATAATATACATTGGAGACATCAAGTCGGCGCATTTACGATGGACAAAGCATATTAGCTTATCAAAACAGCAGAGTTGGCTGAAACCATCCGGCGGCTGCCGCAAAAACACCATACCAATATGAAATGTATCTACTAAGGATAAGGTCCAATTTTCTTTGTTACATTTTCAATCTGTTCCGGCCCAACTTTGTCAGTATAGTTTGACAAGTCCATTACAGACTCATACTCGCCCGGCTAGTAGCCGAGAGTCGCATACTCGGCCTGTCAGTTCGTTTTAAGCTTTCGCGGTCACAATCACTATTATGTTCACTACGGGACTTACCGCGATTATTTTTGAGTTCTGTCTGATATTTCGACAACATTGCAGCTGCCATTTTCACAGTCTGACTGAAGAGACTGCGGTGGTGGATGTTGAGCTGTCAGTTAGTCTGTGAAAATGGCAGCTGCAATGTTGTCGAAATATCAGACAGAACTCAAAAATAATCGCGGTAAGTCCCGTAGTGAACATAATACTGTCAGTTCGTGTTCAAAAACAATATGGTGTGTCATATTGTTTTTGAAAATGTCCCAATATGGTGTGTATAGTATTATAAACGCTATCGCGTCTTTTTTCCTTACGAGGTAGACAAGCCCAGGTCTAAGAAACCTGAAGGCCAAGTTTAGCACGTTGGTGGGCTTTTAGGTGGAGAACGGAATCGAAAGAATGATATTGCTAGCCGCATTATCAATTAGTGACATGATTCCTCACGCCCATTCCTTCGGTCGGCTTTTACGATTAAAGCTTCTTTAAAGTTGGGTGAATAGGACCATTTTTAGGGTTCCGTAGTAAAGAAGGAACCCTTTTAGTTTCGCCATGTCTGTCTGTCTGTCCGTCCGCAGTTTTACTCAGAGCTAAATCATGCTAAAAAAGGGGGAGAAAAAAAAATCGTGAATTTTTTTTTTATAATAGTGTACAAGTAAAGAGGGAGTAATTTTTTTTTCTGTACACATCCATCGTGTGGGGTACTGTTGAATAGGTCTTTGAAAAATATTGTGAGGTTGAGAACACAACTTTTCGATTTAGGGATCCGTTTCATAAATATTTGCAAATTTTTGTTACAGCTTCTATCTGCTAAACGGTTATATATGGATGCGTGAAAAAAATTGCAGCAGTAGTATATATACTTACTGAAGTTGAAAGGAAACTATCAGACCTGAGTACTAAGTACAAACTAAAAAGTAATAGGCAACCAACTTATAAAATGTACTCGAAAATGTAAAATTTCATACAATTTTCATCGTTAGATGTTTTGGGTCGTTAAACTGTGAGGTGCAAGAGTGAACAGTGTGAACTCAACGTTGTCATTCGCAACTACGCGCAGTGTAGGCCACTGCGCGTGGCCCGACATGCACTTGGCCGGTTTTTTTAAAGTATGAAATTATCATATTACATTCATATTTAGCGGACTACAATACACTATAGTAGTAATTAAAGCATTACTACTATAGTGTATTGTAGTCCGCTAAATTTATAGAAACTTTTATTATGAAACCATTGCCATAAACGAAATATTTCGTTTAGCTACGTTCTCACACCACCCATACAAAATACAACGTTGTGACGTCACAAGCATGTAGGCATTTCAGCAGTACGTTATCACGTCTAAAAATATGTCTTTAAAAGTTTTATATCTGAAAGACATTTTTGTTTAGAAATGTATTTCTGCCACTATTGTGTTTATTTTTGACAGGTCTTTACATACCAACACGAAAAATGTTTTATAAAACATGCCCATTGAATAAATTGTTGACAGAATACAACAGACAGAACAAGAAGCACTCGACCGGCACGCAGTCGGACCGCGAGGCGGCCAACTTCCCGAACCAGACGCGCAACAAGCTGCTGGCCGCGCTCTTCGCCGCCATCGCCATGACGGGCTACGCGCTCGCCAACGGCATGTTCCAAGTGAGTAGCTAGCTTTAGGGTGTGTCCACCAGAGATGTGCGATGTGTCGCGGACTATTTTCAAATGCGAGTGTATGCCGATGCAGCATAGCAAACATGCGTCGCACACATCTCTCGCGCACATCCCTCGTACACGTCTCTCGCGCACATCTCTCGCACACATCCCTCACACACGTCTCTCGCGCACATCTCGAACACATCCGTCGTATACGTCACTCGCATAAAACTCTCGCACACGTCTCTCACGCACATCTCATGCACACATTCCTCGCATACATATCTCGCACCAGTGGCGGCTCGTGACTTCAAGGAGTGGTGGTTCACCTGCTTACCTACTGTCTCTCAAAAGCAAAACGACCTATTGAAATGCCGTACGTTCGTCAATTATTTGTAGTCGACCGCCTCTATGCACCTACTTAATAATATTTGTACATAGGTACATAATCAGTTACTCTAGGTACATTCTTGTTAATATTAATGCATGTTGTAAAACCATTTCTGTGTAAAAAGTATCAGGTACTTATATACATGCAGTGAAATATCTCATCATCTTGACTTACCATTGGTTTAGTGAGAGGAGCTGCGCGCTAATGAATATTCTAATAGGTACTTAACTAATTCAGGTTGAAAAGCACGAGAAGATGGTTTCAAAAAACACAATTAGGCGGCATACCGCCTAAATAAGCCATAGCCTATTTTCTTTTTTAGTTCTTGTTCAAAAAATCCCATTAACAACACACTTTGAAGCCACTTTCAACCACTACACTTTGAAGCACACACGAAGTAGAAAACCATAACTATGAATAATTATTGGGTAATTTCGCGCGCGTTATCTATCACACCGTGTCACAGGTGCGAAATAAAACAAACAAACTGATTTGAGTAAGGTCAAGGACACGCCTTCGCAACAAAAATCTTCAACGAGCGAGCGAGACACCCCGGCCGATGCCGCCCGAGCGAACCCGTTCGGGAGTATTCGGGACTCGTGCGCCGACCCGATTTTTCAATTTTTCTCATACATTGAGGATCATCTTCCGTTTCACCTGCCGGAGCATTTCTGTCTCATTCCATATAGTTTCTATGGAGACGCTTCGTGCGCATTATGAAAGCGCTCGCCCAATTTTTGGTTTAGCTAAAATGAGTCTTAAATTTTAGGTTATAAAGATCAAGCTTGTTTGAAAATATTTTCTTTTTCAGTGTGTAATTAAAGTTACATATACTTTTGGATAAATAATAATTGTGTCGAAAAAAAAATTGGGAAATACATAAAAATCTGGTAGTGCAGTGCACGAGTGCACTGAAGGAGCGGCCGCCAATGTCTCGCACACATCCCTCGCATAAATCACTCGCACACGTCTCTCGCGCACATCTCGCACACATCCTTTGCGCACATGTCTCGAATTCATCTTTCGCAGACATTTCTCGCACACTTGCCTCGCATACATACATCGCACACATCCCACGTATACAACTCGCACACATCCCTCGCTACACATCGCACATCTTAGGTGGAAACTGTGTTATATTGGTTTTAGTATTTTATGCTGACTCAAAGGTGTTTCAACTTAAGATATCCTTAAGTCATGCTCATTTAGTTATTTAGCATATTTGAATATGGGTTTGCTAGTTTCTTAAGCTCAGCTAAACGTGTTGAAACTTGAGTTGTGATTTTCCTAAAATTAGTTGCGTAATTTACAAGTGGGTTCAAAATTTTTATATGCAGCAGAAATATAGTGTAAATTAAGAAATTCATTTCACATGGTGTTTTTTTATTAGTATCAGCACGTTTGTTGCATGCTATTTCGCTTGACTGTAGTTTTCTATGCTTTTAACACGAGGCCAGTAGAAGTACCATGCCTACCGACCGACATGGTACATGCTTACTGGCCAGTACTTTAAATTGGTTTGAACTTACTGGTCTAGCTGTAAATACTTTTTTCTTGTGGATGTACATTCTTTTTGGGATATTGGTAATATGGGAAAAAAATATTGGTCTAAATTAAGGCCTGCTACGATGTAGAAGGCCTAATTAGGTGACGGCGCTGCAGAGTTCTTTTCCACTCATTACTAGATGGCGTTAGTCCGCATTAGCCTTAACTTGCTAAAACTGTGATATAATTTATAAATTTTATGCCAAAAATATTGTTTTCATTTTAAATATATCTTTCGGGAATAGTGCTTTTATTTAACTAATTTGGGAAGCGTAAAGAATTAGAGGTTGGGACAAGATGGGAGGGCTACGTGTCATTGGCAAATGGAAATAAAAAGCGTCAATCAAAATACGTAGCAAAATTCAGCAAAAGGAAATCCTCTACCGACATTTTGCTTCAAAAACTTTCCGTTATATCTTGTGGATCATTCGCTTGCATCATAACTCAGCCACTTATATAGTTATCAGTAGTGGTAGCAGTTGTATTCTACTCATTCTCACAACATTCGTTTCTGTCCAGGATCTGAAGGAATTCGAACATTCCGGGGACTACAGCGATATGTTTGAGAATGACGAGGAGGACAACTGACGCTGAGCGACGCCGCGCGACGCCACGTGTAGCCGACCGCAAGTGTACATAGCAAACGCGCGATGAGTACCCGTTACGCCAGGGAGTAGCTAGGATCACACCCTGGATTTCAGGGCAAAAGTAGGATAGTTGCTCCGAGGGTATAGTTGCCCCGGTTGCAGTTACTTTTACTTTGCGGATGTGCCGCATGCTATTTTATTAATGTATCGAAAGACTCTTTTAGTACTACTAAGTTGATCGTGTTGCATATCTCTGTGCGATTGCAAACGAACAAAAATTGCGATTAAAGTTTTTGGGGATAGATGCCTTTTTTTCTTAGCAGGGTATTTATTCCTATCGTAAATTATATGGATTTGGCAACTATACCCTATATGGAATAGATCTCACAAAGTACAGACGTCTGCAAAAATTGCTAGTGCTCTTGAAATGTTAAAAATGTTTTTTTTTTTTAATATTTCATATGTTTGTAGATAAGAACCAAAGTATCTCACGTGTACCGAGTTCTTCAAATAAAGTATTTGGCTTTATGTACTGAAAGATTAAAAGATTCGAAAAGTGAAGCAACTATCCGGCTTTTACCTTATGATTTTTCTTTGTCAGCCCCCCGTTTAACAAATAAGAAGGCCTACAGAGAGAAATCAAGACTGTACAATACGTGTTGCACGAGCTGTGTCACAAGGAGTCATTCAAATATTACGTAAGCAGTGAAAGGGGTTGGGGTGGTCTAGGCTCTGCTTATTTTTGATGACATGGGGGACGGGGGGGTTGACGTGGTGTTGACATAAGCAAAATTTCGCAAAATACACAAACTTTTTTTGTGAAAATGATACCAATGTTTACTTACTTTTGCTAAAAAAAAGGGGTGAGGGGGTTAAAATTAGCTGTTTATTTGCTCACGTAATACTTGAATGGCAAGCTTCGTAATAATAAAAACAAATTTACATCTTTATTTTACACATATATTCTACGGTTCGTGGACATTCCTGGTAATCTACAGTAAGTTCCTCTTCCTCGTGTCCTTACCTTGCTACGCCTTTCATATAATTTATAAATTTACCTTTGGGTACTTTTTGGTAAAAACATGAGAAAGTAATTACTACTTTTTGGTCTTTTCAACAAATGCCAAATTGCAAACAATAGCTTTTTTAATTATGTGGGGGTGACTCCAGTGGCGTGTATATTATATTCATATATTGTTTTAAAGATCCTGTCTCTTTGAAGAAGACTATGCAAAAAAGAGAATAGGTGTATATAGGGTTTGGGGCTTGGGGGCGGTGCTTGTTACTCACATTGAATTTTTTACTCTTTATACCTCTTTTCGTCATGAAGAAAGCAACAGAACACTTCAAGATATTTAACATCAACATTTTCGCTGCTGAATACACGCCTCGCGCGTTTTACGGAACCCTACCTGTACGGCGCACACTCGCTTGTCGCGTTTGAAAGTTTACTTTATAGCCATGTTAAAAAAACACATAGGGTGTGTTATAACATGGATTGTGCTAGATACGCCTATTTTTTTGCGAAAGAGTCTACATAAGCAGTTTTTTTTGTAAAGCGTCATATTAGCCAGTGTCACTGTTTTACTACAACTGTCTGTTTAAATAGATTCTGATTTAAAATTAGTCTCAAGGTGTTGTTTACGACTTAGGCTTAAATTATGTGCTTTATTCATTATTTTGAGTATAACTATATTATTCATATTAGAAAATATTGTAAACTCGATTTTCCCCAACTTCATTTGTGTAAATCATAGCCTATTTCTCCCGTAGATAAATAAGCTGTCAGTAGATGACATAATTTTTTAAATCGGTCCATTAATTTCGGCGCCTATTTAATGTAAACAAACAATTAAATTTTTCCTGTTTATAATATAAGCAATGATAAAAATGCACTTACAATGCTCCGATAGAACTGAATACGGAGAAATTTGTGTGTAGGGCTGTCAAAATATGCAAAAAAATTGTAACACTTTCAAATTTAATTTTACATGTAATATTGTCAAAATATAATAGTATACAATATTAAAAATATGGGCTGATACGTCTCTATTCCAAAATTGTTATTTTCCAACATTCGAGCCCTTGTCGTTGTATAACGGCACCAATAGGACAATGTGATGCAAGCACGGTAGGCTGGATATAACCGATGACTATGATGGCTAGCATACTAAGTACAAGCATCATACGACGTTTTTCATTAAAGTTGAGATTACCATAAAATAAATTTAGCAATTGTGATTTGTGTAAAGGGCCTAGTAAGTTAAATACAACATTACGATCCAAATTGCGTTGTCCTAAGAACCGTATTAAAAGCATATGTATTATCGAATACTGTTGTTACACCCCGTCTTTTCTATGTACATCGCGCATTGAGGCGGACTTACAAAAAGTAGTTATGAAACGTAGTCGCAACATTGCATCGTTACGAGATTTGACTAAATAATGTTTTAATCTACCAATAAGGGTATTTTGAAATGAGTACTATGAGGTTGCGCCTTACTGTTAGAATTATGTTAGGTAGAATTTTATTTGAAATTTACTGTCATCGTGTATATGTATATATATATATACTCACGGTTTCTCGCATGAACTCTGACTTTTAAAATCTTTGCGATTATTAAAGTGCTGCCACCGAGTATTATTCATTTCAGAATCCCTGTAGCAAATAATTATATCTCTTCTAAAGTAAAGACTATAATATTAGTCTTCAGTGTTTATGGTCAAAACCCTAAGTTAGAAGTGTTTGGTACAAAAGTAGACATTTACAGAATGTGACATTAAAAACACTGTGAGAACTTTCTATTTGATTTTAAACTTGTTTAATTTACAGCGTTTATAATTCTAGTTAGTTCTATTCTAAAGTATAAACACAATTAATGCATTTATTGAGTTGTCTGTTGTTAGGCAAAGTTTTGCGTCTACGCAGCTATTACAATAAGTTGAAAGATTGGATGGTCAAGTCAGAACCACCAAAACTTTTATTTTGTTACAGTTTTCGAAGTATAAAACTAGATATACGAATCAGCGATAAAAAAGCATCCTTACCGATATGCACCAACTAGATATTTGGGTGCTCATAAATTGGTTTCGCGTTGTTTTAGGTTTGTAACATAGCAACATTACACATAAATAATTGTGGACAACATGAAGTATCATTTTTAATGGACTTCAAAAAGGAGGAGGTTCCATGTTTCATTGTATGAATTTTGTATGCGACTGTATATCTAGTTTATTTATACTTGATCGTAGGTGACAGTTTTTGTTCTTTGACACTTATTTTCTTAGCAGCCTCTACAGCATACACTTTTAAGTACTGTGGAGTTATGTCGTACACTAATATGAAATAATCATGTTGGAAAATTTTATTGCTTTTTAAAGATTTTTGCTCAATTTTCATCGACTTCACGATTGCTATGAAGGTAATCCGATATTAACGTGGAAATAACCGTTATTTATTTCAAGCCAAGACTAGTCTAGTTTTAGTCCTACGTGGCATCCTGGCGACCCAAAATTTTAGTTCCTTTGCATATTACCAAAAATTTAGATAATTTTTAAGTTTTATTTGATCATGAAGCTTATATTTTGATTTTTATGATTTGTCCATTAAGACATTTTATTTAATTGATAAATTGAGATAAATTACCTAACTAAGCCTAGCAAAACGTACATAAGCATACGGAGGAAACTAGGAAAGGCGAACGTTAAGTTTCTTTTCGCCCGCCTCCCTTCTCATTCCTCGAACAAGCTCTTAAGTCGTTGAACATGATTTGGATTTTTTTACGTCGCTGAGATCCACTAGTAGTCTCAAAATGTAACATATCCGCTGCATTTTATTTTGGTTTGATTTGTACGTACGGATTGACTACAAGACGCCCTTTATACCTACGCCATATAATATGTTAACAAAGTAGGAGTTGCAACTGTGTTGTTAGTGTTAACATCGTCTTGTGATCGACTGTGCGTATCGTAAATCGTATGTTAAAGACGTTAGCTACAAGAGCGACAATGTTAACGGCGATTTAAGGTCTATCCTTCTCTCATCCGGGCCGTGTACGGGACGTTTAAAGAAAAGTCCCCTCAATTTAAAACCAAATATCGCACTTGTAGCTGACTCCTTTGTATAGATTTGTGAGTGTGTTAAGTAGTTTATAGATCGCGAAGTGCTTCGTATTTTACGCCTACTTAGAACGTCAACATGTAGTTTTATTTCTATGAATGGGAATTGTTGTTTTAACTTATTCGGAGATGCATGAATAAATAGTTATGATATGTTGAATTTGTTTTTTGTTTTTACCTCCAAAGTACTAACTCATGGCGGCTCCACGCGTTAATTCGTGAATGGGTGCTCCTGAAACTATAGGGAAAATATTGTATTGTATTTACGGAAAAATAGATAATATAGTATAACTAAAAGCTAGCTAAATCGCCCGCCTGACTACTAGGCGATTGAGCACTGATCATTGCATTGCATTCACTAGGCACCTATCTAAAAAAATGATGTCGGAAGAACATTTATACTAGGCATTACGTTTTTCTCTACAGCGTTGGTCCACGTGGAGCTGGCACCGCACCCTCATGCTGAACAAGTTCCGTATCGCCAAGAAACACTTCGACAAAATACGCAAGCTGAAGATGGATAAATCCAACCAGGATGAGAAACCCGCTTAAAATGTGCACTGCTGAAAACACGCCAAGCGCGTTTTGATGAAAATGCAATATTGATCTCACGCGCTAGACGCGTTTTGCTATGGAATACATATCTGTCAGGAGCTATTAGGAAATACATAAATACATAATGAACTCCGCTTTAAAAAAGTTACTTTCAAAAATACTCAGCTCATCATCATCATCATTTCGTGTAGGTGACACGGTCAGTCGACTATGCACACCCTGGTGTCAGAGTTCTTCGGAACCGCCTCTCGGCCTCTGACGTGGTTCCTTTAACGACTACCAGATGGCACCCGGGACCACCGGCTTTACGTGCCTTCCAAAGCACGGAATCATCTTTCTTATCAGACAATCAGGTGATTCATGCCTGCAATGTCCTAACCAAACTGGAAACAACTTAACAAAGTATGCTTCCCGCGGGAATCGAACCCACGACCCCCGGGTCAACAAGGCAAACGCCTTAACCACTGGACCACGGAGGCAGTTGTACAGCAGTAATACATAGCTGAAGGTGCAGCGATAATTCCAGGTCCCTAAATATGGAGAGCTGTTTTGGAACTTGCGACAGCTCAAAAGCGTATAATTTTAACCGACTTCAAATAAGGAGGATTATCTCATTTTTTGTATAAAAAATTACACGCACGAAAAAAAAATAATTTTAGCAGACAGTGAAAGCTAACAACCCTGGCTAAGTTAAGTATTAGCACAGAATAAAGCGGAACTCTGTGATTTATAGCCCTCCAAACGCCAGATTATTACCGATTTAGACAGTGGTTATAAATTCTTAATAGACACAGGTGCAACAGTGCATAATTCAGAAGCCAGCAGGAAGCAAGGAAAAGGCGTATCACTCGATCACTCCAACGCAACTGTCATCGATACTTACGGCGAAAAAATTTTGGACTTAGATTTGGGTCTACGACGATCCTTTAAGTCGAAATTCATCGTTGCGGATGTCAAAGTGCCGATTTTAGGATCAATTTTTTTGGTAGGCTACCGTTATCGGTGGATATATCAGAAAGGAGATTAATTGACAAGATTAGGTACAGAGCTGAGACGCTTGCAAACTTAACCAAAATAAATTTTCCACTGATGGTGGGCTAAAAAAATCCGTGAGACAGCTGCAGCTGTTGGAAAAATATGAAAGCATCACAAGGCCACCGACAATGAAAACACCTGTAAAAAACGGCGTAATCAATCACAAAAGGACCACCAGTATGTGACTGAGCTTGCTCACTTCCCCCAAACAAATATGAATCTGCACAATTTCCAAAAAAATATGCATAGGTATGGGTATTTGTCAGCCATCCAATAGTCCATGGGTCATCCTTTTACACATGGCTAAGAAGTAAAATATGCCGTGTCGGCCTACATACCGTGACTTTGTAGCCATAAATAAACAGAACAGTATACTTATATAGTACAAATTGGTAGATGTGATGTAGGTTTGATTAATTAAAAACGACAACATTAATTACATTTAGACTTAAGACTACTCAGCAATATGAAGTTCTGTGTTCATGTTATATTTGAGTAAGGAAAATGTCCCAAGTTCGTGCTAGTACATTATTTAGTTTGGTTTTGTTTCTAGCCAAAGGAGTTTAAGTAGTTTTCATACAAATTATCATCATCAGGTCTTGTTAGTCTCCACTGCAGGAGCACGACCCTCTATGTACTACCAGAGCCATATATTAGCCAGAGCAGCCAGAGGATTTGGCCTAAACTCTTAACGCTTGTGTCAGCTTGTGTTCCCTAAGTCGCCTTTTACGACGAAATCCACGGGAAGACTTGGAGTGTCTTATTCTACTTTGCCGGGAACACACGCGGCTGCTATGGCATACAAATTATACATCTCTTTAACAAATGTAGTACCAACATTTTTACTATAACTTACTAGAAATACGATGCTTAAAACTGACGGTGGGCCACAAACAGCTGTGCGGTGTGCCGTGCGTGTGCCTGTGCTCCTTATCCTTTTAAAGACCTTGCTCTTGAACTTCTTGACGATAAGAAAATTTTAATTGAAAAAAGTGTTTTTCAACTATCTGTTTGAATCAGTTTATTATTATTACGTGAATTAGTAGTTTTTTATTAATCTTCGATTAATACGAATTCCGACTAATACATTATACTTCATTCACACATTAAATTGCAGGCAAAATATTATTATTCATCAAAAAAGTTTCAAAGACATATCATGCTTAGAAATATTTTGAAGAATACTAATTCTTAAGTCTCAACATGCTGAAGTATGGGACAGTTACCTTATTCGGACGTTAGACATTCTACTGAATAAGTAAATAAATATTTATGTGCCTAACGTGTTTCCTTTTCTTGTTTTAATCATTTGCAATAGGAACAAGGTGATCAACCTCACTTCAGACACTCAACTGGCTACCGTATATTAGATTTTGTCCTGCAGGCCTATTTGCTAACTTAAGACAGCTACGGTGTACATCATTTTCATGGTAACTTCTTTATTCATTACGGCTTCGGTATGAATGACTATTTTTATTTAAGACTAGCTTTTGCCCGCGGCTTCGCTCGCGTTAAGAAGTAGAATTGATCAAAATCCTTTCTTAGCGGATGCCTACGTCATAACATCTACCTGCATGCCAAATTTCAGCCCGATCCGTCCAGTGGTTTGGGCTGTGCGTTGATAGATCACTATGTCAGTCAGTCAGTCACCTTTGAGTTATATATATTTAGATTTAGATATGAAAACCGTAATGGATGCTAACGTGACAATCAAATCGTTGTACACAGAGTCAGCAAATAGGCCTGCTGGGCTTATTACATTTTCTTTAGTCTAGCCGCTAGTCTAAAATAAAGCCCTCCCCAGCTGTGCCCGGGAATGTATTAATTGGTGAATCATTTTATCCATTGGTGAAAACCGCATGAATATCCGTGCATTAGATTTTGAGTTTATCGCGAACGCGTGGAGATAAACTTTGTTTTACACTACTTGGTAAACTACTTGATCATCATCATCATCATCAACAGCCTTCTGCATCTCACTACTTGGTAAAGGCCTCTCTCAATGCATTCCATCCATTTCGATCTTGTGCCTTACGTAGCCAGTTTCGACCTGCGATTTAATAAACTACTTGATAATTTAATTTTTTTACTAGTGATATAAATAGTTTTCATCAAGAAAAAGTGTCTGCAAAGGCCTATTTTCGTAATAAACGTTTCATTCTTTGATCAAGTAGTTTACTAAGTAGTGTAGTTGGTTGTGGGGATGTGTTTGTGGACCCCACTTTAAAAATATATCGAGGTGAATGACTATTTTGCAAATGTGGGTAAAAACATCGCGGAGAAAATAGCACCCCTAAATACAACTACTCTGGCCCAAAGCTCATCATACGGCCCCTCTCAGAGCCTACTAATGACACCAGCACTCGATGAAGAAGTTTATCAGATAATAGAGTTAAGATTTTCTTTTTTTATAATAAATTTTGTTTATTATAAATACAAATAACAATAAATACAAATAACAATAAAATCATAATTACAAATAAAAAAGAGACTCCAACGCGTCGCCGCGAGGCAGGGTACCCATAAGGCTGGCAGCATTACCTCTCTGCACCGCTATAGAAATTCTTTGTGCAAAGTAACTGCCCGCCCTTGGATCGCCCATTACATCGCGGAGACGCGTTGAAATCTCAGTCACAAAAGATTTGGCTTCAGGGCCCCATGGGCCCATCGTCTCTACAGCGAAGGGCACAAAGATATAATTTTCAAGCAGATCCTCATATTTCCTGCGTTTCAGGGCTTCCGCCGAAACAGCCGCTGCGCCGGCTCGCACAGATGTTGACATCACATGTGTGGACGCGAGAGTATCCACACATGTGGCGTCCCAAATGAGACTTTTGCCCATCCTCCATGGTATCAGTGACATCCCATCAGGCCTTTTGCCATCTGCTCTTAATAAACCGCTCGGTTCCAAGATGGCGGGAACGTTTATCGAGACAAGGGCTCTTCGAATGATGTCATTCAGCGTACCATGACGGGACAAACGACCAGCGCTCCTTTGGCAGGCTAAACCGTGATGGCCCAACTCATTAACGGGTCTGCCACAAATACACTGATGGTGTTCATTCACTTTTAAACCCAGTCTAAGGCCAACTGCTAGAGACAAAGTGCAGTTGTCTAATAACGTGCCCAAATTAGCGGAGGGAAGCGCCTGTAGCCATAAACTGGATTCCCGCTCAGAAACCGCCAGCAATCTAGCGCGGTCTGTCGGACCAGTAGCTTGAGCGAGCAGAGTTTGTAATTTTTTCCTGCATACAGGATCGTCCCACCCTCTCTGGTGATGTAAGTTTGCTGGTAGTGGTACGTCAGGACAGTCGCTCAACCAGACATTCAAAGCCTCCGCCAATCCACAGATCCCCCCGGCACCCATTGAAGGGCCTAGAATATTACCGCAAAGAGGACCCGCAGCATGAGCTGATGACAAAAACGCTGGCAAAGAGACATCCGAGACTTTCCGGACTCCTAATCCACCCAAACGGATTGGCAACGATGCCTGTATCCAAGATCTTTCATCTAGTTGACAGTTTAATATTGTTGTCAAAGTATCTTTTATGATATTATCTAAATCTTGTAGAACACTGTGATATTTCCAAAATTGCGCACATCGTAAAACATATGTGAATTTGGGCACAAAAAGACATAAGCGGATAATAGAGAGAGCCATGTGCGCATTTATCTTATGCAAACGCTCTGATGAAGATTGAAAAAGACTAACTTGGTCGTTAATGTATGAAGGTATAGACTCATCTAATACTGGAGCCCCGAGCAGACGCAAAGACTCCCTTGTTACAATTTTTATATTTGGAGCTAATGCATTAAACTGAGAAATTATGCTATTTCTAGCTATCGGATCGATAGTTGGCTTTATATATAATTCGCACTTCTCATAATTGAGTTCCAAGCCCATTGCCGCAAAAGAATTTTTCAAAAGTTCCAAATCCGACGCCACTTGAGCAGTATTACCCCCCAAAGTACCATCATCTAGGTACCAAACATTAAAACAACTAGACAAAGAAGTTACAATAGGATGGATACCCAAGCTGAAAATGGCAGGCCCCAGCGGATCTCCCTGCTGGCATCCCGTCGAGGAATTCACCAAGTGATCTTTGTAAATAAGATTTTTGGAAGACGCATAACACTGCCAGAGGTATGGATAAATATCCGGTATGTGCTCACTTGTGGCCCTCAACAAGACCCCCCTGTCCAAGGTATTAAAAGCGTTCCGAATATCCACCTTGAGAAGCACTTCGCAATCATCCGAATCCAGAAAAGTTCTTGCAGCATGGACCGCAGCCTCGCACCCCCCTTTGACACCAAATCCCAGTTGCTTTGGGTGAAACCTGGGACTAAGGATAGGAAACGCGTGTTTACAACAAATTTTTGAGGCAATACGCCGAAAAGTGCTCCCCACTGCGATCGGTCTAATGCCGCCATCTTTTTTCCTCAAAGCCACGAGATTAGCGCCATATAAAAGATCAATGACATCCTCTGCTACCAAACCCGAAAGCATCAAATTTACCAAATTGACCAGGCTATCCAAAAGACCTTTTCCTACGTCCCCCAAAGAGCATCCAATCAAGTCCTTGAGGTGCTGAGGTGAGACCCCATCTATTCCTGATGAAGAGCCACTCTTAAAGGATAAAATGGTGCTTCGCATATCCTCCACTGAGGTCCGGAGAGTTGCACTCGAGGAAGAGGGTGGGGCAGGCAGCTGTGTTGATGGCATGGGCGGTGGATGCTTCATCTCAAGTGCTTGAAGAGTATTCGAATTATCTGGCGCCAAAACATCGCTCGTAAAAAGCAATTTTGCAGCCCCTCTTAAATCTCCCTCATTAACTTTTGATTCAACTCTTTTTACATAGTTTTTAACTTGAGTTTTTACAACTAGGTTAAAATCGTCGTTGGATGGAGGGGCAGAGCAATTTTTCTTTATTATTTTAGTCAACGATGACGCTTCCCCTTGTTTTTTCACGTGTAAAATACGGTATGTAAAAGTTAAAAGTTCTACCCAGCTCTGCTTGTCATTTTTAGTAACTACTAAATCAATGCACTTTCGAAGAGCAGAAGCCTGAGACGTTGGAAATGGGATGTTATTTTCTCCACTAGGGCCAGGCTTAGGGCTAGATGAGGCAGGCAATCGATGTACTTTTGAAATGTGGATTTTAAGACCCTTGCTTCCTCTGAAATAACGAGGCTGAGAACACAGCTCACACATCATCAGGTCATCCTGGGTCTCTGAAGTACGATCCGGTACAGACTGGACCTGCGACCCCGGAAGCGACATATTGACAAGAGAGATCGTGAAACCTTAAAAAAAAAACGTGAAAATCTTGTGCCCTTCTGTTATTCTTAATAATAAAAAAAATATTAAAAAAATATTTAAAAAAAAACTAAAACATAAGTAAAAATTAGTCAAATTTCTTAAGTCAAATCACACACAGTATCTTGGGTGAGACTTTACCTTAACAAATATATGTATAATCTAAATTTTTAATAAATATAGTTATAAAAGTCAATATTTACTTTTTTTTCCTAAAGTGTATTATTTTAACAAATTAATAACATGCATTCACTGCTAAGCAACCATAAAAATCAACAAATAATATTTCAAAAGTTAATGCCCAACTAATTATCACAGTATCTTTGGGACCGAAATTACAATAATATAAAATTATAGATGTCCCAAAACCAAAGTCCCCATAAAGGAGAATTTATTTAAATCTAGAACAGTGAGAAAACAATCCTATTCTGCACAGTGCACAACCACCATAGTTCAAATAATGAATTAATAAAACAATAAAAAACATATTATCGTCTCACAATTAAAATATAAATAAATTATTTTTCATAAAATGTTAAAGTAATAAAAACAATTCAGAATTCATAAAATCGATAAAAATAAACATTGCTGAATTAATTATACATATAAATTATTTTCATTCTATTAATACAAAAATAATTTAAGAAAAAAAAAAGGAAATAAAAACATATTAAAACTAAACGCTGACTTGCAGGCCCGAACGCATAACACACTGTAGTAGCACCGGTGATAGCCGACGAGGTTATCCACTGAGCCAAATCCCAGCCAAACGCCGACGCCGCCCGGAAGAAACAAAAAGTACGTCGATTGATGTGAGGATCGAACCACGAATCCACGGATGGCAGGCTATGATAATGTCCGCTGCGCCATCGGCATCGTTAAGTGCGTAGCGAAATACTCCGTTGATTCTCTGATCCGTTTCGTCGAGATGACGTCAGAGTAGGTTTGCGGCCGGTCAACCAACAACAACAAACAGCTGATGAGTCACAGACAAGTACTCAATATGGCTCACCGATATGTTCACTGCAAACTGCCTGGTTTTTAAAAATGATTTCACTATTTGCCACTGTTTTATAACAATTGAAATAACTTTGTTTGCTCAGATTTACTGCATGTATTACGGAGATCACGAGGATATATTTCTAAACTTGAATGTGTCACTTATACTATTTTTGCGGATAAGGTAAACACAGACGTATAAAAAAGACCGCCGCTCGGAGCGCGGTGCGTCACGGATCTTTTTCAGATAATTATGTCCCTAAAAGAAAAATGTGCGGTTGGATTAGACCAAATTTCGAGCAGAGTGGTGAGGAGATATGCCCCCCTGCTTACCCAACCCATAGCGCACATTTGCAATTTAGCCATAACACAGGGAGTTTTCCCTGCGGCCTTTAAGAAGGCCCTGATCAGACCGATCTATAAAAGTGGCGACAAAAATCAAATGTCCAATTTCAGACCAATCTCCATTCTCTCCATATTGTCAAAAATCTTGGAGAAAATAATGAATGACAGACTTAGCAAATTCCTCGAATCCAACGGCTTAATAGCCGCATCCCAGTACGGCTTTCGAGCGGGTAAGTCCACAGGAGACGCGGTCCATGAGCTAATAAACTCTATCATCACCTCGCTGGACAGAAAGAAAAAATGTGTATCAGTGTTCCTGGACCTCACAAAAGCGTACGACACCGTCTCTATACCACATCTGCTTGCCAAACTGGAAGGCATAGGAGTCAGAGGCATACCCCTAAGGCTATTCGGAGACTTCTTAACCAGTAGAACGCAACGTACCAGAATAGGCGAATGGACTAGCGATGAGACAAACATCAACTTCGGACTACCACAAGGCAGCTCAGTCTCGCCAACCCTCTTCCTCGTGTATATAAATAACCTATGCCAACTTTCTCTCAACAACGGTACGGTTGTAGCATTCGCAGATGACACAGCCTTGTTTTTCCATGGGGACACTTGGGAGGAATCATTCCAGAACGCGCAAAATGGGCTCGACGTAGTAACTAAATGGCTATCTTGGAATCTACTGTCTCTAAACATACATAAAACCAAATACATGACCTTTGCGTTTAGATCCAACCTTTTGCCTCCAGAGGCCTTCAAACTAACGGCCCACGAATGTACCCGTAGCCTACAAGATTGCTCCTGCCCCCCACTGCAAAGAGTGAACTGCTTAAAATATCTGGGCGTCGAAATAGACCAAACACTTACCTTTGGTCCCCATATGGAGACCTTAGCGTCTAGATTGCGCAAGCTAATCTACGTCTTTAAAAACTTAAGGCACATCACAGACCGACACGTTATTAAGATGGTCTATAACGCCCTCGGTCACTCACTGATCATATATTGCATAACATCTTGGGCCGGCGGTTCAAAAACTTCACTCCTAGAAGTAGAAAGAGCCCAACGTGCAATTTTGAAGGTTGCTGCAGGCCTCCCTTTCCGACACCCGACTTCAGAGTTGTATAAGTTCTGGGACGTACTGACGGTCAGACAATCCTTTGTCCTGTTCACCATACTAAAGCAACACTCCCAGTTACAATATGACCCGGACCTATTCAAAGATAGACGAAGGAAGGGAACGGTATGTACTATCCCTGCGCTAAATACACAAAAGTCATGCTCATTCTTCTGTTACCTCGGCCCTTATTTATATAATCAAATTAATAAATTAATAAACATCTATCCACTCTATAAATACAGCTGCAAAACAACAGTCACGCAATACCTAAAATCACTTGACTATACACAAACAGAGAACCTACTCAAACCTATAATATAAAAAATAATAATAAGACTTGGTCATGGCCCGTGTCTATCATATAAAAAACCAGCTTCGGCTGAGAAAAAGAGAAAACCGTTAAATAATAATAAAAAAATATTAAGTAAATTTTTGTCATTCACAACTTGGCTAAGTTTAAATACCTGTAATAGCATCAACACACTCAAACTTGACTCTGACCTGCATACATTCCTCGCCCATGTTTTCCTCTTTATGACTTTTACCTAACGACTTGATATTGACATACACATACTCACTCACTCGAATCAACCAGACAAACACACAGACAAACCTAGCAGAATCACTCACTCTCTTACTCTAATATTACACCTATAACCACACACAATCCTATAGCTTCTGTCCTCTTCTTTTTACTTCTAGTTAACTTTTATAACCTATTTCTTTGGTAGTCATTAAGTATTAAGTATTTTATCTCACAATATTTGATAGATATGTTTCACGTTAAACACTAGCAGGTATATCCCTTATCATCTCATTGGCGGGAGCGGCCTAGCTACCTGTGGCACAGGTTCCTCAGGAACCTATTTCAGGAGCTAGCCTCTTCACAATTGGATAAGCGAAACACCTATTTATACACTAGTAATAAGCATACAATGTATCATTTTGCTTGAGTTGTGAAGAGATAAATAAACGATTTATTTATTATTATTATTATTTGTATCTCTCTGAGACTCACGGGTGTTACCCCGGTCCTTTGGAAGGCTTGCGTGGGGATATAGATCCAACACGTAGAGGCCCTTTGGAGAAGTTGATGTAATGTAGGTCTCCAGCCAGAACCCATTCCTGAAAATATCAATGAATGATATGTCCTCGAACAGGTTTTGGCCAGAGGTGGGACTATTGCATTAGAAAAAGGGAAATTAATGGGCTATAGGGCTGAAATATTGGTGGACTTAATGCTGGGTTATTGCAAAGGGTCGGACACCTGCCATAATCATGATAACTGACTACAATTGGCAGGTGGTGGCTTGCCGCCCACTAGATGGGCCCCTCAAAATAGCCGACGATTACTGCCGGCAAAAGGGGCAACACCGGTGCGGGCGACTCAGGGGTGTCGAGAGGTGTGCTGCGCTTTCTCCGAAGTTACTCGCGTCGTTAGGCCTTTAACACTTCCACCCCTGGAGCAACTGCTCTTACGACTCCTCTCTGGACAGCCAACTAAGGCAAGCCAGAGCTGAGAATCCTGCGAGCCCTCTTGGGTTTCCACCCCAACCGATGAAGACACGTCGGGGGCGAGGGCTCTGACCGACTCTCTGGAGCACTCGGGTCCGTGGTGTCGTTACTCACCAACAGCTCGCCACAAGCTGCCCTGCGGGCATATTATTATTATTATACTCCAAACTAAAAACAAAGTTAGTATATTGATCCTTATCCTAACCAATATAATAAATGCATTAATTTAATTGTTTATGCTTCACGCACGCCGTAAAAACTTTTGATAATCGTGGGCATTTCCCCACCGGAATAATTTTAAAGAATTGAATGTGTTGAAGTTGAGTAGGTATACTAGATCTTTAGTTTTAAGCTGAGTTCAAATGGTTATCGATAAATTTGTGTATTTTTTTTGTCGAGCTCCATGGCGCAGTGGTCAACACGCCAGCCTGCCACACGGAGGTCCCGGGTTCGATCTCCGGTCAGGTCGAGATGGAAAATAATCTTTTTCAGATTGACCTGGGTCTTGGATGTTTATCTATATAAGTATATATTATAAAATATAGTATCGTTGAGTTAGTATCCCACGACACAAGTTCACAACTTACTGTGGGACTAGCTCATTTTCTGTGATATGTCCATCCATATATATTTATTTATTTATTATTTATTAATTTTTGATAAATTCGTCAAAATTCCGCCAGGGAAACGTTTCGCTAGTGGAATTTTGTCTGGGATTCAAATTCAACGATTAGGGCAATTAGTTTATCATAAGAAAAATGTTTACGCATAAATGGACTGTATGTTATAGGCCTTCGAAGTAGGTACCTAACTCAAAATGACGCTGGTTAAAAGTTTGGCCTTTTGCTGGATTTCATAAACGATTTTGAATACAGTGTCCATTTTTTACACACATTGCTATTGATTTGTTTATAACGTCTGTAACGACATAGGTAATCATTTGAAGGCAGCTTGAACTAAACTAAACTAGATTTTTAGGGTTCCGTACAAAAAATGAAAAGCGGAACCCTTATAGGATCACTGGTGCGTCTGTCTGTCCGTCCGTC
Source organism: Rhodophaea formosa (assembly GCA_963082605.1). Lineage (NCBI taxonomy): Eukaryota > Metazoa > Arthropoda > Insecta > Lepidoptera > Pyralidae > Rhodophaea > Rhodophaea formosa. The sequence continues at coordinate 2,439,592 of OY720219.1, forward strand.
CGTCTGTCACAGCCGATTTTCTCCGAATCTACTGAACCAAATTAGGTAATATTTGGTAATATGATGTAATCCTATGACCCAAACACAGATGTGCAAAGTAAATAAATATTTTTTATCTAGTATATTCAATATTTTTTATACTTTTCCGCTGGGGAAATGCGCACCTGATAATCTTGAAATTTTCGCTTCGGAACGCAATCAGGTATACCAAAAATACGACTAATGATTAAACAGAATTATTTATAAATTTGTTTAATTTTACTATACGGTACTAGCTTTCGCCCGCAGCTGCACTCGCGTTAGTGTCGATCCCTCGGGAACAGAACTTTTTCCACAATGAAATGTACCCTATGTCCTACTTGTCAGTGCTGGCCATCTTTTTGTTCAGCGTAACACTGAGCCGCCACCTTTTGTAGTGGACAATTCTTAATTTTGTACTGTTTTTGTTTGTTTTTCTCTTTTAGTTTTTGTGTTCTACAATAAATAATATTTCATTCATATTTCATACTTTGTACTCATATTGATCGGTAGGTAGGTATAGTAGTTATAGCGTTAGGGTAGCAAAAAGAACTGTTTGTTGTTTTTCGTGTGTAAGTGACCAACACTGGTGTCAGATTTTTAAGCTGTCTTAAGGCATCTGCCATAGCTAACGACTGCCATCAATGATGACAGCTGGGACCAACGGCTTAACGTGCCTTCCAAAGCACGGAGGAGCTATTTTTACACCACTTGCCCCACCACGTTTCACCCATCCAAGTTGGGATCCTTCTCCAAAAAAAACTCATTTCGCATTAAGGCATAGGTAATCATTATCAGCATCCGAGCATTTTCCTTCCAGGTAAGGTGAGGGTCACTCATGTTACACTCTGTATACATATAATATTAAAACATTACTAATGTAAAATCCCGTATTAACGCATTTATCATTAAATTCGGTTCATTTTGTAATATCCTGTAATTTTTTGTAATATCCTGTTATAATGTATATGGATTTTTTTTTCTGTAGCAGAGTGTAGGGAAATACAAGTTGTTTTCCCTAAAAAATTACGTAATGCGATATGTTCGCAATGTAACTTTTCTGAAAAGGATGAGTGATTCAAAATCCCACATTCAGAGTCTATATTAATATTTTACAATGCGGTTTTTGTATTTCACATAAAAGTTCGACCAAGCAAAACCCGCATTGTAACAGTAAATCCTAGATTGATAGGCATCGACACCACACATTTACTATCTTGCTCCACGTGTCCCTTCTCGTGTACTTTGGACGACATGATGATTCCTAGTAATGTTGCTCTACAAATAGCCAAATTTTGGGAACAAAAAATATAATTTTTAAATTGGTTTGCCACCGATACGAAAAGAAGAAGAAGAGGCATCGACACCTGTCATTCATCAGAGTTAATAAATAGGCAGGCTGGTCAGTGGGTGGCCGACGCTGCGCTTGCCGCTACGTGGTCACCATTCAAGAACTACTTCTACGCGCCATGTGCCACCTCACTGCCACTTTAATGGAGCTAATCCTCTGAGCTATGTTGGTGACCTCAGTTCTTCTACGGATTTCCTCATTTCTGATTCGGTGTCGTAGATCAGTATCATCTGATCTACTACTCTAGTCAAGCACTTTTTTCAGGACCACGTGGAGGTGTCAAGGTGAAATTAATATCACATTTAGATCTGCGGTCTCTTGGATCTGTGAAAAAATCAAACTTCTAAGTAAAAGCAATCAAAAGATATGACCGTAATGTTGCAAAAAATAACAATTGAGATAACCATGAATTACATTAACTAATCAATAATCAATCAATTTATTTGTCAAACATCGCTACGATAATTTCGAGTTGAAAGCGGACTCACAACTTAATATAGAATTTTTCCCGTATCTTCGTCCGCGTAAATTATAGCATATGTCACTCACAAACAGTACTATTTGAAGTCTATTAAATCCTAAAACCTAAAGGTGAGATAGTCTCAGTAAGTTACCACAGATAACTACATTAGCGAGTCACATCGGCTATATATTTTTTACAAGGAATCCGTTCGAAAATTACTATAATGTAACCAAAAATTTTACCACAAACGTTATTACGAGAACTACGCAAACTCTTGATGTCTCTCATCCAAGCGCTTGGAGGTGAAGTGCTTACTCCAGCCAAAAACTAGCTTTTGACAATGACAAAGAAATAGAGCTTAGAAAAGTGCCTGAAAGTCTTTTTCTTGTGCTGCCAGCCGTTTTCGTGTGCGTTACTCCAGCCGAAAGTATCTCTCAATGACAAAGAATGACAGCCTTACGCAGTAGAAGTCCCTGAAGTAATTTTTGTGCTGTTCGTGAAAACAGTTTTTGGCTGGCGTAACGTTACTTCAGCCCAATAATTTTGATCCGGACAACCTCCATTAAAGTACACTTACGGATAGCTTCAATTTGTGCTCAAGAGTGCCTTATATTTACAGATTTGCGCTCCAAACAGGTATTCAATTTGCAGCATCTAGTTCTTATACCACCACACATAATTAGAAGATATCATCTGCCTGTCCCACGAATTCGGCGAGTTATGTTGATAACTGGTTTCGGAAAGCCAAATCCGGTCCTGTAAATTTAAATGAAAAATTCGCTTTTTTTCCTGTGAGGTAACTGATTTCATATTGATACATTTTGACCTTTTTTACCTTAGTATAAAAACTTTTATAAGTATCCTTACATTTTTATACCTTAGCATAAAAACTACATGTTGGCATCAGTTCGAATTATCAAAGTTTTTTTGTTTAAAAGCTAGAGCCTATTTTCGATTTTTAGAGAAATAACTTGTACCTATTTTTCTGTGTCGGTTTCGTAACAATAACTTTTTCCGTGAGTAGGGTGTTAACCCACTGCACAACCCCCAAAATGCTGGAGGACCACACCCATCGTTGGTCAGCGAGTCCATCGGACTTAGCCGGTAGCGTAGCTACTCGTAGGCTGTACTAACGACGTTCCCCTATCCGCCACCTTGGGGACGCTCCCCATACGCCAGATGGGACAGCGCGGGGCGCGGAGCGCGGGGAATGGCCGTCGACCGGTCGGCCGTCCTAGGTACCGCTGGTGTGACGAGATCATGAAGGACCTACAGAGCCTCGGAGTATGCGACTGGCAAAGGCTGGCACATGACCGCAAGATATGGTGCCTTCCAGTGTCGGAGGCCAAGACCCACTTTGGGTCGCTGCGCTATTGCAGTAAGTAAGTAACTTGTACCTAAACTATAGTAGTGATAATTGTGACACATACGGTATAAATCGGCACAAATAGCTATCTAAATCTATATCCATATAAAAAACGACGGTTGACTGGCCTGCCCTCTCAGTGATTCAGCAACTCAGCAAACGTTACTCCAGCCGAAAATTGAATACCTCTGAAACCGTACGGAGCACAAATCTGAAAACTTTTCTAACAAAAATTTGCAAACGGAACGGAACGGAACGAAACAGAATACGGAAATGGATCCCTAAATCGAAAAATGGTTTTCTTAACCTCACAATATTTTTAAGACCTATTTAACAATATCCAACACGATGGGTTTATATAGAAAAAAAAAAATATTACTCACTCTTTACTTGTATGGGAGTGTGGGAGACATACATGCATCGGGCCGGGCCGCCGAGCACTACTGAAGAGAAATGATCGAGTGCGCGCATATTTACGTTGTCATCCCCTCCACTGCTCAAGCGGCGCAACGACCGTCCACCTCAGAATCCAAAATACTACTAAATCTGCAGTTTTGCGAATGCTTATATACGAGCGCATACTACCAGCTCTTTGGATAATTTTGGGTTGTGAGGGTATACCTAGCTTGTGCATTTTGAATTTTTGTATATAAATGGTTTCGAAAATAAATAACGCATGCCATTCTCTCAATTGTTGTTTTACTGTTCCTATCTCCTCAAGAAAGTATAGAAGTGCTAACAGTGGTGACCCTGTTTTACATACGAACACCATGGAGAAATCCGACGATGCAACCACAGGTCCTGTTCACGAACTGGACGAAGGCAGCTCATCTGGGAAAGCGATCTCCACAATATCGCTTCATTCGAAAATACCACCATTTTGGCGAGCACAACCTAGACTTTGGTTTGCACAATTTGAAGCAGTCGTCGCGAACTACAAAACGAGCGAGGAACAAAAATATAACCTTGTATTACCTGTTTTGGAGAGGCTGGACATTGAGCAAGTCAGCGACATCGTCTGTAAACCACCTGCTACAGGCAAATATAAAGCACTGAAGAGCCGTCTGCTGTCCGTTTATGAAGAATCCGAGTCCAGGCAGTTCCAAAAGCTATTAGGAGGTTTAGAGCTAGGAGACCAGAAGCCCACGCAGCTGTTACGAGTCATGAGAGACCTGGCTGGAGAGAAAGTCACCGACGACGCGCTGAAAGTACTATGGATGGCCCATCCATAGTACTTTGTACACCTGAGAAGGTAAGTGGCCCATCCAGGATGGGCCACTTACCTTCTCAGGTGCGTGCGGTGTTGTCTGTTAATTCAGAATCGTCATTGGATACACTTGCAATGATGGCTGATAAGATGATGGAGCATACTGATCGCAATATCGCCGAAGTCAGCATACACACACCTTCCACGAGCAGCAATAGCGTGCAAGATTCGCAGCTCGAGTTAATAAATAAACAGCTTGAGAAACTTACACTTGAGATAGCCGCCCTAAAAACAAATCGATCCGGCTACCGTCGCCAGAATTTCAGACGAAACTCATACCGTCGCCACAGATCCAGATCCAAATCTACGAGCAACAAGAAGCCAGGAGATCCAGATTGGGAGTGTACATCATATCACTTCAGATTTGGTGATAAAGCAAGAAAATGCGAATCACCCTGCGCAAGGAGGAAGTCGGGAAACTAAAAGATGCATCGACCGTGGCGGGCGTCGGTGTAAACAAACAGAATAACCGCCTCTGTATAACGGACAAGAACACACAGGAGCGGTATTTAATTGATACTGGAGCCGAATTGGTTTACGCCGTGAAAAATAGAAAGCGAACACCGATAAACACCTCTTATCAACTTTTCGCCGCCAATAATACACCGATCAAAACTTATGGGGAGAAGAAATTCAGCCTGAACCTGAACCTTCGACAAACGTTCACCTGGACGTTTATAGTAGCCGATGTGAACATGTCAATCATTGGAGCTGATTTTCTGCGACATCACAAGCTGCTGGTAGATCTGCATGGCAAGAAACTGGTTGACAGCGTTACCGACTATTTCGTTGAAGCATTAGAGGTACACACAGACCAAGATACAACATTATTCGTCGTAGAACCTAACCACAAGTACCACGACATTCTAGAAGAATTTTCCGAGCTCCTGAAACCGATATCACAGATAAAACCGGTCAAACACAACGTTAAGCACTACATCGAGACGTCCGGACCGCCATTATTCGCCAAACCCCGCCCTCTGCCACCCGAAAAATACAAAGCGGCGAAAACGGAATTCCAATCCATGATGGAAATGGGTATATGCAGACCTTCAAAGAGCCCATGGGCAAGTCCCATGCATGTTGTGCGAAGAAAGATGGCAGTTTACGCATCTGCGGAGACTATCGACGCTTGAACGCGGTGACCTTGCCTGACCGCTATCCGATTCCGCGAATACAAGATTTCACGTACCAGCTACACGGCATGAAGATATTTTCAAAAATTGATATCAAAAAAGCATTTTTTTGGATACCTATAAACGAGGAAGACATACCTAAATACCAGTGACAGCGCCGTTTGGATTATTTGAATACAAATTTATGAATTTTGGCCTCCGCAACGCTCCGCAAACCTTCCAAAGATTCATTCATGAGTTTCTCCAAGGACTGGACCACTGCTGCTATGCATTCATCGACGATGTCCTTATATACAGCAAAAATCCAAAGGATCACGAGACCCACTTAAGAGCAGTCTTGAAACGCCTATCAGATTACGGCATCGGAATAAATGCAGATAAATGTTTATTTGGCGAAGCGAAATTGAACTTTCTGGGATACGAAGTCACAGACGAAGGTATCAGGCCAACTGAAGAACGCATAAAAATTATTAAAAATTTTCCAAAGCCAAGCAACATTCAAGAGTTACGACGCTTCCTCGGAATGTTGAACTTTTACCACGACTGTCTACCAAAACAAGCTGAGCTGCAGATTGAACTCAACAAGATGTTGCATAATAAAAAGAAAAATGACAAAACGCCAATTATTTGGACACCTGAAGCCGAGATAGCATTTGAAAACTGCCGCCAAAGCATCTCTAATGCTACAATGCTGAACCATCTAGCTCAAGGAGCCCCGTTATGCATCATGACAGACGCTTCGGACATAAGCGTGGGAGCCGCCTTAAATCAAAAAATAGATGGCGAATGGAGACCACTGTCATTTTTTTCGAAGAAGCTAAGCGATACTCAGAGGAGATACAGCGTATATGATCGCGAATTATTAGCGATGTATATGGCTGTAAAACATTTCCGTAGACTGATTGAAGGAAACGAAGTCACCATACTCACCGATCACAAGCCATTGACTTATGCCTTGACCAAACCTGCAAGCCCATCTGATACGCCAAGAAGAGAACGACAACTGCAATTTATAAGTCAATTCTGCAACAAGATTGAGTTCATCAATGGTCAAGAAAACACCGTTGCCGATGCATTATCACGCATAGCCGTCACTGCCATTGATTGCCCTACAGTCATCGACTTCCAAGAATTATCGAGAGAACAAGCACGAGACAATGAGTTGCCCAACCTACTTAAAAAGCCGAATCTACGCATGACTAAGCACAGAGCGCATGGAGTACCCACCGCCATATACTGCGAATATAGTACTAAGAAGCCACGGCCATACCTACCTACATCATTTCGTGAGACAGCCTTCAAAGCATTACACGACTTGAGTCATCCTGGGATACGAGCAACTAGAAGAATGGTCGCAGACAACTATTTTTGGCCTGGAATGAACAAAGATGTGACAACATGGGCGCGATGCTGCTTATCCTGTCAACGAGCTAAGGTCAACCGTCATACTAAGACACAGCTAGTGCAATTTCCAAAATCAAGCAGACTAGACCACATCCATGCCGATATTGTCGGTCCGTTGGAACCCTCAGAAGGTTTTAGATACCTCGTCACAATCATCGATCGTTGTTCCCGATGGATGGAGGCCATTCCAGTGAGAGATATTACTGCCGAGACGGTCGCAAATGCATTATACGACGGCTGGATATCACGTTTCGGTTGTCCATTGAGGATTACAACGGATCAAGGAAGGCAGTTTGAGTCTTCATTATTCCAGAAACTGCTAAATAAGCTAGGAATAACAAGACTAAGGACCAGTAGTTAAGTTACCATCCTCAAAGTAATGGAATTTGCAAGCACTAAGCAAAAAAAAAATTTTTTTAAAGTTGTTTTCTACCACTTTTTTGGCATGATTATATATATATACATACCCATACCAAATTACAGCTTTCTAGTACTTATAGTCTCTGAGTAAAACCGCGGACGGACAGACAGACATGGCGAAACTATAAGGGTTCCTAGTTTGCTACGGAACCTTAAAAATAGGGGTCATATTTTAACCATAAAAATATTTTAGTTACGCCGTGTTTGAATCGTGCGGCGGCGCGACGACGCGTAAGGACAAGAAAACAAAAAACCGGTCAAGTGTGAGTCAAACACGCGCAATGAGGGTTCCGTACAATATGCTTCGTGAACACACAAACAATGTGCAAAAATGTTTTGTTCAATTGACTAGCGCTATCTAGTGGTGTTTTAGTGAACTATTTCCCTAGGTGAACTTATTATAGTGAGTTTACTACTTTATTTTCAACTGATAGAATTCTTATTATTTTTCCTATAATTTTCAACCAATGAACTATATATTGTAATTTTTTCGAAATTTTAGGCACAGTAGTTTCGGAGATCAGGGGGAATGGTCAAAATTTGCCTTCTTTCGTGAATAAAATCAAAAGTATTGATTTTTCCCGAACAAAACGAAATATTTTTGAGATCTTCATAACCAGCCCTTTCATTTGATATATAACACGGTAAGGTTTGCAAAAGTTTTTTTTAACATTTTCTATTTGGACCTAGGGGGTCCAAATAGAAAATGTTAAAAAAAACTGACCATTATTTTAAAAAAAATCTATATTTACTTTGCACATCCGTGTTTGGGTCATAGGTTTACATCATCTTACCAAATTTCATTTAATTTGGTTCAGTAGATTCGGAGAAAATCGACTGTGACAGACGGACGGACGGACAGACAGACGCACGAGTGAGGGTTCCGTTTTTCATTTTTTGTACGGAACCCTAAAAAAGCTAATATCTTCGTAAATACGTGACCAAAATTAAATTAAATAAAAATTTATATAATACTTTTATAATAAAAATAAGTTGAGGTGTCTGAGGTTTTGCGCTTATATTCATCAACACGTTGTATAAAGTAATAGATAAGAAAATACTTTTATTTGTGGGATTTAAAATAGTTGAATTAGTCTTATCTTTGATTATGAAAGATTAAAATGTACTACCTTAGTATCGATCAGATTATTTCCTTATGTTGTTTGATATATAACCTTTAGTTAATGTTTTGCTTGTTGACTGCTGTTTAACAGATTAAGCTGATAAAAAATTCGTTTCTGTTTAAAAATATACCTACAAGTATTTGTAGGTAGAAATAGATATTTTTAAATTTAAATAGTGAAAAACAAAAAGGATGGTCTTCCAACTAGCAGAATTTTTAGGTACTGCCTCCATCGGAAAGAAAATTTAACAATTAATTTTGCGGGGCTTTAGATATCCTTCCAACTATTTTTTGAACTTCTGTTTAGTACAAAAATGTGAACATGAAGCTACCTAGTATTTTCACAAAAAATGGCCGGTTTGATGACCGGTAGTTTTTACGCCATCGGAATTTTTCCCATACCTTATTTCTTTATATAAAAAATATAAATTCTTATTATTACAAGCCATTGTTGTCCCAATTTTGGGCAAAGGCCTTCTCTCGTTTCCATGTCTGTCGGTCTGTTGCTTGTACTTTCCACTGTTCGTCAAAACTGAGAAGCTAACGAGCTGACAGTTTTGACAAACAGTGGAAAGTAAAGGGACGTGGCCGACCCAGAACTAGATGGTGCGACGGCACCATCTAGTTCTGGGTCGGCCACGTCCCCGTTAAAAACTATAAATACCTATAAAATATTATATAGAGACAAATCACACAGAGCAACACAGCAGCACAACGAACTATAAGTATTGTATAATTGATATACTTACCTACATAATTAAGACCCAGGTGAATCTGAATAATTGGATTGGAACGGATTAAACAATCAATTTACGATATCATCAAATAAAAAAAATACCTATGAATGTTAAACAACGCGAAATGTCGAAAATCTAGCAACCCTTGAAGAAAAACTCAAAACGTGCAGTCCGAATCACACTTTATGGCGGCTTGGAACATCGCGCGAGTCGATGCGCAGTACACAATATTAGGTCTGCGCGGGGCGCGCGCGGGGAGGCGGGGCGCGTACTGCGCAGCTTGCAGCATATATCCGAGCCGCCATTCAGTTTGATTCCGACTGTAACCTGTCAGTGGAGCTCCTGGCGGCATTGACCGGAGCCATCAAAAATAAGGATCGAAGAATGGCTAATTGAGCTGAAAAATATCCATCACACTGTCCACGTGGATCTTGACCCTTGACATTCCTTAGAATTGTCGACTCAGCCCGTCATTATGAACAAGTTTCCCTATGTACCAATGGAGGACAATAAATAAGATTAGGTACCTACTATCACAAAAATGATCAGCCAACCGTGTAATTTGTATTAAAATATAGGTGTGGAGTAATTATAGGAGCCCAGGATCCGCATTATGGTTTTTTTTCTCCACTTCGCACGGTTTTCTGCATCTTGGTTGTGCATCATCATCATCAACAGGTCTTTGTTATTCTCCACTGTAGGAGCCCGACCTTCTCTGTACTACCAGAGCCTAATATTAGCCAGGCAGTCAGAGGATTTGGCCTACACTCTTCACGCTGGCCAGGCGGGTTGGAAAGGTCTCTTTGATGTTATAGCTTGTGTTTCCTCAGTCGACTTCTACAACATCCACGGGGAGACTTGGAGTGGCTCTATTCTACTCTGCCGTACACCACACGGCATGCCGGGACCTTGTGAGATCATTGGCGCGCATATATATCCCTCCCTTACGATATCAAGCATTCTTGCATCATCAGCATTTCTTGGGTTTACCGCCCTACCGGGCCTCGGGACAAGCGGCATAGCCAGACATTTATTCCCAATGTCATGATCATGAATCACTTTACCTATTGATGAAAATCGCATGAAAATCAATGCAGTCGTTTTTGAGTTTATCGCGAACAGACAGATAGAGATCACACCAGACAGGCGGATGACTTTGTTTTATAATATGAAGTGATATGATAAAATATAGCTAATGTAACCTTCCACTGACAATCTTTCTACCAAATCACGTGAAAGCAGTAAAGTTCATTTGAGGCATCCTTGATTTCTAGTTGCAAATTTTGATTAGGATGTGATTTTGAAATCACAATTGACCATAGATTTAAAAAAAAAATTTTTCGTCCTCTCATACTTCTATGCAATTGACAGAATATTCAAATTCCTTGTAGGTTGATGTATTTTTAAAATGACAACAAGCACATTAGGATATTATAAATGCCGTTGGAATTATTTAGTTTAGCCAACTAGCGCCTCCTCCTATTTTATATATTTTAAGGCGATAAGGCGATTGCCAAGTCGATCTATAATTTATTTAAAACATTAACCGACTTGGTATCGGCAAAGACAATATAATACTAACGTAATAGACTGCCCACTATGGCGAGAAGTTTTATTTAAAACCACAGTGACCGGTAAAATAGGAATAATTTATTTAAGAATATCAATAACTTATATACAAAAGTAATAATACAGTAGTAGGGGTGAACGTGCCATTTAACATAAAGACAGCAAAATCATTGGCACGTACCCTTAAGACGTGATGTGCTTAATTGACATAATACAAATTAAATAATTATATTTCCTAGTTAATATCACGTCGCAATAGTATTCCCCCTTTTAGAAAAAAAACAAAAATAATGTAACAAAAAATATTAAACTTAGACAAAATTATAACAATCACAAAACAAAGAATGAATATCTATAAATAGAAATAACAAATGAACATAAATATCTTAATCAGCAATAAAAATGATACTTGATACTTCATGACTTGTGTGTGGCACGAGTCGCACGCGCGGAGAAACGCTGTGTAGGCAATTCCCAGGCTCGGTATTTGTGCTTGTCTGCATTTAAAATCGTTATAATACTCGTAGTAATGTTGAACTCACGTTGAACTTGCCGCTGTGTGTTGATGCGATTTCCATAGTCCCACTCCATCATCCTCTTTAAACATTTGCATTTGCCTTCTGTATCCTTCTCTCTATCCAATGCCCGTACCAAGTCCATAGCCGCCGGCCCAGCAGAATGATGACAATTATTACGAATGCGGAGGTGATGGCGCCGGCCCAGTACTGCACTTGCTGAATGGATTCCAGCAGTTCTGAAAGTCTTTCACTTTTTGATAGATCTTCTTGCGGATTCTTGATATTTTGCACCATGTTAATCTGCTCGTTTTGGTGACTCGAGGAAGACCCCATCGTGGATGAATGCTGCTCGGAAGGATGATGGATAAATACTACGACATTGTATATCACTAATTAGCTTTTTATATCTTGAATCTTACGGTTCTTCGTGATTCTCGCCCCGAACGTGTGATTTTTATCTCTTGCGGACACTCAACATCTTGCTTATTGATCTCACGTTCGCTTGTTTCTCCAGACTGATTTATTAAAAATGCTGGCTTCAGACGGTTTATAGATACTGTTATTTCCTTGTCGTCACGAATTATAGTGAAAACCTTTTCGTTTCTTCGAATTACCAAATATGGACCTTCATATGGTGGTGATAAACTGGGGCGTAATCTGTCGCATCGCAGGAACACATGAGTGCAATCCTTTAGTCGGGGGTGAACGAATATATTCCCGTTTGTACTTTCTCTTGTTGGCATTGTAGACATGACTCACTCCATTTATTTATATCCGCATTCATTCTCGTCCATATGTAATTTTTTCCAATTAATTTTCTCGTTCCATTTTTTCCAGGGTGGCTCAAATTATGATAGCTGTTAAAAATTAGTTTCCTGAATTCTTGAGGTAAATATGGACGAGCAGTTCCAGTTGATACGTCGCAGTATATCTTGTCGTTAGAATGCGATGAGCGAACAAGCGAAATGCGTAATGATTTATTCTTCTGTAGCTGTTGCAGTTCGGGATCTTTTTCTTGGGCCTTCCTTAAATCCGAAAAATTGATAACTTGCGGAAGTGTTATTGTTTCCACCACTCTTGATAAGGCATCGGCAACGACGTTCCTGTCCCCGTCTACATGACGTATATCGGTGCAAAATTGCGATATGTAATCCAAGTATCGTATCCTCCTGGGGCTCTCATCAATGCTAGGCTTCTTGTCGAACGCATACATTAATGGCTTATGATCGGTGTAAATTGTGAAAACACGTCCTTCAATTAATCTTCGAAAATGCTTCACGGCCATGTATATACCGAGTAACTCTCTATCGTAGGTAGAATATTTCATTTGCGCCTCGGAAAATGTTTTGGAAAAATAAGAAATTGGTTTCCAATATCCATTGACTCTTTGTTGGAGGACTGCGCCGGCACACTTGAGACTAGCGTCCGTCATTAAGGCAATCTTTGCGTTGGCATCGGGAAAAACTACGGTAGCGGCGTCTCGCAGATCTTGTTTGCATAACTGAAAAGCTTCTTCAGAGACTGGATTCCACTTGATCGGTGTGACGTCATTCTTCTTTGAGTTCCTCAAATATATATTAAGTGGGGCTTGATGCTTAGCGGCACGGGGAATTAAATGCCTGTAGAAATTGACCATGCCCAGAAAACGACGTAGTTCCTTGACCGTCTTTGGTTTAGGAAAATCAATAATTGCCTGTGATTTTTCTTGAGTCGGTTTCATCCCTTGGCTCGTTATATGATAACCAAGAAAGTCTAACTCGCTCTTGAGAAACTCACATTTGCTCAGATTAATCGTAATGCCATTATCACTCAGTCGTTTGAACACTATATCCAGATGCTTGAGATTCTCTTCTTCGTCCCGTGAGGCAATCAAAATATCGTCAACAAATATGTATATAAAATCCAGATCTCGGAAAATGGAATCCATAAATCTTTGGAAAGTTTGTCCAGCGTTGCGCAATCCAAACGGCATAAACCGGAACTGCACCAACGAAAAAGGCAATATTACGGCAGTTTTTTCAGGTTCAGCAACTGGTATACAGTAGTAGGCCTTCCTGATATCAATTTTGCTAAATACGCTCTTTCCACTCGTAATATACGAAAAATCCAATAGCCTGGGAAGAGGATATCTGTCTGGAACTGTGATTTTATTCAACGCACGATAATCACCGCAAGGACGCCATTCGCCATTTTTCTTCTTAACCATGTGTAAAGGACTGGCCCATGGGCTGTTAGAAGGTTCACAAATACCCATATTAATCAATTCCTGGAATTCCTTTTTGGCTGCTTTATACTTGTCTGGCGGCAGCGGGCGAGCGCGGGCGAATACTGGTGGGCCTTTTGTAATGATGTGATGTTGAACGTTGTGTTTAACGGGTTTTCTGATTGACATCGGCCGAGTAATATCTTCGTATTTTTCCAACAGTTGTTTTACGTTGTCTTGTAAACCGCCATCAATGGAGCGAACAGAAGGGAAATTTGATTTATCCAAGTTTGCAGGCGTCTTCAGCTCTGTAATCTTGTCTACTAATCTTCTTCCAGATATGTCCACCAGTAAACGATAGTGCTCCAAAAAATCAGCTCCTAAAATTGGCATCTTGACATCGGCAATGATAAATGTCCACGTAAAATTACGTCGTAAACCCAAATTTAACGTCATCGTTTTCTCGCCATAAGTATCGATAATTGTTCCATTCGCAGCATAAAGTTTAAAATCACTTGCTTTCTCTTTGCCCTGTGCGTCTTTGGTTAATACTGAACAATTTGCTCCCGTGTCCACTAAAAATCTATAACCACTGTTTGAGTCGGTAATAGTTAGGCGTTTGGAGGGTTGAAGAGCACAGAGATCCGCCTCATTCTGTGCAAATTTTAGTTTTCCGACGGCTGCTCCTCGTTTTTCCAAGCACAAGGTTGGATGCATCTATGAGCCCTCTTCTTAAAACGCTGGTGATAAAAACACAACCTTGATGACGAACGTCCACGCGACCGTGACCTAGACCGGCCATACCGCTGATACCTAAAGTTGTCCCGTCGGCTAAAACGGCGCTCGTTACGTAGCTCAGCGATCTCCAGTTTCAATGACGCTAACTGTGATGTCATATGTGTTATTAAATTGACATCGGTGGCGTAGGTACTTTGAACGTTTTTATTAAACTGCATGTTTTCGTTTATCCGATCGGCCATTTCGCTTAACTTTTCCAGCGATAATTGTTCTGTGACCGCCAAAACAGTGGTAACCGAGGGAGGAAGTTGTCTCAGCCATAGCAGTCTAATAGTATCTTCGTTTATCTTGCCGTTTCCTGCTTCCCTCATTCGCCGTAATAATTGCGAAGGCTTCTGATCGCCCAAATCCATCTCCGCAAGTAACTTATGAAATCGGCGGTGCTCGCTTTCTTCATAGCAATTAATAAGCCGATCTCTTATTGCAGCATACTTGTTTTCAGATGGTGGATTAACTAAAATATCGCTGACCTGGTGTATTACATCTTTTGGAAGCTTGGACACCACTGCGTTGAATTTGTAGTCGTCTCCTTGTTTCTGGGGTGCTACGATGGCTTCGAACTGTGAAAACCATAGCCGAGGCGAATCCTTCCAAAATTCCGGCAACCGTTCAGCTATGGTGATAGAGGCCACGACATCTGTGCAGGAGTCAAACGATGTGTCTTGAGAGGCGGCGATGTTGATTCCTTTTACCGGTGTGACTGGAGCCATTTCGACGGTATCTTCAATGGAGATAAATGTGCTTCTTGAATTTTCAAACCGGTGAGACCCGCTTGTGGGAAGCCGGTGAAAATATGCACGTTCGATTCGCGTACTCGAAGAACTTCGTCGACCGTCGGATTACTGTGGCAGAATCACGTTGATCACGTCGGTTAGATCACGTCGGGGTCACCAATTATGGCGAGAAGTTTTATTTAAAACCACAGTGACCGGTAAAATAGGAATAATTTATTTAAGAATATCAATAACTTATATACAAAAGTAATAATACAGTAGTAGGGGTGAACGTGCCATTTAACATAAAGACAGCAAAATCATTGGCACGTACCCTTAAGACGTGATGTGCTTAATTGACATAATACAAATTAAATAATTATATTTCCTAGTTAATATCACGTCGCAATACCCACCTCATACAAAAATATTGGACCAAATTATGGTTGCGAAAAGCAGGCGAATATATGGCACAGGAGAGTTGCTTGCTACTCGATACTAGATGGCGGTAATCTGCATTAGCCTTTAACTTACTAAATATACGGTGTCATTTTAAAATATTATGCCTAAAATATTGTTTTGATTTTTAATAAGATATATTTTGTGAATCATGTTTTTTAGGGTTCCGTAGTAAACTAGGAACCCTTATAGTTTCGCCATGTCTGTCTGTCTGTCTGTCTGTCTGTCTGTCTGTCTGTCTGTCCGTCCGCGGTTTTACTCAGAGACCATAAGTACTAGAAAGCTGTAATTTGGTATGAGTATGTATATTAATCATGGCAAAAAAGTCGTAGAAAAAAATCTTGAAAAAAATTTTTTTTTTGGGTAGCTTCCATACAAGTAAAGTGGGGGAGTCATTTTTTTTTCTCTACTTACCCATCTTGTGGGGTATCGTTAAAAAGGTCTTTGAAAAATATTGTGAGGTTGAGAACACCATTTTTCGATTTAGGGATCCGTTTCCGAAATATTTGGTTTTAAAGTGCAAATTTTTGTTAGAGGTACGTGTCCCCCCCCTCTATCTGCTAAACGGTTATATATGGATACGTGAAAAAAATTACAGCATTAGTATATATACTGAAGTTGAAAGGAAAACTATCAGAGCTGGGTACTAAGTGCAAACTAAAAAGTTATAGGCAACCAACTTATAAAATGTACTGGAAAATGTAAAATTTCATACAATCTTCATTGTTAGATGTTTTTGGTCGTTAGACTGTGAGGTGTGAGTGTAAACAGTGTGAACTCAAAGTTGTCATTCGCAACTACGGAACCCTACACTGCGCGTGGCCCGACACGCACTTGGCCGGTTTTTTTATACTCATAATACGGTAGATATAATGTTGTGTAGTTTCAAGTGGCGCCATCTATGCGAGTCTCTGAGAACAAATCGTACGATTAAGGCGTTGAGACCACATGGTATCGGTAACATGGATCTTACAACTTTTGACGGTAGAAGAACTGAGTTGCGAGACTTGGGTTTTTTACAAGAATTGTTTATGACGGCATTTCTTTCAAACTAAAAAAATCTCCGTCAATACTTCAGTAGTAAATGACTTGTGGTATTTTCTTAATTTTGCGTTTGGTAAATTAAGAGTGCTTACTTCTCATTACCTACCGCCAAAAGGGGTCTTCCATCGCCGAGAGACAACCAAACTGTACTGAACTGAGTGTGCACACTGTTGTGGCTGCTCTCCCGCAACTGCCTCCGTGGTCCAGTGGGTCGACGGTTCGATTCCCACGGGGAGCATACTTTGTTAAGTTGTTTCCAGTTTGGTTAGGACATTGCAGGCATGAATCACCTGATTGCCTGATAAGAAAAATGATTCCGTGCTTCGGAAGGCACGTTAAGCCGTTGGTCCCGGCTGCCATCTGGTATCGTTAAAGGAACCACGTCGGAGGCCGAGAGGCGGTTCCGAAGAACTCTGACATCAGGGTGTGCATGGTCGACTGACCGTGTCACCTACACGAAATGATGATGATGACTGATGTGGAAGTC
This sequence comes from Rhodophaea formosa, assembly GCA_963082605.1. Classification (NCBI taxonomy): domain Eukaryota; kingdom Metazoa; phylum Arthropoda; class Insecta; order Lepidoptera; family Pyralidae; genus Rhodophaea; species Rhodophaea formosa. The sequence continues at coordinate 2,456,668 of OY720219.1, forward strand.
GTATGGAAAATATAAATTTTTTAAAACGTTTTGCGAAAATCAAATCCCAATCCCAACTAATATTATAAATGCGAAAGTGAGTTTGTTTGTTTGTTACGCTTCACGCCGTATCTACTGAACCGATCATCGTGAAATTTTGCATACACATAGGTTAGGGTACTGAGAAGGACATAGGCTATATATAACGCGGGCGAAGCCGCGGGTAACAGCTAGTGAGTATATATTCCTAAGTTTAGAAGTTTCTATGGCCATCTTCCGATTCCATCATAGACACACTTTAGTACCATAATTTATCATTGTCATCGAACTTACATACCTAAGTAAGTACAAATAAATTTTATACCTAGTAAGTGCTTAATATCGATTAATAAGAAATTACCCACGCAAATACTGACATTGTCAAAACAATTTTGTGAATTTTAACTGTATTTTAAGTCAAGGAAATTCGCAGGTTCGTAGAATTATTCATAATGAGAATGCTAAAAGCGGCTTGTAATCGCGACTGTACCTACTATACCTAATATAACTGCGGAAAGATTTTATTGTTTTGTTTGTACCCGTCTGGCCAGCGTGGAGAGTGTAGGCCAAATCCTCTGACTACTCAAGCTAATATATGGCTCTGGTAGTACAGAGAGGGTCGTGCTCCTGCAGTGGAGACTAGAAAGACCTGATGATGATGATGATTGTACTAAACTGAAAAATTATTGAACTAATTTAAAAAAAACTTTCCGCGATGCTGCGTTGAATTAATCAGCTCTAGACGTCGCCTTGCCTTGCGGAAAAGCGGCGAAAGTTTCGAACTTGCGGAAAATTCGAAATTTGATACCTTATTTCATAATATTTTATATGAAATTCGGTGGCCTGGCAATTAAGCGATTTCCATAGAGCACTGATCAGTGCTTAAGCAACCAGGGGTACTATATTTGAACGTGGGACACTCGTCTTCGAACGATTTTCCCATACAAAAATCGTTCGAAGAAGAGTGTCCTGCGTTCAATGATAGCACCCGAGGAGTGCTATTTTTGAACTAACGATTCAAAAATGAGGCTTTTTAGAAACACTTGCGTCAATCACTCGTTTAGTGAGTCACGCGTTCAAAAATAGCACTCCAGGGGTGAAATGGTCGATTCGGCCCATTAATATGAACAACATTTACTATGAGACCAGTGCAGAGATTTGGCAAAAAAAATCGTAATTTTTATACAACTTGCCAGCCGGCGTGACACCCTTAATCCCATCCCTATACAATGTTTTTTCAGTTCCCATCATAGGTCCCATAGTAAAAGGTTGTTGAGTATCCCTTTTAAGGGAATGCTGAGGGTCAATTTACATAAAGCTGTATTAGGTATCAGTTGGCACATACATAAGACCACCATAAGACTATAATTTACACTGGCGAAGACGCGTGAAAACAGCTATATCACATTATGTTTATATTGTGGCTATTATAATAAAGAGCAAAGTTGCGATTACATTATTTATTGATTCGATCGATAAACCGAAAAATCATTCACTTGTAGATCAATGCCTACACACACTATCAGCGAAAACATCTTAATCCTATTCTAACTAATATTATTAATACATATGTGAGTTTGTTTGTTACGATGCGTTGTCTGGGGTTCGGAGAAGGAAATAGGCTACCTTTCAACAAAAGTTCCAACTGTTTTAAGAGCAAAGTGACGTGTGGTGGCTGTTGTCATATGTGACCCGAAAATGCCGGTTAAGAGGGCCCTGCCCCGATCGACTATCGTCAACGCGAGCATGGTCGAAAAGCTTGTTCCGTCCAGCACAATGTCGGATAAAGAGGCAAAGCGAAACGAGCCCCTTGCCCTAGTCTCCCGCACACCTCTTACTGCAACATGGTAACAAGCTAGTGAGTACACGAAGACATTGAACGAAAAATAGTGTGCGGAAATTTCATTAAACTTGGTTCAAGAAATACGTGTTTATTAGTAAGCCCTACAAGTTTATGAAAGAAAAGTTTAACATTTAGAATCTCCATTACATTTGCAAGGTTTCTAAAGAAATATTTTCTTTAATGTTACAATTAATGAGTACATTATAAACGCACAAAGTTCAGATAAAATTTGTGCTAAAAAGCGGATTTTTGGAGGTTAATACTGAAGTTGTGTCTCCAAATTTTGATTTCGCGTTTTAATAGAAACCTAGATATAGTGCACAAGATACATATTAGTTGAAAAGCTTCAAAGAAAGGTTTGTTACACCGCCATAATCACGTACGAGCGTTTGTATGAAAAGATAGACGGGTTGGCCCTTAAGCTGAAAGGACAGGTGTATAAATCCATCATTAGACCTGTCCTTCTAAATGGGAGTGAAGCGTCGCCTGTTTTTTGTTCTGTGCCTGTGCTCGAGGCTCGAGCGGCACAACAGCGCGCTGCGTGTCACGGAGATGAATATGTTGCGCTAGATGTGCGGAATTTCGCGAAAGGATCGCGTGAGAAACTCCCGCATCCGCGGAAGTCTCCATGTCCACGTAGCGACAATTTACAGGAGAGCCGCCTGCGCTGGTAAAGTCACGTTTTAGTCCTGGTTTCCTTATGGGTCCCGAAAACCGGAGGAAAAGCGAATTACTTATGGAACAAATGTCTGGCCATGCCACTTCCTCTGCCCCCGGCAGAAGGGGAAACTCAAGAAAGTGCTGGTTTGATGTTGATAAAGAGGATATGCGTGCATTAAGGGTCTCATAACCAAGGATGCCAAAGACCGTGCGAAGACGAGAAGAAAAAGATGGAAAGCATTCCCTGGGCTCCGAATAACTATCTATCTATAATTTAAGAACCGTGTTCTTGTTGGTGGAGTATTTTTTCTTTACCTTTATTTCATCCAAATATGTCCTTCTTCCTGCCTCTCTTCGTATCGCTTTTTCCCTCCATAATATTTTCAATAAATTGGTCGAATGACTATTGGACCTGTTTTAAAACTTTTTCTTTAATCAGTAGAAAGCTACATATATGAGAATAAGCGAGTAACACCTGTTTGGTGGGTGTCCGACGCTGCGCTTGCCGGTGCGTGGTCGCCATTCAAAAACCTTTTTGCCCCATTTACTATATTTAATATAGGTCGTAATAAAAACAAAATTCACATAGAGGAAAGTTGCGGGAAACAACTTGTTTTATTAAATAATATTCGCGCAACGCCGGAATTGCCTCTTTGTGATATTAGCTAAGCTATCGCCCGCGGCTCGGCTCGCGTCATTTCAAGAATAGACAATCAACTTTTAACAAAAAAAAAAAAAAGTTTTATACTTTGAGTTTTATCAACTTTTGTTTAAACCTTGTGAGTCGGTCTGTTTGTATATGGGTCAAATTTAGTAACCTTAAAACTAACCACTTCTTGACGTTTCATTGAGCTGAAATTTCAAGAATAATTCAAAACGCTTTCTATAAGTCCGAATTCAGAAATGAAGGAGGTGATCAATTCTTTGGTATCTTATATGATTGTTGCTCATAGGAACTTGCGCCATTTATGAGCCGCATAGTTATTCAGTTGTTTAGTTTTAGTCGGTTATTTTTTACCTAATTTATTGTTAAATAACAAATATAAGTACCTACTTACTTAAGGGGGAACAGTAGGCACAGTAGCGACGCCAATCATTTTATTCCTAATACTTTACAAATAGAAAGAAATTCAAGAATATAAACAATACAAGTCTTAGTAAATAACTTGAAGTATTTTTGGAATCATGTTTTGATATTATGAGAATCAGTCATTGAGAGAAAAAGTGATAACCGCCAAAAACGGCCGTTTTTGACGGTAATCAGATTCTCATCATTCTCACTGATTCCGATAGTAATAAACATGATTCAAAAAATTCTTCAGGTTATTTACTAAGGCTTGTATTGTTTATATTCTTGAATTCCTTTCTATTGGTAAAGTATTAGGAATAAAATGATTGGCGTCGCTACTGTGCCTACTGTTCCCCCTTAAATTGTAATTTATTTTCGTTCTTTAAACGCGACTTGATCTACGTAAACTTTTGAAGTAAAATTTTACTGAATATCTAACATTTTTCTTAAATTGTTTAAGTAGTTTTGGAGTATATTAATTATGTACAATCAAACGTAAAAACACACAATAAAATATTTTGCCACAGTCATCTTTAATTTAGATAATTACGAGGAAAGGCTTATCAATGAGACTTGTAATCAGGAAAATGATTCACATTTACGATTTGTCCGTCTGTGAGACCTATAAAGGCGACCACAAATGCAAATGTGACCCAGTTAGCAAACTGGTCGGGGGTGACTTCAAGTCCCCAGCAAAGTATCAGCGGTTACTCTGATACCTATATACCTATTGGGTTTACGAACATAAACTTTGAATAAGTTTGAATAAACCCAAAAGAAATCGTAATTCCTCTTTTAAATAACCTGCCGATCGGTACTAAAATCTATATTGCACTATAAGATTCCTGAGATTTAAGTACATCACCGGCACAATTCACTTGAACGTGTGACGACGGCCTACAATGATGGAAGCGTCAAGCGATTTATTCTACCGAAGCCTCCTCTATATAATTCTTTCACTGCCAATAGTACTGTCAGTAATTTATTTGTACTGCTGCTACAGAGTGAATTACTGGAAGCGCAAAGGTGTATTTCAATTTAGTGACACGCACAAAGTATTCGGCGATTTCAAGAATGGAGTTCTTTTCCGCACCGCACCTGGGTACCATCTGGGAGAGCTCTACCGCAAGGCACCGTCAGACGTTCCCTTTGTCGGCTTTTACATCTTCCACAAGCCGTGCCTGCTGCTGAAGGACCCGGAACTGATCAAACAGATACTGATCAGAGATTTTAGTAACTTTTCTGATCGGCACTTCGCTGGACCCCAACAGAAAGACAGTATTGGCATGGTTAATCTGTTCGGTCTGAAAAACCCCGCCTGGAGATATTTAAGATCGAAGATCACCCCGACTTTAGCTAAGAACAAGCTGAAGCAAATGCTGCCTCTGATGATGGAGACCGGTAGACCCATGATGGACTATTTGGGGGAACATGTCAATGGAAGTGCAACAGTAATGGACGCTCAGGACGTCAACTACAAGTACACCGCGGATCTCATCGCCAACGTCGCGCTGGGCACCAAGACAGACTCGTTCAACAACCCCAATTCAGATTACACCAAGTGCTGTAAGTAAAAAAATCATATTATATAGGTATATTAATCGTGTCTTCTTCATTTTAGATCCTGTGGACAAAAGGCCGTAAAAACGTAAAGGTCGAAAAGGGTCTCACATAAGTAGCACATTCTTCTTCGCTTTACTAAATAAATAAATAAATATATACGGACAAATCACACAGATTGAGCTAGCCCCAAAGTAAGTTCGAGACTTGTGTTATGGGATACTAATTCAACGAAACTATATTTTATAATAGATACTTATATACATAAACATCCAAGACCCAGGTCAATCTGAAAAAGATCATTTTCCATCTTGACCTGACCGGGGTTCGAACCCGGGACCTTCTGTGTCGCAGGCAGGCGTGTTGACCGCTGCGCCACGGAGCTCGTCATCTCATCATCGTCACTGTTCTTGGTGAACACTAAAAATGCAAACATTGCAAACGCGCAAGTAACAGCGTTTTTTTAATAAATTGCGAAGTACCCATATGTAATCAAACTTGTATCCGGAGTTTTTCAAATTTATAGAAACCTAAGTGTATATATGTATTGGCAATCAAATTCACACAAAAAAACGATTTTCTTCATATACCTTTATGAAGAAAATCATACCTATTTAACCAATGCTAAGGAACTTCTAATGTTGTTTTTGATTTAATCCAGTATATGTTTAGGCTATCATATTTGGCAGAGCAGTCGCGTTTTTTAGAGATCGACTGCCGAATCCAAGACCGAAACTTATTTAGATGTCTGAAATATAACAACTTAATATTTTTGTATTAACTCTTAATGATAAATTTAACTAAGTGTATAACTATTAACATATTTATATTATGGAGAGCCAAAAAAAGGGCTGATGATAATAAAAAAATAACAATTAATATAGAGACTTAGAGACCGACCGAATATTCGGTTTCGGCAAGTTTCACAGAAAAATAGAGTTTCTGTGTTAGTTTCGTTTTTGGCATAAGTATAAATTACTGTGAATTGGTATCACATCAATCCGCGCGTATCGTCGAATTCCGTAAACAAACAACAATTCTGTTAAATTTAAATTATGTAACGTAAGATATAAGGACATATAAAATTAGAATAATGTATTTATTACATATATAGAGACCGAACATACAATTTAACAGAATTATATCATTGAAACTAACGTGAGAAAAGACATTATGATACAACGGGTCACTCACGTGCTATTTTATCAGGATTGCCGACTATAGCTTCAGATTCGTCAGGAGCCCAAAAGTCGACAATCTCGACAAAATAACACGTGAATGTCCCGTTGTATCATAATGTCTTTTCTCACGTTAGTTTCAATGTTTCAATGATATAATTCTGTTAAATGTATGTTCGGTCTCTGTATATGTAATAAATACATCATTCTAATTTTTTATAACTACTAATGGTAAGTGAACACCGCTGCCCATGGACAACTGCTACACCAGGAGTGTGTGTGACAAGAGCGTTGCCGGTTTTAAGAAAACTTACCTAGACCCGTTTTTTGAAGGTTCCAATATCGTATCAATTCGTAAATATATACTGCCGCAGGAAGTTAATTCCGCAGTTCGGTCGTACGTGGCAGGAAGTTTCTTATGAAACGTACGGTGGTTGACTGCCTATAATCCAGGTGGTAGGGATGTAACTTCAATTTATGTCGAGTAAATGTGATAAATGCGATAAAGAATGCACAAGGATGCATCCATAGTTTGTGCAACTCTTATATTATTTTTTCTTTATTTTAATTCCAGTAATGGACTTCTTCCACTCCCTGAAGCGGATGGTGGCCCTGGTGACGGTGTTTTTCATGCCGGAGCTCGTGGAGATGGTGGGCTCCCCCATGCTTTTCGACTCCTCCTTCGTGCGCAAGATCTTCTTCAGCGCCGTCGAGGGCCGCGAGAAGAGTGGGCAGAAGAGGGGGGATTACATCGACTCCATTATACAGCTGAAAACGGGAGAGCAGGACCCTTTGTACAGTAAGATTTCATTTTTATACTCTCTATAGCATTTTTATAGACATAGAACGGTAAACGAGCAAGCGAGCGAGCGACAACTGCAACACCAGGGGTGTGATAAGAGAAAGAGACTGTTTTGATCCTAGCTATTTCTGTAGCCTGGGGGCGGAATCCCCGGAATTCGGATTTATTTTTTCTTTCTTTGTTTAATGAATTTGATTAAATGCTTTATGTACCTATCACGCGAATTCGGTATTAGACAGTTGTAGCAATAAAATATGAAATATATTTTTTGTGGTAGCTTATAACTAAACAATTATCATCCAATATGTTTTTTGCATTAAAACAATTTATTAATATTTTATTTTTGGAATATTAATCTCAGTATTTTTTATCTGTGGTCTACAAGTGGCGGCCATGATTAATCTTCGTATGACGTCATAACTCAATAAACAAAATGTCAAAGTCAACGTGATCAACGTCAAGAGCTCGTCAAGTCGTTTGTTCTCATACATATGTCTCCATATTTGTTCTTTACAATGGTTTGATCCTCCTTAGTTCTATATTTTGCTGAGAAAAAGTGGAGAAAAATCGCTCAAATATTTCGATTTATGAAGTCAGGCTACATTAAAGCGAATAGTGTAGCCCAAAGTCGATTCGTTTATGATCGCAAAAAGATTTAAGCAAATATACATACAGACAGCAGGATGCGACTTTGTTTTATACTATTTATTAGTGACAGTGATTTGATTAGTGATGATTGTAAGAAGTTAGGTTAGGTGTAATTTATTTTTGTAAAATCGAACATACTGATTTCTTCTAAATACTTACATCAAAGTGATCCGCGCAAAAGAATATCACAGACTTATCAGATGGAAACTGTGGGTATCGGCGTGGCAGGACTGGATTTTTAGAAACGTGTATAAACAATTTGTTGGGACACTTAACTGTCGTACTTCTAAGCATAGGCACCGCACAAGTTTTGTAACTTGTAATTTTAACAATTCCAGTTAAATCTGTTTTATTAACACCTCTAAACAGTTAGAGCGCCGTATTAGCCGTGCTTTGTTTATTGAGTTGTGACGTCATAACATGGAAATGTCACGTGACACAGTGTTTTAGCGCGAATTTCGAACCAAAAGATAAAAAAATCATGTTTTCTTATCAAACAAAGCTTTTTTGAAAAAAATATAATTGTAGGGGGGTTTAAAATAAGTCTACAGATATTATAAAATATATTTCAGAAAATTGTCAAGTAGCGAATTGTTAAAGTCACATTTAGATGCCAATCTCCTGAGGAACTAGGTGTCAAGAAACTTTAATCTCTATTGTTTTTTGTTTGCGATTTCTTCCGATAGTGGCGATCGCCTTTGATCTTACACTATGGCCGATTCGATCTTAAAATAACAATTAATAGATAGTGTGATCTGCGATCGCACCGCGATATGATTTTATCAAAATGTGGTTTCATTCATTACAGTATACCTATTGCTGTAAATTATCAATAAACATTAGGCTTATAAATCTTTTTCGTAGTACAAGATAGTGACGATCGCGCCAAAAAATTTCGACATTTTCATTCAGTGTTCAGTCAGAAAGGTTTTTTTTTATGTTCCATAGGAAAAGTTGTTCATACTGACGGTCTAAGTATTCTATTCTTTTTTTTAACCTATAGGTATTGTTGTACTGCTGGTCAAAGGCCGGTATATTCTTACGTACCTTAAAAATACAATTGATCTTTCAGAATTCGAGGGCGACAACCTTCTATTCCAATCTGGAACCTTCTTCTCTGGCTTCGAGTCGAGTTCCACTGCAGCGGCGTTCACCCTCATGGAACTAGCTAAGCACCAGGAGAGCCAGCGCCGGGCTAGAGAGGACATCAAGCGGGCTGTGGAGAAGCATGGATGGACCCTGGATGCTTTCAATGATATGAAGTACCTGGATCAGTGTGTGGCGGAGGGCGTTAGGCTGCATCCCTCTGTCTCAACGATTGACCGCTACACGCGACAAGATTATAAGGTAATTTCATCGCTTCGTACATCCGTGTACCAGAATATTGTTCTGAATTTTTCAATTCATGAATCATTCAATACTTTTCAATTTGCAGCAATCCTTTGCAATAGCAAAGGATTGCTGCAAGTTTTTTTTCTCAAAAAATCCAAGTTCGTGGTAAATGAGGAAAGTGTTATCCTCAAGAACTTGTGACAATCTCAAAATAAAAGCGAGACTAGTCGCGCCCTTAAAAATATGAAAGGCGCCTTTAAAAATTTGTGAAATCATATAAATTTCGAATTATCACATTTAAAAATAAAGAAATGCTTAGTGTTTATTTGAGAACATTTTTTTTAACAGTTAAAGCAAGCGTAGGGAATTTCCCCAACTTTAAATGAGGTTGCCATATTGGGAAACAATCTAAATTACAGAATTATTGGTTTTCGCTACGTGTCGCCAGGGTAAACATAAATCTCCAAAATTTTTTGTTCAGATGACAAGAAAAAATTAATTGATATATATCATGATAAAAATCAATTGATACATATCCGCTGATGTATATCGGCGATCCCTGGAAAAGATAATCTTGAATTTAAAAATATCATAATCTACATTGATTAGCGAGTTAATTATTTACGCGAACAAAGATGCAGGAAAACATCTTTTGTTCGAAGTTTGGAATGTCATCTAAAAACCTTATTTCAGATTCCCGACACAGACATAGTGATTGAGAAGGGCACTCCGATCTACATCTCTCTGTACGGGCTACATGGCGACCCCCAATACTTCACGGAGCCTGAGGTCTTTGACCCCGAGAGGTTCGGCGACGACAGTGTGGTGTCCGATGCTTACATTGCCTTTGGTGCTGGGCCTAGGAAATGCGTTGGTAAGTAATTGCATACCTACCTAACTGGTTTATTACAAGCTTTTATTTGTTTCTAGTTATCAACGACTTAGTTTATACACGAATTTAAATATGTTTAAACTATTACTACAATACTTGAGAATGTAAAATTGATTGAGTCCATTGAATCTGTACTTGTCAGCGATTACTCTTAACCCATCTGAATACTAAAGGAGATTAATGATTTTGGCTATGAGTGTATGAAGTATGTATGATCTTTGGCTTATGCGATACTAGCTTTTACCCCCGGCTTCGCCCGCGTAATATATAGCCTATGTCCTTCTCGGTACCCTAACTTATGTGTATGCAAAATTTCATGATGATTGGTTCAGTAGATACGGCGTGAAAGCGTAACAAACAAACAAACAAATAAACAAACAAACTCACTTTCGCATTTATAATATTAGTTGGGATGGGATGGTGCCTTATGTATGAGATTGCATACATAGGTACTAGTAATTACATCATAACATCCACTGAGATTTCACCTGAAGGTCACGATAAGCGTGGTTGAGAAAAATGGAATAAAATCGTGATAGCCGCATCAGGTTTTACATATGTTCCCTTAGATTTTCGTCCACGGCCTCCTTTTTACGATTTGTTAGTTTTCCTCATATCTTCGAAAATACCCACATATTTTTTGACGAATGACATCGTTAGAAGACTTTATTGTCCAATGCGCCGTGACGCCAAATCCAATACTGTCGCTAACTAAAAGGACTAAACGAAAAATAATGTTTTTTTTTTGTTTAATGTATAGTGTTTACTATCAAATGAAAGGATTTTTGAAAAGAATACCAACATGTTTATATCCGGGTCTAACATATTTAACCATTCTACAGTAAAAAATCAAAATATGCTTATACAATAAGTTAGTTGGTTAGTATTTTGACATATCTCATACAAGGGTATTGGTATACAAGGCGACTTAGGAAACACAAGCTAAACAAAGCTTAAACATCAAAGAGACCTCTCCAAACCATCTGGCCAACGTGGAGAATGTAGGACAAATCCTCTGACTGCTCTGGTTCATATATACCTATGGCTCTGGTAGTACAGAAAGGGTCATGCTCCTGCAGTGGAGACTAAGAAAGACCTGATGATGATACAAGGTATTAAAACATTGTTTGTACTTCCATCAGGCATGAAGGTGGGCGAGTTGCACGTAAAGGCGGTGCTGGCCATGATCCTGTCGGAGTATCAGCTAAACGCAGTGGCTGCAGAAGTCAAGCTGGACCCACGGTCTACCTTCACCGCGGCCGCTGACGGCATCAACATCCAATTCACTAGATTAAAACAAGAAAACTAAGCATAAAACAAGCTACCGATAAGGGTTTTCTGAAGTGCTTACCACCAGATAGCACATAGAAGCACGGCAGGACGCTCGCGTCCTACTAGAGACGAAAGATATGATAATACCGGGTGTCAGCCCGCGCGTGCGTAACAATATTCTGATATAACCTTTATCATAAGTAGATAATAGCAGATATTTGCATTTCTACAATTACCTTGAAACCAGGGATTGTATAACCGAAAAAAATACGGTTAAATCGGTAAGCGGTATGACGTCATATCTTTATATTCCGATACCTTAGAATAATGGTACCTTCAAATTACCATACCTTATAGAAACGGTACCTGTACGATTTTGGTATTGTAATATTGCGGTATCGTTATATTTTTCGATATTGGAATTATGAAATAAAGGTTTTCATTGAATTTTACCGCCGAGGATTCGCCTCAATGTTTTTCGTCGCATCATTTTTTCGGTACTGAAAATATTTCAGTTAAGGTACCAGTAATTATAAAGGTATCGATACAGATATCGTAAATGTATAAATACCATTATTTATATTTAGCTGTATCACAACCGTAATTGTCAACCGATTTGGTTCTACCTTTAAATCTAAGGTGTATCGTAATTTTATACCGGTACCATACCCTTATACCTTTACCGTTTTCAACCCCTGCTTGAAACTTCTTGTCTTCACAATAATAATGATTCTCTTAGCTGTAGTTGTCCACAAATAGAACAGGTTGATAATCACAAATATCTTGGATTGTATATTGATAGTCGGATCAGCTGGAAAGAACATATAAATAGTGTTTGTAATAAACTACGTACGATATTGGCAAAATTTGTTTTATTAAAAAATAAAGTACCGTTTTCAATTCGTTTATTGCTATATAAAACATTGGCCGAACCGATAATCGATTATGGTGTGATAAGTTATGGACGTACCTTTAAAACCCACTTGGATTTAATATTACATCTCCAAATAAGGCTTCTTAAAACTGTAGTACCCATAAAAATAAAACATAAATATAAAGACAACTACTATGATTTGTTTTCTTATTGTAAGGTAATGCCAATTCAAAATAAAATTAAATATATATTATTAAAAGAACATTATTTCAATAAAGAATTACAAAAACCAAAACATTTTAGCAACAAGACAAGATCAAAAAATAAAAAAATATTATTTCTTCCCACCTTCAATAACCTTTACGGGAAAAGACGACTTGAATATGTTATTCCCCAGTTAATAAACGAATTGCCGAATGAAATAAAAGATAAAATTACTTTGAAAAATATCAAGTACACATTAAAACACTATTTGCTCCAATGAATCAACCTGTAGTTAATAAACATCTTGTCAACACTTTGCACTCACCTATTGACAATCTTTTGTATGCACGACTCCGACGAACGAAACTGGTTATTACGAGGCGCACACACACACACAGCCACAGCAGCATTCACGCTTTGTCTTGGATGCGTCTCGTCTCACTCGTTTGAATTTTAAAAGTTGGTATTGTCATACGGTAGGTATGTCAAGTGAGTTGCAGCTTGCGATAAATCAGATCGTAGATAGAATATACTTAATAGATAGGTATTGGATTTTTGTTGATACGTTAAGTTTATGTAGATTTTAGTTTAGTTTTAATGTACAATGTAAAGATGAGTCAAATTAGATGTGCGGACAAATCTTTTTAAGGTTTTTGCACGTCTATTGCAACATGAAAATTGTATAATTAATGTTTATAATAACTAAATAAATAAAATAACCCAGGGCCTCAGTAAACGGTACCGCCCCCGACACGCTTGTTTCGTATGAAATGTTTTGAGAAGGCTTCTCTTGTAGCGCGCGAGCGACAATCGCATCCCTTGCTCTGTGAGATGGCAGCACTTTATAGCCGGGTCCGATAAGCCGCTGTCATTTGATAATACGACGAGCTCCGTGGCGCAGTGGTTAACACGCCAGTCTGCGACATGAGGGGTCCCGGCTTCGATCCCCGCCCCGGTCAGGTCATTGAGCTGGGTTATGATAATTATATCCCTAGGTATATATTTGTATTATACTTGATAAGCAGCTACAGCTGACACATTCTTGTTTACTGGACCCGACGCCTCAGTGATGCGCAAGTTTTATCTGAAAACCCTACTTAAACGACCCCTGTGATTCAATGGCACTGCAAGTGCCTTTTAACCGCAGGGTCTCGGGTTCTTCTTTTTTAGAAGTAGCTATTATAAAATGTAGTATCTTTGAGTTAATATCCTACGACACCTGTTCACAACTTACTAAGGAGCTTGCTCAATCTATGTGATATTTATATTTATTTATTTATGCTCAAAAATAATTGTGGAACAGAGTGTTGTATAGACAAGCATTTTAAATATAAGCTTTCATGGTGTAACGTGTATTTAGTATAAATAATTAAAATATTGAGACTGTAAGTAATATTGTATAGGATTTTATTACTAAGTTACTAAGTATTAACTTTGTAAAACAAAAGAAATATATATCTTTATTTATTCGTATGCCTGGTGAAATATTGATCGCTTTGGACCCTTTAACGAATATACAAAAATAGTCAGTCATCCTTAATTTTTTTAGTTACCAGCATTGGTTCCATAGGAAAAGTTGTTCAAATCGATGGTCTGAGTCACCCCTTAAAGGGTCTAAAACGATCAATATTTCACCGTGTCTAGCCATAAGAAATTAAATTATGTTATAACCATTACTTAGATATAAGGATAATAAAAAAAAACAACATTTCGACCATATTTTTTATTCTCGTTTGAACATTTGCATTTGACGTTGTCAGGTACACTCAACAACAGAATTTGGTTGGTACGTTCTATTTCTACACTGGGATAGAGTTCTATGGGAAAGCAGTAGTTTTTAACCGAACACGAATTTAATGGCACAAGAATAGTACATTCCTAAAAAAACACCAGTAAAATTAACTTTTTTTCAGCAGTAAATTAATATTAGGTATTTTGTTTCATTTTGAAATATGAAAACAAAGAGTCGTGATGCATCATTTCTTGCAAGTAACTCTACTGCATTGCCAAAAACAAAACCTATGCTACTCGGAAGGGTGTTACTAACTAACGATTCGCCATCCCTCCATACTCGTATCAACATTTCGTCTATAAGTGTGACGGATAGACAGTTGCCTGTTGAGTCATATTCTCTCTGTATGAAATGCATACGTAGTAAAAGTGTGACGAATACTACATATATACCAGTTAATGTACGTAATATTCGTCACAGTAAGTTCACCTCAGATTTTATTACCGACTTGTTCAACTTTAGTGGTGTTCATTTGGGAAGTCCCTGCTTACACGGACTTTCGACTTTTGTATGCATCCATTCTGCTGAGTCAAAGGAATTTTTCGAGGACCCGAATTTCCACTGATGACACCAACTCTTTCACGTTATCGTTTGCCTTTACAAGTTACTGTGTAATAAAGTCCGAGTAAACGAGGCAATACAAGAAATTACTATGGCTCTATAAATGAAAATATGCGTTCAAAAAATTCGACAGATAGGATTCGAGCTTACAATCTTCGATCTGATATATGTACTGCAGTTGCTACAGCCGTCGTGATTTCGAGTCACCATGTCGAATTTCTTCACCACATATTACCATGATGCTTATTTCATTGCTACGTAGTTACAAGTGGAATACAACAAGGTACAAAAGCATATTCGCTGGTTTATATTAATCTGCTATACAATAACGTTTCATAGAACTATTAATTACATCAATATTACGTTTATCTTACACTAGAAAAATATTACAATCCATATGTTACACCCTAAACGTCTACTGAACGAGTTAACAATGTAGCAAACGCATTTTTTATTTCTAAGTTAATTTAAATTGACTAAAATACTTTTAAAACAGGGGATCGGGTCCTTATACAAACAACTTAAGGCCTAGGTTACGCACAACATTTTAAGAAATTCGTATTCATTGTTTATGTAAAATGTTTTTTTCTACATAATGGGCAAAAGATAGGTCAGAATCAGTTACTACATTAGAGTAGTAAAAATCGTGGTTAGAATTCTAACTTTGCTCAAAGATAGTTACAAAGATAGAACTAAATAGATCTAGCGAAGTCTGCGTTCGTATACGGTTTGAAGTGTTTTCCCTCCAATCCAGTGTTGCGCCATGAATGCGTGCGTGAATGCGCTCGCGCGGATTACGATATTTCCATGAGGCACCACTCATTTATTATGAGGAAATACAAATTCATACACGAAATATGCGCAATTCGCTACTTGACAATTTTCTGAAATATATTTCATAATATCTGTAGACTTATTTTAAACCCCCTTACAATTATATTTTTTTCAAAAAAGCTTTAATTGATAAGAAAACATGATTTTTTTATCTTTTGGTTGGAATTTCGCGCTAAAACACTGTGTCACGTGACATTTCCATGTTATGACGTCACAACTCAATAAACAAAGCACGGCTAATACGGTGCTCTAACTGTTTTGAGGTGTAAATTAAACAGATTTAACTGGAATTGTGAAAATGACAAGTTACAAAACGTGTGCGGTGCCTATGCTTAGAAGTACGACAGTTAAATGTCCCAACAAATTGTTTATACACGTTTCTAAAAGTCCAGTCCTGCCACGCCGAGGCCGAGACCCACAGTTTCCATCTGATAAGTCTATGATATTCTTTTGTGTATTTGTGTATCACTTTGATGTAAGTATTTAGAAGAAATCAATATTATGTTCGATTTTACAAAAATAAATTACACCTTACCTAACATCTTAAAATCATCACTAATCACTATCACTAATAATTAGTACCTATAAAACAAAGTCGCATCCTGCGTCTGTATGTATGTTTGCTTAAATCTTTTTGCGATCATAAACGAATCGACTCTGGGCTGCACTATCCGCTTTAATGTAGCCTGACTCCATTTCGTGAAACTCTTTTTATAGCATAAATCGAAATATTTGAGCGATTTTTCTCCACTTTTTCTCAGCAAAATATAGAACCAAGGAGGCTCAAAACATTGTTTAACAAAAATGGAGACATATGTATGAGAACAAACGACTTGACGAGCACTTGACGTTGATCACGTCGATTTTGCCGTTTTGTTTATTGAGTTATGACGTCATACGAAGATTAATCATGGCCGCCACTTGTAGACCACAGATAAAAAAAACTGAGATTAAAATTGCAAAAATAAAATATTAATAAATTGTTTTAATGCAAAAAACATATTGGATGATAATTGTTTAGTTATAAGCTACCAAAAAAAAATTATTTCATATTTTATTGCTACAACTGTCTAATAGCGAATTTCAACGACAAAATTCACGACAACGGGATATGAAGGCAGATTCTGAACTCCGTGGCAATATTTTAATCAAGGAATCCGTAGCTCTGATTTTATTCATACGGTAAGAGAAAAATGTAAAAAAAAATAGACTTCCCATAAATTTCAACGGTACCTAAATTTGTATGAGAGGTCCAATATGTTTATTGTATTTCGTTTTTTATTACGTTTGCGTGTACTATTAGCGAAATTGGTCTCGAGAGTACATAAACAACCGGTGCATTGGGTATGAAACTTTACTTTCTTCTTCTATGATAAATACCATTACATAATACCGACATTTACATAAACCATGGCTACGCATAATTTTAGTATAGCGCCCTACAGGCCTGTTTAGCTACACTTGTAAGCATTACTATGTACATATTTGACAATCTTCGATTCCTCGTCGTCGATAAAACTATTAAGAAATATATTATCTATTTTGATAAGTCTGATTAAATGGTACTCCCCAATTTCGATACTTAACTTAATTCTTAACAGATTTCAGCAGACTTTTTAACTAAATTTTTTCCAAAATATGTTTTCAAAAATATACGAATGATTGAAGTTTGAGCCATCTGTCAGCATGGAATCACACTTTGCTATGCTTCTATCCTGTTCTATTACTCAGAACCGTCATCAACTACAACGAGAAAGACCGATGTAACGAGTTATTCCGGTGTGATCCATCAAGGGGATCCACTGTCCATTAATATTACTTTTTCTGATCGGATTAACTATAAAATTGTATTAGCCCGGTCTGATCCCCTAGGATTGTTTCATGGGTAAAAAAAATATATTAATGAAAAAATAATCAGTTTTCCAGTAGTACCATATTTTTGGTACAGTCGGTAACAAAATATATGTACAGTACATATATTTTGTTACCGACTGTACCAAAAATATGGTCAGGTATCCGATTAGAATAAAATATTTAAGCATTATTTCTGAAACTATGGACACGGGGATCGGACCAGAATAAAAATAAAACGGATCCACTAGGGTAACAGATTTCGGAGATCCGGCCGGAATAATTAGATGGATTATGTTGCTCTTTCTCGCTCTAGTAAATGACTTATAAGAGTGATATAAGGATAGACATAAGAGGAAATTGCGATTTTCTGCTGTCAAATGTAGCTCAACTCTTAACTTAATTTTGCTAGCATATATTTTGTCAAGGTTAAAAAATACTACAGTACATCGTGATAGCTGCCATATTTACAACGAAAGTACTTAAAGATTTAAAAAAAAAGATAAATATAAAGTACTTAAAGATAAATTTGGTCTTTAAAAATTAATGACAAATTGTTTAGATATGGTAACGTTTATAACTATTCATGTTAGCCGTGTTAGAATCATTAAATAATTATAAAATATTTCGAGAACAGACTTTTACTGGAAGAATTCTAATACAATTATGGTTTCGCGATCACAATCACTATCATTATCACTACGGGACTTATGCGAATATCTTTAATATTCTTTTGGGACTAATCTCAAAAATAATCGCGGTACGGCCCGTAGTGATAATAATAGTGGAAAATTTGCCTTAGATTCGATCAAAATACGTTTCGAAGTTTAGAATTGAAGTCAACGCTATATATTAATATATTTTTTTCAACAATGAACGAAAAAACATAGAAGCCCGAACTACTGATTTGGCCACTTGAATAGACAGCCACGGTAGACTTTTCAGGCTGAGACGTAGACAATGAACACTTTTATATTCACGGGGTTTATTCGTGTATTTGATAGATAGATAGATAAAAGCTTTATTGTTTTCGAAAAGACACACATACATTTAGACGAAAACATAATATTGAAACGGTGACCGAATAAGATCCAGCATGTGTGCCACAACGATAACAAAAGGTAGAAGCTCAGCGATACGTTTGCTCGTAGAGCAAACCACTGATTTCCAGTTGTTTTTAGTTTTAGTTTGATTGATTGACACTGATTTTCAGTTTTTCATTTGGCTTAGGTACCCTGCATACTGTTCGACCTTTTTAATTTGTAGCTGGCTGTTTTTTGTATGTTTGTTTTTGATACATATTTTTTAAATTGTCAAATAAAAATTGTCTTTCTCCAACATAATGTAACGTTTCACTCTCTGCAGAATTTCCCTTAAAATAGGAAATAACAAGTGGTTATGGGCCCAGAAACGCCCTGCAGGAGTAAGTAAGTACGTATCAATTTAACCAAAAGTACGTGGTGTGCAAAAAAATGGCTACTGGGGATGAACCTACTCCCATGGCCTCTACATCAGCCAACATCGGCGGGTCACTCGTCTTCGCAAAATTGCGGGGAAAAGAAAACTATTCTACATGGAGTTTTTCAATGCAATGTTATTTAATTGACATTGATCTCTGGGACACTGTAAGCAATCATTTTGAGGTAACTACAGAAAACCAACGCAGAGACTCCAAAGCGAGGGCGAAAATATGCCTTTCCTGCTCAGAATCAGTATTTCCTGTAATTCAGAATGCAAAGACTGCAAAAGAGACGTGGAATGCGCTGAAAGCCGCTTATGCTGACGCTGGTCTCGTTCGGAAAATAACGTTGATGAAGAAGCTGCTGACATCATCGTACAATGGAGATATGGAGAAGTATGTAAATTCAATAATCGCTACGCAAGAAGAGCTACGTAATATTGGAAAATCCATTGATGATTCTCTTTTAGCTGTGCTAACTCTAACAAATTTACCAGAGCGATTCAGACCCCTGGTAATGGCTTTGGAGTACTCAAACAGCAAGATAACAATGGAATCTGTGGTAGCAGCTTTATTGAAAGAAGACGGTCGTGACACATCAGCTATGACCAAGGATAGTTCTTTAGCTTTGACAGCAAGCAACAAAAACAAGATTTTTTGTACTTATTGCCATAAAAAGGGCCATTTAAGAAATGTATGCAGAAAAATGTTAAAAAAGTCAAAACATTCCGGAATTCAAAATTCACAAAATCTGTCTAATTATACATCTGATTTAACTCTTTCGACTTGCATTTCTTTTTCTACATCCTCAGTTGATCAATGGGTCCTTGACAGTGGTTCGACTGCTCATATGTGTAATAGGAAAGAATATTTTACAGAATTGAATCCTTGCTTAAAACCTGTCACTGTAGCTAATGGGGAACCAATTCTTTCGCAAGGTAGTGGGACTATAGTTCTTACTACGAAGTGTAATAAGCACTACACTTTTACAAATGTCCTTTATGTGCCTAATTTAGCAGCAAATTTACTCTCAGTAAGTCGTCTCGTTCAGACAGGACATGTAGTCGTCTTTTCTTCTAGTGGCGCTACTATCCTTAAAAAAGAAGGCTGTAAGGTATCTGGTTTTGTCGTTGGTACAGCGCCTGGCTGTAAAGGTATGTATCAACTAGACGTTTCCGAATCAATTACCGCTCTTTTGACGAACTCGAAGGAGTCTGCATTACTTTGGCATAAACGTCTTGGTCATTTAAATGCCGTAGCGATGAATATTTTAAAAAATAAACGAATAGGCGTAAACTTTTCTGACAGTTTAAGTCAAAGCCCTATTTGTATTTCTTGCATTCAAGGGAAGTTAGCCAAGAAACCGTTTAGGAAATCGAATTCCCGAACGCACAGTAAACTAGAGCTTGTTCATTCGGATTTGTGTGGACCAATGAGCACTCATTCGTGGGGCGGTGCCCTATATTTACTCATGTTTACTGATGATTATACTCGTAAAACTTTTGGGTATTTATTAAAATCCAAAAATGAGGTTTTTTCGAAGTTTGTAGAATTTAAATATTTAGTAGAAAAACAAACTGGTCTTAAAATAAAAAAATCCGTTCTGATAATGGCGGTGAATTTGTCAACTATGAGATGACAACATTCATGAAAGATAATGGTATTTTGCACCAACTTTCAGTTCCTTTTAATCCTCAACAGTGCGGAACAGCGGAACGAGCCAACAGAATAGTTATTGAAAAAGCAAGATCCATGCTTCAAGAAGCAAAACTGCCAAAAGCGTACTGGGGTGAAGCTGTTAACACAGCTATATATTTGAAAAATATCTCGCCTACACAAGCGCTGAACAATAAGATTCCTGACGAATTATGGTATGGTAAGACTCTTGATCTCTCGCATCTTCGAGTATTTGGCTGCGAAGCACACGCGCTCGTGCCTAAAGAAAAGCGTACAAAGCTTGACTCAAAAACTCGGACCTGCATTTTTGTAGGTTACTGCTCAGAGATAAAAGGTTATCGTCTAATTGATCCTCAGAATCCGAGAAAAATTATTGTCGCAAGGGATGTTGTTTTCATAGAAAATAAATAACCAACCACCGAGGTAAATCAACCTAATCATCCCATCGACTCCTCTCAATTCGAAGTAGTAATCACAGAGAATCAAGACCAACCTTCATCGTCACAATCAACAAGCATGTCGACTGACCCTCTGCAAGTTCCAAAAACGACACCAACATCTGTTTATCCAGTTCCAATCATTCAGCCCACAATAACTATGAATGATGACAACAGCAGACCTAATTCAGATTCTGAAAATCCTGAAAATTTTGAAGATGCAGAAGCCCTGTCTCCTAGGCCTATCTCTTCACCAATGGTCACTGATGTCACACCTGAAACCAGATATCCTCGAAGGGAACGACATCGCCCAGAGAGATTTGATTCCTCGTCGTTTATGGTGTCAGGTGACTATGAACCTGAAACTTACAAACAAGCGATAGCGGATTCTAATAAAGATAAATGGGTTGAAGCTATGACTTCTGAATATAATTCCCTAATGAAACATGGAACGTGGATACTTGTAGATCGACCTGCTGAAAGAAAGCCTATCAAAAGTAAATGGGTTTACAAAATAAAAAAAGACACTAATGGAAAGATAGTAAAGTTTAAAGCTAGGCTGGTAGCAAAAGGTTTCAATCAAGTTTATGGTGTGGACTAAAAGCTGCAAAACGGGTAATAAGATATTTAAAAGGCACTAAAAATTATAAACTCATTTTTACCAAAGACGGTATCATACATCCCGTTGGTTTTGCTGATGCTGATTACGGCAACAATTTAGTCGACAGAAGGTCGTATACAGGTTATGTTTTTATTATGAGCGGTGCTTCGATTTCATGGGAAGCTAGGAAGCAACGAACCGTGGCGCTATCTACGACAGAGGCTGAATACATGGCACTGTCTGAAGCATGTAAAGAAGCAATATACCTGCGCGCTTTTATTTTTAGTTTATTTAAAATTGACCGGCCTGTCACTATACATTCTGACAATCAAAGTTCAATAAAACTAACGTCCAATGACACTTATCACGCCCGCACTAAACATATTGATATAAGACATCATTTTTTTGAGGGATACAGTAGCCCAAAAGAATATCGAAATTAAGTACATAAGCACTAAAGATATGATAGCGGATGTGCTGACGAAACCACTCGTTACATTAAAACATTCAAAGTTAACAAAGGCGCTAGGTGTAATGTATTTTTAAGTTTCTTTTTATTTATGTCTTTTATCAATATTTTTTGTAATCTTGTGTGGTATTTATGATAGGTAGTGTATTTGTGTAACATATACAGGAAGTTACAAATTACGGGGAGGTGTTCGACCTTTTTAATTTGTAGCTGGCTGTTTTTTGTATGACGTTTGTTTTTGATACATATTTTTTAAATTGTCAAATAAAAATTGTCTTTCTCCAACATAATGTAACGTTTCACTCTCTGCAGAATTTCCCTTAAAATAGGAAATAACAAGTCATACTGAATGTAATTAAGTCACCATTTAGTTGTTTGCTCCGTCAAGAGTTGTCTGTTTGCGTGTTGCCAAAAAAATAGACACTTAGTATGGAAGACGGCTTCTATGCTTTTTTCGTTCACTGTTGTTACTCAAATGAATTTGAGTATCGGTAACAATTATGACCTTAACAGAGTAGTTGGTTCTCGCAATCTAATTTTAAGCATTTGGAATGATCTAATAATCCGTCTTTAAAACGTTGGAAAGGCCTAGAATGGTTTTTCTCCGCAAAATAAGGTTTTCTCCGCATATGTTTGTTTACAATAAAACATCTATTTACACTTTATCCTTTCCTAAAACAAAACGCCCATTCAGGGATTTTTATAATAATCATTAAAAATATACAATAATGGTTTTACCATACATACATATATAAATAATTTTAACTGTTTTACAAAAATATCACTAATTTGTTCTACTGAATATACAATTAATCAATTCCTTTTAGAACGGAACTTTATGTTCCACAAATAAAAATAAGGTATGTTATCTATAAACAAGTTTACGGAGTCATTTCCCCTAGATCCCATATTTGGACCTCTGTAGGGGATAAGACTGACACATTTCTAGCCGCCTTCTTCTTATAATCGTGTTCTAGTCGTAAATACTTTGTTTAAAAATATTGTGTCTCGGAATATCGTGCGAGTCGATGCGCAGTACACAATATTAAGTTAAGCTGAGCGCGCGCAGGCAAGCGGGCGCGCGTACTGGAGTGCTATTTTTGAACGCGTGACTCACTAAAAGAGTGATTGACGCGAGTGTTTCCAAAAGGTCACATTTTTAAATCGGTAGTTGACGAGTGATTGCAACGAGCGGTTTAGACCGCTCGTCTCCACAGGCGACGAACGCTTTTACGTCAAAGTCACTGCCTGTCATTTGAAGTTCATCTGTTATGATTTTACGTTTCGTTTTACGCTACATTTCATAAACATTTAAAAAATTCTTAATAACCCTTTAAAATTTAAAAATTCTGCGTGAAATATGAAGAAATTAAATATTTTTCGCTGAAGGTTGGCAGCACTACACAGTTCAAGCGATGGTTTCAAAAATATGGCAAAATGGCATTTCGTGACTTGGAAGGCGAATGTGACTTGTAGTCGTGCACAACTTCCGTTTTAGTGAGTCACGCGTTCAAAAATAGCACTCCAGCTCGCAGCTACTATCAGATCCGCAATAAAGCTTGGCGCGACCTGAACAACGTTAATCAGAAAGGGTCAACTTTACTATGGGAATAATCCCTGAATTGGTCAAAAGCAGTTGTTTCATGCATTTTCTTAACCGAGAGTCACCGATTAAGGGGTAAATGGAAGAATATGTGCCGACCCCACATAGAAATATATGGGATAAGGTGTAAAAGTCATAGATTTGGAAACATCATATGATAAAGTATAACTATAGATTTGATTTCATCTTGACATACCCTATATGACTAACTTTGTGACAGGTTTAAGTTTTCTCGCACTGACCTCGATTTGTCTCTCTTAAAGAGATATATTTTAGAAGATAACAAGGCTTCAATGACCACTGAGCTACAAGTGTGGTGGAAGACAGCGAAATGTTCTTGGAGTTCACTACTCGCTTTTCACTGCAATTGATTAAGGTTTTTGGAGAATGATATATAATGTATACGTAAAGGAGGATTAAAGTAATGCACCACCCCTGATGCCCATATGGAATTAATATTAGACACTAATATGCTTTCGTAACAACGGACCCCAAGCTTTGACCGCTCTCACGACAATTCAACTGGGAGTATATAGAGAGAATGCATTCAAAGCACTCCGCTGACGCCCACTACGCAAACTTGAACTCAAGCAGTCTGATTATATTTGTATAAAATAAATTATAATGTATACGCCCTAAGGAGTTGTGCCTTGGGGCCAGAACGCTACTTTCTTAGTAAAAGTTTGGCCGCATGCCAACGACACAGCACGGTATTGTGCCGGTCAACGGCGAAAGCGCCGTGTTATGAAAACATTTTAAACGTTATTACATCGAATAGCGAGTAATTTAGTTACTAAACGTGTCTGAACGCAACTAAATTGATTATTTTCTAACAAAATACGTTTAGTTTCAGAGCAATTCGCTTTTAGACTAGTCTAATACGAAATATACTTTTTACCGGACGGCAATATGCCGTTGACCGATCCCGCCGTTCTACGGTGTTCTTACCTTGCCGTAGTATTGTGCCGAGCCCTTAAGGCCATAAGATATAACCGCAGTCTTCTTTGAAATACTTTACACCAAACTCGGATTTTTTCAGAGTTCAATTTTATTCTTTGTTTTGGAATAAATAGGTTACTAATAATAACAATCTCTAATATAAATTGACCAATTATTAAAAAAATAGAATCGCATTAAAACCGTCATAATTATAAGGGGCGTTCAAGTATTACATAAGCAGAATATCAAACCTTTTTATACCCTCTACCCCAAGTTTACGTAAATATTGGGAGGGAAATTATAAATTTAATTTTTGGAAATTCTGCTGTGATGATTCACGGTGAAAACCCCCGTCCACCATGACATCAAAAATAAGACAATCCTAAACCACCCCTCTTTTCTGCTTACGTAATTTTGAATGACCCCATAATTCCCACCAAGTTTTTTACTAACCAATAATCACAATTTTACTTTTGTTATTTAGGAAACAATAGTCAGCTGCAAGTTTTTATTGTTATTTTTCTCAAATACCTAGTTAGTAGTGATAAAAAAATGAACGCCCCTCCACCAATAATGCTGGGGAACACTAGGCACAGTAGCGACGCCAATCATTTTATTCCTAATACTTTACAAATAGAAAGGAATTCAAGAATATAAACAATACAAGCCTTAGTAAATAACCTGAAGTATTTTTTGAATCATGTTTATTACTATCGGAATCAGTGAGAATTATGAGAATCTGATTACCGCCAAAAACGGCCGTTTTTGGCGGTTATCACTTTTTCTCTCAATGACTGATTCTCATAATATCAAAACATGATTCCAAAAATACTTCAGGTTATTTACTAAGGATTGTATTGTTTATATTCTTGAATTTCTTTCTATTTGTAAAGTATTAGGAATAAAATGATTGGCGTCGCTACTGTGCCTAGTGTTCCCCCTTAAATCTCAAAGTGAGAGATTCACAATAAATAAACACGACTCAAGTGTTGCATTTATAATAATAGACATTTTATTGTGAATTCGGACCAATTCGCAGTAATGTCTACGACGACGGGATGTGCGCAATTTGTATGAGATGACATTTCATATGCTCCGTCGTACTTTCTTGACATTGAAATGCACAGGTCGATCGATTTATCCAGCAGTTCAAGAAGTTGACAAGAATTTGGGTCAATTTGGTGTGCATTACGTATTATCAAACTACTTATTATGTGAGCGTAAATACATTGGGGCGTTCAATTTATAGGACAATCTTTACCATGTTACTTGTTTGTTCAAAGTAATACAAATGACATAAATAAAAATATGATTAGTCAGTAAAAATAAAGAAACATCTTTACAATTCGGAGAAACCTTGATTTCTTTCAAATTAAGTTATCTTTTGAAGATTAAAATTAATAGTTCCGCTAAAATTAAGTCAATTAATAAGAAGTTTTAAATAATGACTTTTGACTTATTACAGTAATACAGATTACTAAACCTTAAAAGAGAGTTAACACAATACACATTTACGCTAAAAATAGCCGCATTAAAAGTCTTATTATCACGCAATCGCTACGTTACTTGTATGTAATATTACAACAGCGGGTCAAAATTTAAGTATATTATTGGACAACGCTTGAAGCTATAGCTTGACATTTTAACTCAGGCGCTGCCTGAGGCATGCGGGGGGAAGGGGGAGTGTCGGTACACGGAATGCGCACTTAATAAATCAAGTAAGTGAGTGAGATGGGCCGGGCTGGTGCGGTATCATCATTGCTGATATGCCCCCCCCCACCTTCAATTTATACTGCATGTAAATTTACTACCGACATTCTTTTTACTCGATGGGGGATCCCCGTCGGTCAAACGAACAACTTTTGGTTTGGGAACAGTGAACAGGATTTGAAATAAAATTTATACATATGGCCGGGTCAGGAACGAACTGTTTTGTATGGAAATTTAGTTTTTGAGTTCCAAGCATTGGTCCCATAGGATAAGTTGTTCAAATTGACGGACTTAAGTTACCCGTTCATGGGAATGTTGGTAGTAAACTTATACGCAGAATATTGTTGTTAATCCAAATAATTAACATTTTATAATGTAATTTAAACGGTTTCCCTTCCCACGAATTCTTCAGACAGCGTCTATATTAATCAGTCAAGTTTTACTGTATCGCTAAACCTTTTAATATTCTGAATTTGACCAGAAGCCTAAAAACTTTGATCTAAATACAAGTAGCTCTATGCATCTAATAAATTGTTCTTTTTTTAAATTTCGCGCTTAAAACTCAGGCCGTCTTATTATAATAGGAGGACTAACTTTAGTACCTTATTTAAACCATTATCCGGCCAAAATAAGTCAACACTTATTACTGTGACGTTCGTTCAACTGCCATTGTCATTTTTTTATGGCGGATATTGGTTTAAACCAGGTACTAAAGTTAGTACTCAGTTTAAAATAAGCCGTCTTATTATAACACGAGGACTCACTTTACTACGTGGTTGATCCAAAACAAATTGACTCTGAGACTCACCAATCATCAAAGTAATAAATGTTGACTTATTTTAGCCGGATAATGGTTTAAACCAGGTACTAAAGTTAGTCCTCATTTTATAATACGCCAGATTGAGTATTGGTGATACCACTACCACCATAAGATGAGACCGCAGTACGCCAGTCTCGCTGCGATCACGATGGATGTAACTCCATTTAAACTTCAGCGGAAACAAATGAATAAGGGTCGCGCTACACTGTATTGGCATGCGATGGCATCGGAAGCGACGCGTCATTTCAAAACAAGCTATATGTCTAGTGACATAAGATGCAAAACGGCGTCTGCACGCTCGCGGGCGTCTAGTCCGCGCGAGCCACGTTCAAGCAGTTATGCATCTTATGTCACTTACTATAAAGGTTGTTTCGTCGCTTCTGATGCCATCCCATGCCAATCCAGTGTAGCGCGGCCCTAAATGGTTCGTGATAAGTCCTGTTTATAATTATACATAACTATCTATTAAGTTTTCAAAATACGGGCACATATTACTACAAGCGTGTACATAACATGCGTACGAATGCTCTTACGTTGTCGGGGAGGGCCAGATGTTAATCGGGCGCGTTCAGTAGAGACTGGGAGTCCAGGAGTTGGCTGGCGTCGATCAGGCTCACCTGGGAACAATTACTTTGATATCATCATCAGGTTCTTCAGGAGTTTTTTGTTCTCCACTGCAGGAGCACGATCCTCTATGTACTACCAGGGCCGAATATTAGCCAGAGCAATCAGAGGATTTGGCCTACACTCTCCACGTTGGTCAGACGGGTTGATGTTTATAAGCTTTGTTTAGCTCGTGTTTCCTAAAGGTACGCGCTCATTATGACGGGCCGCAGCGCAAAAATATAGTGTAGTGAGTATATTGCTCGTCTGTATTTTGTATGGAAATACACGCCTTCAACGGCATCCACGGGAAGATTTGGAGTGGTCCTATTCTACTCTGCCGGTAAATACTTTTGATATACAATATTTTAATAAAACTCTGTCCGATCTTAAAGAGCGACTAGGCTTTTGATATATATAACTTTTCCTATGGGACTAAAGCTGGATATTCGAATAAAAATTTTGACATTCCCATACAACAGTGTTTAGCCGGCCAAGCAAGTTGTATGTGATATTTAATTTTTCTTCGAATTTTCAGTATAGGAAAAGGTGTTCAATTGACGGACTATTTTAGGATCGAAGAGGGTTTCATTGGCATATTTTATATAACAACGCTTGTGGGTGGATGAAGCCTTCAGGGCAGGAGCGTTTCGGTCCATAGTATCCCTATGTGTAATATGGTATTGGACTGATATCGAGATAACAATATAAAATACTGTCGCGAAGCTCCAATGGAATAGTCAAGGATGGCTGTCAGTTGTCAGGACCGGAAGTAACTTTTTAGAAACACTTTTCATTTAGTATGGATTCGGTTAGCAATAACGTGTTTGTTTTAGAAGATCTTTCACAGCACAATAAAATAAAATATATATATTCCATATGCTTTCGCACTTTCACGTCAAAGTGTAGCGCATTGACATTTTCGAAATGCGATATTTTCTATGTCAAATGTACCTACCTAACTTATCTTACCATAAAGGTTCTATACTTGGTTCCAATTTTATAGTCCGCAATAGTTTAACACGACTTACTAGGCGAACATAAGCAGCGAATAGCTCACCTGCATAGAATCTAAGGTGCCGGTGAGCGCGTCCTGTCTGCCCGCGCTGAATGGGTGAAACCTGGAGACCACAGGCCGGCTCGTATCCGGTGGTTCGGAACCGTTGGATTGCCGGTTTGACAGTATGGACAGTTGGGATAACTTTTCGTTTAGCTGCTGGATCTATAAAAAAACAATGCTTTTATAAATTACCCTTGAAACACGAGGTAGGTAATGGGGGAAACTTTTGAGACGATAAGGGTTAATAAAAATAACGATCACTCGAAATAGAGCTCTTGGTAATGCAATACCAGGCTAACATAACAACTAAAGAGTTCATGAATGATATTAAAAGACCTGGAGACTAGTCTAGAAGATAGAACGCTCATCATCGCTAGTAACTCCACAGCTTCTCAATCTTGATAATGAGTCGAGATGATTCATATAATTAATTCAACATAGAATTTATTGCAATGCAATAAGGTTTAAACTATCATGCTTAGTTTTGGTAGTCAAAGTACCAGGCTACCAAAACAACTAAATAGCTCACCTCCGTACGGCGTAGTTATGCACTTCAGTATTGACTATTCCCGATTTGATGTTGGTAGTAGCCATTGCTCGTCGCAATTACTGTGACCATAGCTTCATTCGCAATAATGTTTGTGATAATCCTCATAGCTAATTCAAAAGGGACTAATATATTTGTACGCAATAAGGTTCATAGTCAAAACTCAAGCTTAGTCTAGGTAGTTGGCTAACCAAAAGTACCAGGGTACCATAACAACTAAGTGCCTCCGTGGTCCAGTGGTTAAGGCGTTCGCCTTGTTGACCCGGGGGTCGTGGGTTCGATTCCCACGGGAAGCATACTTTGTTAAGTTGTTTCCAGTTTGGTTAGGACATTGCAGGCATGAATCACCTGATTGTCTGATAAGAAAGATGATTCCGTGCTTCGGAAGGCACGTTAAGCCGGTGGTCCCGGCTGCCATCTGGTAGTCGTTAATGGAACCACGTCAGAGGCCGAGAGGCGGTTCCAAAGAACTCTGACACCAGGGTGTGCATGGCCGACTGACCGTGTCACCTACACGAAATGATGATGATGATAACAACTAAGGAGCTCACCTCTTTGAGAACGGCGTAATTATGTACATGGTATTGCACCATCCCGAGTTAATGGCGTCTAATGATCACAGATTCATTCTCAATGATGGACTTGGTAGCTAATTTAAAAGGGACTATATTGTAACGCAATAAGGTTCAAAGTTCAAACTATGATAAGTCTAGGTAGTCGACTAACTAGAAGTACCAGGGTACCATAACAACTAAAGAGCTCACCTCCTTGAGTACTGCGTAATTATGTACATGGTACTGCACTATCCCCGAATGCAGGGCGTCTAGTGGCATCAGCCATCTCTCGTAGCACTGAGACCACAGTTCCATCCCCGCTATGGACGTGCAAGGCTCCAGTCTTGATAACTCGGGAGTTTTCATACTTAGTGATGTTTGTGCTGTAACAAATAGAGAATTAATTTTAATTCTAAAGAAAATATATAAAAACAAGTAAAAAATAAATGAGTAGTGAGGCGTAAAACACACAGAAAAGGCGTATGGCGAAGGCGCGGCGTAGATACGGTGCAGTCGTGGTACACTATGGTAGGATTATAAGCCTTATTTTCATACACAAAACGCTCAATATCGCAAGAAAAGTTTGACGCCTCCTCTTGCCGCCCGTCGAATCTTGCGATAGCAAGCGACTTAGTTTTTTCTCGCGATTTTTGGCCGTTTTATGTATTGCAATAAGGCTTAAAATCCTATCACAGCTTTATGCCTTCTCTGTTAGTTTTACGCCTTAGGTTGACGCTTGGTCGATGGCGAGGCGAAAGGCGATACGGTGTCGATCCCTTTCTGAGGTGATAAGGGTGTTGTGACCACGGTTACGAGTTTCATACTACTACTACTACTTTTAAACTAAGTTAAGACTTCCACGCTGGTCTGGGAGAAAAGAAAAATCTTAGAATGTACCAGCTGCTTTTCTTCCCGCGCAGACTGTAAAAGCCGATCGAGGGAATGGTCGTAAGGAATCATATCAAGGCGATGCGGCTAGCAAGCCATCACTATTTTGAGTCCGTTCTCCACCTACAAGTCCGTGCTAAACGTGGCCTGTAGGTTTTATGACCTTGGGCTCTGTCTACCCCGCAGGGGATAGAGACGTGATAGTATGTATGTTAATGAAGAAGAGAACTTACATAGCCTCTGCTTGGGGGACGCGGCAGGCTTACTGCTGGAGGACAGTGGGTTGTAGAACAACGCCTTGTCCTGCCAAGATCTGCTGGTGAAGTCCTGGAAATACATTCCTATTCAAATAGGAATGGTATTTCCAGAACTATGTAAAGTGGAGAACTTACATAGCCTCTGCTTGGGGGATGCAGCGGGTTTGCTGCTGGAGAACAGTGGGTTGTAGAACAACGCCTTGTCTTGCCAAGAACTGCTGGTGAAGTTCTGGAAATACATTCTTATTTATTCAAATAGGAATGGTATTTCCAGAACTATGTAAAGAAGACAACTTACATAGCCTCTGCTTGGGCGACGCGGCAGGCTTGCTGCTGGAGAACAGCGGGTTGTAGAACAACGCCTTGTCTTGCCAAGGACTGCTGGTGAAGTTCTGGAAATACATTCCTATCTATTCAAATAGGAATGTTCCAGAACTCTGTAAAGAAAATAACTTACATAGCCTCTGCTTGGGCGACGCGGCGGGCTTGCTGCTGGAGAACAGCGGGTTGTAGAACAACGCCTTGTCTTGCCAAGGACTGCTGGTGAAGTTCTGGAAATACATTCCTATCTATTCAAATAGGAATGTTCCAGAACTCTGTAAAGAAAATAACTTACATAGCCTCTGCTTGGGCGACGCGGCGGGCTTGCTGCTGGAGAACAGCGGGTTGTAGAACAACGCCTTGTCCTGCTCCGAGAACTGCTCGCTCCAGTCCCACACCGGCCGCTGGATGAAGTTCTGCAAATTACCATACTGTTTTATTCACAGCTAAGAGAAATAAGCTATTAAGTATAAACTTCTTGTTTTGTTTTTCGTGTGTAGGTAAGTGGCCAACAGACTCAGAACCTTGTTTTGTTTTTCGTGTGTAGGTAAGTGGCCAACAGACTCAGAACCTGGCATGTCTGAGTCTAACTAAAATGTGCTATCTCTTTGGCGTGTTCTGCGTACGCTGTCTGTATGAACCCATATGAATGTGATGTGATGATACGTTTACGTACGTACATAACATACACAGAACAAGGACTTATTCAGCTTACTAGCTGTTACCCGCGGCTTCGCGCGCGTAATTTATAGCCTATGTCGTTCTCGGTACCCTAACCTATGTGAATGCAAAATTTCATGATGATCGGTTCAGTAGATACGGCGTGAAAGCGTAACAAACAAACAAACAAACTCACTTTCGCATTTACAATATTAGTTGGGATTGGGATTCTTGCAGTCCGAATCGGATATTAGCTGCGAGCTGCGCAGAACGCGCCCCCCCTCCCCGCGCGTGTACCGCTGAACCTAATATATTGTGTACTGCGCATCGACTCGCGCGATCTTCCGAGCCGCCATAAAGTTTGATTCGGACTGTATTTCTTTTAATTTTTTATCCTGTATGTGGACAACACTGGTGTCAATTTAATTCAATTCAATCTATTCATAAAACAATGATACATTGCATGCGAATATAGTAACTTAAAACTAGTCATTAAATTAAATTAATACATTTGAATTAACGCAAAAAAATAAGCACATTAAAAAATTTACTGATTATATTAGTAGCAGTGTACTTATCTTATCATGTCAAAATCAGAATATACACTTCAAAAGTCATTAACACTGTGATTTTTCAAGCTGCCTAAAGGCATCTGACATAGTTTAACGACTGCCATCAATGATGAGGGCCGGGACAAGGGAAAAGGCTTAACAAAGCACGTAGGATATTCTCGCGAGCTCGAGAAATTTCATGCCACTGACGGTCACCCATCCAAACGGGTACTGCGTCCGGGGTTGCTTAACATATGTAAGCGGTGATAATGCTTACACCCACAGACCCATTGGGCTCCTGTTTTTATACTCATGTTATCAAAAACGATCAGTTGACAGAGAGAGAGAGAGAATGTCATGTTCTTCGAAAAGCTTCGTCTGAAATCTGCCAGGGGCGCCATTGGTTGGCGTCAATATCCATTTTTATTTAAAACTATATAATGGGATTTAGGCTTTTGATGTGGTATTAGATGGGACCTTAAGTGGAGCCCCGATGGGTTTTTCACGTAGCTTTCAAAAGAAATTGTCCAATTTGCTCGCAATAAATGCCGTGAATTTAAAGCTTACGTGATTTTTTTTAGTATAACGCTAAACAAAAAACACTCTCTAACTTTCATTTTTTTCATTTCCTTAATTCTTCTTCTTCTTTTCGTGTCGATGGCTTAAGGCAATTAGATTTTGTCCCTCCAGTATGTGGCAACTCTAATTCCACTTTCTGAGGCGGTAAAAAGATCTTCCTTCGTGCAGCTAGTTGGACAAGAAGGGCACGAAAGGAGGTGTGACATTGTCTGGTCGTCATGATCATTTCCTAAATTATCTATCGTAGACAGTAAGAAAGCAATTGAAGTGAAATTGTTATTATTCATCCGTAAAAAGTAATATGCTGATTCCCACAAACCAAGATAAATATCAGACAGCTTACCTTAACAACTGGCAAATCTTCCTCAATCGGGTCGGTCAAAATGATTTCGGAGAAACGTTTAGTGCACTCCAAGTCTGTGCCGGATTTTTTCGTGGTCTGAAATTGTGCAGGGATTTGAATCGTGAACTTTCTCATCACCCAGAAGAAGAACGAACACAAGATATCTGATTCACCAAAAGATAACCTTCACTGAAGATATTCCAGGATGTTCGGGCAATAGAGAAAACATACAAGGCAATCAGGAACAGGCAATAACAGGATATACTTTGACGAGAAGTTTGGACGACACAATACAACAGGCACAAAATAAACTGGTTAATTTTGACAAACGAGTTTGATAAACAAACTATACTTGAAACAATTGAAGATGAAGTTTGAAGACTATAGAAAAGTATTCGGCAATTTGGAGCAATAAGGAGCTTAACTTGACAGGAAACTGGTTGGTGCGCTGCCACTCTGTCCTGGTAAAAAGAAACACTGACAAAGACCCTTCGCAAATACCGAGGCCATGAGCTAGGAGCCCCTTGTACTAGGCAAACAAAATCAATACGAAGGTTACCTTGCCGAGACTGCCTACACTGTCTACATTGCTTATAAGTGAAATCCTCCAGATTCAAAGTACTCGTACCAGGCTCACAAAAGCAACAAGAAGCTTACCTTTACGAGCGGCAGATCGCGATCTCTAGGGCAGTTGAACAAGAAAGTATCGAAGACGTGTTTATGATTGCAGTCCCACAGCGTCGTAAGGTACGTCTCCGTAAACTAGAAGTGTGCCGGTAACTGGTTGGTGAGCTGCCAAACGCAGTCAGTACAGGTAAAGAAGGAACACTGACAAAGACCCATCCCAAATACCGAAATCCTGAGGATATATGAACATAAACTATCATGCTAGGAGCTCTTTCTACTAGGCAAACAGAAACAATACGAAGGTTACCTTACCGGGATACTACCAACATTGCTTGTAAATGAAAACCACCTAATTAAAAGTACCAGGCTCACAGAAGCAACAAGAAGCTTACCTTTACAAGCGGCAGATCGCGATCTCTCGGGCAGTTAAACAAGAACGTATCGAAGACGTGGTTATGAGTGCAGTCCCATAGGGTTGTAAGGTATGTCGCCGGGAACTGGTTGGTTGCCACACGCAGACCAGTTACAGAAGGAACATTGACAAAGAGCCCCCTTTGAAAGATCAAGCTTTAAGAACAGATGAAGTAAGCCTATCAAACTAGGAGCTCCTTCTACTAGGCAAACAGAAACAATAAAAACGTTACCTGAACGAGACACTGCCCACATGTTTGTAAGTGAAACCTTCCTGATTCAAAGTACCAGGCTCAAAGAAGCAACAAAAAGCTTACCTTGACGAGGGGCAGGTCACGATCTCTCGGGCAGTTGAACAAGAACGTATCGAAGACGTGATTATGAGTGCAGTCCCACAGCGTCGTAAGGTACGTCTCCGTGAACTGGAAGTGTGCCGGGAACTGGTTGATGAGTTGCCACACGCAGTCGAGGAAGAGCAGGAAGACGGGCGCGGATTGCGGGGCGGAGCCGGCTTTGGTGGCGTCCTTGCTCAACTCGGGGCTGCTGCCCGGCCGGGGGAGGCCGAACCTGGAACAATCACATGGATTATTTGATAGTTACCAGAAACTACGAAGAAGATACTATTCGCAGGTGACATTGGCTAAATTCACGCGAACAAAGTCACGGGGTAATTGCTAGTATTAATTAAATAAGTAAGGTAAAGTATTTCATACAATTACCTACCACAGAAGGGATATCCCAGCGCCACCCACTTCTTCTGTACGAGCGACTGGAAGCCTGAGAGGGTGCGGAAGTGGGGGTCCACCAGTAACTGTGTTAGCAACGACACCAAGCTAAGAAGTATTATATAAATAAGGTTAAGTATTTCCTACACTCACCTGTCGCAGAAGGGATGTCCCAGCGCCACCCATTCCTTCTGCACGAGCGACTGGAAGCCCGAGAGGGTGCGGAAGTGGGGGTCCACCAGTAACTGCGTGAGCGACGACACCACCGCGCAATAATCCACGCCGTCACCTGGAAAAAAGAAACATAAATTAATGTCCATTTTTTGACGTCAAAAAAATTTGTGGAAATTTTTAATTATAAATTTAATTAATTATTTTAAAGAGACAAGTAATTTCCCGCGACTTCTTCTGCGTATAAACCAGAATTGCTTCATCATCAGGTCTTTCTAGTCTCCACTGCAGGAGCACGACCCTCTCTGTACTACCAGAGCCATATACTAGCCAGAGTAGTCAGAGGATTTGGCCTACACTCTCCACGCTGGCCAGACGGGTTGGAGAGGTATCTTTGATGTTAATAAGCTTTGTTTAGCTTGTGTTTCCTTAGTCGCCTTTTACGACATCCACGGGATGACTTGGAGTGGTCCTATTCTACTCTGCCGGGAACTACACAGCTAGTGTAAGGTTTTCTAAGTACGTCTTATGATGCTCGTACTCAGTAAGCTCACTAATAAGGTCATCGGTTTATCAACACTAGGCGACAGTACTGAGGCACAGCCTCCGTGGTCCAGTGGTTAAGGCATTTGCCTGCTGACCCGGGGGTGGTGGGTTCGATTCCCACGGGGAGCATACTTTGTTAAGTTGTTTCCAGTTTGGTTAGGACATTGCAGGCATGAACCACCTGATTGTCTGATAATAAAGATGACTCCGTGCTTCGGAAGGGACGTTAAGTCGTTGGTCCTGGCTGCTATCTGGTAGTCGTTAAAGGAACCACGTCAGAGGCCAAGAGGCGGTTCCGAAGAACTCTGACACCAGGATGTGCATTGTCGACTGACCGTGTCACCTACACGAAATGATAAGGCGACGGATCTGGCATGCTGTTATTGGGTAATAATGTGTCATAATGTCATCATCATCTCTTATAGTCTACACTGCAGGAGCACGACCCTCTATGGTAGTACAGAGAGGGCCAGAGCAGTCAGAGGATTTGGCCTACACTCTCCAGAGTGGCCAGTTGAAGAGGTCTGTTTGATGTTGATAAGCTTTTAAATAAAATTATTTTAATAGTTATATATTATTTTAATTATGTATATTAGTAGACTAAGTTAACATTTGTCTAGTATTTTATAAGAACTGCAAAATCTACCGCCTAAAATATTTTGCAGTTCTTATAAAATACTAGACAAATGTTAACTTAGTCTACCTGCGACCACGAACACTGTAAAGTGCTCGAAACGTTAGGTGTATTAATAATGTAATAAACGCGATAAAAACCGTATTAAAATAATTTTATTTAAATGTGTAACAATCGCGATAACATAAGAAAACATTGATAAGCTTTGTTTAGCTCGTGTGTGTACTAATTATTTATTTGTATAACTTTATTTCTCACCTTCTTGTAAAACAACAGAAACGTTCCGGGACAAGTGGTCGGCCGCCTCGTCGGCGAACGCTATGCAGTTGGCCACGTGCCGGAGCCATCGGCTCGAGTCCAGTATCGAGTAGTACTGGGAGTCCTGAATCTGGAACATAGGAGATAAACGTGTGTTAAAAATATCGGAAATAGTGATTCGGTGCGCGTTTGTAATCAATCAATCAATTTCTTTGACTTCAAGCCAAGGTATTCGTAATCATATAAAGCCTTCGAGCAACACAGAAGGGAGTAGCCATACGCTGCATTCCCCTCTGTCAAGGTACAAGCCAAAATTAGGCATATGCATGTCTATGTGTTAGTTGTGTGACTCATCTGTACACAAATTATTTTTTCTTTTTTATGGCATTTTTTGTGACAATGTCATAATTACTATCAAGTGACAGTTTAAGTTTTGTATGTAGGTGTGCGGAACTAAACTTGTGTGCACATTTCCCCCCGCAAAAAACGCCAGAAAAATTGTCATAGTAAATTGTCGCTTTGCCCACTCCCTCCGTCCGGTACGGAGGCCGTGTTGCTCGAAGTATAAAGCCCTTCAGGCGAGTAGGCGACCAAAACTGTTGATAAGAGTTTCTTTCGGCGTTTCTTCTCTGCAGTGGTCGGTTCCGAAACGCTAGTAGTCTGTAGTTTTTGAACAATAATTAAATACATATATCTAATGAGATAATTTTAAATATGATATGACGTGAAAAAGTGCCTGCAAAGGCCTATTTTCTGAATAAACGTTTTGATTTTGGTAGTGTACAAACCGGAACTTAAAAGTAGAAAATAAAAATTTAATTACTCGGAACCTAAGGGCAATAAACAAAATTATTAATACTTTCATACCTAATAACAATTTATAATTCAGTTTGTTTTGGAGTCGTCGCTGGCCAATACACAAGGATAGCCCTTTATAAAAAAGGCCTCCAAATAAAAACATGGCTGGGATCGAACCCTCTGAGTCTCAGAGGTCATTATGTCGGTTTCGTCATAGCGTAAAATCGCTTACCCAAAATCCTCCGAGCGTAGTAGGAGTACACAACTCCGCTAACTTTTTGTACGAAGCCTGCAGTATTCCCAATGGAGGCAGTGTGTTTGGTCCTGTGCTGTTCGCGAAACTGTTCCCGCAGAGGTATATCACTCGAGGGGGGGTTAGTTTGGGGTGGCTTCGCCGGACCTGGAAATAGGTTACTCAATTTATGAATATCGTCATCATCAGCCTATACCCGTCCACTGTTGGACATAGGCCTCCCCAATTGCACGCCAATATCGTCATATGTTCACATACATACACTCAATTTATGAACACAGGTTTTCATATTTTTAGAGTTACTTAATCTTATTGAAAACTTTTGTTTATGTGTTCAGATATTCATATATTTATTTACAAACAAAATACATTGTATTTGAATATAGTTCACACCATTATTTCAAACGGAAATAATTGATATATTAAATAATAACAACATTCAGTAACGTTATTCAAAACATATGTCTAACTACAAAAAATACTCGCTTCTAGGCTTAAAATTCTAGTACTGTGCGAAGTGCGGCTAAAATATCTTTTCCAAACCGCTGGGCGATCAAACTTGCTTAAAGATTCACTGCCGTGCATCGCAACCAATCGCAGCCGTGGGACAGTCATACTATGGCACCGCTTCGAAGGCCTGCGACTAACGCATATGGCGCGTCTATCGTAGGCCTCAGGCCCTAAGTTGCCTGAATATGTCAAAAGCCCTCACCTGTTCCAAAAGCACGCACTCAGCCCTGAGCGCCTGGTCGGTAGGCAGCAGCTCCCCGCTCCTCAGCAGCGCCGCCCCCTCCGCGCGCCCCCACACCCACACCGGGATCCTACCACTCTTAAAGTGTCGCGCGTACTCTATCAAATTGCAGTCCAGCGCTGAGTTCGGAACTATCAGAGTCGGACTTCCCGTTAGCATGAAGGCATCTGACGTGGCATTAATCGGCGTTATCCTCCAATGGGGACAGTCGCATCGCTCTAATTCTCTCCTCCAATCCGCTGGGCGATCGAACATGTTGAGGTCTAAAGGCAGCGTTCTGTAGTATGGCTCTTTGTACTCGAAGGCGAAGAGTAGGTGGTGACGTTTTGGGAAGGCGTGGTGGACGAGCGCCATTGCTATCTTTCGGCCGTTGCCTTTGGATGAGTTTACGAAGCTGAAGGTCAGGACTTTCATATTCTGTAAAGAAAACGTGTGAATTAGGAGCATAAGGAGCATAGTACAGGTCGCGCCAAACGTTTTTGCGGCTCGGATATTGGCTACGAGCTACGCAGTACGTGTCGTGCTTCCCCGCGCGCCCCGCACCTACCTAATATTGTGTAATGTGTAGTGCACATCGACTCACACGATGTTCTAAGGCATTAAGTTTGGCGCGAGCTGTATATGGATAAGGTGAGAATGATCATAATTTTAAGGATGTATAAGTATATCATCAAAATGAGTATATCAAGTTAGCGGTAACGTGTCTATTGTATGAGATAACACGTTCGCCTTGTCTTACTAATCTGTGTACAAAGGCAAAGACAATATAGGTTATATTGTCTTTGACATAGGCTACAATTTTCGCGGACAAAGTCGCGGGAAAGACACGAAAGTTTAGTTATAACTTGCAATCAAAATAATATTTGAACATCTGTCACATATTTTATCTCAATCCCAGAACTGATAAGATAAATCTGTATAACGCGTGGTATAGTCAACATATAAATACCACTTAGATTGTATAACATTTTAAATCTTATTCCACTGACATAAGGACCAAGTTAGCAAATGTGCCTTGCCTTTTTAGGGTTCCGTAGTAAACTAGGAACCCTTATAGTTTCGCCATGTCTGTCTGTCTGTCTGTCTGTCTGTCTGTCTGTCTGTCCGTCCGCGGTTTTACTCAGAGACTATAAGTACTAGAAAGCTGTAATTTGGTATGAGTGTGTATATTAATCATGGCAAAAAAGTCGTAGAATAAAATCTTGAAAAAAATTTTTTTTTGGGTAGCTCCCATACAAGTAAAGTGGAGGAGTATTTTTTTTTTCTCTATTTACCCATCGTGTGGGGTATCGTTAAAAAGGTCTTTGAAAAATATTGTGAGGTTGACAACACCATTTTTCGATTTAGGGATCCGTTTCCGAAATATTTGGTTTTAAAGTGCAAAATTTTGTTAGAGGTACGTGTCCCCCCCCTCTATCTGCTAAACGGTTATATATGGATACGTGAAAAAAATTACAGCAGTACTATATATACTGAAGTTGAAAGGAAAACTATCAGAGCTAGGTACTAAGTGCAAACTAAAAAGTTATAGGCAACCAACTTATAAAATGTACTGGAAAATGTAAAATTTCATACAAGCTTCATTGTTAGATGTTTTTAATCGTTAAACTGTGAGGTGCGAGTGTAAACAGTGTGAACTCAAAGTTATCATTCGCAACTACGGAACCCTATACTGCGCGTGGCCCGACACGCACTTGGCCGGTTTTTTTTAATGACTGAATGAATCAAATAGGCCCAGATTGGGAACAAATGTATGTTTATGTGTTTTTTTTATAACGAAACGAAACAAGATGTTTTTGGAACTGATAGATGGCTAAATTATAATGTACAGCAAATATATGTCTAGCAATAGAGATAATGTTGATGACAAATATGAATTGGTACGTTCGAAAATTACCTTCCTTCTAAGTGCGCCAGTTGGGTTAAAACACTGACATTGTAAGTTTTTAAGTAAGGTTTTGAAATCTATATGGATCTTAATAATAAATGTTTTTAATTTGACAGTCACCCAGTCTGTAATACTTTTTGTGTTGGCTGTTTATCGCGACTTCATCCGCGTAAATTATAGCATATGTTACCGTGATAATATTGCTTTCTATGAGTATAATAATTTTTAAAATCAGTTCGGTATTCCATTATAAGTAGTAAACATATAAATCTGTAATCTTAATAATAAGTCTAGATTAGTTATGACGTCATCACTATACGCTTAACCGAGTTGCTCACCTTACATATAACTTGAAGTCCTTTGACCTTATCCGGGGTGTCTCCATTTAGGCCCACCCGTCGCCGCCGCACAGGCCCGCCGTCTGTCATCCATACGGCCCCCACCCCCGTTAAAGGCACGTCGTGAGGGCCTAGTAAGTAGTTTCGTTGGCTGCATTCCTGTTGGCAAAAATGTTAGCTTAAGGTTTTCATCAGGTCTCCACTGCAGGAGCATGTACTACCAGAGCCATATATTAGCCAGAGCAGTCAGATAATTTGGTCAACCCTCTCCACGCTTGACAGACGGGTTGGAGCGGTCTCTTTGATGTTTACAAGCTTTGTTTAGCTTGTGTTTCCTAAGTCGCCTTCTACGACATCCACGAGAAGACTTGGAGTGGTCCTATGCTACTCTGATGAAACCACACATACTTTTAAACTTGAAGCTCTAATTTGTATGTAACTTTGTGGATGTCAAAGATGATACCACCATAGTATTACATTGTGGTTAATTGTACTCACGTCGTGTGGAGAGTGCTCGAGCGGCACAAACGACAGCTTGTAGTTGGTCACAAAGAGCGACCCCATGCGCCCTCGGTCTCGTTCACTGAGGGGCGTCAGCATGATCACATCGTGTGCTGCGCCCACCACCAGTTCGCCTGGAACAATAAAAATTTAAGCATTACAATTTTGTAACTACTTAAGTATACTTGATAAAGAATTTTTTTTTTTTAAAAGAAACCGCCTTCAATGCCCAAATCCATTGTACAACTAAACCTTCTCCAGAAAGTTCACAAATTTCAACAAATTCTTTTCTTAATATCGCATCAAATTGGGTCAGCCAAACGCGAGGTAATCGCGGACAAACATACATACACACACACACACACGTGTCAAACTGAGAGCCTCCTTTTCTCTTCCAAAAATAATTAGATGTGAAATGGACTGCGTTGAAATACGGCAAGGTGATTTTTTTTAAAACACAAACTATTACAAATTTATATTAAAATAAATTTACTTATATTGCCTCCGTGGTCCAGTGGTTAAGGCGTTTGCCTTGTTGACCCGGGGGCCGTGGGTTCGATTCCCACGGGAAGCATACTTTGTTAAGTTGTTTCCAGTTTGGCTAAGACATTGCAGGCATGAATCACCTGATTGTCTGATAAGAAAGATGATTCCGTGCTTCGGAAGGCACGTTAAGCCGGTGGTCCCGGCTGTCATCTGGTAGTCGTTAAAGGATCCACGTCAGAGGCCGAGAGGCGGTTCCGAGGAACTCTGACACCAGGGTGTGCGTGTCATCTACACGAAATGATGATGATGACTTATATTAAAATAACTTATCACAAAAATTTCATTTTTGTAACAATTTTTTATTACGACCGAGTCATACGTTAACGTGCATGCCATGAGAAATCAAATGAGCAAAAAGAGGCGGTTTATCTTCTATAGCGTGCCTATAACTTTTCCGAGTTTTCGACACTACAAAATCCGTTAAGCCGTTTGAAACAGACATACTTACACACACACACATACTAAGTATTTTTTTACCGATGCGTCAAAGGTTTTGCAAAGTGATTATCTAACCGATAATCAGCTGTTGTTGTTTTCGCGACAACTTTTTTAATAGTTATTTACCTACCTAACTCGTATTTTATCAAAGTCGAATTGATCGCTTGAATCAATACAATATAATCGCGATAATCGTAATCGCTTCCATAACGACAAGTTCCGCGTCGCTGCAAATTATTACAAACAATATGCTTTAACAAAATTTTACGTCAACAAAATTTTTTTTGTTGTAAAGATTGTAAACGCAAATATGACAATTAATAAGTGTTCAAAGAAACCTATATTAAATAAACGATTGAAATAGTTTATTGTTTGTAATTATTTCCATGCTGGTCTGACTGCTCTGGCTTATTATATGGCTCTGGTAGTACAGACAAAGTACAGAGAAGGTCATGCTTCTGCAGTGGAGGGAGACTAAAGACTTGATGATGCTGGTCTGGGAGATGAGGAAAAACGTAGAATGTACCAACTGCTTCTCTTCCCGCGCAGGTCGTAAAAGCCGATCGAAGGAATTGTCGTCAGGAATCATGCCATAATAATAATAAATAAAAAATCTTTTATTGCCAAAATCAAATCTATGTACCTTCTTAATTAAAAAAGAAATGGCGACATATACATTATGGCAAAGGAATGCCTCAGCTTGTGTTAGCTCGGAGCAAGGTGTTGGCAACTCCAAACATTTTACTATTTATATTTAAAATGACGAAGCATGTTGCGGATAAACGATTGTAAGTTCTGACGAAGCATGTTGCAGATAAACGTTTGTAAGTTTTGACGAAGCATGTTGCAGTATTCACAATTTAGGGCACTTATTAACTTTTCAAGATTCAAGATTTTTACTATAAGTATTTTTTATTATCTATGGTAAGTTGTTCTATATTGTCTGTGGACCTTGTAAAACCCCTTTTTCCGTTTTGCTATTCATGGCGAAATACATGAAGTCAAACACCTCCGGACCTTTTTATTTACCAGCCCTAAAGTATACAGTTTTCAATAGCATTTACAATTTTATTCACAAGGTCCGAGCATAACGCTGTTTTTCAAACAGCGATCTCGATCTCAGGAAGGGGGGTCCCTTCCTGAGATCGAGTGCGGGAGTTCATGTAATTAGGGGGCTTAATAGGCGATGCGGCTAGCAACCCATCACTATTTGGATTCCGTTCTTACTAACAAGCTAAGGATGGCCTTAAAGTTTTACAAACTTGGGCTGTATCTACCCCGCAAGGGAGAAAGATGTGATAGTATGTATATATGTACTAAAGCACACATGCACTAGGTACACCGCAATCACAAACTGTCATTTATCTTATGTATGACGTCACATCGTAAATACGAATATATCAGATACTATAGATTATTTGAATTGCCTAAATAACACTAAACAATATAATCGTAATGGTTGTAATCGCTTTCGTAACTATACAACCAATAGAGCATACGTGCACAAGTTACATCTTATTTATGACGCCACATTATAAATACTTTTTATTAGATATTATTAGATTACTTGAATTTCCTAAATAACACTAAACAATATAGTTAATCGTAATGTTGGGAGATGTCGAGAAAACAGGGTCAGGTGGGGTTTCTCTACAAACAATTTGTGTGACTGCGGTGCCGATCAGACCAAGTCTCACCTTCAGTCGTGCCCAAACTGCCCCATTACTTGCACCGTACAGGACCTTAATGAGGCCAACGACAGGGCTATCAGCGTGCCAAATACTGGTCGAAAGATATTTAATAGAATGAAACCATTTCGACTCGATAAGAAGAAGAAGAAGTTAATCGTAATGGTTGTAATAGCTTTCGTAACGATACGTTCCGCGTCGCTGCAAATTATTACAAACAATAAAGTGTACGTGTACTAGGCACGGCAGTATATCCGTCATTTATGTTATTTATAACGACACATTTTTAGGGTTCCGTAGTAAACAAGGAACCCTTATAGTTTCGCCATGTCTGTCTGTCTGTCTGTCTGTCCGTCCGCGGTTTTACGCAGAGACTATAAGTATTACAGCTTTAATTTGGTATGGGTATGTATATTAATCATGGCAAAAAAGTGGTAGAATAAACCTTGAAAAAAATTTTTTTTTATGGTAGCTCCTATACAAGTAAAGTGGGGGAGTAATTTTTTTTTCTCTATT
Organism: Rhodophaea formosa; assembly: GCA_963082605.1. NCBI lineage: Eukaryota > Metazoa > Arthropoda > Insecta > Lepidoptera > Pyralidae > Rhodophaea > Rhodophaea formosa. The sequence continues at coordinate 2,501,225 of OY720219.1, forward strand.
CACCCATCGTTAAATAGGTCTTTCAAAAATATTGTGAGGTTGAGAACACCATTTTTCGATTTAGGGATCCGTTTCCGAAATATTTGGTTTTAAAGTGCAAATTTTTGTTAGAGTTAAGTGTCCCCCCCCCCCTCTATCTGCTAAACGGTTATATATAGATACGTGAAAAAAATTACAGCAGTAGAATATATACTGAAGTTTAAAGGAAAACTATCAGAGCTGAGTACTAAGTACAAACTAAAAAGTTATAGGCAACCAACTTATAAACTGTAAAATTTCATACTATTTTCATTGTTAGATATTTTTGGTCGTTAAACTGTAAGGTGCGAGTGTGAATAGTGTGAACTCAAAGTTGTCATTCGCAACTACGGAACCCTACACTGCGCGTGGCCCGACACGCACTTGGCCGGTTTTTTATACTCTTATATCAGATATTATTAGATAACTTGTATTGCCTAAATAACACTAATCAATATAATCGTAATGGTTGTAATCGCTTTCATAACGATACGTTCCGCGTCGCTGCAAATTATTACAAGCAATAAAATATATGTACACTAGGAACGTCAGTAGCTCCGTCATTTATTTATGACGTCACACTGTAAATACGTCCAGTTATATCAGATATTATTAGTTTGCTTGATGTACGCAGAGTTGTACGAGTTTATGTTTTACCTAATTTTCAGTACACATGACGTCAACGTCATCATATATTTGAAACTGGACAAGTCATATAATTTCTTTAACAAAACCCCGTCATGATTATCCCTAAAGACTTAATTGTTGCAACTGCAAGTCAGTCAGTCAAGGAAACCTAAAACAAACCTAACCTACTCTCTGTGGCAAAAATGTTTTGTTATTGGGGGTTTTGCCCAAAGTCGTCTTTGCATTTCAGTCTGGGCGACTGACTTAGTAATAAACTTAGTCGCACGCCTAAAATTGCACATACTCGTATTCGTTTGTTTCATTATTTCCCAATAATAGTAGTATATGTAGTACCTTGGTCACGTGTCTAGAGGCAATGGCATTATTTACTTTTTAAGTTTTACATATATTTGTTGATCCTTTGTCTGTGTTACTACATAATTCGTAGTCATGTTTAATTTCATCTAAGCAGGATTTTATTGAGTGCGCTAAGGTCATTGCTGCCCTGACTCATAACTCGAAACAAGACCGACAAATTACTCAGCGAATTAATGAACACATTACCGTTTTCAGCGTTATTTTAGAAGGATAACGACTAATAAAAACTCGAATGCCTTGCCGAAAAAAATTAAAGCCGTTTTTTCTCGGGGTGATGTCATATAGATTACAAAGATACTCCACCCCATATAATCCAAATTTGTTTAGATATTTAGAGTGGAATAAAGCAACTCACATATGTACAGTCGGCGACAGATAAATCTGTCTAATTTTAATATGAGGAGCTGATAGCTCAATGTATGGAAGCATAATAGGCCCAGGCGAAGTCAACTACAAGTGACATAAAAAAATCGAATTCTGAAAACACTTTAAGGCGCTCCTATAGTAACACTAGCGCCACACAGCAATTAATTCTTTTAATCCTAAATTATATCGAATTTTAAAAACCTAACAAGTAAATAACTAGTAAATTACTTGTAGTATTTTTGTATTCATTTTCACTAATATTCGTTTGATAAAATAAGAGAAAAAGAGAAAAGAGTAAATTATTCGTAATAAACAAAAAATACAATAAGTACCTAATTTAGTAGTTTTTTACTTGTTAGATTTTGAAAATTCGATACATTTTATGATTTAAGGAATTTAAATGCTGGGTGGCGCTAGTGTTACTATAAGAGCGCCTTAAGCCGTTGGTTACGGCTATCGCTAGCTAGCAGTCAGTAAGCTGCAGTGCTCCTATTAGACTCATTGAAATGGATCAAATGATATAAGGCAGCTGAAAAATCCGACATAGTGTTGGCCAGTTTATACCACACAACAAACGAAGTTCAACCAAACGCATCTTCGACCAAACAGGTCCAAATCTTAACAAGGTCTATTATTCTGTCGGAAGTTTCTCCAGCCTTGAGCGCTGAACCAGAAACAGATTTTTTATCACCAGCGGGCAGTGCGAGGAAGCTTGCGAAACACGCGGTGACCGTGAAATATCACCTTATTTTCATCAACTAAAGTCCCTTTCATAAGAAGCTTTAAGTTATGTAAACAAATGTTCAGGGGTTCGCAACATTTGGATGAAATAAAAATAATATTGTTGAATTTTGTGTAAAAAAATAAACCAAAGAAGAGATGGTTATAAAATATTTTTCCATAAAGAATGGAGGAAGTTTGCAGGTGACGTGATTATTTGGCAACGTAAAAAATCTATTGCCCTGCATTGAAACTCAATACCTAATAAAAAAAAACAATTTATAGCAAAAACTGTTACAGAAACTTTATTATAAATCAGTAAGACTCAATAGCTGATAAAAAAAACAACTTATAGCAAAAACTGCTACAGAAACTTTATTATATCTCAGAAATGCGCCAAATATTTACATTCACGGAGTCGGACTCGTTCCTGTACCAAAAAACATTGAGCGACAGCGTTTTGTATCGTTAAAATATAACCCGACTAATTAGAATTGGTCTTTAGTTTCGTATTACCGGTATAGCAATTTAAGACAATTGTATTTGGTCAACTCATAATATTGTCGCTAGGTAACTCTAACTCAGTAGAAGTTTATTGACGTACTTAATTTTTAGCTTCTCGCGGCGGCGCGGTTTACCTAAGTGTGTTTTGTTTTCTTTATCTCATCTATTCGAAAATTCGGCCAAATGCGAGTGCGTCGGATTCGCGGACGAAGGGTTCCGTACCAATATTTAGACAACATTAGACTATCGAGCCAAACGGAAAAAAACACGTTTGTTGTATGGGAGCCCCCCTTAAATATTAATGGGCCCCCACTAAAAACGAATTAATTCTACTGCTAAGTGATTTTATTTACTTGAAACCAATCTGTCTAGTATGAAAACAATATTGAAATAGTTAACGATTTAATTAAGTCATCAATGTTTGCGTAGATACGTTAGATACACATTTTTATAATATAAGAAAAGGAATAGTTTTAAAAATACATACCCAAGTGCAAGGAAACCATCACAACACATCGCCTACCATAAACTAAATTGACAACAACGAATATAAGTATTGTGTCCGCCATAGCTTCAATAAGGTTGCATAAATGGGCATACAGTTAGGAGCACGGTGCGCATACGTAATCTATTGTAATTTTTACATCATTGATTCGATGCGACCCCGATACTTTTCAACCGATTTACAAAAAAGTAGTTATCAATTCCACCCGTATGTATGTAACTAGCTGTTGCCCGCGACTTCGTTTGCGTGGACTTTATGACTCCGGCGTATTAATATTCCTCAATACGAACTAATGTCGATACATTAGAAAATACTTGTAGCAGTGTAGAGGATGCCTATATCATAGTAGCATTATGTATGCAAAGTCTCAGCCCGATCGGTTTAAAATTGACAAAGTTTTATACAAACTTTCATCCCCTATTTTATTCCTTTGGGGGTAGAATTGATCAAAATCCTTTCTTAGCGGATGCCTACGTCATAACATCTACCTGCATGCCAAATTTCAGCCCGATTCGTCAGTCAGTCACCTTTGAGTTATATATGTCGCAGTCATCTGGTTGAATCTGCTATTTGATTGAATGACTAGCGCGTTCATTGAATGACCACGTTTAAATGAATGACTAGGCCAAACGTTGATTGAACAAACGTCGCTCAACGTCCAACTAGTTAGCGGGTTGTAACATAGCCCTTTGAACAGAGCGGACATAAAATCAGTCAGGTGATTCAAATTTAGTTCATTTTTTTACCACTGCGGCGCTAGTAGTCACCAAAACAAATATGGCGTCAAACAGCTCGAACAGATGGCATGATGTTGATATTTTTTTCGATTAAATTTACATAAAAGTGCGTTATTTGTAATAAAATAGTTTGACATTATGAATTTACCTATTACTACGCCGCCGGGCTACTTTAAAAACTAATAAAAATGAAATCATGCTACCACCAAATATTACAAAGTCGGCTAAGATTCAACGACTTCGCTAAATGGCATTAATTCAGTCAAGACGTTGAACGTTACATTCAACGACATGACGAGTTGTCCTTTAGTCATTTAATTTAATGACGCCATTCAATGAACGCGCTAGTTATTTAATCAAATAGCAAATTCAACCAGATGACTGCGACATATATATTTAGAAGATATATTTAGATTAGATAGATTAGATATTGTGAGGATAGCATGAGTATGTATGTATGTATATTGTATGTAATTTCTTTATTGAACTAAACCCTTAATACTAAAAAAAATACAATGAAAAATAACATTTGTACAAAGGCGGGCTTATCCCTTGAATGAGTTTTATATGTTAGTCTTTATCTTATTAGCTTCTAAACATGTGTACCAAACATTAGTGTGTTAGTACGTTTGTCCGCACATATGTCAAAAACTGTAAGCTGGATGGTTGGGAACAGTGTAAGTCTCATCTAAATCGGTTCAGTAGTTTTTAAATATAGAGAGTTAAGTGTGTTTCAGTCTTTAGTGAAAAGGAAAACGGTTTATTATTTTTTAAAATTAATTACTTCTTGTTACATCATTGATTCGACGTGACCCCAATACTTTTATGAATAGCGATCCTACACGGTAAACATGTACATAGCAGATAGCAATGTATACCGAAGCTCAAGCGTTTGTCGCTTGTAGTGAGGGCTCCAAAATCGAGCTAGCTTTTCTGAAAGCGGAGATAAAACACTTTACATTCAAGTGTATGCAATGTTTCAAAATTATCGGTTCAGTGGTTAGGACGGGAATACATAACAAACTAATACATAACAACTTCAGGGATCGAGTCTGCCATCCATCATCAACTTCGAAATTCCAACATTAGTCCCACAAGAAAAGTTGTTCATACTGACGGGCTGAGTCACCCCTTTAGGGATTGTACAGGTTTTTACTAACATATTGTATAACTAGCTGTTACCCGCGGCTTCGCCCGCGTAATATATAGCCTATGTCCTTCTCGGTACCCTAACCTATGTGTATGCAAAATTTCATGATAATCAGTTCAGTAGATTCGGCGTGAAAGCGTAACAAACAAACAAATAAACAAACTCACTTTCGCATTTATAATATTATATAGTTGGGAAGTTGGGATACAGATGTGCAGTTGTGATAACCACGTGACGTGACGAGAGCTATAATTACGAGTATTTATAGCGTGTCGTATGACATCATTAACTACATAAGTACTATTTTTGGTTAGTCACTTTGATCTGTATAAATAAATAAATAAATATATATACGGCAAATCACACATATTGAGCTAGCCCCAAAGCAAAGACAATATAAGTTCGAGACTTGTATTATGGGATACTAACTCAACGATACTATATTTTATAATAGATACTTATAAGATAAACATCCAAAACCCAGGTCAATCTAAAAAAGATCATGATCCATCTTGATCTGACCGGGAGTCGAACCCGGGACCATCCGTGTCACAGGTCGGCGTATTTTTGCGGCATGTATGTTTGTCCGCGATTATCTCTCGTTTGGCTTAACCGATTTCGATGCGGTTTTAAGAAAGTATTTTTTACTTTTTCTTCGAGCAGCTGGAAGAGAAGCAGCTGGTACATTGGGCCACATAAAAAGTAAAGAATCACCAATAGCATGGGGATAGTGTGCTTTTCTATGTGGCCCACTGTACATCTACGTTTTTTCTTTCTCCCAGGCCAGTATATTAGAATATTTACCTATATCATGTACTAGACTAGCAATCCGGCCCGGCTTCGCCAGTGGTACATAAACAGCCTATGGCACTCAAGGATAATATACCTATTAAACGTAATTTTTTTGAATCAGTTAAAGTTCCTGAGATTAACACATTCAACCAAACAAACAAACTCTCCAGCTTTATTATCTTAGTATAGATTTATTTAATTGTCTTTCCTTTGTTTATTTTTATTTTTATCATTCATGCAAGTTTGCCTGGCCAGCTAGATTATTAAATTGCACTAATATATAAAATATGTTTACAAAAATAAGGACATTATTTATTCTTATCAACTGTTTCAGTCCACCACACTCAACAAAAGGCCCTGACACCGTGCCTTGTATCAATTATTACGAGTACTTTTATTTTTACCTTGTGTACTTGTTTATCATTAAAATAAATAAAAAGTAGCCTAGTGCAAATCCATAGATATCAGAATAATATGCAAATCGAACCCGCCTATAAAAGCCTTAATAGAAACATGCTCAGATAAGCAAAAATACCCCTATTATTTTTCGCCCGCAAAATTTACTTTGTTTTTCATAATGTTTGCATGCATTACTAAGTTATATTTGCGATTTATGAAAAAAAAATATGACGTTCAAAAAGCGATACATGATATCCAAATTTGAATAAAATTTCATTTCATTTCATTTCATTTCATTTCATTGTAGTATATCTCAAGAACTGCTGACTATAATATCTTTTTATTACATTGATTTTTCACTCTTTTATTTTAAAAGTTAGAGGGGAAGCATTCCTTAGATTTTACTTATGTTATTTTATGATCAGATGATCACTGTTTAAGAAATATGACACCAACTGTGGGTTTCATTTCACAGGTATGATTTCCGCCTTGCCTTTGCTTGCATAAAAAATCATTCAGAGATCATGAGATATGAGAGATTGTTTAATAAACTATATTCAAAGACCAAGCCTCCGCGGCGCAGTGATTAACACGCCTACCTGCGACACAAGGGACACCGGGATCGAGTCCCGACGAGGGCAAATATTTTTACACCATTTTCACAGGTATTTATCTACGGTTCTGGAAATATTCATGGAGAGTTAGCGTCAGGCAGAAAGCTATATAAACTTATTCCAAACATATCACAGTGACACAGTATAAATGCTGTCATAATAGCGACAGAGCTGAGGACAGTAACAGTAAATTTTTTAGACGATGATGATAAAAAGACTGTATCCACCTGTTGCTGTATGCAATCATCATCATCATCATCAGGTCTTTCTAGTCTCCACTGCAGGAGCACGACCCTCTCTGTACTACCAGAACCATATACTAGCCTGAGTAGTCAGAGGATTTGGCCTACACTCTCCACGCTGGCCAGACGGGTTGGAGAGGAATCTTTGATGTTAATAAGCTTTGTTTAGCTGTATTTCCATAGTCGCCTTTTACGACATCCACGGGATGACTTGGAGTGGTCTTATTCTACTCTGCCGGGAACCACACGGCGTATGCAATAGCAGATACCAAAATGTTTTTAAACAAGGGTGGCAATTTTTAGATAGAGGCAAGTATTAGTCACTTGCCCCCATTTGAAAATTGCAGAGGCTGCAAAAATATTATTGAGCTCCCTCTCCTAAAGTTACCCCGTCACACAAAAGTAAATAAAGGGTTGGCATATCTTAGAGGCAGCATAATATGTAAAACTGTGAAATCAGATTATACCCACAAAATTAAAAGAGGTAAAACTTGTTGCTGTCACTTTAAGAGAGTATCCTAGCAGTATGTTTTCCATACAAATGTATTTCTCTAGCGGCACAATTCATTTTCATAAAATACATATCATTTTAGAAAAAGAAATAAAACAGGGCCATGCCTATTTTAGTACTAGATTTTATGAAAAAAGAATTGTGCCTCTAGAAGCATCTTTCAGTGAGAAAATAGAGGAATACATTTCCATGGAAAACATACTGAAACAATACTGCTAGGATACGCCCTTAAGCTTGGGTGCCCCACCCTTCTGGAGTAGGGATCAACATCAGATAATTTTTTATCCTCACCTGACCGGAGATAGAACCCGGTAGCCTGCGGTTGAAAGGCTTACAATACTACTGTGTAAAATAGAACTTCTACAGTAGGTAGGTACTTTAGTTAATAAGTTCTTACCATTCAACAGTTTTGGTTTCACCTCCTGTATTGACCCATTTTTCTCTCCATTATTCTGAAACATGAAAACAACTCCACTAAAATAACAATAAATTTATTCAGGATTCAGATTAATTTATTTTGTCAAACATAGGTATACGTTGCAGGCCCCGTAGCATGGCACGCGCGACAGCGTTTATCTACTATCGCCATCTTGTTTTTCGCAATACTGAAGAGCGAGAAGTAGATAGTTTATCGCGCGATATAAACGGCGTCGCGGGAGCCATGCTACGGGGGCAGGCCGCTTTTAACTGGTCATATTGGAAATCTTTGGTGGATGCCTATGTTCAGCAGTGGACTTCTTGTGGCTGAGATGATGATGATGACTTTGTTTGAACTATTGGTTGAATGATTGTATGATTCTCTTCTTCACAAGATCTCTGTACTGTGCAAATGTATCGCACCTTTGGTGAGAAATAAATAAGTAATATCCAGCAAGCTCGAGGTCTTATTTCTACTCCAACAACAATCTGCTGCTAACAGCAGCTTCTGGTGACAACAAATCTATATGAGTCCATAAGACACTATGAATAAATTAACTGCTTCTCACATGAGCACTTGCACCAACTGCACCAATAACCACCTAATAAAGTCCACTAAAATCATCTACGGAAAACCCAAACTTCATGACCTCCCAACTAAAACCATCCGTTAGATAAAATTTTCTATAAGGATAATTTATATCAATGTGGTGCATTGATATAAATTATCCTTATAGATAAAACAATAAGGATAATTTATGTCAATTGGCGAAAATATATTATTTCTATAGTTATTTTGATCAACCCTTGATATTATTTATCAGAATGCTTGTTTGTGAAATAAATAAACTGTAGCCAGCTGAGTTTATGCCCAAAAAACTAAATAAAATTACATGGTAATTAGTTATACATTTTTATTCATTATGAATATAAATTTATTCTTATTAAATAGTAAAGATCCTGAACAAGATAATTAATTATCCCTAGGTATTGACTGAAAATCAGTGCTTGCCACTACTGTGTTTAGTGTAAAATTGAGCCTTCACCTTTTATAGTATTTCAGCTCTGCCTTTTCTGTTTGCCACAATAACAATTGTTCATTGCATTTTATTTCCCCATAATAAGATGCAATTGAAACATTCAACCCAAATATTGTCTTCTTATCAAATTTAAATGTAATAAGGAGCACTTTAGTTAACTAATTTTTGTCCCCATTGGGTTTTTTAGCTGTCTCAAGTTATCCATCAACAGTAGTTAGACCTAACTACTGTTCTATATTTTCCACAGTAAAAAAAATCATTTACTGTGGAAAATATAGAATAGCATCTTCCACAAACAACTTAAGAAAACAAAATATTTGTACAATACAAAGTCATTATTAGGGCATAGCATTTATAATTTATTTTCTACATATTCAGGAGAAGGTTTTCGGAGGTTGTATTGTTACATTCAGTGTTATGATGACCTAGCATAAACATTTTAAAAGCATAATATTGTATACCTAGTGAAATGTTTCTTCTATTATTAGACTGCAAGTATCCCAATCTATGTTATTTCAATTGATAAACAAGACAAATGTATTACAAAAAGTCAGAATATGAATCTAAAGCGATTCAGTCTTCGTTAATACATATGAACTATTTACCAATCTGTTAAATACAATGTTTACCTAATAGCATGGAGAAACATTGCAATTCTCAAACTGAGAACATATACAATGATATAACCTCTACATGCAAACATGCACTGTAGGTAATAATCTTTGTCGTAGAAAGTAAATATCAGAATGAGAGATAAAGTTAAAGGTTACCTTAGCTGAGTTGATGTAGCTAGTGAAATTGGGCAGCTTCTCACTCATTGTTATCAAATACTCTCGCTTCCACTGACCTACTTAACGTCGCCTATATCACACACACAGGCCGCACATTAATAATATCCTAAATTATGGACATTACCAATCGAATACTAATCAAATTATATAAAATCCGCATGATTTGCTTCTTATATCTCACATAAATTGATAACAATCACAGGGACCACTAAACTTTCGTAATTCACGTTAGTTGTTCAAAGAGATTTTTGGCAAAGTTGAACGACACAAAATCACTTCACGAAACATGATAAAATGTAGAAATAGGACAAGAAAATAAGAATTTTCGTAGGATAAACATTAATTTACGAAAATTCATGACCCAACACGGCGACAAGCGACAGATGAATCAATGTTGCTAGTTTAAGAAGTCAAAAGTTAAAATGTTTTATGAATGTTGCAAGACACAAAAAAATATTTCCATCGACAACGCTATGCTCGAATGGCCTAGTCTACGGTTTTGGTTTTGAGTTATCTGTGACAATAAAAAAGTTGGAATTGTGCATGTCTCAAAAAAATGAAAATGGCGATTGGTAAATTTTTGTTCAGAGTTTGAAAGCACAATCTTCAGGCATTTAATCAAAACGTTAAATAGTTGTTTGTGTGAAACTGTGAATAATCCTTAGGAATGGGTGATGCATTGGTAGAGCGAAGACCCACCGCTCGGTTCTTCTGCCACAGGTGTAACATAGAATTTGAAGATGTTTTGCAGGTAAAAATCAATAATTTGAGTTATTTTAGCCAAAATACGTGTGGCAAGTGTTAAATTTTTACTAGTTTTCTTCGTAACATGTCAAGGTCATCTTTTGATAAATTTTTATTGATCGTTTTGCCAAACGGTAATCTGCGTATGCGTATGTGACTAATAAAAATGCAATTTTAACTTAAATGATGCAGCCGGTACGCAATTTGGGATGGCCAGCTGGTTATAATGGCTTTCAAATAGCATCAGTCCTTCACTATAGTATGCGGGAAAGAATGATTGAATTCGGCTCATAGGAAGTTGGCGCATGACATGCCAAAGATTTTCATGTAAACATTGCCATTACCTACGTTGCGATCACGTTGGTCCGAAAGCTGTTCGCTACCTACGTGCTGATCACTATGCTCATAACAACTGGCTATTTCCAATGATGTAATTTTTCTAGTCAATGGCATCTATAAAATGTTCAATAGTTTCACCATTGAACCGCTCACTTCATCACTATTTTGCTAAAAATATCTCTAATCACACATCACAACAATTTGCTTATCTATGAGCTGCAAAGTGTGTAAAAATATATTTGAGATAGTTATTTTAGTAATTTGCTGTTTCTAGACCAATCCATGCCTATAAATTAGGTTGCCTGTACATGTCATTTGAGTTTGTTAGTCAATCTGAAAATGTCATAGAATTTAGGTATAGGGCATAAAGGCTGGTGTCCTCTTATTGAGCTGATTCAAACTTTTAATGAGTAATTAGGGTGACTACAATATTAATAAATATGTTGTTTCAACCAGATATATATTTTACTAGCTGTTACCCGCGGCTTTGCCCGCATAATATATAGACTATGTCCTTCTTGGTACCCTAACCGATATGTATGCAAAATTCCATGATCATTGGTTCAGTAGATACGGCGTGAAAGCGTAACAAACAAACAAACAAACTCACTTTCGCATTGGGATGGGATTGGGATTTGCTAACGCCCACTGAACCACTTATACATGCCTACCTCATTGAATCCTTGAGAGTATCTAGATCTTTCAGGTAGCACTGTTCTGAGGCATAATAAGCATTTACTTTTTAATGTTATTGTATAAATTTAGAAAACAGTGATTTGTTTTTTGTTGAAATGTAATCAAAGTTATAAATATCATTATGATAAGGGGTCTTTAATTGTTTACAAAGTCTCAGTGATAACAATGGAGAGGGTGACCAAAGTGAGCCCCAACACTATCCCACAATGTATGTATTTTGACTGAGAAAACCATCACACCTTTTGGTTTGGGCTCTGACAAAGTTTTTTTTCATTTCATGTCATGTTTATGTCTAGTCTAGGTTATATATCATGAAATCGCAAGCACTCATAAAGCACATTTTGCTAGGTTAAATGTATCTATAAGTCATCACATCTCAATATTTTACTACTAATTTTAGTGTGTTACTACATATTCCTTGGAAAAAGTACCTTCTTACATGATGAAAGATGAAATGAAAATTTATACAAATTTGGATATCATGAATCGCTTTATGAACGTCATATTTTTTTAAAATTTGCAAAATCGAAAATTGCTGCCATTTCGGAAAGACCACTGCTGAGAAGAATATACCGAAAGAAACTCAGTGCAGTTTTGGTCCCTAGATCCCTATTTCCTTCTCAGTGCCCATGAAAAGTAGAAGTTCTAGTGTCTCCCCAGTCTCGAGATGTTTTCTTTCATTGTCTATTCTGGTCAGGTTGTCATAGTAAACTTTGTCAAATGATGTATATTTTTTAAAAGTAATCTTTTCCTCTGGTCATAGACTAAAATAAGTTCAGTCCTTGTTTCTGAAAGGGGGCTAGATGCCCCCTAAAAACTTACATTCATAATATTTGAAAATGTAGGTATGTAAGAGTTGATTTGTAAATTGATCATAAAGCTTATGTTCCAGGACTACACATGCCCATACTGTGCCAGCGGCTTCATTGAGCAGCTGGAAAATGAGGAGGCACTGGCCTTATCCGGGGACGATTTCAGCGATGCCGACATGAGCAATATCGATGATATGAGCAATATTGACGATGTGAGCAACCTTGATGACCTGGACGACCTACATCAGGTGTGCACTCTGTTTTAGTTTGTTATTCATTTACTACATTTTAAGTGAGGATACTGTCTACCTATGTGCTAAGTTTATTTTAAATCATTTAGTGGTGATGCATGATTGAGTAACAAACATATAACTTCAGAACTTTCACATTTGTAATCTTGTAGGATAGTTGGATTATGAAATGACACACCCATTAAAAGAGAACATTACTTTGGTATTATATTACTTAAAGTCCAGTGCCGATAATTACTGTTTTTGTTTTAAGCGTTGTTCTGTCATCAAACCAATTTTGTCTTTGCATAAATTCCCTTGACAATGTGATTAAGAATAATTAACCATTCAAAGAGGAATAATGTCGACAGATGATAACTTACGGAAGCTTCCTACTGATGACTCATTCCTGACCTGTCTTTTACACAACGATTTGTAATTTGTTGTGATTTTCAATATGCTAGACAAGGCCTTTGGATATTATGTATGACCTAAGGGCCTGTCTACCCCGTAAGGGATGAAGACGTGATACTATGTATGATGTATAATTGTAACTTTCTAGGTGAGTCATTTAGGGAATAATGTAAAAGGATGATTCATCAAGTCCCATAGGACAGGGTACCGACCTTGCAAAATGTTTAATTTCAATTAATAAATTTAATGTCACAATGTTATGAAACATCAAATTAAATCTACTTTCCATAATAATTCTTGATATTTCGCAATATATTTCTCTCTTACTTATTTAACTTGCCCTGTTACTTTGTCTGTCAGTAAAGGTGAAATATTGCAACTTATATTTGAAGCACTTATCCATAATTAACCAATTAAACAATTTTTTTTTACTTGTGTAAATCAGATGACAATGCAATATTATGGTACCATTGACCGAATCTGATGGTGAAGTTGGGACCCATATGTACTTCTTAACTAAAGAAGATAACCTATCTTTGGGCTCATTTGATTGGTCTTGGCAATCACTTTATAATATCAATCATCATTATCAACAGGTTCTTTTAATCTCCACTACATGAGCACGACCCTTTCTATACTTCCCTACCAGGGCAATATATTAGCCAGAATAGTTAGAGGATTTGGCCTACACTCTCCATGCTGGCCAGACGTGTTAGAAAGGTTTGATGTTTATAAGCTTTGCTTAGCTTGTTTCCTAAGTCGCCTTCTTCGACATCTACGGGAAGACTTGGAGTGGTCCTATTCGACTCTGCCGGAAACCACACGGCATAATGTATTGTATCAATCGCACTCACTTAAAGCTCGTACAATTTTTATTTTTAAGTTTTTACATAAAATATTAAAGCAAATTGTCCAACAAAATATGTTCGACTACAAGGTTACTATACAACAATGAATCATGGAAACCCACGTCAGTCACAACACAACACGCTGTTGACGATGACGTCACGTGCTATCGCGCGCGAGAAATGCCCTTATCGACGCGCGATACGAGCTCACATGTCTGTTTCGCAAATTGATGGGCGACCTTTCTCGTTTTGATCCTATTCGACTCAGTTGAGAACCACACGGCATAATATGTATAGTATCAATTCCATCCATCCATAGCAGCCTTTATGTTATCCTTTTCAGGACATAGGCCTCCTCCATATCTTTCCATTTTCGTCTCTCCCGTGCCACCAGCATCCAGTTTCGGCCTGCGTGTTGCTTGATGTCGTCCACCTAACGAAGTGCTGGACTTCCTCGACCTCGCGTGTTGGCCCATGGTCGCCACTCCATAACCCTTCTGGTCCACCGATCCTGGGTCATCCTAGCTATGTGTCCTGCCCATTTCCATTTCGATTGCTTTATAGTGTCTACAACATCCCTGACTTTCGTCCTCCTTTGAATCACTTCGTTTCGTACACGATCGAGCAATGTTATTCCTAACATCGCTCTCTCCATTGCTCTGTGTGAGACTCTGAGCATTTCAGCAGATTTCTGGGTCAAGTATAGTATCAATTACACACACATAAAAGCTTAAGCCGTGTGGTTCCAGGCAGAGTAGAATAGGACCATTCCAAGTCTTTCTGCGGAAGTCGTAGAAGGCGACTTTGGAAACAAGCTAAACAAAGCTTATAAACATCAAAGAGACCTCTCAAACTCGGGCCAGCGTGGAGAGTATAGGCCAAATCCTCTGACTGCTCTAGCTAATATATGGTTCTAGTACTACAGAGAGAAGATATTTTATTTTTTATTTTATTTTATTTATTTAAGAAGACCAACAGCTTTCTATTACAAAAATAGGTAATAATCTTATAAACCAAGAAGCCAATTACAGGTCCTCACATATAGAAACTGAGTAAATTAACAATAAGGTTGAACATAATACGTACACGCTACTTTTGGATTAAATAAAATTTTAACTGAAGACAATATTGAAAAAATCAGTTGTTGCTAATATCTACTAATGTATTATAAGTAAATCTTTTTCAATGTATTATTTATAAGCCTAAGTAAGATGTAAAAAAAAAAGTGTAATGACAAATATAGGAATTATAAACATACAAAAAAGTCACTTCCTTTAAAATTATAAAAAACAAAAAAAAATCTATGGTACTACACTACTCTACTGGAGCAAATATTCATACAAGAACACTATATTCAAGCGCCCTTATCAACCGCGATACGAGCTCACATGTCTGTTCGCGAATTGATGGGCGACCTGTCTCGCTTTTAGTCGAGATCAGGATGTAAACATTAGAAAAATGTATGATAGTTGAGTCATAATTATATACTAATATTATGAAGAGGAAAGATTAGATTGTTAATTTGTTTGCATTGAGTATGGTCCGAAACTAATTGACCGATTCTCAAAATTCTTTCACATATGGAAAGCTAATTTATATTCTATGATTGACATAGGCTATAATTTACGCAGACGAAGACGCGGAAAACTTGCTATTACAAATCCTAACTAATCCTAATCCTAACTAATATTATAAATGCGAAAGTGAGTTTGTTTGTTACGCTTTCACGCCCTATCTACTGAATCGATCATCATGAAATTTGGCATACACATAGGTTAGGGTACTGAGAAGGACATATGCTATATATCACGCGGGTGAAGCCGCGGGTAACAGCTAGTATTATAAATGCGGAAGTGAGTTTATTTGTTTGTTACGCTTTCACGCCCTATTTACTGAACCTGTCATCATGAAATTTTGCATGCACATAGGTTAGGCTACTAAGAAGGACATAGGCTATATATATCTCGCGGGCGGAGCCGCGAGTAATAGCGAGTACAATTATTATCTTTCATCCACACTAAAAAGTTTGAATTTTAGTATCTTGGAGGGCTTGTAGGTGGAAAACGGAATCAAAGTAGTGATAGGTTGCCAGCCGCATAACTTTTTGACATGATTTATAAGATAATCGCCCACTCCCTCGATCGGATTTTATGAACAGCGAAGGAAGAGACGCAGCTGGTACATTCTTCGTTTTTCTATTCTCCCAGACCAGCGTAGAAGTAACGCGCAAGCAGTGTTCTTCCATGCTGGTTGAAGCCAAATAGTAAAGCGGGAAAACTATGCAATCTTGTTAATAGAGCGGAGGATAATAGGTGGCAACCCGTCACCTATAAGATTTCGTTTTCCACCTATATGCACACTTATCGTGATATTTATGACTTATGGTCTTAGGCTCTATCTCCTTCGTAAGGAATACATATGTGTTAGTATGTATTTATGTTTAGACTTATGTGCTTTATGTTAAAAAAATTGTAGGCATGTAGAAATGAATATTATTGTTGTGTTTCAGAGCACACCACCAATGTTGAACGACCTGGCGTTTCTTATGTCCGGCGGTCGGCTGCGGTAAGTTTAAAAAATATCCTTTAATTTTATTTATGGATTGAATTAATATATTGAGAGATTTATCTAGACTGACTAATATTATAATTTATAACCAACCAACAGATATTTGTTAGTCTCCACTGAAGGAGCACGACCCTCTCTGTACTACCAGAGCCATATATAAGCCAGGGTAGTCAGAGGATTTGGCCTACACTCTCCACGCTGGCCAGACGGGTTGAAGAGGTCTCAGGTTAATGTTTATAGCTTTGTTTAACTTGTTCTACGACATCCACGGGAAGACTTGGAGTGGTCCTATTCTACTCTGCCGGGAACCACACGGCAATATTATGAAGAGAAAATATTTGTGTGTTTGTAATAGAGTAACGTAAACACTAATGGAACAATTTAAAAAATTAGACAACTAAAAAAAAACCGACCGACGCACCTTACTCGTTGTTGTCCAAGCTGCGAAGGTGCTTACAGGGTATAGGTATAGGCCGTCTAGCTCTGATGCTTGAAGCGTGTCTTTTGGGGCCGATTACAAATTGCACGTCTAACCTTTGATTAATTTGTACTATTTATGGTAGGATTAAATCGACAATTTGCCCGGATGCTTAAATCGGTAAGGAAGACAAAAGTAAAGATCAAGTACAACAGGATAAAGACGTGATAGTATGTTACATACTATAAGTATACATACATACAACCAGTGGCGGCTCGTGACTCAAAGACCTGGTGGTGCACATCATAAAACATGCCTAAAATTTTTTGGATAATTCCTAACAGCAGAAATAATTATCTTATTTAGATAGGCATTTTACTATTTACATATACAAAGTATAATAATAAGATTTATAAGTAAAACAAAACATAAAAACAGCGAAAGTAGACAATTTACACGAAAACTACCTAATCCGAACAAATCCGAACGTCGGCGTTCGGCCCGCGTCGGGCCCCGTGCGGCGCACCAGATTTCGCTAAACTTCCATACTAATCTTCCATCTCACGCGCCAGGCGTTTCGTCGCCTTTTCCATAGCAGCTGTATAGGCGCGTTGCGTGCACTGGGAGCGGGCGCACGGCAAACTATTTTGTCAAGCGAAAATAATACTTATTTTGTTAACGACACGACTGATTATCATTTGACACAATATTAATATATTTTTACGTTAAGAGCGTATACTAGCAGTATTTTTTCAATATGGTTTCCATACAAATGTATTTCTCTATTTTCTCGCTAAAAACTAATTCTAGAGCCACAATTCTTTTTTCATAAAATCTAGTACTGAAATAGGAATGCCTCTATTTTTTATTTTTTCCAAAAAAACTGTTTTTGTACAATTTTTTTTTCTTTTAAACAGGTTTTTAGAAAAAAGAAAAACATAGAGACATACCAATTTTAGTAATAGATTGTATGTTAAAAGAATTGTGCCTCTAGAAGCAGTTTTCACCGAGAAAATAGAGAATTACATTTGTATGGAAAACGCACTGCTAGTATACCCTCTTAAACTGCTTATTTATTTTTTATATCAATGTTATTTTTAGTATATATTTAAGCTTAAACTGGTAGTGCACTGCACGAGTGCACTTAAGGGGGAGCCGCCACTGCATACAACAGAGTAGACACACGTCTACTCTGTTGTAGAAACGACAAAAACAATGAAAAGGGGGTACAGTTGGTTAGATTGTATTTTTTTTATTTTCCAGCGGCGCGGGCCGGCGGGAGACGCTAATGGAGCAGCTGGTGTGGATGATCGGCGGCGCGCGGCCGGTCACCGGCGCCGTCACGGCCGGCGCGCCCTTCGTGCTCGTGGGCGCGCCCGGCGACTACGTCTTCGGCGGCGAAGGTGAGATCTCTTGTGGGATATGCGCGCCTGGTACTTTTGCGTGCACAGATTTTTTTTATTTTGTTTCAGAAGTGAGGGACAATTCTAACTTTTTAACTACAAATAAAGACCGTGCGTTGAAGCTTCACATTCACACTGTAAATTGTAAACAGTAGTTCATAAAATCTAGTCGTTCATAAGATTCGTAGAACAAGATTATAAGTGATATCTTCGTTGTCTTTGAAATGATTTACTTCTAATGCCCCCATTTGAAGTAAATCATTTGAAAGACACTACCCGACTACCCGAAAGTAAAATGTAAAAGTAAAATTTTTACGTGTATTTGAAAAACAGAAGACTTTGGATTTTGAAGTATCAGAAGTAGTTGAATAATTATTAGCAGAGTGAATCCGAAGAATCCGGAAATCGCAGGGGACTGTTTTATATTTAAAAAACTGGAAATCCCTTTGAAGAAATTGGCAGTTCTTTTCAAAACATTTCAAGGACGAAACTCGGATTCACTTTGTATAAATTGATGGTACCAAGCGCGATAATAATCCATTATCGTCATCATCAGCTATAGCACTGCTGGATATAGCCTCCACTCCCAAGGTACTGTCCGGGTCAGCCCGTGGTCCTATGGTCCAGCCCGTGGTCCTACGGTCCAGCCTGTGGTCCATGTAACCAGAGGTATGGGGGTGCGGGTAACCTGGACTTGGATTTGACATCCTTGCTGGGAAGGCTGGACCTTCTGGTAAGATCGACAGGATATGTGATGAAAGGATGTGTGTTCTTGCATCAGTATAAAAAAATATTTATTATAAAGTATAGTATTGCTGAGTTAGTCTCTTACAACACAACTTACTGTGGGGCTAGCTCAATCGGTGTGATTTGTAATATTATTTATTAGTTATGAAGAAAATAAAGATTCAATGTCATTATTCCTTTTTAAAGGAACAAATTATCTATAAAGTTCTTAACTTTAGAACATCGGTGTAAAGGTGCCAAAAATTTCTTTTATATTTGACATAGGTATTATACATTATCTCTTGTTAACGGTAAAATATGTCGGTGTGTAGTTCTTAGATGAGTAACCGATATGTCCATAAAACATGGCTTTATCACAATTAAAACTATAGTTTTTAGATCTATGTTTATACAATGTGTTTATAAAACTATGTCTGATCTAAGGAAGGAATTGAAAATTGATGGATTGATTAGCCCGGTTTAAGAACCAGGCTACTCAATCCGTCAATTTTCAATATGACCAACATTTTCTATGAGTGAGACTAATGCTGGAAATTCAAAAACAAATTGCTTGGCAGTCTGATCATTTTTGCTGTGAAATTTACATTCCCTTGGGAATAGGAAAAGTTGTTTATATTGATGGGTTATGTTGTCCCTTTCAGGATTAGGCAGAGTTTTATTAACATATTGTATACTTCTGTCCAAAATTCTTCACAATTTGCAAGGTTTTTCCACAGTTGCCATGAAATGCATCTGTGGTAGCCAGTAACATATCAGTTGTATCTACTTTGTTAATCGAATTTCTAATTGAAGTTGTTCTAATTAATCTACAAGTTGTATTTCCTTTCTTGCCAATGTTGTGTACCAGGCTAACATAAGCTCCGTGCAGGTCTGGACGCGGTGGTAATGCAACTACTAAGATAACTTGAGAACGCGGGCCCGCCATCATTTATTTCAGACGACCCTCATTAATCTACAAGTTGTCCTTACTTGCCATCGTTGTGTACCAGGCTAACATAAGGCCCGTGCAGGTCTGGATGCGGTGATGACGCGGGCCCGCCAGCGCTTATTTCAGACGACCCTCATTTTTACTTGCCAACGTTGTACCAGGCTAACATAACCTCTCTGCAGGTCTGGACGCGGTGGTGACGCAACTACTAGGCCAGCTAGAGAACGCGGGCCCGCCGCCGCTGCCGCGCGAGCAGATCGCGGCGCTGCCCAGCGAGGCCGTCACGGAGGAGCAGGCCGCCGCCAACACCTCCTGCTCTGTTTGCTGGGAGAACTTCCAGCTCGGTGAGAATTTCACAGCTATTGGTCACTAGACATTTTCTAGAAATCTGAGAACTGAATTGTTGAAAACATCTAGATTTTCAATTAGGGTTGTCAGAAATGCTGGTCACCAGATGGCGGCACTGAGTCATAATTTCCAACTAGTCACTGTCATTGAATAATATATTTGTCAAGCAGAACATATTGTTTCCCAATAACAGCTTACAAGACCTGTTGCCTCAGTGCTGATACCGAGTCTAACCAATGACTGTATGTAATAGCCAGCCGACTGAGTTAGTGCATCATACGAAATTTTTCAATACATTTACGATTAACATAGACAAATGAGCAATTGTGATTGGTTTAAAGAAAAAAGGCCCACTCCGTAAATTACATCATAACAATCCAAGTTTCGATGTCTTAAGGTCGTAATCGTATTAATAGCAAATGTATTGAAATAGTACATAACGTACTATTTCAATATAAATACCAACGACTATAAAAGGCAGCTTACCGAGTACGAGCATCATACGACGTTTTTCAATACATTTGCGATTATCATAATGTACAATAGCCTTGTCCGTACAATACAACATTACGATCGAAGTTTCGATGTAATTTTTTTTTATTCCAGGTGAAACAGTATCCAGACTGGAGTGCGACCACATATTCCACTCGACGTGTATCTCGCCGTGGCTGCAGCTGCACGCCACGTGTCCCATCTGCCGGCGCTCGCTCTTGGCCACTCCACCCGCGTCAGAAGCCGCCTCCGCGCCGCCCAGCGACCACGAGCACAGTTAGTATGCTACAATCTTATGTTGCCCTGGTACTTGTCTTCTAGCTGTTAACGTTAACGCTTGCTTTTGGCTACGAGCACAGTTAGTATGCTGCTGTCTTATGCTGCCCTGGTACTTGTCTTCTAGCTGTTTTGTTAAAGCTCACTCTTGGCCACACCCAGTGCCCACGAGCACAGTAAGTATGCTGTTGTCTTATGCCGCCCTGGTACCTGTCTCCTAGCTGTCATGTTAACGCTCTCTCTTGGCCACACCGCCCGCGTCGGAAGCCTCTTCCGCGCCACCCAGCGACCACGAGCACAGTTAGTATGCTGCTATCTTATGCTGCCCTGGTACTTGTCTCCTAGCTGTTCTGTTAACGCTCGCTCTTGTCCACGCCCAGTTACCACGAGCACAATTAGTATCATCATCATCGTTAGCCACTTGTAGCCCGTTTTTCGACAAAGGCCTCTTCCAGTTCCTTCCATCTCTTCTTGTCTTGCCTGTATCATCTCCATAACTTGCCAGCCATCTTTGAAACGTCATCCTTCCAACGCGTCCTCAGTTGTCCCGGTTTTCAATGTCCCATTCTTGGACGCCAGACAGATAATTGCTGACTTCATGGGTTATCTTTGCATCTCATAAGGTTCCAGCCCATTGCCACTTACACCGGGCAATCCTCTCTCCAACGTCAACTTCTCCAGGCAAACATTTCTATATAAACTGAAGTAGACGAGCCGTACGTACCATATTCTGAGGCGTTGAAAGGGAGCTAATTGACACCGTTGCGCTTAGACCATACCTAAACTCTGTATCGTGGATTCACGAGGCTGATGAAAATCTTTCTGAAGAGATTCACCCTCTGAAAAAGCTGTGATAGGTCCACTGCTTGACATGGCTTCTCCCAAGGATTTCAATCATTGAGGGTATTTTATCTCTACTCACCACGTTTGGCAAACGGGTTGGTGAGCGCAGTTTGCTTGCCTTATATCGGTTTCGACGCTGTTGCCAATTGAAACCTTTAAAGAAAGGGTAGAAATTTATTGGACTAGGGAACAGGATATGGGTATTTAGGATAGTACTTGCTCGGATGGATTGAGAGTGAAAAAGGAGCAATTTGAGAGCCCGGGCGCGCGTACCTGATGCCATTCCTGCAATAACCGGACAGGGAGTTGAGGATGATACCCTTACCGTAGAACCTCTGATGTTTGCTGCATTGAAAACGTTTAAAATAATAATGCATTAAGTCTAGTTTGCACACGGCAATTATTTTAGTGAAGTAGCGAGTATTATAGTGACTCGCTGTGTCCGAACACCTACATTTTAGTTGAGTAGATTATCAAGGTACTAGGTACTAAGGTTTTAGTAATAAAATACTCGCTACTCGACTTATTTACTAGCCGTGTGCGAACCAGCTCTTAGAAATAAGTGTGTAAGTGTGGTTTGAACGTGCCAGGCGGCGCGGGGTTCTCGCACGTGGTGGTGCGGCGCGTGGGGCGCGCGGGCTGGGACGCGTCGTCGTCGTCGTCGGCCAGCGCCTCGGCCGACAGCTCCGTCACGGCCGGCGGCGTGTGGGCGCCGCGGGACGACACCTCCTCCACCTCGCTCAACTCCTCCGACCGCGACCGACAGTACAACATGGATATTGACTTCGACTAGGCGCGGCCGACAGATGAGGCACACCACGCAAGGGCATGTGAAACCTGTAATGTAATCTGAACTTGTCGCGTTGTTAAATCTCAGATTGGTCTTGCTAAGTCCAGTCGGAGGCAAATAAATGTGACCTTCTACAAATTGAAAGGGGTTCAAGTTTATCTGCCGTCGACTGTACCTGATTCAACTGGTATGGTGGGTAATTTTATACATCTATTGTTATGAGCAGAAGATTAAACTAACGTAAGATACATACATTATTAAAATACGTAACAACAGATTACTCGAGCCGACATGTTTCAACCTCATCCAGAGGTCTTCATCATCATTAAGTCTTTTTTAGTCTCCTCTGCAGGAGCACGACCCTCTCTGTACTACCAGAACCATATTTTACCCAGTCAGAGGATCTTCGGATAAGGTCGACATGTCGGCCAGTAGCTGACTACGTGGGTAATCCATTATTACGTATTTTAAGAAGACTTGATTTTTGGCCTTCTGCATTGAGCAGACTCCATTCTCTTTCCTTTTGCCTTGGGTTCCCATTTGATGTGACACAAGCCAACTCAAAACAACTGCAGAAAGTGTTCTATAGACCTCACTCATAGTTTTTGGATGTTCTTGTTATCATGCCAGAACGAGATTTGAGAACATTCTTAGTTAAGATGCTCCTAAGGTGCCTTTGAGTATTCAGACGAGCTATACACGAATCAATTTGTCAAATCCACAGGAAAGACAGACCTATACAGAGTTATTTGTAAAATACCAATAACCTCAGAGGAATAGGTAGTTAACAACATAAACAACAACATTTCCTGTAAAAAATAAAATACATTACAGTACTACCACTTTAATAAGTTACATCGGCATTGTTCGATAACTAACGCCGACTCAAGCCCAATGTAAACATCAATCAAATAACGAACTTATTGCTACAAAATAAGATTTGAAATAAAAAAACAACAGGACTCATGCTATCTCGCTCGCAATACTCGTACGACTGCCGTGAGTGGTCGAGACGCCGCATGGCGCATACACATCAGCCAATAGCGGACGGGTATTTTCGCGCCATACAAAAATTTTACTTCTGCGCAGGTACATCGGTGTAACATATAAAAGTGGTAGTACTGTAAATAAAAATGATTTATTTATCGTTCTGTCCTGACATTTGTACGTCTATGTTTCATTTGTACGAAAAGACGACGCGACGCTAGCACGTGCATTCGCAGTGCCTAGAGTTATTAACATTGAACTGGAAAATAAGTATATTTATTTTTGTATTAAAGAAAAAAATAAGAAACTGTCAAATGTCGTAGAAGTCGTTGTTCTTTATGATGATAACTATCGAGTCCTACGAGAATTTTAGTATTTTATAATTAACTCTGTATACTTAAAAGAGAAGTAAGTTTATTTTTGCTCTCTCATAGAATTTGAACTGTGTGTAGGTCATTTTAACGATAAATGACCAACACACATTTAAATTTGACATTCAACAGAGCGGGTTGAATTTATAACAGAGCAAAAAATCTCTACAAATTTTCTTTTATGCATATAGGTCTGTCTTGTTCTGTTGATTTGACAGATTGAACCATTTGTAGAACGCAAAAGTGTTTTGGCCGGTATACGCTTTGATTACTGCAAGTTCGCACTTGCACTCACCAAAGTGTATACCGGCCATTAGTCAAAATGAATAAAAGGTAAAATTGAGATAAAAAGTAACGTTGGAATATAATGTTTCGTGCTCAAATTGTATTTATTTAGTCATATTTTCGTAAAATTTCATTTTCAATTTTTGCACTCAGTTTAACAATGAAAAAACAAAAAAAGTTAAAGTTTACCGACTTGAAGTAGATTGAAAGTTTTCCAAAACAATAATTAAAAAAAAACACCTTTTATTCTTCAATTTGAAATTTTTGTGAAACGCAATATACCAATCGCGTGTCGTGGTGTGTCCTACCGTAGCAGCCGAACGTCTGCTAGAACTACAAAGTGTCGTCCTAAGAGTGCCGGTACTGTGCGTCTGTTCGTGTGTGTGGCCGTGTCTCGGCAATGGTTGTGTTGTGAAGTGACTGTGGCGGAGTTAGTGCGAGTTGCCCCCGTACGCTTCGGGGCTAGAATATTAGTCGTGTCAATATGTTGGAGTTTTACCCTCCAATCTACTGACTGAGTGCCTAGTATTCGATGATAAATATATTATTTTTGTATGGAAAAACTGTTTGTATTTTCCTCTTTTCCTGTATTCATTCTGGCTTGGGACAAATTTACGTAAAAAAATATATTAAATTAATGAGGAGTCTATGATAACATAATCATGGTGTATTTACTGGTTTTAATTTTTTACAATGTAGTGTCTCAATATTTCTTTTTTGGATTTTAACTTTTCAGTATCATTGTAAAATGGAATCTAGAGCAATATAATAGTAAAAACACAATGGCTATAACTTACAAACAGGTAGAAACCAGTAGGTAATCCTGACTTTCGATAATGTTGTCATAGATTTTCATAGAGGAAATATTCAATCGTAATCCTAATTATAAATGCGAAAGTGAGTTTGTTTATTTATTGTAAGGTACGCTTTGAATACTGAACTGATCATCATTAAATTTTACATACACGTTGTCTGGAGAACAGAAAGGGATATAGGCTCCCGTATCTTTCATCCCGTAAAAAAATCTGTTCACGAGGGATCGACACTAACGCGAGCGGAGTAGCGGGCGAAAACTAGTTCTAAATAAGTCATACGTAGATTTGTTCAAAGCAAAATGAGTTAAGTATATTTAAAAAATGGTAAATATTGTTATTGATACAACCATTGTACGAGTGTTAATATGTATAAAAATATATAGTTAACATAAAGTTCTTCTAGAAAACAGTACTTCGTATTGACTGTTAATATTTGTGTGCCTTTGATTTTGATGGCTGACACTTACCATTGAGAAAGCAACGTTGGTTTGTAAGGAATTATGGTTTTCGTGGGATAGTCAAACTTTGCCCGATTTTTTTAATGTATATTATCTGTGCCCTTTACAAGTGAATAGCGTACTTTGACCTTATAGTCTCTCACTCATGCAACTTGTGCCATCACACTTACACAGTTCTCTAAGAAAGGTGGTATAGGAAATTTGTGCGAGCGACTGGCTAAAGGTCATTGTGCCCTATTGACTAGTTAACGGGCGCTGATAATAATAACAACATACACTTTTTTTCCACATGGGTAAGCGTTTGATTTACGTTGAGTTTTTATGTAAATTTTGTAAATATAAATCGTAACTTAGGCATTTGTTGCTGATGATTATACAACTAACAGATGTCAGTAGGGGTGTAATGGATAGTCCACTAATAGGTTAATTATATTTATTTTTCCTTTGGTACTAACGTCATTAAAAAAATCTTATAATCATCTCGCGCGCCTCAGGTGAGGTCGAAACTAGTCGGCCTATAGCTGACTTTTGTACGTGAGTAACACGTATTTCGCATATTAATACTGATATTGTTCAGAAATCGAATAGTTTTGTAATTTTTTTATTTCTTTTTGTTTATTAAATACGAGCTAACACTTATTAGTGGTCTATCCCTTATAACATGAGTTAAGAAATAATAATGTACTGTATATCAGCAAGTGATGGGTGGTGCACATCAAACAGACAGTATGACAAAGGATTTTGATAGTAGATCATCAACGTTGTATATAATTTCTTTACTAAAGTTAGTTTAACTAAGTTTCCAAAGGAGACTGGGTTCCGTAGTAAATAAGGAACCTTTATAGTTTCGCCATGTCTGTCTGTCCGCGCTTTAGCTCAGAGACTATAAGTACTAGAAAGCTATAATTTGGCAGAGGTTATTAATTAATCACACCAACAAAGTAGTAAAACAATTTCCTCCCTTACATGTAACGGGGGATTTTTTCTCGTCAACTCCTTACTATGGGCCGTCATTAGATCATTATCATCATGTCAGCCCATCTTCCGCCCACTGCTGAGCATAGGCCTCTCTTCATTTCTGCCATTCTTCTCGATCCTATCTTGCCAAGTAGCGACCCGTGATTTTGACTATATCGTCAACCCATCTCATAGGACCAACCAACCAAACCAACACTTCTTACACCTGTTCTGGAGTGCTATTTTTGAACGGGTGACTCACTAAACTAGTGATTGACGCGAGTGTTTCCAAAAGGCCGCATTTTTGAATCGTTAGTTGACGAGTGATTGCAGCGAGCGGTTGAGACCGCTCGTTTCCGCAGGCGACGAACGCTTTTATGTCAAAGTCACTTCCTGTCATTTGAAGTTCATCTGTCATCATTTTACGTTCCGTGTGACGCTACACTTCTTAAACATTTTAAAAAAAAATATATCCTTAAAAAATTTTTAAAAAAATTCTGCGTGAAGTAAGAAATGAAATATTTTTCGTTGAAGGTTGGCAGCACTACAGTTCAAACGATGGTTTCAAAAATATGGCAAAATGGCATTTCGTGACTTGGAAGACGAGTGTGTCTTCTAGTCGTGCACGACTTGCGCTTTAGTGAGTCACGCGTTCAAAAATAGCACTCGTGGGCCACCAATCGGTTATTTTCTTGTTCTACCTGCCATCATTCCGCCTAGCCGTGTGCTTTGCCCAGTTCCATTTGGGGTTCATGACCCTATCTCCTATATCCCGTACTTGTCGTTGGATAGGTCTTTCAAAAATATTGTCGGTGTCTCAACATCATTTTTCGATTTGGGGATCTATTTTATAAGCCATGACATATAAGTGTCATTGACGCCGTGGAGTGTGGAACCTCATGCAGAAACACGCTTGTACGATATGATTACACGCAGAAAGCACAGCTGACAGAAATCTCTATTCGTAGACAGCACGGTTTGCCTACAACTTTGTTGATAGAAAACACTGTTGGTAGACATCTCAGTTCCTAGAAAGCACTATTGACAGAAATCACTGTTGGTAGATATCTCGGTTCCTAGAAAATACTGAGGATAGAAATCACTGTTGGTAGATATCTCGGTTCCTAGGAAACACTTTTGATAAAAATAATAGCTTTAAAGGACACCTGGCCCGCTTTGGATCTGGTCCACTGGCGAGATACCAACTTTTTACTACATCATCATCATCATCAGGTCTTTCTAGTCTCCACTGCAGGAGCGACTTGTCCCTTTTGAAACGTTAAGGCAAGGGACATATTATGGCCTGCTTATATTATGGCCTGCTTATGTAACAAAATAGTGTGATTTTCACCAGAACATCTCGCCCTTTGGAATAAGTATAATTTTTGATGTTATTTATATGTCCTAACTTTAGCAAATCTGGCTGTGGCAGATGAACATAATGAAAACAATTTTATTGCATATAATAATATCATTTTAATCAAAAATTTTGATAAACAAAATAAATGCAAAATGACTCCATATAATAATGACAAGAAAAAGGTTTAGACAAGTACCTGTCTTTAACGATAGTGAATATTAAATAAAACTTTAAACAAATGTACTTCATATAACATAATATCATTATAATCAAAAATAATCAAAGCAAAACAAAAGCAGTAGATTTCTTATAGTAATTTAGTAGTTATAAAAAGTTATGTGTCATTTTTATTTAATATAAGTATATTAAACAAAATCTACTAACAACAGGAAAATATACAAAAAATAAGACTTTCCGTTATAAAAATAAAGACAATTTAATTTAAAAAAATTACTCCGTATAATTTGACTTCATTTTATACACAAAAGATCATTGTTAGTTATTTTTTATATGCAAAATTTGAGCTAATCCACCTAAAAAGGTTAATAACTCCATCTCATTCTTTTGAGACAAGTGCTTTTGCATTCTATTTTCATAGTCGATTTGTGAAGACCGACGACGCTTTGGCATGGGTTCTGACGCATTAATGCGCTCAATTTCACAGTCAGTATTTTTTGCCTCTTTAGTAAATTCATTGATAGTTTTAAACACATTCCATGTCTTACGGCCAAGCAGTGTAGTCCACCGCTCGTGCCAAGATTCTAACACGTTTTGTGTCTTGGTAATATCATATGTGCGGTCAAACACTGACCACATAGCAGGTGGAAATAGTGGTTTTCTTTTTTTTATTGTTAATTTTCTACTTTTTAAATTTTTTTTATGATACGTCCCAGAGACATAATATTTATCGAACCACTTCACTAGTCCTTTAGTTTCCTCTGGTAATACGTTATCTTTAACAAGTTGAAAAGCTTCTGGTATCTCGGTGGGCTCTAGGAATGCTAAGGCAAATAAATGCCTAATTTTATGCGCAAATAAAAAGTCATTCCCATACTTCTTTGCTAAGCCTTCAGCTTGTATATGCCGCCATATGCTCTGTGTGAGATGAAATAAGCATAGTCTTTGTTTACATTTTGGAAATTGCCGCTTAACGGCATTAATCGCTGCGACTTCAAAATCAGTCAAAATGTTCTGAGGAGACAAATTAGTGCTGAATGTGTTAAAACTATACCGTTTTAGTAATTCTAATAAAATGGTGTAACACCTTTCTGTCTTATGGGATAGTAATGCAAACACTAAAGGTAAAAATTTGTTTGTGCCGCCTTCTGTACCTATCGAAGCATGTATTGTATATATCTGAGTGTATGGCGCTGGACAAGTAGCAAACGTGCCATCCATCACCCAACATTTTGTACTAATCAGTCGTTTGAAATTATTTTTTGTGCAAAATACGACTACACTCTCATTTTGGGTAATATATTGGCCGATTAAAAATTGATCTTCTCCAATTTTTGAAAGATTTTCCGGTATCTCAAAATCAAACGTATTAGGGATTTTCGGCTGTCTTTTATTCCTCATGCGGTGCACAATCATTCGCGCTGCTGCTTTATTAGGCAATTGGGCAGCACTTGTGCTTGGGATATCTTGGAGGCAGCGGTTTACAATCTGTGCCGGAGAATCCATGGAATTTTTTGCTATATTCCTTATTTTTGACTTAAATTCCATTTGTATTCGCTTTTCTGGCTCGGGCAGATGCCCATGTAAATTGGTTTGATTGATAATTGAATGTTCATTACCGATAATCAAAGTTTTGACAGTAGCACCACATTGCCTCCGTGCACATCTCCAGTAAAATGTATCGTTCACTTTTTTATTTATATGATATGAATAACCATGCACTATTAGTACACTTGATCCACGTTTCGATTCTACTAACTTGCAGGCACTCATTTTAAAAAAGATCGTTAGCGTGACGAAAATAGCAACAGCAAAAGTCAATGCGCAAGAAACATTGGTCAATTCGTATGAATGCAAAATAATTTGTATCTACCCCACGTTTTCATCATTTTTATATTAATTTTTAACTTCTAGTATTAAATGACACCACAAAATATTCATAATACATCACATTATAAAAATCATTGTATAGTTGACTTCCGTATATTAATAATAATAATTAATTGACATGGTTCTGAAAGTACATAAATTACTGATGGTTAAAAAAACGCCTGTATTAATCAGACCAGTAAAAAAAATGTATCACAAATTTGCTTCGTTCGTTTTGCCATTAATCTTAGAGGTAATAAAAAGCGTTTCAATCGTTATTACTAATTTCGATTCTAGACATTAGTCATCATCATTTCGTGTAGGTGACGCGATCAGTCGCCCATGCACTAACATTAATGATATCTATGAATAGTAATTTTTATATTCTGTTTGCTAGGAACCGAGATATCTACCAACAGTGATTTCTATCCTCAGTATTTTCTAGGAACCGAGATATCTACCAACAGTGATTTCTGTCAATAGTGCTTTCTAGGAACTGAGATGTCTACCAACAGTGTTTTCTATCAACAAAGTTGTAGGCAAACCGTGCTGTCTACGAATAGAGATTTCTGTCAGCTGTGCTTTCTGCGTGTAATCATATCGTACAAGCGTGTTTCTGCATGAGGTTCCACACTCGACGCCGTGTTAGGTGGGGTTTCTCTAACAACAATTTGTGCTTCTGTGGCTCTGTCCAGACGATAGCATCTGATGAGTCCTAACTGCTCCACTTCTTTTACTACGGAGGACCTAGTTGGGGCAAACGATCGTGCCTTTGAGGTGACCAAATGTTGGTAGTAACTAGTGTAAACTATAGTCATTTTGACTGGAGAAGTGTCATTAAAATCTATTGACCTGCTAATTTCCTACTAGTATATAAAAAAACCTTTGTCATAAGATGATCTCTTTGGTCAGCATCAGCTTTATGGTCCACGAAGATTTGTGTGCTGGTGGTCAAATTGGAACTTTACAAAATATACAGTACGAATCAAAGAGAATGGTGTATGTGAAGTTAGCCACAAGTCGCGTCGCAGTATCGACTGAGTGTTAGCGGGGCGTTACACAAAGACTTCTATATAAACTGAGGTAGACGTGCCCTACTCCAAGAAACAGACATTTAAAAGCAATCGTGTCACGTGACCTGGACGGCGTCTTCACGGTACAGAGTTTAGGTGAGAGCTAAGCGCGACGGTGTTAATTAGCTCCCTTGGAACGCATCAGAATTTTTGACGAGCTTTTGACTAGCTCCCTTGGCGCAGCGGGCAACACGGATAGTCCTGGGTTCGATCCCTGTTCAGGTCAAGATGAAAAATGATCTCTTCAGATTGACATGGATCTTTGATGTTTATATATATATGTCTTTGTTTTAAAATATAGTATCGTTGAATTAGTATCCCATAACACAAGTCTTACTTAAGAACTTACTTTGGGGCTAGCTCAATCTGTATGATTTTTCCGTATATATTTATTTATATTAATAAAAATAGAACTTGATACGTACCGCTCGTCTACCTCAGTTTATATTAAAGTCTTTTGCGTTCATCATCATTTCGTATGGAAGGTTACCTACTGCAAGAATCCTATACGTCTAGTTTTAAATTCTTCAGCCATTCTACAGCTTTCGGCGTCAAAGAGTGAAGTTCACTCAGTCCTCCGGGGAAACGATGTAGTCTTTTGCATTACAGCGCGGGTAGGCCGACTCAGGCCGAGCCCCCCCGCCCGCTAGCATACCCCGACCCGACGGTGCCCTTTTGTTGCTTATACCTGCTCGCACTAGCCGAGTAGCTAAGTTCAGAGATGCCATGCTTCATGAATCGAACTGTAATAGACATTTCCATAGTACCAGTAGCGCCAGGTTCAAACTGGCCATCGACACAGAAAAAATTGTGGATCAGGAGTTCTATTTTTGAATATGCGACTTCACTAAATGGACGTTTGTGAAACGGCCTACACACGATTCGACTTGTCGTTCTACAGAGCGGTTTGAACCTATACGATAACCCTTACAACTTCTCTTTTGTAAAGATTTCAATGTAAAAACTTCCATTTTATAAGAATTCAAAACGTTTATTTAATATATGTTTCTTTTATCGCTTATTAGTTGTCATATTTAATTTCACAACTGAAATAATTTAGTGTTGTTTCCAAAGCGGAGTGCAGAAGAAGCGGCAACAAACTACAAGCTCAGGTTTGTCCTGCTCTGTTAAGGTGACAATTTGAATCGCGTATAAGCTGTTTTTATGGAAAAGTCGAATAGTTTGTGTGAAGTCGGCGGTTCCAAAATAATACTACTGTTTAGAACTGAAAAGTGGGTGGATCTAGTGCTTTCATATTCATGCTATGTCAGACTTTATACATCTTGTATCCCGTGCTGTCAAAGAGGGTTCACCGACCTTGAGTGTACACTTACGACAGGGAAACTTGGTCGACGCATGATTTTTATTATAAATATAGTCACTATGCTATGACTCACAGTTGAAATGACGATAAATATCTAACAAAAAAAAAAAAAACAATTTTTTTAATTTTAAATAGATCCTATAAAGCCTTTTTTACTGATTTTGGGTATGTTTGCAGGTATTCATCTCATCAGGTTGCTAATTCTAAAGTTTATTATTTTGAAATATGATATTGTTAGCTTAAGTTTATTGATTAATTTGCTTACTAAGAGCTCAGTTTATGTTCATTATTTATTGATTTAAATTACTTGAATAAAGTAAGTAGTAATTCATAATTTATCAATGACTACTTATTTAATTCAAGTACACTTTAAATTGTGACTACGTAAGGGCGATACCACACTAGCGATTTGTCAGCGTGTTTTGGGTGAAGCGATCGGCGCGCGAGCACGCTGCGTAGACGCTGCGCGCACGCTCGCACGTCGCTAGGGTGGTGATGCCCTAAATGAACGTGTTTGTAAAAAATCCTGCCTTAACCAAGTTTTCTCGTAAACACAAGTGTATCACTTAAAGCCAGTGGGGGCCCTTCAAATACTGTTCCTGTTTCCATAATATTCCAGGGTTTTCTGAAATGCTTGCCAATAAATGGCAGCAATGAATCGTAGGGTCCGAAAAGCCGCTGTCATTGGATAATATTTGACAAGCAGCAATAACTGACACATTGTTGATCAGTAACAAATCACCGGACCCGACGCCCCAATACTGCCCCCACGCATTTCAGAAAAACCACATTGAGGAATAATTTATACTAGCGTAATGTTAGTCACTTAGACATTGTATAAATTATAGGTAACATGTCCAATTATTTTAAAATTTTTAGATGTGATTTGTAAATATAATGGAAAATTATTCAAAACAAGATAGTTTATTATTTTTTTACGATTCTTGCGTTGGTTAGACGCTAGTGTTTCCGTTACTATAAGAAAATAACGTTTTCCTAGAAAAGGTTTTCTTAAGCGAAATACAAAACGGGCGGTTGCGGGTCAGGACAGGAGTGCTATTTTTGAATTGGTGTGTCATTGAAAGAACTATTTTTGTACAAAATATTGTTTTTTTAGTGACTCACCTCTTCGTAACTAGCATTCTAATCTGAGAGTACTACGTGTCAAAGGGCCCCGGCCACATCTACGGCACACAGGTTGAGGAGCCAGTAACACGGTAACTGAACGCATTATAATGGAATACAATAAATTAAGCCTGTGTTCAAACATGTGTGATAGCTGAATTACACGCTTATCCATCAAATAACTACAATTTGTTTTCACAATATGGCGTCGTCGTTGAACGACACGGCACGATAACGTGCCAGTGGATGGCACGTTGCCGTGCCGTGCCACTCAACGGCGACGACACCGTGCCGTTAACATGTGGCCAGGCTCAGTCTTAATTTGTATGGCGGATAACACATACAAGTCAGTTACATTAACGCTTCTTTGTGGCCTTAGAGATAGGTAAGAATAGTTGTCGCCCATATACAAACTGTTTGACACGCCGTATTTTCGTTAGAAAGTGTTATTTAAAAACAAACAACTTTCTCAAACCAGCGATTTTCACTTGAAATAATCGTGCGTTTTGTGGCAGTCGCCTGTTTAATAATAACGTTCCCGATCCGTAACCGCTTGTTGTGTGTACCCTTAAGGAAATATAGTCCGTAGCAATGTTATGCGCTTCGTAACATTTTTCGTAATCAAAATTAAAATATTAACTATTGTAACCATTATTTTAACAAAACATGTATTCGGGGCTATTTGTCCGTTTTTATTTATTAAAGCATTAATTTTATTTATTGGTCATGATAGTTGCGTGTGAATGAGACAAAATTATAATACTGGAAGTAGCTGCATAGCATGTGCATATAATTTTCATTTGTAATATTATTTGCTCAAGTGTACAAACTTGCTGGGATTGATAATAAAGAGACTTTAAAATCTATATGTTTTTTAGATTTTTCTAATGAGGGAATCTAATATTTTGTAGTATACACATGGCATATAAATACCAAGCCTTGACACCAGATAAATTGAATTCAATATTATACACGCCAGCCTGCGATACGAGTGGTCGCGGGTTCGATCCCCGGTCAGCTCATGATCGAAAACGATATTTATCAGATTGGCCTGGGTCTTGGATGATATCTTTGAGTTATACAACAACAGAAGATCACAACTTATTGTGGGGCTAGCCCAATCTGTGTGATTATATATTTACAAATTTTATTTTTCTTCATAGTGTCTCGACTCTGGCGATGTATTATTCAGATTTCAGTCGCAAGAAGTCCACTGCTGGGCATAGGCTTCCCCTAAAGATTTCCAATATGACTGGTTGGAAGAAGTTTGCATCCAGCGTCTTCCAACGACCGATTACAGCGATTTTTATATGTACTAGTATAAGTACATATTATAAAAATTGAATCATATATATCATATAACAAAATTGAATATAGCTAAGTAGGTTCAAAATCAGTTTCCATTACCTATTGAATACGCGACAAAATGAGCATTCAACGAAACAAAAGCACAAAAATCTTAATTTCCAAATGAATGTACCATGCGGCGAGGAGACTCAGAGGTAATGCTGCAGGTAAAACCAGGCCGGTAAATTGGGCGGCAGATGCGCGGACACGTGCGGCGGTATACGCCAAACAAAGGAAATTAATAATATCATTTAGGAGAGAGATAAGCGAGAGTTTTTAGCTGGCGAAGTGGATTTGTTTTCATACCTTTCCTTTCTTTTTATTGGTATATTCGATAGAAATAGATTTGACATAAGAGAGTAAAATATTGATGCCTTTGAGTTACCATTAGTCGCTTCGCCCGGCGTGCCGTCGTTCACGTCGGCCGTCCCCGTGACCAGGATGTTAGGGTTCTTGACGAGCCGGTTACAAACTGAACTGTGTGTCCGTCTGTCACAGCCATTTGTCTCCAAATCTACTGGATTTAGAACACCATAAACCTAGTTTGATGTGTACCAAAGACGAACATCACACGAAAATGAAAAAGTGTTTGGGGCTAATTTAATCATCGCGACAATTCGCTGTACATAGCTGTTTTTCACACAAAAGCTCTTGAGACTTTTGTATTCAACGCAGCAATGTAGTAAATCGTCCTGATGATTAATCGTTTGTGTGAAGGAGGCTTAGGAGATAAACGTATTTAACCTTTACTTTGATAAGAATTTACGATACCTACATCCTTCCAAAAAAGCAGCAGGTGAACCTTAGATTGCCCTTTTTATTAAAACGACTATATAATAAATATAAAACAAAACAGCACTGTCTTCAAGAATAAGTGAATCGCGTCACACAAAATCAAACTTATTGTCATCGTTATCCTCCAATTATCCGCCAAAGAACTGGCAGCAGATAAAGCGTAAAAAAAAGAAATCCCAAAAAAATAACACCACGTGGATGCGCCCACACCTGGCCTAAACCTTTCAATCTGCGCAGCTGCCTCACCCTTATTATCCTAGATACCTTAAGGTCCTTAAGGTGTCTCAGTCAACGAACGGTAACAAAGGCTTTTAACTTCACGTCAGCTGTCCCACCAGCTTGCGCCATAAAAAATAGGCCAATAACTTGGACGTTAAAGAAGCGAATAAAAAAAAAGAAATGTAAAGATGGCGGCAGGTGCGGCCGTCAGCTGCACACGCACCTTGGCCATAATTGCGTTTCGCGCGAGTTTTATTTTGTTTACTTCGCAACCTGCCACCCGGTCACAGACATAGCCTCGCGGCCCTGTGTTGGGTTGTTCTCATCTAATGAGGTTGAAGTGCCGACGAAATGGGCAACTTTCGATCGGGAAGCCTTAATCTCTCTGCAGTCAAATCAGTATACTTAAAACCTCTCTCTAACTAATTTATTTCGCCATTTCCAAGAAACATTGTAATGTTTTGGCCTAAATACATCTAAGAAAACTAAGGAACTTTTGTCGATCCTAGGACCGACCGAAAGAAGTTGCCTTGTTACTTAGTCACCAGGTTTTTACCAAAGCTCTACATACTATTATGTATGTATTATGTAGAGCTTTGGTAAAATGCTAAGTTGAGCATCTAGAGGTTCGGTTCAATACAGATGTCCATAAATACCTACCTGCCTGCACCAAATTTCTACTGCGGTTTTGTGTACGAGTATGAAGTGTAAATTTATTGCTTTAGTGCCCATTAGACCAACGACACGACAGAATGCAGTGTATTCAAAAAGATAGACCTCTATCTCAGAATAATTTTTACTATTCTGAGACCTCTAATTACTACTGCAATGTCAAAAATGAGATATTTTAAATTTGGGCATTCATAAGAACGAAAATGTTTAATATGTAAATGAAGAGATGAGGGATGAATGCGGCCGCGAAGTGGAGAGTGCAAGTGATCTCAAAGCAAGGTCGAGATAATGATAACGTCTGCTTGTCTCCGGCCCTCAGTCCTGCTTTATACGTCAGAGACTTTGATTATGTCAGAGATAAGCTTTCGCAGGAAACAGTACAAAACACTGGATTACTACTCCATTATTACACAAATTTTTGTATAGTGAATTAGGCACTACTTTAAGAAGTAAGAACCTCAGTACCTATATTTCATTTACGACAGTAGTTTACGGTAACGTTTTTATTACCGGCATAGTTTACTTTGTCCATCGCTTTCTTTATTTTGAGTGTCACATATTTATATGTAATCGAAGCTTTGAGTACAATATTCTAAAGTAGTTTTCGGATCTCGTTATCAAAACTGCCTCAAGGTTGGATGTACCTAAGCGAATACCTCGCGTATTCGCTTAGGTAAATGTGTTTAAAGAAACAATTTTCTGCGGTATCAGCATTTGACATCCGTTTTGTATCGAGTAAGATTCACCATGATTTACTAACGAGCCATCGAATAGTTTACTATTAATTCGATAGTATATATAAAAGATTGTTTACAACTCACATGAATAAACTAGGAGCGCTCCGCAACCGGCGGACCGCAAAGGTCGGACTTCGGCCAACAAATAAGTTTTTTTTAAATTATATTGTCATTTACTAGCAGTCCTCCCTGGCTGCGCCCGGGAATGTATTATAATTATAAACCTTTGTCATGATCTCTATTTATTGCAGAAAACTGCATTAAAATCCGTTGAATAGTTTAACAGACCTAAGCGAATAGACAGCGGAAGCGACTTCATTTTATACTACTCTTACAGTCCGCCCCGGCTCCCCCCAGCCAATGTCTTTGCCCCAGCCCTAGCCTATGGCACTAAGGGATTATTACGTACCTATATATCTAACGGTGAAAGAGTTTTTGAAATCGGTCCTGTAGTTCACGAGATTAAAGCGTTTAACCATACAAACTCTTCATCTTTATAATTTTTTTTTTTTTAATTAAAATCTTTATTCAAATAATTATAAGCTACACCTTTTACAATGTATGGGAAAATAGACAAACGGTGCCTGAGCTAGGATGAAAAACATCCTGTATTTCAGGCTTTACAGGTCTTACTTACTATGAGCTATAAATAAAATAACAATTACACTTGGTATTAAATTATACTTAGAAAATAAATAAATAACATTTTAAAACTATAAGTAATTCCTCTGTTTCTTCATAGGACATATTTAGTAGAGCTTCCTGAAGAATTTTTTTAGTTGCTCTATAAGTGAAGGGATAAAAGCCTAGTTTTTTATTGAGTCTTTTGTAGAGGAGTGGGCCGAGGAACAGGAAAAATCGAGAGGAGAAGGCGTGTTTTATTTGTATACTATTTGTTGTAATATAAATAAAGTATAGAAGTAAGAATAAGGATAATTAAGGAAATGTAAGGATGTGGTTGCCGTATTTGTATTTGACTGGGCTTGTAAAGACGGTGAGCTAAGAATACTAACTAATATTTTGTACTTACTCTTTAACTGGGTTCGAGTCAGAGTTGAGAGCAAATAAATGAATATCATCCTCGAGATGGCACTCTCTCTAGTAATAAGAGTGGCGAAGACCCTACTTTAACAAACCATCGAAAGTTTAACCATCATTCCGTGCCTATTCTTCACTCGTGTCACAGAATACATTAGTACAAGCCTGTGTCCACCATTCGCATAGTGCGGAGTGTGTTGATCTCGACACATCACCTGTTTCTTCTGTAATTAGCCGTTCGAACGGGCTATCTGCCCTTTTCGGTTCAAGGGCAGCAATCGTTCGTCCATACACATTATCCTTAGAAAAATAACGGAATGTACATCATCAGGTCTTAGTCTCCACTGCAAGAGCACGACCCTCTCTATACTACCTAAACCATATATTAGCCAGAGGATTTAGCCTACACTCTCCACACTAGCCACGCTGGAGAGGTCTCTTTGGTGTTTATAAGCTTTGTTAAGCTGTGTTTTCTACGTCGCCTTCTACGACATCAACGGGAACACTTGGAGTGGTCCTATTCTATTCTGCCGGGAACCACACAACGAACGGAATGTACAGTCCGAATCAAACTTTATGGCAGCTCGGATTAAATACTGAAAGCCTTAATCGATTAGTAAAACGGTAGCTTGATAAATCTGACAACAGTGTTGACCACATACACATACGTACACGCACAGTAGTAAAACTCATCATCATCAGGTCTTTTTAGTCTCCACTGCAAGAGCATGACCCTGTCTGTACCACCAGAGCCATATATTAGCTAGAGCAGTCAGAGGATTCGGCCTACACTCTCCACGCTGGCTAGACGAGTTGGAGAGGTTTCTTTGATGTTTATAAGCTTTGTTCAGCTTGAGTTCCCTAAGTCGCCTTCTACGACATCAGACTTGTAGTGTTACTATTCTACTCTGCCGGGAACAACACGGCATAGTAACACTCATTCATTAAATTTAAGAGCTGGGCTCTTGTCGGTGGAGCTTCTACCATTCCTCTCTTTCTTCTGCCATTAGCTGCGAGCTGCGCAATACGAGCCCCGCCTCCCCGCGCGCTCCCCGCTAAACATAATATTGTGTACTGCGCACCGACTCGCCCGATGTTCCGAGTCGCCATAAAGTTAGATTCGGACTGTAGCTATTAGTTGTTTATCTTCCCGTCAGTAAGGTACAGAAGCAGGTTGAGGGAATGGTGGAACATGTCAGAAATCATTTCATAGACGATGATGCCACCTATACCAATTTGATGAGGTATGAGGTGCGCTTTAAGATCTTATGGCCGAAGGTCACATGGCCTAGCTCCTGTCTAGGTACTTCGCAAGACATAAAAACGGGATTCATGTTCATATTAAGTACTTACTTTCAATTTATTATACTAGCTGATTTCTCGCATAATGCCTTTCGAAAGATTTGGACCATCTTTCAGAATACTGTTTAAAGAATAAACTTATTACTCTTAACATTAGAAGTGTAAAGTAATAACTTTTACTAAGAAAAAAAACATTAACATATATAACTATAAAATAAATAACGTTCTTATTGATAGAGTGAATTCGATAAAAGATCTAGGAATCACATTAGATAGTAAACTTCATCTAGATATACACGTTGATAATATAACAAGCAGGGCCTTTAGAATGTACGGCTTTGTAATACGCTCTTGTACTGACTTTACTCGTCCCTCTACGTACCTTCTTTTGTACAATGCATTAATTCGATCACAGCTAGAATATGCCGTGTCCATTTGGAACCCAATATATGCCAAATATGCAGATGCAATTGAAGCTGTCCAAAAAAAATTCATGCGCTGCATGCATTTCACAAAATATACTTATTAAAAATCAGAACAATATTTTAGGCATAATATTTTAAAATGAAACCCTATATTTAGTAAGTTTAGGCTAACGTAGATTACTGCCATCTAGTATCGAGTAGCAAGCAACTCTCCTGCACCATACATTCGCCTGCTTTTCGCAACCTTAATTTGGTCCAATATTTTTGTATGAGGTGGGCAGTCTATTACATTAGTATTATATTGTCTTTGTCTTTTAGTTCGTACTAAATACTCAGCTCCGATAGTTTTCCTTTCAACTTCAGTATATATACTACTGCTGTATTTTTTTTCACATATCCAGGGGGGGGGGGGACACTTACCTCTAACAAAAATTTCACTTTAAAACCAAATATTTCGGAAACGGATCCCTAAATTGAAAAATGGTGTTTTCAAAGTCACTATATTTTGCAAAGACCTATTTAACGATACCCAACACGATGGGTCTGTATAGAAAAAAAAATTGCTCCCTCTTTACTTGTATGGGAGCAACCCTAAAATTTTTTTTTTCCAGATTTTTATCTACTACTTTTTTGGCATGATTAATATACATACCAAATTACAGCTTTCTAGTACTTATAGTCTCTGAGTAAAACCGCGGACAGACAGACAGAGACAAGGCGAAACTATAAGGGTTCCTAGTTTACTACAGAACCCTAAAAACTAGCCAACTTTCAATGCTTGTGTGCGTAACAGCTTGGTGTTATCACACGCGTATTGTCAATTTATGCCCTAATAATCCGTCAAATTGGTAGTTATGTGTGTGCGCCACAGAACACAGAAATGTCTTTCTGTGTTCTGTGGTGTGCGCCACCGACTTTGGGTTGGACACTACTTTTTCTACGCTTTTAGGCTAATCTAAATTTATATATCTAAGGAGTATAGCTTAACCACAATGACAAAGGACTAGGGGCCCTCATCACACGTTACCACACTGACTCACAGTGCAGTAGGTGCAATTACACAAGTGCAACAGGTGCAGGCGGTGCAAGTGGTGCAACAAAGTCGACACAATGCGGCTGAGAGCGGCTGCAAGCTGTTACACTGTAGGAAAAGTACAGGTATGAGTGCCTGTTGACCCTGTATCGAGTAAAATACATAGGTACCTACATATTACCACGTCTTTATATTTTATGTTTTTCCCATACCAGCATGAAAGAATATCGACTTAAAGTAAATAATGGAGTAATTAAATATAATAAACCGGCCAAGTGCGGTTTTAATTTCCTAATTTGTCCCTCGAATATTTATTTACTTTGCAAATCTGTGTTTGGGTCATATGGTGCTCCGCAGTTATATAACTTTATATAACAATGTGCAACACAATAACATTCTTGATATTGTATGGTGTTAAAGAATGTTATCGTTGTTACACATTGTTTTATATCGTTATATACTCGTAACTGCTGTGTGGGAGCACCTTTAGGATTACCTACACCATTCTACCAAATTTCACTTGAGGAGATTCGGAGCAAATTGACTGTGACAGACAGACGCACAACTGAGCCTATAAGGGTTCCATGTTTCATTTCTTGTACGGAACCTTTAAAACAATCCTATTTTGTTTCCTATCATGTAAAAACAGTGGCGTGGAAAGCAAACCAGAGATTGTGACATAAATAATTCAAAATGAATGGAATGATTTTGCGCTCCACCGCGACCGGTAAGCTTCATAAAGTAAGCATGAAACCGACTTTGGAAAGAGGAGTAATGTGAAGCACGGCATTTACCTTATGCCTGCTGTGTGGTTCCCGACTGCTGTGTGGTCTCGCCTGCCATGTGGTTCCCGGCGAAGTAGAATACGACCACTGCAGGTTTTCCCGTGAAAGTAATTTCAAGTTTCTAGTAACAAAACAAGAAGAGAATTTCGGCTGTTACCTGCCTGACGCCAACCCTCCTTGGGTAGCTTCAGAACCGCAGAAAAATATCTGTGACAATTAAGTACAAAGTATTTGCTCGCTTATAATACTGTGAAAAAAGGTTTGAACTTGTTGTTCTGTTCGTAATGAATAAATAAAAGCAGAAAATATCGAAAATGCCGTGTGCTTCCCG
Source organism: Rhodophaea formosa (assembly GCA_963082605.1). NCBI lineage: Eukaryota > Metazoa > Arthropoda > Insecta > Lepidoptera > Pyralidae > Rhodophaea > Rhodophaea formosa. The sequence goes on from OY720219.1 coordinate 2,543,417, forward strand.
GCAGAGTAAAATAGGACCACTCCAAATCTTCCCGTGGATGTCATAGAAGGCGACTTAGGAAACACAAGATAAACAAGCTTATAAACATCAAAGAAACCCTTCAACCCTTCTGGCCAGTGTGAATAGTGTATGCCAAATGCTCTCTGACTGCTCTGGTTTAGGTATGGCTCTGGTAATAGTACAGAGAGGGTCATATTCCTGCAGTGGAGAGCTCAAAAAATATCCTGATGATGATTTACCTTATCATCGTCATCTCAGCATATCTTCCGCTTACTCCTGAACATATAGGATTCTCTTCGTTTCCGCTATCAGTCTTTTCACACTGATCTCATTGTAGAATACTTTTTTGCCAAAATTTGTTTTTTTTTTGCATTGAATAGGCTCTGATGTCTTTTACCTGTAGAAATCTAATTTATCTCATTGCCCCGGCTTATATATTTCACTGGTAGCACAGACAGGCTCCACCTCCTGCAGTGAATACTTAAAAAGACCCGATGTTGTTGATTTTCTATGGGTGTCATAGGCTATAATTTACGCGGAAATGCGGTCACGAGAAAATTGCTATTATTAAATACTTTGTTGTGAACTTTTAAAGAATCTTATTGCCATCACTGAAGTGAGACCAAGTGTAACTTACTTGCTGTGAATTTTTAAACCCTGAAGAGAAATTAAATACTAACTTTCTAATGTGGAAGCGACTAAGTAGAATCGGTTTACCTTCACTGAATGTTCAAGATTATTATAGGTACTTATTTATATTGATATTTTGCAGCGTGATTTCGGAATATTGTAACTAAAAATTTTATAAACAAAACAAAGCACCAAGATTCAAATCCCTTGGGGTCATGTCGTACCGTGTCGCAGTCCTACCATTAAATAAATCAAAAGCGATTATGTGAAATAGAAATAGCGTGTTGGAGTCCCAAGCAGCCATGGATCGATGGGGCAGACCCTCGTCAAAACTAGGTCATGTGCCCCCATGGCTCGCACCCTCGCTCGCTACTAGGCTACCAGCGGCGTACAAGAGGTTTCGATTTAATCCTACTGGATATGCCCTGTCAGTCAAGTGAGACAATTTGACGCCTTTGATACAATTTTAATTATAGGGTGGATTTACGAGCTAAATAAGGTCTCTTCAGTAGATAGATGCTTAGTTCGGTTCGAAAGGCATATAATGGCTGGCTTGAAAAATTCTACACATGAATTGGGCAAGAATTACAATCCGTTTAAGTATAGACACGGCAAGTATCTTGTGCTTTAGCTGTAAACTCCTATTCTACTGACATTTTTATCCATATTATTTAAACAACGACAATTTGTTATGTACTACCTAATATAAAAAATTAAACTGCAAAATTGGCTGGTCTTATGTACATACAGAATATAGTTAAACATTTTTCATTCTCTTCTTCTTTAGTTAGTGTCAGCTCTCCGACTGATCTTCTCTTTCTATTATCAAAAACGAGGCTCTTGTTGGAAAGACGATCTCAGGATCTTTCACCAAACAGAAAATCTATTCTGCTAAAGAAAAATCTAGCACTTCCAGATTTTCTATGAAAAATACCGGCATTTTAAATTCTGGGTTAAAATTTTCCACTCGGCTAACTGTATCGTTTTGTGGTTTTACTCGTCAAGCCCCATAACGTCCTGGAATTAATTCTGTACAGCTTGATATAAAATTTATTGAGTACCTACCTAGTATGATAGATGTTAATGATAGCAAATTGAACCATCGATACCCCGAAAAGGACGGGTAGTAGGTATAACCACAGAATACATAAGAGTAGAAGGTATAACTGACAAATATGTATTGTGGAATAATTTTTGGTAGTAGAGCGCGCCGTCACTCCGGCAAACTGTTGTGTGGATGTGCGTTAACAAAAAATAAATATAGTGACAAATCATTAACGCACATAAGTTTGTAGAAAAAAACCGGCCAAGTGCGTGTCGGGCCACGCGCAGTGTAGTGTTCCGTAGTTACTTTGCGAATGACAACTTTGAGTTCACACTGTTCACACTCGCACCTCACAGTTTAACGACCAAAAACATCTAACAATGAAAATTGTATGAAATTTTACATTTTCCAGAACATTTTATGAGTTGGTTGCCTATAACTTTATAGTTTGCACTTAGTACTCAGCTCTGATAGTTTTCCTTTCAACTTCAGTATATATAGGTATACTACTGCTGTTCTTTTTTTCACGTATCCATATATATATATATATATATATATATATATATAACCGTTTAGCAGATAGAGGGGAGACACTTACCTTTAACAAAAATTTGCACTTTAAAACTTTTTTTTATTTCGGAAACGGATCCCCAAATCGAAAAATGGTGTTCTCAACCTTACAATATTTTTTAAAGACCTATTTAACGATACCCCACACGATGGGTAAATAGAGAACATAAAATTACTCCCACACTTTACTTGTAAGGGAGGTAACTAAAAAAAAATTTTTTTCAATTTTTTTTCTACCACTTTTTTGCCATGATTAATATACACACCCATACCAAATTACAGCTTTCCAGTACTTATAGTCTCTGAGTAAAACCGCGGACAGACAGGCAGCATACATGGCGAAACTATAAGGGTTCCTTGTTTACTACGGAACCCTAAAAATGGCGGGCAAGAAGTAATTGAATAATCTCTCGAATAAAAGAATCGACTTCAATTCGATTTTGATGAAAATTTAAAAAATAAACAAAAAAATATTTAAATAAAATTAATTTTAATACGGTTTTATCACATTTTTTATACACCTAACGTTTCGAGCACTTTACAGTGTTCGTGGTCGCAGGTAGTCTCAATAAAAATTTAATCGTACCGAGAACCTCCTCCTTTTGAAGTCGGCTGATAAAGTAGTTCATTGCCTATGTCCATCGGCGGTCCTAACATCAAACACTAATTCTCCCGCGCATGGAACCTGTAGAACTATAAAGGGCTGTCATCCATGGTGTTTAATTGTATTATTCGTTCATGGCTGCGGGGTCGAAGGGCTGTAGGGTCGAATCCAGGTCGCGTCGATACCACGTGACGAACAGGTAGGTAATCAAAGCGAATCACGGATGTAGGGTTCAAATTGAACGCTTTGTTTTAAAGTTAACGCTTTTGTAATAATGGCCTCTCAAATGGCTCTTTTTCTTATATTTCTTAATTCTGTTTTGTTCATTTTCCCATATTTTTGAAAACCTATGTTTTTAAGAGCTCGATGACTATGCGCCTTATATTTATTTATGTATCTGAACATAATATAATTGAGTGAAATTGGGGTTTTCAAAAGACGAAAACGCATAATAAAAAAATACCTTAATATCCTACCGGGCGACTCTCTTTATTGCAACATAAAGTATATACGTGCATATCGTCAAGTCTTTATCTCTACGGTTAAATCCAGTTAAGTAGCGAAAGCTCACGTGAAGCTAGCTACATAGTCCACTAACCCCTCTACCCTTACTCCAGCTCTTTCTACCCCGTAGGGTATATATTTGAGATAGAATCCGAGTGGGAGCTAAGAGATAGAACAAAGAATAACCACACATTAGAAGTGAGGCGAAGTCTGAGTTCGGCAACATATCTGTTTAAAACACTACGAGGCCGGATCTTTAACCAGGCAGTGTTGCAATGGTTGGCATTGAACGTACCAGACAGGTACGTATGGCGACGGTGACAACCTCCGCTATTCGCGATACCGCAAGCGAGAACAAATACCCACTCACCCAAGCCTTGCATACGCTGAATAAAGTCGCAGAGAAAATAGATATATTTGGTAGTTCATTGACGGAGTTCACAAGGGCAACATTGTTTGTTTTGTGTTATGTCGGGGTTGGTAGCTAAAGGGACATGCATGTATCTATTAATTTAATTATTAAGTACGCTATTGTATTAGGGAGACCTGTCATGATAGTGTAAGAAATGAATGAATAAATGAAATATAATACTCTCTCTTGGCGAGAGAGATGAGCATGAGCCATCGTTCAGTTAGTCCTAATCCTAAGTATCCTAATCTTAACTAATATTATCAATGCGAAAGTGAGTTTGTTCGTTTATTTATTTGTTTGTTTGTTTGTTACGCTTTGACGCCATATGTACTGAACCGATCATCGTGAAATTTTGCATACACATAGGTTAGGGTAGTAGTAGGTAGGGTACTAAAAGGTGGGTAGGTAGGCTATATATCACGCGAGCGGCGTCGCGGGTAACAGCTAGTACCTTATACATAAAACAGGCGAGACTTTACTTACGGTCGGGCTAGCTTCAATCTGTGTGTGTTCACTTATATTTTTTTATTTATTAACATTTTATTTTACCCAAGTAGCTGTCCCTAAATGTTTCACACCTCAAATATTAGTGACAAGTAAGACACGTGACGTCAGCCGTCAGCCCAATTCCTGCGGGGTCATCGCCCGCGAGCATCCTTGGCCCGAATTCGTCAGTGATTATACTGCGTGCCTTCAACCCTCGACACTTTCTTAAAGGGGCGACTCAGACTGTCAATATGAACAACTTTGCCAATGGGATCAATGCTGAGAACTCGATTTATAATAATAGTTTAAAAAACAAAAAACACGCTTTGTAATTATGTTTCTTGTGTGTGCAAAATTTCATCCTAATCGAAGACCGGGAAGTGGGTCAAGCTAATAAAAGCGTGTAAAAAACGAGCTCCGTGGCGCAGCGGTCAACACGCCGCGGCCTGTGACACGGATGGTCCCGAGTTCGATCCCCGGTCAGGTCAAGATGAAAAACGATCTTTTTCAGATTGACCTGGGTCTTGGATGTTTATCTAAATATGTATTTGTTATAAAATATAGTATCGTTGAGTTAGTATCCCATAACACAAGTCTTACTTAATAACTTACTTTGGGGCTAGCTCAATCTGTGTGGTTTGTCCGTATATATTTATTTATATATATTTTTTTCGAGTTACCATCATATCCATTCCTATTAAAGATACATACAAACGATAAAACTACCTCTTTATAATATTCTATCGATATCGAAACTATGTAGTTGTATTTTAAGCTATTTATTTAAAAAGTATTAAGAAGCTCGAAAAGCACTTTGTTGGTTATTTTTAACTCAACCGGAAGCAGGTAAGAAAAACATAAGTAATTCAATGCAATTAATAATTGCCGAACAACCCCGCAGCGTGTCGGGGGCGGAAAGTTACGAAACATGCATAATTCAGAATTATGTTGATTGAACACGAAATGAATAATGCCTAAGTTGAAGTTGTAACTTTATGTAAACCCAAACAGGTCATTCCCCTCGATCAATCATCGCGTGCGTAGTACAGTGGGACGCAGAACAAGCGCTGGATGTGCAGATTTTCGCAAAATACCGCAGTGGAATCTCTTGCATTCGCAGCAGCATCCAAGTCCATGTGGAAGACAAAAACTAGATCAGCGAAATTAGCGCCACCCGCCATTTTATTTTTATTCCCCTAAGTTGTAAACTATTACTTTTAAACTGTAAACGTGAAGTTTTACTTAGCGTTTCCGTCAAAAGTGGACGTTGTTGATGAAAAAAAGCTTAATATTTTCACTTTAAGGGTTTAGACCAGCCAACTAGCGCCACCCCACACTTATTTCTTTTAGTTCTAAATAAGATCAAATTGAAAAAATCTACTACAGTACTTCGGTAGTAAATTATTTGTGGCATTTTTGGTATTACTTTTCACTATTTTATATTTGGTAATTTAAGAGAACGACTCATACTAAAAATACTACAAGTAATTTACTACCAAAGTACTGAACTGACGTAGATTTTTTTAAATTTGATCTTATTTCGGAGCACAAGAATTAAATAACGGGAGTCGCTAGTTTCGCTAATGTAAGCCTCTTAAATTGAATATTAATTGTACTTAGTTCAAAAAATTGTTTCAAGGGCTATCTAGGACTTAGCAGTGCGTAATTTAAAAAAACCGGCCAAGTGCGTGTCAGGCCACGCGCAGTATAGGGTTCCGTAGTTGCGAATGACAACTTTAAGTTCACACTGTTTACACTCGCACCTCACAGTTTAACGACCAAAAGCATCTAACAATAAAGATTGTATGAAATTTTACATTTTCCAGTACATTTTATAAGTTGGTTGCCTATAACTTTTTAGTTTGCAGTTAGTACCCAGCTCTGATAGTTTTCCTTTCAACTTCAGTATATATACTACTGCTGTAATTTTTTTCACGTTTCCATATATAACCGTTTAGCAGATAGAGGGGGGGGACACGTACCTCTAACAAAAATTTGCACTTTAAAACCAAATATTTCGGAAACGGATCCCTAAATCGAAAAATGGTGTTCTCAACTTTACAATATTTTTTAAAGACCTATTCAATGATACCCCACACGATGGGTAAGTAGAGAAAAAAAAATTACTCCCCCAGTTTACTTGTATGGGAGCTACCCAAAAAAAAATTTTTTTTCAAGATTTTTTTCTACGACTTTTTTGCCATAATTAATATACATACTCATACCAAATTACAGCTTTCTAGTACTTATAGTCTCTGAGTAAAACCGCGGACGGACAGACAGACAGACAGACAGACAGACATGGCGAAACTATAAGGGTTCCTAGTTTACTACGGAACCCTAAAAAAAGGCATTTTTCAAGTACTAAACATATCATTTGTAATTTTTTTTTAAATTATATGTTCGTTTTCTTTCAAATAAATGGTTTATTTTAAATGGGACAGCACAGTACCCCGAAAAATCCATGCTTCCCTTAATTTGACTTATGCGGTGGAATAACATAGAATAACACTAAGTCGTTGCGCACCTAGGACTGTAATGTAACGCTTGGTGCCCTCTGTACCCCAAGAAGACATTTATATTTACTTGCAGACGTACCGCGGGCCGCCGGCATATTGATCAATCAGCCCAGATACATAAATTACGCGTGATCAAAACGCTTACCTGTCTGTGCTTTTTGGGACGAGCTTTGATAAACTTTTATGTTGTCTTGTTTTGGTAAAAAGAAAAAAATAACCTAAAAAAAATACTTAAAAAAAAAACTGCCTTAGAAATAAAGAAAGTGACGAAGTGTACCCATGTAGGGTAGTAGAAATAGCAAGCATAGACGTAGATAGGGGACGTCTATCTATGCTTGCTATTTAACGTACTGATTACCCAAAGAGCTATGGCAGATTTTTAGTTCGGGGCACCGAAAGTGTCAACCACAAAGCATAGAATATTTTTATACACTTTTTAGTTTTATTCTTTATTATTATTTTCATTTTTAGTTTTATAAAGTAATAAACAAAATGTTGTTGCGTAATATACTAAATACATTATAATGTTTACTCGTAATAATGATATACATATGTAACTTCTAAGCATCATAACTAAAAAATCTGGAGTTATATAAATATGATTTTTTTACCTTTAGAATCAGCAGGATATGTTCTTTAAAACAAGGTATATATCATGCATAGACAGACACTAACTTTGATTATTAACTAAAATGACGTATGGGAAGCTGCCATAGCTATTAATACTTTAATATTCAAAAAAATAAAAAACAAACTGCCTTTAGAGAAAAAAGGGTTGGCCCTAGCCAAAATATCTAATAACATTTGACGGCAGGAATTTGAAAAATTACTTTATTTTGTATGAATGCCAAAGTTATATTGTGGATTATGAATATCTCCAAAACTGCTGTATACATCTAGTTCAAACCGAATTTTTTGAAAGTGTTTATTGAGATCTAAAGCATATTTTTAAAAATTGTACACTCTCTTATTTTACAAAGAGGAGATACACACATGAAGAGAGCCCAAGGTGAAGTTATCCTTACGTAATTTCCATAGCCTGGCTGTATGTATCGCGGTGAGTCATATTCACAACAGCGCGGCAGACGACGCGCCAATATTTGATCTGTGCGCCGATACTAGGCTGTGATCCACTGAAGAGATCAAAAGATTCAAAGATATATCTTCATTTAAATGGTTTTTAAATAGCATTACAATGCTCGGTATATTATTAAAATTGAAATAAAATTGGCGCAGACCTAAGACTCGTGGGTTCGAATCCTACCTGTGGCGAATTCTTTTTCATCACATATTTTCAATTTTAATAATATATCTTCATATTTTCTTCTCTTTCCTTCATCTTTTTTCAATACAGGAAGGCAATGGGGAAGATTCCCCGCATTTGGGTATAATAGTCAGAGTGCAACATGAGCCTCGACATACCCTTAAAGGGGTGACTCAGCCCATTAATATGAACAACTTTTGCTATGAGATCAATACTGGGAATTCTAAATTTTTTCCACATTTTCATATAAAAATGTTTTGCCACCCGGGTGAAATGTATGGGAAAGTCAAAAATTTCTACTGTTTAGATGTCACGGCTTTTATGAGGGGTATACAGCCTAGTGACAGACAGACGGACATCAAAGTCTTCTAAATAGGGCCCCTTTTTGCCCTATGGGTACAAACCCTAAAACCGACATTTCGTACAGAAGTGTTTGACAGACCCCCAAATTTTTATGAAAATGTTGATTTTTATGGATCCTAGCATTGGTGCCATATGAAAAATGCAATGAGAGAAGGGCTTTATATATTGTCAAGCTAATACTATCTATTTTAATTAAGATGTCATTTTGGGTATATTCGCTATTGTGTTTACAAAGGTTTATATTTAATTAGGTATATGAAGTATAATTGTTAATTAGTTATTATTGTATTATTTATATTTTTATGTCTTATCATATTATTTGCTAATTAATTATAATAAATAAATTGATGTCAAAATAGTAAGTTCGATATAAATTATAATTTTTACTTATATGATACCATTGGCTATTTGCTCACAAAATAGTATAAAAAATAATAATTATGTGAGATGATTTGGCAAAGTTTTTACGTCTACCTGATACAAAATTACTAGCCTATGTTTTTGCAGAAGATGTTAGTGTGTTCGACATTTACTGTTCTTAAGTCAATTAATTTAATTACGTATATTTTGAGTAGCGTATCTCAGAGTGTAGCACCAGGCTTGCAGACAATGTACAGTGTATCGGTTTCAAAGGGCCGCAGCCGTTTGCCGTGCAAACTCCGACAGATGCGCGTTCCCTGGTGAAGATCAATATAAACCTTCTCTCAGCACCTGCTCGCCTGGTATCTGTGTTATTTTATTGCGGGGCAAAAAGTAAGAAATTACAATAATTAGGAAGTGACCTTGCACTGAACTTTATTTTGGATCCTTTTCCTGAACTTTGGATTTTTTTTTAATTTTTTTTTTAACCTTTTGGATTTGAATGAAATTTCATATCTGGGGTCTTTAGACCTCGTGGAACTCGAAACTGGATGTCATTCTGGAATCCAAGATCGCCGCCCACTCCTTTTCTTACCTGTTTCGTACTGAACGAGTTTTTTCACCCATTGCTCAACTGAATAGTTTTATGACCCTCCTCAACAGCTGCACCGACACCTCGCGGGCTGCTCGCAGCCTTTACGGATTTTAGGGCATAGAACACACGTCAATTGACTTTGAATTTATGGCCCCCCATAGAAACTCAAAAGGAATTGTATGGCATTTTTTTCATTTTCACCCTCACTCCATTATTTGTCTATGATCCTTATTGCCTAGAGAAAACATATGGCAGTCGGTCGTCTGATACTAGTAATAGTATCTTCTTCGTAGTTTGTGCCCCCACCCGAAATACTAGTGCCCCCCCAAACTATCAAATCGTCAAAAATTTTTTTTTCTGTGGGAGCAAAGCTCAACATTTTTGCCGGGAGCCGGTTGGCACCGGATGACGAGACATGGGAGTCGGATAGCACTGGATGACGAGTCGCGGAAGCCGGACGACGAATCATGGGATCCAGACGACAAGGGAGCCGGACGGCACCGGATGACGAGACACGGGAGTCGGATAGCACTGGATGACGAGTCGCGGGAGCCGGACGACGATTCATGGGATCCAAACGACAAGGGAGCCAGATGGCACCAGATGACGAGACACGGGTGCCGGACGGCACCGGAAGACGAGACACGGTAGCCGGACGGCACCGGATGTCGAGTCATGGGATCCAGACGACACCAGATGACGATTCACGGGTGCCGGACGGCATTGGATGGTGAGACACGGGAGTCGAACGGCAACGGGGTGATGAATCTGAGAGCCGGACGACACCGGATTACGCGACACGGAAGCCGGATGGCACCGGATGACGAGACACGTTAACCGGAAGAAACCGGATGACGAGTCACGGGTGCCGGACGGCACCGGATGAAGAGAAATGGGAGCCGGACGACACCGCTTAAAGAGTCACGGAATCGGACGACACCAGATGACGATTCACGGGAGCCGGATGACACCGGATGACGGACGGCATCGGATAGCGGACGGCATCGGATAGCGGACGGCCTCGGGTGGTGAGACACGGGAGTCGGACGGCGACGGGGTGATGAATCTGAGAGCCGGACGACACCGGATGGCAAGACATGGTGGCCGGACGGCACCGGATGATGAATTATAAGAGCAGGACACCACCGGGTAACAAGACACGGAACCGGATGGCACCGGATGACGAATCACAAGGGCCGGACGACACCTGATGGCGAGACTCGGGAGCCGGACGACACCGGATGGCGAGACACGGGAGCCACACAGCATTGGATCTACCTACATTTAAGGGTCTAAGGTACGTGACGACACTGGATGGCGAGCCAGACGGCATCAGTATACCTAGTGTCTAGGGTTCGTGACGACACCGGATACTAGTTTTTTTCGAGTTCCCAGCATTGGTCCCATAGGAAATGTTGCTCATTTTGACGGGATGATTTGATGGTTTGGGGGCAACGGTGTTTACACTAATATCTTGAATATTAGATATATTTACAAAACTAACGTGCAAATTCGGTGCACCACGTACCTTTACGTTTGTATGAGCCGCAAGAAGACCACAGCTGGACATTAGCGTCCCCTTAGGGATTCCAACACGACCTGTTCGAAGCGGCTTGGTGGATCTATGTCTAGCGCTGCGCTTGTCGGTACATGGTTGCCATTCGAAAACCTATTTGCGATCCACAGATTAGAGAGAGTATGTTCTACCCATTCGCAACGCCGTGTGGTTCCCAGCGGAGCAGAATAGGACCACTCCAAGTCTTCCCGTGGATGTCGTAGAAGGCGACTTAGGAAACACAAGCTTATAAACATCATAGAGACCTCTACTACTCGTCTGGCCATCGCGGAGAGAGTGTAGGCTAAATACCCTGACTGCTCTGGCTCATACATAGCGGTAGTACAGAGAGGGTCGTGCTCCTTCAGTGGAGACTAAAGAAGGCCTGATGATGATGATGTTCTACCCATCGGCCAGCGGTTCTTACCTGCGCCCTCATTCCCTCTAAAGCATATATGACCCTGACCGTGGAGGTCAAAGGTATTTCTGGGCCGGTCAGTGTCCTTTAAGGAGGCAGGTGAACAGCTGATTGGCTTTAACTAATGGAATGCTGATAATGATAATGGTAGGTAGTTCGTAAAGTTCAATGTGTCTTAATTGAGAGTTTTTTATTTATTTCGATCGTTATATCAATTAAGTGAACAAGTACATTTAAACATTGAATGAAAATTAAATATAATTAAATAAAACTAAATTAACCTACAAATTTATTACACATTATTCCTATCTTAAATAAAACTAACCTATAAACAGCAACCTACCTATAAATAAAAATGTCCCGCAGGTCATTGAATGTATTTAGTGGGCAAGTAATTAAATAAAAAAAAACAGACGTCAAATTTTATACATAACTCGCTATCTGAAAAACTACCGACCTGATTTCGATGAAACCTGCACTCTTCTCTGATTATACTGAATTATTAAAATTTAAAAAATAGTTTTTTCAATCCAACTATACGAGGAGTTTTTAAGTTATGCGCGGACAAAACAAACATACACTTATTTATTATACTATACACCTAAACATTAATTTGGCAGATAAATTAAAAAGCTGATATAATAACAAATATAAAAACCGTGCAATTCTCACAATATTACTTGCATATGGGTTAAATTTGATAGCCGCCTATTTATGAATTCGGTTAAAAAAAGCCGTGTACTTATTTGCTTACTCTACACCATATGGACTGTGGATAAGTATGTGTTTAATTATATATTAAAGTAACCAATGGTCTCTCTCTCATAGGACTAACGAAAGTTGGCAGCCCCACAACCATAGACAGATAAATCACAATCAGAAGATATTTTTTCATTTTCTTCAAAACGTAATTCTCATTAATTACTAGCATAAACTACGAATTTGTATGTATCTTTGTATGTAAGTGAGTGTGTTCCATTGTTGCCTCCTGCAGCCTAAATGGTTTGATCGATTGTGAAGTGTGAGGTGTGTCAGCAAAAATCAATATCGCGGACATTAAGTCAACAATAATAATAGCAACAGTCAAACTTTATTTTTTGAAATAATGCAACTTTTTCCACTGATATCTAATAGGCCAGTCAATATCGACATCAAACATTGCAGACGCGCTAGTATTGGTGATTTTTTTATATACAGTTTAATTTTGTACCTTATATTAAAATCTCGGAATCAGAATTCACTTTTTACGAAAAAACTACCCAAAGGATGCTTTATTCGGGTATCTTTCTATGCTTTTAATAAAAAGACTAAATTATCTATCGTTTGAGTATAATTTGAAATCTCTGTGACTAGTTATTGAGTCAGAGCTTGTCAAACTATGGCAATTTTTCCCTAAATTTGGCACAATTTGGGGTAGTTTTGTTTTAAGGCACCAACCACCAACCAACGAAACTAAAGATCTTATAGGAAAATTTAAAAGTTCCACTTTCGGCCCTCTCCGGAGCAGCACAGGGTTAAGAAAGTTGCACACTTGGATGTAGACTATTCTAAGTAAAATTTTACAATATACTTATAAAAAAAAATTGCCTTGCCCAAAATTGTTTGCACTTTTTTGTGTCGATATTGACTAGACTAAAATTTCTTTCACATCTTGAAAGCTAATTTAACTGGCGGTGATATACGCTATAATTTACGCCATAGATATCAGAATATTTTTTACGCGGACGATGTCGCGTGAAAATTGTTAGTAGACAATATAAAAACTACTCTATTTGCATTTATTTGATCCTTATACGCAGATATTCCAATTAATATTTGTCAATACAATACGCATAAGTACAAGGATTTCTTATTAACCTTACCCTCGTGAGGGGACATGAGCCCCCGTCGAAGTCCTAACAAAAGTGAGGCCTTCGCAGGCGGGAGTCTGTGATTACCATAGACCACGTTCACAATAGAGAGCTGTTAACTTGATTTCTTATTCTACTAGCGTCACTAGGATGCCCATAAAAACTATCACTATTAATGAGTCTTTATTATCTCATTAATTAAATTTAATTATTTTTTGGATAAGTTATAATAATTGTTGCATGACATTTAGCAAAATTTTGGTAAAACAATAATGATAGGTGTCACTCCCTGCCCGTGAGGAATTTTTCCCATATCTTAGTTATTTTTTTTATTCTATTAAGAGTTTAACTGTTATATTTTCCTTCGATTTCCATTGAGTTGTTAGGGTAAATCTCAGGGGTAAACTATGAAGCTCGGCGGCAGCGACACCTGTCGCCAGGACTTTGAAATTCAACGGACCGCAATAGTGACAAGTATCTCTGACAATCCATAAAATACTAGTGTCGTCGACTGGTGTGGTGGCAGAAAGTGTAGCTGCCGCTATACTTAAGTTTACCTTTACGGGCATAGTGCCCAAAAGACTAATGGCATTTCCTAGCTCGTTACATTTTATTTGTATCAATTACTCATCATTCATCATTTTTTTCTTCTTTACCTACGTTTTCGGCACCCTTGATTGTGGAAACATTCTTCCGCATACGATCCTTAAAGTTTTCGTGTCAGCATTATAAATTTGCTTCTGCCGAGGCTTCGCGGAGCTGGCGTCTGTAGATATTTTTCGCAATGATTACTTGCCGGTTTTCATATGACATTGCCTTACTAGCATAGGCTAGAAGGAACCAAGAAATGTACGTCTATTTTTATAGCTAGTCACGGGTAGTTGCAGACTATGTCAGTGTTGCGGAACCATCGATAGTTTCATATCGATAGCTGACGTCGAGAATATTATTCAGGCTATCGATAGTATCACTACGTGTCAATACTATCGATACGATAGTATAACTGTCTATAGATAGTTTTGCATCTGATACTAATAGATAGTATTGGAAAAAACTGACAGATATAATCAAAAAATAAAAATATAGGGACAAATCACACAGAATAAGTTAGCCCTACAATAAGTTGTGAACTTGTGCCATAGGATACTAGCTCTACGGTACTATATTTTACAATTGATACTTATAAATATATATAAAACCTTTTCCATCATGACCTGGCCGGGGATCGAACCCGGGAGTCTTGTTGCAGGCCAAAAAAAAACCATCTATAGTTTCGTACCATCGATTGTTAGTTCTTTCAAATTGTATCTGTATATATTTTATAAGTTTAGTATAAGCTTAATACTATCAATAGGATCGGACAAAAAACAATTGATAGTATTGTCATATTATCGATACTATTAAAACGTGGCAATACAATCGATAGACTATCGATAGTCTATAGATAGTGGACTATCGATAGTCTATAGATAGTGGACTATCGATAGCCTATAGATAGTGGGCTATCGATAAGCAACACTAGACTATGTCCATAGTCGTCGCAGCTCGGATGTACACACAGCCATATCAATTTGCGCACAGTGCGCCAGAGCGGGAATTAAATATTTAATATGGGAGGGCCAGACGACTGCTTTTTAGCCATTAGTTTGTTCTTGATGGTTTTTTACAGGACTGGCAGGCTTCACGGGGGCCGTGGTGATCTTATTTGGTTTCCGGTTAGGTTTGGGTTCTTTATAAGGTAGTCACTTGAGTATTTTAAACTGTTTTTAATAAGAATTGCAATGCTAGAGGAACTGAAATTTCGTAGCTATTTTTGAATCTTTTTTTAGGTTAAGGGTTTTAGTTGAAAGGTTTTCTAGATTTTTGACATGATCAAGATAGACTTAAATTAAAGATATTTTAGCGAACAAATAGACCGAAGTGTGACCGAAGTACCTAAATAATTAAGATTAATTCATGGAAAGAGATTAAAACATTTTAAATTTTCAATCCTGTGAGAGTACAATAGTACAGAGAGGGTCGTGCTCCTGCAGTGGAGACGAAATAAGACCTGATGATGATGATGATGATGAATCCTGTGAGAGATAATACGCTTCCACGCTAGTCTGGGAGAAAAGAAAAAACGTAGAATATACCAGCAGCTTTTCATCCCGCGCAGACCGTAAAAGCCAGTCAAGGGTTTCGGCGAAAATCTAAGGAATAGCGTTATGGCGATGTGACTAGCAGCCCATCACTATTTTGATTCCGCTTTCCACTAAACGTGGCCTTTGGATTTTATGACCTTGGCCCTGCAAGGGCTAAAGACGTGATAACATGTATGTATGTTTGTGAGAGATTAATTCTGTAGTCTATTTTGTTCGGTTTTGTTCTACTAAGGTAAAACAATGACACATAAATATTATGAGTACGAATGATTACGTAACCTTTCACTTTAATGGCTTCAACAACTTTCCAAAAGTAAGCTTACATTAACAAATATTTACGAAACATTAAGTCACAAAAAAGTTGTCCATTCACGAAAACTTAGTAACAATGCGATGACCTGACGTAAGTTTGAAGTTGTTTGCAAGTTACGCAACAGGACTGAATCGTAGAAATACAAATCAAAGAAACATAGGAGAATAACCTTATTATAATAAAAAAAATAAGGTATGGGAAAAAGATCCACGCGGGTAACATCTTAATAAGAGTAATAATTAAAATAGCTTTGTGAATGCATAAAAACACTTATAAAATGAAGAATAACCTTGATTTAATAAAATAATGTGTGATATGCCTCTATATATTATTATTATTATCACGTCTTTATCCCTTGCAGGGTAGACAGAGTCCAAGGTCATAAAACCCAAAGACCACGTTTAGCGTGTTAGTGGTCGTTAAGATTAAAAAGCAGAATAAAGTAACAAGAGACTAACATATAGAAATAATAAATCAATAAATTACAACAAATTTGACTCAATGGACATCTTTTAAAATAATTTACTGATATAACTCTTAACTTGACATGCTAAATAAATATTATGACCATCAAATTTGTGACTACTATTTTAGCATCAATGAATAATATATTTTTATTTTCGCTTATTGACGGTTGCTATAATTCTATAATATGCATGTCTTGTAACAATGTTTAACATAATATTTGTATGCCATGTGGCCGAACATGTTCATTTTCGACTATTTATATAACATCTACAATACATGTATGTAATCCTACTTATATGTATGTAAACTGCAACATGTTTCACAAATAAATGTCTTATCTTATCTATATACAAAAACTGTATAATCCTAACAGTAATTTTTTTTTATATATACGGACAAATCCCACAGATTGAGCTAGCCCCAAAGTAAGTTCTTAAGTAAGACTTGTGTTATGGGATACTAACTCAACGATACTATATTTTATAACAAATACATATATAGACAAACATCCAAGACCCAGGTCAATCTGAAAAAGATCATTTTTCATCTTGACCTGACCGGGGATCGAACCCGGGACCATCCGCGACACAGGCCGGTGTTGACCGCTGCGCCACGGAGCTCGTCAACAGTATTACAGACATACGGGTACAATTGATAACCACCTTTTTTCGAAGTCGGTTGCAATAATAAAAAGGTAATAGATAGATTGCGTTTTGTGCTTGTGGTTCGTGGCTCGTATGTGCCGACACTAACATTTTCTTTTTATTAAAAGGGAAAGTCTTATTCTGTTATCTACTTATTTTTTGGAAAATACATCTGCAAAGCACAAACGAAGCTTACGCTGGACGTTTGATCTTAGCTTTGTAAACATCTTATGTAAGGATGAATGGCGAATGATGACGTCACGGTTTGGGGATGCCATGGGGAGGAAAACTTATCAAGAGGGTCGATTTCTTTACTAAAGATTCAATATTCGCATTGAACGAAAAATTAATGACTTGACAAGTAAAGAACTGGGGGAGATACGCCACTGTAGGAAATTGCTTATCGTTAAATTTTAAATAAATATATAGGTACAAATCACACAAATTGAGCTAACCCCAAAGTAGGTTGTGAACTTGCGTCGTAGTCGTAGGATACTAACTCAACGATACTATATTACACGAGAAATTTTTTCGTGACTTTGTCTGTGGAAAACTTTACCCCCTATTTCACCCGCTAAGGGGTTGAACTTCTAAAAATTCTTTCTCAGTGCTCACTTACATCATAAAAGGAACTCCTGTACCTAAATTTTAGTTTCTAGGAACAAAGAAGAAGAGGCTTTCGGCTGTTACTTGCCCGACGCCAACCCTCCTTGGGTAGCTTCAGAATCGCACCCAAATACCTGTGACCGTTAAACACAAGTATTTACCCCGATCCGCGACGCCCTCGGCCGCGAAGGAACCTATAATAAAACAACTTTTTTACTGAAAATTTGAGTACGTACTCTTGAGCATAGAAGTGTTATGCCCTTTGTCGCCACGAAGGTAGTCCAATAGATATTAACATTTTCTCTCATTGCCGCCGCTGGTGACAACAGCGTTAGCTGCTATTTCGCACAACGCATACTCGTACAAGTGTAGCGATCTAACGAGGAAGTACAGCCAGCGTTCTTGAGTTTAAGTTAGTTTTAATTTATTTTTGTCATATTTTAATACCCATATTGGTAATCTAAATAAAACTCGTATTAGTAAAATATTTTCTCCATATGTATAGAAACATGATAATGAATTTTTCCAGGAACCGAAGTTGAACGAGTGTAGATCTGGAACATTCCACGAACAATGGATTCGAGAACATAACAAACAAGTTCTAAGTATACTGGAAAGCTGAGTTCCCGGAAAAGCTGCTTAGAAAATATTAAAAAAACCGGCCAAGTGCGAGTCTGAATTTAGTCTTCTCTCTTCTATCTACCTTATCTTGTATCATGTTGAAATAGTTTCTATTACGACCCCATGTTATGTTCTTTCTTAAGGCGCTATTGTATGCGACCCTAGCACCACCCAGCAATATATTCTTTTAATCCTAAATTCTAATCCTAACTAATATTATAAATGCGAAAGTGAGTTTGTTTGTCTGTTACGCTTTCACGCCCCATCTACTGAACTGCTCGTCATGATTTTTTGCGGACACATAGGTTAGGGTACTACAAAGGACATAGGCATATCACGCGGGCAAAGCCGCGCGAAACAACTAGTCATGTCTAATTTAAAAAAATCCTTTCATGTGCCTAACTAGTAAATTACTTGTTGTATTTAGGTATGGGTGGCGCTAGTGTTGCATACTACAGCACTTTAGAAAGAGAGTAGAGCTTTTTAATTAGGGTTCCGTAGTAAACTAGGAACCCTTATAGTTTCGCCATGTCTGTCTGTCTGTCAGTCTGTCTGTCCGTCCGCGGTTTTACTCAGAGACTATAAGTACTAGAAAGCTGTAATTTGGTATGAGTATATTAATCATGGCAAAAATGTCATAGAAAAAAATCTTAAAGTTTTTTTGGGTATCTCCTATACAAGTAAAGTGGGGGAGTAATTTTTTTTTCTCTACTTACCCATCATGTGGGGTATCGTTAAAAGGTCTTTGAAAAATATTGTGAGGGTGAGAACACCATTTTTCGATTTAGGGATCCGTTTCCGAAATATTTGGTTTTAAAGTGCAAATTTTTGTTAGAGGTACGTGTCCCCCCCCCCCCCTCTATCTGCTAAACGGTTATATATGGATACGTGAAAAAAATTACAGCAGTAGTATATATACTGAAGTTGAAAGGAAAACTATCAGAGCTGGCAGTTATAGGCAACCAACTTATAAAATGTACTGGAAAATGTAAAATTTCATACAATCTTTATTGTTAGATGGTTTTGGTCGTTAAACTGTAAGCTGCGAGTGTTAACAGTGTGAACTCAAAGTTGTCATTCGCAACTACGGAACCCATACAGCGCGTGGCCCGACACGCACTTGGCCGGTTTTTACCTTATATCTGGTAGACCAAACTTCACTCGGAGAAGTTTCTCAGGGACGAAGCCTATCTTTGATATTTACCTGACTTTTGTATTTTTTTTTTTCAAATCCTAATCCTATCTTCTATCCTAATCCTAACTTCCTAACTAATATTATAAATGTAAAGTGAATTTGTTTGCTTGTTTGTTACGCTTTCACGCCGTATCTACTGAACCGATCATCATGAAATTTTGCATACACATAGGTTAGGGTACTGAGAAGGATATAGGCTATATATTACGCGGGCGAAGCGGCGGGTAACAGCTAGTAAAGTATAATTGACTTTGATAGATTTTTAGCTTCCGTAATCATCTACATACCATTTTTTTCTTAAATTGTTGATGCTGAAGTTGGAAATTTCCAAGATCCTCATAATTCGCAAGATATCTTTTTACATACACGTTAGGGATACAAAAAAAAACCGGCCAAGTGTGAGTCAAACTCGCGCAATGAGGGTTCCGTACAATATGCTTCGTGAACACACACACAATGTGCAAAAAATGTTGTATTCAATTGACTAGCGCCATCTAGTGGTGTTTTAGTGAACTATTTCCCTAGATGAACTTATTATTGTGAGTTTACCACTTCATTTTCAAGTGATAGAATTCTTATTATTTTTCCTGTAATCTTCAGAGAATAAACTATATTTTGTAATTTTTTCAAAATTTTCGGCCCAGTAGTTTCGGAGATCAGGGGGGGGGGGGAATGGTCAATTTTTGCCTTCTTTCGTGAATAAAATCAAAAGTATTGATTTTACCCGAACAAAAAAAAATATTTTTGAGATCCTCATAATGAGCCCTTTCATTTGATATATGACACAGTAAGGTTTGCAAAACGTTTTTTTTTAATTTTGTAATTGGGCCCCCCAAAATGACCCTTATTTCAAAAAAATCTTTATTTACTTTGCACATCCGTGTTTGGGTCATAGGATTACACTATCTTACCAAATTTCATCCAATTTGGTTCAGTAGATTCGGAGAAAATCGGCTGTGACAGACGGACGGACGGACAGACAGACGCTCGAGTGATCCTATAAGGGTTCCGTTTTTCAACTTTTGTACGGAACTCTAAAAATAGCCTAACTATGTTACTCGCTGACTATGTATGTTGCTGACTATATGTGTTGCCGTGTGGTTCCCGGTAGGGTAGAATAGGACCACTCTGAGTCTTCCTGTGGATGTCATAGAAGGCGACTTAGGAAACACAAGATAAACAAAGCTTATAAACATCAAATATACCTATCCAACCCGTCTGCCCAGCGTGGAGAGTGTTGGCCTAATCTTTCGGCTGCGCTAGCTTTTATATGGCTCTGGTAGAACAAGAGGGTCATGCAAGTGGAAACTAAAAAAGACCTGATGATTATGTAAGGCGATGAAACAAACACACAAACCCAAATCTCTTCTCTTATAATATTAGTCTAGATAGCTTAGATTTAGTCAAATAAAGTTCTATTTAAAGCATTTATTTTTAATTTAATACTTTGATAGTTCTCAATCTAAGAAGAAGAAACCCTAATATCATCCGATTATTTTCACAATCATTGTCTTCTAAGAAGAAAATTAACGGCTGTGAAATTTCCGTAATCTTATTTTCCGTGTATTTCGCCAATTGGCTGTGCTAAATTTTAAACCATTTCGAGATAAACGCTCAAATAACAATATTTTCGATGTTACAGATTTTAAAAACAAAGGATTAGTGAATTTCAAGAAATAAATTTCGCGTTTTGTGACGTCATTCGCGGACGCATTTTTTCCAACCCCGATTTAATGCTGTTAAGTAATATAGATTTTTCATATTATTTTTCAAATAAAAGACATCATATATGATATTATGTCATTAAGAAAACTGTTTTTCTCCCATATTAAAAAATAAATAAAAAGCGGCTATGAAAATGACTAGCTTCCACGCTAGTCTGGGAGAAAAGAAAAACGTATAATGTACCTGCTGCTTCTCTTTCCGCGCAGATCGAAAAATCCGATCAAGGGAATGGGCATCAGGAATCATGTCTATAGGCGATGCGGCTAGCAACCCATCACTATTTTGATTCCGTTCTCACCTACAAGCCCACCAAAGTGCTAAACGTGGCCTCAAAGTTTTACAGATCTGGGCTCTGTCTATCCCGCAGGGGAAAAAGACGTGTTAGTATGTATGTATGTATGTATGAACATGACGTCATTCGGAGAAATTTTGAAATTCAATTTTATGAATGAAAACTTTATTAAATCGCAGAAATATCGAAACAAGTTTCGTGGAATAATGTTTTCTTTCACATAAAAAGATAAAATCATGACCTTTATATAAGTTAGCATGCCCAATTAAGGTAAGTACTTATCCGATTATTTGTTTCATAACAGTATCGTAACTCCGTTACACATAAAAGTATGAACACTCTGTTTTTTTTAAACCTATTACGTTACAAATATTGCATTTAACCATTACCAGGCCCGGGAAACTGAAAAGCTACAATATCGATTGAAATTCCGAGCCGGGCGGCGTGTCTGCCGCGGAGGCGTCGAATTTTCTAGTTGGCGCGAAAATGCAATACTCGAGAGAAGAGATACTGCAATTTTTTTTTAATAATGTGACTTTGCATGCGGTATATTTATTTAAATTGCCGACCACTCGCAAGTCTTCCCAGGGATGTCGTAGAAGGCGATTTGGGAATCATAAGCTAAACAAAGCTTTTAAATATCAAAGAGTGTAGGCCAAATCCCCTGACTGCTCTGGCTCTTTTAGTCAGAGAGGGGCGTGCTCCTCCAGTGGAGACTAATAAAGACCCGATGTTGATGATACGGTATATAGTGCGCTTGATACGCACGATAATCTTTCTAAAGAACGGAAAGACTAGCGGAAGTACTTTAGATTCAAATAACAGGGACTACCGAAAAGAGTGTTTTGAATACTGTTTTTCATTGAAGAAAATATAATATTTCAATCTGTTCTCAAAAACACCGGTCCATAGTGTTAATAACTATTAAAGCCAATAAGGATTGCATTGGCATAACTTTGCGACAGCTCACGCACACACACGCACTTTTTTCGTTTCGAACGTTCGAGATTTCACTGAAGGTAAAAAAATAAAATAAAATCCGTTTTCTAATAAGTTGGTTACAGAAAACATTATATCTATTACACTTTAATAAGTGTTAAGAGCAAAACAGGTTTTAAAACACTCAAATGAGTGTTACAAGATTAACTGTGTGATAGATTTCATATGTTACCATAATAATGTGTATCCCTTATAAGGGTGTTTTAAGTCCTTGGTGATTATCACCCATAATAGGCAACAACCATTTGGAGACTGATGCGTCGCCACAGGGTTAGGAGAGTGACGTAAGAGTCACCGTAGAGTGTGTTATTTAACTAAACTTTATACTTACCCCAGTACTTCTTCTCGCCTTTACCAAATATAACATTGGGTAAAGACACACCTATTTAATATCTGATTACGGACGGAAATAGAAATAAATAAATGTGAAGAACATTAATTTGTCAAACTGTCCATCATAACAGTTAGTTATGATGGACAGTTTGACAAATTAATATAGAAGTGAATTTATATTTACTTGTTTTACTAACCCTAGTTTTAATGCAACTTTACCATAAATACTAATAACGTCAAATAAAATGCCTTTCATGATGTTGATTCGATTCCTCATTAAAGGCTAATAGCGCGAGGATCAATCACAGCCTATGGAAGACCAAACGTCACCATAACACGCAAGCCTTCGGCGGACGTAAATCAGCGCGGGGTTGTTGCCCCGAGAAACAGGAAGCAGAGTCGATGCACCCCGCACACACCCTCAAACGCACCCCGGTGTGGGTGACACAAATACAGAACGCGGAAGTTATACATTAACATACATTTTCCACTCACACTTGTGTATAACTGCTATACGTACACGTCTTGCGCGCACACGTTGACAGAATTTCCTAGATCGATGCTTTAGTGTGGGTGCCGCCCTGTCGGTACAGGCCGGGGGTGTGGCGGCTGTATGTAGCGTCAAAGAGATGGTTGGTGTGTTGGTGTGCGTGGAGTAGAATAATGAGACTACAGTATGTGCACATTTAGCGAGATGGCAGCCCGGAAATACTGCGGGTCGGCCAATGATAGCTGCACTGCGGATGGTGGGAAGTTTCATGGAATTTTGCAGAGAACTCTGTAGATAGGATATCACATTTATTCTGAGAATTCGGAATACATTTCCATTTGAAGCGATATTACCGCGTATCGATTTAATAATATTTGACTTTAGATATTATCCGTATTTTTGCTACGATTATTTTTCTTAGAGTAATCATATTGAACCTTACTACCATATATTACATGTATTTTTTATCATGATAAACTGTTACAGATATCTTCGTGTATATATTTTCACTCAGCAATTTTATTAAGCTATTTATGTCCCATTACTGGGCAAAAGCCTCCCCTTTTATTTTTTCCAAGCGTCTCTGTCCCTAGTTCCTCCCTTTAGTGTCTCTCATATTGGTATTCATAACCACCTTGTTTTTGTCTTCCTTTCTTTCTTTTTCCATAAATTACAAATCATTATTTCTAGTAGACATGCTAAAATTAAAACTACTTATGGAAACAAAAACTTTTATTCCAAAAACAAATCAGACTGCCCCAATACTATTGAACAAGACTGCGAAATATTACACCAAGGCCGTCTACTCCCGAAGCTCAACTAAACGTGACTCTACTGAATATTGGCGAAGGCTTTTAAAGTGATTTAATTCCCGTTAGATGCAAATTGAGTACATCCTATGTGCGGGGTGCGGCGCACGTGTTGTCGCAGGGGGTGTGAGCGGCGGGGGGCGCGGGGGGCGCAGGGGGTGCCGGCGCGCCCCCGTTCACGGCCAGGGGTCGGCGACCGCGCCCGGGCCGAGCCGTAGCCCGTAAGCTACGAGCTACGCCGTAGCTTCCTCTTTTGTTCGCTACGAGTTCGTAGCAATTATTGTTATTGGGTCAAATTAGATCGGTTGATACGTGACCATGATTGGAATGTAAGTTTTTCAGTATTTTCTTACATTGTAGAAATTATTTTTTTATTACATTTTTTAATTTATACTTAACTTTATCGGATTAAAAAACGAAATTTACGAGAGCTAATTATAGTGATTTAAATATTATCATTAATAATTAAATATGAAAAATAGGAGTAACTTGCAATTTACTTCATTAATTTTAAAGATCTTTTGTATAGGTATCTATCTTTTGTATAGATCTTTTGTAGGTCGTAGGCAATTTTAGAATAAATAATTTTAGGAGTACTCGTTGGGCGATATTTAACTATTTAATATTGAAAACTTGTGATGAAATAGAACTTGCCACATTTAGGATTCGAACCCACGACCCTTTCCTCGGTATATGCCCTAAGTGGGTACCAACTACAACACTGACTGCCAATCACCGTGTAGAATTCTATCATCACGTACTACCCCTATTCATCATTTAAACTGGATTGGGATAGGGATCCCAATCCCAACTAATATTATTAATGCGAAAGTGAGTTTGTTTGTTTATTTGTTTGTTTGTTAGCTTTCACGCCGTATCTACTGAACCGATCATCATAAAATTTTGCATACACATAGGTTAGGGTACCGAGAAGGACATAAGCTATATATTACGCGGGTTAAGCCGCGGTTAACAGCTAGTTAATAATATACCGAGTATTGTAATGTTATTGTAAATAATAATTTGACTAAAAAAACCTCTTCTTCAGGAAAGCAAAATTATCAGAACAAAGTTACATGCGAGGCGGTGAGCGGAAATAGAGTAATTGATGGATCTGTAAGAACGAGCCGGATCCGGCGCCGTGCGCGCGCCGGTTCCGGCCGCAGAACGCCGTGGTTAGCCGGACGTCATGCTCATGTGTTTCTATACTTATATTACAAAGTAAGAAGATTTTAATGTTTGTTTGTTTGCATGGAATAGGCTCCGAAACTACAGTACCGATTTTCAAAATTCTATCACCAATAGAAAGTTAATTTATCTGCGGGTTACAAAGGCTATAATTTACGCGGGTGAAGTCAGGGGAAAATTACTAGTGTTTAATAACTGCTGTGGGTATTGCTGATTTATACAGGCTATATGTAGATTGGAAGAATTATTTCTTATATTTGCTAGGCTCATGGGACTCCCATAAAAAGCTCAGGCATGGTATCACTCTCCCATCATGGGAGAGTGATACCATGACTGAGCTTTTGGCTATTTTTAATCGGCCTTTAATCCCCCGCATTTGATAGTTTTTATGAAAATGCAGTAATTTTGTTCGAACTTTGTATGGATGGATGATAATCCCAAATAAACTGTTGCAGCAAATGCTTTAGTGTAGTTGTACAAGCTTTTATTTACATTGCCCTGATAGTTTGTCTGTAAGGGACAAATTCAAATTCAAAATGTTTATTAAAGTAATATAGGTATCTTTGAACTTATTAATTGTCATATTTGATTTAGCGACTTAAATTCTAAACCACACATAATCGATTAAATTGAAACTTCGTGTACTTATGTACGTAGGATAACAAAGATACTTATAACAGTGCCTAAGTCTACCTTCCGTTCACCATCAGATAAGGTCTATGTACAACATAATTCAAACTAAAGAAGATAAAAGTCCATCGTGTTTAGGCTCAGATTTGTCTTGGCAAGCACTTTAACGATGAATTATTAGCGTGTCATTTCTGATACTTCTACCGTAACTTTGTAAATAATATGTGGTATAACTAATCAAGGGTAATAGACAAGACAATTTTTGTAACCAAAATTTAAACAAAATATTTTGCCGAAGCATCATCATTTCGTGTAGGTGACACGGTCAGTCGACCATGCACACCCTGGTGTCAGAGTTCTGCGGAACCGCCTCACGGCCGCTGACGTGGTTCCTTTAACGACTACCAGATGGCAGCCGGGACCATCGGCTTAACGTGCTTTCCGAAGCACGGAATCATCTTTCTTATCAGACAATCAGGTGATTGTTTTTTTGACGAAGCAATATTGCGACATATTATGATATATTATGACGAAATATTGCTGCAACTAAATTAGTGACCTCATAGCGCGTAGAATCGATGGTCGTTGGACCAGACAGTTTCTCGAATGGCAACTACGTATCGGCGCCATAGACAGCCACCGACCGGGTGATTGGACGACCTGACCAAGGTCGCAGGGAAACCTTGGGTGCAGGCCGCTTCCAACTAGTAATACTTGGGGTAAAATAAATAATTGAGGAAAGCATTATGTTTAGCAGTGGACTCCTTGCGGCTAATATGATAATATCAAATTGTACCTAATAGTTACTTTATTTAAAAAAACTAACTAAAATCAATTTTAATTTTTTGAAGGTTTAAATGTATTCACGATGCTATTCCGATATAATCTTAGTTATAAAAATAAGATAAACGCATAAGAGGAATGGGATATGGTAAAGAAATTAGACGTGTAAGATCAAAGTAGCACTGGTCGTACAAGTTGCTTCGAAACCTAAACGCGTGGATTCTTTTTCACCATATCTTATTTCTTAATTGAATAAGACTATAACAGAATTTAAATCAACTTTCTCTAATAAATAACCAACTTTCTCAAATATGATATAGGAAAAATTTTCACGCGAGCAGGATTGGAACCTGCGTCTTAGTCTTTGTACGACTAACGCTTTACCATTTAGGCCACCGCAACTTGTTCGATTTTTAAATAAGACAGCAGGTAGGTTAAATTGTTAGTTTTTAGTTTAATGTGTATATAGTTTATAGTAATAATGTTCATATTAAATTTTGCGCGATATAAAGATTTTTACTAACCACTAATTAAGACAGCAGCATTTAAAAATAACAATTTCCCTTAGAGCAAAGCAATTTAAACTAAGTAGTGAAATGGTCCTAATTAGCCATGTAATATTGAAACACCCGTGGGTTGCAGGTTAACACGGAAGTAAATTCACACAGCGTGTGAATTTGCCCTCGACATTACCATTGAGGGGTGACTCGGCCCAGGAACAACTTTTCCTATGGACTGGGACAAATGCTGAAAATCCAAAAAAATTTTTACTCTTACAATTTAACGGACTGGCAAAAAAAAAAAAAAAACTTCCATACAAATATGGATTGAAAAAGTGGTTTATTTTGATGGGTTGAGTCACCCCAGGGGAATATCGTGGGTAAATTCACACGCCGTATAGTCCCTGCGTGCGAGTGTCGATGTGACCCGAAAAATATGCTGGGAGACGCTACTGCGCCAAGTATGAACCATTATTTATTTTAATACAGGATAAATGCCTAATCTGTGACATTTTTTGATTTGGATATTGAAAACTTTTTATTATGGAATATTACATTTATAACCACACGTAACATTACATATATAAACACATCGAATTTTTTTTAAATCTATGTATAAATACGTAACATGGCTGCTTACAAACTATTGCATAGGAAATAAACTAAACAATATCACTACATTAAAAAAGTAAAGTCCTCCGCCGCGTCTGTCTGTCTGTCTGTTCGGGATTAACTCGAACGAATTTTTATGTAGGTTTCACCAATAGAAAGTGATTCATGAGGAAGGTTTATTATTGTAGTATAATGTTGATCGAGTAGAAGTTAGGATATATCTATATACGTTATTTATTTATGATTCGTTACGTATACCTTTTTTTCTATATTAATGTAATATTACAAGTAAAGATTTGATGGTTTGTTTGTCCGGGTAATTAGCGCTGTATTGGAATACCCCGGGGCTACAGAAGACTAGCACGGAAGTACGAGTAGGTTGCGTGCGAGCGCCGGGTCCGCAACGGATGTAGCTACCCTACTCATGGGCGCTGCCACCCTGGTATACAATCGTATATTTGTATTTATTCTTTGTAATATTTTTATTCGTTAAACATCTACAGGGAAATCCTGTGAAAACCGAATCTAAAATTATTTAAAAGTATATTTTAGTAAACTGGATTAGTCATTTTATAGTAGTATAATTTTTCGATAAAATTTAATAAGTCGATGCATGTTTCGTAGAATTTGAATTTTATAAAATAAACTATACAACTATAATGTAGGTATATCTTATTTATATATTATAATATATCGTTTCGAGATTTACAATCAACGAAAATACGTTCTCAAGTCGACGCGTATTTTTTAGGGTTCCGTAGTAAACTAGGAACCCTTATAGTTTCGCCATGTCTGTCTGTCTGTCTGTCTGTCTGTCCGTCCGCGGTTTTACTCAGAGACTATAAGTACTAGAAAGCTGTAATTTGGTATGAGTGTGTATATTAATCATGGCAAAAAAGTCGTAGAAAAAAACCTTGAAAAAATATTTTTTTTTGGGTAGCTCCCATACAAGTAAAGTGGGGGAGTAATTTTTTTTTCTCTATTTACCTATCGTGTGGGGTATCGTTAAAAAGGTCTTTCAAAAATATTGTGAGGTTAAGAACACCATTTTTCGATTTAGGGATCCGTTTCCGAAATATTTGGTTTTAAAGTGCAAAATTTTGTTAGAGATACGTGTCCCGGGCCTCTATCTGCTAAACGGTTATATATGGATACGTGAAAAAAATTACAGCAATAGTATATATACTGAAGTTGAAAGGAAAACTATCAGAGCTGGGTACTAAGTGCAAACTAAAAAGTTATAGGCAACCAACTTATAAAATGTACTGGAAAATGTAAAATTTCATACAATCTTCATTGTTAGATGTTTTTGGTCGTTAGACTGTGAGGTGTGAGTGTAAACAGTGTGAACTCAAAGTTGTCATTCGCAACTACGGAACCCTACACTGCGCGTGGCCCGACACGCACTTGGCCGGTTTTTTATGTACTCTTATGATCGTCCACGTATAATTTTTTACAATGTAGTGGTGCGATTTTGTTAATTCTTTTTTTATCGGAAAGGGTATACCCTGAATTTGAATTAAAAAAACCATCCCACCACATAGGGCCACCACAGGGCAATAAAGATAGAATGATTGATTTTGCTTTACAGCTTACTTCAGCGGTTATTATTTAGTTAAAAATACTTTATTTCCTATTATTTCATGATTAGGTACCTATATTATTTCACTTTTAACTAGATCACATAAAATATTCTACCCTCGAATTATACATTTTCAGTAAATATGCATTTCAGTGCACAAAACCAGGATACAATCACGGAAAGCGCGTCATGGTTACATAATGCGGGGAGGGGGTTACGCAAGGCGGCGCGGGGCGCGGGGGCGGATCGATGCGCGGCCGTTCACCCGCCTGCAATGCGCCTCGCACGCCTACACTACAACTGTGCAACCGCTACAGTTCATGACTCCCTGGTACTTCGCCCGTCGCCGAATTCATAAAAAAACAATAAAAGACAGATGAAACTTCATTTTTGGGGTGGTTATATCAGGATTTCATGTTTATTGTAATTATTAGGAAGTCATTGTTGCCAGAAACTCGTATGAGTAGTAAAGTACTTATGATAATATTTTTTCCCCTCTCTCGTACAGGCAACAAGGTGTTTTTCCTCAGAAAAAAATCCTATAACTTATACTTATATTAAAAAGAGGAAAGATATGATCATTTGTTAACTTAGAGCATTACTCTAAGTTTGTTAATTTGGTTTAATGGAATAGGTTCCGAAACTATAAAAACGATTTTGCCGAATTTACAGTAGCGTAAAAATATATCATAAATTAATACTTTCCCGGAAATATATAATGAAATGTTTCTAATCGAAATTACAGTGAAAAGCTAGCTTAAACGGGGGCGCGGTGGGGGCTATGTTCACATTTTTCAAGTTGACGTCGAGTCGATTAACGAATTTGCTAATCCTTAGGATATGAACATACGTGTTATACGAGTCATGTAAAATACATGAAGTGAAATTTAAGTAATACCTATATAAACTTCTAATAATATTTTTATTGCAAAAGTTAATTGTTTATTTATAACCTTATCTCAAAACAAAGCGTCGTAGTATTTACTCACATCTCGACTATTCACTCGATCGATGTAAGCAAAGCTTTATGGCTAACTTTATCCAAACTGATGCCATCTTTTTATGAAACCAACGCGTTGGACTACCACTCTCGCAACTCGACTATTCATTCACTCGACCAATGAAAATAAAGCTACATGCTCAGCTAGTATTTGAACTAACATCAACAGTTCATTGAAATGAGCTCTTTTTGAAGCCGAAGCGTATTGCGTAACTCGACTATTCACTCGACCAATGGTTGGAGGAGGAGCCCGATGGTCCAGTGGGTGTGAGCTCTATGAGCGCTTACGTATGTTAAGCAACCCCTGGTGCAGTCCCTACTTGGATGGGTGACCGCACGTGGCATGAAAATATCTCTCATCGTTGATGGCAGTCGTTAAGCTATGTCAGATGCCTTAAGGCAGCTTGAAAAATCTGACACCAGTGTTGGCCACTTACACATACGAAAAACAAACAAACAAACTCGACCAATAGAAGCAAAGCCAACGCTGAATTTGCTCAAACTGATGCGCTCTCTTTGTGAAGCTCATGCGTTGAACTTATTCATATGTACTTCAATTCAAAGTGATGCAATCTCTTCGTGAAGCTAAAGCGTCGTACTACCATCAACGCGCAACTCGACTATTCATTCATTCATCCTGTAAGAAAAGCTTCATGGCTCAGCTAGTTTTTGACAACAGTTTATGTAAATAAGTTCTTTATGAAGCCAAAGCATAGTATGCAACTCGACTATTCACTCGACCACTGTAAGCAAAGCCAACACGGCTGAATTTGCTCAAACTGATGCGATCTCTTTGTAAAGCGAATGCGTTGCACACATTCATTTTTCAATTCAAACTGATTCAGTTACTTCGTGAAGCTTAAGCGTCGTACTTTCATTGACTCGCAACTCGACTATTTATTCACTCGACCAATGTAAGTAAAGCTACATGGCTCAGCTAGTTTTTGACCAACAGTTTAATGAAATAAGTACTTTATGAAGGCGAAGCGTTGTGCACAACTCGGCTATTCACTCGACCAATGTAAGCAAAGCTAACTCGGCTGAATTTGTTCAAACTGATGCGATCTCTTCGTGAAGCTAAAGCATCGTCGTACCATTAACTCGACTATTCAAGTATTCATTCACTCGACCAATGTAAGAAAAGCTTCATGGCTCAGCTAGTTTTTGACAACAGTTTATGTAAATGAGCTCTTTATGAAGCCGGAGCGTTGTTTGAACTCGACTATTCACTCGACCACTGTAAGCAAAGCCAACACGGCTGAATTTGCTTAAACTGATGCGATCTCTTGTGAAGCTGATGCGTTGCACTCATTAATGTAATTGCAGAAACGGAACGGTTGAGTGCTTTTGCAAATTTCAGCGTTTTATGTCCTTAATTTTCCTCATGAATGTATAGGATTATTAAACTTACCACCGATTGAAATAGACTTATTTCAATCGGTGGTAAGTTTAATAATGGGATAAGGAACTTTTCATATATCATCATCATCTCATGTCGTGTGGTTCCCGACAGAGTAGAATAGGACCACTTCAAGCCTTCCCGTGGATGTCGATCATTTTTTTCTTCTTGTTAACCACGTAATGTCGCTCGCGCCCTACTTGAGACGAAACGAATAATAATACCACGTATTAGCCCTCACCCGGGTAGTAGGCGAATGTAGTATTCTCGGCCTGTCAGTTTGTGCTAAAAAAAAACAATGGGTTGCACTCCGAGAGTGCTGGCAGAAGTAAAAACTTGAATATTAACGTTTTCCGATCAGGTCACGTGACTGACTTAAATAAATAAAATAAAATAAAATAAAATACAAAAAAGTCTCTTTATTCCAGTTTAACAATTACAATATTTCATTCTCCCTCATGCATTTTATTTAAATAATTAACAATATTATTGAAAGCTTAACCTAGTGTATATATAAACATATTTTTTTTACTTACATACTAATTTATATATATATATATATAATGAACTTTTTGCGGTAAATGTAAATATATATATATATATATATATATATATATATATATATAAATTATAGAATATAATAATTTGTACATTTCATTAATTATGATTATATTATGTATATAATAATATTTAATTAAAAGAATATTAACAAAATAATATTTTTTCAGGGTTAATGTTTTTGTATTATTCTATTTATATTTATACCTACATATATTATAATTCATGTTTTATTTATTAAATAAATGTATTTTTTTCCTATTTACTGGACCCCTCTTCGAGTAAAGGCCTCCTCCAGAGTGTTCCATGATTCTCTATTCATCGCGGTGTTTGCCCAGTTTCTACCTGCAACCTCTACTATTTCATCTTTCCATCTTCCTAGTGGTCTCCCTGGTCGCCTGGCCGAGAGCGCTGGCAGAAGTAAAAACTTGAATATTAACGTTTTTCGATCAGGTCACGTGACTGACTTACGAATTGTCAATCTGACGAATCTGTCGATCACGTGACCTGTCGCGAGTTTAACATTTTTTCCCCATCACAAAAAGTGCACAGCGCCGCTGAAGAAGTTTTCACTTCAAATACTTAGAAATGTTCCAATGTGCTGTGATATGGTTTTATAATTACAGTTAAATGGTCAATAAGCATAAATACATATCATCATGTCTTAGTCCCTTGCGGGGTAGACAGAGCCCAAGGTCGTAAAACCAAAGGCCACGTCTAGCGTGTTTCTCGACATTAAGGTGGACAGCGGAATCAAAATAGTGACAGATTGCTAGCCGCATCGCCTATAACGTGAATCCGTTGATTTTCACCCAATTCCTTGACCGGCTTTTACGGTCTGCGCGGGAAGAGAAGCAACTGGTTCATTTTATGTTGTTTCTTTTCTCACAAACCAGCATACAATGTTCTTATGTAACCCATATCACACACAAGTAAGTAAAAAATAACAGATTTCTACATTTTTACAATTAAACCCAGCCAGAACCTCAATAAACGTGTTTCGTTTAAAATGTGTTGAAAAGGCGCGCCTCTAGTAACGCGCGAGCGACAGTCACATTCCCTGCCCCCGTAGCATGGCTCCCGCGACGCCATTTATATCGCGCGATAAACTATCTACTTCTCGCTCTTCAGTATTGCGTAAAACAAGATGGCGATAGTCGATAAACGTTGTCGTGCGTGCCATGCTACGGGGCCTGCTCTACTGCTCTGTGTCGTAGACCATCCTAGATATTCGTAGTGCACGCCGTAGCAGTGTCTACGACACTTGGCGTAGCGCTGTAGCGCGGTTACGAGTGCGGTCAAGTAGCAATAGAACAAGTACACTTCAGCTACCAATAGAAAGCACATATTACTTGCCGCTTTTGAATGTAAAAACTTAAGGCGTATAGACCAGCCAAATAGTGCCACACCTCATTTTATTTTCTTAACTACTAAATACAGCTATGTATGTGCATGATAGACTGTGTGTTGGACACAATTTTTTTGTACGCTTTTAGGCTAAAAGAGTCTACCTAGGTACATGTTTAAACAAGTACAATAAAATTCGACATTTTATAAAAATTGGCGTGTCGGCTGGATACTTTTGTATACTGATGCTGATATTGATGTCATACTTACGTTGTAAAATTATCTGACATTTATTTTTCAATTTCTCTGAAATCCTTTAAAGGAAATACCTTACCGTGTTTATTTGTATTCGTCGCAAAGTCGTCAGTCGTTCTGAAGTTACGAGAATTTTAATATTTCTTCAGCTCCCGGAACCAAGCCTCTTGGAGGAAATTGAAAATAAGCAATAGTTCACATTTTTTTTTCAATCAAACGTATTTTTACAGCGCACTAGCGGTTGCTCGCGGCTTCACCCGCGTATGTGTATGCAAAATTTTATGATGGTCGGTATTCCCTCTAATATGGTTGAGTTCATCGATGGCTGATACATGCGTCAACTCGTGAACCCTCTGCCAGGGAGGACTGGTCTGCTCGAATTCTTTGAACCTATTATTTTTATATCTATATAATATTTCCAACAAAATTATGTATTTTGAATTGTATTTATATGATATAAAAAAAAGAAAAGAAAAGGGAAAATATACAAAGCCCTTCAGACGAGTGGGCGACCAATACTGTAAAAAAGAGTTTCTTTCAGCGTTTCTTCTCTGCAGGGGGCGGTTCCGAAACGCTAGTTGTCTGTTATTTTTGAATACTAATTAATAATATTAACATATTTGTAAGTAAATTTGAAATCATCATCATCATCATCAGGTCTTTCTAGTCTCCACTGCAGGAGCACGACCCTCTCTGTACTACCAGAGCCATATACTAGCCTGAGTTGTCAGAGGATTTGGCCTACACTCTCCACGCTGGCCAGACGGGTTGGAGAGGTCTCTTTGATGTTAATAAGCTTAAAATTTGAAATATTAACATTTTTAAATGACGCGAAAAAGTGCCTAAAAAGGCCTATTTTTTGAATAAAATCTTTGAATCGGTTCAGTAGATCGGCGTGAAAACGTAACAAACAATAGGGATTACGCCTATGAATACTGGTAAAGCGGGTCAAAAATAATCCGTTTAGTTATCTAAGGTTTTGTACAAGGAATTCTATTTTAGTCCTCAATCTATCTTTTTTACTCGCAGATAAATTATGTAGCTTCCCATAGGTGATTTTTTTTAAATCAGCTTAATAATTTCGGAGCCTAAAAATATTCAATACAAACAAACGTACCAACGATTAAATGTTTATCGAATCAAACCTGTACTTAGTTCCAATTTATTTCAAGATATACCCAGGTATCCTTACTATATAATATTATAAATTCGAAAGTGAGTTTGTTTGTTACGCTATCACGCTCAATTTCCTGAACTTATCATCATGAAATTTTGCATACACATAGGTTAGGGTACTGGGCAGGACATAGGCTATATATCACGCGGGTGAAGCCGTGGGTAATGGCTAGTTAAATTATAAAGAAATGTTTATTATAGCGAGCAAAAAATTTAATCTTACCCTCTTTATGATATAAGTAAAGATAAAAACATAAAAAGAAAAAATAGATTTTCCCTGAATCATATTATTCTTGGAAATTGTTAAAGCCGTTTTCGAGTTATAATACTTATTAATATTCGTCAAATACTAGATAATTACGAAGCCTAATAAATTCAAATATAATTTGATTAATTTCTACGACGACATGAGCCAGGCGAATTCATGGAAGGAAGCCACTTGGTAGTAATGAAATGTCGTTTCAAGTCGTAGTTCACGTAATCTGATGAAGTGTTTCTTGATGATTTAAATAAAATTATTTTAATACGGTTTTTATCGCGTTTATTACATTATTTATACACCTAACGTTTCGAGCACTTTACAGTGTTCGTGGTCGCAGGTAGACTAAGTTGACATTTGTCTAGTATTTTATAAGAACTGCAAAATCTACCGCCTAAATAGTTCTTATAAAATACTAGACAAATGTCAACTTAGTCTACCTGCGACCACGAACACTGTAAAGTGCTCGAAACGTTAGGTGTATAAATAATGTAATAAACGCGATAAAAACCGTATTAAAATAATTTTATTTAAATGTGTAACAATCGCGAAAACATAAGAAAACATTATGTTTCTTGATAAGTTACGTGGGCGACTAGAAATTATTTCCTTTGATTAGTTCTGATTAACAGTAGTAAAGGCAATATAAGACCAATTTATAGATTGCCAAAATCATACAAAAATATTGGTCTCACATAAGGGGATATATTAATTGCCGTTGATCCCGGCTGTCATCATTAATGGCAGTCATGAATTCATCTTAAAACATTTGACACCAGTGTTAGTAGCCACTTAACACACGAAAAAAAAAACAAATTAATTGCTGCCACATTTAAATAAAATTAATTTAATACGGTTTTTATCGCGTTAATTACATTAAACACTTATTTCTCTATATATTACATTAAACTCTTGACGAGGCGTGGCGCAGCGGTCGACACGCCAACCTGCTACACGGGGTCCCGGGTTCGATCCCCGTTCAGGTCATGATGGAAAACGATCTTTTTCAGAATGACCTGGGTCTTGGATGTTTATCTATATAAGTATATGTCATAAAATATAGTATCGTTGAGTTAGTATCGTGCGACACAAGTTCACAACATATTGTGGGGCTAGCTAAATTCGTGTAATAAAAAAAAAATATATATATATTAGTTTGGATATTCCAATCCCAACTAATATTGAAAATGCGAAAGTGAGTTTGTTTGTTTGTTACGGTTTCACGCCGTATCTACTGAACAGATCATAATGAAATTTTGCATACAAATAGGTTAGGGTACCGAGAAGGACCTAGGCTATATATTACGTGGGCGAAGCCGCGGTTAACAGCTAGTATCATTATATTATAATGTTAGGTGTATAAATAATGTAATAAATGCGACAAAAACCATAAATTAAATTACTTTTATTTTAGTTTGTAACAATCGCGAAAACATTAGAAAACATTATGTTGCCACATTGTTTTGCAAAGCTCTACATAAAACATAATAGAAGTAAGTAAGAATTGATAAAGAAATAAGTAATGGCGAAACAAATTTAAAATTCGTGCAATTGTGGAGGCCTATGTCCAGTAGTGGACAAGTATAGGCTGATGATGATGATGATGATGAAAAAAATTCCACGCGGGTGATATTGAACCGTATCCTTAGGTCTATGTACGACCTAAAGTCACATTTTCAAGTTCTGTTGGCGTGGATTCTTTTTACCATATCTTGTTTAATAGTAAGAATGTAGTTCCAGCGAATAAAGGCCAATTCCATACTAAACACTTAGATTATGTAAAGTCTAGATACTCTCTCACTCTTTAAGTTTAAGGGCCCACACTAGCGACGCCATTAATTTTTTTCCTAATACGGTACAAATAGAAAGAAATTCAAGAATGTAAATCATATAAGCCTTGGTAAATAACCTGAAGTATTGTTGGAAACACGTTTTTATATCATTGATTAAAGTCATTAAGAGAATTACTGATTATAATCAGTAGTTATCTTAATGACTGATTCTCATAATATTAAAACATGACTCCAAAAATACTTAAGGTTATTTTCCAAGGCTTATATTATTTACATTCTTGAATTTCTTTCTATTTGTAAAGTATTAGGAATAAAATTACTGGCGCCACTAGTGTGCCTAGTGTGGGGCCTTAAAAGCGTAAAAAAATGCGTCCAACTAATAGCATGTGAAACTCATAATGAAGCAAATAGATAAAATGGTACCTTCTTCGTAGTTTGTGATTCATAGCTACCGATTTGATGGTCACAGATCTTCGAGCAACACGGCCTCCGTACCGGACGGACAGATTTATAACAGATCTATGGCATAAGTTGACATGATACTTGTGCTGCCACAAAGCTGTCACGCATAAAAGAAATTGAAAATTAGCCAATTTTTAGCACATGCCGTACAACACCGATACTTGGTATCTCATTATACTGGACATTGGCAGAATCACTGAAATCTCGGTGGAAGCCATAATTAAAAAGAAGAGAGAAAGAAAGGGTTCCCTAGTAAACTAGGCACCCTTATAGTTTCGCCATGTCTGTCTGTCTGTCCGTCCGCGTTTTTACTCCGAGACTATAGGTACTAGAAAGCTGTAATTTGGTATGGGTATGTATGGTAATCATGCAATAAAGTGGTAGAAATTATTTTTGAAAAAAAAATTCATACAATTTTCATTGTTAGATGTTTTTGGTCGTTAAACTGTGAGGTGCGAGTATGAACAGTGTGAACTCAAAGTTGTTATTCTCCACTACGGAACCCTACACTGCGCGTGGCCAGACACGCACTTGGCCAGTTTTTAATCATTGAAATAAAGACATGACGGAGTCAATGGCTAAAAAAAACTTTATGCAGAAAATAAGCCCTTACAGGCACTTTTTCGCGTTAAATACATTAATAATTATATTTAGTTAAATATAATTATAGCAGAGAAGAAACGCCGAAAGAAACTATTGGTCTTGACTAACCACTAGAGTTAGCACCCCGCGTAAAATCAGACGCTACAGGGAGTCGTGTAGTGGGCAGACCTGACCTGCCCCAACGCGGCGCGCAGTCACAGATTACATACACAGTATACACCTAGCTGTAGTCTGCAGGCTGTGTGCAGCACTAAATTATACACCACTAGGTTTATTGGCGGCGGCGACGCCTACGCTGCGAAGTTCAGAAAAATAGTTTGGGTGACTAATAACGACTTCGGTATGAAGCCAAATATTAGCCAGAGCAGTCAGAGGATTTGGCCTACACTCTCCACGCTGGACAGACGGGTTGGAGAGGTTTCTCTCTTTTCACAGGCAGGCAGCCGTCTGCTTGCCTGTTTGTCCGTACAAACAAGGGATCATTTAAGGGTTGCTTTTTGTCTTTAAGGTTAGGAACCCTAAAAACTTACCTTTGTTTTGTCTTTATACCACTCTCTAATGTTTGACATTGTGATAAAACGAGACAAAACATATTTTAACTAAAATAGGGTTAATATATATACCACACAGATTGAGCTAGCCCCAAAGTAAGTTCTTATGTAAGACTTGTGTTATGGGATACTAACTCAACGATACTATATTTTATAACAAATACATATATAGATAAACATCCAAGACCCAGGTCAATCTGAAAAAGATCATTTTTCATCTTGACCTGACCGGGGATCGAACCCGGGACCAACCGTGTCACAGACCGGCGTGTTGACAGCTGCGCCACGGAGATCGTCACCACGGAGCTATAAGCGGTTGTTAATTTTTATGAATAAGGGGTAACACTTTAAGCGTTGTTGCATTTTCCCAGAAAACTGGTGTGTGAGAAATCAAATGCAATTTAACTTAACAGCTAAAACCTGATCTTGCCGTCCTTGAAGCAATGAATGCCCTACACACGCTGTGCGACCCAGGAGACTTTCATTCTCAGGATACCTGTTCCAAGAGCATTTCACTCACCCTAACTGCAAA
Organism: Rhodophaea formosa; assembly: GCA_963082605.1. Classification (NCBI taxonomy): domain Eukaryota; kingdom Metazoa; phylum Arthropoda; class Insecta; order Lepidoptera; family Pyralidae; genus Rhodophaea; species Rhodophaea formosa. Next base: position 2,582,461 of record OY720219.1, read on the forward strand.
TACAAAACTAGTCAGCCTTGAAGCATTCTCTCCAGTCCAGTCTTTGTATATCTTAAAGCAAGGGACTTATTAAGATACATGAAACAATTTTTCGAGGTCCAGTGCTGCCCCCATTTCAAATTAATCATCTGAAAGAAAACAGAGATATCATTTAAAATTAGAATCAGAATCAGTGAGAATTATGAGAATCAGTTTACCGCCAAAAACAGCCGTTTTTGGCGGTAATCACTATTTCTCTTAATGACTGATTCTCATAAAACATGATTCCAAAAATACTTCAGGTTATTTACTAAGGCTTATATGATTTACATTCTTGAATTTCTTTCTATTTGTAAAGTATTAGGAATAAAATGATTGACGTCGCTACTGTGCCTAGTTAGCCTTAGATAGCTTCAAACTATTATGAGCTACTTATTAAAGTAAGTTTGAAGTGAAGCTTTACTTAAAGTTTTCGTTAAAAGTGGCCGTTTCTGACGCTTAGCTAATCTTCACGTTTAGTTATATATATATATATATATATATATTATATAATTTTACTCAGAATTTAAAATAAGATAAAATATCTATTGACTTTCTCTCTGGTAGTACACCAGGAACTACTAACTAGGCTTGGGTTAGCTATGCATATTTCTAAACCCTGACACCAAAATCACATTACTAGACGGCCTTGATGTATTGTCCCAACTTCAGTATTTGAGAGTCTAAAATCGACCTATTAAGTGAATTTTACGGAGACTTTTACAAAAGATATATCTATCGCATTTGAAAGCCTATAGTTTCTCTGGTAGTACACCAGGCACTGCTAACTAGACTTGGGTTAGTAAGTGCATATTTTTAAACCTTGCCAGCAAAATCACATTACTAGATGGCCTTGAAGTATTGTCCCAACTAAGGACTTCAAAGTCCATAGATATTATCTCCATTGTAAAAGTCAAGTAAGTATTGCCTTACAGTCTCTCGAATCTGGTGGTGCACTAGCCCCTGCTGTCTATGCCTGGGTTTAATCCAATCCATACAACTAATATCCATCCAATCCAATGCAACTAATATTATAAATGCGAAAGTGAGTTTGTTTGTTTGTTTGTTACGCTTTCACGCCGTATCTACTGAACCGATCATCATTAAACTTTGCATACACATAGTTTAGGGTATCGAGAAGGACATAGGCTATAAATTACGCGGGCGAAGCCGCGGGTAACAGCTAGTAATTTCATATTACTAAACCCTGCCACCAAAATCACACAACTAGACGGCCTTGAAGTATTGTCCCAGCTTCGCAGTCTTCGTGGTAGCCCACCAGACTGTCTGCCGTCTAGACGAGGGGTACCGAGTGCATTTTTCTGTCTGGACCCCTCTCTCCGAACCCTATCGTTTATGCGTGTGCGTTATTTAATTTTTCCATCTCATCCCCCACATTAAATATGGAATTACTATTCTTGCACTAAAGAATTAAGAGCTAATTTTGAGTGCAGAGGGATGCGTCTGGAAAGGGATGTAGCGTTTTGATTAATTTGTGTGATTGGATTTTGATTTTGAACTTCGACGGGTGGTGGAACAATTCGCATGTTGACTAGGAAGATCTATAAATGTGCCTACACTAGATACCTAGGGACAAGTACTTACAACGCAGTTTCTTTCGGGGTTTCTTTGTAAGCAGTGGTTTCGTAAATAAGTGTAAAAATGGTACCCTATTACTAAGACTTTACTGTTCGTCTGTCTTTCTATCACCATGTTGTATCTCAAGAGCTAATGATGTATTTATGCTGCAAACAGAATAAAATAAATATATAAGGGGCTCCCAAACAACAAACGTGTTTTTTTGTGTCTTGTTTTTTGATTAACATTTTATTGTATGTTAATAGTTTTGCTCGAAAGTCTAATGTTTTACAGATAATGGTACGAAATTCTCTGCGCGCAAGTCCGAGTCGTACTTTACCATTTTTTTTATATTGAATAGGTAATGCAAAATACTTAAATAAAAGTGGTTTTGATGATCTGTTCTCGTGAGTTTCTTGGTACTTACATGATGAGCATCACATGAGTTAAAAGGGCATTACAAATAATTCATTCTGGCGATGTCACATGGTCGAATAACTGTAGTATAATGAATACCCACAACCAGTCTCACATCTTTGATTTGTCCGAAGGTCAAGAATCAAGACGCCACAAGTGAATGCACTTTAATTAAACTCCCTTGGGATACAAATAATACACAAAGTTATAGAATTATTTGTTAACCTTGTCTAGTCTAACTCGTCTCAATTTTTTTCTGAATCATAGCATTTCATAGGCTATTTCCATTGAATTGATATTTATATATGAATTATTCTAAGCAGTATCTAAAGAAACACTACGATCTTGTTAAGCTCTAAGCTGTAAGTTTTTTTGTACCTTATTGTTTTAGTCTTGCTGTTTTGTGCAGAGGAAATTAACGATATTTACTATTCTTCTCTTATTTTTTTTTATATATGTAAATGTTTAATTTATTGTACTTTAGAATCTGTGTATTTGGGGTAAAGAAAACTTGAAACAATTGTGGTTTGAGAGCGGTAAATGTCTTTCGGGAATTGATTCGACTGCCAAAGTGGGAAGTCTTGTTCTGTACTCTATACAGGCGGGGTTTTGGTATATTGGGCTTAGTGTGCATCCCCACAACCTCATTCTGGATATAAAATACTTTTTTACTTCGGTTTAGAATATATGTCTCATCACCATCTCACAGGCACACGCTCTGGCAAACTAAGTTTCAAAAAGTCACCGTTAAATGGCAGTAGGTTCACTGCTAGTTAATTAAACTAAACAGAATATTAGAGGCATAAAATGTATAGTACGCAATTACGCATATATTTAAAAGAAAAAAAAACGTAATCTGAATAAATACAATAATCGAAAATGCTTTTGTAATCTATGGTTGTAATACTATAGAATGGTTTCGTCAGGGGTGTCCAAAATATCATTCATACATTTTCCATGGATTGTATCACACACACGTGCCCGTGCCGGCTACGGAACTACAGTGTCTGAAAGATACTCAGAGATAGAAGTCTATGTAAAAAATCAAAGCAGTATATTTTTTATTTAACTTATTCACCCACAAACTTATTGACGCAAGTGTCGCGTGTTGAATTCACCCAGAGACGTGATTCGGCATGGACGAAATTTGGCTGATTTTGTGCTGAAACTTGCATAAACCGAAATCATTGTTTTATTGATCGTTAATAAATAAACAAATAACCAAACTTTCGGTCGTATTCTTTATGTAACGCGGTACGAAAATACGAATATACGTTTTAGTTCTTCAGAAATATTAAAACCTGATTTAATCTCATTTTGAGCCTACTAAGGTAGGTATTGTAATCAGTAGAGCCTTTAATTTATACGAGTTCAGTGGTTGCGGCTTAGTGAGCTTATTGTTTTTCAGATTCGAGCTTCACTCAAGAAAATGAGGTTGTAAATTTTAGGGCCTAAGACTGCTTTGTAAATGACCCGTAATCTCAGACGTCAATAAGTCATGACTCATAACGACCTCCATGCACAGCGGTTAACACTCCAGACCTTAACAAGAGTGGTTTCGGGTTTGATCTCCGGTCAGGTTATGATGGAAAACAATATTGTCACAAGTGGGTTAGGAAAAGGAAAGAAAAGGCTGATCTTATGAAAAGTGCCTTTATTTATGTGCCAAACGTACAACACTTACTCACGCGCGGAACCGACACGGCACTTTCACACTCGCGCGGAACTGTCACTCGCGCTGTACTGTCACTCTCGCGGAACTGCCACTCGCACAGAAGTGTCACTTGCGCGGAACTGTCTCTCGCGCAGAACTGCCACTAGCACAGAACTGTCACTCGCGCAGAATCGTCACTCGCGCAGAATCGTCACTTGCGCGGTACTATACTATCACTGCGCTGTTCACTTCTCTTCACTTACTACGTTCTTTTTCTACAATTCCTTTTTTTTTAGGGTTCCGTACAAAAATTTAAAAACGGAACCCTTATAGGATCACTCGTGTGTCAGTTTGTCCGTCCGTCCGTCTGTCACAGCCAATTTTCTCCGAATCTACTGAACCAAATTAGGTGAAATTTGGTAAGATGGTGTAATCCTATGACCCAAACACGGATGAGCAAAGTAAAAAAAGATTTTTTTTTTAAATAAGGGTCATTTTCAGGGGCCCAATTACAAAATTTTAAAAGAAAGTTTTGCAAACCTTACTGTGTCATATATCAAATGAAAGGGCTCATTATGAGGATCTCAAAAATATTTTTTTTTGTTTTTGTAAAATCAATACTTTTGATTTTATTCACGAAAGAATGCAAAAATTGACCATTCCCCCCCCCCCCTGATCTCCGAAAGTACTGGGCTGAAAATTTTGAAAAAATTACATACATTTTGTAATTTTTTCATTCCTTGAAGATAACAGGAAAAATAATAAGAATTCTATCACTTGAAAATAAAGTCTTAAACTCACTATAATAAGTTCATATAAGGAAATAGTTCACTAAAACACCACTAGATAGCGCTAGTCAATTGAATAAAACATTTTTGCACATTGTGTGTGTGTTCACGTAGAATATTGTACGGAACCCTCATTGCGCGAGTTTGACTCACACTTGGCCGGTTTTTTCTCTCCCCTCTTCCTTCTTCGGATTTCGCTTTCCAACTAACTGCCCTTACGCCGCGCCTAGTACTGCTTATATTGTAACTGTAAGTTTTAGTAATTGTAATTTTTAACGGTGAATCTTTGTTACCCGAATTATTGATTTTTTTATATTAAGTACCCCCGAATTCGGACCAAATCGTATCGATGTTCCAAATTCATACCATTTTTCTATTGCCTTCTCTTTCTTTCTTTTCCATTTAGTCTGGAACAATCTAGAAATTTCTTCAAGTAACTCCTTCTTTCTCGCACATCTTCTGTCCTGTATTTTCACTTCCATTTCATCTAGAATAGCCTAAAAAACAGAGTAACGTGGGCTGTGATTCGAACCGGGGTCTTCCGATTCCCAGCCCAACGCCTAGACCATTAGGCGAGAGATGTACTGACGTCAGTGTTGAAATTTCCCTTTAGATAATTTTTTTCATTCGATTTCATCTCGTTGACGTTGTCATTCAGCTTACTACACAACAATATTTTTCCGATTGGCCTGGGACTTGAAAAATATAGATATTAATTAAATAACCCTCAAAATAAAAATAATTGTTCAAATAAGTAATTAAAAGAAAATTTAGCTTATTGAAAATTTGGTTATTTATTTGTTTTTCGTGTAAGTGGCAAATACTTTTGTCAGATTTTTGCAAGCTGCCTAAAGGCATCTGACATAGCTAAACGACTGCCGGCGGGCTTGACGTGCCTTCCGAAGCACGGAGAGATATTTTAAATGTCACTTGAGGTCACCTATCCAAGTGAGTATTACGCCCGGGGTTGCTTAACTTGTGTAAGCTTACGAAAGCGCACTGGGATTAAGGGGTCATCGTTTGGAGTCGGTTAAAAAGGCAAGTCATTAATTAACTTTTATCTGCCGTAGAAGTTTCGCTTCACCTATTAACAATTATTTCTATAAAGAGGTAGTACACGTCTCGTCTATTAGACGGTACCGAAGGTACTATTGATATCCTAATAATTTATATCCCCAGTTAGTTTATTTCCCGAACCAAGTGGTCATCAAAAGCGTTAACTAATGCAATAACTGAGTACCCGTCAAGAAACCGTATTGTAGGAGTGTAGAAATCAAATATATACCAAATTCAAACCTTATTGCAATGACATTAGAATCTAAATGGACAAAATACCCTTAGAAGTGAGATATCGGCCGCGGCTAGCGCATTTCCTCCTCGCCTTGCAGATTTTCCGGGTAGCTGTCAAAACTGCCGCCCAGACTTCGACCGTTTCCGTGAAACGTCGGCATACTTCGACACCCCAACCAGCCAACCAATCTTACCTGACCTGCGACACTCCCCAAAAATACCCCGCAGTCTACCAATCTGATATAAGACTAAAGAAGCAGGGGAGCTCTCGTTATGCTAGCTAAACGTGTGCGAATGCACTATGATGCCGCAGCGACGAGTACCTATGTGTGCTTGGTACTAGTGAACTTTGATAATGAACCGAGGGGCAATTGCCCGGGCAGGGGGCGACGGGCGCGGCTCTTGCCCCCGACCCCCTGTTACGTAGCCGGGATGTGCAACGACCTGCAGCCACTTCCTGATACCTAGCCTACCTACTTAGCGTCGCGCGTTCGATCACTTTTTATTAGGCTCGTTAGACGATCTCTTTCGATTTCAGATGTCCTGGTATCGGTGCTTGGTCATTCGGAGTCAATCCGGTTCATCCTATACAATTTAATTGTGGAAAACATAAGCTAATTTTTACTCACCTACCCAGAAGGAGGTAATGTTTTTTGTACATATCTATGTATGTAAGTATGGGTGTCTGTTGATTTTGAAGTTTGTGGTGTTGCAACTCATTACTTTTGCATTCCAAAGCCTAGGGATTCATAATTTTTAATAAACTTACTTACTTATTCGTCGTTTTACATGAGAATTCCGTTCAGTTATTAATCCATCGCAAATTAGCAGGAAGTATGTTACTCCTTGGTAAGTTTACTATGTGGGTAATTTCATTCCATAAGTCGTCCTATGAAAACTGGAAAAATAAAATCTTCATGACCTCCGTGGCACAGTGGTTAACACGCCAGCCTGCGATATAAGGGATCTCCGCCCGGCGACGATTTTTTTCAGATTATCCTGGGTCTTGGATTTTTATATAAGTATCTATTATCAAATATAGCCAGTATTCTTGGGTTAGTATCGTACAACAAAAGTTCACCACATATTGAGCAAAATTTGTGTGATTTGTCGTTAGAGGTATTTTTAAAAAAGAGAACAAATTTCTAAATACAAGTAAGAATATAAAGAGGGGTACCACCCTCTTTATATTCTTACTTTGATCATACTTTTTTTTAATGAATCAATCGCGTATGATTTATCTCGAAAATGTTAAAGGAAAAGAAGTGTGTAGTCATGTGGCGACTAGTTACATAAAAATGTAAAGGAGGCTTCACGCGCGGACCACGCTGTCTCGTGAACTCGTGCGTGACCCGCCGATCGTAATTTACCATTAGAAATTATTAGAAACCTTTTAAAATATCTTATAGTTTAAAAAAGAGGATTTATATAAAATATATACATTATCACCGATGTATAAACTCTAATTAGTGAGAATTCAGAATTCTCGAATTCTATCAGCGTAATTAAAGCTATACTGAAAGCAGGGATTAAGTATGTAAGTATAGAGCTTCGTAATATTAAGATTGCATGATTGCTCTAGACTTGGTAAGATGTACGAGTAGGTTTGGTAAATAAATTTATCAAATAAACTCTCTTTTTAACCGACTGTGGTAAAGTAAAAAGGATGATTTTGACCGCTGTAAGTACATATGTATGTATGTTGACTTGTTCCTTTTATTTCCTAAACTAAACAACGTGAATTGACATATTAAACATCGTTAGATGTATCTTTATATCTTATCTTTATCTTTTATCTCGAACTTAATCTGGGGCTAGCTCAATCTGTGTGATTTGTCCGTATATATTTATTTATTTATCTTTACCGACCGCTGCTTAAGATTGTGTTTGGTATCAAATGAAAGGTATTTTTATGTAGATTACAAATATATGTAATTTACTATGATATACTACTATTCTCCCGTGAAAATTAAAAACATGCACAGAAATAAAAGTAGTCGGATTTTAGTTTTAAATGTTGTACCTATTGAAATGATATTATTATATCTGAATATAAACAAATTTGCTTTCTTTTTAACAAAACAACAATCATACCTATATCAGATGACTTAATCTTTAAGAGGGTATACTAGCAGTGCGTTTTCCATACAAACGTATTTCTCTATTTTCTCGCTGAAAACTGCTTCTAGAGGCACAATTATTTTTACATAAAATCTAATACTAAAATAGGTATGTCCTAATGTTTTATTTTTTTCAAAAAACCTGTTTAAAAAAATGTACAAAAACAGTTTTTTTTGGAAAAAATAAAAAATAGGGGCATTCCTATTTTAGTACTAGATTTTATGAAAAAATAATTGTGGCTCTAGAATCAGTTTTCAACGAGAAAATAGAGAAATACATTTGTATGGGAACCATATTGAAAAAATACTGCTAGTATACTATTCGTTTCATAGGAAGACACGTCATGTAATATGACGTAGCACGTAGCATTCGTAGGTCGTGCTACGAAATTGTCTACGCCGCCACTGAGAACTAGAACCTAGCCTAGAACGTTAGAAGTGTATAAAGAAGGGGGGAAAATATCTACTAAGTGTCTAGTAAAAAATCACATCACCTGTACAAATCACTCGCGGGACATGTTTTATTTAAATGTACGAGATTTTCGTGTTGGGTTTATATCATATTAGTTTATAATTAAAGATATTAAGCCACAATTTTAATTTTTGTAATATTTGTTTCTTCCATAACTTTGAGCTTTAACTATATTCATTTACTATGGGCTAAAACAAAGTTGTCTATCTATAGTATCATTTAATTAATAAACGGTAAAAACCACCCTACAATCACGGCTGGACAGATAAGTCGATAGACGGCGTTGTGACAACACTAACGAAGCAGCAGAAGAACAACTTGTAGGAATGATATTAGATTATATAAAGCCTATATAGACTCTATTAGCCTAAAAGCGTAGAAAAAAATAGTGTCCAACAAATAGTCGGTCACGCACACTTACAGCTACCAATTTGACGGATTTTGAGGGCATAAATTGACAGAACTCGTGTGATATAACACAAAGCTGTCACGCACACAAGCATTGAAAAATTAGCCAGTTTTTTAATCATCGAAATAAAGGCATGACGGTGTCTAGAGAGTAACTATATAGCCAAAGAATATTATATGCTGTGATAGTGGACTTGTGGGAACGTTATTTTTATTAGGTAAAATAAAATTTGTAAAGTTACCAAAAAGTACGTCTATACTAGAATTTTATGAAAAGGAAATGTTTATATTTTTGTTTGTAATGGATAGACTGCTGACCCTAAGCGTACGTAGCATGCTCCTTTGATTCAACAGTGCTATTAAAACGACAGTTACATGGTCTGTTCGACTTATCTCAAATTTAATCGTGTAATCTTTCCTCATAAAAGGGAAATGTCTACGTGCGTTGTAAGTTTGAATATTTCATGACGTTTGCATAGTGCCTTGTGGTTCCTGGCAGAGTAGAATAGGACCAGTCTTAGTCTTCCTGTGGATGTCATAGAAGGCAAGCAAACAAAGTTTATAATTATCAAAACGATTTCTCCAACCCGTCTGGCCAGCGTGGAGAGTGTAGGCCTAATCCTCTGTCTACTCTGGCTATATTTGGCTCTGGTATTTAGAGGATCATGCTCCTGCAGTGGAGACTAAAAAAGTGATGTGATGATGGTATCGCATGAAGGTCGCATCTGCTACTTACTTTGATTTACATCGGCGCGGTCATCATTGCTATTTGCTAATTGTCTGCCTTTGATATCCCGGGTCGGCTTTTGAACGTAAATAAATATTGTGGAACTTGTAATAAATACCATAAGTAAATATTTGTTTTTACCTTTGACTACGTTCAGTCCAGTAGTCTTGTTTTCAGTAATTTGTTTGTCTATCTTTTACGTCAAAATATAAGGACGAAAGATTCGATTGTCTATTTGCATTAAATAAAAATCTGTTAAAGCTAATTATTTGCGATCGACATAGGCTACAATTAACGCGGACGAAGCCGCGGGAAAATTGCTGATAGATAATAAAGGGCCATTATTTCCTAATCGAATGATGCTTTATGTATATCCATTGAAAATATGCTTATTTTAGAACTTTTAAGACAACAAATCAAAAATAAAATTAATAGGTATCTTTCATAGGAGGATATGAAAAAGCGTGTTTCGATCGGTACATCTGTTTGTAGTCAAGTTTATGATAAACAGCAACAAGACAGCAACACGCTTTTTCATATGATGGGAGTAAAATTCATCTCAACATTTTCTTTGAAGGGGTGTCTCAACCCCCCAGGTGAACAACTTGTCGTATGGGACCAATGCTCTACTACATTAAACTTTCGAGCAGTAAACGGAAAAAAACACATCGCCCCCATATATATTTATTTTATTTAGATTTAATGATTTATTTTTATATTAATACACTAAAGACATAAAGTCCACATGAATGAAGTCACGAGCATCAGCTAGTATTTTAATAAATACAGACGAAGCTGTATCAAAGAGCTAGTTATACACAAAGTCCGTGTCAATTAGTGCCAGCCAGTGTAAAGTGTAACTCAATACACGTCTATTACATAAAGCTCGCAGACACGCAGACAGGTAAACAAGGTAAATAGGGACAAAATACTCGTATCAAAGCGAGGTGCACAAACATAGCGACGGTAGGGTGACCACGAGCTGGGAGCTTATCAGGACATAACAGATAAACAAGGTAAATAGGTACAAATACACACATAGCGACGGACGGCCATCATCGACCACGAGCTGCGTACATTTCCGAAATTTACTTTTTCTGACTCGCACTTGCGAGTTTGAATCGAATACTAAGCATTCTATATTAACATACAATATTTAAAAAATAAGTATCCACGTTTATTTTATTATTTTTTAAATATATTTTGTACTTCTGGCAATATGTATTACACATTCTGTAAATGTTTCAAGTTAGATAAACCTATTACGGTTCAAAAGATGAGGGACGGACGAACGGACGGACATCGAAATCTCAGTAATAGGGTCCCACTTGCACTTTTTAGGAACCATAAAAAGGTGTATTGAGTCATAGTGCATTGAAAACATTGGAACAAAATCAAGATTTGACAAAAACCTCAAAATAGATGTATACATTCTAATAACAAATTTATCCCCTACGAGGACAAATTTATCCCCCTGAGAGACATGTCTCTGCTAGACTAGACTAGACTAGACCATGGTCTAGTTAGTCCTAAAGATCCAAAGGCCATGTTTAGCATGATATTGATAGTGTGTTTAAGATAGAGTACAGGAAAAATAAATATCTAAAGAGGAGCCTTTAATGAATTTGTAAGTTAGTGTAAAGCTTCTTCCTTAAATCAAGTAATAACTTATTATTATTAAATATGCCACTAAAAAAATCAAATAAGTTAGTAAAATATAGTACCTAGGAATTCATAAACTCATAGTCGCCCGATTGGCCAGGGTTGCAAGGCTGCAGAGCGATGGCGGCGCATCCGGCGGTTGCCATGACTACCGCCAGCTAGCCTGCCCGGATCAGGTGGTACGTTCTCTAGGACATCTAGGAAATTAATGCGTGGTTTTGGACCATAAACAATCAAAGGGTTGTATGATTTTCTAGTGATATTATGCTTCTATTTTTAAACATATGAATATTGAATAACTACCGCCAGCTAGCTAGCTGCCCGGATCAGGTGGTGTTTCGAGTATCACCGGCCTGGGGTACTAGGAGATAATAACATCTAAAAATCAATGCTTGATTTATTTGATTTTCTATTGACATTAATGCTTCTATTTTTAACATTTAGGTATGAACATAGAAGTAGGAGTAGACGCAATTTCCTTTTTAATCTCTGGGTATGAACTGAGAGTATGAACAAGCATAGATTAAAAAAATTTTTCGTCTTTGTACCTATATGTGAATATTGAATAACTACCGCCAGCTTATTAGTTACGAGAATCCGCCACTTCCTTTTAAAAAATAAACGTTCTCCTGGTACTGTCGGCTGGCGATACTCAAAACACACCACCCGATTCAGGCACCTATCCGGATAAGTAGGCTTGATTGATAATTTTAAACAACTTCGGTGTACAACGTTTTGTTTATCACTTCAACATCCACTACGGTTTAAACAGCGTATAAAGTGACGCTCGAAATTTACTTAAAGGGGTGAGTCAGACCCTCGGGGATCTCGATTTTTTTTTTCTTTTCATACTTACTACCCAGGCTGCTCATCATCATTATTTCGTGTAGGTGTCACGGTCAGTCGACCATGCACACCCTGGTGTCAGAGTTCTACGTAACCGCCTCTCGGCCTCTGACGTGGTTCCTTTAACGACTACCAGATGGCAGCCGGGACCAACGGCTTAACGTGCCTTCCGAAGCACGGAATCATCATTCTTATCAGACAATCAGGTGATTCATGCCTGGCGGCTAAATACGATGTCGAATTTTTTAAAGAAAAGTTGTGCATATTGACGGGCTGAGTCACCCCTTGAAGATTTCGGTGATCACTGATCGGTGTTTACGCAGTCAACGGGGATATACACTAATCAGTGCTTCCGCACCTAATGGCTTGTATACACTTTTAGTGCAAGTGTGAAGTTCATACATAGCTACTAAACGTTTAGTGGGAAATGTATGAACTTCGCACTTGCACTAATCAAAGTGTATAAGCTATACATAAGGCGTAGTGTACACTACCAATTAAATTCTAAACTCAGAGCAATGCTACAGAAATATTATGCATCATATTTCGCTAAGTCCCCTAACAAAAATTACGGCTTTCAACTAAAAATAATCCCCTCTCAGACACCAGACAGACTAATAGATCTATTAATCTATATTTGGCTATGGAAAATTTTCACTTGAGCACTCTGAAATAGTGGCTGCCAGTGTGAAGAAAAAATTGGTTTAAAATTTATTCGTTTCAAGTTTATTACTTTAACGTAAATTTGTAACTTGAGTTAAAATAAATGTAACGGTAGAAAATAAATCGTTGATTGATTCATTTTGTAAGTGCATACCTATGGACATGATGACAAAATAGGAGTCTTTCGAGATCATGACGTGTGTATGTAAATATGTCTGTCACCTTAGTTCACCATAACTTTAACATTAATGTGTATGTATCCAGATACATACACATTAATTGAGATATTAAGAGTCGCCTGGAAGCGCATGTCTCCATACAAACGGAAAAAAGAGAATTGTGGCAATATTTGATAATTTTAGGGCAAAATTAAGCATCCAATCAATTAATCTCATTATAATCTACGTACGTTCCTATACAGTTTGGTGAAATTATCAAATGTTTGAGAATTATACGTCTCTCAAGATTTCCATAGAAATTTGAAAAGGCTTGTAATTCTCAAACCATTGGTAGTTTAACCAAGCTGTATAGGAACGTACGTAGATTATAATGAGATTAAATGATTAATTTTACTCCAAAATTATCAAATATTGCCACAATTCCCTTTTTCCGTTTGTATAGAGACATGCGCTTCCAGGCGACTCTTAAGAAGTATTTCGTAAGAATTTCACCACCCGAGTCTCGACTGAAATATGCATTTTTTTTCAAAGTCGAGTACGTTATTAATTTGATGAGACTGTCTAAGAACCATCGCGAATCGGTAACCCTTTTAAGAGCACAGATAGACATACACATATATATAGCGGTCAAACTAGTAATAACCCTCTTTGCCACGGTGGTTAAAAGATTTAAAATACAATAAAAAGTCGCTAAGTACTTGAACGGGCGCGCTCTCTACCATGGGCTTGGTTTATGGCTAGCGATAATTTAAATTCACGTTTTCAAAACGAAGACAAAAAACTTTTGTTCTGTGAACAAGCTTCAAAACGAGATAAAAATATCAGCTGTTCCCTACTTATGGATCAGTAGATATTCAACGTACTGTGTAAAACTCATTATTTTTCTAAGACTTGGCCACAAAACAAAAGTGGATCATGTTCATGTTAAGGGAGAACACTAGGCACAGTAGCGACGCCAATCATTTTATTCCTAATACTTTACAAATAGAAAGAAATTCAAGAATATAAACAATACAAGCCTTAGTAAATAACCTGAAGTATTTTTTGAATCATGTTTATTACTATCGGAATCAGTGAGAATTATGAGAATCTGATTACCGCCAAAAACTTTTATGGTTATCACTTTTTCTCTCAATGACTGATTCTCATAATATCAAAACATGATTCCAAAAATAATTCAGGTTATTTACTAAGGCACCCCCCCTTAAGGGCGTGAATTTAAATTATCGCTATCTCAAAACCAAACGCATTGTATGTAAAACTTATTCACGACTCTCATGACAGTACCTACCTAACATGCATATTTGTTCCTATACCAGCAAAACAAAGCTATTCAATAACACAGTGACGTGGAAAACCAATTTTGGCTGCGATGGAAATCTCTGTTTGGAAGCAAACAGTGAAGTCTCATCGATTCATTTCTTCACCTTTCTGTAACTATGACATTTCCTTTGTTGTTGCAGTGCATTGCGGGGGGCGGGGGTGCAACGCGCCCCGTCTTGGGGTAGGTCTGGCTCGCCAATATAAGGAGGCGACGAGACAGAGGCTTCTACTATAAATACTTGCATTACAACTAATTGTTCTCAACTTCCGCATTGGATTGTATCCATTGCTTGGTTTCGATAGAAAAAACTAACAGTTTCAGTCAAAAGCAGCAATGGATTATAGATTTATGGGAAAGTCGCGATGTAAAGTATTGATTGGTAAGTGCTTGCAAGTGGTGCAGCCAAATTATCGGACTTCCCGAAGAAAACAGGCCCTCCGAGGCTTGTTACTCACGCGCCCGGCCCGATATGCATGCGGCAACTTAGCCACGCTTTCGGATTTATGGGCGCCTAGTAGCCGAGCAGCATTATAAGCAGGCTAGCTCGTCTCCTACTGTGTTCTATTTTTCGTAAACGTTGGGTTTCACAGCCAAAGTATTGTTTGATATTTTATTGTTTAAAGTTATTTGGGGATTCTCTTTCTCCCTCATTTGAGTGTGTTCCCAGTTGCATCCTCAGCTGGATTGTTACGGAGCCCGGGGTCCGCTTTCCGGTTGTCCACTTCGCGTAGTTTACGGCATCCCTAGTTGAGAGCATTGCCATACAAATATAAACCTTAATGGGTGAATCAATCTGTCAATTACTGCTATGGAAAGAATTTTAAGAGTTATCAATAATGCTTAAAGTTGTAATTTGAGTATCCGCATAGTGAAGTCATGTAAATAATTTTTGTATTAAGATGTGCATAATTAAAACTATGTACATATTTGGGTGAAAAAAACGGATTTAGGCTGTCTAGTTCTAAAAGACACTGTTGAAGTTTTGACGTGTACTTCTTAACAGCGCCGTTTCACGTTTCAGTTTTAAAAACATAAATAAAACCCACTATAATCACTTTATTACAACGACAAAGCAGTAAAAGGTGCAGGGTGTACCTTTCGTACTATAGGTGTCTGATCGAAAGTTCTCGCCAGACACCCCACACAGCCATACCTGCGACTCCGCGCACTCTCTTTTTTGCGGATGTTCTCCTGGTAGCCGGACCTTTGTGTCCCGCCTACGCAAAATTCTGCTCTTTGTACTTTACCTACCCTACCTTTACTTTATGTAATGCGACTAGTACCTGTATTGAAAAGATTTATTTCTATGGATATGTAGCGGCATTTAAGTAGTTCGGATCAAGAAAGAAAAGCGACAGAACTGAGTAGGTGTCAAAAAAGGTCTTAACCCAACATGGTATTGTTTATTCTGGACATTAAAAGTAATAATATCGAAAATATAGTTTCTGTGTTACATACGTCTCTGTGCTAGCTGTGTGTGAATCTAGGTTTCATAGAATTCAGTTTTGATCAAATACACCCTTATTTAAAATTCAATACACAAACTTTAAGAGGTGACTCAGCCCATCAACATAAACAACTTTTGTTATGGGACCAATGCTTAAAATTCAATATCATTTTTACCTTTTCCATATTGACAAACTCGTACAAAAGTGTCCGATCAGCTGGACAGTTTTGCATGGGTATGTAATTTTTTTTTTGAGTTCCCGCCATTGGTCCCATATCAAAAGTTGTTCATGTTGATAGGCTGAGTCACCTTTTAAAGTTTGTGTATTGAATTTAAAACAAGGGCGTATATCTGTCACATGTGATACCGCCTTGAGGTTGTCCCTTGATCAGGGGTGCATGGAAAAAGCCTCTCCAAAGTAGTGTCCATCCCTAAACACGAACCACCCGGCACGCCCTGGATAATAGTTCTCGGTGACGCAGATATTACTCGACTATCCTTCCAACACTATGACTGAATATGAATCACTTTATGAACACGTAAAAGCTTAATTTACTATAAAAAGCTTGTACTTTTGTTATGTTATTTCAAACCAAAGCCGTTTGTCCTGTATAAAAAAAACAGGATAAAATAAAAACTACTCTAAGACACCTTAAATATATGTCTATATCTGTAATTTTTTTTACGTAGAACTATGTAATATTTATTTGCATGATTAACACGTATCTAATTATAATTAAAACTACTTAAAAGTAATTAAAATATTTACAAATTATATAGTCCATGCAAACCATCACCTAGCGGTAACGTGGCCAAAAGGCTGGCAGCATCGCCACGTTGGATGGCAATGCTTATTCTTTGTGCCAAGTAATTGCCAGCCCTTTGGTCACGTGATACCTCGATTAGCCTCTTTGACAGAAAGTCAAAGAGACGATAGGCTGATGGACCCCACGGACCCATGGTTTTAACCCCAAAAGGCTCAAATATGTAGCTATACTAACATATTTGCGCCTTTTGAGGCTTTCTGCCGCGGCTGCTGCTGTACTGGCCTTTGACTGTAAATATAGATATGTTATGTGACTTTAATAATAATAAGTATATAGGGACATATCACACAAATTGAGCTAGCCCCACAGTAAGTTGTGAACTTGTGTCGCAGGGTACTAACTCAAAGATACTATATTTTATAACATATACTTATATAAATAAACATCCAAGACCCAGGTCATTCTGAAAAAGATCGTTTTCTATTATGACCTGACCGGGGATCGAACCCGGGACCCCCGTGTCGCAGGCTAGCGTGTTGACCGCTGCACCACAGAGCTTACTCCCCTGACGAGTGTTGTAACTCCTTGCGACACAAAAAAATAACCAAAACCATAAACACAACCGATCCAAGGTTAGGCAAATAGCTATTAAAAAGTCCATTAAATCACTACATTACAACTTGAAAGGATGTACCTACATAGGAAACACTATAGGTGGCTGATCGAAACTTCTCGCCAGCCAGACGCCCCACACAGTCATACTGCGACTGCACACATTAAAACGCGCACTCTCTTTTTTGTGATTTCCTGGTAGCCAAACCTTTGTAACTCGCCTACGCAAAATTCGCTCTTTGTACTTTACCTACCTAGTTTAGTACTAGTATCTGTGTTGAAAGCGATTTCAATGGGGATGATTATCATTTGTCACGCAACTAAAATGAAACAGCATTTATGCGGTTCACAAACTTATGAAAAAAAATAACATGAAAAGTACATACAAGTCTGTCTATTTCGTTAGGTATAATATGCAATTATAACATTTACTTATTTTTTCCTATAAATAATATTTGTAATTTAAGATCCTAAACCGGTTTATCCTTCGTCATCAAAGCAGCACTAGTTTCCTATATTTCGTTTATAAATGATATTTTCAAATACCAATTTTAAAGAAAAAGTGGTGTTCTTCCAAATACTGGAAGCGTTTAAGATTCCGCCTCACTTTTCAGGTCAAGGAAACACTATTGAACCCACAGAACAATGACTAAAGCAGGATTATCTTTCGTCTATGTGACTCAGTCCGTCAAAATGGTAAATTTTTCCTATGGGACCAAGGCTAAGAATCAAACGATTTTTAGCCTTGGTCAAAAAATATAGCTTACTTATTACTTACAGTACTTCATCACCAGGTCTTTTTTAAGTCTCCACTGTAGGAGCACGACCCTCTCTGTACTACCAGAGCCATACATTAGCTAGAGCAGTCAGAGGATTTGACCTACACTCTCCACGCTGGCCAAACGGGTTGAAGAGGTCTCTTTGATGTTTATTAGCTTTGTTTAGCTTGTGTTCCTTAAGTCACCTTCTACGACATCCACTGGAAGACTTGGAGTGGTCCTATTCTACTCGCCGGGAACCACACGGCTATACGGTACTTGCTTACGGTACTTGCCGGATCGAAATTCCGAACTAATTTTATAAAAGAATATAAAAAAATCGGGTTAGGGTTTTTGATTACATTTATAACAAACACTATTTTAAGTTAATGGCATGCCAAAATGTCTACGTCCCAAAGTCAAACTTGTAAACATATCAATAACAATCAATATAATTTCTGATTTTTTCACTTTCTTCCTGGTTTCTTGTGTGAAACTTATATGATTCCACTATTTCATTGGGTTTCGGATGAAAATGGCCGATGGCCGTTTAAAGTTTCGAAAATAAAAGTGAAGGTAACCTCACTTACTTTTTTGGAGAAATCAATGATATTATTAAATCATACAAATCTGAACCACAAACGGCTAGTAAATTAGCCTTTTTCTTTGCATCTAATTCAATTTCATTAGCTTGTAGACAGTAACAAAATCTTTCTATGTAATTTTGCCAACACCCATTTACTACATCAAACTCATTAAATTTTATACCCATATTTTATATTAAATTTCACTATTGTCACTTTAATATCACTTTTTTAACAGTTTTCCTCGTCGCCACTATTATATACTCACGAAATTACGCAAATTCGGAAGCACAAACTAGACTGGTTCAGATGACACTGCAGACTGGTTATTTTATAATGTACCCTCATTTGAGTACATAACAACGTCTTTATCCCTTGCAGGGTAGACAGAGCCCAAGGTCATAAAACGCCCACTAACACGCTTTACGTGGCCTTTCGTCACGTTTAGCGTGTAAGTTGGGCGTGGTGGAAAGTGGAAACATTATGAAATGTCCTTTTTCTGTTCTGTTCCTACTATTCAAGGTTTTGTGATGTAGCTTATAATAGACTTTTATTAAATTTATATGAAAACAAATGTTTATGTTGAATTACAAACAATCAAATCTTTCCTTTTTATATAAGTTTTACTCAGGTTTATTATTTTTGGTCTAGATAGGTACCTATATCTAGCGAAATAATCCTCAAAAATCTGTATTACCAACTCTGACACAGCACCCGAACCTACCCCACTCTTTATTGCTCAAACCAAACGAAAAAGCATAAAATACAGCATATGGCCAGCGCCGACCTACCTTAATGTACTTGCAGCGCTGCAGCGATGCACACAAGTGCAGTGGATGCAAGTGTGGGTGCCGACGGTTCATTCGATCGGCGGGTGGCTGGACTCTTTGTGTTCATGTTGTGTTGGTAGGTCGAAATTATACGCAATGGCGGCGGATGGTAAAGATATTTCTTCCTTATTATATCAATTTTAAGCTGCCTGTACTTAAACTGTTATTATGTAATTGTATCTGTAGTTTTCTGTTCATCCGACTCCTAAAAGAAGGATGATAACTTTAGCATCTCTGTTCTGACCCTTCCAGATAAAGGGTATACATGTAGTATAGGTATATATGTGTGTAAGTACTTAACCAGAGCCCGGGGTTGGACATTATGTAGCATTTATGAAGTAATATAATTCGGTTAAGTTTTAAGTGTCGGTTGCCTAACGCCAAACTGCCTTGGGTAGCTACAGCACAAGAGACATCTGTGAAATTGAAGAAAGTACAGGTATATTTGCTCCTGAGCCACCTGAGATATACAATGTAAGCACGGTAGACAGTCCTCTCAGCCTGGATTAGCGATCAAAAGCCTGCGACCGCCAGCAAAAAGAACGCCATTACAAACAAACAAACTCACTTTCGCATTTATAATATTAGTTAGGATTAGGATAAATAAACTCATATGCATACATGAAATATGAAAATACATTTTGGACTGCCTGCTTAGCTCCACAACATGAAACAAATACCTGCTAAAATTAAATACGAATATTTTCCCCCACAAATCCAACCCTCCTTGAGTAGTAACGCAATGAGCGACGAGCTCCGTGGCGCAGCGGTCAACACGCCGGCCTGTGACACGGATGGTCCCGGGTTCGATCCCCGGTCAGGTCAAGATGAAAAATGATCTTTTTCAGATTGACCTGGGTCTTAGATGTTTATATATATGTATTTGTTATAAAATATAGTATCATTGAGTTAGTATCCCATAACACAAGTCTTACTTAAGAAATTACTTTGGGGCTAGCTCAATCTGTGTGATTTGTGCGTATATATTTATTTATTTTATTTATTTATTTAATGCAAGCACAACAGACAGTCCTCTCAGCCTGGATTAGCGATCAAGTCAGGACCTCCAGACACAAAAAAACGCCATGCTGCCGGCAGCTTAACGAATTTACCCCTCGTTCTATATTGTACCACTAATATTATAGTGTAACAAGTCTTTTCTATGAAAAAAGATCTCCCTAACAAAAAAAAGAAAATTATGGTGAACTCGAAGATTAAAGAGTTCTGTTGATATCTCATACATTCAAACCCGACCAGGCAGACGGTCCTCTCAGCCTGGATTAGCGATCAAAAGCCTGCGACCGCCAGACACAAAAGAACGCCATGCAGCAGGGAGATAAATGAATTTCCCCCTGGTTCTAAATTTAGAGACCTCCTTCCTTATCCAAGTATTTTTCTTGATAATACTTATTCTCAGCTGTGGTACTTCAGGGCCCGCGGGGTCTCTTTTGCTCTATTTCTAGTCTAACAAGTCTTTTCTTTGAAAAGATAAAAACCTATTGTGCCGCAACTTATATCCATCACTTGAGTAGACAGAAAAAGGTAGGTAGGTAGTTACTACTATGACAATGCATAATGCATTGTACCATTGATGTCATCGAAGGATAATATTTCCTTTAGGGAAAAAGGAAAGAATTAATGCTATAAAATAACAGTTATTTTAACTTACTGCTAATCCTTACAATCACAAGACAAATAAAATAAGTTTAAATCAGTCAGTACCGTTTATAACAATTATTAGGTACTTTGAAACCCAACACCTCAACTTACGAGCAAATTAAAGATGGCCGCCAGGGCGTAATCACAGGATCAAAGTGCAGTGTCTGCTTGAATATGACTCCATCCCGGCTAATTGCTTTTGGAAAATTTACAAAGGGAAAACAAGTTCGGAGCCGAAATGGAAGAGAATTGATTAACTGTGTGCAGTGTACGCGTGTGGGTGAGACTTACACTAGAAATGTACCTACAAAACATGTATCTAGTATTCTTTTTTAAACATTCATGCTTCAAACACTTAATTATTAATATTTACAGGACTTAGCACGATTAGTCTCGCTGCAACCACAATGGATGTAGCTCCATAGATACGTTAGTGGCAATCACTATCACTATCATTATGTCTGTCTGTTCGCGTTAAACTCAAAAAATACTGCACGGATTTTCATGCGGTTTTCACCAATTTAAAGTAAAAAAAACAATTTTAAATTTTTTTTTACCCAATAGATAGAGTGATTCATGGGAAAGGTTTATAGGTATAATTCATGTATTCACGCAGCCGGAGAGTGCTGCTAGTAAACAAATAAAAGTGGCGTGCTTAGTCCTGTTGATATTAATAATTGTGTATCCAGTAGATTTTGGTTATGTTGGCTGCAGGCGACAACTAGTAATATAAATAAATACTCACCCCAATTATGGAAATCATTGACAATATATTGACTAGACGACTATTGTCGTAATCCAACCCTTTGTTGTTGCATGGTTTCATAAAAATAGGACCCTTATTTGTTTCTTAAAGAACCCTTGAGCGAGCAGAGACCCTTCCGATTTCCTATTGAATCACCATCCGAGTGGCGCGAATTCGTCGATGCTAATCTTAACTAAACATAATGAGAATACAGAAGGATAACTCATATATAAATTATTTTATCTACTCACACACTTTAAAACGTTTATAACTATATCAGAAATTGGCTGTTAATAAGTATCATTGCGTCAATCACATTTATAATAACTATTATATTGTCTCTGACCGTAGGTAATATTGTACGTATTTTCATTACGACATCGTTTTCGATTCGGTAATAACTGTCAAACTCCGAATAAGTACCTTCATTTGAAAAAGATCTTCGCCAATTTTTTGAAAATACATTTAAAAATACATTCGTATTTTAAGGATCCTTATTACTTGACAGTTACATAAAGTACTAGTATGTAAAAAAAATGGTAGTTATCGCTGAAAATATCACGTAATTCGCGACGAAACCTGTTCTGGATATAGCTTTTAGCCATTTTGTTTTCCAAGGTCTTAATTTTTTTTTTATATTTTGATGTAATCATTTATTTTGATCTTTGAACTGTACTTCATATTTTTTTCATGCTAGTATTCCATGAAAATAAGGCTAACTGCGCGACGAAAAAATAGACGTTTTACGGCAGTGCGTTTTCCATACAAATGTATTTCTCTATTTTCTCGCTGAGAACTGCTTCTAGAGGCACAATTCTTTTAACATACAATCTATTACTAAAATAGGTATGTCCCTATGTTTTATTTTTTTCTAAAAACCTAAACAGGTTTTTAGAAAAAAATAAAACATACAACAAACAAATAAAAAAAAATTAAAAAAAAAAGCACAAAAACAGTTTTTTTTTTTGAAAAACTAAAAAATAGGGGCATACCTATTTTAGTACTTGATTTTATGAAAAAAAAATTGTGGCTCTAGAATCAGTTTTCAGCGAGTTTGTATGGAAACCATATTGAAAAAATACTGCTAGTATACGCTCTTTAGTGGATATCTAAAAATATTTGGAATAAGTTAAACAACATCTAGCTTTACAATTTTTTTTGCACTCCAATTTGGTTTCTTTTTATAAGTGCGGAGAAAAATAAAAAAACAAATGTTACACACTCAAAAATATAAAAATGCTGAAATACAAAAATATAACATACACACAGGAATTGATTACTATATTTATCTTCTGAAGTAAAATCATTCTTCTGAAGTAAAATCATCTTGCAGACTTTTCATGGATACCTGAAAATATGGAGCAAGAAGTGTGTTGTGTGTTCTTTTTATTTTCTCCTATGTACACACTGCGCGCCTCAGATATGCGATAAATAATGCAGGGTAAGCATGCGGCGCAAAAACAGATGGGAGTGCAGCGGATGCGGAATACGGTTTCAGAGAGATCTCCGTTTGCGGGATTTTATAAAAAGCTTTATTTAAATCCGGAGAATTAAAACCTTTCCAGCATTATTCCCATAGGAAAGTTGTTCATATTGACGGACTGAGTCGCCCTTGTAAGGATTGGACAGGAAATTTTTAACATGTTGTATATAAAGTCAGATTAGTTAGTATTAGGCTATTTAAAATAATTTAATATTAAACTTGTAACAACGTATTGTTACAAGTTTAATATTAACTAAGCGTGAGAAACAAGTAGGTCCATAGGAATCCAAAATTGTCAAATATCATTTCATTCCTCATACCAAATTTGGATTATTGTCTGTGTATCGATATGCAAAAATTTAAAAATTTAAAAATTTGTTTGTACATTTGCATTAAATAGGCTTCGAAACTACTGGACCGATTTTGAAAATTCTTTCACTTATATAAAGCTTATTTATCTGCGGATTACATAGGCTATAATTTAAGCGGATGCAGTCGCAGGAAAAAATGCTAGTCCCAACTAATATTATAATAGCGAAAGTAAGTTGAAAATTAATCACGCGGGCGAAGCTGCGGGTGATAGCTAGAAAATCATTAATAGAATCTAGTTTGTTGGTATACTTACTTGTATATCTGCTTGTAACCGATGGTAGTAAAAACGCCAGCCTGCGTCGTCGGGTCTATAAAAATCGAATGAGTGACGCGTTCACTCTCCGCCAGTCCATTAGTGTAGGGCGCGCCAGACGTATCGTATTGGATAAGGTATTAAGCTCTTATCTATGTCTGTTTGCTTGTATTAGTATCTCTACATAGTTATACTCTAATCAAATATTTTATTTATGAACATAAGGAACTAAACTAACATAATATCAACGATAACTAAGATAAAAACAAAAACTAATCCTAAAATAAAAACTAACCTATAAAAAAAAAAAGAAACACAACATTAAGATAAATAAAAAATTGAAGCCAAATCGCTGTGATCAGCGGGCAGGGTGCCCAAAAGGCTGGCGGCATTTCCACGCTGGATGGCCAAACTAATTTATTAATTAATTAAATACTAGTACTTAATATTAGATACTCTAATTAATTTGAGTAATAAGATATGGCAAAAAATCCACTTGTTTCAATTATTTGTACTAGCAATGTCTTACAAATTAGGTGTATGCCTGAACCCGTCAATTTTCTCCACCATATCCCATTCCTCTTAATAGACATTTCAGCTTTCTCTGAATACAAGTCACCATTGTAAAATTAATAAGTACTTAATACAGACTGATTTTGCCTATAAGCTATAGTAACATTTTGGAATCAGAATCCCTAATGAAATACAGATAAAATCGGACTTTAGAAATTCGCCCAGCTGATCGGTGACCATCTTCGAGCAACACGGCCTTCCGTACCGGAAGGGAGTAGCCATACGCTGAGTTCCCCTCTGTCAAGGTACGAGACAAATTAGGCATATGCATGCATGTCTATGTGTTAGTTGTGTGTGACTCATCTGTACACAAATTATTGTTTCTTTTTTTATGACATGTTTTTCTTGCTTTCATCTTTTTAATTATGGCTTCCACCGAGATTTTAGTGATTCTGCCAATGTCCAGTATAATGAGATACCTACTAAGTATCGGTGTTGTACGGTATGTGGCATCAAAGATGGCGTATGTGTTTTGGCAGCCTCGTGGGAGCTTTTGGCGACAAATTTATACGAGTCCATTTAACAGTCTACTTTAACTATTTCACAAATTAAGCACGAGCATTTATAATACCAAACTACACCAATTTCATATTATAAAGTCCACTTAAATCAATTTGCAAAATTGTATAAGGCAAACGACAACTGAACCCCTTGACTTCCCACCAAAAAACCCCATGTCATTTTTTGTAACAATGTCATAATTACTATCAAGTGACAGTTTAAGTTTTGTATGTAGGTGTACGGAACTAAACTTGTGTGCACATTTCCCCCCGCAAAAAACGCCGGAAAAGTTGTAATAGTAAATTATCGCTTTGCCCACTCCCTCCGTCCGGTACGGAGGCCGTGTTGCTCGAAGGTGACCATGTATAGGGGTCTAATGTTTTTTTCCTTTAATTCGTTGTTTTTTTTTCATCGGATTCCAAGATATAGCTCATATTCAAAATCAGCGTGTTTGCATTACAAATTCCTTTTTTTTCGCAAAAGTTTGCTTTTAGTTACAGGTAATAGTAAAAGTAAACAAACGCAATGAATTTCAATTTAATTTTCCCTGTCATTGTGTTGTACAGACGGGTGAGCCCCGCTCGCAGCCCCCTTGCCGTCCGGGTCGGGCCAGACAGCCTGCCCCCGACGTACTCCTACAGGATTCTGAGTCCTACAGTTAGCATTCTTTCGGAGATACTTTATAGAGCTTCAAAGTAATTATTTTATCAGAAACTAGCAGCCCTACCCGGCTGCGCCCGGGCATGTATTATACCTTAAAACCTTCCTCGTGAATCACTCTATCTATTGGTGAAAACCGTATGAAAATCCGTGGAGTAGTTTTTGAGTTTATCGCGAACAGACAGACAGACAGACAGACAGACACACAGACAGACGCGGCGGAGGACTTTGTTTTATAATATGTAGTGATAGATCGATTTCAAACGCCAATGTAATGTAGGGTTATTAGTTTTTCTTTTTTTTTCACTTCATCATGATTATCATCATCAGGACTTTTTTAGACTGCACTGCAGAAAAAAATATTCAGATCTGTGAAACGATCCTTTTTTTACTACCAAAGTCATATATTAGCCAAAGCAGTCAGAGGCCACAGCATGTTAGTATTAGTGGAATAGGATATGGTGAAAAAATTCTACGTGTAGGATAACAAGCGCGGTGGCCTAATTGGTAAGGCATTACTTGTACAAATAGTAAAGACTGCTGGTTCAAATCCTGCCTGCGAGGACTTTTTCCCATATCTTATTATTAAAGAGTATAATATTAGTTATTTTTCTCGGAACTTTGTTTCAGTTAAAGTTATAGTATTGCACAGACTGGTGAGCCTCGGTCGCAGCCACCTTGCCGCCCGGGCCGAGCCAGACAGCCAGCCCCCGAAGTACTCCTACAGTAAGCATACTCTTCTCTTCGGAAGTACTTTACATTCATATTTATTTTAGCCGGTGACAATCATTCTCAGTTTATTTATTTCTCTCTTCTTTTTAATTACGGCTTCCCCGAGATTTCAGTGATTCTGCCAATGTCCAGTATAATGAGATACTAAGTATTGGTGTTGTACGGTATGTGGCATCAAAGATGGCGTATGTTTTTTGGCAGCCTCGTGGGAGATTTTGGCAACAAATCTATACGAGTCCATTTAACAGTCTACTTTAACTATTTCACAAATTGTTCTCGAGCACGAGACCAAACTACACCAATTTCATATTATAAAGTCCACTTAAATCAATTTGCAAAATTGTATAAGGCAAACGATAACTGAACCCCTTGACTTCCCACCAAAAACCTCCTCATTTTATTTATTGTCGATCATATTAAACTGATAAGAAACGAAGACCGTAGGCTGACTTGGATGCTTTTTCAATAAGAATTATACGCTGCAACACCGTAACACAAGATTCTCGTTACAACCAATTAGCGAATACTTGAAATCTCTTAGTTAAAGTGAAGAGGCTTCTATCGGCTCCCATGGCGCTGGCAACACTCTGTGGTAATTAGGGCGGGTCGCCCTGCTGCGATCCCGCTGTGAGGATTACAGCTCAGCGTGACTGGTTTGCGAGATTTCGCCAGGCTTGAGACATTTGTGCAATTCATATGCCATTATGTCTCGTCTAACGGTTTAAAAGCCTACGATTATACATTTTAATAAATTGTGAAAAAAAATTGGTATTGTAGAATACCGTGAAAACTAGAAAAGAAATGATCTAATTTATGAAAATAAAACCAATTACAAAAATAACAACCAAATAATTAGCGAATACTTGAAATCTCTTAGTTAAAGTGAAAAGGCTTCTATCGGCTCCCATGGCGCTGGCAACACTTTGCAGTAATTAGGGCGGGTCACCCTGCTGCGATCCCACTGTGAGGATTACAGCTCAGCGTGACTGGGTTGCGAGATTTCGTCAGTCTTGAGACAGTTGTGCAATTCATATGCCATTATGTCTCGTCTAACGGATCAAAAAGCCTACGAAAATACATTATAGTAAATGTGAAAAAAATATATAGATATTGTAGAATGCCATGAAAACATAGGAAAGAATCTATCTAATTTATGAAAATAAAACCAATTACGAAAATAAAAACCAAATAATTAGCGAATAATTGAAATCTCTTAGGTAAATTGAAGAGGTTTCCATCGGCTCCCATGGCGCTAGCAACGCTCTGCGGTAATTAGGGCGGGTCGCTCTGCTGCGACTCCGCTGTGAGGATTACAGCTCAGCATGACTAGTTTGTGAGATTTCGCCAATCTGGAGACAGTTGTGCAATTCATATGCCATTATGTCTCGTCTAACGGTTCAATGGCGTACGATAATACATTGTAGTAAATGTGAAAAAACGAATATAGATATTGTAAAATGCATAAAAATGTCCCGAGCTACAGTCATAGTGTACAGTCACTGTGGTAGAATACTATGAAATCACAGGAAAAAATATCTCGAGCTCCTCCGTGCTTCGGAAGGCACGTTAAGCCGTTGGTCCCGGCTATCATCGTTGATGGCAGTCGTTAAGCTATGTCAGATGCCTTAAGGCAGCTTGAAAAATCTGACACCAGTGTTCGCCACTTACACATACGAAAAACAAACAGGAAAAAAGCTAACTTATTTATGAAAATAAAACCAATTCCAAAAAAAGAGTAAAGATACTGTAATCAACTTTCAAATTGAATTTCCTGCCAGAACTTATTTTTTTTTGCCACAGGTAAAATTTAGGCGCTAATAAGGTAGTTAATTTATACGGAAATTATTTTATAATCTACCTAGATCATACCTACGTAGTAAATATTCTAATATCTATGATCATACCTCTACGTAACTACGTAGAGATACTTTCCAAACTGAGTTTTGTAAACGGTGCATGTTTTAACGAAGTTCTCGAGCCGTCATAGAAACATTAGTAAAAAATCCAATAAAGCGTGTAATAGGAAAGTTTCTAAATACGAAGCAAGGCGGGGTGCAGAAGGTGGGCGGTCGTCATGGCAACGGCCGGTTGCAGGAAACTGCACAATCAATGTTGCCAGACGCTTGGTTGTGGATCAATGTGTCTCTAGTACTACGCCCGGGCCCGGGAAACCTACCTTGTTGCCTGTGTGTGCAGTAATATCGCCGTCTCTGTCTTGCGACGACCAGTTAACAAAGAGCTCCGACGTAACGTACCGTAGCCCCGAATTCAAACGTCTCTTATTAACGCAAAGGGGAGCGGGAGGTCCAGCCGTTTTGGTAATTAACGTTGTGTGCGTGAATTTCCCCGGGAGTTTCGGCTGTGTGCGTCCGTTGTGTCAGTGTTACGTCCGCGGCGTTCCATTTTCAAACGGTCGCGTCGGGAAACTTGTGAATTGGTTATCTGTGTGTTGTTTGTTATTGTAGTGCGTTCAGGAACGGAAAGCATTGTTTGTTTTGTTGTTATTATGGTTCTGCACTGGCTTTGTATGCAGTGATGGTGGACATGAGTACCTTATGTACAAAACCTAGGTATTACTTAATTACAGCAAAGTTATAATTTCTTTTTTGTAACAATAACGTTCTAATTTTCAATATTCTTTTTTATATTAGCGTGAAGTGAAGGTGTGCCCTTAACTCAACGAAAATCATCGTTACTTACTCTTATTGCAAAAACCAAATACCAATTAAATTTAATAATTCCTTATTTCGGAATTTTAATTTCCTTTTATGCAAGTAAAAATAAATTAATACGTGATTAATATTTAAACACATAAAGGAACGTGATTTTTAAAAGATCCCGCAAAGGATTACCGTGGTCCGTAAACAGAGGGTGAAAAACCTAACAACACAAATGACAACGCAAAATAGACTTAATAACCGTTAGATACGGCACAATTTAGGATTTTGTTATTTCGATGGGGAAATGCTATTGACAGCGTTTTGATGACTGGCGAAACACTGAAATATTTAATGAATGTTTAATATAAATGGTTGCAGTCGCTGTGAGTTGATGACGATTGCTGAAACATTGTTGATATGTTGTTTGTTACTGATATGGGGTGCAAATGGTTTGGGGTTTGAATGCATCAGGTTAATTGATAAATAACTCTGCAATAAGGATATTTAATACAGATCATTACATTTAATTAAGCATAAAATATTCATAGTTTTTTTATTTATACTCAAGTTTTATTTAAGATATTATAATTTGTATTGTTTAGATTAATTTAGTTTTAGTTAGGCATTACCTATATAATTTTATTTACACAATTTATAACGCATATTAAGTGTTTTTTAGCATAAATACTCTTATACCAAAATTTAATAAGCATATTGTTATTTGACAACTTTACGTCGTATAGAAATAAACTATTTAAGTACTCTGTGGGTAATTGTGGTGGGAAGTCAAGGGGTGCAGTTGGGGTAAACCTTGGACGATTTTGCAAATTGATTTTGGTGGACTTTATAATATGAAATTGGTGTAGTTTGGTGTTATAAATGCTCGTGCTCGTGAACAATTTGTGAAATAGTTAAAGTGGACTGTTATATGGACTCGTATAGACTTGTCACCATAACCTCCCGACCACGAGGCATCAAAGAACATACGCCATCTTTGATGCTACTTGTTACAACTTTACCGTACAACACCGATACTTAGTATCTCAATTTACTGGACATTGGCAGAATCACTGAAATCTCGGTGGAAGCCATTTTATAAAACAGAAGAAGAAGTACTCTGTTTATACTTATTTACTAAGCTTATTTATTCGGTTCGCAAATGACCTTGCTAGTCAGACTTTATAATAATAAGATATATGGTATAAGACATTTTAAAACGAAAAGTTGACATTAAAAGTTAATTTAAAAGTACTATTGACATGCCCTGTTTTTCTAGAATCTGTGAGACCAACGTGTGAATGCTTCAGGAAATGTCACTGTAACCAGGGCCGGGGCTAGGGTGGCGCGGGTGGAATGGCTTTTCTAGGCGCCGCCGCGCCGCCAGTGTGGCTAGAGACGTCGTTGCGGCTAGAGCGTGTTTTATTAAAAACAGTGGCCGCCAAACTATGACATTTCTCTTGAAATTGTCTGTATACTTGTATGTGGTGATGTTTAATATTAAAAGCATTTTATCCATTAACTTCGCCGTCCATATGCATATATTTAGCTCTCTTTATGTCGATTGCTCAAGAATGAAAAAATTTGTCTTCTTTAATAGCTGCGATGTTATACGTAGAAACACATTTCAGATTTAATTATTTTACATTATTTAATTAAATTTAGCTTAAAACTTATTAACGCCATTTCTAATTTTGCCAACAACAGATATCTATAATTTAAGAACTGTGTTCTTGTCGGTGGACTATCTCCATATCTCTAACAATATCGAATATTTTTTTTCACGACTTGAATTATGCTATGACTGGTCTATTGTTATAAAGGTCTATTGACGTGATTGAGGTTTCCCAACTGTTTGCGTTCAATGGCAATTGAGTGCAGAATTTATATATGATTCTTGTTTTTTGTTTTTTATTTATGTGAATGCTATTTATACATGGCGGCCCGGACTCCGACAGCGATTTTCTTACAGGTCTATGGCACATAATTTACATACTTGAGTAGAAACGTTACCGTAGCTTTCAATTTTAGTGTCTCTTTTCTCTTACTTAAGTAGGTTAAAATATGATCTGAATGTCATGTATAGGTACTATCCATACATATAAATGCGAAAGTAACTCTGTCTGTCTAGTTTTCACGCCAAAACGACTGAACCAATTTAAATAAAATTTGGTATACATATAGTCTTGAGCCTGAGAAAAGACATAGATACTCGTATATAATATTTTCTTATGTTTTCGCGATTGTTACACATTTAAATAAAATTATTTTCATACGGTTTTTATCGCGTTTATTAAATTATTTATACCTACACCTAACGTTGCGAGCATTTTCAGTGAAGTCTACCTTCGACCACGAACACTGTAAAGTGCTCGAAACGTTAGGTGTAGGTATAAATAATGTAATAAACGCGATAAAAACCGTGTGAAAATAATTTTATTTAAACATAGATATATACTTTGTAATTAAGGGGTTGAAAAGGGGGATGATAGGTTGTATGAAAAACTCACTATTCAACGCAGATGAAGTTACGGGCACAGCTAGTTTCTATAATAAAAGGCAAAACTGATTGACTTACTGACATATAAGTATATCAACGCACAGCTTATACTACTGTACTAAGCAACTTGAAATTTGGTTTCATGTTTCCTTTTATTATGTAAGTGACACTAAGAAAGGACTCTTAGAAATTCAAACCCTGGTTTACTTGACTTAATGTCCTATGTCCCCCGGGTAGGGCAGAAGGCTTCCACAGTGCTTCTTACATTTCGCTCTATCCTGGGTAACATGCCTCAACTCAGGCCAGCCTCTCAATCTAGGATTTGCTGTTACAATGCAGGTTTACTCGCTCGAACTTTTTTTTTTAAATACAAACACCGCATTGTAACAGTAAATACTATAACGATAGGCATCGACATTTGTCATCCGAGTTAGTAAATAGGCAGGTAGGTCAGTCTGGTTGACTTAATTTCAGCTACCACAGAGCGTCACCAGGTTTGTCTGGTCCGACCACGCTTCCTCTTTCCTTGCGAGGTACACTCTAGATACGAGCCTGTCTAAGAATGGGTGGATTTCCTTCGAAGTGTGACTAATTCAACCCCTAAGGGGGTCAAATTGTGGGTGAAGTTTCACGCGGACAAAGTCGCAGGAAAATTGCTACTAATAGATATTCTTGGTAGCGGTGTTGTGTGGTCGTTAGAATTGATTATTAAAACCGACAGCAAGCACTCTATACAATTCTGTGGTTTCATATTACATAGAATGAGATGAAAATTTTAGCACACATTTTAGCACAAAGGTATTTTAAAATATTTCAGTATTGAACAATATAAATGAACTAAACATTTTCACAAAAAGCCAGCGCATTTTCTCTATTAACAGAATATCGGATTTCGTTGGAAATTTAGTTTCGACAACTCATATTATTATATAGGCAAATATGCATACAGTAAATATATTTTTTTGTATGTCGTGCTGGCTGTGCCGTGTGGGTCCCGGTAGAGTAGAAAAGGACCACTCCAAGTCTTCCCGTGGATGTCGTAGAAGGCGAATACAAGCTAAACAAAGCTTAAAAACATCAAAAGACCTCTCCAACCCGTCTGGCTAGTGAGGAGAGTGTAAGCCAAATCCTCTGATTGCTCTGGCTAATATATGGCTCTGGTAGTACAGAGAGGGTCATGCTCCTGCAGTGGAGACTAACAAAGACCTGATGATGATGATGATGATGATGATGTTTGTCGTGCTTTCGTGTTTTAACTTCTAAACAAAAAATTCAAAGATTCAAAACGTTTATTCAAAAAATATGCACTTGCGCGCTTTTTCACTTCAGATCACATTTTACACACAAAATTATCTTATTAAGCATTTTACATTTTACTAATAATTGTTCAAAAGCTACAGACCACTAGCGTTTCGAAACCGACCACTGCGGAGAAGAAACGCCGAAAAAAACTCTTCGACAGTATTGGTCGCCTACTAACCTAAAGAGCTTTTTGATAGTTGGTAGTAGTAGGTACTTGTGGCCACTTGAGTGAACGGTTTTGAAAAAATAAATACTAGGGCCTAGGGTCACGTAGTACAAAATTTATGATCTCTCTATTTTCTTTAAAATAAATATACATATGTCAAATAGGGGCAGCTTTAGACCCGAAAAATTCTTGTACGGCCTTAAGAGCATAATTAGTACTATCATCATCATCATTTCGTGTAGGTGACACGGTCATTCGATCATGCACACCCTGGTGTCAGAGTTCTTCTGAACCGCCTCTCGGCCTCTGACGTGGTTCCTTTAACGACTATGTATGGCAGCCGGGACCAACGACTTAACGTGCCTTCCGAAACACGGAATCATCATTCTTATCAGACAATCAGGCGATTCATGCCTGCAATGTCCTAACCAAACTGGAAACCACTTAACAAAGTATGCTTCCCGTGGGAATCGAACCCACGACCCCCGGGTCAACAAGGCAAACGCCTTAACCACTGGACCACGGAGGCTGTTACTGAACTGTTAATTAGTACCTACTTAGATTTGTATAAAGTCATATTCCAATAGTATGTCGGGTCCCACTCACCCAGCTAGTTAGAGTAGCCCAACATGAATATGAAGAAAGGTATGTTGTGCATTAAATGCTCAGTGGAGAGAGAGAGAGTTCAAGAACACAACACAACACAGATAACGGATTTTAATAAGTTTCACACATGTGTTACACGGTTAGTAGTTTAGAATACAATTAGTAAAATAATATTGTAGGCGAGTGCCTGTAAGCAAGGGTCGAGAGATCACGACCAAACTTAGGAAAGGAATTGAATGGAATCACTAAGTGATGAGGAAGGACTGCGAAGAAGATTTGAATATGGAATTTGGAATTTAAAAAGAATTTAAAATGAATTTCGAAATAAAAGTGGACAGGATGATGATGATTGGGAAATGAGGTGAAAAGCAAGATGCAGCATGAAGGTTATCATGTGCATCGTTACAAGTATAACCAGTCAATTTGTATTCCTTGGTTGCACACCTTATTACAGTAAATAAAAGGATTTGTATTTGGATATTTGCACTTCTAACGATATTGGATTTATTTTCAACCTAGACAATCTGCACTTTATACAAACAAGCAGAAAGGTGAAAAATTTAATACGAATGAAAGGTGAATGAACATTCGAAAACTTCTTTAAATAAGTATTTTTGTTAGGGTTGTTTGTTGGTTTTTCGTGTGTATAAGTGGCCAACACTGATTTCAGATTTTTCAAGCTGCCTTAAAGCATCTGACATAGCTTAACGACTACCATCAACGTTGACAGCCGGGACCAACGGCTTAACGTGCATTCCGAAGGACGGTGGAGTTCGAGAATTTTGTTATGCCACTTGCGGTCACCCACCCAAGAGAAGACTGTGCCCAGGGTTGCTTTACAAGCGGAAGCGTAAAGCGCGAAAGGAACACTAGTAGTAAAATGAAATGAAATGCTTTATTTACGTGAGACTAGGAATCCGTAAAGTTTTGCCAAGTCCGTCTGTCCATCCGCGGTTAAGCCCAGAGATTATTGTACATACATACATACATCACGTCTTTTTCCCTTGCGGAGTAGACAGAACTCAGGTCCGTAAAACCTTAAGGCCACGTTTAGCATGTTGGTGGGCTTGTAGGTGAAAACGGAATCAAAATAAAGATGGGTTGCTAGCCGCATTGCCTATTGACATGATTCTTGACACCCATTCGTCAGAGGATTTGGCCTACACTCTCCACGCTGGCCAGACGGGTTGGAGATGAGTATTTGATGTTTATAAGCTTTGTGCTGAGTGGTCCTATTCTACTCTGCCGAGAATCATATGGCAGATTCTTGAATAAACTAACGCTTTACATCGTCGGATTTACCGACTAATTTCGGTCTGTTAATCCTACTAGTCGGCGAGTCCGACAAATAAAAGTGTCTAAAACCGTGATTCTGATGAATTTTATTAATTATTATATGTACTCTTCAACTTTAAAAAATAAAATACATTCTATTCCTACACCCATAGATATCAGAATATTTACTCCTACACCTAATCAATATCATATTAAACTAAAACTAAACCTTACTAAAAACAAAACAATAATAATTAAAGCTATAAAAAAAAGAATAAATTTTAACATTAACAAATAAACTGCTATAGTTAAAAGACGTCCCGCAAATCACTGCCCTGCGGAAGTGTGCCCAAAAGGCTGGCAGCATTCTCACGTTGTATGTTATAGAGAGAGAGAGTAGTACTCTTCTGTAATTGACGGGGTATAAACCCCGTCAATTACAGAAGAGTTTAAATTTGGAATATTAATTTTCATAAGAAAATTAATATTCCAAATTTAAACTTTTCCAGGTCTAATCGATTTATCTATAATTTGATTAAGTAACACCCTGGAGTAAACTAATCTACTCAAAATTTAATTTTCTAGTTAATGTGTGGCAAATGGGAGCTGTGTAACTTTGATAGTAGCAACATAAATTAAATTATTGCAACACATTAACAAACTTTGGTAGAAATAAAATGAATTAAAAGATATAATATTTCAATTGCAAATACTCCACGGGCAATCACATTCTTTAAATAAATTTTTCCTACTTACATACATATTAATGAAGGCCGCGCAGTGGTTAAACCGCCAGCCTGCGACTTAAGGGGTACCAGGATAGAATCCCGGAACTGTCAAATACTTGTACTTCATTTATTAAATAAAGAAAATAGGAAATGGTGAAAAAATTCGACGCGGGCAGGACTTGAAGCTGCGTCTCTCAGTACGATCTATGCGTTGCCAATTACGCCACCGCGCTTCAAGCCCCGGCGCCGAATTCTTATGTTCTTTATTTAATGAATAAGGTAAAATAGTATTGTTAATGCAAAATAAATCCCATATAAACTACTTGTACTTCATTACCACAAGTCCTTACGAGTTCGAAACTATAGTCGGCAATTCTGACAAATAGCACGTAATGTGACCCGTTTTAATACATTAAGTAAAACAACATAATTTTATATAACTATCTCAAAGGCACTTTCAAGTAATTACTATGTACCTATAAAAGTAGTTAGGTATTTTTAATTGAATTAGTAAAAAAAAGCAAGAGCTTTTCATTAGAAATAGTTTTAATAAATAATGGATTTAATAAATAGTAATTGGCGTCCATCAATCTCTGAGAATTTGATGAAACGAGCAGACGTCTGTACAGAGAATCGAAAATATCGAAAACCTTTAGCTCTTTCAACTTTGGGTGGTTTTCCATTTATTTCAAAGCTATTGAAGGGTTTTTATAAAACACTGAGCTAGGAACGCTTAAGAGTCCCACGTAAAGTGAGTATAAGTTTTCAATACGAAACTTCAACTCGCTGTAATTTTGTATAGGTATTGTTTTTAAAATTGAAATCTGATAATAAACATCAATATGCCTTATCCGGTCGTATGTACGAAATTTGGTTGAGATTGGCTTAACTGTTGTAAAACTATAACCAAACTACGTTTGTATGGGATTGCGGCTTTACGTGGGACTCTTAAGAGACTTAAATCAGCCAACTAGCGCCACCCCGTCATTTAATTTCTTTTAAATAAAATCTAATTCGTGAATTCGTCGGTAGTGAATTATTATTTAGGTATAACATTTCATTATTTTTCATTTGGCAATTAATAGAACTATAGATTACCGCCAAAAGTGACCGCGATGGTAGTCGTTAAGCTATGTATGCGTATAAAATTATGAATGTTTTTCTCGGATTCCTAAATGAAAAATCTTTATGTAAGAGCAAGTAAGATTGTAATTTTTTAGTTTTTGCTTCTGCCTCAGAAGCCTGTTATTTTGGCGTGCAGGCGTAAATTTGATGGCTGCTGCAGGCAGCATATTGGGTCAAAACAATAATTTTTTAAATTTAATTTTAGTTAGATAGTTTTATCGTTAAAATAGTTTAAATTAAACATGACTATTATTTTACCGTTCCTTTTTTGGTAAGAGAAAATCTATAAAATTTCAGAAAGGAAACTAAATAATAGCCCATGTTATTGTACATTCGTTCACCGCGCGCCACTCCGGTCCGAGGCGATGAGGTATCGGGGGCGACACACTGCAGCATAAGGTGTGACTCCATTGTCAGGTCGGCAACGGCACGACACTATTTCGGCCAGTTCTTCTGATAATTTATTTACAGAAATCGGTAAATCAACCAAAGCCGGAGGGCGGAACAGCTTTTCCTATGTGACTAACGTGGGAAACTTGAAACAATGGGCATGTTGACTAAAATTTTTTTCATGTTGCTATGTAAAGACCTGCCAAAAATAAACATAATAGTGACAGAAATACATTTCTAAACAAAAAACTCTTTCAGTTATAAAAGTGTTAAAGACACATGTTTTTAGACGTAAATTTTTAGACGTGAAAATGCGCCGCTGAAATGCCTACATATTTGTGACGTCACAAGCTTGTATTTTGTATGGGTGGCGTGAGAACTTTGTTTGGTAGCTATACGAAATATTTCGTTTATGGTAATGGTTTCATAATAAAAGTTGCTATAAATTTTGCAGACTAAAATACATTATAATTATAATTAAAAATTTTCATACTTTTAAAAATGGTCCTATTCACCCAACTTTAAAGAAGCTTTAAGATCACTTAACGAATCGATATCAAATTAAAAGTGTTCTTTATAGTGTTTTTAGATAAAAATTAATCTCATTAGAAATAAATTTAATATAATCTTAACACTAGGCAACTACCGTATTATGGAGGGTTGACGGTCGCGGGGTTGTTATAAGTAAAACTCACTAGTTGCAGGTTCGAAGATAAACTATTGTCTGATCCTTTATTATTGAATTAACATAGCTTTTATACAGATCTTAACTAGGACATAACTAGTCATTATCTTGTCTATTGAGGTTACACGTGTACATACTTGTGCTAAATAATGTTTTAATAATTTTCTATTTAACAAGGTTCAAGGGTAAATTCTTAGATAGTTATCTTATACGTGGAATGCTAATGAGGTCGTGTGTCGTCACACTACACCTCCTTCCCTTTTTTTGAGACAAAAATTAACAATAATTTTTGGCTAATAAAATGTTTACAATTAATTTAAATATTACAGTTACGACTATCTTCTTTTTTTTAAAGAAAACATTTTCAAAAAGCTATACAACACTAAGTAGATATACAAAAAATAGTTAAGGTTATTCAAATACATAGTTGTTTAAGAAGAACCAGTTCATTTTCTTTCTAGGTTACATAATTAAGCGTTAGCACAAGCATAAGCATACATAAGCCATGTCGTACCTCTGTATAATTTTTATTTTAATAAGTAATGAATATATATCTTAGAAATATAAGTAGCTAGTACCTAATATAGTAAAATGGATTACAATTTTTTAGTTACTTCTAAATGTAGTGATTTTTTAGAAATATGTTATCTTCTTCAATATTAAGATTATCAGCTAATATTATATTATATTAAGATACTACAAATAGCCATCAGATGGATGTTGAGTATAATGACAAAAAATTATACGTCAGGTCTTCCTATTTCAACTTGCCGCAATAAGTAATATGATAGTACATGTATCTCCATGGAAGATCTCCTGTATTAATATTGGTATTAGTATTAGCATGACGTGTGAATGCATCACTGTGTTATCTAGATCATTAAGTTCAGTGGAAAAAGTAAATAATAACAACAATTTCGTTTTAATGCTGCTTAGTAATAATTGATCATAAATTCGTCAGTTAGATCTTATGTGAATTAGTGACTTAGTGACATGTGAAAGTTCATAGGTATAGTGTAAATAATATACTTAGATCATCATATTATAACATTAACAAGGTACATATCACACACAGGATACAAGGTAATTATTATGAATACTCATTATTCATTTATTAGGACATATTTTGTGTCTCTAAAAGGCTCCTTATCTGGGCCTAGCCGAAAACGGCATTTTCGCTCGTTTGGCATTTTATTCATTATTCATTTCTTAGAACATTTGTGTTTCTAAAAGGCTCCTTTACTGGGCCAAGCCGAAAACGGCATTTTCGCTCGTTTGGCATTTTTACAGGCAAATTTCTAAATATCAACCTCACGAATGGTAGCTCGACCTAGACATGATCGGATTAGATAGAATAGATTTTAGCCTGCTCTTGTATCCTTATGACCTTGACATTTTCATATGATCCCTTTCAGCAGTGCAGCTCGTGCAACCTACTGATCATGTTTTACAAAACTTATTACACATTCATATATTTGTAGATATACCTAATTATCTTTGCTACATTATTTCATTTTTCTGTCGTTGAATAATACGATGCACAAAATCGTCACAATCAATATGAAACATGAGATAGACAGCATACGCTGCATTCCAATCTTAGACACTAACATCAACACGTCATACACGAAGCGTAATCACGTTACTTCGTCACTTTTCATCGTTCTATTTTGAACAAAAATATCCACTAATCATAGAATACCATTGAATTAATGTTTAATCCCGTTTGTAAGATTATGTAATTATAATTAAAAAGAATGAATATATTTTTGCAATTTACATCTTGGTGAAAAACTTACTTCTTATTTTCGCGTATTCAATATTTTATAATTTTTCAATTACTCTTATAGTAATCGTATTTGGTACAAGAAATGTTCGTTATAAATTTCATTTGAATAACTTACACAATCTATAGTCCTATTAGTTGACAGCCCTACAATGATTCACATCTCGCTGGTAATTTGATATGTGCTGACTGTTCTTATTTATTATCGACCGATAAGTACTGCACATGATTTTTATTCGAGGTTATGGTCGATGTCTCGTTTTGTAAAAGGATATGTTTCCTTGTCTTGTCCGGGGTGAAATACTGGTACCGTTGCTGGTTGCCGTTGCTGGCTGCCGCTGCGCTGTGCTGCTGGCTGCTGCTGCGCTCTGCTGCTGGATACGCTGGGTGGGCCGGGCTATACCCTGGACTCCGTGGGCCGGGATAACCCTGGACACCGCTCCATCAAATAAATTTTCCTTCTTCTTTCTTCAAACTCTCAAAATAAATCTTTATAAAATATATTCTTTCTTCATAAGTACTCTTCATAGTTATGACGTCACTACGTAATATTTTCTTCTTTATTTATTTTCTTTCTTCAAAATTAGTATCTTCGTAAACATTTATTATTTTCATATTTATTTATATTGAACTTCTAATTTCCGTGCGTTTCTCCGTAATTCGTTTCTTAAACGCAAAGTCTGTTCTTGTTTTAATTTTTTGTTAATGTGCGCCGAATTTCTTTTCTTCTTGTAGGGAAGCACTTATTTTTTCAATTTGCGCGGTAAACGCGAACTGACATCCGTGCCCCAGTACCGACGAGGCACGGCACTGGCTAGGGTCGCCATATGGAGGGTTGACGGTCGCGGGGTTGTTATAAGTAAAACTCACTAGTTGCAGGTTCGAAGATAAACTATTGTCTGATCCTTTATTATTGAATTAACATAGCTTTTATACAGATCTTAACTAGGACATAACTAGTCATTATCTTGTCTATTGAGGTTACACGTGTACATACTTGTGCTAAATAATGTTTTAATAATTTTCTATTTAACAAGGTTCAAGGGTAAATTCTTAGATAGTTATCTTATACGTGGAATGCTAATGAGGTCGTGTGTCGTCACACTACAGTATTCTACATTTTCATACAAATTGCCCGACCGGCGGAACACCTGTATTGGAATTTAGAATATAAATATTTTTGGTCCCATATTTTATATCTCTTGTTTATAGTTGTTCATATTGACGGGCTGAGTCATCCCTTATAAGCTATGGCGAGCCTAAATTTACAGGTATACAGGCTGAATTTTAACAGCCGATAAATCAAGTAGTTATGTCTTTATTAGAGACCGTGGCGCAGCGGTCAACACGCCTGCCTCCGACACGGATGGTCCCGGGTTCGATCCCCGGTCAGGTCAAGATGGAAAATGGTCTTTTTCAGATTGACCTGGGTCTTGGATGTTTATCTATATAAGTATCTATTATAAAATATAGTATCGTTGAGTTAGTATTCCATAACACAAGTCTCGAACTTACTTTGGGGCTAGCTCAATCTGTGTGATTTGTCCGTACATATTTATTTGTTCGTATATATTTAGTTAGTAGGTAATTACTGAAAGGTAAGTGATACGGTCTAGAAAGATGGCAAATCATAATTCTTAATTATATCATTTTTGTGACAAGCTTTATTTGTTGGGTGGTTGTATGTTTATTAGTAAATTCGTAACCTCTCTTCAGGCTGTGAGAAGTTTCGCATAATTTAACAGCTTATTGACACTTTTAGTATTTCGTGTATTTGGATTTCATCTCCCTATCTAATTTACTTGTATATGCAAGTTTTATCTCGATCGTGAAGTGAAGTCTATTTTGATTATACTTACACACATATATAATACCTGCAAAATCTGACCAGACTCTGGGACAGGTCAAACGACTAAGAGCTTGTAAATTCACAAAAAAAACACTGGTTTAAAACGCTCTTTTCAATATCCTATACGAATATATTCTCAGTTTCTTTTATTATTTACTTGCTTACCGAACACATAATTATCCAGATGAAGTTGGGGTGAAACGCTAGTAAATTACGAACCATACAATGGAACCCTACATTTTTGACGTCATTGTTACGAGTCCACCGCTCCCCCTATCCAGACTACATTCGACTGAAACATACCACCATCGACCTCTGCATACATTGCTGGTTTTATTCTATCACTTCGTTAAGCTTTCTGATACAGCACGTAATGGAAAATAAATAATGTGGTTCTGTCAATGTTATGTTCGTCCAGTATCCATGACCGGAGATGCTTTCATCGCAGATGACAGGTAAGGCGGGTGCTATTGTCCCATTTTCGTAGGGTCTGCTAATAATGCAAATTGAATGGGCTTGCATATTGAAACTTGCTAATGTTACAGTTGTACGAGGGTTTAATAGATTCCTATTTAACTCTAGGTCTAAAGTTTGTGTAACGAAAGGTGTTTCGTTATATAGCGTTTAAATTGATCCTCGGTACTCCTTTGAAGGGGTGAGTCAGCCCGTCCGAATGACCAACTTATCCTATGGGACAAATGCTGGAAACTTAAATAAAAACTAGCTGATGCCCGCGACTTCGTTCGCGTGGACTTTATGACTCCAGCATATACCTTAATACGAACAAAACATACATAAGAAAATACTTGTAGCAGTGTTATAAAATTGTATGGCATTGCATTGGCTGTTGCTATAGTATTTTATGCAACGGTTTTATAATAGGGGTCTTAAAAGGTGAGTGGCGCGGGTAGCGATATGAGCGAGCGAAGCGTAAAGGTGATCCTGAACAACTGGCTAATACTGGATGGTATTGTCAGGTTGTTCAGAATCAACGTGTATGTCCCTCTGAATAAATCACAGGCAATGACTATATTTTGATAGGTTGACTAAAAGTTGATTTCAGAGCTTTCACGGACATCCTGCCTGGCGCGTTGTTTAAAAAAGGGTCTTGACCGACATATGGGCGTTCTCGTCAAAACTAATCCATGAAATGACTTAATTTTCAGAATGTATGAACGCAATGAAAATATATTAGATGATGTTGATGATGATGATGTTAATCCTAATTACACATTTTTTGTACATGTAGGTTTATTATTATTATTATTTTTTTGTTTCTTTTTTTGATTATGTTTTTTTATATAAATAAATATATATAAATAACACAAGTTCACAACTAACTGTAAGGCTAGCTCAGTTTGTGTGATATGTTCCTATATATTAACATATATTCTAAATATTTTAGTTTCACAATATATTTTAATTGAAATCGCTTCAAATTCCTAAATAAGTTGCCTTTTTTCAGTGCGTATTTCTGTAACCTACATTACGCTGAAAATCAACAGTGGGCGCGAAGCACAAAGGCTTTGTGTAGCCATTTTGTATTTTTCATTACCTGGTGGATTTTTATGTTACGGTACGCGCGCTTTTATAGTGCTTTCGCATGGCAAGCAACACTGGGCGTGGCCTGATCCGAATTAGGGTGCTCTTGTGGCT
Organism: Rhodophaea formosa; assembly: GCA_963082605.1. NCBI lineage: Eukaryota > Metazoa > Arthropoda > Insecta > Lepidoptera > Pyralidae > Rhodophaea > Rhodophaea formosa. The sequence goes on from OY720219.1 coordinate 2,625,308, forward strand.
GTATACCTTAATTCTTAAGCTCTATGTTTTAACAGAAAAACTGCTCTGTTAATCGGCAATGTACGGTGTTTTGAGTTGTCTGTGGTTGAGTGGTCCTTTGAATCGCAGGGTCCCCGCTTCGATCCCCGTTCAGGTCATGATGAAAAATGATCTTTCTTAGATTGGCCTGCAGGCTGATTTGCTAACTTTCGACTTGATCAAAACTTTCTAAGTACACCGTGATGAACGGTTTGTTGCCATACTCACCACGCTTGGCAAACGGGTTAGTGAGCACAGTTTGTTTGGCTTATATCGGTTCCGACGCTGCTGCTCATCGAAACCCTTTTTTAAGCGAGGTAAGGGTGGACTTTGTTGGACTGCTGGTACGGGATAAAGGTATCCCACCAAAAACATAAAGTAAAAAAGAAGAGCCAAGTTCAATACAAAAATTATGCTTGGTTGTGGGCTTCGCCGCAAAAAGAATTGAGATCTAAATGAGTGCAAAGTTCTTTGGTAGGTAGTAAGTTAGATTTGACTTAGCCAGTTTTCGATACATCAGCCATTTTATAAAGTTATTCAACATTATATTTTTTTAATTCTGATAAGAATTTCTGATAAAAACAGATTTGGAATGCTACTTGCTCGGATGGATTTGGATGAGAAAGTAGCTCGGGAGGTCGGGCGCGCGTACCCGATGCCATATCTCCAACGACCGGTCAGGCAGTTGGGGATGACCCATGACCATTCTTCAATCAAAAACAATTTCAATCTTAATAACCAATCGTGTCAGCTTTGAGAAAAGCATTTATTTTCGGGCAAAATTCTGACGCGCAATACACTTGGTAATACTTACTAAGTATTTAATAAGAACATGATGGATTCTAGTTATTGTTCTGAGGTTGAACCACAAAAAACTGGTTCACGCGTCTTTTGACCCGCTACATGTGAACCTCCACCCCCCGGCTGCGATCCTGGTATTGGAGGATCCGAACACGCGATTCGTAAATTATTCGCGGTGTTGTTCACTAATGAAATGAGAGTTTATTTCTATGGAACTATTAATAGAAAAACTTTTTGCTAGTTAACCAGAGCCACATTGATTGGTCACCACTTCGAGCAACACGGCCTCCGTACCGGACGGAGGGAGTGGGCAAAGCGACAATTTACTATGACAATTTTTCTGGCGTTTTTTGCGGGGGGAAATGTGCACACAAGTTTAGTTCCGCACACCTACATACAAAACTTAAACTGTCACTTGATAGTAATTATGACATTGTCACAAAAAATGACATAAAAAAGAAAAAATAATTTGTGTACAGATGAGTCACACAACTAACACATAGACATGCATATGCCTAATTTTGGCTTGTACCTTGACAGAGGGGAATGCAGCGTATGGCTACTCCCTTCCGTGTTGCTCGAAGGGTCACCATAATGATAAACTGACATTTTGCATTTTTATTTAATGTAATAGATTAGAGGACATTTCTTAATCATAATTTTTGCCAAGGCAGAAGAGTACCTACCTTACTAAGAAAAAAAATAACAAAATCACAAACTAGTACATTGCACTCTTATTCTCAGGATTGCCGTGTGTATCGTTTGCTTGGACAATTTATCCAACTAATACATAATGATATTAAAGAAAATCTGGCAATTTATTATTTCACTAAACTTAATCTAGTAATTTGATTATATAACTAAACTTGAACCGTATTATAATTATGTTCCTAGGAAGATAGTAATGAATCGTTTTTGTATAACATATACCGGAACAACTATGTTCCGGCATATAAATATATTACTAGGGATGTAACTATATTACGGCTTTAAGTATCTAACTGTGACATATACATACTAACAATTTTCCTGCCATTTCAGCCGCAGCGTACATTATAGCCTATGTCACTCGCAGAAAAGCTTTCTATAGTAGCGTATTCAAAAGAAACAAACAAACAATTAATTAAATCTTTCCTTTTTTAAAAGCGAAAAACATTACCTTCCTTCTTGGTGGGTCAGTCAGGTACAATCAATACACGTGTAAAAAAGGTTTTTATTTCCTCTATAGACCGAATCGAACAGAAATAACTAGACCTGAACTAATTTCGTAGGATAGAATAATATTTACATTTCAAGTTCGATTGGCAGACTTCACGAATTTATTGAATCGAGTGAGCTCTCTGATAATTAAAAGCCAGGCTCTTGTCAGTGCATTATGTGAAATACTAGCTGTTACCCGCGGCTTCGCCCGCGTGATGTATAGCCTATGTCCTTCTCAGTACCATAAACTTTGTGTAGGAAAATTTTCATGATGATCGATTAAGTAGATAGGGCGTGAAAGCATAACGAACAAACTGACTATCGCATTTATAATATTAGTTTGGATTTGGATTAGAATTATTTAAATAATTAAATGTCGTGAAAAAGTGCCCGAAAAGGCCTATTTTCTGAATAAAATCTTTGAATCTTTTGAATCTTTGTAACGAAGTAGTTCTGATAGTTATTGTAAAGGTTAAAGCACTGTAGGTTCACATTTTTGAGACATGTGTAATGTGAGGAACAGGAAAACCCTATGAGTCAGGAACCTTTCCCACAATTATTTGTTCCGCCGGAGTCCACCCCTCTAGTAGACCAAATGGTTGGGCCCATTAGGGAAGTAAAGGAGATTTGTCGTAAAAATTCACACCCCTACTTGATAAGCCTAATTATAAGATAAAAACTTATTTGGAACTAACATTCCACATAGTACATACTAACTAACATTCCTCTGTGGCTCAGTCGTACGACAACTGCCTTTGAATCGCAGGGTCCCTTGTTTGGTCCCCAGTCAGATCAAGTTAGAAAACGATCTACCTGAGATTGAATTGTCACACGAACAGACCAGACAAATTGAGCTAGCCTCACAGTAAGTTGTGTACTTGTGTTGTATAAGAAAACTATTTAAAGCATCCTATGTTTTATTATAAACAGATAAACATTCCAGATCCAAGCCTAACTAAAAAAAGTAACTTTACATCATAACCTAGCCAGGGATTAAACTCGAGAAGCTCTCGTATCGCAAGTTGTTGTGTTAACCACTGCGTTAAGGAGGCTGTCATAATATAATAGTCATCAAACTAATCTCATAAACAAATTCCCTTCCAGTTTACCGACCAAAAACATCAAACAATCAAAATTGTATGACATTTTACATTTTCGAGTACATATTATAAGTTGGTTGCCTACAACTTTTGAGTTTGTACTTAGTACTCAGCTCTGATAGTTTTTCTTTCAACTTCAGTATATATACTACTGCTGTAATTTTTTCACGTATCCATATATAACCGTTTAGCAGATAGAGGGGGGGGGGCATGATTAATTACATACCCATACCAAATTACAGCTTTCTAGTACTTATAGTCTCCAATTAAAACCGCGGACGGACAGACAGACAGACATGGCGAAACTATAAGGGTTCCTTATTTACTACGGAACCCTAAAAAAGGTAACGACCTTCCTTTTTTTCTATGGCGCCATATCACTCTCAATAATTCCCACACAAAAAACCTTATAAAAATCAAACAATCAAAACAGATGCACTGTCGATCATACCATAAAGACTTGTCGATTAAAAAAAAAGATTAAAAAACCATATTCATCCGGTGGGCATGGGAAAAAATTAAGAAAAAAAAGGCTGGTAACGCGAGCGGCGGAAGTGAGAGCGGATGCGAGACCGCAGCCTCCTTCGGAAGCTTCGAGCTTTGAGCTTTTGCTTGCACAGGATGCATGCGAACCTTTTGACCGATTTTGTAAAGGTTATTGAAATATAAAAGGGTACAGGTATGGATAATTATGATCATTTATGTCTGTTTTGGCCAGCGTGGAGAGTGTAGGTCAAATCCTCTGACTGCTCTGGCTAATATATGACTCTGGTAGTACATAGAAGGCCGTGCTCCTACAGTGGAGACTAAAAAAGGCCTAATGATGATGATGATGATGTCTCCTCGAAAATGAATCCAAACCGTCATCAATTTTTACCCGACTGACCTACCAGAAGGTAGCCTAGCCTAGGCCTAGCCAATTACTTAGGTTAGCCACTTACGTTAGCTTGACCGATTTTGTAGTGTAAGGTGCCATTAATGATGGAAAAGAAAATAGTGAAGGATTGCTAGCCGCATCACCTTTTGTCGATTCCTTAAATTTAGGTCTAATCTCTTAACGGGCTTTCACCGTTTGCGCAGGAAGAATAGATTATATAAAATTTGTTTCAAATGTTACTAATATCTATCTAGAACACTTTTAGTTTTATAGTTCTTTAAAGTTGGGTGAATAGGACCATTTTTAAAAGTATGAATATCTTTAAATACAATTGATTCGGTAATTAAGTATCTAATTGCTGAGTGGAACCATTTTAGTACCTAAATCATATGGTTATTAATTTTGTACTTGAAAATTTGTAATATTTGAAGTAGGTATCAAATATATTAATCTTCTTTCTTTCAATTACACTGTAATATAGTCCGCTACATATATAGCAACTTTTATTATTAAACCATTACCAGAAACGAAATATTAAGTATAGCTACCAAACAAAGTTCTCATGCCACCCATACAAAGTTGTGACGTCACAAATATGAAGGCATTGTTATTTGTATATCAGCAGTGCGTTTTCACGTCTAATAACATGTAACTTTATAAGGTTACTATTTGAAGTTTTTTGTTTAAAAATTTATTTTTGTTACTATTGTAATTATTATTGGGAGGTCTTTACATAGCAAAACAATTTTTTTTAATCAACATGCCCTTTAGTGTAGTTTGATGTTATAAATGCTTGTGCTTATGAACATTTTGTGAAATAGTTAAAGGAGACTGATATATGGGCTCGTATAGATTTGTCATCAGAAGCTCCAACGAGGCTATCAACGAGCATACGCCATCTTTGATGCCATTTGTTAAAAACCATACTGTAGAACACCGATACTTATATAGTATCTCATTAAAATGGACATTGACAGAATCACTGAAATCTCGGTGGAAGCCGAGATAAAGAGATATATAAAAGAAGAAAGAAAGAAGTACAAACGTCACGTTTCTCATTTGGAGGTAGAGGGAAGTAGAGGACGCGGAAGGCCAAGAAACACGTGGAATTAATGTGTCGGATCGGATATGAGGGAATGTGGGGTGAATATAAATATGGTAAACGATAGAAAATTATGGAGAGAGTCGACATACAGAGCCGACCCCAAATAGGGATAAGTCGAGGAAGAAGAAGAAGAAAAAAGTACATTCTACCAGACCAGCATGCAGAAGTACATCCAAAATAAAAAGGTAAGAGCCCAAACTTTTAATGTACCCTCACTTGCTACATTAAAACCGACCAATAACCTCATTAAACATGAGCAGGGTATCAATAACACATGAGTATGCAGCGACCGCCCAGTGCGCGACTAATCATTGTTTTTAAAGTCGTGATGAATTGAAAGCGCCACGAAGCTTTTTGGGGTTCCATAGCCAAAGGGTAAAAACGGGATGCTATTATTGAGACTTTGTTGTCCGTCCGTCCGTCTGCCTGTCTGTCACCAGACTTTTTTATGAACCGTGTAAACTAAACAGTTGAAATTTTAACAGACGATGTATTTCTAATAAGGGTTCCGTACACAAGGTTTAGTCCCTCTGTGACTTACTTTGTGTCAAATTCCTTAACACTAGAGTGTTCGCGTGGGCTACATATGTAGCCCATTGTGCTTGAATTGTAGTTAGTTTTCAAACGTTTCACCGTACAGTACAGTGCTGCCACCTCATGTATTCCTCGTTTAAATATTTGGCACCCGCCAGTAACGTGCCGATCCCCGCGGTGCACGGATACGCCAGTAAATTGACCCTGCAAGGTGTTGGGCCACGCGAGCATTCTCGGAACTTTTTTTTTTACAGTGGACAACATGCTGTTTCTAAGGTAAATACAAGTTGTTCTGAAAATTAGTCCTTTGCTACTTACATCTCAAAGAACAATTTCTTTTAATTAGGTATAGAAAGTTATTTTTTTGGTAGATATATCTTGCCAAATAAATATAAAAAATGTTGATCTCAAGCTGTCCAAATTTAAGATATAATTATAGAAGATTGTGTTTTTAGTTTTTATTGACGATAAGAAAGACTATTTTTGTTAAATTTATGAAAACGTTAAAGGTTTATAAATGTTATTTCTTATTACGAACATGTTTTAACTTTATTCCAAATTTTCATAAATGTGTTTGATTTTTAAATGGGTTACATATGTAGCCCACGCGAGCACTACGGAATTATTTTTAGGCGCGACTACTCTAGTGTTAATTCTGTGGTATCCGGCAGCTTTGAGTAGTAGTGAAGATTTTGATTCGGAATAGAAATATTGATTGACGACCTTCCCTCGTTCTAAATATTTAATGGCATACAACAAACGTATTTTTTTTCCCGTCTTGAAATATTTACAGAATATTTAGATAGGCCAATGTTGTATAGATAATAATACGGGATCATTCGAGTGCAAATCGAACTCGCACTTGACCGATTTTTATAAACAGATCGTAATTTAATGCATTACAATAAGCAACCTAATGTAATAATCATTATGTATTTTGATTGCATTTCCCACTTATACGTCCAGAAACAGCAACGCCATAAGTGATAATGTTGTATTACTTACTTAGAATGCCTACGTCACAACATCTACCTGCATGCCAAATTTCAGCCCGATCCGTCCAGTTTGGGCTGTGCGTTGATAGATCCCGATGTCAGTCAGTCAGTCACCTTTAAGTTATATATTACTTTAAGTTAGATTACAAAAAATGTAAGTGTGCCTCTTGTGAGCCTAAAGCTTTCCTACTTATTTTTTTCCGCTATTCCCAAAGCCACCACAGTAAGTGGTAGATGCGGACTCCATTTATTTCTTAACTAACTCAGGGATAAACCTCGGAACAATAATACGCAGGATAAACGGAAGCGGTTGCTGGGCGACGGTACACACTTACGTCGGCGACGACAAGACACAAAATAGGTAACACAGAAGAGACATCCGTATCCCTATTATTTTATTATATATTAGAGAAATAAATATGGACTTATCACACAAATCGAGCTAGCCCCAAAGTTGTAAACTTGTGTCGTGGGATACTGTTGTTGTTTTTCGAATGTGTAAGTGGCCAACACTGGTGTCAGATTTTTCAAGCTACCTAAAGGCATCTGACATAGCTTAACGACTGCCATCAACGATGACAGCCGGGACCAACGGCTTAACGTGCCTTCCGAAGCACGGAGCAGCTCGAGATATTTCATGCCACTTGCGGTCACCCATCCAAGTAGGGACTGCGCCAGGGGTTGCTTAACATACATAAGCGCTCATAGAGCTCACACCTACTGGACCATCGGGCTCCTACTACTAGGGATACTAAGTCAACGAGAGAAAGGAATTTCCAAAATTCACCTCCTAAGGGAGTGAATCGGGGGTCCAAACTTCGTCTCTACGCGAGCGAAGCCGATGGCAAAAGTTATTCGTATTTAAAACCGTAAAAGAGTTTCAAAAGCATCCTTTCCTACTTACTATTACAACTATTCATTCATACTTATTTCTTTGCGGTTATTCCCTAAGGCCTCTGTGGTCCAGTAGTTAAGGCGTTTGCCTTATTGAGGTCGTGGGTTCGATTCCCACGGAAAGCATACTTTGTTAAGTTGTTTCCAGTTTGGTTAGGACATTGCAGGCATGAATTACCTGATTGTCTGATAAGAAAAATGATTCCGTGCTGCGGAAGGCACGTTAAGCCGTTGATCCCGGCTGCCATCTGGTAGTCGTTAAAGGAACCACGTCAAATGCCGCGAGGCGGTTCCAAAGAACTCTGACACCAGGCCGTGCATGGTCGACTGACCGTGTCACCTTCACGAAATGATGATGATTATCAAAGGTAAGTGCTAGATGCGAACTCTATTTAGCTCTAAACTAACTCGGGGATAAACGAGCCGGTTGCCGGGCGACGTTATACACGTGCGACGGCGAAGGACACCACACAAAACAAGTAGTATTTTTAAAAAGATAAACCGACATCTATTTTTCCTAGTGACTGATACACATTTAACTGTTAACTCAAAAACCACTGAACCGATGATGAAGCTTGCTGTTCCCTAAGTTGAGTTATACCAACCGCAAGAAAATGATATTTTTAGACTGATCTGGGTTATAGATATTTATCCATATACAAGTATGTTATAAAATATACTATTATCGTTAAATTTGTATCCTACGAAAGTTCACAGCTTACTGTGGGCCCAGCTTAATCTGTATTATTTGCCCTGTCTATTTATTTACAAATTATACTTTTTATTCTCTAATATGAATTCAAAAATAAATATGTATTCATTAATGTAAGAGAATAGAACTCCCGATCACAATTCAAGCATTCTGAGGAGGCCTTTTGCCAACTAAATGCGAAAGAGAGTTTGTATATTTGTTTGTTTGTCAAAGATTTTTTATTCAAAATTGGATAATTGTATTCTTTTTTTGTTACCTTTTCACGCCGTATCTACTGAACCAATCTTCTTGAAATTTGGCATACACGTTGATAATGCTACGGAGAAGGACATAGGATATATAATTCGAGCCGCAAAAAGACGAGCTCCGTGGCGCAGCGGTCAACACGCCTGCCTGCGACACGGATGGTCCCGGGTTCAATTTCCGGTCAGGTCAAGATGGAAAATGATCTTTTTCAGATTGACCTGGGTCTTGGATGTTTATCTATATAAGTATCTATTATAAAATATAGTATCGTTGAGTTAGTATCCCATAACACAAGTCTCGAACTTACTTTGGGGCTAGCTCAATCTGTGTGATTTGTCCGTATATATTAATATTATTTTTTTTTTATAATTCGCGGGCGAAACAGCGCTACAGCTACAGCTAGTATTATTATAAGCTAGATAGCCGTGGTTACAATGGCCACAAGGCAAGGCAAACTAAAGAAAGGGGTAGGGGTTCACCCTTGTTAACTCAATTTGGTTAACATTGGACAGTCGACTACACATCAAACGTTACATTCTTGGTTTAATAAGTCAGCCGAAATCACGGATAAATTGCTAGTGTATAGCCTAAAATCAGTTTAGTAGTTTTTGACTTTACCCAATTACAAACAAACACACAAATATTTCCTCTCAAAAATATTCTAGATAGATTAAAAAAAATACGCTTATTTGAGCCCCCGCGAGAAACGAAATCGCTCCATATGTCACGCATGATTTGTGGTCGACAGTACTCAGTAGGCGCCAGCTAATAGGTAGTCACTTACAGAATTAATTTGTGAGTAACTGTACTGACACCAAATGCATTATCGCTGGGGTCACTGACGATAAATAATTTTAGTGTTGGACACTTAAATAGGGTGCAGCGATGGCTATATGTTAATAACCATCGAAATTAACTATTTTATAAAATCTACTGCATGAACCAGTGGAAATTTTGCAGTAAATCACAGTTAACAACCCTCTCTGTCCTACCAGAGCCATATATAAATATATATATATATACATATATATATATATATATATATATATATATATGTATATATATATATAGTAGTCATAATCCTTTGACTGCTCTGTCATATATATATATGACAGAGCAGTCAAAGGATTATGACTACACTCTCCACGCCGCCTAGAGAGGTTGGAGAGGTATCTTTGATGTTTATAAGCTTTGTTTTGCTTGTTTTTCCTAAGTCGCCTTCTACGACATCCACGGGAAGACTGAAGTGGTCCTATTCTACTTTGCCGGGAACCACACGGCTTAGAGAAAAATAAAACGCAAAATATGAATGCTCTGCGATACTTATGAAGGCGCCCGCTTACTTTATCCTAGTCACTCACCATCATTATCTCAGCCCATCTTTCGCCCACTGCTGAGCAATGATGGATGGTGGAAATGATGAGGTCGTTTCCACCATCCATCTCGATCCTGTGCAGATCAGAAGCCGGGACTTGGACTATATCGTCTACCACCCTCTTAGGAGGACATCCAACACTATCCGTTATGGAAGAGCCACGCTACCGGTGAAATTCACTTTTGCTTGTAGCATGAATGGGCTGGCTCGTCCGGGGAAGTACCACACTCTCACAGAAAATTGATGTTAGTGTAGTAGCTTTAGTGCTTCTTAACTTCGTTCGGTGAGTGAGGGAGCGGAGGCCCATTCCTCCTCCCCTAAGGGGGGAATAAAAGGCCTGCAACGCTTTTGTCCCATCTCTGGTGTTGCAGTTGTCCATGAGCAGCGGTGATCACTTACCATCAAGCGGCCCGCTTGCTCGTTTACCATCCGATGACATCAAAAATCTAGGCCACCATTCTGTTATTTCCTTGTTCCACCTGCCATCATTTCTGGCTAGTCAGAAACTAGCCAAGTGCCTCACCTAATCACTAGTAGAATTAAAATTATTTTAATACGGTTTTTTATCGCGTTTATTACATTATTTATATACCTAACGTTTCGAGCACTTGACAGTGTTCGTGGTCGCAAGTAGAACCCTACCTGCGACCATTTTATTTAAATGTGTAACAATCGCGAAAACATAAGAAAACATTAATAATAGAATTAATGTGTGTGTGAGTGTGACACACAAGTTATGGCTAGGGTCAGCAACGATGAATCATTTTAGTTATTGTTGGTCACTTGAAATAGGGTAGAAGGGTGACTAATAAGTTAATAACGTTTTAAGAGGGCCCTGGACGCGCACGTCTCTATACAAACGAAAATAAGGAATTGTGGCAATATTTGATAATTTTGGCGTAAAATTAAACATTCAATCAATTAATATCATTATAATCTACGTACGTTCTTATACAGCTTGGTAAAATTATCAATGGTTTGAGTATTATAAGCCTCTCAACATTTCCATACAAATTTTTAGAGCCTTATAATTCTCAAACCATTGATATTTTAACCAAGCTGTAGGAACATACGTAGGTTATAATGAGATTAATTGATTGAATGCTTAAGTTTGCTGCAAAATTATCAAATTTAGCCACAATTCCTTATTTCCGTTTGTATGGAGACGTGCGCGTTCAGGCCCCTCTTAATGCGATTTTAAAACAAGAATAGAAAGTTTTTTTTTACTAAGACTCTCACGTCTGTATTTCAAATTTTACATGACTGCATAAAAGGAGTGTAATGTTTTTACTCGTGTATATAAGCAAGACGCTGGCAAAAACTAAAATCTTAAACATATAACTGTCTCTGTTACAAAACCTGTGTAGATAATTTGACACCTGTAAAGACATAGGATAGGGTTTATCTTGGAAATTATCCTTTTTAACCCCCAACCCAAAACGAGAGGAGTTATAAATTTAACTGCTATGTTTTATCAAAATGGGTCCCTGTTTACGAGTGGGATTTTCGTGAATTTTATTTAACTTGTAAGAGTGTGACATTGGAGGTATCAAGTTTATCAAGGAATCGACAATATCTTTAGTAATGGATATAAAATCCATTTTACGCGCGAAGACGCAGTCAAGACCTATTAGATAATACTAAAGAATTATTTTTGTTAGTGCCTACATAAATCCTATTACAATAGCGGCGCACGCACTCCGAGCTAACAGTGTAGTAAAGACTGTTCATACAGATTCGCTATGCGAAGCGATAGACGTATGGAACAAGTGCCGGATATTTGTGCTAGGCGGAGCCCAAGCCCAATACCACCCCTCTTAAGAATTCAAATACTTTTAACAAAACATAATCAAGTCAAGATAAAAAATTCATGATCTGAAAAAAGTCATAGTTTTTTATATGCATTGATAATGCTGTAGGACATAAGTACTCTTATAAATTTAAGAGACAAGATGTGGGACAAAAATCATTTTCCTGCCTCCTGGAATGCTGTCCGCGTAGATTTTATTCCCAATATTTTATTTCTTAGATTGAAAAATGATGTACCATTCTAAAAAAATGCCTGCACGTTATTTTTCATAAAAATTTGAGATAAAAATTTGCGTACCTGAATTCGTTGGGATAGTAAAAAATTGTGCTGTTAGAGTGTCATCTGAGTTATAATTTAGTTATGATGATCTCCATATATAATGGAGATTTATATCAGAGAGAAAGTAGGATAAAGATATAAGGATACAGAGCGGGCCCAGTATTATTTATTATAGTATTATTTATGTAACATTCTAACTTAGATTATTTAAGCCATTCTAGTTTTGATAAACATAAACATGTTCCAAAAATAATGAATGTATAATGATATTGTAAAATAACATATATATAAGGACTTAAGATTGTTAATACCTTACATATTATGCAGCTAATATTGTATTGTAATATCACATGTTTTTGCAAATAAATATATCTTTATCTTATCTTTAAAAATGAAAACAGATGAAAAAAAAGAAAAGTAAAAAAGAAAGAAATATAATATAATCATTAATCATACAAAGCCCTTCAGGCGAGTAGGCGACCTATACTGTTGAAAAGAGTTTCTTTCGGCATTTCTTCTCTGCAGTGGTCGGTTCCGAAATGCTAGTAGTCTGTAGCTTTTGAACAATAATTAGTAAATGCATAATACTTAATAAGATAATTTTAAATGTGATTTGACGTGAAAAAGTGCCTGAAAGGGCCTATTTTCTGAATAAATGTTTTGAATATTTTTTAATCTTTTGAATCTTGAATAAACGTCATTGCAATCTCTGTATGAAAGCCTCATAGCATCGCATCGCGTCGTATTTCAGTGAAAATAAACCTAAATGGTAACCCAAACTCAGTTTAGCGGGGTCGCGAGGTCGTTTCGACCCTCCGGTGTGGTTTGTTAGTTCGTTTAAGATAATCTCCTCAATGTATTCGACTGGAAGTAGACTGTTTTCTTAGAAAAACGTGTCTGTAGGTAAACTCATATAATTCAAGTTTATAAAGTAAGAACGTATAAGACTGTAAAAACATTTGTAGTTATTGAAAGTGCTTATTAAACACAAGTAATTTTCGTTACGAACCTTAGTCACGAACAAAAGAAATATATGGGGAATGTCTTCTTCTTCTTCTTCTTGAAGAAAAAGAAAGAAGAATTTTCGTAACGAACCTCAGTTACGAACAAAAAAAACCGGCCAAGTGCGTGTCGGGCCACGCGCAGTGTAGGGTTCCGTAGTTGCGAATGACAACTTTGAGTTCACACTGTTTACACTCACACCTCACAGTCTAACGACCAAAAACATCTAACAATGAAGATTGTATGAAATTTTACATTTTCCAGTACATTTTATAAGTTGGTTGCCTATAACTTTTTAGTTTGCACTTAGTACCCAGCTCTGATAGTTTTCCTTTCAACTTCAGTATATATACTATTGCTGTAATTTTTTTCACGTATCCATATATAAACGTTTAGCAGATAGAGGGGGGTGACACGTACCTCTAACAAAATTTTGCACTTTAAAACCAAATATTTCGGAAACGGATCCCTAAATCGAAAAATGGTGTTCTTAACCTCACAATATTTTTGAAAGACCTTTTTAACGATACCCCACACGATGGGTAAATAGAGAAAAAAAATTACTCCCCCACTTTACTTGTATGGGAGCTACCCAAAAAAAAATATTTTTTCAAGGTTTTTTCTACGACTTTTTTGCCATGATTAATATACACACTCATACCAAATTACAGCTTTCTAGTACTTATAGTCTCTGAGTAAAACCGCGGACGGACAGACAGACAGACAGACAGACAGACAGACAGACAGACATGGCGAAACTATAAGGGTTCCTAGTTTACTACGGAACCCTAAAAAATGGGGAATGTCATCAATGTCAAATTCGGGCTTGTCAAACAAACAGATGGGCAACCAAGTGATCTTATACGGGTTTCTTTTTACCCATTAGATGTATGGACCCTAAACATGGAATTGAATTATAGGTTGTAAATTACTGAAGGCTAGTCTTACTTTGACTACTTTCCCATATTGACTTTGATTTGAGTCGGAGTTACCTCTCCAACCCGTCTGGCCAGCGAGAAGAGTGTAGGCCAAATCTTCTGACTGCTTTGGCTAATATATGGCTCTGGTAGTACAGCGGATCGAGCTGCTAAAGTGGACACTAACAAAGACCTGACGATAATGATGATGAGTCAAAGTTGGCACAGCGTTTAATTTTACACTTAACATTTCCAGGGAGGACACAGCCCTAAGTATGGACGACGTTCACTATAGGACTAATTAGGATCAAGACAAGGACTTTTATTGGAATGACAATTTTCCTAAGTATAAATTGTCCGGGCGCCTGAACACTTTTGTATATCATCGTACAGAATTAAGAATAAATAAATATAAATATATACGGACAAATCACACAGATTGAGCTAGCCCCAAAGTAAGTTCTTAAGAAAGACTTGTGTTATGGGATACTAACTCAACGATACTATATTTTATAATGAAAAAGATCGTTTTCCATCATGACCTGACCGGGGATTGAACCCGGGACCCCCGTGTCGCAGGCTGTCGTTGTAACCGCTGCGCCACGGAGCTCGTCGAGAATAATATAATAAGATGCATTCGGGCTGAAACATTGTTGTAACTATGCACTAATCACTTTGTTTGATTTTCTATCCAATTGAGGATGTTGGTTGCAACCTGACACCACGCCTTCACCAACTTACCCTTGCCGCAATAACAACAGACCTTAACTCCTAATTATACAGCAATAAGAACGATATTGTTTTTCATCAACAGCAAAAGGATGTGGGTATTGTTAATAGCTACTTTATAGGATGTATGAACATCTGTCAGTGGATGATCGACACTTGAGCACGTCACACGTTTTTCAAACAGGATGTGATTGGAGGACGCAGGTGGCTTTGTTGGGAGCCCGATGGTCCAGTGGTTGTGAGTTATTAGCGCTTACGTATGTAAAGCAACCCTCGGCGCAGTCCCCACTTGGATGGGTGACCGCAAGTGGCATACTAAAATATCTCGAGTTCCTCCGTGCTTCGTAAGGCACGTTAAGCCGTTGGTCCCGGCTGTCATTACTGATGGCAATCGTTTTAAGCTGAAAAATCTGATACCAGTGTTAGCTACTCATACACACGAAAAACAAACAAAGTTGATGATCGGCACTTGACCATGTCACACGTTTTACAAACAGGATGTGATGAGATGAGAGGACGCAGGTGGCTTTGTTGGGATCGGACCTCCTTGTGTGAAATGATTTATACAAGATACTAAGAGGCAACTTGCAAAGTCATACCTAGTCAGTGTACGTCTATAGCATTTCTAACAATAACACTTTTTGTCTCGTTTATAGTGTCCAGAAATGAGTTAAGAAGCTTTTTTTTTTTTTTTCGAGCCATCACGTGTCCCACTGCTGGGCAAAGGCCTCCCTCCACTTTTTAAGTTAAGTTAAGAAGCTTAGCATCATTTATTTAATTAAGTCCTTAAGAGGCTAACATAAGCGAAACTAGCGCACTTGTTATTGTTCTTGTATAATAAATTTACCAAGTCTAACAAAAATCCCACGCCACGGGAACATCACTTTTTTCCGGGCAAATTTCAAGAAGATTGGTTTAGTAGATAAAGCTTGAAGAGATAACAAACATATAAACAAACGAATCTTTAAACTCACGTTCGTATTTATAATATAGGTTGGGACTCGTAATGCGGTTCACATATTACATCTACGTACCAGGTTTCAACTGTATAGTCGTAATAGTTTAGCCAGTCGGCTACAGAACACTAAAAAGTACAAAAAAAGTTCCGAGGTGTCGACATACACGCAAGCTAACTAAAATTAGGTCATGAAAATTAATTAATTCATTCAATATTTTACTTGATTTGAGTAAGGGATCCGCTATTATGGTAGAATTCATGCTGTAATATAATTTAGCATAGTTTTTATAGCCAGCCGCCTGCTTGACACCAAGCCTGGACTTTAGAATCGTAAGCATAAATTGTAAAAATGATAAACAAGTATTTGCCCGCGTCGAAAAGCGAACGGGGTACCCCACTGTCACATACATATACACATACTCGTATTATCACGTTTTTATCCATTGCGGGATAGACAGTGCCTAAGGTCATAAAACCCTAAGGCCACGTTTAGCATGTTAGTTTAAGGTAAGATAGAAAGCGGAATCAAAATAGCGATGGGTTGCTAGCAGTATCGCCTATAACGTGATTCCTTAGATTTTTGCCCAATCCTTTGACCGGCTTTTACGGTCTGCGCGTGAAGAAAAGACGACCCACTGTCACAAGATTTTTATAGTACGGATAGGACGAAAACATGCGGCGTTCCCCGCAGTATCCTCACCTAATTCTGCGGTGGCAATCCTAATTGTTGACTCACACATTGATTTGTGCACGAGTGTAAAGTTTTGTTATTACCTGTTTGAGCGTAGAATTATTAGGTATTACTCCCATTGTATAAAGCGCCATAGCTTAGTCCCACGGAGGCCTTCAAAGGTATCATAATAATCTACTAATCCAAGGTATCCTAACTAATATTATAAATGCGAAAGTGAGTTTTTTTGTTTGTTTTTTGTTGCGCTTTCACGCCCTATCCACTGAACCGATCATCATTAAAATTTTGCATCCATATAGGATAAGGTACTACATTTTACGCGGACAAAGCCGCGGGTAACAGCTAGTTATAAATAAGTGAATTTCTATATTTGTTTGTTTGTTACCTCTTCACAGGTATTTCGGGTCGTCTCGTTGACGCCATGATGCAAAACGATCTTTTTCAGATTGACCTGGGTCTTAGATGCTTATCTATATTAGTATATATTATAAAATATAGTATCGTTGAGTTAGCATCCTGCGACACAAGTTCACAACTTACTGTGATAGGTATGTATTACTTTTTTTTCTAAATACGTTAGTAATGTAAAGAATGTTAAGTTGAAAATTAATAAATAATTTAACAATTTTTATTTATTTCCATATTATTATTTAATAGTGTTGTAGCTAATCGGTTAAAGACTGCTTCTTAGATTTCGCACCGCCATTCTTTATGCCCTAATGTAGAGATGTACATACTGAGCCTCCCCTAATGAGGCCGTGATCGTCTCATTTCCACCACAGCGTGGACAGTTGGGAAACCGCAAACTGTCCAATCTCCAAGCCTAAAGCGAGTAACATTAAAAGCTCGCAGCATAGCGTTGAATTCTGTATAAATTGGCACATTTTTCATTAAAATGTGGACCCTCTCTGTATTTTAGGACTTTATTGATAATTTTAATAAGATTATAATTTCAATAACATTATTAATTTCGATATACTATTTGTGTAAAATGAAGCGGATTATAGTCCATAATAATTATATAATAATATTAATAATTATAAAAATATTAGCAGATATTTTATTCTCACTTAAAATCAGTTTCGGAGTCATCCGAAACCTGAGACCCTAACCATGTGGTCCCAACGCCTGAATCGTACGATTTGTTCTCAGAGACTCGCATAGATGGCGCCACTCGAAACTACACAACATTGTATCTACCGTATTATGGGAATATAAAAACATGAATCACAAAATATATCTTATTAAAAATCAAAACAATATTTTAGGCATAATATTTTAAAATGACACCGTATATTTAGTAAGTTAAAGGCTAACGCAGATTACCGCCATCTAGTATCGACTACCAAGCAACTCTCCTGCGCCATACATTCGCCTGCTTTTCGCAACCTTAATTTCGTCCAATATTTTTGTATGAGGTGGGCAATCTATTACGTTAGTATTATATTGTCTTTGCCCTAACCGAAAGGCCATTTTCATCAAAAAAATAACTTTCATTGCAATTTAAAAAATTCGCAGAAATGTAATGAAACTGCTTCCCTGTGGGACCGTCTAGCTCATCTATTATTCTTTCGTATCTTAACGAAGTATATTCGATGACATTTTAGAACCAAATTAATATGTACGTAAAACTTTACTTAATCAACCAATTCAGTTTTAAGACTTTGACGTATCACAGATGAGGCAACCAGGTTACTAGGAATATGATGAATCAGGCCAGGGGTACTATTTTTGAACGCGTGCCACTCGTCTTCGAACGATTTCTCCATACAAAAATCGCTCTAAGACGAGTGGCCCGCGTTCAAAAATAGCACTCCAGTGGCGTAACTATACTTCCTGAGATCCGTGGCAAACTCTTACAATGGGGCCCATGAGAGGCTGATTGCTGCAAGAGACTCCTTTCTGACGTGGATTTGGGCCCTCGGATTTAAGAGCCCGCAGTATGGTTCCCCGTAGAGTAGAATAGGATCACTCGTAAGTCTTCCTGTGGATATCGTAGAAGGCAACTTAGGAAACACAAGCTGTTTCGCTTGTGTTCCCTAAGTTGCCTTCTACGATAAAGCTTACAAACATCAAAGAGACCTCTCTAACCTGTCTGGCCAGCGTGGAGTTTTTTTTTTTTTCTTAATACACAAATTGAGGTAGCCCCACAGTAAGTTGTGAACTTGTGTCGCGGGATACTAACTCAACGATACTATATTTTATAACATATACTTATATAAATAAACATCCAAGACCCAGGTCATTCTGGAAAAGATCGTTTTCCATCATGACCTGACCGGGGATCGAACCCGGGGTCCCCGTATCGCAGGCTGGCGTGGTAACCAGTGCGCCACGGAGCTCGTCAATAAAAATTTAGTGTTGTAAGATTTGAAAAAGAGTTGGCCCAATCTACTCACTGCTCTGGCTAATATATGGCTTTGGTAATGCAGAGGGTCGTACTCCTGACAGAGGAGACAAAAAAGACAAAGAAGAAAAAGACCTGATGATGATCATGATGATTATTAAAGGGCCTGTGGTATTTGGCCCGCTCTGATACCCTTTAGTTACCACTGTGTCAGCCATAGAAGCAGGTAATTTGCTTCGGACATCGTAATACGCCACTTCATACTTCTATGTGCTCAAATGATACTGAGATTTAATGGATGAGGAGGATTAAAATGAAAGATTTTATTCGAAAGTTATAGTTTATATTAGATTTATAATAAGATATGTAGTCTACAAAATTTCACAAATTTTCACAACGTCATTTGAACCTAAAGCGTCTATCCATTTTATTACGAAAATAAAATTATCGAAATCACTGGAACTACGAACGGCGGGGGCAGGCTTTATGCAACCATTATTTTTAAAATATAATCTAATAGGCAGCTCCATTCACGCATCTCTTTACATGAGTAAGTCAAAACTAATAACGGTAAAAAAATAAAAAAATATCAATCCACAAAACCGGCCCCCGGTAGAACGATCAACTCGCCGCCCTTTACATATACAAACATATTCATTATAATATCGTTATATTTAACTAGAGTTATACAGAATAATGATTCCTATGAAATATAATTATGCATTCTTTAAATTTATTCAATAATATAATAATAATACTTAATAAGTATCAATAGGTATGGTTAGTCAATGTCGAGCTACAGTCTACTATATTTTTAATAATGAATGTATTATTATTTCTTTATTTATTACTTTAAATTTATTATTACATGATAGGTATCATAACCAGTAAACGAACGTACAGCAGCCTCGGCCCGACTTCGGGCACACATAATCACAAAAAAACATCGTCAACACATAAAATAATAATCAATAATAATAATCATACAGATAAAAATCATCCATAAAAACATTACAATAAAAATCTAAACATTAAAACACACTTAAAACAAACATTATATTAATATTATCATAATCATAGTGTGTACGTATGTATAATATCATTTAAGCGGATAATCGTATAGTCAAAATATGAGCCCGGCGCGCGGGAAGCAGGGTCGGCCTGGCAACCATTGCGCTACCGCCACCACAACCAATCATTACCTATAAACAACACATTAGCTAGGCGCCTCACTGCGCTCACTCACTACACTACACTAGCTAGACTCTGAACAGACAACAGGCCGCACCCCCTCCCGCGCCGCCTCCCACCCTCGCCTATATTATATTAATATCTTAATACTTTACGCTATTACGTTAGGTAAGCTTTATAAATTTTCGATTTCTCATTACGCTATCAATAATAATTATACAACTTTTTTTAAATTTTATGTTTTTTTCGAAATTCTATCGTAACGTACTTCGACTCTCTCTGCGGCGTCGAACACAGCGCGCTCGACGACCTAATAAAAAACGTTCATAATAAGAAAATATATCGTGAACAACTCTGCCGACTTACGATAGCGGCGCGGCGGACGGGCCGTGCCGGCGGGCGCCGACTTTTGGCACCAGGATTTCGATTACGCGATTTTTATTCTTTTAATATTTTTATAACGATTCGAGTAAAAAAGATCGATCCCTACTACGAGCGTGCGAGCGGCCGAGTGCGGCGGCGACGTGCGCCGCGCGCACTGGGCTGCACGAGCGGTTCCCCGCTTACGAGATGATGCGGATGGCCTGCAGCGCGGGCGCCGAGCAGGCCGGGCACGGCGCGCCGCCCGCCGCCAGCCGCTGCGCGCACTCCAGGCAGAACAGGTTGTGTCCGCACGGCACCAGCGCTGCCGCCACGCCGCGCTCGCCGCACACCGTGCACGCGCGCGCGGGCGATGCCGCCGGCGATGGCCGCGTCGGACCCCACGCCCACACTCCGGCTGCACCGCCCCCTGGCGATTCAAACGATGGGGACTCCCCGAGGCCCTCGTCGCGCTCCGTCGACGACCAGATGCCCAGCAAGTCCCCCAATCGCGCAGACGACCCTCCCGACGAGCACGAGCCGGCTGAAGAGAAGGCGGCCTCTTGTTCAGGCCGCAGCAGAGACGCGATGCCGGCGCGGTATAGTTGTGCAAGCGGCTCGCCCTCGGCGGGGGTCGCGCTGGCTCCGCCGGCGGCGCCGGTGCGGAGCGCGATGTGTGCTTCGATCTCTTTCCTCGCCGCTTCGACGCTCTCAGGCAAGCCGGTCACCTCGAAGACTGGCTCGCGTTCGCGCGACGGCGTCACGATGTATGTGTGTGTTGTGTGCTGGATGCGTTTGATGGTGGCGCCCTTGGGGCCGACGACGAGGCCGACCACACGGTAGGGGACGCGGACCTGGGCTGTGACGTGTCCGGGCGCGCCGGCGGGCGGCGGCGGCGCGGCGCCGCACTTGCGCGACGCTCGGATCTGCGAGAAGTGCTCGGCCGCCGACAGGATCTCGCGCTTGGCGCGCGCGACGTCCTCCTTACGGCCCGTTACCACGAACACTGGCTCCTCGCCGCGCACCGGCGTCTTGATGTATGTGTTGGTTTTTGCCCGGAGAGCCTTTATCTTGCACCCTGGAACAAAGGAAAGACAGGTTAAACAAAGCTCAAATTTACACGTGTATTGTAGGTTGGCGCACAACATGAGACCCCTTTGAACAAGGTTCGCTTTGTATAAATAACATTCACAGCGGTCGTGGCATTGTACAACATTGAAGGCCATTTGAGAGTTTCGGCGGTTGCCGGCCGGCGACGCGGCGGCTGCGGCACTCGCCGGGGACGCCTCGGCCCGCCCGAACGCGTCGTACTTCACCAAAATTATTCCCCACTTAAGTGCTGCATTGCGTGTGGAACACCAGTATTTTAGTGGCACACTAATTAACATAATCTAATAATTGCTCCGGTTATATTGCGTGAATTCAAGAATTCCTAAAGCGAAGTTATTAAACGTCGCCGCATATTATTTAATCAGAGCCTCAAAGAAGCTGGCACGTGGATACCCCCCTGCGGATTCCATCCCGCACTGGCACGCGTGTTATCTATACGTCTGTCCCGCTCGCGCTACCCCAATGCGGCAAAACAACGGAGAGGGAACGTCTTGATTCCACAAACATGTATAGCTATCCACTTGACTTCACGAAAAGGCCATGAAAGAATAATACTCTCCGGAAAGTCCGCGACAATTTCACCTTTATTTGCATATCTTAGTTGATTCCTAAAATTGTACACCGTTTCTACATAAACCCCGGGTCGGTACAAATTCATTATACTAGTAATAGGCGCATTTATTTCAGCGTGGAAACCAGGTGTAACGTCGACGTTACAAATGGGAAAAGCCTAACACAATAGAGGGTAGTTTGGTGAATCACAGGTTATTCAACCCGGGCGTTAACCTCGTCGCGCCGCTGAGCGATACCCTGACCTATTCCCCTTTACAACAAGGTTTATTTTCGTCTGAGTTTTTCTCAGATCAGAAAGGGGACAATTAATTAATTTCAAACGTAATTTGAAATGCGTTAAGGTGCAAAATGGATTGGCGTCGACGGCAATTAAGAAAAACCGTGGTGTCCGAAAAGGGATCGTTTTTCGATATGATCCAAATTAGTCGGATTGTATTCGGATTGATTAATATGCCAAAAATCCAGGTTGGATAATTAATTTAATTTCTGAATGATTTATCGTTGAATTTAGCGCCTATTCATTCTCTTCGAGTGATATTTTAAACGATATGAATGATGCTTGATATTTCCTGGATTTGAAATTACTTTGAAGTCTCTTGGTCTACACAAGAATATTTAGATATTAATGATCTGGTGGCTAGTAGTCTATTGCTTTTGATAATAATTCATACAAACTTGTTAACCAATAAGTTCATTTTAAATGTGACTTGACGTGTAAAAGTGCCTGCAAAGATTATTATTACGAGTATCTAAATAAACTTTTTTTCTGGCTAGGTTAAGCATGAAGATTCTAAAAAAAAAATGTCCCGCAAGTTATTACTACTATTTTTACTTTAATTATTACTATTATTATAGCTGTTTTATATTTGATTAAATCCATTCAAGAAATGAAAAAAAAGGGCTTGTTCACAATGAAAAGTCCAGACCGTCCTCTTCACGATTGAGCTCCTATTTCCTGTGTCCCAGGATTTACGAGCCCACAGGAGCTAGGACATAAAATAGTGGTATGATAAACGTCTGGCTGCTTAACAGCTAGTTTTGGCGTCCGGCCAGGCTAGATCTAGGCATTTGCTTTGGAGCAACATAAGGGGACTCCGACTAAGATAATATTAACGACTGCATTGTAAAAAACTAATTTAATCTTATAAATTCCTGCTTCGAATTGAAAAAGTTCTTTCTCGACCATTGTTTCATATTTAACTGTACCGATATAATTACAACATCACATCATCAGGTCTTTACTATCTGCAGGCCGATTTGCTAACTCGGTGTACAACGATTTGATTGTCACTTTAGCATCCATTACGGTTTTCATATCTTAAATAAAAATAGTAATTGATACCGAAGCCGTAATGAATATTGAAGTTACAATGAAAATGATGCACACCGTAGCTGTCAAAAGTTTGCAAATAGGCCTGCTGGTCTTTCTACCAGAGCCATATGTTAGCCACGGCAGTCAGAGGATTTGGCCTACACTCTCCACGCTGGCCAGACGAGTTGGAGAGGTATATAATTACAAGCTTTCATTGAATTTGCACCGTTACTTTGTCTTTAAGGGTATTTATTTGCCTTGCAACACAATATTGAAGAGCAGTATCCTTACCTATTGAGCTGAAATTTTTGGTTTTGTTTTTATAATTATGCAAGTCTGATGACAATGCAATAGTATGGTAAAATTGAACTGATGTGATGATGGAGACGGAAGGTGGTCTTGAGGTAGAAACTCCAGAAGATAAACTAAACGTCTTTGGGCTTTTTTTATTGGTTTTAGATAGAACTTTACAGTGCGAATCGTTCATAATAAACGCATGCCTCATTTTTTTACTTGTGTGAAATATTATTAAAAATAAATAAATAAATATAAATGTATATACGGACAAATCACACAGAATTTATTAGTTGTAATATGTATGTTTATATTGATAATTATAATTAATAAATATACAAACTCCCTTCCTCACTTTCAAAGTACGAATAATAAAGCAACTTCGGAAAGTGATACGCCTTTTAATAATTCATATCCAATTCTTAGAAAGTCTATCACCTTCGACCTACGCCGATAATAAGAGTCATTTTGTTTTAGTCATTATGTTATATTTGTTTAGAAAATGAATAAATCAAAGATTTATATGTGGAGTTGCAAAGAAAATTTGTTTAAGTTTTACGTGTAGTTAAGTGGCCAACGCCCTGCGATGAAGTCAGATTTTTCGAGTTTACCAAAGGCATCTGACATTGCTTAACGTTTGTCATCAATACTGATAGCCGGGACCGATAGCTTACCATGCCTCCTGAAGCTCTGAGTTATTTATAAAACAAAACGAAATATAAAGTATTATGTCATATGTTGAAAGCACCTAATAGAAAAAAAATACTACGAGAAATAACACTACCGGAGCGCGCGTAAAAAGATAAAAATAAAATTGCATAGCCTATGCGTCAGTCACGTGCTACGAGTGTCTACGGCTACGGGCAGTGCACTCTACGGCGTAGCAACCGGGTCACCACACCGCCTCCCCTCGCCCCCCGCCCGCTACGCCGCTACGGAGCTACGATTCATTTCTGTAGCTTCATTTTCGTAGCATTATTTTTACATTTGTGGTTAACATTTTCTTTGTTTTAAATATTTTAGTGCTTTCTTAAAGTTGCTGTGTTCTTGTTATGCTTTGGTTCATACACGCGAACTTTTTAAGTTAGGTTTAAAATTTACGCAAGTAAAGCGTATAGTCGTGTAGTCACGTCACGTCTTTATCTCATACGACATAGGCAGAGCCATGGACAATAAATTTGAGTATCATTTATGCTAACTAAGTATCAATTGTGATTCTTTTCATCTCTTTACCCATCATCGCTAAATGTGTCGTTTAGGTCTTATTATCTACTTGAAAAATCTATAACTAGTGTTGGTCACTTACACATTCGCAAATAATAAAAAAAATTAGAAGCGGAAGAAATTTTTAACCCGTATACTCTTGAAACCTTGTTCCTTAACAAAAATAAACCGAACTTTCACGAAACAATTATTTTTATACGAAAGTTTATAAGATTACAAATACCTAACGATCAATATATTTAGTTCAGTCACACACAGTTTTATTCTAATCAAATCTAAAACAATGTGTCTATTATGAGTACATCTTTGAGGTTCTACGTATTTGATTAGTCACGTTAAGCCGTAAAGTTTGTGGAAAAACTGAAGTACCAAGCTTGAAGTATTTTTTATTTAGGTTGTTTTGGTTGTGACATCAACTTTTTAGTGTCACAGACCTGAGTGAAAAGCAAACAATTGTGAAAGTCGAATGTTTCCTACCACAACTGCCAAAGTTTGGAGGGCAAAGCTGCGAGCTTTTACGAGGGGTAAGTAGGTAAGTTTAGCAAAAAGTTAACAGGTAAAGTTCCGGAACCTCGCAACCGGATTAACAAGGAGCAAATGTTTCTGTACGTCTTATTATTTTACGGGATGCACAAGATTAAATATGATTATTGGTCGTGTAAAAATATGTGTACGTTAGAAGTAAGCTTAAGTAAGCTATGGAAGTCTTCTGTTTCTCGGCAGAGTAGAATGGGACCACTCCAAGTCTTCCCGTGTCCCGATGTCGTAAAAGGCGAATTAGGGAACACAAGCTAAACAAACGTTAAAAACATCAAAGAGACCTCTCCAACCCGTCTGGCCAGTGTGGAGAGAGTAGGCCAAATCCTCTGACTGCTCTAGCTACTATAAGTCTCTAGTAGTACAGAGAGGTTCGTGCTCATGCAGTGGAGGCTACATATCAATATTAGTAATCTATAAACGTGGACTTAGGTCTTGCAGTTTCTTTGCCTACCCCGTAACGGATAAAGGCAAAAATCCTTCCAAAAGAAATATACTATTAACTTTTTATACTAAAAGGTTACTTAATCATTTTTACACTATCTATTTATCAGCCAGGGACGTTTACTGCTGGACACAGGCCTCCCCCATAGATCGCCACAAATTGCGGTCTTGTGCATGCTGAGTCCTTTAATTTATTACACTGTTCAGTAATAAAAGCACGGAGGAAAATAATACAACTTACAAAAACAATAAAGTTTTGCTGGTCTGGAGAATTCTTCCCAACAAAAATCTCCATTGTCGCAAAGTTCATTGTGCGAAAACAGGTCATTGGACAAAACATTAAATATTGTGTGGTCTCGTTTGAACTTTGCAATATTTACCATAATTTATGTTCAATGAGTGAGTAAAGAAATATATTATGGATACCAAAATCTTTATTACTTTTATCTTATTAGCCTAAAGAAACATGTGTCTCGCTTTCACGCTTAAACTACTGAACCGATTTTAATGATATTAAGTACAAAGATAGTCTAGCCTATGATAGGAAATAGGCTATTTTTTTCCACGCAGACGAAGGCGCGGGCACAGCAAGTAATATTATAAAGAGAAAAGATTTGTTTGTTTGCATTGAAAAGGCTCCGAAACCACTGGATCGATTTTCAAATTCTTTCACCTAAAGAAAGCAAATTTATCTGCGGGTGACATAGGCTATAATTTACGCGGGCGAAGTCGTAGGAAAATTGCTAATTTCTAATAAAAGGTTTGAGATTTTGCACTAGTAAATTCACAATAATAGTTTTACGTGCGAATTCTAAACTTGAATCATTCAACAGAACATTGATTTGTTAAATTTCCACCACTCTATCTCACTATGATCTCCCCAACCAAAAATAGCATCTCACAACGAACAATAAGATTCAAAATTAAATGAACACTATCATCATAGAGCGACTCGCTACAGACATTGACGAGGGTAGGGCAAGAAATCGTCTTAATTATCTATGGCTGTATGTATTTTCTTCTCTTGCCTGAAGTGCTCGACTCAATTCGGATGAGGAAAATTGGTCGAATCAAATCCATTTTAATGATATTTCATTCATAAAGATTAAGCTACGGTGTTTCGTTTTATATATGTAATCGAGTAATAGGTATTTTAAATACATTTGCTATTAAATCGGTCCTTCTTGTTTTATACATGTTTTTAAGTAATAGATATTTTTAATACTTTGTCGGTCCTTATGACAGAAAAACTAGATCGCATATTTTAGGCACTTTTCTTACACTATTTGCCTACTAAATCGCATAACTATAAAATTTTTAATTGTATTTTATATAAAAATATGTAAAGAAAAAAAAAACTCACTTAGACTGAATTAACAAGAACGTTTGAAAATGCAGATAGTATCAATTTATATACACAGAATGCTCAAAAATTATACTACGTTATTTTAGAAACAAGTACTTAACGATAAACGATTTCATGACCCCAAACAGTAAATAAACCAAAATAAAGAAGCCAGATTCCGGTACCCTTTTTTATACATTGTTCATATCTAGGTCAGTGGTAGGTGTACGTATCTGCTTAGCAAAGGAAAACAGCGAAAAGCGTAGTCATTGTGAATAATGAACGAGACAAAGCTTGTCCTGTCCTGCTCACTCCTCTCCTCTCTCTTTCTACGTTTTATTTAGCCTTTACGGTTTCATCTAAGTGGATCATACTACAGCCTCTTCTATTTCGTTGACAAAATATATTTTCAGTACAGTAACTGGTTTTTAGTTTTGGTGAGACGCCTTAATAAACGTTCAAACGTTAGTTTGGAAGACAAAACCTTCCTCCGGAAACAGGATAGTAGTATTTTTTGCTATTAATATGATTTAATTTAGGTAATAATAACCATTAAACTGATCGTACTTTGTTCAGCATGCAAATATGTACGTATGTTGGTTTTTACTGTTTTAGTAAAATCATTAATTATCGCTGTTTGATAAATCTGAAATAAATGTCAGTTATACTACACAATATAATACTCAAGACAACAAGCTTTATTTATGATTAATCGAACAGACTCATGATTAATTTCCTGGATTAATAAAGTTTATTATAACAGCAAACATCCGAGTTTGACGCGCAAATAATTTCTTTGGCGTTTTACGTCGCTTTCAGTGTTGCTGTATGCGTAGAAATGAAATATTATTTATCTCCCGGTACCAGGGGAACAGCGGGGGCGAGGTGATCGATACCTGTCGACGTCTACCACCCAGACGTTACGAGCTTACCGCTAAGTACATCGGACCATGGACTTCTATATAAACTGAGGTACACGAGCCGTACGTACCAAATTCTGAACCGTTCAAAGAGAGCGAACACCGTTGCGCTCAGCTCACACCTAAACTCTGTACCGTGAAGAAGCCGTCCACGTCACGTGACACAATTGCTTTCAAATGTCTGTCTTGGAGTAGAGCACGTCTAAATCTGTTTATATAGAAGTCTTTGCATCGGACTACGTATCGAGTTCAACAGCGCTACATAATCCACCTTATAACGTTGCGAATAAGATTATTTTAGGTGCTTGCCATACTTGAGATGAAACAACGGTATTTTGTATCTAAACACGTTTAATTGGAATATTCAAATGATGTTTCCTTTCGATTAAAATGTAGTAATGAATAAAATAACGCCTCTGAATAAAAAGATACTGAAAATAAACTTGTTACAGGTGTTACGAAGTCCAATATTTGATTTCAGGACAGCGCAGCATGCATAAATTCAGTATTGCAAAAATGCAAATAGATTTTATTTTTACTAGAACAGTGTTTTGTTAGGCAAATCGAATATGCACTCGAATAAGAAAATAACCTAGCTAGAATGAAAACATCTAAATTTGAGTTTCGACGCTTCGTTTCTGCTTAATAGTACATTACTGCAGAGGCCGGGAAGTAAGGGATTGCCGGACGAGTATAGTTTTCAAGGCCGAGCGTCAGCGAGGCCTTGACAATAGTTACAAGTCCGGCAATCCCTTTCCCGCCGAGGAAAGTATAGAGATTTTCTCAATAAATGTGAGGAAATTTAACTTAAAGTTGCACATAAACTTACATGCCTTAAATATTTCCCCTTACTAGGTATTTGCCGGTAGTAATTTTTCCACTTTCAAGTTTCAAATTAGGCGAAGTAGGTACTTAAAATCCATTGCAGTGTTGCTTTCATCACTAAAACTCATTTTGAACCGTTTCATTTCGAATAAATTACCAACTTTGCACATATTTACCGAAAACAATCAATGTCAATCAATTACTGCAAAGCGTTAATCACAAACTACGAAGAAGATACTATTACTAGTATCAGACGACCGACTGCCATATGTTTTCTCTAGGCAATAAGGATCATAGACAAATAATGGAGTGAGGGTGAAAATGAAAAAAATGCCATACAATTCCTTTTGAGTTTCTATGGGGGGCCATAAATTCAAAGTCAATTGACGTGTGTTCTATGCCCTAAAATCCGTAAAGGCAGTTTTTCGGCAGTGGCGTTAATCACTACGGGTATAGTGAAAATAACAGATCTCCCGAGTTTTTAATTTTTTTATTTTCAGTTGTCAATTCCAGCAAAGGAAACAATGCCCATAGAGCCCAGTCATATTTTTCACAAAAAATTTAATAGATCATAGATTATTGTTTTCTTCTCTCGCAACGAAAATTAAGCATATTTTCGTATGATCACATATCGATATTTTAATGAAATTGTAGTTATATTCACGTATTATATGCATTTTTTAAAAATGCAGTGGTAGTAAACTGGCTGTATGACAAGTGACATAATTTACGTTACATAGATTAATTAAAAAGTTTTGAGCAGCGGCCGGGAAGTAATTTTCATACTTATTTCCTGGCCTAGGCCGGCAATGCGATGAATGAGCCAAGAATTACAAACTTCCGGTCTTCTTTTTACTACAGTAATGCCTACATTTCCGAGCATGTTTGAGAAAAAACTTTTTTCTCAAACATGCTCATGGAAATAAGTATGAAAATTACTTCCCGGCCGCTGCTCAAAACTTTTTAATTAATCTATGTAACGTAAATTATGTCACTTGTCATACAGCCAGTTTACTACCACTGCATTTTTAAAAAATGCATATAATACGTGAATATAACTACAATTTCATTAAAATATCGATATGTGATCATACGAAAATATGCTTAATTTTCGTTGCGAGAGAAGAAAACAATAATCTATGATCTATTAAATTTTTTGTGAAAAATATGACTGGGCTCTATGGGCATTGTTTCCTTTGCTGGAATTGACAACTGAAAATAAAAAAAACCGGCCAAGTGCGTGTCGGGCCACGCGCAGTATAGGGTTCCGTAGTTGCGAATGACAACTTTGAGTACACACTGTTTACACTCGCACCTCACAGTTTAACGACCAAAAACATCTAACAATAAAGAATGTATGAAATTTTACATTTTCCAGTACATTTTATAAGTTGGTTGCCTATAACTTTTTAGTTTGTACTTAGTACTTAGCTCTGATAGTTTTCCTTTCAATTTCAGTATATATACTACTGCTGTAATTTTTTTCACGTATCTATATATAACCGTTTAGGAGATAGAGGGGGGGGACACGTACCTCTAACAAAAATTTGCACTTTAAAACCAAATATTTCGGAAACGGATCCCTAAATCGAAAAATGGTGTTCTCAACCTCACAATATTTTTCAAAGACTTTTTTAACGATACCCCACAAGATGGGTAAGTAGAGAAAAAAAAATGACTCCCCACTTTACTTGTATGGGAGCTACCCAAAAAAAAATTTTTTTTCAAGATTTTTTTCTACGACTTTTTTGCCATGATTAATATACATACTCATACCAAATTACAGCTTTCTAGTACTTATGGTCTCTGAGTAAAACCGCGGACGGACAGACAGACAGACAGACAGACAGACAGACAGACAGACAGACATGGCGAAACTATAAGGGTTCCTAGTTTACTACGGAACCCTAAAAATTAAAAACTCGGGAGATCTGTTATTTTCACTATACCCGTAGTGATTAACGCCACTGCCGAAAAACTGCCTTTACGGATTTTAGGGCATAGAACACACGTCAATTGACTTTGAATTTATGGCCCCCCATAGAAACTCAAAAGGAATTGTATGGCATTTTTTTCATTTTCACCCTCACTCCATTATTTGTCTATGATCCTTATTGCCTAGAGAAAACATATGGCAGTCGGTCGTCTGATACTAGTAATAGTATCTTCTTCGTAGTTTGTGATTAACGCTTTGCAGTAATTGATTGACATTGATTGTTTTCGGTAAATATGTGCAAAGTTGGTTATTTATTCGAAATGAAACGGTTCAAAATGAGTTTTAGTGATGAAAGCAACACTGCAATGGATTTTAAGTACCTACTTCGCCTAATTTGAAACTTGAAAGTGGAAAAATTACTACCGGCAAATACCTAGTAAGGGGAAATATTTAAGGCATGTAAGTTTATGTGTAACTTTAAGTTAAATTTCCTCACATTTATTGAGAAAATCTCTATACTTTCCTCGGCGGGAAAGGGATTGCCGGACTCGTAACTATTGTCAAGGCCTCGCTGACGCTCGGCCTTGAAAACTATACTCGTCCGGCAATCCCTTACTTCCCGGCCTCTGCAGTAATGTACTATTACGTTAGCTAGTTTAGCTACTATTTAAGCGTTTTACTTAAAGGAAAATAAAGTTTAGATGTTTTCATTCTTGCTGGGTTATTTATTTTCTTATTCGAGAGTATATTCGATTTGACAAACAAAACACTGTTCTAGTAAAAATAAAATCGATTTGCATTCTTTGCAACATTGAGTTTCGGATGTGAGAGATTTAGACGTATGGGTTTTTTCAAAAAGCTATACGACTTTCTCTATGGATTTATACTCACTTGATATTGCCATGGATTACGTAGTATTATTATTTCAATGGTTAAAAAAAAATTCGTGTAAAAAATTATATGGATGTTATGATAATGCTGTTCAAAGCTTTCTGCAGATGAATGAGATTTCAAAGATTTTATCCATTACAAACCACAAACAATCTTATCATTCCGCATTCCTCCCTCTTTATAATATTAGTCGTCGAGATATGTATAGGTAGGGGAACCCAGTCAAAGAGAAGAAATCCTGACAAGCGAGAAGTCCGCGTCGAAGCGACGAGTGACTAGGCGGCCATAAATCACAAGACGTCTCCATAACAACAGAGCAGGGTGGCCAACCTCGCGATCAAGGAAAGCCTTCGAGCAACACGGCCTCCGTACCGGACGGAGGGAGTGGGCAAAGCGACAATTTACTATGACAATTTTTCTGGCGTTTTTTGCGGGGGGAAATGTGCACACAAGTTTAGTTCCGCACACCTACATACAAAACTTAAACTGTCACTTGATAGTAATTATGACATTGTCACAAAAAATGACATAAAAAAGAAAAAATAATTTGTGTACAGATGAGTCACACAACTAACACATAGACATGCATATGCCTAATTTTGGCTTGTACCTTGACAGAGGGGAATGCAGCTTATGGCTACTCCCTTCCGTGTTGCTCGAAGAGGAAAGCCCGCTTTCCCGCGCACCCTCCAACTACAGCTGTTTTCTATACATACAGCGCTACAGTCCAGTTTTTTCCTATGTTTAACTACATAAATATATGTCTTAATAATAGGAATTGGTATGATTTTTTCGTTTGCAATAATGCACATAATAACCTAATTGAGAATTCGATATATAACTTACTGTGCCTAGAAATGAACTCATCGTATGACATTTAAAAGTTCGGGATAGAAACATTTGATACAAATAGCAAAATCATAAAAATTCGCAACCAGGCGACGTGACAAATGTTTGACTAGGCATTCAGAAATCACGAGATGTCTAAAATTGGCCAATCTCACTCACTCAACGCGGAGGAAGAAAGCCATTTCCTGCGTCAATCTACTCTGTTTCATATTCTCTCTATATATAAACGACGTATTTTGTTTTGATCCGATTCTTAGAATAATAAATTAATTTTGATGCTTATTTTAGCATAACATTTTCTTAGTTAGGTCTGCAATATTTCATACAAATCTTTACTGAAACATTATTTACAGCCAACACTTTGCGATACAAATCCAAAGATATACTTGAATAATCACAGTCGGGTAACAGCCGAAAGTCCGCGAATGATTGACTAGGCGCACATAAACTCAGAGACGTCTCCATAACAACGGCGCAGGGCGGCCAACGGAGGCCGGGGCAAGCCGGTTTCCCGCGCGCCCCACAGCTGTTTCCACATCGCTATAGCACATTTCCTGCCTGTATACAATACGGGATATTTGGAAGCGAGTTTGGGAATTTGATTCGTCAGCTACATTTAACGACATACATAATAACGTAGTGTAGTGATTTGTTTGATGATAACGTTTGAGTGTTAGAGGTAAACTTAGCGCTAAAATTAGTTTATCGATACGGAACAGAGACAAACATTAATAGTCAGCGAGTAACACAGAGCTAATGTTCTTAATAATCAAGGGTAAAAGGAAAACAGGAATAAAGAAAGGAATTAAGGAGAGCTACCTCATCCTCTATTTGAGCGTAAATGTCAAGGTTTTGGCTAATAAGATGTCTTCCAATTTTTCTCCTAATTATGTCACCAGCATCCTCTAATAAGATGTTTACCATAATTTTATAACACACATTTTTTAGGGTTCCGTACAAAAGTTGAAAAACGGAACCCTTATAGGATCACTCGAGCGTCTGTCTGTCCGTCCGTCCGTCTGTCACAGCCGATTTTCTCCGAATCTACTGAACCAAATTAGATGAAATTTGGTAAGATAGTGTAATCCTATGACCCAAACACGGATGTGCAAAGTAAATAAAGATTTTTTTGAAATAAGGGTCATTTTGAGGGGCCCAATTACAAAATTAAAAAAAAAAGTTTTGCAAACCTTACTGTGTCATATATCAAATGAAAGGGCTCATTATGAGGATCTCAAAAATATTTTTTTTTGTTCGGGTAAAATCAATACTTTTGATTTTATTCACGAAAGAAGGCAAAAATTGACCATTCCCCCCCCCCCCCCCCCCCCCCCCCCCTGATCTCCGAAACTACTGAGCTGAAAATTTTGAAAAAATTACAAAATATAGTTCATTCTTTGAAGATTACAAGAAAAATAATAAGAATTCTATCACTTGAAAATTAAGTGGTAAACTCACAATAATAAGTTCATCTAGGGAAATAGTTCACTAAAACACCACTAGATGGCGCTAGTCAATTGAATAAAACAGTTTTTGCACATTGTGTGTGTGTTCACGAAGCATATTGTACGGATCCCTCATTGCGCGAGTTTGACGCACACTTGGCCGGTTTTCAATTAGTAAATTTTAAAAACGCTTGCACTACCTCGGAACGAAACTTTTCTCTCAATATTTTTTGGGGAGTTATACTTTAATGGAGATACAAAGTATTAAGAAACTGACAGCGTGAAATAGATGATAGTACGTACAAGGAGGAGTAACTCGGTCAATACAAACGCTGATCATTTCGTCATAAGATTTGGCGGCGCGCCAGGCTGACGTGGAGCCCGTCAGATCGGCAAAAACTGGGGCTCTACTCCGGACACGTAAACGATGTCGTCACGATTCTATCGTGTAAACATTGAACTCTACACTACTTTATCACAATTGGTAAAAGTGACTGGGGAACGAACGAAGCCTTGATTGTAATTTAAGAGCTATAAAGAATTTATTCTGTGTGTCACGTATATTATTAATTTGAAATATTAATAAAGGTGTAAAATTGATCGTTTGGAAATAAAATGCATAGTAAATAAAATATAATCATAAAAATATTCGTTGTTGTTTGTTCGATTGTCTACTTAAATGGCGGTCTCCGTAAACATAGAACTTTTGTGTTCGATGTCGACGAGAACTCATACCATTCCCTTCATTTCAGTGTGTTATCCAATTTTCACTGTTTGTTAAGCGTGGTTCGTATGGTGAAAACCCCCACAAATTGAAATCCTTGCTTCCTATGGCCAGCAGTGGACCTCTGACGGCTGAGACTATGATCCAATTTTCACTACAATATCAAATCACATATGTATAGAAATTACACAGTCAGGATGTGAGTCTTCACGATATCGAGCTTGGTTCAAGAGTACAGGCGCTGAACCGCTGTGAACTCAGCAAAAAGTGTCAACACTTGCCACAAATGAATCTATTCTGGCTGTGGTGACGCTAGAATTCGCGTCTGGCGTATATGAGAGATACGTCAATTTTTATTTGAGAAGCTCAATCGTTTGGAACCATTTATTGCGTGTCGTAAAGCAAGCAACCCTGGATAATAATAAATAATAAATAAATATATAGGGACATATCACACAAATTGAGCTAGCCCCACAGAATCTAACTCAGGATACTAACTCAACGATACTATATTTTATAATATACTTATATAGGTAAACATCCAAGACCCATGTCAATATGAAAAAGATCTTTTTCCATCTTGACCTGACCGGGGATCGAACCCGGGAACCCCGTGTCGCAGACTGGCGTGTTGACCGCTGCGCCACGGAGCTCGACAATAGGACGGGGACAAAAAGTTCTATAGAATATTTCGACCCGTGTGATTCCCGGCAGAGAAGAATAGGACCACTCCAAGTCTTCCTATGGATGTCGTAGAAGGCGACTTAGGCGACAAGCTAAACAAAGCTATTAAACATCAAAGAGACCTCTCCAACATGTCTTGTCCTGCCAGCGAGTAAGCCAAATCCTCTTGACTGCTCTGGCTAACGTATGGCTCTGGTAGTACAGAGAGGGTCGTGCTCCTGCAGTGGATACTAAAAGTCCTGATGACGATGATTATGAATATCTTGAGCTTATCAGGACGCCTCAAAAGTACTTAAAGAAACCACACTACGTATATCAGTACAAAAAAATAATAGTATTTTTGCATTTCCGAGTATTTTAGTATAATCGGAGAGTCCTTTCAGAACTTAAATAGTTATTTAACGAAATTTTCTAACTTGCATGGATGACACACAAAAATAAAAATATTAAACAATAACAAATCTAGTTTTTAGGCATCCCAATCAGATAATTTGTGGTTTTATATGGACAAACAAAGATGTGTGCGATACAAACAATAAGGTTTGCACTGGCTGTGTGTTTTAGTTAAATAGCTCGTGTTCGAAAATTAGTGTGTTCAAGTAAACAAACACCATGGAAGATTTCGCTTTAAATACATACATACATACATACTATCACGTCTTTATCCCTTGCGGGGTAGACAGAGCCCAAGGTCATAAAACCTACAGGCCAAGTTTAGCATCGTAGTGGGCGTAAAGGTGGAAAGCGGAATCAAAATAGTGATGGGTTGCTAGCCGCATCGCTTATCAATGTGATTCCTTAGATTTTCGCCCAATCCCTTGGCCGGCTTTTACGGTCTGCGCGGGAAGAAAAGCAGCTGGTATATTCTATGTTTTTTCTTTTCTCCCAAACCAGCAAGGAAGAGTAAAATCATTTTCGCTTTAAATCATTACTTAGTATATTGAGAATTACTTAAGACTACCAATTCCCCGCGACTTCGGCCGCGTTAATTATAGACTATGTCACTCGCAGATCCGCAGATAAATTAGCTTTATATAGGTGCACGAATGCGTCGGTGTACCACGGTGTCGTGCTTCAGCAGTGAAGACTAATAAAAAGACCTGATGATGATGAGGTGCACGAATTTTGGAAATCGGTGAAGTAGTTTCGGAGCCTTGAATAGGCTACGACAATGAAATATTAAATCTTTGCTCTTTATAATGCAAGTATAGGTAGATTTTGAGTCCTTATCTCGAGTTTTTAGAAACCTAGCATAGGCACTGGATCCAGAGCTGGATTAGCCAATAGGCTGACTACGCTGAAGCCTAGGGCGACGAAACTAAGTTAAAATTTGTTGAGAATAAAATATTTTTTAAATTATTCGACACAGTTTGACGACTTTGAGATCAAATTTATGCTATATAGCTGGACAAATTTTGAGCTCATGCATGAACATTTTTATTTTTTGACATAAGTCGTGAAAATCAAATAAATGTATAAAAATTTGTAGGTGAGAGTAGTCAGTGTTGTGTATATCCAACTGGCTCATAAAGTGTAGATGAGATGCCCAAGAGTGCCCAAAGTTATGTTATCGTCTTAAGATGACCGAAATGTCGCATGCGGGAAGTTTTCCCGGCACCGCGTGTGTGCGGGGTTGCGGGGGGCGGGGGTGGGCGCCGCAGGGGCGCGTGCCGTGTCGCACCCCCGATCGATAGCGGTCAACGACCCCGGCAGTCCGCGGCCGGTGCAACACCCGCGCGAATTTAACCCACATTCGCAGGGTAGGCTGGGTGCAAATTAAAAAACGTTACGGATGTGTCACTTTGTAATATAGAACAATAATATAGTTCTAAATATTGTAACATCTGTATCGTTCGATGAATACTAACACGAGGGAAGCCCCGGGCAAAACTAGTTTGACAAATTAATGATTGACTGATTGATAACATTGAGTTCTTTTTTAATGAATTTTTGAGAGTGAATGAATTTTGCAGAGTAAAATATTGTCGCCTTAGAAAAGCATGACAATGCGATGCACGACAGGGTTTGATGAGTAAGGCGGTCATAAAATTCCTAAGAAAAAGAGAAGATATCTTTGCTTGCTTCGTTTGTAGTGATGTGGTGAGTGACTTCGACAAAGACATACACGAGTTATACTTCTGCATTATCTATATTCTGTGGTGCGGGTATAACCCGGCTAATTACTAACGCAGATTACTCAAATATGCATTGTTTGTATTTGGGTCATGTAGGGTTGGACATCCGACATTTGTCCGATAGCGATCATCATCATAGGGACTTAAATTGTATTTTATTATTTTTACGCCCAATTTCTTATGAAAATTTTCTATTTGAAGGCACAAAAGCTAGAACAGGGCAAAGCGTCGTAATCCATTAGGATTAAACTTAAAAAGAATCTCAAACAAATCTGATAAACAGAATTCTTGAATAAGCATCTTCCCCCGACTGCTTAACACAATCTTTATTAAAAAATTATACCACACCACGTCATAATGGCTAAGAAACGCGAATCATCATCATACTTTGAGGGATACGCCTGAAATAATGGTTACCCGAGGAAATTTAGCGCAAGGGAAATAGCTTTCCTGGTGTTTTCGAGCGGCCATTGCACTCGGCTTACATAACACTAGGGGTACAGAGGTAACAGGAGGTAGGCCGACGCTCGCGCCCGGTCTCCGCTGCAAACGATCTTAATAGCCAACCCTGGCCGATCCAAAAACAACCTTAATAAGACAAGAATAGAATCTATTTTAAAGCACCTTACGGGTTGGAGATGTGCGTAGCGGTATGATTAATGATGCGTCTTAGCGCTTGTGGGTGAACCCGGGGGTGCGGGCGGGGTGAGGAGCTTGGGGTTGATCGAACTGAAATTGGCAGCGTTCAACGCCCGGCCGACATTTGTTTTACCCAAGTAATTTGTCATAGTCACATTTAGATTACAAATTACAATTCAAGGAGTACTTTTCACTTCCGAATTCTCCAAATAGGTATCCGAAAGTTTAATCTCTCAATCATTCAGGTACGTTTTAAATTAAATCTTTGACTCTGAATGGTAGCTGCCTTATTTTCCAAATGCTTTGAAGTTCCCAACTCCAGAACAACAAATTCTTTACGCTCAAAATTAGTAACATTTGAATATGGAACAGTTCGAACTCTGGAAAGACAAATGAACGTCACTCAACATCAATGTCAA
Source organism: Rhodophaea formosa (assembly GCA_963082605.1). Taxonomy (NCBI): domain Eukaryota; kingdom Metazoa; phylum Arthropoda; class Insecta; order Lepidoptera; family Pyralidae; genus Rhodophaea; species Rhodophaea formosa. The sequence continues at coordinate 2,663,755 of OY720219.1, forward strand.
CTTTATTTCAAACAAAATAAGATACTAAATTAATAAAGCCAATCCCGCATATGACCTTACCCTTCTGTTTGACAGCGTGACGTGGAGCACTCACTTAAGCAATTAGAAACCTTGTCCAGTTAGCAATAAATGTTAATTTCATTTACGTGGCCGTAACGACTTGATACGTTATGTGACTGTGGATTGACACGTGGCGTCTAGGGAATGTCACGGTGGCGTGAAAGAGAGAGTTGTAGGCTCACTCGCTCTGATTGCCCGAGATAGACATCTTTCCGACGAAAGGGAAATGGTAAGGCGAGTCGCGGTTATTTTCGTTGTCCGGCCTTTTTGTAATCTTTCTAGATTACCTACCTACTGGGAAATTTTGGTATCGTGATTATCCTCGCTAAGTAATTCTAGGTAAATGTGCCAAAAGAAAAAACCTAAAAAGCAAAGAATACAAATGGTAAGCTACTTTATGAAGGGCTCCTAGGCATAACAGTAAGTATATAGGTATATGCAGGGATTTACTTTCAATCAATAAGGGCTGGTCTGGGTACAGATTAGATTTATCACTAACCTTTGTGGACCTTTAATGATTTATAGTCTGTAAACATGTTACGTAAGTTCTGATTAACTACTGTTTGTTTATATGCAGGGCGACTAAGTATTTGCAAAATGCTTTAATTGCTTGGAATAAAATTAAGCCTCTGATTACACGAATTACAACTATTCGCTATAATCACTTATAAAAAAAAAATACATAATACAAGTAAATATGATATATTTGAAAAATTCAGAACTGAGATCAATTCGATACAATTTTGGAAGGTAATGGCTTTGATAACACTGTCAAAATGTGAGTAGGTATCTGAGCTACTCAATACTAATCTTACTTACTTGAAAACAAAAAGCTCTATTGAGACCTAACTCGAATTGTTATCGTAGTATGAAGCATTGATTTTCACCTTCTATTCACCTTCTATTAACTTACAAAACAACCTTGGAAATAGGTGGCATTACTTGATTGGCTAAACGTACTCTAGACCCCCAGTACTCGCGTAGAGTAAAAGCAACTAACAATCTTAGTTATTAAATTACCTGACGGGTAATAGAAACACGCTTAGCAACTAAAATCCCAGCAAATGAGTCTTTGTGTTGTGCCCTATAAACCGGAACAAGACATATTTCTGGCATTTTAAGTGAGTCATACAATAAACGCGATGTCTTTCAGACTGATGCTTAAATATACGTTGCAGATGCGATGCGCGTTGCACGGTCATTGTATGCGTGTTGCAATATTTAGTGCAGTGTTAATTTTGAGACTTGCGACATAGATTAACGAGAGGAACAAATCTACACAACGACACAACGAACACATTAAAAGACGCCATCACTCAAAAAATAATAATTCCGCATACGTATTTACACTTATGTTTGATAGCGTGACATTAAGTACTTAACGCAATTAAGCAATAGATATAAACCTTATTCCGTAGGCAAAAGTAGACACGTTCAAAAATCATTAAAAACTCAAAAGAGTAGTAAATCTTGACATTTAAAAAGACAGGTTTATTTAAACGAATTTATAAGTAGAAATCAAGCTAAGCATTCGCTTTATTACATAATTGCTAATCACCCAAATTATCACAAAAAATTTACTTGAAAATCTATCATAGAACTACGGCATTAAGATTATTTTTATATCAGATATTATGAGGAGGATTTTTTTTTAAATCTATGGATATTATTGTGTATAATTTGACATTATGGTATGAAAATGTTCTTTTTTTGTCGCATTTCCAACATTAGTCGCATAGGAAAAGTTGTTTATATTGACGGACTGTGTCGCCCTTTTAAGGGTCGGACAGGATTTTATATTGCATAAACCATAGTGGATGTAGAAAGTAACCACCAAAAAAGAAAGCTCTGCACTGCAGAGGTACAGCCGCCGGGCCGGTTATCCTTCTGTCCCGTTGTTTATTTCTGCTCGGGATGAAACAGAGTGCGGCCGGCAACCGCAGTGAGAGTGCTAACTCACATGTAGTACTTGCTATGAGTATCTACATTTTACTTTGTTGACTAAGGTTGGCTCAAATGGCATTGTTAATTATAACTATATTGGTCCTTTTATCATTAAAGTTAATAAAAAAATTGGTTTTAAAAAAAAAGATATTCGTTTGGAATTATCTAATTATTCAGCTATACAGTTCTGAAAACCATAAGGTACATGTTAAAATGTTGGTCGTTTTCGACCCTGGGGTGATTCTGATCGTCAATATGACCAACTGTTCCTACGGTACCAAAGCTGGAAAAAAATACATTGACATTGCCATATTCAGCAGAAATTGTATGGAAGTATAAATTTTTTATATGTATTTTCGGGATAATTGTTAAATATTTCACTCTGTTCTGTCCACCGTCTCATTCTGTCTGTCTGTCTCGTTCTGTCATTTCATTTCACCGAGTTGCGAATTTTTTCTCCTCTTTATAAAACCACTGTGAATGTTTATTTATACTTAGCTTTATTCTGTTAATCCGTGATACAGCACGATTTGAGGATAATTTACCTGGAAAGAAGAATAAAAGAAAATTAGTTATTTATATTTTCAAAATAATCTATAATATAGAAAAAAAATAATAGCATATTAAAAAATAAATATAGATCTATTTATTTTTTAATGTGCTAAGTATTTTTTTTTATGCAAAGAAAATAAAAAATAAAACATTTTCTCCGAAAAAAATCATCGAAAAATCAAGGCTGGCTGTTTGTTATCTGTCATCTCGGTTAAAAATAAATATCCAATCATCGAGGTAGGTAAGTAAAAGTCGCGACAAGGTCGTTTGTCGCAAAAACTGTGGCGGGCCCCGTGCGCTGTCGCATCGCGTTACTCTACATGACTTTATTACTTATATCCTGGCACCAATAAAAAATAGATATACGGAACACCCACTTTAAACGTTTTTGCCACGAAAAAACACCACTATTTCGGCGCGCGGCGACCTGTCCACTGATGTGACGTTTTGTGCCAAAAATCTTTTGTTTTTGAATTTGGAACTGGGATTATCGGGTTTCAAAAACGCTTTGCCGCCAAATGTTTAGAACACCGCAATAAAACCGCAGTAAAATAAAACGAAGGAACTCACAACATAATTCGTTACTCAATCAAATACACGATAAATTATCACAGACGTAAATAAATATATATGGACAAATCACACAGATTGAGCTAGCCCCAAAGTAAGTTCGAGACTTGTGTTATGGGATACTAACTCAACGATAGAATATTTTATAACAAATACATATATAGATAGACATCCAAGACCCAGGTCAATCTGAAAAAGATCGTTTTTCATTATGACCTGACCGGGGATCGAACCCGGGACCATCCGTGTCGCAGCCTGGCGTGGTGACCGCTGCGCCATGGAGCTCGTCAATGATTTACAAATAAATAAAAAAAAGGAACTCACAACATAATTCATTACAAAAATACGATCAATTATCAAATACGTAAATGTTTTACGAATAAAAAATCGTAAGCGCGTCCAGTGACGACAGGCCACGTGCTTCCATTCATTGGCTAGTCAAGGCTGCGCAAGCGCCATCTATTTCTTAATTCGGACACGTTTAGTTATTGTTTAGCGAACTTTAACGTTGGGTTCCAAGGTCGCAGAACAAAGATGGTTTATATGCTTTGAATAAATTCGACATAATCTTTAATCATTCAAGTATATCTAACAGTCATATCACGTTTTGAACTAGGCATTTTTTTCCTTAATCTGCATGTCTATCCGGCTAAAATAAGTACTACTTCTAAAGATCTCTATAGATAGACCAATTTTACAAGCGTTTATTTAGAACCTGATCTTTTTATTAAGAGGATCAAGTTCATGTCATCATGTTAAAAGATGATAACGGAGAATACCTCAACACTGAAAATATTGGTAAAAATTACATAAATACATACAATCACGTCTTCTTCCCTTGCGGGGTAGATCTATAAAAGCTAAAGGCCACGTTTAGTTTAGTAGGTGGAGAACGGAATCATAAGTGGGTCGGGATTGGTATTATTTTTAGTGGTTATTCGTGGGGTTAATTCATGTTTGTTTTTGTAATCAGTATTGTTTTTAATTGTTTATTTTATTGTCTGTGTATCTTTTTTTCTTTTTATGATACTGTTTATTATTGTTTGTGTTTGCGTGTCGTGGGATGGCTCGTGATGCCTCGTAAGGTGACGACTGAAAATCAGTGCTGCATTAAGGTCCCCTAGTCCAGCGTAACACTGAGCCGTCACCTTTTGTGACACTGTGGGCACATGTTTTAGCTGTATTGTCTTGTGTTGTTGTTGTGTCACAATAAATATATTTCATTTCATTTCTGAGATTTCATCCATTTCAAAATAGATAATATTATTTACATCACTAATTGTATCACTATAGAAACTTGTACTGATTTTAGAAGCTTTTATTTATCTTGTCCTGCTTTTTGTTAGTCTGTAAGGGTCATAATGCAAACTTAATTTTGCAACCCCCAAACCGGTTGAACAGAAATTTTGTGTACTTGTACTTATGGTACCTGCCATAGACCCGGGAGATGATGGACTCTGAAGGCGGCCATAGGGACTTCTAAACTAAAGAAGATAAACCTATCGTGATTGGACTTATTGGTCTTGACAAGCAGTTTTTCAGTATGAATCGTTCAAAATAAAAGCTCATAATAAAAGTTTGTAACAAAAATGCAAACTCTATATTTATTTAAAACTAGCTTTTACCCGCGGCTCCGCCCGCCTGGTTTATAGCCTATGTCCTTCTCGGTCCCCTTACCTATGTATATGCAAAATTTCAGGATGATCGGTTCTGAAGATACGGCGTGAAAGCGTAACAAACAAACAAATAAACAAACTCACTTTCACATTTATAATATTAGTTAGGATTCTTATAAAGTTCCAGCATCCCACAAGAGTCCCATCTAATTGGACCACAAGAGCTGAACGTCCTGGATATAAACATGTGTTTCCCATTAACTCGTTATAAATTTATAAATAGACAGTCGATATGTGATTTTATTTGGTGTAAAGCTTACTTACGATACAGTTTTACAGCTTCATCAGTTTTAAAATACATTACCATGCAAGTTTGGTAAACTGTATATTATAGACGAGGTGTGCTTATAATAAACCGATGACAATAATAGACAGCTTACTGAGTACGAGTATCATACGTTTTTCAATACATTTGCGATTACCTTGAAAGTATAACATAAATGCAGTTTCGCAGATAAGCCAACGGACTTAGGCTCTGACTCTACCTTACCCCTACCATTAAAGGGATAAAGACGTGATTTTTAATTTAAAAAATACCAATTTTTACTTCTTTGCATAAAATAAACGTACAAAACTTTTTACGCGGACGATTTTCTTACGCGTTAGAGCAGGGTTAATTTAAAAAGGCAATAAATAGAACAGCTACCCTAAATAAAACCTAAAACTCCGCTGGTTCTATCAAAAATCCGAGAAAAAAGGTTATATTTCTCACGAGACGATTTCTCATCAAACGCATAGGGTGCATCAACCTCCAAATCGAGAAGTAGCGAGAACTGGCATCGCGAAGTAGGGTTGCCAAACGTACTATCATCATATCAAGTTTTTATTTATCTCCACTGGCCTACACTCTCCAGGCCGGGTTGGAGAGGTCTCTTTGATGTTTAAAAGCGTTTAGCTTGTGTTTTCTAATGGTAAGGTAAGTGCGAAGTAGCTTGTGTTTCCTAATGGTAAAGTAAGTCCAAGGTAAGTGCTAAGTAGGTACATACATTTGCTACTAAACGTTTAGTACGAAATGTATGAACTTCGCATTTGCACTAATCAAAGTGTAACCAGCCATTCGTCGCCTTCTATGACATCCACGGGAAGACTTGGAGTGGTCCTATTCTACGCCGATGGGAACCACACGGCCAACCGCATTGTACTTATTTCGGGACTCCGTACTTTATACTTAAAATACTATCTTTCAGTACAATAAATCCATGTTTAAATTTTTTCAACTCTAAAACTAATAAATAAAATGAAAACCGATCCCGTCATTTTTGAACGCGCCTTTCGTTCGATAGACGTAACGTGTGTGCGTGTAACTGTAAATAAATTAGTAAAATATAACTTAGTCTATTCTTTATTCTTTCCTAATAAAATAATATATTTTAGAAACGAGCTATATTAATTATAGCTTTTAAATAAAATACTATGTTTAGACAAAAAATTGTTGGCAACCCTATCGCGAAGATAACATCTTTATATCTTTATTTGTCATAACACACATCTTTACCTACGACAGACTGTACGTTTTTTTAGCAACCACTTCTTTTGTGTGTGTTTTTTATCGAACTTTTTATGATCGACTTAGTATCGCAACATACCATAACGACCCTGCGAAAATTAGCTTTTTATTTAATCAAAATAGTTTTCCGCAATCTTCGTTTTACTTAGTAACTAAAGCCTGATTATGATTTATTCTCTAGACTCAATTCGAATTTACTCAATTCGAATTTTCACATAAATGTGGTGTCAAAAATACTTATACTACGTATTTTTGGAATCTACAAAAAACCCCTGTATTTGTAGTCTATAATGCTTTGATCAACTATAAACAACTTTAACGTTGTTTTATTGTACGTCAATGCTATAACGTCATCAAAATTTAAGCTACTACTTATAGAGAAGTGTAAAACTGGCGGAAGAAAAAAAGGAATGGAAGAAACCTCACCCACCGACTCTTGTCGGTGGTTGCCCAGCTTTTTAATTTGATGATGAGGAACGTCATGATACAAGACACTTATTAAGATGTTTCGAATTAAATGCCAATGCCAAATTACGATGTTTAGAACGGCAGAAAGACCAAAAAAACAACGGTTTGCACTCCGGGAATGCAGGCAGAGGTGCAAACTTAAATATTATCACTTATTTAATACCTTTCCTATCAGCAGTCACCATACATGGATGTGCGTAGCACGCTGTAACACAAACACGCACGTACTTTCGCGCAAGCGCCCTGCGCCGTCTTACGATTTTCAATCTGACGAATCTGTCACGTGATCTGTCGCGAGTTTAACATTTTTGCCCCATCACAAAAAAGTGCACAGCGCCGCTAAAGAAGCTTTCACTTCAAAAAGATCGCGAAAACAAACGCCTTCTGTTAGATAACACCCGTAACACGCGAGAATCGGTGATTTCAAACAAAATATTTGGAACGCGTTATCGAATGCAGGGAAAATAAAAACAAGCGTGGATAGTTTATCTTCGGTCGCCGGTGGGTGAACGCACGGGCTGCCCTGGTTGGCCCGCCGCCAGCTCTCACGGTAAACGCTCCTAATCACTGACTCTTAACTACTGATAGCTTCTAAACGCCTGGTACAACTTAACATTTGTACCTAGCAAGGAGTTAAGGAATTGTAAGAGCTATGGATTATATTTAGGAGTAGAATACAATGTCAATATTTTAATTTATTTAAGTAAGCACCTAGTTTTAATTATAATTATTAAATTTCTTATATGCCTGGGATGACGGCCACTATGAAATGATTATGAAAGAAACATGCTGCATCCTTACAATCACTTTAGAATGATCAATGCTCTGAAAAGATCAATGATCTTGAAACGAGGTCCATCTTTTCGATGCTTTACTCGTAGCAGGATCATTTTCTAATTATAGAACCCTAAGTTGTATTGATATAACAAAGATAAGAATAATATAATAACGGAAATACGTGCATTACGCGGCCCATCCCTACGATTTGGCGCCGAAAAATGCGTTAGCCGGTGCATATTGGTAGTGTTGCATGAGATTTACGTAAGAGCGATAAGGCTTATCGGTTACTAAACCCGGCTATCAAAGTGCACTGACATAGACCTTAGTCTTAATTAACTTCAGCCGTTTTTTGATGTCCTAGTCTCAATTAATCATGTTACAAATTAATGTTAGTCGATTTTTGTATTTTAAATGTCGAATTCCTCTTAACTTTCCCCAAAATGTACTAGGATTTCAAAAATAACAGACATAATTCTTCAAGGCCAGCAACACGAAATACCCTGGTTTTACAAACCATACTAGTGTACCAACACTGACAAATTAAGATTTCTGATTCCTAAGTGCCTGTCGTGATGATTCAGATTTCGTGTGATGATTCTCTTTGTTAGTCAACATAGTATAGAAAAAAAATTGGCCAAGTGCGCGTCAGATTCGCGCAAGGAGGGTTCCGTACCATTATCACACAGATTGAGCTAACCCCAAAGTAAGTTCGAGACTTGTGTTATGGGATACTAACTCAAAACGATACTATATTTTATATAAATACTTATATAGATAAACATCCAAGACCCAGGTCAATCTGAAAATGATAATTTTCCATCTTGCCCTGACCGGGGATCGAACCCGGGACCATCCGTGTCGCAGGCAGGCGTTTTGACCGCTGCGCCACCGGTGAATCATCTGTGAAAATTACACCAGTGCTAGAATGTTATTTGCTAGTTGCCCGCCTGGTATCAGACAGACAGACGGACGGACAGTGAAGTCTCGTGAATATCCCGTTTCTACCCTTTGGGTACGTAACCCTAAAAACACGTATATACCTAAGTTTTATTGGTCTGCCGGTGAAATATCAAAGTGGTACGTTAGTGCGGAATGCGATTGCGTACCAGGCCACCATGACCGACGAGGAGGCGAGTCATGTTAAGATGCTGATAACTCAGTGCTATGACCTGCTTCATTGCCGAATATTCGACTCCGCGCTTCCGGCTAGACGCAAAGACGTGAGATCACGGCTTATATAACTCGACCCGTTTGTATGTCATAGTGTTTAGACTTATAAGTATCGTGTTAACATAGCAACATATTTTATTGGATTAATAACATGTGACAATATTTCCATTCATTCTCGTAGTAGGTATATTGTTGAGACTAAGAATAATTAATTATATTCAATACAGACTGACCATCAAATCGGTTGCTATGTAGTGAGTTTTCATCAAAGTATAGAGTTTACACTAAATGAATCTATAGACCTCGGAGTTAAGACTTTAATCATCATCATCAGGTCTTTTTAGTCTCTACTGCAGGAGCAGGATCCTCTCTGTACTATTAGAGCCATACATTAGTTAGAGCTGTCGGAGGATTTGGCATACACTCTCCACGCTGGCCAGACGGGTTGGAGAGGTTTCTTTGATGTTTATTAGCTTTGTTTAGCTTGTGTTTTAGTCGCTCAACAACATCTACGGGAAGTCTTGGAGTGGTCCTATTCTACTCTACCGGGAACCACCGCTTTATTTAACCTAAGGTGTGTTTATTATTATAAATGCGATAGTGAGTTTGTTTGTTACGCTTTTACGCCCTATCTACTGAACCAATCATTATTAAATTTTGCATACACATAGGTTAGGGTACTGAGAAGGACATAGGCTATTTAGCACGCGGGCGAAGCCACGGGCAACGCCTAGTATAGAACAAAAAAGGCTTTGGACAAACGTTAAGCATGGATCCGGTGCGTTGACCGATGACATTCACTTTACGTTTTTTATCGGATTCTTACGATTCCGCGACGCAGTTTCCACGTGTATTACGATTTTATCAAGGGTAATAATTGGTGTGTTTTGCATATAAATGGCGAACTTTAATCGCTTTGGACCTTATTGGATTGCTTAAAGGAGAGGTTCAGCCCGTCGATATGAACAACTTTTCCTACGGGACCAATGACGGAAACTAAAAAAAAATTGACGTTGCCATACAAATTTGAACGGGCGGCTGAATGATATTTTATAGAAATGTATTTTTTTGTTTCCAATTTTTTGCTATAATCCCGTAGGAAAAGTTGTTTATATTGACGGGCTGAGTCGCCCTGTATCGGTACAGGGGCGACTTAGCTCGTGTTAATAAAACCATATTGAAGTTCACAACTTACTGTGCGGCTAACTCAATTGATGTGTGTGATATATCTATTATTTATTTATATTGTATAGGTAAGTAAACACTTTCACTTAATTATGCCATTCGGTCTTAAGAAAGGTTCTGTCTACCCTGTAGGAGATAAGGACGTAATACTATATTGTAATGTCCAACACGTTGCAGTCTCATCACGGCTCAATTTCCAAATGATCTAAAGAGCCCTGAATGCAAATGAAGCCTATTTAAATGCAATTGTAGGTGTCCGCGAATAACGACCCCAAGGCCTTGTACCTTGAGGCAAATAGCTTCTTATTTTGTCATAGGACAGTAAACGAGCATGCGGGTCACCTGATGGTAAGTGATCACCGCTGCCCATGGACAACTACAACACCAGGGGTGTCACAGGAGCGTTGCCGGCCTTTTTTCTCTTACTCACCGAATGAAGCATAGCAGCGGTAAAGCTACTACTCAAACGTTGATTTTCTGTGAGAGTGTGGTACTTCCCCGGACGAACCGTCCCATTCATTCTACTAGCAAAAGTGATTTTCGCCGATAGCGAGGCTCTACCACAACTAAGTTACTTTATGAATTACTAGCTGTTACCCGCGGCTTCGCCCGCGTAATATATAGCCTATGTCCTTCTCGATACCCAAACCTATGTGTATGCAAAATTTCATGATGATCGGTTCAGTAGATACGGCGTGAAAGCGTAACAAACAAACAAACAAATAAACAAACTCACTTTCGCATTTATAATATTAGTTGGGATCTTTATTACTAGTAAAAATAACTTAATAACCGTAGAATAAATGAGAAAAGAAAAAAACGTAGACTGTACCAGCTGCTTCTGTTCTCGCGGCGTAATCGTAAAAGCCGATCGAGGGAATAGCCGTGAGGCGTGAATCGTGATGCCAATTGGCGATGCGGCTAGCGATTTGCTAGCAGCAGTGCCTATTTTGATTCCGTTCTCCACCTACCAACATGCTAAACGAGGCCTTTTAGGTTTTAAAGATCTGAGCTCAGTCTACCCCGCAAGGGAAAAAGACGTGATTGTATGTATGTATGTTAAAATAACTTTACTATTCCAGAATATTTCACCATTACGAAATTTAAAAAAAAAATCCGCGCCATTGTCAACAGTGGACTATCAAGCAAAAAAACGGCAAAAAAGTCACGTTTGTTGAACATGGGATACTTAAATATTTATTTTATTTTGATTTATTTATTTATTGCATGCATTTTGCATCCATGCAACCAAGAATACGCTCGGATTGTAACGATGACTCAACTTCATTGCACAACGATTGAGGAGCCCGATGGTTCAGTAAACGTGAGCACTATGAGCGCTTACGTGCGTTAAGCAATCCCAGGCGCAGTCTCCACCTGGATGGGTGACCGTAAGTGGCATTAAAATATCTAGAGCTCCTCCGTCTTTCGGAAGGCACGTTAAGTCGTTGGTCCCGGCTGTCATTGTTGATGACAGTCGTTGAGCTGCTAGATGCCTTAAGGCAGCCTGAAAATTATGACACCAGTGTTGGCCACTTTCATATACGAAAAACCAATTTCACAACGAATTTATCTATGTAACTTTAGTTTTTCTTTCTCCTGAAGATTAATACCTAGTCGAAGTCAGGATGTATAGCTAGTTGTAAATAATCCAATCTGCAGAAGAGGGTCGATAGAGGCGTGAATTATTTAGTCCGTTTTCGGACCGTATCTCCCGTCAAGGTCCTCCCAGAGGTCTCTTAAAATACTTACAAGGCTGGAAAATCCCTTTGCAGACCAAAGTCCAGCGTCAATTGTTAATAATAAAGTTAATATTTTAATTGATGCAGACTTTCAGGCTGTTTTGTTGTGTCTAACACACAGACAGACGACGCATCAATAAATAATTGAATCCTAAACTAATATTCTAAATGCGAAAGCGAGTTTATTTGTTTGTTACGCTTGCACGCCCTATCTACTAAACCGATCATCATGAAATTTTGCATACACATAGGTTGGGGTACTGAGAAAGACATAGGCTATATATATATCACGCGGGCGAAGCCGCGGGTAACAGCGAGTATTAAATAACGCAAACGGTTTTACGTACGCATTGTAGCGCGACAGACAAAACTATTAAAATACGAGACTTAAACCATATGACTAGGTCATAGGCATTTAACTAGATATTTAAGTTTTCCTCATTTTTAGGGACGGAACACTCCGGGAAAGACGACGTATCTAATAGTAATAACACCTCACATTTCAAAATCTGCCGTATAAGCTACAGGAGGTAACAATGAAATAGACATAATTAAATACATCGTATTAAAAATACATATTTACAATACATACGAGCGAAAAACATAACCCTCCTGGGTCGGTCAGTCGAGTAAAAAGGCAAAAGTTTCGATTAAGGTTTCGATCGAATTCCCATAGATATTCTTGGCCCCGTAGCGACTGGTTGCAATAGTTAACCTTGGTCGGGCCGTTGCCGTCGTGATTACGTGCTCGCAGATTTACGTAAACAACGATTACTAATAGCCAAGTTCAAGATCTCGTTCTTATTCTATTTGGTAGGGTTATCAGATCGAAATAATGGATAAAAACCTTAAATGAACATGTCTAAGAGTTGTTAGATGATTCATTAGGCATACCGTTTCGAGAAATTTTCAAAGTCATGCCAGATGATATCCGTGGCGCAGTGGTTAACACGCCAGCCTGCGACACGAGTGGTCTCGGGTTCGACCCCCGGCCAGGGCATAATAGAAAACGACATTTTTCATATTGATGAAACGTTTCACGTCCGGCTGACTGTCTGACGCCAACCGTCATTGAAATAACTGAGAAAGTGAATATTTGCCCGCGCCGGGAGTCGAAAGCAGGCTGGCGTGTTAACCACTACGCCACGGAGAAACTGTACGGTAAGGTTCTATCTATCTTGTAAGGGATGGAGTAGTTTTTGAAAGATATAAGGCGGTTTAAGAAACGAAAAGTTGTCCAAACGACACTGACCCAAAAATAGTACCCCAGAGCGAGTGGCTCCAGAACGGATGACATAAGTATCTATTGCTGTAAATTGGTTTGATAGAAAAGAAAAAACTAAGAATGAGCCAGCTGCTTCTCTTCCTGCGCAGATCGTAAAAGCCGATCGAGGAAATGGGAGTGAGAAATCATGTCAATAGGCGATGCGACTAGCAACCCATCACTATTTTGATCTCGTTCTTCACCTACAAGCCCATCAACATGCTACACGTGGCCTTTAGGTTTTATAGAGCAGGGCTCTGTCTTCCCCGCAAGGGAAAAGGTCGTCTCAGCCGCAAGAAGTCCACAGCTGGACATAGGCCTCCCCTAAGGATTTCCAATATGACCGGTTGGAAGCGGCCTGCGTCCAGCGCCTTCCTGCGACCTTTATTAGGTCGTCCGACCACCTGGTCGGTGGGTGTCCAACGCTGCGCTTGCCGGTACGTGGTCGTCATTCAAGAACCTTTCTGCTCCATCGGTTCTACGCGCTATGTGCCCGCCCACTGCCACTTCAAAGAGCTAATCCGCTGGGCTATATCGGTAACCTTAGTTCTTCTACGGATCTCCTCGTTTCTGATTCGATCTCGCAGAGAAACACCGAGCATAGTATAATACTATGTATGTATGTAAACTTATAATAGCTATGCTATCACATAGTTATTATATTACAGCCACCTTAAACTTGACTGATTGAATAGTTTGCATCTAGTGGCTCGGCCTTGAGTGGTCGGCTGCCGGAGGCTGGCAGTGGGTTATATTATAATTAACTATTGTACGTGGCCGGTATTTATAGTGCCTTAACGGTCGGGGAGGGTAAACGAGAGAATGTTTAAGTTTATCGCAAAGCGAAGTTATTTTATATAACCTAGGTTTTTTTTTTCTTTCGAGTCGTAGATGGCTAGTTTTATATTTGCCTTGACCAGTAACTTGCAACTGCGACTGCCCGATCATTTGCCTCATTAAGGTCTATTTGAGTGCAGGAAGCTGGACATTCAGGGCACACCAATAGGTGGTCCATCGACTGGGCAGCGCCACAGTTGCAGTTGCTGTTGCTGGAAAAACCCCACCTGACTCGGTTTTCCTGGCATCTGTCGACACCAGCGCGGAGTCTGTTTAAAGACCTAGGTTAGAACAGTTGTCAAAAAAATCCTTTATTCTAGGTTATTCTAATTTATGTTTTGATTTTTATGACATACGACGGTAAACGATCACCTTGGTAAGTGATCGACGCTTCCCATGGACAACTGCAACACCAGGGCGTGACAGGAGCGTTGCCGGCCTTAAATTTTTCCCTCTCCAGAGGGGTGGTGAGGTGCCTTCGGCTCTCGCAGTCACCGACCGAAGCATAGAAGCGGTAAATCACATTACAATTTAAATGTAGTAAGCGGTAATATGACATTACAATTTTAAACGGTATTGCATGTGACATATAAGGCCTTTAAACCCACATAAAGTTAACTTTTCAAACTTTTCGGCTAAGTTTAATTTAAATAAATACTCCTCTCTTGAATAAGTTTACTAGCAAAACGACTTTTCCACATCTGAGTTAAACTTTGCATAATCGACCTAATCTCTGCAGGGTTGTTCAGAGGTTCATAGAATACCGCAGCTTAATATAAGTGTAACCCGTTCACTGCGGAGTCGAGTGGACACTTGAACCGTTTTTGACCCCAGCGGGCTAGGTAATTTTTGCCAACTTTAAATATGACATTACAATTTTTAACAATTTATGTGACATACGAGTAATTAAAACCGTATATAGCTCAGTTTTCAATCTTTTTGGCTTGGTTTAATTAAATAAATAGTCCTGTACGTGTTCAGAGGATATCGCGGCTTAGTTAAGCAATATAAGTGAAACCGTTCACTGCGGAGCTGAGTGGACACTTGAACCGTTTTTGACCCCGGCGAGCTAGGTTAATCCAGGTCGACGGAATACGAGCAAAATATTTTCGTAGCGAATAAGCAATAAAGAAACTAGCTTGGAAAAATTATTTAAGAGTATCGTTTTCGTGGGCGTGAGCATTAACGCCTTACTTGGATGGGTAACCGAAAGTGGCTTCAAAATGTCTTGAGTTCCTCCGTGCTTCGAAAGGCACGTTAAGCCGTTGGTCCCGGCTAAAACTGATGGCAGTCGTTAAGCAGAGAGATTTCACCATACCCAAATTTAAGTAACCAAATAATACATTACTTTCGCCTTGTATTACTTTTTGGGATAAATATTGGGTGAAATATTTTCCTTTCCAGAATATTACATGAGTAGACACGACAATCCCAATTATCAGCTGTATATCAGCTGTACTACAAATGCCAAATACCAATAATAATAATTGGTGGCGTTTTTCTGAGCCTATCAATATGCGTATCAAACACAAGGTCTTAGTCACTCGCAAATTGGATATTTTTCCTCAGAACGCAATCTAAAAGAACATACAATACATATTATCACGTCTTTATCCCTTGCGGGGTAGACAAAGCCCAGGGTCATAAAACCCAAAGGCCACGTTACCGTTTTGTGGGAGTTACGGTGGAAAGCGGAATCAAAAAAGTGATGGGTTGCTAGGCGCATCGCCTATTGACTTCATTTCTTAGGTTTTCGCCCAATCCCTTGACCGGCTTTTACGATTTGCGCGGGAAGAAAAGCAGCTGGTATATTCTATGTTTTTCCTTTTCTCCCAAAAAAGAATGGAAGACTCCTTACATATTATGATATTCCTTATATGATAATAAACATGGCGAAATTTTGATCATTTTAGACCCTTTAAGGATAAATAAATATATAGGGACATATCACACAAATTGAGCTAGCCCCACAGTAAGTTGTGAACTTGTGTCGCAGGATACTAACTCAACGATACTATATTTTATAATATATACTTATATAGATAAACATCCAAGACCCAGGTCAATATGAAAAAGATCTTTTTCCATCTTGACCTGACCGGGGATCGAACCCGGAACTCCCGTGTCGCAGGCTAGCGTGTTGACCGCTGCGCCACGGAGCTCGATTTTTACGGAGCTTTAAGGATGAAAAAGGTTAAGACGATTGATCTACTATTGATCTCAAAACAGTCAAAGGAGAAAATTAATGTTTATAGTATTCTGGTATCTGAACAGAATTAAAAAAAAAAACACTTTTTTCTGATCGTGAGTACAACGACCCTAAAACACCTCTTAAATAAATCTGGATACCACAATGAAATAATGCATGTCCAAATCCATACAGAGAGCGGCGTGATTCCAGAGGGATAGCTAATTTGCAATTATTATGAGACGGAAACGCCCGCCCCCGCGAAGACGCTACACGTGTGGTGTGGCGTGGTGCAATCGCTAATTTGTGCTATGAAATATATTATAGTTTAAAAAACTAAAAAACACGCTTTTAGCACGCACTAAAAATTACAAAATGTATTGTCATCAGGACTCCGAGCGTGTGCAAAATTGCATCCTAATCGAAGACCGGGAAGTTGGTCAAATTAAGATTCCAAGATTTTCTTACATACATAGTAGTTCTACAAGTGAAGCTAATAAAAGCGTGTTAATAATAAAAACCACGCCGTGTGGTTCCCGACAGAGTAGAATAGTACCACTCCAAGTCTTCCCGTGGATGTCTTAGAAGACGACTTGGGAAACACAAGCTAAACAAAGTATAAACACAAAGATACTTTTCAAATTACCTAATTGCATTCCTACAGTCTTCAACCATATTGCGATTCATGTCAATGTGCTGCTAGCCTTGTCGAATGAAATTGAGCACTATCATGTTGTTACAAATTTATCTTATTGATATGATTTAATTACAAATGAAAGTAATATTCATTAAATATTATCTGCGCATTTAACCAATTAAGTTTTAATCTAAGATTAATTATTAAAAAAACTAAAACGAGTGCCAATTAAAAATTCATACAGTAATACTCTTAATTCACCGAGACAATGCATTAATTATTTATTTTCGTATGTCTAAAGCTCCGCGCACAAGTTTATTTCTGACAATTCTGTGAATAGGTAGGGTTGCCAACCATGGTTTTAAAACAGTATTATAATTTTTTCGCTCCTTAAGAGTCGCCTGGAAGCACATGTCTCCATACAAACGGAAAAAGGGAATTGTGACAATATTTGATAATTTTGGAGTAAAATTAAGCATTTAATTAATTAATCTCATTATAATCTACGTACGTTCTTATACAGCTTGGTTAAAATACCAATGGTGTGAGAATTACAAGCTTTTTTAAATTTGTATGGAAATCTTGAGAGGCGTATAATTCTCAAACTATTGATAATTTAATCAAACTGTATAGGAACGTACGTAGATTACAAGAAGATTAATTAATTGGATGCTTAATTTTACTCCAAAATTATCAAATATTGCCACAATTCCATTTTTCCGTTTGTATGGAGACATACGCGTCCAGGCGACTCTTAATACTTCTAATTGTTCAATAAAAAAAGTATGCGAAGTACTGTTTTTACTGCTGGTACTTTAGAACTGCAAGCCCTTAGTAAAGTGATGGGATAATAAAAATATAGTTTCATTTTTCATTTATTAATAGCCCTTAGTTTATTTTACCATTAACTTTAAGTATATATAAATACGGCGATAAGTGGTTTTTTTTATTTATGTATACTTTATGAATTTATGATTATTTTAAAAAATACAAGGATTTGTAAAACGTCAAAACATAAAATAATGTTCATTTTGTTTCTCCATTTATTTCAGTTTGTCTATACATTTTTAGGGTTCCGTAGTAAACAAGGAACCCTTATAGTTTCGCCATGTCTGTCTGTCTGTCTGTCTGTCTGTCCGTCCGCGGTTTTACGCAGAGACTATAAGTACTAGAAAGCTGTAATTTGGTATGGGTATGTATATTAATCATGGCAAAAAAGTGGTAGAATAAAATCTTGAAAAAAAAATTTTTTTAGGGTAGCTCCCATACAAGTAAAGTGAGGGAGTAATTTTTTTTTCTCTATTTACCTATTGTGTGGGGTATCGTTAAATAGGTCTTTCAAAAATATTGTGAGGTTGAGAACACCATTTTTTGATTAAGGGCTCCGTTTCCGAAATATTTGGTTTTAAAGTGCGAATTTTTGTTAGAGGTAAGTGTCCCCCCCCCTCTATCTGCTAAACGGTTATATATAGATACGTGAAAAAAATTACAGCAGTAGCATATATACTGAAGTTGAAAGGAAAACTATCAGAGCTGAGTAGTAAGTACAAACTAAAAAGTTATAGGCAACCAACTTATAAACTGTAAAATTTCATACTATTTTCATTGATAGATGTTTTTGGTCGTTAAACTGTAAGGTGCGAGTGTGAATAGTGTGAACTCAAAGTTGTCATTCGCAACTACGGAACCCTACACTGCGCGTGGCCCGACACGCACTTGGCCGGTTTTTTCTGTTTAATAAAAGTTGGCAACCCTATGAATATTTTTATAAAGAACCTATTCATTAAGATAATGATTTTTAAAATCCAAAAAGTTAAGGCAAAAGTAAGTTCCTGAATGTATTCATTCATATCTCGGAGCATTGTTTTTAAGAATTTACAGTAACGGACTAATTGATGATTTAAATAAATATAGTATAAATATAATAAATGCAATATGAAACACAACTACTGATTTAATTTAAATGCAGGGAGAGCATTCGTGACAAGAATTATTTTTATTAAATTATTAAATAAAGAACGAATCGTTTTAAATATATCGAATAAAACAACAATGCGATCTCAAAGGTCAACTGGCAGGATAAAGTTTCCCGGCGGCGGCGAGTAAATAAAACTCAGTTGTGTGTGACCCAAAAACTGGCCAAGAGCGAGTCGGGCTAGCAATTAGGTAGGTAGTTTCATACAATCACTCAGCAGGGAATGTGGCTCGCGCGAGCGATATTCTGTGCTGTAAACGCTGTAATTTTTTTATAGGTAATGTTATCATTGCAATATAATAATAGCAAAGCCTAAGTATCCATTTTATGAAAAAATCCAATTCCAATGTCTATTATAGTTCAAAAGTATGTCTCTAAAACAGACGTTAGGAGTGGTGTGGCGTGGCGTGAGTAATTAGGGTAGGTATGCATAAACCATTCGGGTACGGAACCCAGAAAAAAACTAGCACTTTTCCGCCTCTTTGCACACGCCATGCGTGCCACGAACGAGCCACACGCTGCGAGGACGTGCCGTGAAACCCGACCCTAAGATCTTCATTATCAACCCATCAGCCATACGTTACTCCACACAGCTGCATAAACCATTTCATATTTAATAAAATCCTCATTAACTTACCTGTCAAAATTATTAAAACATTTCATAATTCTATTGTAAAGTTATTGAGGCGCCAAGGCACGCCTTCTCGCAAATCGTTAATCCGGGCCCATCCGAATGTTGCCAGCGTCCCCCAGGATCTGAATGGAGGATAACGTTATTAAGCTCCACAAATAACGCCTCTGAATGCAGATGAGCCCTGTATCTAATCTAAAGTTGGCGCCTCTGACGAGGCCAGAAATAACGGCGTGTAGAAATGTCGATGTCCAATGCACTACGCACTGCACTGGCTATCCCCCGATCAAGATAAAGGAGCTAACGTTCGAAGTTCAAAGTTCGGTCGTTTACTTTTCACTAAGTGGCCAGGAAGTCGCGAACCGCATCATGTAATTATGAAACAATTCAAAATAATTTAAAATTACAATATACCTAATCCATGTTTTATTGGTAGTTGAAATGTAAGTCAAGATACAGAACTACTATTCTTAATAGAATAGAACGTAAAATTTAAATTATTTTTCGTTTTATCGTCGCATAAGCGGCCAGTGATTCGCGAATTGACGCTTCCTGCATTATTGATAGACGGCGTAGGCACAATAAAATCTCGATTGTGTAATAAAAACCAGCTGTTTGGGGAGCCGCCACGAAAAAGTGTAAATTGTACGGGAGATGTTTACAAACATTCTGTTGTAAGTTACACAAACATGGAGTTCAGAGTCTTTACCTCGACAATGGGACCATTGACTTTGCTCTTGGCGATTATGCGATCCTTGTACCAGGATAATATAGCCGTTATGGAGCTTTGGATGCGGAGTTATCTACCGAGACGATTCAATCGGTATTATGATTAAATAATCGACTGTTGTTTTTTTGCGCTGCAAAGCGTGAAGCGTTTTTGCTGCATCATAATGACGGCTCGAAATTGCAGTCATATTGGGGTTTTGCATCGGTCTCTCGATTAATTTGGTATTGAATTTGACAGCATCAAATTACAGATAATCTGCTTAGATGGGGTCTTATTTTTATAATGAGCGTTTGTAACCTAAATGCGTCGGAAAAGTTTGAGTTGGGCGGGCGTGGCGTTCGCGGCTTTTGAAGTCCATTGCGTTGTTTGTTTGTGGCGTGTTTATGAGTTTGCTAAGTAGAGTGGTAATGTATTGGGTGTGGAGTGCCGGCCGGGCGTCGATGACGAATGTAGGGGTTGTTGAACGCTGCTGGTCTATTTCGGAGCGACTAAATCGGGCGGCGGCTCACCGAGTGACATTTAGTCGGCTAGGTGCATCCGTCGCTGTACTATCAAATACTATAGATAACTCGCACTATGAATAGGACGATACGAAAGGTCTCGGAAAATGCCAAGGAAAATAATGCCTGCGGTATACGAAATGCTGTCTTAGCAATTTCTTTTAAAGAATGGACTTTTACGGCCTTGATATGAAACAGTATGTGTATTAACATTTGAAATAATACACACTTAAACAATCATTATCTATTGCTGAAAACTGCATTAAAACCCGTTGAGTAGTTCAAAAGATCTAAGCGAACAGACAGCGGAAACGACTTCGGACATAAGGATAAGTCAGAGTAGTCAAACCTTGGGGCCATAAAACCAAATTTTGTGAAATGTTGACCCAGGCCATTAGTATTTATTTTTTATTTGATTTGCCTAGGCTAACAATCCTACATCTATTTACCCAATGGGATAAAAAAATAACATGTCTTGAATTGATACTATAACATTGTTAACCAGTATTATATAAGCAAATTAAAAAAAAAACGGCAACAGCTCATCACGTTCGAAACTGATCAATAAAAGTTTTTTCTTATTTTTTTTATTAACGATCGCTTAACGTGCCAGCCAGTTGTAAAAGGATGTTAACACGGACATTCCTTAGCGTGGCAAATGCGATTAAACTGTGAAAAAATTAGTCTGTCCATCGGTTTCGACGTACGAAGAGATAATTGTACGTTGAGGTACGATACCATAGTCCATACTTGAGAATCTAAGACCAATCGTTGAATCCCAATTAGGTTTAAAGAATTGATTCTCATTCCAATCCCAATCCCAACTTATCCTATCCTAACTAATATTATAAATGCGAAAGTGAGTTTGTTTCTTTATTTGTTTGTTTGTTACGCTTTCACGCCGTATCTACTGAACCGATCATCATGAAATTTGGCATACATATAGGTGAGGGTACCGAGAAGGACATAGGCTATATTTTACGCGGGCGAAGCCGCGGGTAACAGCTAGTTTATATTATAAATGCGAAAGTGAGTTTGTTTGTTTGTTACGCTTTCACGCCCTATCTACTGAACAGATCATCATGAAATTTTGCATACACGTTGTCTAGAGTACGGAGAAGGACACAGGCTACCTTTCATCCCCAACGCGAGCGGAGCAGCGGGCGAAAACTAGTATCTAAATAAATAATTTGAATAACTTCTTTTACGGTTCCAATGGTGGATGGATACTCAATCGATTTTAGACTTGGTCACAGAACAAGTTGTTCGTTTTCATGTTGTGAACGTGAATATAAATTATCAGGTCTTTAGTCGTTTCGCACCACAAGCGATTCGGACCGCGGTACGAATCGCCTAAAAGCCCTTTTTGAATGGGTTCTTTCGCACCGCAGTTGTTGGAGCGATGCGAATGGCCCAAGGTATCTTTTGGAATGGGTTGATTCGGACCACGGGGCGAAACGATCCAATACCCTTTGCATGGGTCCGATTTAAAATATAAAAAAAATTGTATTCGAATTATGTATTAGTACTGATAAGGTACTGATCTTTGACTATATACTCTGTACTGATAAAAAGTAAAATAGACAATGACAAAAAAAAGATAATATGTTATGATTATATTTCAAAGACTATTAAATTTAAACATGGAATAATCACAGATTTAATCACTATTGAATTGATTCTTTCAAATAAATATTTAAAAACGCAAAACGCCCGCCGCGGTGTGAAACAACCCATTCAAAAAGAGCTATTGGTCGATTCGCACCGCGGTGCGAAAGATCCCATTCAAAAAGGGCTCTTGGGCGATTCACACCGCGGTCCGAATAGCTTGTGATGCGAAACGACTAAAGACTCAATTATCGCTAGATCAATACTAAACACATTGTATATTATTTATTTCATACAGCCGAAATTTTATTAAAATATATCCCGAGTTGTGACATGGCGAGCCTAGGTCCCCAAGAGAACACTTAGCAACTTGATAGATAACCATAACCTACGTCAGAAGCGGGAAATGAAATCGTTACTAGCCCATCGAGCGTTTAAGGGTTCCCAAAGGGGTTTTCACGAACCATCGATGGCAAGATGTTTTTACCCGACGAACGCAACCTATCGATGCCTATCCATCTAGGATTTACTGTTTCAATGCGGGTTTTGCTTGCTCGAACTTTTTATTTCAAATACAAAAACCGCATTGTAAATAAATATATACGGACCAATCACACAGATTGAGCTAGTCCCAAAGTAAGTTCTAAACTGAGGTTCTAAAGTAAGACTTGTGTTATGGGATACTAGCTCAACGATACTATATTTTATAACAAATACATACATAGATAAACATCCAATACCCAGGTCAATCTGAAAAAGATCATTTTTCATCTTGACCTGACCGGGGATCGAACCCGGGACCATCTGTGTTGACGGTGCGCCACGGAGCTCGTCGATTGTGACAGTAAATCCTGGATTGATAGGCATCGACACCTGTCATCCAAATTAGTAAATACGGGCAGGACAAACGCTCGGATCAATAAGAAAGCATATTTAACATCCATTACGGTTTTCACATCTTAAATAAGAAAAGTCAATCATACGAAAGCCGTAATGAATGTTAAGTGACTATCAAATCGTTGTACACAGTACTTGTCAAAAGTTAGCAAATAGATCTGTCAGATCAGTATTAATATAGCAGCTTCAGTGCTAGAAATAACTGTCAGAAAGTGGCCAAGTGCGAGTCGATTTGATGGAAAGTTTTAATTAAAATCTCCAGGATATATTGTTGCAGGGGGGAGGGGCGATAAACACAAATTTCCACTTTGAAAGTACCTGTCTTTCAAACACGATTAACTTTTATAAAAAATTTTTTTGAAACTTCATGTATTTTCAAAGACCTATCTACCTTTGTACGTGAAATGTCTAGATTTAAGTTTTTTCTGTAAATTTTTCCTCCGTGTTCATAAACTGTTATGAAGATAAGAAGATAAGATCTTAGTCTAAGATGTGAGTGGTGTGGTGAGGTCTCTTTGAAGTTTGTAAGCTTTGTTTAGCTTGTATTTACTAATTCACCTTCTACGATATCTACGGGAAGACTTGGTGGTCCTATTCTACTCTACGGAACACACATTTCAAATGATTTATTTCAAATGGGCGCAGCACTGGATCCCGTTAAATTCACGTATTATTAAAGAAAATACTGCGAAAGGGCTCGTGAGGCGTCGGCACATCGTTCACAGATTGATGGCCAAACAAGCACCTTCCATGTATGTCCATAACCCGATCGGAGGCAACTCATTAAATAAAAATGATACAGATCGTAAACGCCGAGCCAATTCGGAACGTTTTAATTAGTCTGCGCTGCGCGGGCCACAAAACGATCACGACACTAAATGAGCTGCGCAGAAACCCTTTTTATTGTATAAATATGATCTGTTTACAGTCTGGCGCGTCCGCAATTTACATGGCCCCACACCGATACAGCTTAGATTTCCTAAGCGGCTCCTTGGTTGGAGGTAAAAAAAAAAACATTATATGATATTTCTATAACAAAAGATGTGTACAAGTGGATGTTAAATTGGAACCTCCTTTTAAGCAAAAGTATGCTTGTGCCAGGAGGCTCCGCTCCTTTTTGGGACAAGGCAAACAGGCAATTTTGTACAGCTGTTATACATCATCATCATCATCAGGTCTTTTTCAGTCTCCACTGCAGGAGCACGACCCTCTCTGATTATCAGAGCCGTATATAAGCCAGGGCAGTCAGAGGATTTGGCCTACACTCTCCACGCTGGCCAGACGGGTTGGAGAGATCTCTTTGATGTTTATACAAGCTTGTGTTTCCTAAGTCCTTTTCGCATTTATAATATTAGTTGAGAAGTTAGGATTGTGATTTTTATGGAGAATTCTAATTAGTAAAAACGTTGAAAACCACTGCATTATTGACTTTAGAATTATCAGATTCCTGCGACATGCATCCTAATCAAAATGGGTTAATATTCCGATCAGACAAATTAGTCATGTCAACGACCCATCTACCAAGACACCAGACGTCATCAAGAGATTCGCACGAAACGAGCAAGTCACCACAACGACTAATCGATTAACGAATTAAAGCAAAAAGTATTGTACTACCGCTTTTTATACGTACCTTTATAATTTCGTGGCAGATAACACGACTAAGTAAAAAAGTTAACAGTTTCATAACTTTCGTTAGTACGATTTAGGGCGAAGTGCGTGCTTTCATTTTTATACGTCCTCGCGCTCTATTCAGGTTTGGATGTCACTTTTTCTTTCTTCGTGCGCTAGTACTGAGAAGAAGCCTTGACCTTCGGCACGATCGGTCGCGCGAGCGATCGTTCACCCGCGCCCGCGCGCCCGAGCCGATGCCGCTCGCCTCGATGCACTATGCCTTCCGCAAATTATATAGTATCAAGTGCAAGGCTTGGTGGAGAAATATCGACCATAGACAATTTTACTAGATGAGAAAATCAAGTTTGATATGTTTATGGGCGATATTTCTCTGTTTATCAATTCTCTTGCTGATATTAGAAACATGTACAGCAGATTATAAATTGCGAAATTGTGATATTTTTTTCAGCGGGTTGGCCTACGGTGTTCCAGTAGGAACACCGTAGGGCAACCCGAATTATATATTATTTGAATTAATAATAAATTGCAGAAGACATATTAATGCCTTCTGCAATTTATATCAAGTGCAAGGCTCGCATTTCTTTGGAGAAGTATCTTCCATAGACAACTTCACTAAGAAAATGTCTATGGGCGATATATCTCTGTATACCTATCAATTCTCTTGCTATAATTATGTTTTATTCAATAGAAGTACAGTAGATTAGTTAAACTGCCAAATTCTGACATTTTTTTCAGCGGGTTGACCTTCGGTATCCCTGCTGTGCCAATTATATACCTAGGATCAAGTGCAAGGATACTTCTTACTATGTGCAATTAAGACATTGTCGTTCGGTCTGTCTGTCTTGACGACCATCAACCTTCGGACAGACCGTTGTCCGGCGTGTGAACTGCGAATTCCAATAAGTGCTTGCCTTATTCATAGCCTACGTTCATGTTTTTGCAACGCCAATCGCTAGTGTCGCGTTGCAATTGGCAAATAGGAGGAAATGGCTTCAAATGAGATGGAACAGCGTATACAGCACGTATGTATAAATTAGATAACCACAGAGAGGTCATGTCTAACGCTCTGTTAGGATCCTCCGCGCAAATCACTTCATTATCAGGTCTTTATTGTCTTCACTGCAGGAGCACGACCCTCTCTGTACTATCGCCATATATGAGCCAGATCAGTCAGAGGGTTACAATCTCCATGCTGGCCAGACGGGTTGACCAGGTCTCTTTGATATTTATAAGCTTTGTTTAGATTGTGTTTCCTAAGTGGCCTTCTACGACCCCACGGAAAAACTTTGAGTGGCCCTATTCTACTCGGCCGGGAAACACACGGTATGAAAGCCACTTCAAAAGCCTAATTTCAAACTTGACGTAGCTTAACCCTAGAATACGACCGGGAACACAATTTGTGCTTTAGCAGTGCACGCTACATATTTTGAATTTGAAAATATATGTAACGAACGTATTTGTTTGAGCCCCAAGTTTTAAGGTGCGTTGCTAAATCGCACTTTGAAGGGAGTGTTGTTTCTGTTAAAATATAATTTGTGACGTTTGTCTGAGTGGGGCTCGCACGAAGCCCGGCGGAGTCTCGAAGGGGCGCCTCGGCCCGTGACGACGTCGCTTCCGCCGACTTGAGTCGTGACACAGTGATATGCCGGTTGGACAACTAACTTAATGGAATAATGCGTCGGTAAAATAAAAAAGAATAACTTTTAACGCCTGCTAAAACAGAGTTGAATAGTAGATTTATACAGAGTTTAAGCTATCTGGAGGCGTACAGTTTTTCATTGCGAATTAGGTAAATTTTTGGTAGAGTTATCCGACGCCAGAAATATTGGTATTAACAGTACATTCCATTGGTAGGCGCAAAAATAAGACTGCTCCGAGAACATAAAATTCAATAATGTTAATTAAAACCATATTCAAAAAGGGCGATCTGCCGACCGATACAATGATTTAAATAAGGCTATAAATTCACGGTCGAACTGTATTGAAGGCTGTGTCGGCTATTTAAATAAAACTATAGGTATGCAAATTTTGCGTGCGTGATGATATTAATCTTAACGATATAAGAATAACGACAAAAAACGTACATCACGAGTTATCGCTACTCGTTATTGTTGCGAGCTCGCTGCATTATTATTCCTCGCGAACGAAGAAAACAAACACGACCACTACGACTAGTATCCCCGCATTCCTGTCAGGTTAGCAAGAAACCCGAAGGTTTTTCGCCAAAGCCCGCCAGGCGCCGCGACCGTACGTAATCTCGTTTAGTCAAACACACGACCACTCGAATTATCATGCGTTAACTCACACATGAATGGTGAGTACCGCGAGTACATACGTGAGCGTACGCGATTCATTCAATTTGTTTACACGGAGTCATCGCACACGCCGCGGCGAAACGGTCAAGGGCAACGTCCATCGAACGCTCAACGAACGCCCAATTTACAACGGCAAAAACTAAAGCAGCTATATTCAGCACGCTGATAGATAAGACCGCGTACTACTATTATTGATGTTTACAACGGCCGAAAATGTGTAAACAATAGTACGCGAAGTTTTACTAGTGATAGAGTTAAGAGATATGATGCAAGCACATGCAAGTGACCCGAATGTGACGGTTGTTTGAATTGACAGTGAATAAAGAAATTAGTTTGATTACCATCAATTAATCTGTCTGGACAGAATGATGAATCATTTACATACATGATGCATCATATTCCTGTTATTTGCTCCCTTAATTTATTCTATACCAGCTGCTTTGCCGGTTCTATTCATAATAAAATCTTACGTTAGATAACTTAATTAGCTTCAGTGAACGACTGACTGCCGCCACGTGAGACGTCCCTGATGCTATCCCCGAAGATGACCTTCAGTTTCTTTGAAAAGTCAAACAATACGTAATCTAGATTAGGAGCACAAACGCACATGGACAAGAGCGTGATTTGACAGATTTGCCTGTAAAAAATAAAAGTTTTAAATGTATTTGCTATTAATACTGTCCTTATGACATCAAAACTTCGATCGTAGTTTTGTATTTTACGAACTAGGCCGTTTTCTTAACACCAATCTTAATTGCTCAATTTATTTTTAGGTTTATTTAGTTATTGCAAATGTATTGAAAAACGTATGATACTCGTATTCAGTAAGCTGGCTATTATAGTAATCGGTTTATTATAAGCACTCGGCTATCGCCCCAAGCTTATCATAGTACTTGTATCATAGTGTATATAAGCATACCTTATCCAGATATCCATATACAAACAGGAGAGATCAAAAGTCGATTGCCACCAAATGTTAGTGTAATAAAATAAGACGCATGCCGGCACCACGTGGCCTAAGACCTTCGCTTGGACCACCAGCTCTTAGGTCGTTTACTCCAATTACGTAACACCCGTGTAACAACGAGTATATATAATCGGCGGAATTTTTATTGACTAATTATTCGCCATTTTTTATAAGCAGTGAAGTCAGCGGATATAGCTAAATATTCAAACAGTGTATCATTCGAGGCTAACAATAACACAAAAAATACATCGGATCGAATTATCAGACGGCGATATCTGAAGGCCTGCATGTGGTCTGGCGTAGTGCTAACGCTCTTATTTTTAATGACGAAGGCTTAGGTTCGACCTCTGATCTGGGCAAAATAGGGAAAAATATTCTGAGCTACTCCTGAGTCCTGAATAAGTTTGTCGTTGTTTTAATCAATAATAATTGATTATTCTATTAAAAAGAAATACTACTGATGCTGATTTTTTAATTTAACTAATTTATTATTTCATTTTCCAAGAAGAAAGCCTGTTTTAGCTGCTAATAAATAAGCAATAGAAATTCCTTGTAAGAGTTTCTTGAACTACAAGCATTTTATGATGAAATAGTCTTGAAAGCTTACGCAATCCTTCGGAAAGCTCAGTGCTTTTACCGCGGGTACAGAACATCCACAAGGATCGGTAAAGATAAATAGTATAAAACTCAGCTCCGAAAGATAAGATAAAGTAAGCACAAAACGAAGTAGTCTCAAGTGTTGTGCTGTGTAAGCTACGCAGACAAGCTATTCCCTGGGGAATTAGTTTTAACAATATTCTATATGTATATTTAATTATTTGTTTATTATGCCTTCACGCCTGAATGTTGCGAGATACGGGAAAGAATATATAAAATACTCGTACTACTGATCCCGAAGGATCTACACACTAGCCCAAGCGTAACCGCATTCAAAAGCTAGTTTGTCGTAAAAAATAAACATCTCCTACAGGTTCGTGGTAATGCCCGAGGTCCGGGGCGCATTCCTCGGCGATGACTCGGGCTACCATTGTGAGTTTCCTCGCGCAATCGTTAGTTTTACTACTTTCGATGTCCTGTCTCGGGACAATGTGTGGCGTTCATCGCGCGGCGACGTGTAGAGGAGACACTTAAATGTAGTCAAGCCTCATTAAATCTGTTTGATGTATGTTTACTCTTCTCAGTATTTAATCCTGGAAACGAATAAGAATTTGAATCTTTCAAGATTTCTGCTTATAGGCTTGAAGTCAATTTTTCTAAAACAAAACAGAATCGAACCCTGAATTTCGTCAAGGAATCAAATAGTCATATTTTTTTTAAACAGTCATGTTTAGAATGGTTCTTTTTTTTCAAGGAATAGACATATTTACGAGTATCGACATATCTTAAAAATCATAGACCGAACAGTATCGGAGATTTAAAATTGAAAAAAAAATGTTCCTTAAACAATACAAAATGTTACTTTTGTTTTGCTACTTGGCATTTGTACCTGACAAATTTATAGTGCGTGTATTTTTATATATAGATAACCTCATATTACAGTGAAGATAAAGACAATAATGTAAAAGTGAACTTCTTTATTAAACATTTATGGGAGACCTGCAAATCGACTGCACCAACCTTGGACTCTGGTTTGCGTTTACTCTCGCGACCACGAGTCAACGCCCAGACGGATTAAAGGGCGATTAACGAGCTCAGTTTAATTTACAACCGGAATAATAAAGGCTCACGGAAGGACCGCCCTGTAAACCCATCGTTCACTTAAAATGGTTTCAACAAAACGTTTAGCTCTGTCTCGCTACCTTTTTTGTTAACAGGGTTGCTAGAGACCATAATTTTTGATATCAGCTGCTTCAACTCATAATAATGGACAGAAAAGAAGGCAAAGACGAGTTTAATCGAAGACGTAAACAGTCAATGGTTAAGGAATACGAGATGAGATAGTGGATCGGACCGGAAGCACCAGAGCTAAGAAACTGTTTCACTTAGTGATAGATGGAGAGGAGTTCGGGAAGCTGACGCCCAACCTGCAGTATTAGGGTACTTAATAATAAGACGAAATTGGTGGGAATGGTTATATTATAAAGAAGAAGAGAAGAGATTCTTCAGTCATAGAACCCTTTTTCTTCTTTGATATAGATTTACTCTCTAGTGAAGAACATTAAACATCTGATCTTATTGATTACTGTCCAATTTTAACTTATAAATAGCATCAATGAATAAATCTGACTACTAAAACTTGAATCCGGCTTTAAAATTTTCAGACATGGCAACCAACCCTATTTCCGTAGGCCAGTTTTTTACTGTCATCATTAGCACAACCAGTTTTGTGCTCTGCAATCAGACGTTAGAGAATCAAATACGGTGTTAGACGATCTAACTTTCGGTTTCGCACAAACTGATTTAGTGGAGCGCGATAAAAAGCACAAAAGAAGTGGGATACTGAAACCGGTCGCAGCCGAAATCTCCGTAATTATGTTAACGAGAACCCACGTGGCTGGGACTTTATTTTTATTAGTCGGATCGTAAACGATAGTGAAAGATGCTTTCATAACGCTAGTTAGTTTTACGATGCCCATAACGCACGTGTCTCGAAATGCGTCTAATTTTTGACTCGATAAGACTTTATCGGGACCGGAAAACTTGGGATTCGCCGTGAGGTACCAGGGGAGCGTGACTGATAAGGAGGTTACACAACGGGCTGGAGGAGCCAAGGTCGCGGCAGATGTGGGAAGCACAAGCGAGGCGTTCAAGGCTTATCTGTTTGCACAGCATAAATAAGCAGCCATCGACACCGCGTTGCGATCGAGGAGCCCTCGATACAGCGAACGACTTTATGGGTGTGAACGGACTCTATGGCGTCGTGAGAACTGACTACCGCATATTATGAGCGATAATAAGCGTGATAACGCGACACGTGTTCTCAAAATGTGTGCGTACAGTTGCGTAACATTCGGCAAATTCGGTGATCGATAACGTAGGTGATTTGCAGGCCATAAATCTCGCGTCAGATTGCCTTTTTAATTTTCTCGACGATGAGCATCCCGCTCCCGCCGATAAAGAGTTCACGCGAGCTCCGCGGGAGGGCGAGATGACGCGTCGGCTAACATTCCAAAACTGACATTATTTATTTTTAATAAAGCCAATGAACGCTTAGCACGTTTACCTTCGATTCGCATCTACACCTTCGTTCGCTTCCTGCTCGACCTCTATTGGCGTTGACTTGTGAATAATGTCCATTGAAGGGGCGCAGCAGTCAGCGGACGCTGACGCGGCACAAACCTGGAATCCGGCCGCGGCAGTGGGTCAGTGGACCCGCGGGAGCACGCCCGGAACGCGCATCCCTTCCAAAGGCCGCCATTCATAACAAAAATGACATCAACCGCGTGGGAACCGATAAATGCCACGCCAAACGACCGGTCCGACCGGCGGATTTAATTACGCGGCTTGATTAATATTGGCATAAACGACATTCGTCGAAACAGACGTTAACAACGAAACCGAAAGCCGCGGGTAGCGTCGACAAAAAGACAAGAAAGTGCGCAGACGATCGTGATGCGTCAGCGCAATGCACTCCTGCCGTCCCTGTCGCGGCGGGGCACTTGTCGTCGTATAGCCATCCTTGTCCTGCGCTTGGTTTTGGAGTCCTTGCTTACACCTGTCTCGCTCCCTCTGTGCTTTGAGGAAGTGCGGCTCACGCTTCGGGGTCAATCCAGGCGAGCTGTTTTGCATCACATACCGACCGATTAGACCTAGAAGGTTTAGTAGAAGAGAAGCTCGCTCGCGGCGCGTGTGGCCGCGACATTTCCCCCATAACAATGAGTGATAGTGCATCCGTCCCTTTCGCGGCGGACCTTGCCGTGCTGTTGCTCCGCGCCAGGTTCAATATCCCAGACCTTGGGCGATCGAGAGTACCAATGGCCAGTTAAAACTAGTCGCCCCACACTGCCTGCAATATTTATTTTATTTAGACTCTATTTATAGTCTTATTGCCAAAACGAGTTGTATATTAGTGGCATAGTTTCAAGTGCGACGCGAATTTATTAAAATTACATCAATTTTGGAAAGGCAATGGATTTTTCTATAAGTCTTTGTCGGTCAGGGGTCACGTCTCGGCATAAACATAATAAAAAATTGTGTGTTTTATGATTTCTCTACCAGGAAAACTAATGAAGCGGCGGTGGTCGGCGCCGAGGCCGCAACCTCGTACCTACATCAAAATATACGAGCGCCAATTAGATGTCGGGCGTATTGCGAAAATATAAATATTAGTAGAACCGACAAAGGTTTTTAATCACCGATCTTGATGCGTTTTGCTCCTTTTGCGGTCCAAAATTACAGGTTGCGAGTTCGCTCACCCCGACACGCCGCGCTTAGGGCAACTATGCCGAGGATCGTGTGAAAAATTACCGCTGATTTTGCTCTTGTTTCGCATTATAAGTGGCATTCGTTCGATATGTAATTTTTGTATCCGGCCGAATATTAAGAGGCTTTGTTACACGCAAACCGATCGAACTTTTTTCGATCATTGAACCTTTTTGAACGGAATTGTGTTCGTAAATTTCGATTTTGAAAAAGGAACAATGAAATCGAAAGCTAAGTGAGTGAGGAGAGTGAAGCGGCGAGCGCGGAAGGCGCATAGGGCTACCAACTATGATTTTATTTAATATGTTAAATTGTTTGTTGATTTACTGTATGCAATGGAAGTTATTTTAAGTATTTACAGAAAGATAAATCAATAATTCGTTATTTATTTTTAAAAGGATTGCTAGCGGTTTCGATACGAGGTAACCAAATAATAAATATAATGATAAATTTATTTTCTTTTCCTTATCAATTCGACAGTATGTATGTTTTGTATTTTTTATGTAGATAGGTGGTGGATAATTATTTCATATAATAACCATTACATAAAGTACAGACTTTTAACGAATACACACAAAATGTTCAACTAAACGAACGTAAAGATTTAAATAGGTGATCTCTTAGTAAAACAGAGGTTAATTTACCAATCTTTTTATGATATAGGTGCCATAAAATTATTTTTAGTTAGCATAATAAACAGTGAAACAAATGTCGACATGACTATAAATTATCAATATTATTGTTAATCTCGTTATTAAGATATTCTTTTAATTACAATACTTTTATGGTTATTAAATATTTCCTTTCTCAGACAAATATGCATCGTTTCGTAAACAGTTGGTGGTGGGTTTAATATTTTTGATATTGTTAATCACGCTATTAAATGGCCTTTTTAATAACCTTATTGTCATTTACTGCGCGGTATGGGCTAAATTGGTCAACCAGTTCATCAATCCGAAGGGTTCGATTTCCAAAGCAGGCAAATATTTTACACTTATAACACAGGCACCAAACTTGTGTATTTGTTTAAGATTATTGGTTTTGTTTTATCGTTCGTGTCCTCCTTAATAAACTCTTTGTATATTATTTTTTAATTTTTGCCACAAGATGTTATAAAATTTTAAGATCTTATAAGACTTGCTTTAATAATTAAAGTAATATAGGCCGAAATATGTCCATCGCGCGCGCTTCATTAATAATACTTGGAGATCCTTAGTCCTCACATACTATTTATAAATTTTAAAATAAAAATAAACTATATTATTTGATACACATATAGTCTAGAGCCTCAGAAAGGACATAGGCTATTTTTTTCTGGGCGGGCGAAGTATTGGGCACATTTAGTATAATATAATGTTGCCATAAAATTATTTTTAATAATTATTGGAAGACATCACAGGGAAAAGATGCACTGCCTGAGTGCGACAAGGGGCCGTTGAGTGTTGCTGCACGCGTCTCATTTGTAAAGGTGGTGACCCTAAGCACCGCGCGGCACATCTCGTCGCGCCAAGGTTACGTAGTAGGGGCGGCGACCGGACCGGCGAGCGGCGAGACTGTGACGTCACGGGCGCCGGAAATCATCCGCTCATAGTTACGGTTACATTTTAAGTTTAGAAGAAAGTGCTAGCGAGCGTTGGATAGGTCAGTTCGCTGCAATGCGAGAAACGATCGTCACATGTCACACCGTTGTGAAGGCTTGGTATCTATGATTAAGCTCCTCTGTGAACTTCACTTTTTATAAGAGAAAGGGCGCAATTTTCAATATTCCATGAACTATACAAATCGATAATAATATTTTCATTACCTTTTTTATTATTAATCGTAAGTCTATACTAAACTAATATTATAGAGGAAAGATTTTATTGTTTGTTTGTTTTCATTGAATAGGCTCCGAAACTACAGGACCGATTTTCAAAATGCATTCACATATAGAAAGCTAATTTATCTACGGGTGACATAGGCCATTATTTACGCGAACGAAGTCGCAGAAAATTGCTAGTATTGATTGATATATAGCTCAAGCATCAAGGTTCATCTTATTGGCATGATACTGACTCTGAAGATTTTTTTTCCCTTTTCGAACTGCGTGTGCTCTATTGCACTTTTCAAGATTTGACCAACAATGGTTTATTGAAGAAAAAACTTTAATTTCGCAGTAAACAAGCAGTCGAGCAGTGAGCTTACCGAACAAAAGCGTCTGCATTGTTCGAGAGGAAAGCTGGCGACCTCCGACACGAACATAAACAAATTTATTTGCCTCCGACTCACTCATGGACGAATGTCTGCCATTGAAAATTAGATGAGATGTGGTTATTTGCGTTTGCGTCGAAAAATTTTGTATTATTTTTAAAGTCAATTTGAGGTTCGAATAACTATGGCCCTGAAGGTTTTGCTGCCGATCGAGAGACGAAATTAAAAAAAAAGAGTGGAATTATAAAATTTAAAAATCGAACCCTTCTAGTCTTGAAAATTTTTTCCCGCGATGTTTCATACCGGCTGCCATAAATTAAAAAAAAAGCTTCTTTCTACGTCTATGATCGCTACAGAGCAAAACGAACATCACTAAGGATGTCTCACTCAATACATAATATTTTATTTCTTGCTTTTGAAGATTAATTACATAGTTGAATCTTCGTAGGTGTAGTCATTTAGTATATCAATTTGGTTCTTTAACAGCATAAATTACAAACACAATTTGGACAATAGATCAATCAGTCACTAGCTAACCAATCTATGTGAATTAAATAGTAATCTTTATATTAACAAATAACAATTTAGATGTTCTCTTAACAGTCGCTAGCAAAAAGCTGTTTAATGGAACGACGAAGGCCAATAAATCAATGAACTCACAATCGACAGTCCGATCGGAATTTCCTCTCGATAGATTACCTGGAAATAAAGAACAAGTAAGTAATTAGTAATTATACTTAATGATATCAATACGACCTTACTGGTCGTACATTTACCACCACAAAACACAAGAAATATCTCGGGAGTATGTTTTAAGCTTGTTAAATTACGGTGGAGTATCCATTTATTTGCAACATTGTATGGAGAGAATGATAGGTATAAGTCATATCTTTAACATCGTCATTATTGTACCTACGTCCTCGGCTGAACATGATACAAATGTCTAAATTTTTGGTAAAAAATGTCGTAAAACCGGTACGCGATAAAACTCGAAGTGATGTCAAAGATGCTCTAAAAGACGTCGTTTCCACGAAAACTCGCGAACAACGTGCTTCTCCGTCACGAATACTTCAAATTACCGCCGATCTTTGTCTCAGAAAAACTGCAGAAAATCCGTAAACACCGAGACGCGGTGCAAACACAAACAAAAAATAAACTACTTACGCAAATCCTTTGT
This sequence comes from Rhodophaea formosa, assembly GCA_963082605.1. Taxonomy (NCBI): domain Eukaryota; kingdom Metazoa; phylum Arthropoda; class Insecta; order Lepidoptera; family Pyralidae; genus Rhodophaea; species Rhodophaea formosa. The sequence continues at coordinate 2,699,322 of OY720219.1, forward strand.
AGAATTCACGAATTCCTCTGTGCTAATCGAGAGATAATATTTGTGCTACGGAATTATGTCAAAAATCCTAGTGTCAAATTTAAACACTGGCACATAAAAATGCACAGATCTACGAGTAGATCTCTTGCGAACAAAACGATCGCATCCTGGCCGAATAGAATAAATTCAAATTTCAATTTAGAACAAGCGAATTCGTCTCCGAAAAGGTACATAACGAGGTCCTAATGCGCGATGTCTGAATAGGCATTATTCGCCCGCCAGTTTCCATAGAGCTACCCTGTCACCTTTCATTGTTCGGAGCCTAGGGAGGTCCGCGTGGAATAAAGGCTCAAGTAAACTGGACAGTGTTTATTTAAATACACTGGCCGTTAGCGTTTCCGATAGGCGCGTGCGTGACGCAGCGCGATGTATGGCGAATATAAAGTGAGTCACGGACGTAGCTGGCTAGGTTCTAGAGAAGCGATCCGGTGGGACCCGCCGCGGAATGCCGGAGACAGCCGCACTGATCACAAAATACAGATTACAAGATGGTGACATTTACCTTTACTGAATTACAGCGATTTTCAGTACAGTTCGTGGGCAATCAATCGAATTTGAGATTTCTCTATGGTGCATTTTACGTATAAGTACTGCAATTTAACCTATTTTCGTAAATACGGTATAATTAGGTGGCAATGCATCACGAATTTAAGTCACCTATTGTACTACATGAAAAGGATTCGCACACGACAAGATCACAGTCTAGGTGATAAAATAAATATCAATACATATAAAGTTAGTTTAAATTGAAGTCCTATGTATGTATGTCTGTTTAAGCTAATCTTCGAAATTACTGGGGCGATTTAAATGGGGTCCTGTGATTTTTCCGGACGTGGCCGGGAGAGGGTTAGAGCCCAAGATAGCTAAGGTTATCATTTCAATTTCCTTAAATTCAATACATATATTACTACAAAAGTATATAACGTTATATCGAATAACATTAAATTCAAGATTTTTGACACCTGCCTTTATTTGCTCTACCTTCTACCAGATATCCTTCTACCAGTTCTATATTTTGTACCAAAACTTCAATGAGAACTCCCCGATCCTTGTAAATTAGGCAATTAATTTGAATAAGATGGCAATAATACTTTAATTAGGTGAGTGGAGACATAAATAAATTTTATACGATCTGATTTTATATGTTTTGATCTCGTAAATCACGGGTTGCGAACGGAGACCGGTAGGTCTTCTTAGGACATCGCACATTGTTTACGATAATGCAGCTTCTTGCATTTGAGACGACGCAATTGAGTCACCAGACCTTTGACTATACGTTCCTACTTTATTATGACTTGAGTCTGTAAGTATACGCAGTGTTAATACCTTGAAGGTCGTCAAAATGGACACCTTTTTCTATGAGACCAATTTTGATAACTCGAATAAAATTACATTTTAATACAAGAGTGTAGCTATTGCTGTGTGTCATACAGTAATCACACTTTAGTCTAGTTGTTGTATGAGCTAAGCATCTTAAAAACTTGATATCGCAAGTGTGCTCTAATCTTGCTTGCTTTGTATCGACCATGGGTTAACGTTAGTAGTCTTAGCTCTTAAAGCCACTTCCAAGGAATAAAATACTACGTACAATTGGTATAGTCCGAATCAAACTTTATGGTTGCTCGGATGTTAGCTGCGAGCTGCGCAGTACGTGCCCCGCCTCCCCGCGCGCGCCCCGTTGAACATAATATTGTGTACTGCGCATCGACTCGTTTGATTCGGCCTTTACGAACCTAGCAAATAAAACTAGGACAAAACTAAAGACACGTGACAAGCTAAAAATCGCACCTTCTTAACTCGAATGACCAATAACAAGTAATGAACAAATTCTCCTTACTGTCATTATCGCAACATAATTCACCGTTTCGGGGCAGTAAAATTAAAAACCCGTAAAGCGGCGGTGGGCCGAGTTGACCCGCCAACTTCAATTCGATTTCGCGAAAGCGAACAATAAGGAATAAAATGTGATCCTTTACGAGCTCTGTCAGACTTCGGTCAGTCAGGGTCGTAAAAGCGGGAATGCAACGGCTCTGCTGCTAAAAAACCTAAAGTTGCCCATTGTCGGTGTTTTTAATAGGGCTGTCCACCTTTGGCTTCCTACATTTATTATCATCTCAGCCATAGGAAGTCCACTGCTGGACATAGGCCTCCCCCAAGGATTTCCAATACGACCGGTTGGAAGCGGCCTGCATCTAGCGCCTTCCTGCGACCTTCTTCAGGTCCGACAACCTGGTCGGTGGATGTCCAACGCTGCGCTTGCCGGTACGTGGTCGCCATTCCAGAACCTTTCTGCCCCATCGGCCATCGCTTCTTCGCGCTATAGTTTCCTACATTGCGGTGCCGAGCTCCACGTCCGTCCCGGCCTCGAGGCCCTGCTCGGATGTACGTCAAGTGCAGCACCGCAATGGAGATAACCAAGGCATTAAATCCAGGCAATTATGTTAGCATTCCATGCTTTCGGATCTATAGAGCAAATATTTTGACATAACTGATCTGAACTAAATTTAAACGGCCACAACAAAGTGATTGAATTTTTTATTAATACTTAACAACAATATAACGATTGAATATTCTTCTAAAAAAAATCAATATAAATATATCTAAAAAAATTATAAGTTATCGCTGAAAATTTTGACCTCCAAGTGTTTAAGGTTTCAATAATGCCTGCCAACCAATTTAGTTCAAACTTTTGCAACATCTTGTCATTTAAGTCCAAACTTCTGTCAATATGTTCAAAATGTGAACTTATGGTTTTTTAAACACAGCCCTGTTTGAACCCGAAACTGCCGGGACGAATTTCGACGGGGCGCTTTAAGGGCCGAAAGTGGGTCAGACTCTCATGACGAAGGCATCACCTCCAGGAGCGAGAGAATCGCGACGTTTTTATCGATGTGCCACCTATTTCCACTAATAGCGTGTAGACACACGGCGATGTTATCGCCGCGATGCGACGAATGGTAGAGTGCGAGGCAAAGTCAATCTATTTTTTTTTTTTCAAGATTTCAAAAGTTTATTTAATACAGGTTTCTTTGAACAATTATTAATTGTCATATTTCGGTTTTCACAACAAACAAATTTTTGTGGACGTCAATAACTTCCTTATGGCTAAGTTTAGGCCGCTTCCAAAGCGGAGTGTAGAAAAAGCGGCAACAAACTGATTAGCGCATTTTCTGTAAGCGATGTCAACTCACAATTCTAGTTTACCATAGAAACTACTTAGATATGTGGACTGAGTATGTATTGTTCTAATTAAATATAATTATTAAAAAAGTATTCCCGAAAATGATGTCATATTATTGAATTAATGTCGTCGAATCGGGTGATACAGATGGAGTAATAAAAAAAAAATGACTGCCTATTTAACTGTTGAAAACAGTATGCAAATATCTCATTAAAATAAATATAATTAACCTAACCCCTAGTATAAGGTAGAACCGCGGACACGCCGCGATTCCCTCGCTCGGGGAGACGATCCCGAAGGTAACGTTGAGGTGACACGGAGCCCTAGACGGCGGGTGCACGAGCACTCGTCCGTCTGGAGTCCTGTGGAACAATCGTAGGATTTGTCGGCGCGAGCATTGATCTGTTTTAAGGTTACATTATTAATGTCAGATATTCGCTCAAAGCTTGTAGTGACTCAAAACCATCAGTACATATTATAAAATAAAGTCCTCCGCCGCGACTGTCTGTATGTTCGCGATAAACTCAAAAACTACTGCACGCATTTTCATGTGGGTTTTACCAAAAGATAGAGAATTTATGAGGAAGGTTAATAAAGTATAATCCATGCCCGGGAGCAGTCGGGGAGGGCTGCTAGTATATTTTATAGTAAGCGTCTTCTCCTTAGCACCCTGAAAGAACTGTATTTTATATGTATTTTTAATGCATTCACAATGCTGTGCGGATTTACTCAGAAACCAGTAGTATTTTTCTTTGTAAGTACAAAGAGTAACTAGTGTAAAGATTCATAAATCATAACAATTGGTATCCAAACTTCAAAAGTAACATCATCTTCCAAGAACCCTAGTGGCTTTCTGGGATTAACTTCATTTGAAATAGCATTAAAGAAATCAATGGAGACTCTTGATTTCTGTATGAAACTTCAAAACTTCTACGGACATAACTAAGTCCGCTACAAGAGCCCTGACTCTTGAAGCGGACTTAGTTATGTTATGTACGATTTTTGAAATTTTGCCTTTTGCAAATGAGCGGTTTTTTTCGTTCGAACTTCGAAAAATCGTTCGAAGACGAGTGGTCACATGTTCAAAAATACTACTCCTAGTCAGGGGTCAAGGGAAACAATCATGAGATTTATCGTCGCTGCCGATACATTTCAAAACACAAAATTGGAAGTCCGAACGGAACAAGCGCGGAATGCAAAGCGGAATTTCGCTTCTTTGTCGCGGATTCCCAGACGGCGGCGGCGAAGGTAAAAAGCGGTCGCATGCGCAGGGTTACCAGGTGAAAAATTGGAAAGTCCCGATTAATCCTAATCCTCATAGAAAATCTTATGAGCCACGTGGATGTAAGTAAAAAGCAATCGTATGGAAGCAAGTTAAAAACTTAAGAAATCTCTAGTAAAATCGATTGTCATAGAAAAATTCTACAAATGAAAGAGCCATATACAACGCATGGGACATATCTGGCTGACTCACGAAGTTCTTAAGTAGTCTGAAGTCCATATTCCGTCATTGATAAGTAAAACCAAGCAATCAATGCAGGAATGAAAAACACAGTGTGATATCCACGCTGGTGTGGAGAAAAGAAAACACGTAGAATATGCCAGCTGCTTCTCTTCCCGCGCAGATCGTAAAGACCGATCGAAGGAATGGGTGTGAGGAATCATGTTAATAGGCAATGCGGCTACCAACCTATCACTATTTGATTCCGTTTCAACCTACAAGTCCCAACATGATTAACGTGGCCTTTAGGCTTCATAGATATGGGCTCTGTCCATCCCGCAAAGGAAACGGACGCGACATTATGTATGTTTAAGACATTGATACATGGCAACCCTATACGGTCAGCCTCATAAATGCACCAATAGATCATTAGTTGCCAGAATGAAGGGAGCGAGATGTGACGCCCTTTACCGTTACAAAACCTAGCGACTCCGAAAAACGGGCAAGGGCGATCGGGTCAGACAGCCAGTTCCTCCGGGCATCGTCTGCTCTTGTATTTCGATTTTAGGCACTGCGAATACAATGCTTTCGGCAGATGCAACAAAAAATTGGATATCGAGTTACAAGATTTGTTCTCTTATGTTCTTTAATGAAGATTATAACCACTAACGACCACCACTGATTTTTAGTATCAGACGACCGACTGCCTTATGTTTTTTCTAGGCAACAAAGACCATAGACAAAATATTGGAGTAAGCTTAAAGATGATTAAATGTTATTAATTAGGTTTGAATTTCTATTGGGGGTCACAAATTCAAACACAATAAGGTAGTTGCCTAATGTTAAGAATATATAAAATTTGTTTCTAATGAGACTAATTTCTATCTAAAAACACTTTAAAGAACACTTTTAATTTGATATCGATTCGTTAAGTGATCTTAAAGCTTCTTTAAAGTTGGGTGAATTGGACCATTTTTTAAAGTATGAAAATCTTTAATTACAATTATACTGTATTATAATCTGCAAAATTTATAGCAACTTTTATTATGAAACCATTACCATAAACGAAATATTTCGTATAGCTACCAAACAAAGTTCTCACGCCACCCATACAAAATACAAGCTTGTGACGTCACATCCTCTGACTACTCAGGCTAGTATATGGCTCTGGTAGTACAGAGAGGGTCGTGCTCCTGCAGTTGAGACTAGAAAGACCTGATGATGATGATGATGACGTCACAATTATGTAGGCATTTCAGCGGCGCGTTTTCACGTCTAAAAATTTACGTCTATAAACATGTGTCTTTAACTTTTATAACTGAAAGAGTTTTTTGTTTAGAAATGTATTTCTGTCACTATTGTGTTTATTTTTGGCAGGTCTTTACATAGCAACATGAAAAAAAAAATTAGTCAACATGCCCATTGAGGCATGTTCTTAGTATATTAATAATATCCATAAAAACAGTATGTCGATAGGGATCGTAACTTTTATTATTTTTGCTCCTCCTTGCTTCTAACTCTTGTTAGGAAATAAGACTTCGGAGTAGTGTATATCTACGATATTTTGAATATTTGACTTTACCAAAATAAAGATTTCTTACCTTCGGAAATATCATGTTTCCGAATGAAAGCCCGTTCATAAATAGAATCGAAGTGTTGAAGTAGTTATCTTTATTATTATTTCTCCGTAATCAGCGCAGATCACGTTAAATCGAAAAGATATACTTAGGTATAACAAACGAGTAATTAATATTACTGAAGTCGGTCATAAAATGACAATAACATTGCTATCTGGCGACATATTGATCTGCCCGCAATAAGTCAACGACTCCAAATGAAAGAATCGTGGTTGATTTCCTATAGCATGCTTATGATCGATGCGTAAATAAAATTTATTATTCGCTTATCTAATTGTTACGCAATAATGGCCAACTTATCGCATTTCTTTTATTAAGAGGGTATACTAGCAGTGCGTTTTCCATACAAATGTATTTCTCTATTTTCTCGCTGAAAACTGCTTCTAGAGGCTTCGAGCTCCGTGGCGCAGCGGTCAACATGCCAGCCTGCGACACGGGGGTCCCGGGTTCGATCCCCGGTCAGGTCATGCTGGAAAACGATCTTTTTCAGTATGTCCTGGGTCTTGGATGTTTATCTATATAAGTATATATTATAAAATATAGTATCGTTGAGTCAGTATCCTGCGACACAAGTTCACAACTTACTGTGGGGCTGGCTCAATTTGTGTGATATGTCCCTATATTTATTTATTTATTATGTATTTATTTAATTCTTTTTACATACAATCTATTACTAAAATAGGTATGTCCCTGTGTTTTATTTTTTTCTAAAAACCTGTTTAAAAGAAAAAAAATTGAACAAATAACAGGTTTTTTGGAAAAAATAAAAAATAGGGGCATTCCTATTTTAGTACTAGATTTTATGAAAAAAGAATTGTGGCTCTAGAATCAGTTTTCAGAGAGAAAATAGAGAAATACATTTGTATGGAAACCATATTGAAAAAATACTGCTAGTATACGCTCTTAAACGTTGACGTATGAACTTTAAAGTCGCATACTTTTCCTTCCTTATATACTAATCAGGAAGGGTCAGAATAGACAATCTTGAGTTTAGTTACTGTTTTCTACTAAATATCTTCTATTTTATTCTGATGTTTTGATTTTTTGATTTATTCTTATCAAAATAAGATTGCATTGATGCAATTCATGAAATATCATATTTCATACTTACTTTTCTAATTAGTTCTAGTAGCCATCAATGCTGGAAACTCGAAAACAAAATTTCTAGATTTTCATACAAAAGCGTTCAGCCGCCCGGGGATACATACATTACTTACGAAAAGTATTTTTTTTTTGAAATCCCAGTCTTGGTCCAGTAGCAATAGTTGTTCATACTGACGATCAGAATAATCACCCTTTTAAGGGAATATCGAGGGTCAATTTACAATTACACGCTGTATAGAAAATGAAATGTACACTTCTAAATTGAATGTACTTGTGTGTGGCTCCAAATCAATACTTTTTTCTTTCTTTCTTTCTTCCCCCGAAGAGCTTACATCACCAGGCGAAGCTTTTGGCGCCACCCCGACCGGAACCCACTAGATATGCTGTTCTATTGTTGACAAACCCATAAATGCTTTGATTGATGTGCGCGCGGTGATAAGCTATTTATAAATGCTTGATAGAAGGTCGGTACTGCCCACGTGAACGTCGAGGTAGGTCGGGGTGAAAACAAATGTGCGGACACCTAAGTTTCGGCACTGACGGTGAAACTTTAGTAGATAGGACTGGCAACCTGTAGTCACTGCTGCGTGATATAAAAAAGTAATAGTTCTTTGAGCCGGTCGAGGTAGGTCAGGGTGAAAACAAATGTGCGGACACCTAAGTTCTGGCACTAACGGTGAAACTTTAGTAGATAGTACTGGCAACCTGCAACAATCACTGATGCGTGAAAAAAAAAGTGTTTCTTGGGCCAGTACTGGTAGTCGAAGTAGGTCGGTGCGCGGACACCTAAATTCCGGCATCGACGGTGACACTTTAGTAGCCAAGACTGGCAACCTGCAGTCACAGCTGAGTGAAATAAAAAGTTAAAGTTTCTTGAGCCAGTACTGCCGTTGATGTAAGTCGGCATAAAAACAAATGCGCTGACACCTAAGTCACCGCACAGACGGTTAAACTGTAGTAGCCAGGACTAGCCATCTGCAATTGTTATTTACTACTGCGTGGAATAAAGAAAGTAAAAGTTGATTTATTGTAACACCATAGAATGTCGGTACTGCCCACATAAACGTCGAGGTAGGTCGGGATAAAAACGAATGCGAATTGAGCGGCGCGACTGATATTGGACACCTTAGTTCCGGCTCACACTGTGACACTCTTTAGTGACCAGGCGACCTGCAAGCAACTGAGACTGTTTTGTGTGACAATTAATTGTGTCGAGATAAAGCGCATATAGTAACTCTCAATTACACTAACGCTTCTCTTAATCGTTCCACTCTGTGTTTGATACAAGTCGTCACTAGTTTGTTTTACATGACTCCTAAAAGATAGAACGAAATGTTAAGTTTCGCACAGAGATAGCTTCCTGTTTAAGGCATGTAGCCGTTTTAATACAGACTAAATGGAAACGCAAATAATAAACGCGAAAGTTTATCTTATTCACGTTAATATTGTAAATAGAGTAGAAGCTACAGAAGTACAAGATTAAAATAAGTTGCTCATTCCCAAACAGAGATCTCGTGTGCGCCGCCAGTAAAACTCTCATGTTTTTAACAAGTTATTTAAGCATCAATTTGGATGATTGATGCATGCGATCGGCGACGCACCGACCTTGCTAAATTCGATTGTTTTCGCTTATTCGAGCGCCTAGACGATCATGATCGCCTGGTACACCCATTGTAACGCGAATAATTTGCCAGTCGTGATATTTTAAATGAATGATTACATTGATTACTAAGCTCATTCTGACCTCTAATAACATTGTTAGGTAGGCATTAGGCATGTACTTGTAACTGTCGAAATGTCTGTGTTTTGTCTACACTTGACTATGTAATTAATGCTGAGCGATGATAAATTATAGGATTGAATTGTTTTAAAAAACTGTGTTAGGTTTTACACCAGTTGCTCTAAGATAAGCCATATTGGTGATGATTATTCAAACTTCTTTAGTATTCTTGAGTATTTCCCTTACTACTTACTTAAATTTGAAAGTATCAGGTAGACATGAGATTGTGGAGGTTGTAAAACTTAGTGTGATGGAAGAGACGACATGTATGACGAATGACGATCCAAATTCAATACAAGAAAAATTAAAAACTTAAAGTAGCCGCCGTGATACATAAGATTCCTACATCTTGTTACCGGCTGAACAGATTGTGATAAAAGATATGTAAGATCTATCGCCAAAAAACTGTCTTTCAAATAACAAAACGCACACACCGTGGTAAAACTTAAAACACCCCTCTTTTTGCAACAGAGCTTTTTAAAAAGAAACCGCGGCGTTTCATGTCCTAAGAAAGTCTTTTATTTGACCAAAAATGATAAATTTTCATTACAATACCAACCCTTTGAGTTGCAGTTATGAGTACCAGGGCACTATGAGAGTGTGGAGGTTGTGAAATTGCGTGTGACCGCAAGACATCCGCTGGACAATGGCGCTTGGCGGCGGACGGAAAGCTCGCCGGATGCACGTAATGCAGATATTGATGTGTGTCTGTCTTTACAATTATTCGCTTGCAAGTGGATGCAACAGGATTTTGTTCCGACTTTAATAATAAAAGTCTCAACTCAATAGAAGACGTTTGAAGCTTATGTCTAATTGTTAGGAGACTTTGTCTTATCAACCAGGCAAGGTGGAACCATAGGTACTTTTATCTAGGAAGGGGGCCTTGACACGGTAAAATGAGAATTTTCCAACTGGGGCCCCTCTATCAGTGGCGAGGGCCCCTTACATTGGCACACACACACTAAGCAGTAGTGTGGTGCTAAGGTGAAATATTGGGCCCCTAGCCGTTACGGAGCCCATAGGCAAATACCTCCTCAGTCCAAGGATTAATGGCCCTGCAACCAGGATTGTATCTGGCTTATGGTAATGGTTAAATATTGTACTCATACTAATTTGGGATAAATCCTTTTAACGTTTTATAAACCCTCATCTAGGATATATCTATGGTAGGATACATGACATCATTTTAAGGAGTTGATGGTGCATGTACTTAATTTTTTTAATTTCTTCCACTTTTGTATGTATATTTCGTATATAATAGGGTTATGTGAACATCTTCGTTCTTTATAGTAAACATATAGGTATAAATACTTTGGTCAATGTGACCATGGATTTCACCACCGTTGACATTTCCATGTGTACACAAGCTGCCTTATTTATTTAATTACTTCATTAATTTTATTTAAGATGGCTGTAAAATTCATTACTTATGATAAAATTATTCATAAAGTAAAATTAATTAACTTGTATTTTTACGACGAGTCCATGTAACTTAAAACAAAATTATGTGGTATTGACTAGGACTAGGACATGATCTCGAAAGTGGTCATCGGGGGTATCGGATGAAGCGATCTATCAGGTCGTTACCGCAGGGCTCATTTATAGGGAAGCCGTGCATGTGTGGGAGATGCACAGTGCGGAACTGGTTTGTCTATGCCCTGTCCACTGAGCACGCTTTCTTGTTTTTGTTTTCCTGGTATTCGCTTGATTTCAGTAAACGGCAAAAAGAAAGGAACGCATTCTCCCATCGAGTCAAAAACCTTTCTTTTTCTTGAAAGAAACCGCTTTGTACTTAAACTTAACTTCCTTTGTGTAACTCGACCGCAGTAACTCAAACAAAATCAATTCAGTGTTGCCGCACCCAAATTGCATTCGCCGTAAACGTGGCAAAAACCATCAAAAGATGTCAAAACTCGCTTTTCCGACCTCTTTGTTCGATGGCAATTTAAAAAATTATGAGACCGTTCGATTCTTTTATTCGATATTTTAAATTTAAAATCGGTCGGCGTCTGTTACGAATTCAATCACGCGAGTTGTAAAGTTGTCGAATAATTACACATTATTATAACAAGACGATAGGTAGGTATAGGAAATGTATCAGCACCTATGTATTACCGGTGACCTTCAGCACTAAATAATGTCTGATAGGTTAATTGCTGTGAACAGATTAGCTTTTGGCGGTTTTTTTCCGCTTCAAAAACTCGGGCGCTTTGTTTATGATCCGTAATTATATCTATGAGAGGCAATCACCAAACCTGTGATTACGTTGTACAAATAACTACTTATTTATACATTCGCGGCAAGTGAGTTAATATCGCCGCGTTATCCCCGGCCTTATTTGATAATTTATTTATTGATCAGCAAATTGGTGTGGAAGTAAAAAAGGACGGCTTTATTATTTCGCGATATTTCATCGGCCCGTTTCTCGTAGTTGCTGTAGAAAAAACGGCAAATATGATATTATTTATGGTAGGGTAAAATTAAGATGGATATGGTTTTTTGCGGTGCCGAAGATTATGATTTGTGGTCATTAGAGACCTACATCAAACGGGTCGCGTGTGACCCGGCGTGCATCAGTGCATGCTGACGCAATGCCGGCCCAAAAAATTCCAATAACAACTGTTATGTTGATTGCTTTAGGAGTTACGCCTTTGTCTGGCCAAAAGATTGGCGTCCAAGTTCGAAAACAATATAAAAACTTCTTATACTTTAAATTAATAATATTAACAGAAACACGCACAACGTGGCCTTTGGGTTTTATGGACTTGGGCTATGTCTACCCCGCAAGGGATAAAGACGTGATTATATGTGTAACAGTTGAACAAAATAAATGTCCTATCTACGAGTATGTGTGTATAAATAATATACTAATAAGAATATTATCTTATAATTCGATTGAGTGCTGGAGTGGTATCCTATTACGATACAAAGTAAGGGATTTTAACAAAGAATGTCTGTAGTGAGGTGGGGTCTTGAAATTTCAAACGGTAAAGTTCTTTAGACGTTCGGAGATTCTACTTAAATATTTTAGAACTGCCAGGATTTTAAAGATTGAAAAGATTTTATTTACTCATTAAGTACTATGTTTCCTCACTCCTCTGTCAAAAAAAAAATTAAATTAGCTGTTTGTTGCGTAGAAACGTCTACAGCTTTACGTCAATTCCCTTGATCCACTTTAAAATCAATGAATCGCAGCCCAGATCACTCGTACCACACCACATCATACGTACTTCACTCTCACTGTTTACCCCGACGTATAAGAAAAAGGTACAACGCTATAAAATGCATCTCAGATTATCATTTTTTGTAATCATATCCCGATCAAAACAAATTCACAGGCAACACCGCGGATCACGGCTCTATCATATTATTATAATAGGATAATGATACGTCTGCGAGCTACGGAGAAACGGTCGCTTTAGTCTGCGCCGGTGTTGCCATGTCTGGATTTCGTTCCCAGTTAACTAGTTCAAGGTTACGTGCTCGTGAATGGGCGGCTTTATTTTTTTGTCTGCGATAGGTCGTCTTTAGGTCGCTGGAGTCACCTAAATGGACTATTAAAATAGTATAACGCATTTGTTGATCGAATATTAAATAATGTTGTCAGACTCGAACAAGCAAATGCTATTTGTGTGTCTAAGGTTTTGAATAAACAAATGGATGGTAAAAATACCATTTTAAGAAGATGTGTTTATTATTAAAGGTTTTAGTATGATCTCCACGTAAAATGAGACGGGTGTCTCGCTAGATTTCTGCCTACACCATGGGAGCCAGCAGGCAACGAAATAATTGTTAGAAAGTTATTGCAGCTTAAGGCAAGATGGAAAAGGAAAAATAAGATAGAAGTTTATTTACAATATAAGCATAAAATTGGGACCTAAAACATACGAGGTACAAAAAATAGATAACTATATCCAAAAATGTTGTCACGTTTGTAATAGCCAATAAAAGGAACAGTTTGATAATATGCAAAAATTTCGAACTAATTAACTACTTATGATAATAAGTTGAGGGTCAGACTAAAAAATGCAGATTTAATTGTGGCAAAACATTGCAAAAAGTGGCGTCGAACGAAGACATTAACTTATTTTGTAACAGAATGGAGTGCAATGCACTGGGAATTGACCGCTTGAGGTTGGCAACCCAGAGAGGGCGCGACAAATATGCGCCCAATCGAACCGTAAACAATAATTCGAATTTCAAATACCTCGAGATCGTCACACGTCGAACATTTAAATTTAGTCGAACTAATAAAGTATTAATTAATATGGTCCAACCGCACTCAAATCGAACGAAGCGAAATCTTATAATACCTCAAATGTGTTGTAAATTTTATTGTAGTCGAGGTATTAACTGACATTTTACTTTCCGGGTTCGCCCGCCAGGTGCTGCGAGACCACCGTTGTCGAAACGACCGAGACAATGTCACTTACAAGTAACTTTGCTAAAAAAACAGACCACCAGCACGCGGTAAGTCATCCATGTATAAATTAAGATAATCTGCGAGTATCAAAATATCTGTCAACCGGCGGCTAATCGTTTTGATCTATGGGCGATGGGCGTGGGGCGTGCGGCAACCGCGCTCGTCGAAAATCGTATCGAAAAAACTTCGGTCACGATTTTTCATCGAGTTAATGAATTAGATAATTTGATTTTGTTTAATACGAGCCATTGGATCTAATAAGACGCTAATTCGACTAATTATTCAGCTACCAGCATACTAATATGTGTTAAAAGATTCTTACTTGACATGGTAATAAAAAACTTCTAACTGATTAACTTATTGGTGTGACTAACCATACGACCTCGTTATTATTCATTGTTTTTTGCCCTCAAAGACTAATTTAAAGTCGGCCGCAATACTTTGAACGGCGTAACGTTATTAGTTTTTCGTCTTAAAAGCGATAAACATCTAAATGAATTGTGAATCGTTTTGTTGACGATATTTTATGAGAAATAAATCGGCCGATGAAACGCCGGCCACATCAAACGGTCGCAGTTCGCTCGGACCACCAAAGAATATTGACCTTTGGATTTACAATGGCACACTATATTTAGATGTACCGAATGAAATCTCTACAATCTGGGAGGTCAGTCTAAGTTGGCGACACTATTTTGACGGACACCGTGAGATAGCCGCCAGAATTTGGAATTAGGCGAACCTGACAAAAGGCGGTTTTCGATATAAATGTTGTCGGCATTTTAATGACTGTTCGGACATACCTGAAATATCCAATTGGTAATTTATAGCCTTTGTCGAATAAAATGCGACTGCAAACTTTGTTCTTCACAATAATTAAAATCATGATTTATGGGTGTCGCAGCGACTTAATTAAATGTGTAGCCGACATTGAAAATAAGTTAATTGATATAAATAAAAAAAATATGGAAATCATAAATTTTCCTCTTGTCAGCTAATTTGGTTATCGAAATGAAGGTGAATGTAATTCTAAAGGCAAATCAGGTCGTTGTTATATTGATATTGTAAATGTACCTATTTAATTTGGCTTAAAGCAAGATTGGTACGCAAACAAAAATAAACTTAAATGTTTTACTTTAGTCATTTCTAAATTCGTTCACCTAACGAAGCGTTTAGTTTCTTTTCATGGGAAAACAGCCTGTTTCAATTTGTAATAATTCAAAATATTGGCTAATTTAAGGTACGTTTTGTCACTATATGCGTGTAGATACAGAAATTTCGCAATAAGTCAAACGCCCAAATGTCGTTCGACTTATCAAATAAGTGTAATTCCTTCAAATTAAACAGTTCACACCGTTGTCGCGGGAAAAACTAGTCTAGTAACTATTTTAAAGTAGCTGTTTAAATACTGTGGCGGTGCATAAAATTTTCTATGTGAATAGTCCCGGTCCACGGTCCGGCGCCCCGTCAGCTGGCGGCCCCCACACCTCGCCGCTACCCCTAATTACGGGGAGTGTGTTTCTGTGTCAACACTACACAATAAAACGATACATGTCATTCTACATTTTGTTCCTTTTTTAATTGTATTATTTTTTAATTCATTGACCATTCATTTTTAAATTCTTAATTTTCTACGTTGCAAGCATTCGCACAAGTATTAAATCGATTTGAAATTGGAATCATTAATTTTTAATTGTTCGTCACCAAAATCTTTTAAAAAAATCATTTGAAATAGTTAGCTGCCAGGATTTACGCCTGTTAAAAATAAAAGCATGGCGATTTGATAAGTATTTAAAACAATAGATGACATTGCAAACTTTCACTTAACTTTCGTTGTTTCCTTGCCGTCATTAAAAACAATATGGCGGAGAACAAAGGTCCGTTCAAGCGATTCCGGCGCAAAAACAAGATCGGTTAAATGCTGGAAATAAAGGAGAAAAACGCCAATTTCCAAGAAGCGTTGACCGCGTTGCCAATTATAATAAAATCGTTGTTCAATACCGCCGGCGGAAAGGTTAGCGATTTTGCATACATTTCGGTAGTTTGTGATGAGACTTGAAATTGCCTTAAAGTTGTAACCATAGATATTATACTCTACAGAAATACATAAATGTCTTATCAGGGAGTAGGTCCACTAGACATTAGTCTTAGTCTTGTTAACTAGAAGTCAAGAAAAAGCGTAAAAAGATTAGTACGCAACAATGGAAAATGCTTTTATAGCTATTTGTTACATGAATATTTATTTAATATAAATATAGCAAATAGTGCCATCTGTGGTTAGTAAGAGCACCACTCTATTCGTATAAAACATCGTGGACACCATGGTTGTTACTAACTAGACATTGAAACATTCACAACAAAAAGTGGTCTAAACAACAGCAAACGTGAAAAACACAAACAAACAAACAAATCGCAAACATTTTTTCGATTAGTGATGCGCCAAACAGCGACAGATTAACTATGGAATGAAAAACCTTTAATTCTAATTGACGAAGTATGAAAAAAATATTTAATTAGCATAGATTTTAGGAAGGAGAAATTTCAGATAAATTGAATAATGTGTATAAACGTTTACCATGGTGGCATCATCTTTGACTTGTCCACGAATTTCCATACAAACGGGAGTTGCACTCTTACTATACATAGAAGGCGCTACGTGCTATACTTAATAGATATTAATTAAATATTACAACTAATGACGAGACATCTATTCCTGTAGATTTATTATATCTATGGCCTTACGCACATACAAAAGAACAAGTTTTTTTTTTTTACATCGGCCATGTAACATCTCCTTTCTTTTTGTTTAAACAAATTAAGCAGTGCGAAATAACAACATTTTGAACACCATAAAGCGTAACTCATTTTAAGGCCATCAAAATGCTGGGAATAAAAGATTCCTGAACGAAATCGACTGTCGCAAAAGGATCGATCCCCGATGCGTCGGCGCCCGCTCTAAGGATTATTACTGCGGAATGCCGCCTCACGGCTCTCGCTTTCCGAGCGTTGTACAGCCAACAACAAGCAGTTTGAATTAAGAACGTTATTTTATAATAACGTTCTTCATTAAATCAAATATCGTTTTCAAAATGGCCAGTGTTAAACTTGAGAGTTACAGTGCGACAAGGATCATTCGCCACTTGGATGAAATTGAGATGGGGGCGCTGTGTGTAATTACGAGTGTAATTAGGACTACCAGCTAACTATAATATCAGTTTGAGTAAGAAGAAAAATAATGCCGCCTTCCTAAATAAATTGACCGGTCGAATTGACTAGAAACATCGAAATAAAATTTTGGCAACTGATTAAATTATATATTAATACAGCCTGTATATTCATTTTTTTCGTGATGGCCAATACCCAAATTGATTTAGCGTCTATGGTTGACAGATATCACAACAAACGTCAGTCCAATACGAACAAGTTCTTATTTGTTTTACAATCTCATCATCAAAATAAAAAAATGGTGGCACTGTACTCTCAATTTGATAATTAAAACTCTTAAAAGTCTCGCTCGATCGCGATCTACTTTTGCTTTCGACTGTACTCGCCGCCCAGTGATATAATCGTTTTATAGTTTATTTAATACGATCATTACTATCCGAATGAGCGCGCACTCGAACCTCAACATCAATATGACAATCATTTGCTGCAATCGATTAAAGTGTTTAAATTCGACGTTTTTATTGTCTCGAGACGTTCATGGTTTTCGGAGAATGCGTTAAATCGAGCAATCAGACATTCTTCTCGATTATGTGCAGAAGTCCAAATTACAGACAGGCGCGCCGTGCGTGTCCGGAGATACCCTCGGGATTCAATGTCAAAATGCAATTTTTGCTGCTTTTTGACAATTTTGTTGAGAAGTTGTAATAAACTGACAGTTCATTGATGTGCGAAAAACGAAACACAATCAGCTAGCTTTGATTGTTATTTCAGTATTGACAGAGCCTTGCTGACACCCCTTCGGCATGAAACCCTAAAAAGACAAGAAGCAATAATTTATCGAAGAAGTCACTGAAAGGCAAAATTAAATTGATAATGCTATCGAATCCAGCGAAATAAATCGTGTTTGGGTCGCAATCTCGGCAAAATATCTCATTCTAATTGGAACTACGTCGACTAAATAAAAGGGCGTCTTAAAATGTACCAGGCTAATATGAGTTATCAGGAGCCTGATCGCACCTTTTGGGCTGCGCATGTGTGTGTGCTTGTAAAAAGTTAAGTTCGCGTCGGCAGGTGCGACGGCAGATGTGTGGACGACGTTCCATTTGAATGCCCTTAATTCTATTTGTGTTGCAGTCCTGTTATGATAGCCGCGTATGTATTTAAAAATAGATAAGTAAATAAGAATAGGAATAAAAAAAATACTTAGTGGCAGATTAAGAGCCTCATGATCTTTCTTCTTCAATTAAAAAGAACACCAATAGGTACACCACATAAGTATCGCTAAGGGTGGTCAAACTTTTGAAAAAAAGCACTTGGCATATTCTGCTTTTTGTCTTTAAATCCAGAGCCGTTTATCTTTGTTTTGATAGATTAATAAAATAAGAATAAATTATAATAAGGTTGAAGCCCGCGAAATTAGGGATTTCTGAATTAACCCTATTAGACATTAAGGCTTGTTATGCGATAAACTCGAAGTAAGACCGGCTCGTTTGCATATTATATGGTTTACGTTTCATATTCAGGCCACAGGAGATGCTTGTTGTTGGAATATCCAAATAGCTAAATATTCTTATCAAGCTCTTCCTTCTTCGTGATTGGTTAAGTTTCAAAACGATTAATTATCATTATTATAAATTACGTAACTACGTTTAAAGGTTTCGTCAGACGGTTACAGAAACAAAAAATAATTATCTGTTTCCCTTAACCATCAAAAATTAATTTTTGACGGTCGAGTTCCTACATGACGTAAAATTTCTGGGCAACTGGCGTTTCTAACACCAATTTTATAGACTTCGAACAAACGGAGTGTTGAGCGTCCGTAACGACCATAGATAATTTTATCGAGTAATTTGAAATAATTTAATTTTCGAACGGCACACGTGACCGAAACCGCAATCGACGGGAACACGGTTCCTTTGCATATCGGGGATACGGAGAATCGAACCGATTCGAAAACAAAACAAATTGCGTTTCCGGGGCGCCGTTCGGCAGATGGCGCCTTTCCGCCAGCTGCGCCGCCTCTAGCGGAACCGAACGCTCCAAGTTAAGGCCGCCTCGCCGCCAACGAACTCGAAGCTCCGAAAACCACATCGCGCGCTGTACAAGTCGTTTATCTGCTTAAATCGCGTGTATATTTTTATAGACACTCATTGTAGTCTTTAATAGGCACTTGTTCTTGAAGGTGAACTCGTGTACCGGAGTGACCGGACTTCTTTTATCTGCGAGCCTACGCGCAATCTTTAATTACGCCGGTCTATACGACAGGTGGCTTACGCGGGCCTTTCAGCACAAAAAGCAGTACACGAGAATTAATGACGCGAAATAATGTACCAGCATGCGAGGCGAAAATCTAAAGGCGCACGCACTCCGAGCAGTGCATGGGCAACACGACACCCGCCATTGAACACATTTTCACGAGGGAAATATCAGCTTACACGTCGAGAGTTCGCCACCCACTACGTAGCCTTTCAAAACTAGAGCGACGTTCTGCGTATGCGCTCCTGGTAAATAAAAATGCTGTTTCGAACAAAAACCTTACTTTTTTATTTTCATAGACAATAGAGGACCGCCTTGGTGTTGCCATCTGAAGTGCGTAGTGCAATGAAGGATATTTAAATACAAAGATTTTTTTTTATTCTTCAAAGGGATGTTTTTTTATTCATAGAAACAGACAGAGATTGTCTATTAACTAATGCACCGTTTTATACTCAAATTATTTCCCTTTCCTACTTTGAGTTTTTTTTTAATTGGGGTAGAGGAGGCCGAACGTCCTATAAAACCTTATTCAGTTATCGACCTCCATGAAAACTTTAATTAATCTAGACAGAAACAGCATCCAAGACGCTACCCCACATTAGCAAGTCCAGTAACCTTAAAAAAAACAAATGCACGAATAATGAACTCAAAGATGGTAATAAATCCAGCTCGGAACGTTTAAAAGCGTATTTAATTTATCGTCAATAGCATATAGCTGATTAGCGAAGGTAAGGCAGGTAGACCGAGACCCTTTCACGGGAATTTCGGCCCCGACGGGCTGCGCCGCCTTTTTTTTCGGTGGTCATTTTGGTACAGTTAGGTTTTGGACAAAGCATCCGTCCTTTGACGAGTCGGTTTTAGGAATGTAACAATAATTAAGTACAATGAATGACAGATAACTTTTTTTGACGCTTGAAGTGTAAAATTTGTCGACTCTGAATGGTTTCTTTCTATGTTTAGGATTGTGACTTAGAATAGTCTTGGAAGAGCTACTTCAAATAATTTGTTTTGTTCGTTAAGATTATTGTTTTTTTTTCTGATTTTGGACCACTTATGTACTTACATAAAAGCGGCTTGTCAAATGCCTCAATATTGATTCAACATTAAACAGTCACAAGTTTGGCTATAGGAGTTAGGTATACTGAGGTTACCTAAATCAAGGTAAGATCAAGCATTCGCAGTAACATCCCTATTATTACCCGACTGTGAAGGGGAAAGTAATGTTTTCCAAGGCTTTATATTGCAAATCACAGCAATATAATTTCTGCCAGCAATCCTATGGTGGACTACTCTCAGGGTTGCTTAACGTACGTAAGCTACGTGCGAGCGCTGTCCTTGGTTTGGCTTTGATCTTAGCAGCTTTGTTTCCTGTGATCCCGATAACCCTGCATCCGCCACGTAAGAACTGCAGTGATTCATACTAAGATAGCCTCGCGAACTTACGCACTACAATACTGGGCCACGTGTCTGTCTGTGCGTTTGAGTAATTTATTGAGTACCTACTAGGTAAAGATTTGATTGTAGATGTCGGTAACATTGATTTGCCTCATGATGAAAAAATAGGGTAACCGTGCCAGTTTTGGGACTGCACTAGTTATTGACCACCATTGATTATGCGGTTCGTTCAACAATTTTATTACATTATCAAATATTTTATTTTATCTTATTGCTATAGAATTTTTAACCAAAATCGAAAATACCTAAATTACTGTTTTACCCAAAAATGACCAAGGTTTTTAATCCAATTACATTGACAAGTCGCCTAGCTATCAAAATGCCACGCCAACGGTTGTCCAACGGAAAACGCAGCTGCACCGCCACTTGCCGCCTAGGCCCTTCGACTACATTGAATAAACGCGGGAGCGACGGTTGGAACAAGGTAACCCCAACTATTGGCACTTGTGCCGGTTACCTACCTAATTACTGAACTGGTTCTCTATTGTCATTTTAAAAATGGAACGGGTTACAATTTTTGAAATTTGGTGTTGGCAACAAAGATTACTACATGAAATGTTGCTTGTTAGTGAATTACTTTAGATATTTACATTCGAAAAGTACAAAGTAATAGAAGTATTTAGCAGTTAATAAAAAAAATTAATTTTGCAGTATATGTACGTGTAATTTCCTTCTTTGAGAATATATTTTCAAAAATATTTCGTCGCATTATTTTTTCCAAGACATTAAAGCTACAAGTAGTGGTTTAAAAAGCGAGTAATTATTGACAGGATATTGCTCTGAATTCCGTTTAAAACGGTGTTTTCTATAAACTGTGTTGACATTCAGGCGAACCCGTCGAGCGCATAGGTATTTGCGAGTACATTGTACACCTGCCCCGCTTTTTTATTTTTTTTTCGCCATCCACCTACGGAAAGTCGATATCAAGTTGAATTAATTCATTCACCGGTTAAATTGTCCACAATGTTGCCGATATAAGAATAGCAACTTCATTATGTTGTAAGTAACATAATTTAATATTTTAATTTTGCATGTCGCATCTGTAATGTCATAATCTCAGAATTAAACGCTTAATTTTTGCCTTTAATTCGAGATTTTATTCAGGAAGAACAAAATTTAAAGCGATAAAGCCTTAATGTTATTGAACATTGTGATATCGGACATTTGATCTGAAACAACAGAAGGAATACTACTTTTTATAACGTTATGTTACGAGTGTCTTAGAAAAGGTTTAACTTTGAAGAGAATAAAGATCAAACTTAGTACGCTCAATTAAGTTTTGGCATTCGGTGGATCACTCTGGAATTAACATTAACGGGCCAATGAAAAAGTTGATTGCTTCTATTGACAATGTAGATTTGTATATCCAAGTTATTTCTTTGTTTGCCTGACTAAGTGTTTCTATGTATACTTTAATGCTCTTTAGACAGAATGGTTCTTCAATACTGACGACTGCAACGAAATTATGATTTTTGAAGCAATTATCCACAAAGATTGCACAACAGCTAAAAAAACCCATTTGTTTCTTAAATAAATTCGATTATAATAACGATGAGCTTAAAATTTCTAGACTTAGCAGTTGTGCTAATTTATAATATATAAGTCTATATTATGATAGTATAGTTGATGTAAATTTGTCTAATGAACATAATGAACTAGGGTATTATAAACTTAAAGAATTGAAGACGGTTATCGCAGCAGGCGCGCGCGCAGGTGTGCAAGACGGCGGTTATGCGGCAGATGTAGCAAACGAACGACATCGTTATCAGCAATTAGATGGCAAGACCAACGATTGGTAAACGATAATTTGGTCACGTGAGTTAATAAAGGTGTTGCCAACATCTGCTTTGAAATTATTAGCTAAGTTATTTTTGTTGAGTCAAACATAGGTTTAAATTACTTACATGGATGACGCGTTACCACGTCAACGTAATGAGCCTTGTATTGACTACCTAGGTCTGACAGTCAGCTAATCACACTATTAGTATATGGGCCTTAAGGTTGAGATAGTGCTGAAAAATCAAGAACACGGAAATATTAGGTGAGGTTTAGGTACGAAAAAAATGTTTACTTCAAAGATACGTTCACTTGTACGACAACTTACATGTGTACCATACGCACATGTGTGAACTCAGAACCTACTCAGAACGGAACCTTCGACGACATTTCGCACATCTGCGCCGACTCCCAGCACATTTACATCGTATCCTGTCATTAAACCTTTAGTTACGAGAAAAACGAACGCGTAATTTTTTACCGAACAATAATGTAGTCCGAGACAAATTAATCTTGAACAGAAATTGCTGTCGCATAGTTCTGGTAGAAATAGATGCGAACAGAGGCCAGTAATGAAAGTGGCTGGCCGGTTATTACAGCCTGCGAGAAGTAAATCGAAATGGGAGTGAGTCTGATTCGCGGCGCCGCATGACAGCCAGAGATGGATTGTTGTCAACATTAGTGCGGGAGCATATCGACTTGTCGCCCTATGCTGCAACCTCAGCTCCTCGAGCAAAACGTCCTTAGCGGCCAACGAACCAATCAAAACTAAATCCACCATCACTAATAATAAGACGCTTTTTCAACGAACCGTGCAGAGTCGTTTGCGCCTCGACGACTCCACATAGCCACTCGCGTCCAGAAGTACATGTCGCGAGATGTCTGGCAATCGATTTACAGCTTACATACAAAAGAGCCCAAGGTCCACAATTAAACGGAGTGGCGGTTTTCGCGCCGGATTACGGGCTTATTCGTGCTGCTGCGGCAATTAGGAAGTCATTCATTAGGGTCCCTAAGTTTCGCAGACGTGGGGGTGCCGTCGCACCGTGACGTCACACAGATCTTTCGCAACGCTACGATTTTAAACTATTCTGCGCTCGCTGAACTGGACTATCGCTACAACTATTGATATTTAAAAACTAAAGTAGCCGTGGTTAAGAATGCTGCTGCGGTAACGCGCGCAATACAAACAGGAGCGAGTTAGTGTACCTCTCTTCTTCCCGAGGCGATGGCGCCACGGTGCGCGACAAGGACGGGAGAGCACACCTTAAAATAACCCTCAAATTCATCGTAGTAGACACAACCATAGATCTCATTTCCGAAAGCGCGATAAGGATGCAAGATGCGGTTAGTGGCATCCCAGAATGCATCTGTCAAGTTACACGAAAAAAATGGGGCCCTGGAATTTCGGGACGTCTCGGCAGCGCCGGGACACATGCTCGTTTATTTTTTACCATGAGTAGTTTCATTCAAAAATTGTCAACGGATAGGGAGATTTGTGTAATCTTGTTAAAGTAATAGGAGTTAGCCAGTTAACAATCAATTTAGCGATCATTCATGTACTTTAAGATGGAATTAGGTTCAGGTTTAAAGATTTTTATTCTCACTAAGACATATTTTACATCACTTACATGAGAACATAAATTCTATGACAGAAGTAGGTACATTCGTTGTCACTATTGTCACAAAGCTGTCACACTAATAAACAACAAAGAACAGACAGGTTCAGTATATTGAAATTATGTGTCTGGGTAATAAATTTAAATTTATTGCTGACGAAAAACCAATAACAAGCCGTTTTACTGCCAGGTCAATCACTACTAGTGATCTAATACGAAAACTGTAACGAATTGAGTACTTTACAGCTCTTTAACATGATTTTTATACAAAAAGAAATGTAAGAGTTCATAAGCAAAGTTATACAAGTAAACAGCAAAAGACTACCAGCGTCAAACTTAATTTATTCAATAATACATTTGACGTGGGAAAATGCATAAGTAAAGTGCTTATCACATTCGCTTTTAGCGTCCTATTTCCGCTTGGCGAGAGCAGCTCGGCGCTCCCCGCCTGTACTAGGCATGCAGCAGTGTGCAGCAGCTTGAAGCCTTGACCCTGTGCGGTGGCGTCGACCGGAACGCACGCCGAGCCACATTGCGAATCTTGCCGATTCTCGCGCACCGTCTAGTCGGTGTTGTGATCTTAGTACATTCCGCTCGCACGTGTGCCTTACGAAATTGTTTTCTCTTTCGTTTATGCTTGAAAATTGCATCGATTAAGTTAAACACAGTTTTCAAGTACCTGTTTATCTACAAAATGACAAATACAATACGCAGATCCACATTCTTAAGCATCCAAGCAAGTTACTACATGAACCGATGTTTATACCAGTTTCCAGAACTAAAATAAGCAAGAGAAGCTTGCGAGTTAAAATGAATTTACGATGATACAATTCTAAGGCAGACGAAACGGACGGGTAACGTCAAAATCGAGAGTTATTATGGACAAAAAACTTGGCTATCAAGAGTTGAGGAGTAAATAGAGGCCGGGAGAGGGGTTGGCAGTCATTGATGTGGAACCGGTCCTAGCGGCTCGTCACTGGAACCGGCTCGTGACAGACGGGGATGAATTACTCACCGAAACACCGCGTTTGGGAACCATGTTATTTCTAACATTGCTTTATTCAAACTGCACTACAGCTGTAACAAAAAGCTTGTCAAACATTAATGTAAGCCATAGAACAGGTAAAAACAAAAGGATTGTATTATCCGATACACATGTTGACTATAAATGAATCAATATCCGCGACTGGACGATTTACCTTGCAAAAAATCGAAATTTACAAATGTAAAACAATGCAATACTACCAATGAATGAACAAACGTGCCGACAGGAGGCTCGATCGACATCGACACATCATATCGACATCGATAGACGCTTGTCGACAGCCGCCAACAGGACGTGACGTCACGCGTAAACGCGACCATTTTAAACAAGCTTTGCGCCTCACCAGATGTCATCGGTACAAACAAAGATGTCGTCTTTTTATTTGTTTTATTGGGACACGATAAGGCTCAGAATTGTTCGGTTGTTCATCCGGAATCGTTTTATTTTATATTCATGGTAAGTGCGTAGTTAAAAAGGTCGAATTCGTATAGGAATTTTCAATTTAATTTCGTGATGTCATTGTGGCGTCGATTAGTGATAAGCGAACTTCATAACACATGTAGTGCAAACAGATGGCCATAATAGACGCTTTATTTGCTGTGTAGAAAGATGCAAACTTTGCGGTGGTAATGTCCTAAACTACTGATCTCATTCAGAGAAAAGTTTCAGTAATTTATTGGGTTTCTATTTCTTCTGACAATACGTTATTTATGGGTAAGTTCGCCTTAGAAACATAAAGACGAGTTCTAAACAAATCAGACATAGTTTACTAGCTTTTGCCCGTGGGTCCGCTCGCGTTGTGGTTCCCTAGGGAACGATATTGTTTTCGGGGTGGAAGTACCCTATGTCCTTGACTGTACCCCAGACAACGTGTATACAAAATTTCATATTGATCGGTTCAGTCGTTAAGGCGTAAACTATAAATATATTTTTTTATTTCGTAATGTTCATAATATTAGTTAGGACTTAAGTCAAATAATTGTTTGTGTAATTTATTTTCATTATCATAGAATTTGATACAATTATTAAAATAGCAAAGGCTAATAATATGGGACTGCAACTGAACCAACGCATGCGCACATAAATACAACAAAAACTACAAAATAAGCTTTTAAATTCGAACTACATCCGAGCTTTAGAATCTTGCATTCAAACAAAATTTGTACAGAGAATTGTTGAATGTACAGATCATAGCAGGTAGCGTAAGTAGGCTCACAATGAGCTTCTACGCCAGTGCGTTTGCAAGAATATTGGGTTTCTACTACACCGCCTTTTGTGCGGGCCTTAATAAAAAAAGGAGATGTTCTCAGAATGTCTTGTCCATTTTTTGTTTTCGCATTATGTTATGATTGCGTGTAAAATTGAAAGGAAAGCTTTTGTTGTCGATTTTATTGTTTGGGCGATTCATCGTAGAAATTCTGTTTAGACCGAACTGTATATTTGGATTATAATAAGGCGAATACATAAATGTTATTTAGAAACTGGTCGAAAATATGTTTGGGGTACGTAAGTCGGGACATTTACCCTAGTTCGATAATTGTATTTCCTCAAGATAAAGAAATTACTCCTATTAAATAATACAATTGAGTATCAAAATGCTCGTGTCTCTGTACTTATTTTGAAAACTTTTTACGCCATTAAATTTATTTGTATCATGTAGTATACAATTAATTCCAAAACGCTAGCCATTTCGAAACCGCCTGATAAACTAAACGTCGATTTAGACACAATTTTATCACGAAAGCAAAACAAAATAAACGAACGGAAAGAAACGCCCTAAATATATCGTAACCTACAAAACAATACATGAAATGTTTCGCGATGCTACCTTGTCGCATTAAGCGCTTCGAATATCGCCGTTGAGATCGTTGGCCGAAAGGAGCGATCGGTGGTTAGACAAGGTTGCAAGTGGAGCAGCTGCGTTTTTTTTGCTTCGGTTTTACGATTCTCGTCTGGAAATGCAAGGGCCTGTATAACTATACGTGGTATTGTTGTTCTCTAGCAGTGGAAGGTTTTGGAGCGAAACGACTGGATCGTAAGGATTCAGTAGAATGCACTGGAACGGAAAAATCAAGTGTATTTTATAGCTTTCTTTAGTAAGAATAAAACCTTGGAAGAAATATACCCTTTGTTTGGTTAACGGTACTAAATAATGAGTTTCTTGGTGTGCTACTACTATGATTTAAAATATTGACGTCAAGAAAAATCCATTTATTTTTAAGTCCCTATTTCTTATATTTATCTACATGCATTGATCGCGACTGCCTCTATGCTTTATGGTCTGTTTATTCTATGCACCATAGTCAGGCCAACCCTAAATATATATATTGAGGGTAGAGGTGCAGTCACTGGTGGCAGTCACTGGAATATAGTTATATTTGGTGACTGCCACCGGTCATATGAATAAAATAGTACTTACTATGGACTTTGAGTCATGGTATGAAAATTAACTAATTTAATGCTTTCGTCATTTATATTTGGAAGTTACGGGAAGCTATTATTTACTTAGTTAATTAATATGACATTACTTTACAGACGAAATTCTGAATTTCGTGACGACAAGTTGTCATTTTTTCATTAACTAGCTGTTTTCCCGCCCTACCGTACTCGTAAATTATAGCCTATGTAATCAATTATCTAATTATGTTACTATTTATAGGTGAGATTTTTTAAAATAGTTTCAGTAAATTTGAGTTTATCCATAACAAACAAATATCAAATTACTTACTTACATAATAATACTTTTTATTTATCTACTGTCTATTCACATAACGTTTGTGCCAGGCTAAAAGTATTATCTTATTTATTTAATTTCTCTTGTTTGTTGATTTAAGTTGGTAAGTTCTAGATATCCATGATATTTTTGAATAATTCATAGAAACGGTACAGATTCATACAGAAAAGACACTTCATATACATACTAATATTATAAAGATGAAAAATTCGATTGTTTTACATTGAATACCTTGGTTCTAAAACTACTGTATCGATTTTCTTTCACCTAAAAAAAACTAATTTATCGGCGGGTGACAAAGGCTAGAATTTCGCAGACAAAGTCGCAGGAATATTGCTTGTTATCAATAAAGACATAACATACTACTCTACTATAACTAAGTAATTTACGTCCAGTATTGTTGGTATTGATGATGCTGTAATTTGGCGTAAATTGGTCTTAATGGAAACAATCTAAACTGAATTCATCAACGGGCCAACAGGGATGAACCCCAATATTCCCATGAATGTAGAGGTAACTCTGGATTTCAGGGATGTGGATCGATTGATGGGTTTGCTTTATCAACCCTTTCGTTTGGTGAAAAATATGCTGTCATTAATATGGTAGTACTTTTACAATAAATTAGGGATACATACCTTCCATTTTTTAAGATAAGCATTAGGTTTATTTTTTTTTAGAATCAGGGTCAGGGTAAAACGCGAAAAAATAACTACATTTTGATGATTTTCGACAAGGGCACTCTAATTAGGAGGCTTTAAACTTACTCTAGAATCGATGTCGTTGCCTACTTAAAACTTTGATAGTAACGTGCGCAAGCGCAGCCATATGCGCAAGTAAAATTTTTTGCCAATATTTCATCGAAACGTCTGATTAATAGCAGTTAATCAGCCTAGTGACAATAATTCTATTTTTAAAGTAATAAAAACTTGAGGTCGAAATAAGATTAGTGACAACTACAGGCACGTTTACCCTATGTTCAAACTTTGTGTAGAAACAGCTAAATTCGGTCCAATGGTTTCAGGCTATTCATTAACTTTAGTTACGTTTTATTTTATCTAGTGTTATCTACTTGCAACTAATTTTTATTTGTATAGTAAGCCTATCTGACAAAATATTTGTACCTAGACCAGAAATGGTGTAAAACGCGTAGCTCGCATTTTAACCTTTGTTATGACAAATTACTATAAACACATGTTTGACAAATAAACGCATCTTTATCTTTATTAATTCTGTGATTTCTGTCCTAACCCTATTGAGGCATCTTTGCAATAGATCAATAGATTAACATCTAGTAATTCTGACGGTTGCCACAAAAGGCTGTGTTTCAAATCAATTTCAGTGTGCACATTTCCAAATTGTAGCACAGATAAGAAATGGGACAGCTTTGTCGGTATTTTTTGCCCCATGGGAAAAAATGCCAACATCCCTTGAGGGTTCCTTTTTTGCCCAAATGGTACCTTTTAATTAACAGACTTTTTATAGACTCCTCTCAGGGATGAATTCTAAGGAAATCGTATAGTCTTATAATTATAGTGATGTTAAAAATGTGGTTCTTCTTTCCTTGGATTTAGGTACCTATGTTTGTGATAAGTTATGTTACTTTTAAGGTATTTTGATAATGATCAAATAAAGATACGATAGGTACCTACATATCATTTTTTTCTGCAAGAAAATTACAATGCTCTGGTGGACTAGACTCTGAGACCAGTAATTATACTTTTTCACGACCGACAAAAAAAGGAGTGAACCTACGTATTATTTTTCAGTTCTTGATCATATAGGTATAGCACCTACTTAAGTGACTTTCTTTATTCAACAATCAACATCTAAATACCTCAACGGATTTGAACGTATCTATCGTTAGAATTCTTACATTTTGAGTTACATTGCTATAATTTTTTAGCCAAGGCCGTCGCGTTTTTAGGGTTCCGTAGTAAACTAGGAACCCTTATAGTTTCGCCATGTCTGTCTGTCCGTCCGCGGTTTTACTCAGAGACTATAAGTACTAGAAAGCTGTAATTAGGTATGAGTGTGTATATGAATCATGGCAAAAAAGTCGTAGAATAAAATCTAGAAAAAAAATTTTTTTTTTGGGTAGCTCCCATACAAGTAAATTGGGGGAGTATTTTTTTTTCTCTATTTACCCATCGTGTGGGGTATCGTTAAAAAGGTCTTTGAAAAATATTGTGAAGTTGAGAACACCATTTTTCGATTTAGGGATCCGTTTCCGAAATATTTGGTTTTAAAGTGCAAAATTTTGTTAGAGGTACGTGTCCCCCCCCCCTCTATCTGCTAAACAGTTATATATGGATACGTGAAAAAAATTACAGCAGTAGTATATATACTGAAGTTGAAAGGAAAACTATCAGAGCTAGGTACTAAGTGCAAACTAAAAAGTTATAGGCAACCAACTTATAAAATGTACTAGAAAATGTAAAATTTCATACAATCCTCATTGTTAGATGTTTTTGGTCGTTAAACTGTGAGGTGCGAGTGTAAACAGTGTGAACTCAAAGTTGTCATTCGCAACTACGGAACCCTACACTGCGCGTGGCCCGACACGCACTTGGCCGGTTTTTTTATTTTAAAAAGTCGTGCTGTAAGTAGGTATACTAATTTTAAAACTAACGAATTCAATGGATCGGGGTTATGTAAGGAATTACCTACACAACTAATTTGACGAGCTCCGTGGCGCAGTGGTTAACACGCCAGCCTGCGACACGAGGGGTCCCGGGTTCGATCCCCGGTCAAGTCATGATGGAAAACGATATTTTTCAGATGACCTGGGTTTCTAAATCACAAGTTACTGTGGGGTTATTTTTATGTGATATGTCCCTATACCTACATAAAAATATTCACTCAAGACATTTAAACTCCAGGCGTCTAGATGAATATGTTCCACAGTCGACTATAGGTAGGTAATGATTGCATTACCTACCTATAGTCGACTGTGGAACTTATTTCGTGTATCGGACTCGAGGCCCAGAGATTTAGGTATACTTCGTTAGGCCGTCTAGACTTCAGCAATGACTAGATCGACAATTTGTCAGCCTAGGATTTAATCTGGGGCCATTGATATCGTTACGAAAGGGATGATTTGGGGTGAAAGCGAATAGAAGTACCTAGACAGTTTTAAAAATAATTGAACATATTTTGTGGATTTCGCAAACATCGCTGATTCCTTTTAAGAGATGTTTGTTGATGTGAAAAAAATGTGACGAAACTAGGGAATGTTTTTTTCCAGAACTACGTAAATCTTTGGAGGTAGAATAAATGTATGCCTCATTACTAACACTTAGCTACTTCAAAAAGTTAATTTAAAATTTGTAGATATTACGAAATAGGTATATAAAAAGAATAATTTTCCTGCAAATAATACCTACCTAGGTATTAAGTACGTTCTAAACCTTTATAAAGAAAAAAATTCAAACGTAGCTAAAATTATTACCACAACATTTTATTACGAAAGCTTTCCTAAAGATTTTAAACAAACACAACAGACAATATACCTACGAAAAACAACTACAGATAACCGGACTGGCAGTTACCACTAATACCTACATTTTATCAGTACGAAAATAACATAGACATCCAAATCTACAGCATTTTACTACGAATAACAATACTAGTCACATGTACCTATGAACCTTAATTAAAATGATATATCTACAAGCTTTCAGCCCTACGTGACATATACATAGCTGTGTTTTACCCTTATCACGTACTACACTACACATCTCGTACTTACGCAGGTACTATCAAAATCACAGATCACAGACAGACCGAGGGTACTCCAAATAAAAACCACGCATGCTTAGCGTAGCGAATTCGTGGCAAGTAATCGAACATAACCTAGCTATCACGTGCCGCCCTTACATAAGGGTGGGCCGCATAACCTCTACAGCTGTTCGGCTGCCCTGGTACCTTTGACTATGTACTCTCTAGACACCGTCATGCCTTTATTTCAATGATTAAAAAACTGGCTTATGCTTATGTTATCAAAATCCGTCAAATTGGTAACTGTGTAGCGACAGACTATAGGTTTGGACACTATTTTTTCTACGCTTTTAGGCTAAAAGTCTAACTAGGCCCTGATACCTACCTTGTCGGCCGACGATCTCAGCCACATGCTCCGAAGACGGCACCGGGACACACTCCGTCATGTTCTGGGATTTCTTCGCCCTATCGTCTGGAGGAGGCGCGAACCCCAGAGGACTCGCCAGCGGATTCGCGCTAGGCAGACTATCCCCCAAACTCAGCATGCTCAATTCCAGAGCCAGCTGGAAAGCCCTCTGGTCCTCCATCAGGCCGCCGCCTCCACCCAGGTCTCCGAAGAGGCTTGACGGCATTTCCACTTGTGAAGCTATTTTGTCGGCTTGCGAGAGGTTTCCCTCTCAGTCACTTGTATAAAATGTTCGATCTCGAACGCCGCGTTAGGTCATTCACACACGTGCGTCGGTCGCGCGGCGCGGCAGTGAACTGATGCCGGCCGGCGGGCGCAGGCGCTTTGAGAGCGGGGTGCGGGCGCGCGCGGGGGCCGCGGGCCGGGGTGACTGCATCGGGGGCTCGGGGCGCGGACGTATGCGTCGCAGCTTCCGCCCGCCCTGGCGTAGCCGTAGCGTATGCTTCACACCTCAGCTACCTTCTGTGATAATGATAACCCGACGGCCCTACTAATTGATATAATTACCTGACTATAGTAAAGGAAAAGTTGCGATTTTGATCAAATGTACTAACATACGTATTTTTACATACATACATACGTAATATCACGTCTTTACCCCTTACGGGATAGACAGAGCCTACTGCCATACAACCGAAAGGCTACGTGAGCGTGCTGATGCATGGTATAAAGATGGAATACATCATCAAAATAGTGATGGGTTGCTGGCCGCACCGCCTATTTTATGATTCTTTTTAGATTTGCGCCCATTCCCTCAGCCGGTTTCTACGGCCTGCGCGGGAAGAGAAGCAGCTCGTATATTCTACGTTGTTTCTTATACCAGACAAGCATGGAAAATTGAATACATAGATATGTATTTTTATTTATCAAAAGCTTTCCCTAGTAATTAATTGTTTTAATAATACTTAGGTGAAAAAAATGCATATTGTCTAATCGGGCAAAGATTAACAGAAGAACTTTGATAAAAATATACTTTCAATCTAAGACCTTTTCCAATGGTTTCCAATAACATTTTGGTTATGATTAAAAATATTATTTGTAAAAATTTGCATGGGTTCAGGCAAATCGGTTAATAGGTGACTAATCAAGCACTGAGGATTGGTTTTATGGGTGATTAGACTAGGATATACAACTGAATAATTCTTGACGACGGTAATTTATTTTTTCTTATGTTTTCGCGATTGTTACACATTACGTAGACTCTACCTGCGACCACGAACACTGTAAAGTGCTCGAAACGTTAGGTGTATAAATAATGTAATAAACGCGATAAAAACCGTATTAAAATAATTTTATTTAAATGTGTAACAATCGCGAAAACATAAGAAAAAATAAATTACCGTCGTCAAGAATTATTCAGTTGTATAATGATGTACATTTATGACCATTTAATAAGTGTAACCAGGTAGAGTCTACCTGCGACCACGAACACTGTAAAGTGCTCGAAACGTTAGGTGTATAAATAATGTAATAAACGCGATAAAAACCGTATTAAAATAATTTTATTTAAATATTTATTTAGACGGTAACAAATCGGCGTTAAACTAAGCCATAAGTAAAGGCTAAGTTTAACGTCG
Organism: Rhodophaea formosa; assembly: GCA_963082605.1. Lineage (NCBI taxonomy): Eukaryota > Metazoa > Arthropoda > Insecta > Lepidoptera > Pyralidae > Rhodophaea > Rhodophaea formosa. The sequence continues at coordinate 2,732,734 of OY720219.1, forward strand.
CTTCCAAGGCGGAGTACAGAAGAAGCGGCAACTAACTGCCCAACGCATTTTCTCTAATTGATGTCAACCTACAATTAAAATACAAAAAAGTAGGATCACCCATAAAACCAATCCTCAGTGCTCAATATCTCACACATAGACACTGAACCTACACACTCACATCGCGTCGTATATTACCACATGTCGATGACTTTAGTTACAACTTCATTTTATGGCGCAAGTACACAGCATTAATGAGGTATTTCATATTAAACTACTGAATAAAATATTTCCGGAACCGATTGCCCGTGAAACGATTTGTGTGTACTGTGCAAGTGCATTTTTTGTGCTCTATGCATTGTATGTAATCTGTGCATTTCATGTGCACTGTGCATTTTAAAGGGATTTGGGTGATAAGGAATCATGTTATACGCTATGCGGCTAGCAACCCATCACTATTTTAATTCTGCTTTCCATCTTAACTCACACTTACACGCTCCTCCGCTCCGTGGCGCAGCGGTCAACACGCCTGCCTGCGACACGGAGGTCCTGGGTTTGATCCCCAGTCAGGTCAAGATGGGAAACAACCTTTTTCAGATTGACCTGGGTCTTGGATGCTTATCTATATAAGTATCTATTATAAAATATAGTATCGTTGAGTTAGTATCCCATAACACAAGTCTCGAACTTACTTTGGGGCTAGCTCAATCTGTGTGATTTGTCAGAAAAAAAAATGGCATTTGACTGGTGAGGGCAATTGGTTTTTAAATTTTTGGAATAACACTAATTGTCTTGATATTATACCTATTTAGTAACACAACAAAATACTATCGAACAAAAAAATAATAAATTATGTTAAATATCATAAATTAAAAATGTGAATGGTCTTGTCTGGAACAAAAAATATCAGCAAATAATATCAATTGGTACAATTGAAGAATGTCCCTTATTCTAAAAATAAAACATAAGGTCATTCATAAATATATTATTACAAAAAAATTTAAACAGTCTAGTTGCTCTGTCTTTGGCGAGTTTTATCAATTTCCGTTTCGTTTTCCTCAATTGGTATTTATTTACAATCGCCATACTTCGGCAATTGGGACGCAGTGAGATATGGGACTGGGAGTAATTAAATTAATGAAGTTCTTTTATATAAACGTAATTTTGAAAATTAAATTTCATGAGCATAATTTATTGTTAATGTTATTTCGGATCTATACTATACTCACTAAGAATATAGCCGTGAGAATAGAAAGGATTTGATGTAAAGGAATTTAAAAAAAAATTCTTGTTAGGTGAAAATTGGGAGTCAAAATAATTAAAAAAGTAATTTAGACTCCCAATCTCCTTAGAAATTTTAACAGCTATAGGTGAATTTCGTTTTTTTCTTATCTATACAGATTTAGACATAGATTTAAAAAAAATCTCTGGATTTCGAGATCAAAATATTACCAAAGTATCTCAAAATGAGCAAAATGTTTTTTCAATAAATTACATTATAAACATTGAAGAAAAATCCCCAATAACTTACGCAATCTGAAATTACAAATTCTCATAAAATACAGAAAAAATATCACATATTTTGACACAACTTATCAATCGTGTGAAGTTGCCGCCTGACCTTACTTCCGGAGGGAAGGCGCCAATTTTTTGTTTGAGCCGACTCACAGCACAGGTCAAAAGGTTCAGATAACTACGGATTCGTGAGAAATGTCTATATCCTGAACTTTGAACTCGAAGATCTGGGAACTTAAGAAGTATAAATGTGTACATATTTTCTAGTAGCTGATGCCCGCGACTTCGTTCGCGTGGACTTTATTATTCCGGCGTAATCCAGCTCCAAGTGAGTTTGCGCTACTTCATCGGACTTTGAGGTATGGGCAGAGTGCCCTCAACCTATGAAGCGCACATCTCTAAAGGGACTTCGGGAGGGACGGACCTCGGCTTTGGGTGTTGCCTGTGAGTGCAAGGCTTGGAGAGACAGCAAACTCTCATGTTTTGCATGGGCTGAAAGCTACGTTACCAAAGGGCATATTCCGGGTGCGAGTGACCCGGGACCGCTAGGCGATCAGTAATATGAGCTAATCGTAATCTACGCACTCACTGAATAACTTTTGCTAAAGCGACATTTTTATATTTTATATAGTTTACCTGGACCATTATGGTTCTGCATGAGGTGTTCCAAATCTTAGATTTTTTTATACCTCAAAAAAAAAGACCATCAGGCTTAACAACTTTTGCTAAGGCTCCACTTTTATATTTCTTATATAGTTCAGCTGGACCATTATGGTGCTGCATCAGGTGTTCCATTTTCAAAATAATTTCTACCCTATGTCTTGCCTAGGCTTATTAGCTATATAGCAAAAAAGTTTCATTCCAATCCGTTCAATATTTCCGGAGATAAGCGTGATCATACATACAGTCAGACAGACAGACAGACAAGAAATTAAAAAATGTTTATATGGCTATCTATTATTCTTTTTAAGTGTCCTTTTATCCATTGCAGTCTATATCCGTCAGTCAGCATTTACTGTTTTATTATATTTATACGTCGCCGGGTGGTTGCCGGCCCCTGCTGGAGTGGTCCTATTCTACCCTTAGAATAGGACCACTCCAAGTCATACCGTGGATGTCGTAAAAGGCGACTAAGGAAACACAAGCTAAACAAAGCTTATTAACATCAAAGAGACTTCTCCAACCCGTCTGGCCAGCGTGGAGAGTGTAGGCTAAATCCTCTTACTATTCAGGCTAGTATATGGCTCTGGTAATGCAGAGTACAGAGAGGGTCGTGCTCCTGCATTGGAGACTAGAAAGATCTGATGATGATGATGATGATGACGTCTATAGGACAAATGCTAGTAATTCATAAAAAAATGACATTCCCATGTTGACTGGCCGAATATTTTTATAAGAAAATGTATTTTTTTTGAGTTTGCGTGTTATGAGTGTGTCCTAGCAGTAAGTTTTCCATACAAATGTATTTATCTATTTTCTCGCTGAAAACTGCTTCTAGAGGCACGATTCTTTTTTCATAAAATAATAATAATAAGCCCGCAGGGCAGCTTGTGGCGAGCTGTTGGTGAGTAACGACACCACGGACCCGAGTGCTCCAGAGAGTCGGTCAGAGCCCTCGCCCCCGACGTGTCTTCATCGGTCGGGGTGGAAACCCAAGAGGGCTCGCAGGATTCTCAGCTCTGGCTTGCCTTAGTTGGCCGTCCAGAGAGGAGTCGTAAGAGCTGTTGCTCCAGGGGTGGAAGTGTTAAAGGCCTAACGACGCGAGTAACTTCGGAGAAAGCGCAGCACACCTCTCGACACCCCTGAGTCGCCCGCACCGGTGTTGCCCCTTTTGCCGGCAGTAATCGTCGGCTATTTTGAGGGGCCCCAACTAGTGGGCGGCAAGCCACCACCTGCCAATTGTAGTCAGTTATCATGATTATGGCAGGTGTCCGACCCTTTGCAATAACCCAGCATTAAGTCCACCCATATTTCAGCCCCATAGCCCATTAATTTCCCTCTTTCTAATACAATAGTCCCACCTCTGGCCAAAACCTGTTCGAGGACATATCATTCATTGATATTTCCAGGAATGGGTTCTGGCTGGAGACCTACAGTACATCAACTTCTCCAAAGGGCCTCTACGTGTTGGATCTATATCCCCACGCAAGCCTTCCAAAGGACCGGGGTAACACCCGTGAGTCTCAGAGAGATACAAATAATAATAATAATAATTTTTATTGACTCAAAAAGAATACAGCAGTTTACACAAAAATCTCTGGGCTCCACACTAGGATTCCCTGTGTTGTGAATACCCAGTCTCTTTCGTTCACTTTTAATATAACAGGCTATATACATTGCGGTTTTGTAGTGTAATGTAGTGTAGTGTAGAGTGGTGTGGTATAGTGTAGTGTAGTGAAGTGTAGTGTAGTGTAGTGTAGTGTAGTGTAGTGTAGTGTAATGTAGTGTAGTGTAGTGTAGTGTAGTGTAGTGTAGCGTGGTTTAGTATAGTATAGTCTAGTGTAGTTTAGTGTAGTGTAGTGTAGTGTTGTGAGGTGTGGTGTGGTGTAGTGTAGTGTAATGAAATGTAGTGTAGTGTATATTATCCCAGTATCGTCTCAGTCTCGTCATATCCAAGGGTAAGTAGCCAAGAGGCTAGTTTCTTTTTACAGATGCGTCGTGTGTATGAAGCTATATTTAGTTTTCGATTTATTTTTGTGTACAAAGAAGGTCCCATAAAAAGTGAGCATTTTTTAGCAAAACTAGTTTTTATTTGAGGAGTATGCCATATAACTTTTCTTTTTTTCAGGTTAACATCTTTTAAAAAAGAGCGATTTTTTATGAAAGTATAAGATTAAAAAGAGGATGTATAGTTGTCGAACTGTGAGTACCTGAGCCTCATTATAGAGGAGTTTAGTAGGGTGTTGGAATGGCTTTCTAAAGGCTACCTTGAGAAGTGCACGTTGACAGCGTTCAAGTTTTAGGATCAGTGTTTTGCAAGCAATTCCCCATATCGGGATGCAGTAGGTGATAACTGATTGGCATAAGGTATAATATGTTGTTTTTATAATGTCAGTATCACCCATAGTTCTCAACTTTCTGAAAATATACATAAGTTTTCTTATTCGACTACATACAGTCTCAATTTGTTTTTTCCATGAGAGGCGTTCGTCTATATAGACTCCTAAGTATTTAACATCCTTAACTTGTTCTAAGGCCGCACAGTGGCAAGTACCTTCGTTATAATTGTTGCATTCATGAAGTGTAAGGTGCAGCTGGTGGCGAGGTTTGCTCTTTTGACTTATGCGAAATGCAATGTATTTGGTTTTGGTTGCATTCAAGGTAAGTAAGTTGCTTTGTAGCCATTTAGAGACTATCTGGAGTCCAGACTGAGCCACTTTCTCTACTTCTGTCCAAGTTTTTCCTTTAAATATAATTGCAGTATCATCCGCAAATGCAACTATCTTTGAGTTATTAATATTTAATTTACAGAGGTTATTGATATAGAGGAGGAACAGGGTTGGGCCGAGCACGCTTCCTTGGGGGACGCCAAAGTTTATTGGAAGAGGGTCGCTAAGTATTCCTTCTATTACTGTTTGCTGTTTACGGTCAGTGAGGTAGGAAGTAAACCAATGCCACGAATACCTATCTTTTCTAATTTTCTCAGTAATATAGGACGGGAAACGGTATCGAATGCTTTGGCTAGGTCTAAGAACGCTCCAATGCATTTGTTTCCTTTGTCCAGTTCTTTAGCCACCTCGTTTGTTAGCATCTCTACTGCGTCTTCAGTTGACATTTTGTTGCGAAAGCCAAATTGAGTGGGTGCTAGGTAGTTATTTTTTTCTAGGTAGTTCATAAGTCGTTTATTAACTATTTTTTCAAGTATTTTTGATATTACAGTTAGAAGTGAGATAGGTCTATAGTTAGAAGCTATTTTAGGATCGCCTTCTTTAAAAATGGGTGTTAGGTTGGCAAGTTTAAGATTTTGTGGCACAATTCCAGAAGATAGGCTAAGATTACATAGAAAAACAATAGGTTTAATAAGAGTATTTTTGGCCATTTTAATGATTTTATTATTAATTTTATCCCAACCAGGTGCAGATTCTATTTTCAAATTGTTTATTATTTTTGCTACTTCCTCTACATTTGTTGGAAAAAGAAAAAAAGAATTACAATTAGAGACCGTGCCCTCATCATGGCTAGGAGCAGCTACTAGTTCCTGTTCTGTTTTATTTATTTGTTGTAAAATATTATTTGCAAGTTTTTCTCCTACTGATGCAAAATACTCGTTAACCTTATTTAATGATTTTGTTTTATCTGGATCAATTTTGAAGAGGTCTATATTTTTATTGTTAGCTTTACTGATTTTGCAGATTGATTTAATGGCATTCCATGTTTTTTTTGTGTCTCCTTTGCTTTTATTTAGTAAGTTTTTATCATGTTCGTTTCTGAGATTTTGTAGGAGGTTGTTACAGTTATTTCTTTACTTATTGTACGTTTCTTGTATTTGGAGATCTTTAGGATACTTTTTTGCCTTCATATGTAGTAAGTCTCTACGCCGAATGCATTTTAGAAGTCCCTTGGTCATCCAAGGTTGGATAATTGCATCTTTACTTCGCGTTTTTTGCTGAGTAGAATTTTGACTTATTACATCACCTATTTTTTTTGTAAATTCATTAGTGGCTTCTGTAACGTCTGTGTGCTTGTAGATATCGTCAAACTGTATTTGCTCTAAATCGTGGAGTACTTTTTCATAGTTAATTTTCTGTATATATTTGTCTGGTTTTTTGGTTATTTGGTTGATGTCTTCTATAGCGATTATTATAGGATCATGGTCTGTGATATCTGTTGAACATACAACAACCTGTATGGGTTTGGAGCATTTAACTTGAACATGGTCTAAACATTTTGGCCCACGAGTTGGATAATTATGACCGGTAATAAAGCCTAAGTGTGATGTAAAATTTATATATTCCTCTGCGCGAGTATCATTTGTGTCCTCCTTGATATCAACATTAATGTCACCTATTATTAGGCAGTTTTCAGTTTTACATGCTTGTATAGCTTTTTCAAGGGACATAAGGAAAGTTTGGATGTTGTATATGGAAGGTGATCGATAAACAGCAACCACTGTAAATTTGTCACCGATGTGAATGTTTAGGCAGCTCCCTTCTTTGAAGGGCAGGGAAAAATGAAAAGGCAAGGGAAAAATCTATTGCTTAAATAGGTATGTCCGTATGTTTTATTTTTTTCTAAAAAACTGTTCAAAAGATTTTTTTTTACAAAAATACTGAACAAATACTGCTAGGATACGCTCTTATTAGAAAACGTGGTTCCAAGCGGTCACAATTTCGCCATATAGGTATGTGTAGCTAGCTTGTAGCTTTAAATTTTACCCTTATTTCTACATCCCAACTAATACCATAAATGCAAAAATGAGTTTGTATGTTGGTTTGTTACGCTTTCACGCCCTATTTTCTGAACCGATTATCATGAATTGTGCATACACGATGACTAGAGTACGGAGAAGGACAAGGCAATACCCCGGAGAAAAGTGTGTTAGTGTTTCCGAGGGATCGGCATTAACGCAAGCGAAGACGCGGATGACAGCTAAAAGTTTAAATCAAAGTAAATAATAATTAAAATTGAAAGTACCTATATGATGAAAAAGAGGAATACCACACTACAAATACTGGGTAGCTAGTATTGAAGAAGTAAACATTCGAATGCGTAATAGTAATATTAATTCAGACGTGTGGTCCCCGACAGGGTAGAATAGGACCACTCCAAGTCTTTCCTTAAAAATATCAAAGATACCTCTCCAACCTGTCTGGCCAGCGTTTAGAGTCCTCTGGCTGCTCTGGCTAATATATGGTTAATGTTTATAAGTATTTATTTTCTATAATTTGACTTTTTAATAATGTACCATTTTAACATTTGCATGCCTTGCTCTAAGGTTGAATACATGTACCTAATAATAATTTTAACACCTATGTATTACTGTATTCTTGCAAATAAATATTGATTGATTGTTATGGTAGTACAAAGAGGGTCGTGCTCTTGCAGTGGATACTAAAAAAGACCTGATGATGATAATGACTAATATTATAAAGATTAAAGATTTATTTTTGTTCGTTAGCTTGAGTGGGCTCCGAAACTACCGGACTGCTTTTCAAAATGCATGCAGAACCACACGGCGAATAATATTAGAAGACCATGACCACGTGAAAAATATATTTTAAAATTCAATACTTTTATCAATAAATCAACAGCGAGTGCATGATTAAGGAAATCCTCACAGTTGAGGAAATTCCCATCACTTTACTACTAGCGGCAAGCCGTCTAATTATGTACTTGTACCTACCCAATTACCTACTGATTTATTATACTTTCTGGTACCTCATAATGATGACATACCCACATTTCATTGATGAAAGAGAGAAGCCTGATTGTCAAGTAAAGCAACCCAGAGCGCGGTCCACATTGGAATGGGTAATTGGCAAAAATTTTTTAGCTCATCCTAGCTTCAGAAGGTACATTAAGCCGTTGGGCTCGGCTGTCTTCATTGATGGCAGTCGTTAAGCTACGTCAGATGCCTTTGGCAGCTTGAAAAATCTGACACTAATGTTGGCAATTTTTTTTCTAGCTATTTAGGTCCCACTGCTGGGCAAAAGCCTCCCCTTCGTTCTCCACCTAGTTCTATCCAGTGCCCTGTCTTGCCATTCCTTATTAAATGCCCACAACTTGTCTTTCCATCTCATTTTTGGCTTCCGTTTTGAACGCTTCGCCACTTACACACATCAAAATCGATCATCATTGATAAAAACAGTGATATATTCCGGGAGTGTGTTATGTTACATACTATGATATATAATGGTAGCATCACAAGGGATCTAAATATTAGGTGCAGGAAAACAACAAAGTTAAATTTTGTTTTTAAAATATTATATTAGTATCCTTATCTATACTAATATCAAAAAGGAAAAGGTTTGAGTGTTCGTTTGTAATGGATAAAATCAAAAGTAATTTCTTTTACCTATTGAAAGCTACCTGTTAACGGGTTACATAAGCTATATTTACGCGGAAGATGTTGTGGGAAATCGGTCAGTCTTATAATACACTAATTTATGAATGCAAAGGTGAGGTTGTTTATTTTTTTCCATGTATATATATTTTATTAATTACATATTTTTGTCGCCTTAGTTACTAAACCGATCACTATGAAATTTAGTACATACTTTGTCTGGGGTTCGGGGTAGGACATAGGGTTCCTTTTATCCCGGAAAAAACTACAGTTGAGTTTTTGGAGGGAAGTCAAGGCGTTTAGTTAGGGTTGCCTTATATGATTTTGCAAATTGATTTTAGAAAATTTTATATAACGAAATTGGTGAGGTTTGGTGTTATAAATGCTCGTGCTCATGAACAATGTGTGAAATAGTTAAAGAAGACTGCCTAATGGACTCGTATATGGCAGGGGTTGATTGCTATATGGCAGCAACCTGGAACCTACGCTATCTTTGATTTTTACCGTACAACACCGATACTTTGTGTCCCTTTAAACTGGACATTGGCAAAATCACCGAAACATCGATGCAAGCCATAATAGAACTAAAGTTTTTGCCGTTTCTGCAAAAATCATACGGTTGTAAGAGGAATAAAATAGAAAAAATGGAGGTATATTCTGCTTTCCAGAGCTTTTAGAGCATGCCTTCATGCTGGTTTGGGAGAAAAAGAAAACATTGAATATACCAGCTGCTTTTCTTCCCGCAAGGTCAAGGGATTGGATGAAGATCTAAGGAATCACGTCAATAGTCGATGTGGCTAGCAACCCATCACTATTTTGATTCCACTTTCCATCTTATCGCCCAACATGCTAAACGTGACCTTTGGATTTTATGACATTGGGCTCTGTCTACCCCGCAAGGGATAAAGGCATGATATGTATGTATGTTTAGAGAAAAAGCATAGGCTGATGTACATTAAGTGGAGGTATACGTATATATATATATATATATAAGGCTGTCAGCTGAGTGGTATCCTAGAAATGGCAAACGAAGTGTGGGACATCCGGTGGCCAGGTGGGTCGACGACATTAAGACCATTACTGGAAAGAACTGGCTCGCGATAGCAAGGGACAGAACGGAATGGCGCAGACAAAGGGAGGCTTATGTCCAGCAGTGGACCGCAAAAAGCTGACGATGATGATGATATACATTGATCCAGTACCTGGCGCCAGCATCGCTGGCTTCCGGCGCTGGATCACCACTAGCACTGGATCACGTCGTTTACACGCGTCTAGTAGTCATTTCTACTTTGTTGCAGTGACTACACCTTTGCATCCTTAAAAAATGAGTGTTTTAGGCGCCAACGACTGGCGTTTCACCGGCGCGTAGTATTTATACGGATCCAGTGCCACTGGCACGGGCTGCGCGGCGTGCGGGGGGCGGCCTATTTCGTTCGATCCAGTGCTGGATACTGGATGCGGGACTGGATTGAAACATGTTTACATTGATACAGTGCTGATCCAGCGCTGGAATCCAGTGATGCTGGCGCCAGCTACTGGATCAATGTAAATCAGCCTTATTTCAAATAGAGCCAGCGAAATAGGTAGCTACGCAGAGCGGGCGGAAGTTCAATGTACACACAGATGTAATTAGCCATTAACGGGCACTTAGGGGTTCATTATATTTGGTCTTTGTGGCGCTTTGTGTCCTCACTAAGGATATTACTTGTCACGAAATGTATATATATTCTAATTTTATTTTTCAAGAATCAGACTGCTGCGGCATCTACTTACACACCAATTAAACCTTACGGGGTAGACAGAGCCTAGGTTATAAGTCATTAAGGCTATGTATAGCGTGCATGGACACAGAAATTGAAAATCGAATTAAAAAATATGATAGGTTGCTAGCCGCATCGCCTATGATACATTTATTTATTTTCTTTTCACCAGACCTGCATAAAAACATGTATAGATATCTCATCAGGAGTCTCGTGTTCTGGCAAACGCTCTGGCAAGCTTAATTCCAAAAATTACACTTGACGCAATAACTTAAATAACTTTTTATTTAAACCGTAGTCAAAATACGCAGCCGTAGCGATCCTCGTAGTAAGTTGGTAAAGCTGCTACAGTCTACGTAATGTTATCATAGACCAAGTGCTACGTGTCTACGCTACGAGCTACGACAGCTACGAAGTTCTAGTCTTAGCTACGAAACCTAATCTGCGTCTAGAAATCTAAGGCTAGAAATTATTGGTATCCTAGAAATGGCAAACACACGACATCCGGCGGCCAGGTGGGTCGACGACATTAAGACCATTACTGGAAAGAACTGGCTCGCGATAGCAAGGGACAGAACGGAATGGCGCAGACAAAGGGAGGCTTATGTCCAGCAGTGGACCGCAAAAAGCTGACGATGATGATGATATACATTGATCCAGTACCTGGCGCCAGCATCGCTGGCTTCCGGCGCTGGATCACCACTAGCACTGGATCACGTCGTTTACACGCGTCCAGTAGTCATTTCTACTTTGTTGCAGTGACTACACCTATGTATCCTTAAAAAATGAGTGTTTTAGGCGCCAGCGACTGGCGTTTCACTGGCGCGTAGTGTTTATACGGATCCAGTGCCACTGGCAGGGCTGCGCGGCGTGCGGGGGGTGGCTTATTTCGATCCAGTGCTGGATACTGGATGCTGGACTGGATTGAAACATGTTTACATTGATACAGTGCTGATCCAGCGCTGGAATCCAGTGATGCTGGCGCCAGCTACTGGATCAATGTAAATCAGCCTTATTTCAAATAGAGCCAGCGAAATAGGTAGCTACGCAGAGCGGGCGGAAGTTCAATGTACACACAGATGTAATTAGCCATTAACGGGCACTTAGGGGTTCATTATATTTGGTCTTTGTGGCGCTTTGTGTCCTCGCTAAGGATATTACTTGTCACGAAATGTATATATATTCTAATTTTATTTTTCAAGAATCAGACTGCTGCGGCATCTACTTACACACCAATTAAACCTTACGGGGTAGACAGAGCCGAGGTTATAAGTCATAAAGGCTATGTATAGCGTGTATGGACACAGAAATTGAAAATCGAATTAAAAAATATGATAGGTTGCTAGCCGCATCGCCTATGGTACATTTATTTATTTTCTTTTCCCCAGACCAGCATAAAAACATGTATAGATATCTCATCAGGAGTCTCGTGTTCTGGCAAACGCTCTGGCAAGCTTAATTCCAAAAATTACACTTGACGCAATAACTTAAATAACTTTTTATTTAAACCGTAGTCAAAATACGCAGCCGTAGCGATCCTCGTAGTAAGTTGGTAAAGCTGCTACAGTCTACATAATGTTATCATAGACCAAGTGCTACGTGTCTACGCTACGAGCTACGACAGCTACGAAGTTCTAGTCCTAGCTACGAAACCTAATCTGCGTCTGGAAATCTAAGGCTAGAAATTATTGATAGATATTTTTAACGAATTTTCGTTTGTATCCATTATCCTTTTTATTTTGGAAATGTTAGTTTATAAAGGACGGTGGGGTATACGGTGCTATATGTACAAACAAACGGCCTACGGGGAAGTAGTTATTACGCCGGTCTGCGACGCGAAGGGTCCCGGGTTCGATCCCCAGCCAGGTCATAATGGAAAACGCTCCTTTTTACATTGGCGTTGGTTTTGGGTGTTCAACTGTTTTATAATATAGTATTGTTGAGCTAGTATCTTACTACACAATTTAAAAACTTACTGTGGGTAGCTTAATATGTATAGTATTTGATACACAAAATTGATTTTTTTAGCTTTATTATGAGTACATGTTAGGTGAGTGATCATCAAGTAAACATAAAGACAGTCCATCTTCTTTTTTAAGGGTTTATCCCTTGTCCCGTCCCCAGTTTCACGAAGTTCTGAAGACGTTATATATAAACAACTAGTAGTATTCTTCTAACTAATTTATAACTTAAAACCTATGTATTTATGTAAATAAAAATTAATGTAAATTCGGCGTGGCAATTACGGCCTTAAATAACGCGAGTACTTCTCATCCTGTTATCTGATACTGTTTGTTGAAAACAAACACCTAAGGTCGCGCTTCCACCAAAGCTAAGCAAATACCCACTACTAGTATCACAAATACTATCATCATCTCAGCAGGGTCAGAAATATCAATACTTTGATGGTATCGATACTAACGAGATATTAATAAAAATATCGATATTAGTATTTTTGTATTTTCACTGGCGCGTAGTGTTTATACGGATCCAGTGCCACTGGCACGGGCTGCACTTTATGCATAAAAATATGTATTATTTTATCAATATGTGAACTAATATTTTTAAAATTTTTAGGGTATCGATAAAAAATATTGATATTTTTTTTAATAAAAATTATTTCTTTCAAGTTGTCAGTTCACTGCACGCGTCACACGCTCGTCTGTCCTTGTATTATATCATATGTACGAAAAGGAAAGCAATTAGTTATCTATAGGTAGTGTTGTTGTCGAATATATTGGTATTAAATTAAAGTGATAGTTCAAAGTATTGATACAGAATACTAATTTATTTAAATACTTAGATATGCATAAAAAGGTATCGATACTTCTTGTGGTATCGATATAAGTCCCCAAAAAGTCGACTGCCTGACAGAGGCCTCTCCATGGATTTTCATCATTTGCCTTCGCGGTGACTCTGACTGTATCGAAGTCTCTCGACTGTGTAAACTTTTTGTTCCCAAATAATTATTTGCGTAGTCGGCGTCATAAGTTGCTTGCGGTACCAGAGGCGCGAACCAAATCTCACAAACAGTCGCCCCTTTTACGCAGACTGGCAGAACTCAATGCTTTTATGGCATCAAAGCGTGGCAGTGACTGTGATCTGTTTGCTGATGGGTTTGCGCGATTGAAGAATTAATTTTTATTGTTTTGTGAAAGGGAGGTATGAATTTGTTGTCCATATTTTAAATTGTCCAGCGCATTAGTGTAAACTGTAATGCTGTACAATGTAAATAATAATAAATAAATAAACCACTCCAAGTCATCTCGTGGATGTCGTAAAAGGCGACTAAGGAAACACAAGCTAAACAAAGCTTATAAACATCAAAGAGACCTCTCCAACCCGTCTGGCCAGCGTGGAGAGTGTAGGCCAAATCCTCTGACTACTCAAGCTAATAAATGACTCTGGTAGTACAGAGAGGGTCGTGCTCCTGCAGTGGAGACTGGAAAGACCTGATGATGATGATGATGAAACCATTGGTATGGCTTTGTCATCCCTACTCACGCTTGGCGAATGGGTTGCTGAGCGTAGTAAGTGAGGACAGGGTAGGAACTTGCTCTGATGAATTGTGGATGAGAAAGAAGCAGATCGGGAAGCCTCGTTACCACCAGACAGCCAGTTGAGAATGACACCACAGACCATTGTCACAATACTATAGAACAGAAAAATTCCAATCTTTTGAAGATAAACTCATACGTAATTAGAATTATTATAACTTACACATCATGCAGGTTCTCTGAAAGAAACTCTTTTCGTTGCTTTATCCTGGCTTTTTCGCCAGAAGTGAGTATTTTTGCCTTGACAGAGTGACTCACATGACACACAGTATTCCTAAGAAGGCTGTGCAGACCATTCCACCCTGGAAGCAATCGTTCACGAGCGACACCGCTCCGTTCGCTCGCACATATTCAGTGGAACACAGTCCTTACACAGCCTTCTGGCCTCCTGGGAATTAATAGACTACGGGAATAAATTTCCCAGAAAGAAATTATTGATCTTTGCTATGGAGCTTTATAAAAAATACAAGACTCATTAAAATTTCCATGGAAACTGATGTTTTCGATACTTGTCCTAAATTCTCTTAAGGGAGCTTTGAAAGCTCCTTAAAACAAACGCTTGCGATAAAATAAATAGTCAAAATCAAATGTGAGATTGTGAGCGCTATGGCCGTGTGGTTCCCCGCAGAGTAGAATAGGACCACTCCAAGTCATCCCGTGGATGTCGTAAAAGGCGACTAAGGAAACACAAGCTAAACAAAGCTTATTAACATCAAAGAGACCTCTCCAACCCGTCTGGCCAGCGTGGAGAGTGTAGGCCAAATCCTCTGACTACTCAGGCTAGTATATGGCTCTGGTAGTGCAGAGAGGGTCGTGCTCCTGCAGCGGAGACTAGAAGGACCTGATGATGATGATGATGAATGTTTATTCAGATAATAGGCCATTTCAGGCAGATTTCCTTGAGAAATAAATTCATTACCAGCATTCGCCCGCGGCTCCACTCGCGTTTATATCGACCCCTCGGGAACAGTTCTTTTCTCCAGAATGAAATGTAGCTTATGTCCTTTTCTTTATTTCAGGCAACGTGTATGCAAAATATCATGATGATCGGTTCAGTAGATACGGCGTGAAAGCGTAACAAGCAAACAAACTCACTTTCGCATTTATACTTAACTAGCTGTGACGTCACAGATATGTAGGCATTTCAGCGGCGCGTTTTCACGTCTAAAAGTTGACGTCTTAAAACATGTGTCTTTAAAACTTTTAAAACTGAAAGAGTTTTTTGTTTAGAAATGTATTTCTGTCACTATTGTGTTTATTTTTGGCAGGTCTTTACATAGCAACATGAAAAAAAAAATTAGTCAACATGTCGTACAGCTATTATACATAAGTACTTTTATCTTTAATCAAACTAAACTATGGTTATGAGCAACTACACAAGAGATAGGATAGGTATCAAAATAACATCCTGATGGAAAGACAAAATATAGTTCTATTCCAACCACACAACAAGATGAAGAATAAAGAACAATAGAGTATTCTAGATTATCATCATCAGGTCTTTGTTAGTCACCACAGCAGGAGCACGACCCTCTCCGCACTACCAGAGCCATAGCCATATATTAGCCAGTGCCGTCAGGGGATTTGGTCTACACTCTCCACGGTGGCCAGACGGGTTAGAGAGGTCTCTTTGTTCTTTATAAGCTTTGTTTAGCTTGTGTTTCCTAAGTCGCCTTCTATCTACGAATTCCACGGGAGTGATGCTATTCTACTCTACCGGGAACCACACGGCCATTCTCGACTTTACATTTATTTATACTTATATCGATATCTGTACGTTCTAGGTAGGTGCTTACTCCCCAGAAAGTAATTTGGGGGATTCCGAGGAGGTTTTAAACGCTGACTAACCGATGAATCACGGATCCTGCAGTGGAAAATGTGAACATTGAAATAACTCCAAGGAGCCAGATGGCCCAGTGGGCGTGAACACTATGAGCGCTTACGTATGTTAAGCAACCTCGGGTGCAGTCCCCGCTTGGATGAGTGACCGGAAGTGGCGTAAAAATATCTCGAGCTCCGCCGTGCTTCGGAAGGCATGTTAAGCCGTTAGTCCCGGCTGTTATTGTTGATGGCAGTCGTTACGCTATGTCAGATGCCTTAAGGCAGCTCAAAAAATCGGACACAAGTATTGGCTGCTTACACATACGAAAAACAAACAACTTTAAGGTGTAATATTTCCGCAATGTTTGACACGTATTACTAAAGATGATATTCCTATACACTTGAAGTACTTCCATTTTCATTAGAGATTCAGAAACATTAATTTTTACTATTATTGCAATTCTTTTGCGCCCTTTTTAAATAGGAAACTTCTGGGACCTTTTCCCGGGCTGTCTGACAGCTCGACCACCGCTGCACATTCGTCATCACAAACAAGCAACCCTTAAAAATACACCTTAACCCCCTGACAATAGAGTGCACCGCGCAGGGTCAATGCGCCCCGGAAGGGTACCACTAGGTCGGGCAGGGTGAACGACCGCAGCCGAGGGTGGCTACCGGGCTGGCATAAACTACCGATGGTATGGAATGGGCCACTTCTTGGTTTCTTCACTGCAGTGGTCGGTTCTGAAACGCTAGTAGTCTGTAGCTTTTGAACGATCATACAAAAATACATTAATTTTAAATGTGATTTGACATGAAAAAGTGTCTGTAAGGACCTATTTTCTGAATAAACGTTTGAATTTTTGTTTTTAAATTTTGATGTGCGTCAAAGATCCAGTCAGTGCATTTATCAGCTCTAAGCACGTTAAGAAACCTCGATCCATTTCAGACATAAATACACATGTAATTGTCACATACAATTATTAAAAGCTCTTTCAAGCTTTTGAACTTCGTGTTAAGGATATCTGTGGAGAATGTAGCCGGTAATTTCGGTCACAAGATCCTAATCTTGACTTAAGGTCCTAGGTTCTTTATTACCTTAGACAAACAGTTATAAGCTTTTTAAGTATAGCATTTAAATTCATAGATGGAGCTGGATTACCTAGTGATACTTATGCATTGTTATCGCTCAAACATGTTAAGCGACTTAAGGCCTTAAGAGTCCCACGTAAAGCCGCAATCCCATACAAACGTAGTTTCGTTTTAGTTTTACAACAGTTAAGCCAATCTCAACCAAATTTCGTACATACGACCGGATAAGGCATATTGATGTTTATAATCAAATTTCAATTTTAAAAACAATACCTATACAAAATTACAGCGAGTTGAAATTTCGTATCGAAAACTTGTACTCGCTGTAATTTTGTATAGGTATTGTTGATTGAATTGAAATCTGATTATAAACATCAATATGCCTTAACCGGTCGTATGTACGAAAGTAAATATTAAGTACTTACCACATCCAAAATTGGGCCTTAACAAAAAAAAATTAATCTAAAGATGATATTTAATCATTTCATTTACAGATACTCAATCTCGAAAAAAATACAAAATTTCAAAAATGCTTTATTTTCTCATATATTAAACATACATATAAACTATCACGTTTTTTCCTTGCGGGGTAGACAGAGCCCAGGGTCTATAAAACCTAAAGGCCACATTTAGCATGTTGGTGGGCTTGGAGGTGGAGAACGGAATCAAAATAGTGATGGGTTACTTAACCTAGCCTATTGACATGATTTTTTACGCCCATTCCCCCGATTGGCTTTTACGATCTGCGCGGGTAGAGAAGCAACTGATACATTCTACGTTTTTTCTTTTCTCCCAGACCGGCGTGGAAGGAATCTATATCTACCTAATCTACCCACAAATACAAATTGTGGTACAATAGTGTATACTCATAGTATTTCCACACGGATCTGCTAACAAAACGCAGTATCAGACAAGTATATTAGTAATACTACAAACGATTCACCTAGTCAAGAATCACTAGCATAAGTGACTGAAGAGCTTGAATATGTTGGACAATTCTTAAGAATACGCCATGGCTGACTATTTATACCTTATTTTGTAGTGTATAACTATACATTGTAATCCTAATCATAGCGGAAAACGGAACTAAAGATATTACAAACGGAACTGCGAACAAAACGCAGGATAAGACACCGGAAACCTCGCAATACTCCGATTCACGAACCCAAGGAATAAAATCAAAACTGTACAATGCAGAAAAAAACGTCGCCGACACAAAACGACAATAGTTCGTTCGCATCTGCTCGGGCAGATGGCTTGGCTAAAAAAATCACTACCTGCCTTTCATTGTTGGTACTTAGTCTTGAACTTGAGTAGGGAGCGCATGGAGCGAGGTCCCGGGGGATAGTCTCACGGTAAGTACTTGTAATAATAAGTGACACAGACTGGCCCTATGCAACAGCTGTTAGCGATTACGTCACCGACTCCTGTTTTCGTATCTTAGAATTTATTTTGACAGCATATTTTGTTATCGATATAAAGAAACCTTTTTTGTAGCTCATATATTATCTAAATAAATAGGTACATACTTTTATCTAAGACTTATAACTAGGTCTGCTATAGACACAACAGAGAAAAAAAGATAGCTTAATACACCAGCGATAATGCAAGAATTCTTACCGTAATATCTGTCGATGTTTTGAATTTATGATGATGATACCCACATAAGTTCTTCGTTTTCTTAGTTTAAATGGTATTTTTTTTTTTTTTTTAATGTGCTATGTGCATCCACATATATATGTGGAAGTTTATATAAAGAGCGAATAACTTAGTAAGATTATTAATGTAAAAAATGTAACATGTGTAAAGAGTGGAGCTCCTGTAACACAAGTTTTTAACTTAGCACAGGGCTCCAGCATTCTTTGTATGATGCAAATTATGTTGATGAATAAAATGATTTGATAAGTAAGTAGTATACTTACTTATGTGGGTACTTATATATAGCAATCTGAAGACAAAACACCCTACTATACTCCTTTTAAAATACTTTTATCAATAGGCCCCATAACTGAAAATGAAAACCATACTTATTGGATTAAATATATTTTTATTAAATATAAATATATTTTTATACATAATAGGTTATCTAATTTCTAAATCTACATTTATGTTCGCATTATGTTGTAGAACTTTTTGGTCAAAATGTCTCCCACTGCCAAAAAACTATCTTTACGGATATTAGGGCATAGAAAACGCGTCAATTAAGTTTTAATTTCTGTCAAATTAAAATACAAATTCAAACTTAATTCTATACTTTTATTCATATTTACCCTCTCTCCAATATTTGTCTATGGTCTAAATTACCTAGGAAAACATAAGGCTGTCGGTCGTCTGATACCAGTAATAGTATCTTGTACGTAGTTTTTGATGTCACCCTAGTCCCATTGCCAATTTGAATGTACATGCAAAGAGAGAATTTCTTCCCATCCGTCATTATATTTGCTCAACAGCGTTTACTCGGCTTTACCAGCTTTGATTTCTTGTACTTATGTACACCTTACAAACTACTAAAGTTTCAAGCAGGCTTTTCTTTAAAAAAATTAGATGAACTTTTTTTGTGTGCAGCCTACATTGTTGGATCGACCAGCCTTCTTCAACCGACTTCAAAAGAAGGAGGTTACCAGTTTGACTGATTGTTTGTATGTTTGTCCGCGATCATCTCACGTTTCGCTGTACCGATTTTAATGCAGTTTTAAGAAAAGTATTTTTTACCGTCTGGAGAAGGTATTGGTATACGAATTCGTGTTATATAAGCGGTTCCATTTTTTTTTATAAATTATTCAGCCACAGATCCATGAACATGCGGTGTTACTACAGATTACTTAACCTATACCAAAGAATTTAAGTCTACTCTTGCCTAAACTAATATTATAAAGAGCAAATATTTGATTTTATTAGAATTAAACATATCGGGATATTTAAATTTTTGATTGTATTGCATTGAATGGACAACGAAACTACTGGACCGATCGATGATTGTCAAAATTATTTTACCTATAGCTAGAAAGCAAATTTATCTGTGAGTGATATAGGCTATGATTTAAGGGGCTTGGATATGCGCAAGGTCATCGGCGACCCCGGCGGAGCTTAGTATTCTAGGCCACGCACCCCCGCGCCCTAATGATCGTACGTACGAATGTACGCCGCTGTCGCGTCGGGCGTTCGAAGACTATGCAGCAACATAGACAGACGTGAAAATAAAGAAATTGAAGTGAAAAAAAAAACCAAACGAAGGCGCGGTCAAATTGCTGGTACTTAATAATATCTCACGTAATGACTAAATGTTACGGCATAATGATTTTCCGGTGTAAAACGTGAATGGACTTCTATTTATAACCCACCATTGCGATACGTTTTGCTTACCATCTTCAAATATCTCCATGGAGTCTTCACAAATTAATAAGATTCAATATAGAATGGTTTTAAGAGCTCCAACCAATTGATTCCTTTGAACTTACACATAAACAACAACAAAATATTCCGGTGGCCTTATCTTCAAAAAATCAGATGCACTGTTTTTGTGCGCGGCTCTTGCATAGTAATGCAGGTTTTGCATGCATTCGTTAGTACTCACTAACGAACATAAATACTTATTTATGTTACAGCTTGTACTAAGCTGAGGTTTGGGATAATAAATAATTAAGCAGGGCAGAGGGTTTATTTTTTGGTACCTTTTTCGCGCCATTCTATTCTGACGTAGGTATAACATTGTGAAGTTTCATTATTCAGGGATTATAAAATATGACGCTACAAAGCGGTAAACTAAACATATACCCCGATTTACACTTTTAGAAGTTTAATTTCTAGGGAAACTATTAAAAATGTTACTCTTTATTTTTGCCGTTCTCAATTCACACGAAATTTCATACAAATATGACCAAGGAATAAAAAGTTTCATATAAACTTTAATCCTCCATTTCACCCCCTTTGGGGATGACTTTTGAAAAATCCTTCCTTAGTGGATGCTTATGTCATAAGAGGAATACGTGAGCAAAATTTCAAATTTCTAGCTCTAAGGTCTGGCCTGCGCGTGATTTTTGATAATTGCCCATTTTTAAAAGTATTAAAATGAATATAATATATTATCCTTAATGTATAGACAATGCCATCGCGGACTTTTCTGTAGACCTAAATAATAATAGGACACGTACCTCTAACAAAAATTTGCACTTTAGAACCAAATATTTCGGAAACGGATCCCTAAATCGAAAAATGGTGGTCTCAACCTCACAATATTTTTTAAAGACCTTTTTAACGATACCCCACACGATGGGTAAGTAGAGAAAAAAAATTACTCCCCCACTTTACTTGTATGGGAGCTACCAAAAAAAAATATTTTTTAAGATTTTTTTCTACCTCTTTTTTGCCATCATTAATATACATACCCATACCAAATTACAGCTTTCTAGTACTTATAGTCTCTGAGTAAAATCGCGGACGGACAGACAGACAGACAGACATGGCGAAACTATAAGGGTTCCTTGTTTACTACGGAACCCTAAAAATGGAATAAATTACAAATAAAAACAATAACAAACAGGTAGGAGTTCTTGGCGGGAATTTGAGCGGACTACACGGTGTTTGTTTTGGATTGTTGTGCAAATTGTTTCTAGTGGACTTTATAATGTGAAATCGGTGTAATTTAGTGTTATAAAAGCCCATGTCAAGGAACAAAGTGTGGGATAACTAAAATAAACAGTCATTGTGCAGCTGTAGTGAGATTTACATACCGGGCTGGTGGTTGTCCGCCTAGCTGCGTTGGTTATGATTGAACCAGTGGGTTCGTGAAGGATTGTCGCCAGGGGCTCCATAGAATCAACGAAATGAATTTACACCATCATTTCGTTGATATCAAGAAAACTCGAAAAAGCGCGGGAATTTTTTTACTTGATACTGGCTAAATACGTAATTCGTGAAACACAACACAAAAAAAACAAACAGGTACAAAGGCGGGCTTATCGCTTGAAGCGATCTTCTCTTCTCTCTTCTCTCCAATCAACCTTTGGATATACAGAAACTTTAAATAGTTGGGGGTTGGTGCAGTGATTGAATTCTGGTTACATTTCCATAGATATCGAACCGATAAATTTGCACGTGGATGTGCAACAGCACTCGTTGCACATCCACGTGCAAATTTATTGGTAACGACGATATATAACGATCGATAGCTTATACTATTTTTGAGGTTCGAATGGTTCATTCGCAAGCGTATCGTTCGTTACACAAGCATGTCTATATTCATTACAGGGTTGAAAGAGAGGCCGTGAGCGTAAGTATAGATAGAATCAAATAATGTTGAAAAGAGAATAATATTGAAGGAAATCTTGATAGTCACATCGCCTATTAGATATAATAGTGAACATACAGCGACAAATCATATACATTGTGAACTTTTGTCGCAGGATACTAAATCAACGATAGAATATTTGATAAGAGATTCTTTGAAGAGAAACATCCAAGACCCAGGCCAATATGAAAAGATCGATTCTTGATCAGACCTGACCGGGGATCGAACCCGAAACCACTCGTGTCGGCCAGTGTTAACAATGCGCCACTGAGGTCGTCAAATTTATTTATTGTAATTTTTCTTCGGATTTTCGCCTGGCTTTTACGACCATCAATATACAATTAAATCTGTAAACCTTGCCAAAGGTATTCTCGAACATACCTAGGGAAGACAACTCATTCTTAAAAAAATGAACTTCACAGACTTCATTAATCAGCAGCTTTGAATGAGCCTAATATTTAATTTTTCGATTTGTGTTCTTTGGGGAAAGTTGTTCAGTATTATCAGTACAGTTCAAGAATATGGCAAGGTTTTGTAACCTTGTAAACCTTTTAAACTTGTATTTTTATGAAGTGGATGGTTTTGTTTGGTCCAGCCGAAGCGTAACGCGTCGCTTGTTAATTACAACCTGCAAACTCGCAAACAAATCTCAAGCACCTCCTTACTTGTACGTTTTCGCCGGGACACGGAATTAGCGCAAAGGTCAACGAACTCTCCCAGCTGCCGCGGCCCTTGGCAACCCTAAGGGCCCGGAATCTTTCCTTCCCAGATTCCCACCGTTCCCGAATTCCCAAATAAGCCTTTCCGATTGAACCGTCACACGAAATTTTTATAATTGATCAATGATGTTAATAGGTCTGTTTCCTAAATATTTTTTTTTTAAATATCGGTTCGCCAGATTATCATAGTATTCTATGCAACGGTTTTATAATAGGGGTCTTAAAATGTGAGTGGCGCGAGCGAAGCGAGCGAATATCGCTAATAGAGGCGCCACGAGCCTTTTAAGACCTAATTAAGTATATATATATAAAAAAAATTATAAACCGTTGCATACAATATTTTTCTACGACTTTCAAAAAAATGCAAAACTAGTAATACATAAATTTGGAGTTTGACAGCTAACTCGCGGGAAATGTAAATATGACACAATTTTGTGTCTGTGGTTACCTTCTTTTTTTAATAGAGGTAACTCTTAAAAAAAACAAAAATCTTCTTTTGCAATTACGAAATCAAGGTTTTGTAGTCTGTGGTTGCTAGGCGTATCTTAATAGCGACATTATAGTACGGCTGTGCCGTACTGTTATGGAGAATAGAGAATAGACTTATTATGGATGTTAAAATAAAAGTACAGGAGTAGAAAAAAAAATAATGTACACGTATTTTTTTTTCTTTCGTCAATCTTACTATTAATAATTACCGTAAAAGTTTAAACCCATTCAAGTTCCGCGCGACGTCACTGGCCGATACATTTTTTTACCGGCCTGTTGTGCCATCATGCATGATGCCAACTCCTGAACTTAGATGCACTTAATCTTTAAGATCTTTTGTTTGATTGAAAGAATAAATACGTGTCTACTATTTTTCGATAGCCTATAAGACGAACTTATTATTTTAAAAAGATTTTTTTAGGAATCATGCCAATTGGTTTCTCAAAGCAAAAATTAAGGAAGAGTGGCCTCATTTTTGTAACGAAGGCTCTCTGAGCTCGTTGTCAAGTACCCTGGATCGATCCGGGGCCCTTGTTACTAGGTAGTCATAACAAGATTTGTTTTTTTATCCTTAACACAAGGGCAGGGCGTTATTTTTACGCGCAGGTAGGTTTTATTCATATCTTCCTTCTATCTTCTTGTAGTTTTTGTGATATCATCTGGTAGATTATGTGTCGTATCAGAAATAATGGGCTTTTTTCCTAAAAAAATATGATCAGTCCATTAGTTAGATTATCAAAAAACATTTGACTCGTGTTTTTTCTTTTGTCAATCAAACAAAAAATTGTGTGTGACGTCACTACTTAGCCAGTAGGGTAAAACACGGATAGTTGCCTTACTTTTCAAAAAGTTTAAATTATAAAAAAATAGGTCTATAACGGGCAGCTGCAGCAGGAATCTCAAGACGAGCGAATTGTATAGAAGAAACGTCATTTATTATGTCGTCACAGTTACATCGTGAACCCTACGGGAAGGCCGGGAATCCGAGCACCGTCCCTTACATAGTGAGCTGTGAGGAGGATTGGCCCTAGTACTAAGTCCGGGAATCCGTACATTAGTACTAGGTGGAGAGAACTCAATCATCCGTTGTTCGACGGACTACTTAAGTGGCGACGAAGAAACTTTCATAGCGCGTTCTAAGTTACCCTCAGCGCCATCTAGTTATAGGCTCGGTAAACTAGCGTGCTACAGGTCGTTATTAATAATACCTGATAATGTATACGAAAACATAGGTTCTTCGTCTTTTATAGAAGACCAATTCCGTTAGCATAATTGATACTGGCTTTGAGTATATTACGTTTTATTTGACCTCCTAAAAAAGGGATAGTCGCCTACTGCAGCGGATAGTAGCCAAATGTTAAAAAGAGTTAGGAGGATACTTGCCGCATAGTCATACTTATAACACTTGGTTTCCGCTTATACTTGCGAGGCATTCTGTTTACCTAGAATGGGCACGTGCAAGCGTTTAATATTGTTTTATATTTAAAACAAGTAAGTATAGCATAATTTTTACTTGAAAAAAAAATTGAAAATATGTGATGAAAAAGAATTCGCCACAGGTAGGTTTCGAATACATTCATCACATATTTTCAATTTTAATAATATACCGAGCATTGTAATGCTATTTAAAAACCATTTAAGTGAAAAAAAAATATTCGTTGATTAATTGCACTTAGAGCAACTATCCGCCACAATAAATAAGGCAACTATCCTTTTTGATACGGATAGTTGCCTTTTCGATTTAGAAAATAAATAAAATCTTTTCAACAATAAAACTCAATTAATAGGGCAATTAAAGGTCTAATGTAAGCAAAGAAACAAAATGTAGTCTGAAACCACAATCAATTATAAAGATATCCAACAAAAACTAGGCACCAATATAATTTCGACGTCCGTTAATGTTTCGCAGCGGAAGATTTTTGCTCACACGGACGAAACGCGTGCACCCACTCCAACGGTTTACGTGGCAGTGAGGCCTGCGGGGGAAGCGCTTCTAACTATAATCAAGCATTAATGCCACAAATGTACCTAACATAGAGAATTCGAAACCGACGCAAGTATCCCCCCGACGCAACTATCCGGGTTTTACCCTACACTTTTTAGTGGCCTGTGATGTCACAAGCCCCCACTCATGAAGTTTGAGACGCTTTATCTTTGACATTTATTGTTTACTAGCTGTTACCCACGGCTTCGCCCGCGGCTTCGCCCGCGTAATATATATTCTATGTCCTTCTCGGTACCCTAACCTATGTGTATGCAAAATTTGATGATGATTGGTTCAGTAGATTCGGCGTGAAAGCGTAACAAACAAATAAACAAACAAACAAACTCACTTTCGCATTTATAATATTAGTTAGGATGTAACGAAAAAAACTTGTCTAATTTTATTACAAATATTCTCACCCAGGAAAATAGCAATACCGATTTTAACCAAACTTCTCCTCCGATATTGATGCAATTAATACATATATGGGATATATACTTCTAAATATAAAATAATTGTTAAAATTGGTTCGCATGACGGAGTTTAAAAAAATATACAAAACGAATATCAATTCAATTTAAAACCTCCTTCTTTGAAGTCCGATAAAAATGAGCTTTATAAAGTTACATTCTATAGGTGTACTTTTATTTTTTTTGCTGTTACTAATACAAACTTTCAGTAACGTCGGTGTGTAGGGTATACTACTAACAATGAGTCTATCCCATTTAAAATAAATAATTTAAAAGAAAACAAAGACATCTTTAAAATTTTGATCTAGGAGGCCCTAGACAACCCTTCAATCTATTTAATGAACTAAGTTTACAGTTTAAAGTACGAACGTGAAGTTTTACTTAGAGTTTTCGCCAATAGTGGCCGTTTTTGACAAAAGCTCTAAGAAAAGATTCACGTTCTTACTTTGAATTGTACGCAGATGTTCATAAATTAGTTTGAAAGGTTATCTAAGGACTATAAGTAGATCAAACACGTATATTGTTGGCCACCCACACACACGAAAAAAAAGTAGATCAAAATTTTAAATTGATGTTTGATTGATGTTCTTTTGTACAACGATTTGATTGTCACTTTAGCATCCATTAAGGTTTTCATATCATAAATAAAAATAGTCATTCATACCCAAGCCGTAATTACTCGTAATATTGAAGTTACCATGAAAATGATGTACACCGTAGCTGCCAAGAGTTAGCAAATAGGCCTGCTGGACCCCGAAAAATTCATGTATCGTCTTAAGGAACTTAAAAGTTTACTATAATATAACATAAAGGACTCCCACATAAAAATATATGCACCTTTTGCAATTCCCACCGCACAAAATTCGCAGACCCCAGGCGGAGCCGAGGTACTATTGTATGCACTTTCTCAGGCGCAGCTGTCGGCGAAGTGCATTCAATGCAGGACGACGTTTGAGACGGTTATTTTTTTAGGGTCTTGTAACGAAATGCCTTTCATATTTTTGTAGTTAACAAGCAGTTGAAGACTCAAAATGTCAGGAGATATAATATAACATAACTCACTTTTGAAGTTCTAAAACTTGAGTTTTGTTATGCCTTCACGCAATAACGACTAAACTGATACAAACATATTGTCTGAGGTATGAAGAAGGACGTAGGTGACACATATTTATTTATTTATTTTATTACTCCCGGCAGAAACCACTATTTCCGAGGACAACCCTTGCGCGAAAGTTAGTTTAGGTTCATGAGATGACCTATGATGATGATAAGGTACATGAGGTACCTACCTGGTGACAGGACGGACGGACATGAAGCTTGAATTCCCGGGTCCCGTTTTTACCTAAGTTTTGTAAGCAAATCCCTCTATATTTCGGCGAAGTTATTAGCTCAGGCGAATATTGTCATGTACCTACATTCGTATTTACTTAGTTTTTTTTTATTCTCGATCTACACCCTAGCTATGCTAATTACTAATGAGTGCGATTCTTAACTTAGCTGTACCTAAGTCATTTAACATAATCTGAACGTAATCTTTCTCTTTTCGGAAGTCTTTAGTCAAACTTCATTTCCCGACATACGGAACCCACGCTACGCAGTACTTACTCGCGCTTGCCCGTCTCTTTTTAATGTAAGTAGGGCGTTGATTATGTTGATTTATCGGGCTCCTGTGTCGGTGATTTATTGTCGATGGTTCTCAGACTTCTAATGGGACAGATTATAAAGATTATTAATAAATTATTATGTTAAGTGTTTGAATGGGAGAGACTTTTTGGGAACTATTTTAACTGGAATATAATTTACTTCTTTCTACTTTTTTTTACTTTTTTAACTATTGTTGGTTTTTCCTGCTGGAGTATCTTTTGTTTTTTATGTCATTACCTATTAGGATTTTTTTTAACTTTTATGTCTGAAATATTAGAAACTAGCTGTTACTCGCGGCTTTGCCCGCGTGATGTATGCCTATTTTTATTGAAGTCACAGTATGTATTTTTATTAATAATATAGTTAAGTTTCGGCACTCAATGTCTTGTTTTTAGTACCTAAGTAAGTAGTTATTAATTTTGTAATGAATGTTTGTGTCAAAATAAAGAGAAGAAAAATGTCTTTCTCAGTACCGTAATCTATGTGTATGCAAAATTTTATGATGATCGGTTCAGTATATACGGCGTGAAAGCGTAACAAACAAATAAACTCACTTTCGCATTTATAATATTAGTTGGGATAGAAGAAAATCAATCAGTTACTAAGAACGAATATGTTTATTGGGGCAGGGAGTTTTGATTTTATTAACATATTTAATGTAATTTAGTAGGTAAGGTACTGTCCAATACTGACTGAAAGCTTTTTCTGATGATTGCTAGTATGTAATAATTATAATTGTGTAAAAGATTGACTAGGATAGACTATAACGAAGTGGGCCTTGTTGCATAGTTCGGAACTTGCCAGAAAACTGTACGACTTTATCATCATAATCTATCAGAGGTGCAAATCTTAATTGGGCTACGATGGGGCTGAAACCCCCTTTTAAAATAAATAGAAAAAAGTGTATGTACTCATCATCTATAAAGTAAGCGTTTTGTACGTAACATAACTTCAAAAGGCGACAATGCAGTTTCGTACTTCATCTCGACACATTGTGAAATTGTTTATGTGGCGGTTGTGCCCGCCCCTTGACTCCTTTGTTTTATGTTCTCCTGGTACCATGGCCCGGTGACGCTTTGTTTTTAAACTCGTTCCCCTTTGTTTTTGGGTGTTTAAATTAAAACAGTACAAATCTACAAAGTGTGTCGTAAAGTTTTGTCCTGGTGACGAAAATTGGTATACATTAGCGAGGCTTCAGTTTAACTTTTAAGTATAATCATCATCATTAGGTATTTTTTTAGTCTTCACCGCAGGAGCACGACCCTCTTTGTACTACCAGAGCCATATATTAAACAGATCAGTCAAAGGATTTGTCCTACACTCTTAACGCTGGACAGATGGGTTGTAGAGGTCTCTTAAATGTTTATAGGCTTTGTTTAGCTTGTGTTTCCTAACTCGTCTTCCACAACATCCACGGGAAGACCTGATGTGTTCCCTTTTACTCCACGGCTATGTAGTACGAATAATCTATATAGTAAGCGTTTGGTACGTAAGTATACAGCAAAATGCGACAATGCACTTTCGTACTTCATCTCGACACATTGTGAAATTGTTTATAGGGCCCGCCCCTTTATTTTATTTTCTCCTAGTACCGCGGCCCGGTGACGTTTTGTTTTTAAACTCGTTCGCCTTTGTTTTTGGGTGTTTAAATTAAAACAGAACAAACCTACAAAGTGTGTCGTGAAGTTTGTCCTGGTGACGAAAATTGGTATATTTTTTAGCAAGGCTTTAAGGTTTTAAGTTAACTGTCTTCCAATTATTCACATTATTTGAATGTTAACTTTAATAATAATCATCATCGGGTTTCTTTTAGTCTCCACTGCAGGAGCATGACCCTCTCTGTACTACCAGAGCCACATATTAGTCAGAGCAGTCAGAGGATTTGGCCTATATTCTCCACGCTACCCAGACAGGTTGGAGAGGTCTCTTAGATGGTAATAAGCTTTGTTATGAGCGTATCCTAGCAGTATGTTTTCCATATAAATCTATTCCTCTATTTTCTCGTTGAAAACTGCTTCTAGAGGCACAATTATTTTTTCATAAAATCTAGTACTAAAATAGGTATGGCCCTACGTTTTATCCCAATCCCAACTAATATTATAAATGCGAAAGTGCGTTTGTTTGTTACGCTTTCACGCCCAACCTACTAAACCGATCATAATGAAATTTTGCATACACATAGGTTAGGGTACTGAGAAGGACATAGGTGGGCGAAGCCGCGGGTAACAGCTAGTTTATTATAAGAAAGTGTTAATTTTTCTTTAAATAATATAGTCATCATTAATGGGCATGTTGACTAAAATTTTTTTCATGTTGCTATGTAAAGACCTGCCAAAAATAAACACAATAGTGACAGAAATTCATTTCTAAACAAAAAACTCTTTCAGTTATAAAAGTTTTAATTAAAGACACATGTTTTTAGACGTAAATTTTTAGACGTGAAAACGCGCCGCTGAAATGTCTACATATTTGTGACGTCACAAGCTTGTATTTTGTATGGGTGGCGTGAGAACTTTGTTTGGTAGCTATACAAAATATTTCGTTTATGGTAATGGTTTCAAAATAAAAGTTGCTATAAATTTTGCAGACTAAAATACAGTATAATTATAATTAAAGATTTTCATACTTTAGAAAATGGTCCTATTCACCCAACTTTAAAGAAGCTTTAAGATCACTTAACGAATCGATATCAAATTAAAAGTGTTCTTTATAGTGTTTTTAGATAGAAATAATTAGTCTCATTAGAAACAAATTTTATATAATCTTAACATTAGGCAACTACCGTATTGCCTAAGATGTGTTTAAAGAAATATGGTTCGTACTACGTGAAAGGCTCTGAATTCAATTCCCAGCACTGACAAATACGTACACACATTATCATCTTTATTCCTTGCGGGCCCAAAGGCCACGTTTAGTTTATCATACATACATACTATCACGTCCTTTTCCCTTTCGGGGTAGATAGAGCCCTGGAATAAACCCTTTCAACACTGCAGCAAGAATGGTGTCCCGGATCCCGGGCTCGGATAAAGACCGGGGCGACACCTGATCCCATTATCTCGTAAAGATATGTCAGATGCGTTTAGGCAGCTTGAAAAATCTGACATCAGTGCAGTAACGTGTTAGCCACTTACACACGAAAAACAAACAAACAAACTTTGAAAAAATTAAGTCTATCTATGGTTATTATTACGGTTAATGAGGAGCCCGATGGTCCAGTGGGTGTGAGCTCTGAGCACTTACATATACTAAGCAACCCCTGGTGCAGTCCCTACTTGGATGGGTGACCGCAAATGGCATAAAAATATCTCGAGCTCCTCCGTGCTTTGGAAGGCACGTTAAGCCGTTGGTCCCGGCTGTCATCGTTGATGGCAGTCGTTAAGCTATGTCAGATGCCTTAAGGCAGCTTGAAAAATCTGACACCAGTGTTGGCCACTTACACATACGAAAAACAACAAACATTACGGTTAATGATATGTCTATTTATAAAGTAATATACATCTAAACTATATTAAAGGAGGAAAGGTTTGATTTTGATTGATTGTATTGGATGAGCGCCGTGGCGCAGCGGTCAACACGCCTGCCTGCGACACGGATGGTCCCGGGTTCGATCCCCGGTCAGGTCAAGATGGAAAAAGATCTTTTTCAGATTGACCTGGGTCTTGGATGTTTATCTATATAAGTATCTTATCTTCTATCTATATATATAAAAGCGAAAAACACTCACTCATCACGAAATCTCAAATACTACCTACCTGGCCAATGAAGATGAAATTTGGCAGAAAGAAAGATTGTGACTAGGTCCGCTAAGAAAGGATTTTTGGAAACTCCATCTCTAAGGGGTTGAAATAGGGGTTGGCAGTTTGTATGAAACTTCGTAAATACTTAGCCAATGAAGATGAAATTTGGCAGAAAGGTAGACTGTTGGCTCCGAAATGTCTCGGAAACTAGGTACTGGACCGATTTAAGAGGCTTCACCGAAACTAGCGACACCCGTTATTTATTTAAATAAACTTTACAGTGTTCGTGGTCGCGACCACGAACACTCTAAAGGGCTCGAAACGTTAGGTGTATAAATAATGTAATAAACGCGATAAAAACCGTATTAAAATAATTTTACTTAAATGTGTAACAATCGCGAAAACATAAGAAAACATTACCCGTTATTTAATTCTTGTTCTCCGAAATAAGAACAAATTTAAAAAATCTACGTAAGTATGTAGTATTTTTAGTAGAACTTTTCATCGACATCAGCATTTCAGATTGAGAGAACTACTCATTACCGCCAAAAGTGGCCGCTTTTGGCGGTAACGCGTAGTTCTCTTGATTTACCAAATGCAAAATAATGAAAAGCAATACAAAAAATACTACATGTCATTTACTAGTGAAATACTTACGTCGATTTTGACAATTTGATAGTAAAAAAAATAAAACCAAGGGTGGCGCTAGTTAATGGCTGGTGTAAGCGTCTTATTTGCGGGTGACATAGGCTATAGTTTAAACGGGCAAAGTCGCGGAAAAATTGCTGGTTTTATATATGAAAGTTATAATCTACGTACCAAGATCGTGTCAATTTACCACGAAATAATAATACGTAGGTACTTAAATCATACAATGAGCTGAATACAAAGTAACAACAAAGGTTGCCGTGAAAAGTACAAGGCGTTTAAAGATATTACCAAAAAGGACTATTGTTATTGTTATCTTATCTATTGAGATTTTATTATGATTTATCTTGCATTTCGCACCTTTCAATCGAGGTCTGTTACCTGGAAAGCATTGTGTTATTTGTGTTGTTATTGTAGATAAAGCCGGGAAGTAGGAAAACGAGCAGCTGTCCAAATGTATGACGACGTTTGTGTACGTGGTATTTTTTAATCTATTTCAAAGAGAACATACTTACTATGGCGTTCCACTTTACTCTCAATTTGCTTAAACTTTGATCATCAAGCCTGCCGGCTTGTGTGCTTATTAGTAGGTATAGCCGTGAATTGACACACATAAACCATTTGAGTAGCGAAATGCTGCTTGGACGAAATACCTATTGTAACTACTATAATTTGTCTTATGAGATTAACGCTGGAGACTCAAATAAAATCAAATTTTGGTAAGTAGGTGCCTAGTTTGTTTCATAGACTACATAAGCAACTTTATTTTTCATAGCAATCAAATGAACTGATGATAAGCAGGCAGGACAGGATGACTAGACTATTATATTACTATTTCAGCTAAGAACGACAGGTAGGTATATAAATATCTGCGCCTAAGGTAAAAAACTCACTTTTTTCGAGCTGGTGGATATTTGCGAATGAGACTACTAACGCCACCTAGTTACGAGCGTGCTACATTAATGAATTTGCGTCGGAGCGGCTTCAGGTAATCGGTAAAGCTTGAGTAACAAATAAAATATTTTATCTCCCTCAAAGTTCTCCATTCTCTTCACCTATGTACTGACTTCCTTAATTCTGTTAGAACTCTGTATATTATAATAATATAATTTAGGATTATGCAAGTTTGCATCTAATGTATAATACACTACATTCCTCGACGTACAATCCAAATAAAATCAATGAACTGGAATTAAAAACGTAACTGTCAATGTCAAACAGCATAATCTGTCAAAATGGCACGTCAGCAACAAGATGTTGATGAACTTTTCGATGTTAAAAATGCATTTTACGTTGGTAATTACCAGCAGGCGATTAACGAAGCACTCAGCGTAAACGTAAGTACTATTTCTTTTTTCTTTTCTACAAGATAATACTCTAAATTACGTGTCTTTTCATGTTTACGGATGATGTCACTACGACTCATGTTTTCGTAGGTTTTCATGAGTTTTATTATATTTTTAGCCACTTTAAAGCGTTAAAGTACTATTTCACAGCCCCAAACATCAATATGCATGGTATTATTCAGTGTAAACTCAATACTAATATTAAAAAAAAAAATGTTTTGCAGGCGTCCACTCCTCTTGTGTCACTGCAGCGCGATGCCTTCCTGTACCGCTCCTACATCGCGCAGGGAAACTACAGGATCGTTCTGCAGGAGCTGA
Organism: Rhodophaea formosa; assembly: GCA_963082605.1. Taxonomy (NCBI): domain Eukaryota; kingdom Metazoa; phylum Arthropoda; class Insecta; order Lepidoptera; family Pyralidae; genus Rhodophaea; species Rhodophaea formosa. The sequence goes on from OY720219.1 coordinate 2,766,106, forward strand.
AGAATGCTGATCCTATGCTACAGCCGTTGAAGAGCTTAGTGGAGTACCTGTCGCCGGGCGCTAACAAGCCAGCCATTGTTGCCGATATAGACGCAAGGGTAAGATAAATTACGAAATGTTGAAACATAAATGAATGCAAAGAGATTAAATGTACAAGTATCATACAATTTACCCAGGTTACTGCACACTTTCATGTTACCATGCCTGTTTTTGGTTATTGACTTTCACTTAAATTTTTAGTGATTGAGTATAGCATATGTAGATTAGCAGTCCACCTTGGCTTTTCCCTCGTACATATTATTATGTTGCCTAAGTCACTCAAGGGTAACATATCTATCCAAGCGGGAAATATTTTTTTTTAATAGGACATATTACTGAAAGCTGTGCCGCCGGAGTGCACCACTAGCACATACAGTAAAAAAGGTTTGATACTGAAAAGTATGTACTTGAAAATGTCGAAGCCGCAATTTATTTGTAAAATTATACATTATCCCTTTATTAATTTGATTTTGGGGCTACATCAACCAAAATAACATTCAGTGTGAATGTGGTGAAAGAGACCAGACCATGTCACACCTCATGTCGTGCCCCATGTGCCCCACTTCCTGCACAAAGTACGACCTCAACTACGCCTCAGCAAGTGGCGTGGCTGTTGCAACATACTGGAGGGATAAAATATAGGATTATTTAGACATTTTGAGCCATTGACACAAAAGAAGAATTTGATTTTAAAATACTCCTAGGAGTATTTTAAATAACAAAATGCATTTGTGCTGCGTATTCGGTTGTAAAATAAAGGCAATTTATTGCGACTTTGACATACTTGTCATAGTCAAACATTTATTTACTGTCTCTGCTAATGCTGCCCTCTGGCGGGAAAACATTGCAGTATTATCTCCTATTGGTCCAGTAGTTTAGCTCTGAGATTAGCGCATTCAACCAAACAAACTTTTCAGCGATATAGTATTAGAATAGATTTGATTTGTTGCTGGTGAGTTTTATACATTATTTATTAGTTTGTTTTTAATTACCTATTCCAGGTTGCAAAAGGCGTAGAACTCTCAAATGAGGTGTTTCTTGTTGTAGCAGCCACTATCTACTACCATGAGGATAATTATGAAGCTGCTTTGAAGTAAGTACTAGTTGCAAATCCATTAATTCACTGAACTCTACAAGCAAAACAATACATTACAATTAATCAATTTCTCAATCAATATTGTCAATGAACTAGTAATGTTTGCGACTGTGGAAAAAAGGTGTGAAAAGTTACACAGAACTGTATTGCAAGAATCCTAACTCAACAATACTATATTTTATAATAGATATACAGAAACATCATCATATCACAAACATAATATGAAACAATGTGTAGACAAATGTCATTAAATACACATCCAAGACCCAGGTCCATCTGAATAAGATAATTTTCTGTCATGACTTGGCCAGGGATTGAACTCAGGACCCTCGTGTCGCAGACTGGTGTTTCAACTACTGCACCACAGGTGCTGACCTGTCCAGCTATGGTTTAGTTAATATATGGATGACTTTTTTGACAAATACTAAAGTGACATTTGGACTTAAACTCAATAACTATCAATTTTCAGAATCCTTCATGGAGCCGAGTCTCTGGAACTGAATGCCCTCACCCTGCAGTGCCTGCTGGCCATGAACCGTCAGGACCTGGCTCGCAAGCAGCTCAAATTGTTGCAGAATATCGAGGATGACGGCACGCTGACACAACTGGCACAGGCTTGGCTCAACTTGTCGCAGGTAATGAATAAAGATATGCTTGAAAAAAATATGTGTTAAAGCAGTTTATCCATAAATACTCAAAAGTAAAGTACCTACTAACAGTGAAAACAGAATAGAAATTATTCGAAAAATGAATGAGAAATAACGATTTTATAAAAAATTAAAAATATGTCTATCTCACTCACAAAAATGCAATTTTCTATGGAAATTTATAGATGAAATAGACTTTGACGTCATCAGTCTATACCTGACTTTTCTTTCTAATTGAAACCTTAAATAAAAGTATCACATTTACATTGATGATTAAGATATTTTAAAAATTCTTTAATATTTGTTAGTAAGGATTATATTAAAAATACATTTCATCGTCATCTCAGCCACAAGTCCATGCTTTCTTGCGATGTTTATCACTACTATGGGCCTCATTAGAAAAGTCAAGGTCGCTCAAAGAGCTATGGAGCGCGCTATGCTCGGTTTTTCTCTGCGAGATCGTATCAGAAACGGTGATATGCGTAGAAGAACAAAGATCACCGACATAGCGGGGCACATAGCGCGAAGAACCGATGGCCGATGGGGCAGAAAGGTTCTTGAATGGCGACCACGTACCGGCAAGCGCAGCGTTGGACATCCACCGAGCATGTGGTTGGATGACTTCAAAATTACATTAAAATTGAAAATATGTGATGAAAAGAATTCGCCACAGGTAGGATTCGAACCACAGCTCTTAGGTCTGCGCCCTAAAGCGCCCATTACATTGTCCAATTTTCAGAGCTCTAGATCTAGTGCTGCAGTGCGCGATAAAAAGAGCTCAGTCATTACACTACACTAGCTAGCCACAGTAGCCACGCTAATTCTCATTTCGCAAATGTTCATCGTTCGAACTACACGCATCTCAGAACAAATGGCACCATAAAAAAACCAGAGGATCGGCATCGCTTTAGCGTTGGTGTCAAGTTCAATAATAATGAATAGAAAATGTTGGGACAAGACATGGTCAAGGAGTACTTAATTTTTAATGTGGCGTTGGAATCAAACCCCTTGTCAATTTCAAGCATAACTAACTTTGATCCCATCATTTCGCATATCTCTGTTTTTATAATCCTTATGTTTTTGTCTCATAAGAAGGGCATTTCTTTATACAATTCAATGACACTGTGGCTGCGTCATTTTTTAATATTTGGATTTAAACATTAATTATTACGTAGAGATAAACACTCGCGCAAGCACTCGCTGACAGACTGGCCTTGACCTAGTGAAGCATGCTAAGCGCTAATTGTCATTACACCATGCAATCTAGCTCACTAGCTAGTGCACTAGATGAGCTGGCGCGGCAGAGTCCATACGATCGCACTAGATTGGATCACTACCTCACTAACTGCCATTACACAATTCAAACCTAGCGCGCTAGCTCAGCTAGAGCTCTGAAAATTGGACAATGTAATAGGCGCTTAAGTGTGCTACCAACTACACCACCGTAGCTTCGAATCACCGCGTCGAATTCTGTCATCACATATTACCCCGTAGGATATAACGCATTCGAAGCATGCGTATTTCTTCAATACTACCCACTATTTAGTAGTGTGGTACATACATTTAAAAAAGCAAAAAGGAACACTAAAAATAGGTGTGATGTGGGTGTGCAGGGCGGGCCGGGCGTGCAGGACGCGCACTACAGCATCATGGAGCTGGCGGAGCGGCTCGGCGCGCTGGGGCCCGGGCCCGCCGCCGTCGGCGCCGCCGCCGCCGCCTCCAGAGGTGACTGCTTTCAATTTTCCTTCATTTATTTCTTTACATATTTATTACATTAAGTAAATTCAAATTTTAAGTGCCATACATATATCCACGCAAAAGTATTGAGCCAGAGCAGTCTAGAGAATTTGCCCTACGTTCTCCACGATGGCTTTTTTAATGTTTATAAGCTTTAGCTTGTGTTTCCTATGTCCCCTTCTACGACATCCACGCTAAGTCTTGAAGTATAGGATTTGTGTATATTTGACGCGCAACTCTAGTTTGTATGAAAATTGCTGGACACTTCTAAGCCACCTCATGGTGGTATCCTGAATAGAAGAACTTTGCAGACATCGTTTTTATCTTTTTTTAATAAATGACAATTATGCCTAAATCTATTATATATAACCCGTCTTAATAAATTCCAGGAATGTGGGAAGAAGCTGAGCAGATGCTAACTGAAGCTCAATCTAGAGCTCCACAACAACCGGACCTGCTCTTAGGGCTCGCGCTAACTGCTACTCACAGCGCCAAGCCTCCCGAGGTGAGTGTATCAGGGCACGGGCCGCGCTACACTGGAATAGCATGGGATGGCATCGGAAGCGACGCGTCATTTCAAAACAACCTTTATACTTAGTGACTTAAGATGCATAACTGCTTGAACGTGACTCACCGGCCGGCGGCCTTGCGCGCACTCGTGCGGACTAGACGGCCGCGAGCGTGCAGCCGCCGTTTTGCTTCTTATGTCACTAGACATATAGCTTGTTTTGAAATGACGCGTCGTAGCGCGGCCCTAAGGGTCACAAAGGGGGGCATCTACCCCTCCCTGGCTCGAGATTTTTAGTTTTTCATTTGTCCTATATCCCCGATCTACAAAAGGACATATTCTGAATAATGGTCTCTTTTCGACCCTTTCATCGTCATCAGACCCGATGGCCTAGTGGGCGTGAGCATTATTAGATCTTTCGCATGTTAAGCAACCCCGGGCGCAGTCTCCACTTGGATGGGCGACCGCAAGTGGCATAAAAATACCTCGAGCTCCTCCATGCTTCGGAAGGCACGTTAAGCCGTTGGTCCCGGCTGTCAACATTGATGTAAGACGTTAAACTAAGTCAAATGCCTTAAGGTAGCTTGAAAAATTTGACACCAGTGTTGTAAGTACACTGCTGGACATAGGCGTCCCCCAAGCATTTGCATCATGGGAGGGTTTTGCCATACTCACCATGCTTGGCAGCCGGGTTGGTGAGCACAGTTTGTTTGGCTTATTGTTCCGACGCTGCCAATCTAAACCCTTTTTAAGTGGGAAAAGGGTAGGAGTTTGTTGGACTGGGATTCTGGGAGAATGGGATAATAAATGGGAAGGTATTTGGGTGCTACTTGGTCAGATGGATTAGGAATGAGAAAGTAGCAGTTCGGGAGGCCGGGCGCGCGTACCCGATGCGACCTGCGACCACCGGACAGAATTTTGAGGATGAGACCCTTGACCTCCGTTTTAGTCTAGCCATAATTATAATCACCAAAAAACGTATGTATTAACTTAATATATTATTCTTTGCATCTGGGATTTTGACCACAGCTTCCAAACCTAGTTTCTACCCCCCTTTTGCTTTTGCTCTTGTACCAGGGCACCATAACTATGGAGGAAGCTAAGCAAATGTTAAGGCCCAAGATAGGGCTCTGCAACAACCACAGCTGTTGTTGGGACTCATACTGACTGCCACTTATAGCACCAAGCCAACAGAAGATGTCCGTATGAATTGAGGAGCCATTTCAGATTTTTGAGGTTTCCGGTTTTTTTTGTCATTCGGCTACAAATTGACATTTCCATACAAATTGTCATTTTTAAATGTCAATGTTATTTTCTTTTAACAAAACGCCTTGTAAAAGGTCCTTGATGTTATACCCTGCTAATACGTGGGTTAAGCTGCAATACGCAATTTATAATATTTTCCATTGAGTCAGCATTTAGCTCGCCTCATGGCTAATTCAGTTAGTACACGGAGCTCGGGAAGTCAAGTCGGGATACAGTGCCGAACTGTTAATTTTCGGGAATAAAACATAGGTGTTGTAAACGCGCATTTTTTTCAAAGATCTACCTGGACTTCCTCATAACATTGAGTAAAACATACACACGCAATTTGCAGGTGGCGGGTCGCTACATCGCACAACTCTTGGACAGCCACCCTGAACACCCCTTCGTCAGGGAGTACAACGCCAAATCCAACGAGTTTAAACGCCTAGCCGCGCAGTACCAGCCCTCCGTTGCAAGTTAAACCTATCTTTTCAGATAAGAGCGATTGTCGCAAGTATTCTATTCGTAAATATAATCCAGAGCATATTATTGTAATTTGTAGTTTTATTTTTAAAATCATCATTATTAGGTCTTTTCAGTCTCCACTGCAGGAGCACGGTTGACACGGCACTTTATAGGTTTCATCATCATCATCATCATCATCATCTCAGCCACAAGAAGTCCACTGCTGGTAGGGTTGCCAATTTCTTTTTACGAGAAAAAAGTATATTAAGGCGCTAAAGTATAATAGTAGCACCCAGCAATTAAATTCCTTAAATCATAAATTGTATCGAATTTTAAAAATCTAATAAGTACAAATCTACTAAATTACTTATAGTATTTTTTGTATATTACAAGTGATTTACTGGTGCCATATTTTAAGAGAACAATCGGTTAACGCCAAAAGTGGCCACTTTTGGCGTTAACCTGTTTTTCTCTTATTTTATCAAACGAATATTAGTGAAAATGAATACAAAAATACTACAAGTAATTTACTAGTTATGTACATGTTAGATTTTTAAAATTCGATGTAATTTAGGATTAAAAGAATTAATTGCTGGGTGGCGCTAGTGTTACTTTAGGAGCGCCTTAAGGCTGGATAAACAAAATTAACAGTATTTATGAAAATTAAACAGTATTTCAAATGTTTTGAAATATTAAGATACAATTTTTTATTATTCATAAACTTTCTCATAGTAAAAGTTACGATATTAACATTTATTTTTTTAAAACTTATTAAACATTAATAAATAATAATAAATAAATAAATATATACGGACAAATCACACAGATTGAGCTAGCCCCAAAGTAAGTTCTTATGAAAGACTTGTGTTATGGGATACTAACTCAACGATACTATATTTTATAACAAATTCATGTATAAATAAACATCCAAGACCCAGGTCAATCTGAAAAAGATCGTTTTCCATCTTGACCTGACCGGGGATCGAACCCGGGACCATCCGTGTCGCAGGCAGGCGTGATGACCGCTGCGCCACTCCTCATTTATGGAGGAGTTAATTTTTATTAATCAAATAGATGCTATCTTTTTGTAATCCCGTTTCTTTACATATGGCCAGAAGCCCTGGATAGCAGCGGTCATGAAAACAGTATTTCGTATAATTTTTTTTATTGAACAGAAAAAAATATTAACGAGCGAAATCCTAACTAATATTATAAATGCGAAAGTGAGTTTGTTACGCTTTCACGCCGAATCTACTGAACCGATCATCATGAAATTTTGCATACACATAGGTTAGGGAACTGAGAAGGACATAGGCTATATATCACGCGGGCGAAGCCGCGGGTAACAGCTAGTAAAGTATAAACAGTATCGTTGGCAACCCTAACTGCTGATTTCCAATATGACCGGTTAGAAGCGGCTTGCATCCAGCGCCTTCCTGCAACCTTTATCAGGTCGTCTGGTAATTTGTCGTACGTACCTGACTATTCTAGACCTATATTTGCGGTAACACCTCGTAAATATCGTAAGAGCGTTAAGACTATACTAGACCCAGTTGTTCACTCCTCCTATACTTTCCTGGTTTCCTACTGCTACGGTATAAACTCAATGGCTAAATTTATATCGACCCCAATAGGATTACAAGCAAGCACCTAGTCTATGATTAGAACGTTTACCGACCTCATGGCGCAGCGGTTAACAGCCAGCTTGCGACACGAGTTGTTCCGGATTCGATCCTCGGTTAGGTCATGATGTAAAATGATATTTTTCAGATAGGTTTGGGCCTTGGACGTTTATTTATTTATGTATCTTTTATAAAATATAGTATCATTGAGTACTAACTCAATCAACCACACACAGAAAACCGACGTTTGAGTTGTGTAGCTTTAGCGCTGCGATGCCTCGTTCGTTGAGTGAGAGAGCCTGAGGCCTCTCCTCTGGGAGGGAAAAATAAAAGGCCGGCAACGCTCTTGTCACACTCCTGGTGTCACACTCCTGGTCAGCGGTGGTCATTTGCCATCAGGAAACCCGCTTGCTCGTTTGCCGTCCCACGACAAAAAAAAAGTAGATTTGTGACGTAGATATTTATTCGACGAGCTCCGTGGCGCAGCGGTCAACACGCCTGCCTGCGACACGGATGGTCCCGGGTTCGATCCCCGGTCAGGTCAAGATGGAAAATGATCTTTGTCAGATTGACCTGGATCTTGGATGTTAATCTATATAAGTATTCTATTATAAAATATAGTATCGTTGAGTTAGTATCCCATAACACAAGTCTCGAACTTACTTTGGGGCTAACTCAATTTGTGTGATTTGTCTGTATATATTTCTTATTCTCTTTATTTGCTTCAATTCTTAGGATAGGAATTATAAAAACTATATAAAAAGTAAAACATAACAAAATATCGTACAAAATTAAATACAATTTTTATAAAAACCTATCCTAGTAGGCCACCAGCAGCGGAGTAAGACTCAAGCTACCGGCGGTTAAGGCTGCAGGGAGAGGAACCTCCTAACTATGCGTGCCGTGTCTAGAAGTACCGCCTTCTGTATCTGGCCCTTGATCCAGCCATCCAGCGAGAGTCTCTTGAGATGTTGGTCGAGACTCTTCGCTATAAGACCGTTCACAGATACGACTATTGGGACAATGATCGTCGAATCCACATCCCACATGGCGGTCACCTCGTGGGCCAAGTCTAGGTACTTACTAAGTTTGTCCTTCTCGGCCTTCACGAGATTCTCGTCATGCGGTTATATCAACGAGCACTGCCTGGCGCGTCAATCGATCTGTCAGCACGATATCAGGCTTATTGGCGACAATAGTCCTGTCCGTGATAACAGATCGATCCCAATAGAGCGTTGCACGACCATTTTCAAGAACCGGCGTCCGTGTGTACTTGTAGTACGGCACCTCAGATTCCACAAGACCATATCGAAGAGCAAGTTGCTGGTGGATAATCCTGGCTACAAGGTTATGTCTGTGCAAGTACTCTCCGTTAGCCAGATAAGAACAACCGGAAGTAATATGCCTGAGTGATTCACCAGGACGGCGGCATGCCCGACAGATGTCGACCGTACCGTCCCTCAGGATATACTTCCGATAGTTGTTCGTCATTATTATTATTATTATAATATGAAATAAAACAGGCGTCCTCATGTATTCCTAGTAATTATTGTATTCAGTATCGTCTATATCCTCTATCTCCTCGTCTCCCGGACTAGTGGTATTGGCTAAGATGTAAAACTGCCGTAGTTTCTCGTCCATGAGCTTCAAGTCGTCCAGTCGGGGAATCCCCCGGGAGGCCTCGCCTTTCACCAGCGAGTCGGTGGTGCTCTCATGGGGAATGGTGCCGGTTTGACCTGGAAGTGTTTGTAAATTGGAGGTTAGGTTAGATATAAATTTGAGGGTAAAGTGTAGTTAAATATGATTTCCTCATAGCCTTGAAGGGGCGACTCAGCCCAATGCTTGGAACTCAAAAACAACATTTTTTATACATAGAAGTGTTTAGTTGTTTGCGATGGGAGATTTTTTTTGAGTCCCTCCTTTGTTCCTATAGTTAAAATTATTTATAAGTCACCCCTTCAAGCCTATGTCCATGATGGTAAATTTACACGGAATAGCGGCAAAAAAATATTTTAGGACGACATCCATCTTCAGTATGCTATCAATTATAGCGAAATACAACCGTGTAGTCTGATTGTCCCTTTGGAAACACGGATTTATTGTAACCCTTACGTAGTATATTGTATTCTCTTTGGTAAGCCCCAGGCAGTGCCTGAAGGACTCAACGTAACGTGGTAAGAAATGAAACGTAATCATGGCAGGCGCCCCGTTCCGTTGTCGGTTTTCAGAAATACTTACCACCTAATTTTAGACCTAAAATGATGGGTAAGGACAGTTGTTGAATATAAGGATATAATGGTAAAAAAATGTCTTAAAGCTCTCAGTAACACTAGCGTCGCCAAGCAATTAAATCTTTTACTCCTAAATCATATCGAATTTGAAAATCTGTTATGTACATTACTAGTTAATTACTCGTAGTATTTTTATATTCATTTTAACTAATATTGTTAGGAGGTTTTATAATAGGTTTTATAAGTTAGGAGAAAATCTGGTAAACCAGTGTCTTTAAATAATGCATTAGTAAATAACTTGTAGTAATACCAAAATACTACAAGTAAATGACTAGTTATGTACATGTTAGATTTTTTAAATTCGATATTATGTAGATTTAAAAGAAATTGCTGGGCGGCGCTAGTGTCCCTATGACAGCACCTTAAGTTAAAATTACAAGAGACTTGAAATAATGAATAAAGCTTAATTTATACTCAGACCGCATATAAAGTGTGATATGGAGAAGAAAAAGAAGAAATACCACAGCACACTCACTGTTGAGCTATCGAGCTTCATTTAGGATATTCAATATGAAGAAATATACCGGGAAATTGGGGTTAAAGACATTTTTTTTTTCAACACACAAACTCAAGAAATTATTGCTTAATGTTGAAAAGGATGATAGATATGCTGCCAATAGATGGATAAAAGATTCTGAAGACTGAGAATTAGAGACGAAAACAAAGATAGTAAAAGGTTCTAAAGCATCAAATAGCTAAGGATGCAACCGGGGACACCCGCAGAGATGTTCGTTTCCCGCATGTGTAAGTGACCAAAACTGGTGTCAAATTTTTTAAACTGCCTAAAGGAATCTGACATAGCTTAGTGACTGTCATCAATGATGACAGCCGGGACCCGTTGGTCCCAGCTGTCCTTAACGCGCTTTTCGAAGCTAGAAGGAGCACGACATATTTTTATGCAACTTGCGGTCTCTCATCCAATTGGGGACTGCGCCCGGGGTTGCTTATCATGCGTTAGCTTATAATGCTTACACCCACTGGATCTACGGCTGACACGCAGATGAGAAAGAGAAATAATACCGTAATTATTATAATTATTGGCCCGTTATTGGAGAGCTAAAATTTAACTTAATGTACCATCGACACGCAAAGAAGAAGATTACCATTACGAGAAATTTGTACGTCATCCTCCACGTACTCGTACTCTGCAGAACTATCCTGATCGATCGTGTTCTCTAACCAATCCTCCTCTGATGGATGGTTCGCGTTTTGCTGGCCGAACTGTTCTGGTTTAAGAGTTGTGGTTGTCGTATCAGTGTTGGACTCTTGAGCTTTAATGTGAATTATAAAACTATTAAAGCGCCGAAAAAATCATCCTCTATCTTTGTATTATGGCTGTTTTTAGGGTTCCGTACAAAAGTTGAAAAACGGAACCCTTATAGGATCACTCGAGCGTCTGTCTGTCCGTCCGTCCGTCTGTCACAGCCGATTTTCTCCGAATCTACTGAACCAAATTAGATGAAATTTGGTAAGATAGTGTAATCCTATGACCCGAACACGGATGTGCACAGTAAATAAAGATTTTTTTGAAATAAGGGTCATTTTGAGGGGCCCAATTACAAAATTAAAAAAAAAAGTTTTGCAAACCTTACTGTGTCATATATCAAATGAAAGGGCTCATTATGAGGATCTCAAAAATATTTTTTTTTGTTCGGGTAAAATCAATACTTTTGATTTTATTCACGAAAGAAGGCAAAAATTGACCATTCCCCCCCCCCTGATCTCCGGAACTACTGAGCCGAAAATTTTGAAAAAATTACAAAACATAGTTCATTTCTTGAAGATTACAGGAAAAATAATAAGAATTCTATCACTTGAAAATTAAGTGGTAAACTCACAATAATAAGTTCATCTAGGGAAATAGTTCACTAAAACACCACTAGATGGCGCTAGTCAATTGAATAAAACATTTTTTGCCCATTGTGTGTGTGTTCACGAAGCATATTGTACGGAACCCTCATTGCGCGAGTTTGACTCACACTTGGCCGGTTTTTTTTTTCAAATTTAAGTATATGAGACCTACTTAAGGGTATATCTTTCCCAATAAAAAAATAAGTGCCGTGTGGTTCCCGGTAGAGTAGAATATAGGACCAATTCAAGTCTTCCCGAGGATGTTGTAGAAGGCGACTCAGGGAGGAGCTAAACAACAGGTCTGGCCAGCGTCGGCCTACACTCTCTATCGGAGGACTTGTCCTCCGATGACTCTGGTAGTAGAGAGAGGGTCATGCTCCTGCAGTGGAGGATGATGATGATGATGATCCGAACGTACAGTGTCAACGGACGGGTATTGTTGATTCGATTGTGTTGCGAAGACCGTCGAAATGTCAGCGTGAGAATCGGTTCGTTGAAGAGTTTAATGTCGCGAAGCTGCCAGAATAGTCTAGAACTTTCCCGATCATAGTCAGTCTCGCTCGTATTTTTAAATGTTCTGGAGGTTTCTGGAATGTTCTAAAACATAATAGAATGTTCTGGCTGCGTCGGGAGTCGGGACCGAAAATTTGTGGAATTTTCTTAATACCCATAAGACCATAAGGCGAACCATAAGGGTGACAATAAGGCGATGGTTGAAATAATAGTAGCCGTGAATTGAATCGATTCTAGAATGGGCTTTTAAGGCCAAGGGACTTCAAAGAGAAAATGTTACCATTAGGAGATATTTGTACATGCTCTTGAGTTGATTCGTAGTCTAAGGCACTGTCGTCTAGCTCCACTTCAAGCCGTTCCTTACAATGGCTCGACGATTTTTCCTGGATCCGTGCAGGTCTTGAAGGGGGTGTGGTCTTCGTATCAAACTTAGATGAGTCTTCAGTTTCAATGTGGAATAGAAAGAAATGTTAAGCTACCACCAAACCTTTGGCAAACTTCCACAAACCTTTACAAATTCAAGCGTGGTGGATCAGGAGTACTATTTTTGAAAGTGTGACACTCGTCTTTGAACGATTTTTGTATGGAGAAATCATTCTAAGACGAGTGTCTCACCCCTGGCGTTAGGCGTGGTTTGTGTGGGCTTGCTACCGCTCCAACCGCTTTCGGTTATTATGCACAAATCAAAAGAAGTTTGTTGAAGTGCTTGCCTGCCATCCACACGTTTGGTGACTACACAGGGCTACAACTCGCGGTTCTTCGTCGGTTTGGACAACTTCTCCAAAGTATAGTTTGTGATTAAACCATACAAAAGAGGAGATCCGTAGAAGAACAAAGGTCACCGACATAGCTTCTTCTTTGAAGTGGCAGTGGGCGGGGCACATAACGTGAAGAACCGATGGGACAAAAAGTTTTTGGAATATCGACCATGTACCGGCAAGCGCAGCGTTGGACACCCACCGACCAGGTGGTCGGACGACCTAATAAAGGTCGCAGGAAGGCGCTCGATGCAGGCCGCTTCCAATCAGTCGTATTGGAAATCCTTGGGGGAGGCCTATGTCCAGCAATGGACTTCTTGCGGCTGAAATGATCATGATTAAACCATACCGTTGGGGGATATTTGCACGTGGTCTTCCGTGGCTTCGTACGGCGGCGCGGTGTAGGCTTCCAAAGCCTGCTCTGTGTTGCGCTCCGTCTCCAGTCTTTCTTGCTTCCGCTGGTGGCTCCACGCCTTCTGCAGATTGAACCGCTCAGGTCTGGAATAAAGGACACATTAGAAGTTAAAAGCAGCACTTAGTCGAAGGATTTTTGATATGGCGGCAGCACTTTTTTAAAATTATTTACGGACTAAACACACAGATTGAGCTAGCCCCAAAGTAAGACTTGTGTTATGGGATACTAACTCCAATACTATATTTTATAATAGACACTTAAGTATATAAAAAGCTAAGACCCCGGTCAATCTGAAAAAGATCATTTTCCATCTTGACCTGACCGAGGACCAAACCCGGGATCATCCGTGTTGTATGCAGGCGTGGTGGCCGCTGCACCAATGAGCTGTGCTGCGTCGTGTTCAGTATGCAGCTGTTATTGGGCAACAGTGTGTCAGCTATGTATGTAGCTGTTATGGGGCAATAATGTGTCAGTTGTATCAAAATATATCTCCTACGAGTCAGTGCTCCCTTCAGGTAGTGAGAATTTGAGAAGACCATTAATAATATTGTCTTCAACTGGAGTAGTACCAAAATCACTTAAACAAAGTTTAGATACAATTGACGTGCCAGCCCATACACTTTCTTTGAATCAAAAAGCCATGATTCTAAATACATGCCGTAATATTACGCGCAAGTTTCTAAGTTCGTTAACACTTAATGCAACCTATTCTATTTAAACCCTTGGCCTCGGCTCGCGTTTCTGGCGCAAACCCTCTTCGAGAGGAGAAAAAAACATGTACGACTAATAATAATAATAAAGAAAACTCTCACTAGCTATCAATCTACCAGCCATGGAAGTCCACTGCTGGACATAGGTTTCCCACATAGATCGCCACAAATTGCGATCTTGTGCATGCACCATGAAAAAGACCTTTATTCTATTGAAATGTCAAACCAATTTATCAAACTTTTTAACTGAAAAAACATTCTCGTAATTATCATGAGGATGAAGATTCTAACGATACCCAAACTTACATAAATTACATCCAAATCTGTTTAGGAATTATTAGAAATTAAAATGATATGCATATACCAAGCGATTTTTAAAACAGTATTCAAAGTTTCACAGCAGTTTCAGTACCTACCTACATACCTGGTGCTGAACTTATTGCCTCAACAATATTTAGTGACAAAAAAGTCTTTCCATAATAAGTCCTATCAGCTGATCAGGCAATTGGAATGGGAAGGCAATTTTTTTGTGTTTCCGGTTCAGTATCAGGTACTGAAACTGCTGTAAAAATTTGGATTCTAAGTACTAATGGTCCTTAGTACTAAGCATATAATAATGTCACGAGTCCCAAACATAAATAAAACTACACGACTCACCCACAGACGTTGCCAGAGTATCTGGGAAAATCAAGGAGGTAAGTACATACTTCAATGTTACCAATCCAATATATTGTATTTACAATCCCAACTTCCCAACTAATACTATAAATGCGAAAGTGAGTTTGTTTGTTACGCTTTTACGCCGTATCTATTGACCCGATCATCATGAAATTTTGCATATACACAGGTTAGGGTACTGAGAAGGATATAGGCTATATATCACGCGGGTAATAGCTAGTATATTATAAAAGAACAATACAGCATGTTAGGGTAAACATCAAACCATGAAATCAGTCTGAGAAAATGAATAACTTTTCCTTGGGGATCAATGCTGGGAAGTAAAAAAAAATATCATCAAATAATGCATTTCGACGGGCTGATTTGATGGTTTGAGGGAAAACAGTGTAACTGGAAAAATACATACTCTGAAAGGGCTGACTCAATGTGAATATGAATCACTTTTCCTATAATATCAATGCAGGAAACTCAAAAAAAAGCCCAGGCAATTAGTATGGAAAAGTAAAAAAATACGTTCCCAGCATTGGTTCCATAGGAAAAGTTGTTTAAATTGACGTACTGAGTCACTACTTTAAGGGAATGCCGAGGGTCAATTTACAAATTCCAATTCTAAATGATAATTTAACATAGTTTTCTTATAACACTAATTAATTGTCATACATAACTATCATTTAAAACTGTAAACTTATTGACGTCAGTAATGTACATTACTGACGTGTAGAGTAGAAGTACTTATGGCTAAATTTAATGCTTAGTACACGCTATATACAGTATTTACTCACTGTTCGCCATTTTTGTAGACCCTCTGCTCCAAATTGTTAATGTCGTGCCGCATATCAGCCAGCAGTAGCAGCATCAGGTCCAGGGAGCCTTCTGGACCCCGCGGGCCTCGAGGACCCCGCGCACCTTCGTCCCCTTTAGGCCCTTCGGCGCCAGGTGGGCCGGGGGGACCCTGAAAGTTATAAATGTAACATTTTAAAAAGTAGATACTTACAATACAGTAAATAATACACTCCACGGTCACTGAACATGGAAATCAAATAAAACACAAAATATGGACTAAAAGCAATGGAATGTGGATGTATAGTGATCTATACATATAATTATACATCTTTTATATGTATTTTCTTCGGACACATAAATTACAAAACATTATACCGTTTTCTGTAAAAGATTGATAAGTCAAAATTATGTTTCAAGCCTCTGGATTTCTTCTGCTGCTCGATATTTGCCTACTGGTCTGGGAGAAAATAAATAAAGGACATTATGTACCAGCTACTTCCCATTCCGCGCATATCAAAGGAGCCGATCGAGGAAATTGGCAAAAATCTATGGAATTATGGCAATTGGCTAGCCACTTAATCGTTTTCTGTAAAAGATTGACAAGTCAAAATAATATTTAAAGCCTCTGGATCTCTTCTGTGCTGGTCTGGAAGACAATAAATTAACGTAGATGTACAAGCTATTTCCCACTCCGCGCATACCAAAGGAGCCGTTCGAGGGGATCGGCGGAAATCTATGGAATCATGGCGAGAGGCTAGCTACTCACAATCTTGATTCTGTTTTACATCCAAACCATCAACTTTAGCGTGTTGCTGGTTAGTGCGGTCTTTTGGATCTTTGGCCTAAGGCTCTGTCTACCCCGTGAGGGATAAAGACGTGATGACTAAGTATGTATTTATGCCTACAGATTTATCTCCTTCATGTTATTCAAGGATTCAAACTAATCAAAAAAGTTTTAAAAATCGTTCTAAGCACGTTACCAATCTTGTCAACTTGAATTTCAACTTCAGTTTTCCTTTCTTTTCATTTTTCAAGTCGAGTTTCTCTTCTATTTCTTTTATCAAGTTGAGTTTCTCATCATTTTCTTTTATCAAGTCGAGTTTATCATCATTTTCTTCTTTCAAGTCGAGTTTCTCATCCTTTTCTTCTTTCAAGTGGAGTTTTTCTTCAATTTCTTTTTTCAACTTCAGTACTTCTTCCATCTCTTTTTTTATTTTCGGTTTACCTTTCTTTCCTTTTTTTAGCTTCCGTATCCCGTGGTTTTCTTCCTTTGACAAGGTCAATAAGTAATTGAAATTAGTATATTTGAATTTTAATATTTAAATATTATTTAGTTGCATTTCTTGACGGCTAACTACTTAAAAGATTGTCATGAAATTTTGCATGCATATTTTCAGGAGAACTGGCAAGGTCATATGGGGACTTAAAAACTTCGATTAGACGGATTCGGGGGTAAAAGCTAGTGCTTTCATATTGTGAAATAACTATGTTCCTATACTCATTACTATTGCCGTGTGGTTCGCGGCAGAGTAGAATAGGAACACTCCCAAACTTCTCGGGATTTTGTCGAAGGCGACTAAGGAAACACAAGCTAAACAAAGCTTATAAACATTAAAGCCACCTCTCCGCGACGCATCTGGCAGTACAGAGAGAGTCGTGCTCCGTCTGTGGAGACTAAACAAAACCTGCTGATGATTACTATTCAACATACCTAGTTACCAGGTCTTACCCAGTTTCATCCTATTGGATGATTTTGACCAAGATGTGTTAAACTCGGACAAGCATAAGTGAGGATTAGGACTTCTTCGACAAAAATCAAATGGGGAAACATCTTCGCCCGCAGTTAACTAGTATGTAATAAGGCGTAAAGCAGGAACACATCTGCCTAACTTTTTTTATGTTAGCCGTTTGTGTCCCACTGCTAGGCAAAGGCTAGGATATTTCCTTCCAATCCTCCTCAGAACGAATTTGATATTTGTAAATTTTCAAAATTTGCCTACCTTACTGATAAATTGTAGAGCGAGCTGCACTGTCGAAATAAACGCTCATATACATGGCGTTAGTATTATCCACGCTGTTATTATCCTAGGGTTTAGGTAAACATTTTTCATGCATCCCACCTGCCCTGGTGACCTTAGATCGTATACTAGCAGTCCGCTCCGGCTTCGCCCGTGATACACACCTAGCCTATGTCACTCAGGGATAACGAAACTATCTAACGGTGAAAGAATTTTTGAAATCGGTCCAGTAGTTCCTGATCACAGAACAATATTACTCCTAGTTCCTGATATTAGCGCGTTCAACCATACAAAAAAACTCTTCAGCTTTTTAGTATACTAGCTGTTACCCGCGGCTTCACCCGCGTAATATGTAGCCTATGTCCTTCTCAGTACCGTAACCTATGTGTATGCCAAATTTCATGATGATCGGTTCCGTAGTATAACGTGAAAGCGTAACAAACAAACTCACTTTCGCATTTATAATATTAGTTTGGATGGATATAAAATATAAGTATCGTTGAATTAGTATCCCATAACACAAGTCTCGAACTTACTTTGGGGCTAGCTCAATCTGTGTAATTTATCCGTATATATTATTGAAATAAAATTATTTTAATACGGTTTTTATCGCGTTTATATATTATTTATTTATAGTCTAATATTAGTAATATTAGTATAGATCATCTAGTTCCTAAATAAGAGTTATGGAGTTAAGTAACTCACCGCACGGCGCTGTAAAAAAACTGCTTAGGTACTTTACAAGAAGAAAAATAAATAAATATAGAAACTACGACGTAGCGAGCTTCGAACTATCCCCCTTACAGAATCCCGCCTGTGTCATAAAACAGAGAAGAGAACAATCGATTAGATTATAAGTTCGTTTAGAAAGGTTGAAAAGTCAACGAGCCTAAAGGGCAAGGAGGATGAAGGTCTTTGGGACAAGCTGTTGCTGTGAGATAAATTCAATATTATTATCGTCCCATCTTCTGGCCACTGGTGGCATAGGCTTTCGTTTCCGTCATCCGTCTCAGTCCGTGCTGATCTCATCCAGGAGCGATCCGCAACTTTGTCTATGTCATCAGCCTACTGACGACATAGCCTCAAGTCAAGTCTCATAGACACAGATAAGGCAAGGAATGTCTCGAGCTACATTGAAGTTCGAGTTCTGTGCGTCAGAAGCGCATGTCTCCATTCAAACGGAAAAAGGGAATTGTGGAAATATTCGATAATTTTGGAGTAAAATTAAGCATTAAATCAATTAATCTTATTATAATCTACGTACGTTCCTATACAGTTTGGTCAAAATACCAATGGTTTGAGAATTACAAGCGTTTTCAAATTTGTATTGAAATCTTGAGAGGCGTATAATTCTGAAACATTTGATAATTTAACCAAACTGTATAGGAACGTACGTAGATTATAATGAGATTAATTGATTGGATGCTTAATTTTGCCCCAAAATTATCAAATATTGCCACATTTCCCTTTTTTCCGTTTGTATGGAGACATGCGCTTCCAGGCGACTCTTAAGAGGAGATACATCTCATCCTGTGAGATAAACTAAATTAGCTCTACATTTGCTCATCATTTCGAGTAGTTGACACGGTCAGTAACCATGCACACCCTGGTGTCAGAGTTCTTCGGAACCACCTCTCGGCCTCTGACGTGGTTCCTTTAACGACTACCAAATGGCAGCCGGGACCACCGACTTAACGTGCCTTCCGAAGCACGGAATCATCTTTCTTATCAGACAATCAGGTGATTCAAGCCTGCATTGTCCTAACCAAACTGGAAACAACAAAGTATGCTTCCCGTGGGAATCGAACCCACGACCCCCGGGTCAGTAAAGCAAACGCCTTACCACTGGACCACAAACTTTACTGAGAGAGATATTGCTTAGAAAGCTTTTATTAGTTCTCCATTATCAGACCATTTTAAATTTGCACCCGATTTAAGGACATGTGAGTGCAAAATCTCAGCAAAATTGACGTGGAAATTTTGATTACAATAGTCAGACGAACACGGGTTACATAAAATTAAAGATTTCAAAATCGCTTAAGTATAAGCACATTACCTGTATGGTCAAATTGGTCAACTTTGATTTCGCCTTCGGTTTGATTTTCTTTTTCTTTATTAGATTCCGCCTCCTATTTTCTTTTTTCTTTCACATGATCGTCAATTAGTTAATTGAGATAAGTAAGTAAATTAACACAAAGTACTATAAATTAAAGTCATCTGAAACGTATATATGCGTCCTTATAAAATACACGTGTATTTCAATACAATCCTCGTAATAGTCGGTATAGCCATTATGGCTATACCGACTATTACGAGGATTTTAGTAATGTAAAGAGAGCATTCTCTGGAAAGATTTTTGTTAATGATAAATAAAAATCGGCCAAGCGTGAGCAAGGTCCCGTTTTTACCCTTTGGGTACGGAACCCTAAAAATGCTTATTATTCTTAATAAAATTAATATAGGTAGATATTTTTATCTATAGAATTTGTATATTGCGTTGCGCCAGTGGCGCACCCAACATCAAAAGAACAAGTTGTTTTAAGTTAAGTTAATTAAGTACCGTTAGGTATATGTGTTCATGTGTGTTGATTGCACACCACTTATGTTGATTGTTTACTCACCAGGTAACGCTGAAATCACAGAGCAAGGAATTTTAACGTACTCGTACTTAGATCACACGCTACATTGAAATAACTTGCTCTGTGCCTAAAATCAACTCGTTATTGCAAGAAGGTTGAGCAGAAGCGTAGGTACTTATTACCTAAGGCTTCTTAACCTTATATTACATGGTTTGGTGATGGTGGAAGCACACCAGCTATTGGTGACAAAGACTCCGACGTAAAAAGTCTTTATTTTACAATCATGGTTGCAAGCAACAAAAGAGCATGGTCCTTGCAAGCAACCGTCCGTCCGTCGGTTCCGCAGTCGCAGCTGTGTGCTACAGGCGTTAAGGATGCTTACCCTCGGCCCGCGCTCGCATCGGCAGTAGCCTCCTTCCATAGGCGCCACGGAGTCCAGCACTTTGTACGAGAATGTACCATCTGTAAGTCGAAGACGTGTTATATTATACTAGCTGTTACCCGCGGCTTCGCCCGCGTAATATATAGCCTGTCCTTTTCGGTACCCTAACTTATGTGTTTGAAAAATTTCATGATGATCGGACCAGTAGATACGGCGTGAAAGCGTAACAAACAAACAAACAAATAAACAAACTCACTTTCACATTTATATTATTCGTTGGGAAGTTGGGATTGGGATTATATCACAATTACATAATGCTTCCCTCCCACCTTTCCTCTGGGGAGGGAAAAATAAAAGGCCGGCAACGCTCTTGTCATACCCCTGGAGTAACATTAGTCCATGGGCAGCGGTGATCGCTTACCATCAGGCGACCCGCTTGCTCGTTTGCTGTACTATGACTTAAAAAATGCTACAGTTCCGAAGTATTGTCAAATAAATAAAAGTCTATATATTACCCTACCGTGTTGTCCCTAGCAGTGGCGGCCGCTCCTTAAGTGCACTCGTGCACTGCACTACCAGATTTTTATGTATTTCCCAATTTTTTTTTCGACACAAATATTATTTATCCATCAGTATGTAAGTTAAAATTTTACACACTGAAGAAATATTAAAAAATATTTTCAAACAAGCTTGATCTTTATTACCTAAAATTTAAGACTCATTTTAGCTAAACCAAAAATTGGGCGAGCGCTTTCAAAGTGCGCACGAACCGTCTCCATAGAAACTATATGCAATGAGACAGAAATGCCCCGGCAGGTGAAACGGAAGATGATCCGTACTCAATGTATGAGAAAAATTGAAAAATTGGGTCGGCGCACGAGTCCCGAATACTCCCGAACGGGCTCGCTCGGGCGGCATCGGCCGCGGTGTCTCGCTCGCTCGTTGAAGATTTTTGTTGCGAAGGCGTGTCCTTGACCTTACTTAGTTTGTTTGTTTTATTTCGCACCTGTGACATGGTGTGATAGATAACGCGCGCGAAATTACCCAATAATTAATTATCGTTATGGTTTTCTACTTTGTGTGTGCTTCAAAGTGTAGTGGTTGAAAGTGGCTTTAAAGTGTGTTGTTGATGGGATTAGGTATTTGAACAAGAACTAAAAAAGAAAATAGGCTATGGCTTATTTAGGAGGTAGGTATGCCGCCTTATCTGTTTTTTTTAATCATCTCGTGCTTTTCAACCTGAATTAATTACCTAAACCAATGGTAAGTCAAGATGATGAGATATTTCACTGCATGCATATATAAGTACCTGGTATACCTACTTTTTATTCAGAAATGGTTTTACAACATGCATTAATATTAACAAGAATTGTACCTAGAGAAACTAATTATGTATGCACAAATATTATTAGGTAGGTGCATAGGGGTAGTCGACTATAAACACTGCTTTTGAGAGACAGTAGGTAAGCAGATGAACCACCACTCCTTGAAGTCACGAGCCGCCACTGGTCCCTAGTAGAGAAGAATAGGACCTCTCCTAGACTTTTGCGGATGTTGTAATGGAAAAGTAAAAGAAATGGAAAACCTTCTTCAGTTAAGGAGTCACTGATCTTCTTGAGCTGTGCTTGTGTGGCTCTGAGCTGCTCAGTTAAGGACCGGACAGACCTCGTTAACCATGAGACCGTGTCGCAAGAAGCGTAGCAGCGGGAAGACGCACGGATCAGAGGTAATGGTGCCTGGAATTTTGAAAAGGGTTTGTCATTTTTAGTCTTGATCACTCTACATGGATTACACACAATTTACGCCTGTGTCTGCCGTTGACATTGTAGCTTTCAAAACTTTTCAAACATAAGAATGACGCGAGATATGTTTGAAGAAAAATCCAGTACCTTTTTTGAGATTGCATAGCCAAGAAAATTGTGGCACAAACATTGTTCAGTTACATGAAAAGAGGTCGCTGGATTCAGACTGCTTTCTCTAAGATATCCTTAGTAAGACCTGTTTTTAGTAGTCAGCCGAAATGATAAGGATGGTCGTCACCTACCGGGAGAGTAGTAACGGCAGGAGGTCGCTCGCACCTTCTGCGATCGGCAGCGAGGATAAGAGGCGGGTCACAGGTGCAGCGGTAGCCGCCAGGGTCGTTGACGCAGCGGTTGTCACAGCCTCCGTTGTTGGTTGCACATTCATCTATATCTGAAACGGATAAAACTTTTCTTGACTACATGCAATAAAAGAAGTATCAAGGGACTCGAAGAACTAGTGGGCGTACGAATTTAGCTTTAACAAATTTAGAAAGAGCCCTGTTGCATGGTTCACATTTGTACTGGTGAGTGGTGACCACACAGCGTCTTCGTATTTATCTTCCTTCGGGAGCTATACTGTTGGTCCTGAGAATGAGAACAGTAAGGTAAATAATATAATATATAAATAAATAAATAAATATAAATATAATTAGTAAGGTACTTCAAGGTAGTTAGATTTAAAAGGTAAGAAAAAATAGATGTTACAGGTAAGGGTACTGATCATAGAAGAAGAGAGAAGGATATAAAAAATATTTTTTTGACGTCTATGTTAGATAACATAACTTATGAAGGTGATTACGGCCAGTCAAAAAAAGTTATACCAGAAAATTCATATATGAAGACTACTTTTGTATTTAACATGGTGTTTTGAAGGAGCACAACTGTACAGATGAGGATGCAGCCAGGAATAAACCAGATGAGAGGTAGCAGACTCACCAACACAATACGGTTGTGTCTTCCTTACAAAGTTATCGGGGTTGAACCTATACCCCGCGTAGCAGGAACACCGCATTTGATCACCCTGCACCTCGCACGCCTGCTCGCAGAGCTTGAGACTGCACGGCTCCACTGACTTCGGAATACAGCTGAAAAAGTCAAAGGACTAGTCAGCCGTGTGGTTCCCGGAAGAGTAGAATAGGACCACTCCAAGTCATCCCGTGGATGTCGTAAAAGGCGACTAAGGAAACACAAGCTAAACAAAGCTTTTTAACATCAAGGAGACCTCTCCAACTCGTCTGGCCAGCGTGGAGAGTGTAGGCCAAATCCTCTGACTACTAAGGCTAGTATATGGCACTGGTAGTACAGAGAGGGTCGTGCTCCTGCAGTGGAGACTAGAAAGACCTGATGATGATGATGATGATGACTAGTCAGCAGGTATCACAGCCTAACGACGATGATTCTACAAAAAATAATATATGTCTTTTACAGACTTTCCTAAAATTAAGGGAATAAGTTACCTAAGAAAGCAAAGTAGATATGCCTGTTGGCAAAGAATATATAAGTAAACTCATCACTCAAGTTCATTTGGGTAAGCGAGAAATAGAAAGAGGAATCCTCCATTCCTCACTCATAGCGATAATGGTCTTTATAACGAGATCTTTGAACTCTCAAGACAAAGTAAACTTTATGATTTAAAGTGACATATTAAAACTTTCGCGAGTTAGTAAAGAACTATTTAATCATTTCGCTCTTGTATGCTGGAACTATCGACAAGCTTCAGCCTTTTTGGAAGGCCATGTTCATGGTGCGTATCAGGGACATCGCGGCCGTCCGTCGTATACTTATGCCTTGGGTCCCTAGGGTTGCGGTGCTGCACTTGACGTCCATCCGAGTAGGACAGAGCTCTATACGTAAAGGGAAGGATGACAGGGTTTCCATTTTATGTATATAGGTCTGTCCTACTCGGATGGACGTCACGCAATCCTAGGAACCCGGCTTTGGTCCCGCCATCCTCTTCGCACGACGCGCTTGCGGCGATGTGTATGGGACATTATTGTTGATGGTACGAAAAGGACTCCTCGAAGTTGAGGCTTTCCTTATGGTGACTCCGCATTGTAGTACTGCTACATTGTAGTACTGCTACATTGTAGTACTGCTACATTGTAGTACTGCTACATTGTAGTACTGCTACATTGTAGTACTACTACATTGTAGTCGGATGCACTGGATGTCCACTCCGTTCACATTGCAGGTGAATCGTAATATATTGCTTCTATACTAATATTATGAAGCTGAAGAGTTTGTTTGTTTGAACGCGCTAATCTCAGGAACTACTATACCGATTTCAAAAAGTTTTTTTACTATTGGATACCTACGGTGTTCCAGAGTGACATAGGCTATGTTTGTACCACAGGCGAAGCAGGGGGGGGGGGGGGGGGGTGATGACGATGATGATGATGACTCACCGGCCCGCAATGAAGTTGTGAGTACTGCAGCATTGTAGTCGGATGCACTGGATGTCCACTCCGTTCACGTTGCAGGTCTGCCACGTGCGGAGGAGTTTATCTGTCGGGCAGTCAGAGTTGCTGTCAGTTCTGAAATCAACAGAAAATATCTTTATTACAGTTGGATGCCTTCAGAGGAATGAGCGAGTAAAATAATTACTAACTTAATGAAAATTACTAAACGATGAGGATTTTTGAAATCAGATTATTAATGGCATGTGCCGTGGTTTACAACCTGGAATCACTTTATATCAAGTACTTATCTGTGCTCTGTTAGAACGACCGCATTGTCTCTTTCTATTAGTAAGTCTTGCGTAAGTATACAATATGGTAAGTAAAACCCTGTCCGATCCTTCAAGGGGCGACTCAGCCCGACATGAACAACTTTTTCTATGAATCTAATGCTAGGAATCGAAAAATGACATCAACATATAAAAATTGCCCGGCTTGCTGAACACTTTTGTATGGGAATGTTGTCATTTTTTTCACAGATTTATATTTGTAAATCTGTGAAAAAAATGACAACATTCCTTGATTCCCGTACTTGATTTAAAGTGATTCCAGGTTGTAAACCACGGAACATGCCATTAATAATCTGATTTCAAAAATCCTCATCTTTTAGTAATTTTAATCTGTGTGGGTAGATTTAGTTAGTTAACTTACTGTGGTAAGTTATGAACTTGTGTCGTTTGATTACTAACTCAACTATAATTCTAAATACTAACGATTTATTACTTAGTAAAAAAAAGATGAACATTTAACGCCTTTTATTTCTAGGCCTATCTGAAAAAGATCATTTTCCATCAAAACGCATAACCCAGTACCAATATCTACACCAGAAGATACAACCTAGATAGGTTTGGAAGAGGAGGATATATAAGGCCCAACAGTGGAACAATGTAGGTTTGGGCCCATGCGGCAAACATGAGAGTTGCTGCTTTTTAAAGGCTTAGCCATTGTTTTTCAGGTCAGCCCTTCAGGATACGCATGAATGAAATTACGGCCCATCAGGCATTAACAGTTTTCTGCCTCTCTAAACCTTGAGCTTAGGTGTGCCAGGAGGACCAGGGGACTTTTGGTAATGTTGCCTATACAGGTTGATGGCGAACTGCCCTCGACTCAAACGCCCAGTGAAGTAGCGAAAGTTCACTT
The DNA here is from genome assembly GCA_963082605.1 of Rhodophaea formosa. Taxonomy (NCBI): domain Eukaryota; kingdom Metazoa; phylum Arthropoda; class Insecta; order Lepidoptera; family Pyralidae; genus Rhodophaea; species Rhodophaea formosa. The sequence goes on from OY720219.1 coordinate 2,791,841, forward strand.
GGAGCTAGCCACAGAGACCAATTAAATAAACAATGTAGATTCCATGAATCAAAGGTTTGACAATGAAACTTATAGATTTACTCGTATAAGTAAAAAGCAATCTGTTGTATTAAATCCTCCATCAGATTCCATATGAAAATGATATTTCCCAGCTAGTTGACATAGCATTGTCTGTGAGCACATGGCTAACATAGAAGTTTATCTTATCACCGCTCTACATTTTGTAATGGAAGCTGCCGGGATGACTAGTCATGTGTGACACAAACAATGACTTAGGTATAAACTACAAGCTTAATGTTCCTGATATGTTCATATGATCAGTTGATCGGAGTAGCTGAATTCCTGAAACTTCGTGCACCCACTGATGATGTAGCTGTCGTGTCCATTGTGAAATAAAATAAAATTGGTTTTCAGTGAGCAATTTTTAATAAGTTTGTTTTGTAGAAATCTGTAGAAATACCAGCTGATGATCCAGGAATTTTTATGATTCTGTTTTTAATACTCATTGAGATATAAATATTGCAAGGGTGATTAGGATAAATCTGTGTGTAAAGCAAGTACATTTATGAAGTTTTGATAAATATTACAAAAAAGAAAAAAAAATAGCGAACTCTGATATGAAAACGTGTTCGGAACTATAGAAGAAGGGGAGTTCAGGTGGC